>CM032435.1:5662860-7111042 GCA_019049465.1 Dryas iulia moderata | reverse complement strand
AAATTGTTATTAACAAAAAAATATTTAAGATAAAGGTATTTTTAAACCGGTTTTTTTTTAATTCTTATTTGGTATACGATTACGTTTTATTAAAAAAAAATTAATTATTGAAATTAATGTAACATATTCTTGTTTTAGTTTACATTATACATTGAGGCAAATATGCGTGAAATATATTTTGCGTCATATTTAACGCAGTCTTAACGCCTGAAAAGATGTTTCAATTATTACACTGTAAATTTTCGGGGGCCAGTCGTGGCGCAGAGCCAACAAGGTGTGACTGTTTAGTGAATGGTTATAAGTTCGATTCCCACTCGAGGAGTGGAAATGTTTAATATTTCTATTTGCTTCGCTCTAGCAAAGTTCCAGAATTCAGCGGAAAGTGGGGAACTGAGTGTCTTAACACAAGATTCCCTCTGCCTACCCTGCTGCGGAAAAAAAATGAAAAGTAAATAGTAATCATAAGTAAATAGTAATCATAAGTAAGAGTATAAATTTTATTATAACATGTCTTACCTAATTTCAATATTTCTTAAGCTTTACTATAAAATACCCCAAAGCTAGTGGCCACTATGATGCGACTACTTATTTATCCTTGGAAGTTAATCTTATTCATACTAAGCCATTGCTAATAACATCATCCATCATAATAGATAGATTAGTAATTTCTTTACTAATTAATATCATTATATAATATACGACATTAAAAAGTGTTGGAAATATGGTACTTTTATGTTTATTCGACCATTCAAAAGTGGTAAAAAAAGTTTTTTTAAATCCAAATAGATATAATTGAATTTCTATCTTCTAATGAAAATAATGCAAACATACTCATCGTATCTAATAATTTTATTCTACACTAGCTGTTACCCGCGGCTTCGCTCGCTTTGCCTTATAGGAAATAACAATAATTTCATTCTACCCTGATACATGAGTAGTGCCTACACGGTGAAGGATGGATATGTATATATCATCAATTTAAACGTATTAAAATCAACTCAAGGTAACATTAATCGCAAAGTGTACGTACATGCGATACGCTTGTGCTTTAAGCTAACCTCAAACCTTAATGGCTGATGGATCTTTTCAGTGCATACAGTCACCTTTAATACCGAGAGCCGTGTTTAAGTGTTTCGTCTTTCACATTGGTGTTATATTTTTATATATATACCGTTTTGGACGCAGAATAGCATTTATACGGTATTGTAAGATATTATATGTCGTTCTACTCGAATATAAAAAACAGAAGATTCGGGGGAATTGAAAGAAGCACAACCTCTCTAAGTTCATCCGCACTATCTTTAATATTTACCTTGCGCTTTGTTAATGCTCCAAATATTTACACTGAGCTAATAGCAAATTACATAATAACATAATTTAAATTCAAATTATTAGAGTAGTAGTCAGTGGCATAGTAGTAGTAGTAGTTTCGACATTAGTAAAATTTTCACCTTTTTCTACTCTTCTTAAGATGCTGGCATTAATTAATATAAGGTTAATTATGTTCTGTCCAAGTTGATACAGTCTCGTGCCGTGACATAGCCGAGGAGCATTGAATTTCATATAATTTTAACTGAGATACAGGGTAGATCTGGCAGCTCAACTGTGCTTAGAAACTCAACGAACATATATGTAGTGCTCCTGTTCTATGTCTAAAACTGTGATTGTGTACAATATACAAATAATCTGTTCAAGGCATGTATAGAAAACATATAAAACATTTTGAAAGCAGCGGGATTTGAACCCGTGCTTTTTAGGCGGTCGGAGCGCTAAAAGGGTCTATTCTAGCGCTCCGACCCGCTTAGCCATGCGTTCTACTACCAGCTGCATTCGAAATTCTTATACAGTTTGATTACAATTTATTTTACCAACAATTAATATTTGTGAAAAAAAATCGTTTTGGCAAGAGGGAAAGCTATTTATTAAGTATTTTTTTTGGTAAAAACTTGCAATTAAATTGATTGCATATTATTTACTTCTCCCCGTAATAAGTGAGAATAAAAATATATTAATCTATAGACTTGTAAAACACGAAGCTTAAGAGAGACTAAACATCGTTACTTTTAGTATGGATATGTAATCCATACGTATAATAATTTTGTTCTCACTCTCCAGTCCCTAATAACTGAAGTACTGATGTTGAATTGCAAAAAATAGACTTAATAGAAATACGCAAAAAAAAACTTAGACATTAACATAACATTATTAAAATGAAGTTATTCACGAAATTAATCAGAATTATGTTGGGTGGTTTGATACTCTATACAGATGGTACTAAAAATATTTATGGAAATTGTATGTTTCCACTCTTAATTGGAATAGAATTGTTATCTTATGTGACAGCAAGAGGAGTATCAGTGGCGTATATGATATTAAACGGAATTATTAAGTTATATGCCAGAGATATAACTGTAAAACTTCAATCGGTTCCTTCTCACCTTGAACAGGGGAAATCTGGGAGCTGACAATTTGGCAAGGCGGGCTTGATAGAAGAGAGAGAGAGAGAGAGAGAGTATATATTTTCGGAAGTTTTCAAAAAGTACAGAAAGCAAGGAAAGAAAACATTTGGAGGATTATTTGAAAGAAAGATCTAAGTGAAGGTAATATAGTACAGAGTTAGTCAAGATGAGCTTCCTCATATTTCGTGGTTTAGTGAGAAGGAACTTACACGGTAACAAATGCTATAGGCCTTAAGTTGCGTGCTGGACATGTTCCTCTAAAGAAATTGGTTTTCTTACTATCTACTCCGAAGAGTGAATTGTGGTGAAGTGGATGATAACATCACTATTTCTGGTGGAATGTGTCGAAAATGCCGAGGCTCGTCAGAAACTAAACCGTCGTTATAATTTAAATTTATTAGATCTCGGTATTTTTAACTGTTTATTATCTGAATCTAGTTCTGTAGTGGCAAAATGCTGTATAAGTTAAGTATAAGTACACTAAATTGTGGTCTTAGGCTTAAAAGGAATTGTTATGTTTGTGTGCTTTAAATTTATTTTGGGGAACGATGGCGCTGACATTTTTGTATATTTACTTAAAAAATCCTTAAATAAAAATAGATTAAAAAAAAACAAATAGATAAGCAAACAAACGGACAATTTTTTCTATTTATAATATTAGAATACTTTAATTCGCTAATAACCTTACGTATTTGTTACATCACGATTTTATCGATGTTTAATTAAACACATACAGCTCGGGCAGTGTCGACAAACGTTAATACGCGTTTTAACTGGGCTACTGAAACCTATACTTGTGTCGCAAGTTCCAACCACTGGTCCGAGCTCCTCACTCTGTAATGCAACAGCTTAAGCCAGTACTCGAACAGTGAACCTATAGATTACTGAAGAGTTTCTTCTCATATGGTTTTTAAGTCTGGATTTGAATACGTATCTTTAGTACGCTTGTATTTAAAATTTACTACGGGATTTGATTTTTCTTATTTATCTACTTCTTCACACTTTTCCTCCTATAGCAAAATAGTCAAACAAAACCTAGAGTCATCTACAACTACACTTCAGCCTAAAATCGATAAGTAGCGTCCGAAGTATTCCAATGACGCGTCGTTTTGTCCAGTCCAGTCCAGTCCAGTTTTATCAGCAAGGGAAAGAAAACTTAAGTGGAGATCGAACCCACAACTGATCACGTTTACAGAAGACGCTATCCCCCTATGCCATGATAGTCCTTTTTATACTTGCCAGAATATGTTTACTTCATATGTTGATATTTCTGTTAAACCAAGATATGTATGTAAAAATATATTTCAAAGTTTATGTATTATCTAAATATCTCTTTAAAAACAATGCAATATTACAATGCAATATTACAATATCAATAAAGTAAGTATCAGTCAATATCGGCCGTTATAAGCTTCTGTTCTCTATAACTTCATAGTTAAGTAACTCACAGTATAAATTAGCCTTTGTTCCATAAGAAAACTGTGACATTACATTGCTTCTTTGCTGTGAAATATGAACAAACAAACTAACACACTTTCACGCTTATAATAGTAGTATGATATATCGATACAAATAAAAATAATGATGAATATTCCATATTACTGCTTATTACGAAATGCATTTGTGTGTGTTGCACGGTACATATACAATTTTGTCCTTGCCCATTTTTCTGGTTAATCTCTGGAATGGCTGGACCGATTTCGACGGGACTTTCACTGCAGATAGCTGATATATGATGCATAGCTTAAGCTACTTTTATTTTAGAATTACGATGTTTTTGTTTTATTGAACACGGACGAAGCCACGGGAAAGAGCAAGTTTTAAAATTAAAGTAGCCTAAGTTACGCCCCTGTTACATCAGCTATCATCATTGTAATTCTGTCGAAATCGGTCCAGCCGTTCCAGAGATTAACGAAAACAAACAGACAGACAGACAGACAAAAATTTTTAAAAAGCTTATTCTGGTGTATGTATCGTGTATATATACATATGCAATCATTAAAAAGTTGTTATTTTAATACTACAAACAGGACACTCCAATTTTATATTTTAGTCTATATATAGAAGAATTGTATAAAGCGAATATTTTCTATTTTAGTCTATTAGAAATATATAAAATTAATAAAAATAAATATTACACACGTTGATTAACATATTAAATTTAAAGTGTATTACTGTTGTATAAAGTTGCTACGGTAGAACATTTTTTCGTTAACGTTAATAATATAGTAGTAGTAATATACTCGTAGTAGTAGATATAGACAAAACGTCCCTTTTTGGTCGCTAATTACCCATTGGAAATAAGTCGAAATTTATTCGCTCATAAGTACAAAAGAAATAAATAAAAAATACAAATCCTGTACCAAATCCTGACTCTACTCAACTTATAAATTAAAAATGCAATACTTTGTCCTTTCCACACTTGTTACTAAGCAGATAAGGAAAAGCTACGATGTAATGCGATTTTATCTCTACATTATCTTCTCATTTCGTTGTAGAGGCTTATATAACATAGAGGAGGTTATAAATGTATTGTAATTTAAGTGTAGTCAACGTCGCCCTTTGAAACTTATGTTTCAGATTCACAATTTTTCGTTGAAGGATAGTCAGCGAGTGTCAAGATTTCGTTCCCCATCTTCCGCCCGTTTTCGACATTACATGTTATGTTGCAGAACTCAATGCGAAGCTTTGGTTTGTCATAACAGAGAAAATACCTATATAATCATTCCCACGACTGGGCATCGAACCCATAACCAATTTTGTATATAATCAGTCATAATCAGTCACAATAATCACTACTTACATTACAAATATTTCCTTAAGAAAAAGATTAAAATTCAATATTATTTCGCCCAGTCATATGCACCCATGCTACGATATACGTAGCATGTATGCTACGATGGTACACTGTAAATAATGGACACGGTAATGTTGGGCAAAGTTTAATTGCAATTAACAATTAAATATTAACAATTGATCATTTGTACTAAAATCATAATTGACTAGGGGCGCCACCAGACCCTCAATTTCGCACCGCTGCGTTTGCGAAATCTCGGGGCCTGTTTGCATATTAAGCGAAGCGAGTACATGTTAATTAATGTCTGTGGGAAACTATAATTTCAACGATTATTCCTCATCACCGTGGAATAAAAAAAAATATTTATAAGCATCGGACCATCAGCTTAAATAAGCCCGCAAAATTTCATAATAATCGGTTCAACCGTTTTTAATTGATGCGCGCACAAAGAACGCAAAAAGTCTCTACTCTACTAGACACTTTTTGCGCTACGCTCGCTTCGCTCAACAATTAATTAATTATTCATCGTAGTGTAAAAATTAACAACAAATTGATTTTCAGTTAATTGTAATGTTTATATGATTTTCCCACAAACAAATAATGAATTGTTAATATTGAATTGCAAATTACAATTAAATTTACAACATTAGTAGACAGTAGTTAACCGGAATAAAGAAACAAAGAAAGATAAATCGTGCAAGCAAGCATAAGGCTTATTTTCACATTCTAATCCCTACCTGTAGTGATTTAGCGAGCTCCGATTCGTTGTAGCGTCCGGTGAATTTTCTATCCGGCAATATATATTTTGGTAGAGTTTTAAAGAACCATGCACCAGATTTCTTCCACATTTCTCGGGTTTCGGCGCAGAGGTTACACATATACTGCTCTCTCGAGTAAATGGATGACCTGAACAAGTAAAAATATGTATATTTGTTATTCATTTTTATAAGTGCTCTTACCTACTTAAATATTTTATTATTCTAGATTTTATTTGTTAAGTTTTAAGTTGTAACTGTAAAGCGATGATTGAGATGTTAGTCTCAAGCACCATTAGCCTACGCCTTTCATCAGTTATGATTTTGTTATTTTCCTTTTGGTGTATTGTATTTTATGGCAATTAATCAGTGTTATTATTATTAATTTAAAGATCTAACTAGAACCTGTTATATAAATACGCAACAGAATGTATATTGCCAACATTGTTACTATATCTACATATCTACATACATACATATATTAAGGCTATTCATTATGGGGTTGTAGTATTTCATATATATATTTTTATACGATTACGAACTTTACGTCTCATTTAAATTAATTTAATTGGTAAATTTATAAATTATTTACCTGTGTGGCAGTGTATCGATGACACATTTAGAACAGGCTGAATTTCGGCAGATAGAACAAGTCCGTAGAGGCGCAAGTAGCTTTGATGTCTCTCCACATAAAATACAGCATCTTGGAACTGGGCCTTGCGCTGATCTCCTCATTCCTAGCATAAAATGTAACTCATGTATTATCTACTATTGAATATATAACCAGGGCTTATTAAACTTTTGTCATTCACGATCCCATTTATGATTGCGAGGTTCTTGACGACCCCATACAAATATGAAAGGAATATAAATCAATATTTTTTGATGATTTATTTATTAGGTAACAATATATATATGAAAATATATAGTTTTAGTATTCGTTTTGAAACGTTAACTATAGTGATGTCATAAAATGGTATATATAAATATTTGATATTAAAATCTCTCGACCGCAGAATTTTGCTACGTGAACCACTTTGGGGTCGCAACCCCTAGTGTAAGAAACCCTGATATAGACGTTTTAAAAAATATTTTTCGAGACAAATTGATTTTCGTAGTTTCAAGATGTTTTTTGACGCTGTCCTAGCGTAGTGGGAAAGCGTTTGACTGTGAACGCGCGGTTGTGGGTTCAATTCCTACTCGGGTATTAGTTATATTACGTTCATATTTCCGCTCTGACATAGCGCGGCGTTGACATCCGCCTCAACTAGAGCTCTGACTGTGGGAGAAGTTATGAAGCTGCAAAAAAATCTTATAATAAAATATACTACAGTTAAAGCTAAAATGAAACTAAAAATTATTTATATTACGAATATCAAAAAGACAGCCTTTGTATAGACGCAAGTACAAAGCGCAGAGCCAGTTACTCGTTCTATACACAACAACAAAGGGATTTCTTTATAATTTAACAATTTTGGATTGTCGGATTTTTCCCCTCTCAAGATTTAAATTAAGATAAGTTATTAAAAGGCTTCATCAAATAAATTATTATAAAAATATTCGCAACTTAAACCATTTTAGGTAGCAGTATTTTTTACGCTTTTTTCCGTGCATTGTGTGTCAGTGTCAAGTCCCTTCCTTCTCCACTTTTCGTTCTATTTAGAGTTGAGTGGTTGGACTCGTATTAGGTATACATGTGAATAAAAACAGCGAATAAATGAAAAATAAAAGCAGTAATATATATTAATAAACTATTTAGAAGTCTGTTATATACCTACTACATTTTACAGTTTTTAAATAAAACATAGTGTAAAGATAGAAGGATACGTATAAAATACAATAAATCACGACTTCCAAGTTTTATATCCAGGTACTTTCCATTTAAACGTTGAGTGAAAGGAAAATTTCGTACAACTTAGGCTATAAGTCTTAAACAATCGCAATAAAACTCCTTTGATGATGGTCGGTAATGAAAACCTTTTTTGATAACATAAATGTAGAACAGTAGCTCTTAGATCCATTGTTATTACTAGCTCATTATTTTAATCTATACAATCAAATAAAATTGGGGTGTCTGTTTGTAATATTAAAACAACCACCTTTTATCAGATACTTAAACGGTACATCACATTTTTTACAATTTTTTAATCTGTTTCTTAGGGTGTTGCTGTTGGTTAAAGTGGAACCACTACGCCGATTTTGACGAGACTTTCCCTGCCAGATAGCTTATCTAATAAAAAGTAACTTAGGCTGTCATTTTAGAATTATATATTAAAAGGGTAAACCAGTATCTAGATAGATAACTAGTTATCACTGGTGAATTGTCCATATAATCGTACCTAACACGATTCCCACCGGCTTATCTTTTGTAAATTTTTCGTCCAGGAATCCTAGAATTCGTTTTTTTTTAACGACGACTTTTCTTTAAAAGATCACACATTTCGCCACTGCTCGTTATTATTTAACTGCCAAAGTAGTGATCGAGAGCAGATAGAGCCGTCAAAAAAGGTTGTGGTCATAGGTAGCTTTAAATTTGTCAGATATAACACGCAAAATAATTGAGAGCTCACGCTTTGTTTTATTAAATTATGGTAATACGGTGACTTTTGCCGAAGGCCAATAAATGTCACGTCACAAGACAGTTTAGGTTGTGGGCAGGCCCATCGTGCCCACGACGTTGGATCCGCGCTTGGTTTATGATATGTAATCTAGTACATAAAAAAACGTTATCCAAAATTCTGCCACATTTTGTAGCTTCACGCTGTATCCCATTTTGTAGCTGTGTGCACAGCAGGGTAGTCAGACACCTAGTGTTAAGGCACTCCGTTCTCCACTTTCCGCCGTATTCTAGAGGCATTGCGTGTTAAGTGGTGGAACTTAACGCCGCGCTTTGTCTCAATACCAGAGTGGAAATATTAAATATTTCCACATCTCGAGTGGGAATCGAACCTACAACCAGTCGTTAACAGTCACACGTAGGTGCCACTGCGCCACGACTGCCCCCCAAATTTTATATATATGTAAATATATATGTGTAATTATCATATAAGTTGATTCCACAAAAATGGTACTTATCCCTTTTGGCCATTAAGCATTGAAATATGAAGATCTATTCAATTTTTTACGAATAGAAATCAAACTCGAATCGCCATTAGGATGCGTCAGTCATCACATCTGTTATAGCATGGCTATAGAGAGAGATAAAGACAGCATTCGAATGTATATATAGGGACTATATATAGAGATCTAAATATAGAGGGTATATATAGAGGCTATATATAGAGGCTATATATAGAGAGATAAAGACAGCATTCGAATGAAAACACTATGGTCGTGGGTTCGATTCCCACTCGGGGAAATAATTTATTATTATTTTTATTTCTCCGCTCTGGTGCTTAAGACAAAGCACGTCAATGAGTTCCGCCTCTATATGCAATGTTTTAGTTTGACATTGTGTCAATCATTGTGAAGACACTCTGTCTTGACATTAAGTTCCCTCTGACTATCCTGCTATGCGGGAAAACCGTGAAGCTAGTTACGTTAGCCGTGAAGCTAGTTACGTTAGTCAGAAGGTCAAAAAAAAAACAAATACTATTTTAAACTCATTAAATTAATTAAAATAATTACATTTAAACTTATTATTTTACCTATTATTTAAAAGTACTCTACTACTCTCTACTACTCGATGTAAGTTCTAACAATCCATGATTTATAATATAAATAATAAGTAATTCACAAATTGCAATTATGCATTTCTCACGCCGATGATATCAACCCTGAACACTTGTTGACATTAAAGGAATTTATGCATAAGCGATTCTCTTGAGAAATGTATATATTTTTAACTTTATATATTTTTAACTGATATAAAAATCCAATATAAACCCCTTTTTTTTCTCAGCTTCACGCTGTATCCCGCACACAGCAGGGTAGGCAAAGGGAACCTAGTATTAAGACACTCCGTTCCCCACTTTCGTCCGAGTTCGGAGGCATTGCGTGTTAAGTGGTGGAACTTAACGCCGCGCTTTACCTCGACACCAGAGCGAAGAAAATGGAAATATTAAATATTTCCACTCCTCGAATGGGAATCGAACCCACAGCCAGTCGTTTACAGTCACACGCTTGTGCCACTGGGCCGCGACTGGCCACAATATATACACATACACAGGCATATTAAATTATAATAAGTAAAATATGATTTTAAGTTTCAACAATGTGCCTATTCATGTGAGAGTAATTGTTATTATTGCTTGAAATATTGAAGTACCATCTACAATTTTATTTGTATTTCCGAATTTCAATATAGTCACTTAAGTGTGTTCATGTGGAGATTTTCCGATTGTATGTTATTATTAAATTATCCATACTAACATTATATATGCGTAAGTCCGTATGTCACGGTTTCACGGTTAATATATCGGCTCGATTTTGATGTAATTCGAAATGGATATAGTTGAATACACAGAGTCAAATATAGCTTCTTTTTTTTCGAAAATCAACCCTTATTGGGTTTAAATAAGGGATGAAAGTTTGTATGTAAAATCTAAATGGAACGGATCTTGATCGATCTCGTTAATGAAATGGAATTTTAAAATTCTTAAAGTGCTACTATACACATTCATATATAACATTTAATAAATAGCATTCTTTTTTGACAAATGATTATTTATTGAAATAATCTTTAAGTATCAAAATTTTCCAAAACCTCCCTACATAAGTACTAAAAACCAAAATAAGTTCAAATAACCGTATAAGCGAGGAGCAGAAGATCGGGCTCAGTGGAGTGCTATTGAGCAATCTTATGTCCAGTCCTAGGTCCTGGTTGATCATGAAGATGAAATACAAAGCTTAATCGACTTAAACGGCTTCCAAGATGCGCAGGTTCGAATTATTATTATTATATTATTATTGTAGCTTCACGCTCTATCCCGCACACAGCAGAGTAGGCATAGGGAACCTAGTGTTAAGACACTCCGTTCCCCACTTTCCATCGAATTCGGAGGCATTGCGTGTTAAGTGGCGGAACTTAATGCTGCGCTTTTCCTCGACACCAGAGCGAAGAAAATGGAAATATTAAATATTTCAACTCCTCGAGTGGGAATCGAACCCACAACCAGTCGTTTTACAGTCACACGCTTGTGCCACTGCGCCATGACTAGCCGCTTCAAACGTATACAAATATTAATAACAGGTTCGAATCCTGTTTTTAATATTTGTATACATTTTCTAAAAGAGCGATCGATACTCATAAATCCGTTGCCATTGTGGTCGTTATTTAGTTAAAGTTCGTGAACTCGTAGCAGCAGTAAGTTTATAGTTAAAGGGATATTTCGCTTTATCTTATTGAATTAGTCCTAACAAATTTATAGTCTGATAACAATATTTCAACCGTTCCGTTAACTGGGTAACTGACAATAATGATTAGAGGCCGTTTGACTGCAAAACCATTGGTCGTGGGTTCAATTCTCACTGGGGGGAATGATTATATTTAAATTTTCATTTCTTCGACCTGGTAAAATTTACACTTAAATAAAACGCGGCGTTGAGCTCCGCCATTGGACATGCAAAATGTCTCGATTGCGGGTGGAGAGTGCACGGATCGTCTTAACAATAAAATATCGGCTAATTATGAAGTATTTAATTTGCTGTATATAAATTTTCCAACATACGAGTATTTCGAATATCTCGCATCACTTGATTATTAATTTGATTACCTACATAGACAAGTATGCATGTATTATAATTGATACAGGTACAGCGTTTCCAAGCGTAATTCAAACTAAATATTATTTTAGTTATATCGAAATAACGAAAACAAATATATTTTTTCTTTTTATTCAAATTTATTCGTTTTTTTTATAAGAAAAATATATATTTTGTTATTCTTTAGTGTCAGACAGTTCTTTAGTTGCTTTGTCAGGTGCACTAGAAAGGAAAAACGTTTTATTAAGTGGCGGAACTTAACGCTGCGCTTTAACTCGATATCACAGCGAAAAAAATGGAAATAATAAATATTTTCTCTCCTCTTTTATTTTCTACCACACGTTACCACGCTTAGCCACACTTTGTGCCTCTGTGCCACGACTGCCCCGAAGGAAAAATTAAAATAATAACATTATGATAATTTCACAGACAGACCCTGCTAAAACCGGGTTAGTGCCAAGAAGAAGAAGAAGATAATTTCACAGACACTGGAATCCACAATCAGTCGCAATTAAAAGGCAGAGGACGGAGTGTCTTAACAGTAGGCAGAGGGAACCTAGTGTTAAGACACTCCGTTCCCCACTTTCCGCCGAATTCGGAGGCTTGCGTGTTAAGTGGCGGAACTTAATGCCGCGCTTTACCTCGACACCAGAGCGAAGAAAATGGAAATATAATTTCCACACCTCGAGTGGGAATCGAACCCACAACCAGTCGATTACAGTCACACGCTTGTGCCACTGGGCCACGACTGGCCACAATTATTAATGTTTTACCAAAATCAATTTTACCTAATTTATTCACATTTCATAGCTTATGCGGAGTAGACGGATTACATTGAATTTAATTATAATAATTATATTTCATTGAATCCCTCCTCTTGTAATTGTAGAAATTAATGAAATATATACTATAAATTGGTTACAGTTTATTAAAGTGGTTTTTAGTTCAACATTCTTTAACTACTAGCGATTTGCTCGCGGCTTCGCCCGTGTGATTTTTCTTCCCCTGATGGGAGGATTTTTGGGAAATGTGCCTGACATAATAGCCTATGTTCGACCTTGTATCATAAACTGTCTTCCTGAGAAAATTATTCGAAATCGGTCAAGCGGTTTTGATTTTTACCCGCGACGGAACGGCGACTGTATATGTGTTTGGGGTGAGAGGTTGTTTGTTTGTTTGTTTGTTTGTTTGTTTGTTTGTTTGTTTGTTTGTTTGTGTGTTTGTGCAAATTACTATGTCAATTATTTCCAAAACTATAAGTCCGATTTTGATACGGTTTTCTATGATAGGTTAAGGTTCAACTGGCGTATGTTCTTAGATATGTCTTATTGCCTTAACTCACCAGGGGGCGCTGCAGTGAGCATTTTACGTGAAAACGAATGTTTTCAATTATCTCAAAAAATAATAGTCTGATTTCGATACAATTTTCAGTGATAGATTCAGGTTTAATTGGTGGATGTTCTTGGATATGTTTTATCGTGTCAAACCACCAGGGGGCGCTGCAGTAAGCGTTTGTTTGTACTTTTTTTGTATTTATTTGTCTAAAACCGAAACTACTGATCCGATTGAAAAGAATTTTTAGAAAAAGATTCAGCTTTGCTTGATGCATATTTTAAGATTTTTCTTTTTTTGTTACGGGGAAAACTCACCAGGGGGCACTGCACTAAACATTTGTTTATGCAGAGCAAAAACTACTTGTTCAATTTAGATGAAACTTTCAAAGAAAGGTTCAGGCTTAATTGGTGCATCTTTTCATATACGCGTTATGGTGACCACTCATCAGGGGGCGCTGTAGTAAGCATTGGTTTGAGTTTTTTTGTGTAAAACCAAAATTTTTCTTGTATTTATTTGTCTAAAACCGAAGTTACTCATCCGATTGGCTAGAGTTTTCAGAATTAGATTCAGCTTTGCTTGCTGCATATTATAAGATTTTTGTTTTTTTGTTACGATGAAAATTCACCAGGGGGCGCTGCAGTAAACATTTGTTTATGCAGAGCAAAAATTACTAGTCCGATTTAGATGAAACTTTCAACGGTAGATTCAGGTTTAATTGGTACTTCTTTTCATATATACGTTACGATGACCACTCACCAGGGGGCGCTGTAGTAAGTACATTTGTTTGTGTAAAACTAAAACTACGAGTCCTATTTGAATTCAGTTTTCAATGATAGATTCAAGTTTACTTAGTGCATATTTTTATATATGTGTCATGTATGTTTACTTATACATATTTTCATGTATGTGTCAACTCTCTAGGGGGCGCTGCAGTAAGTAGCTGCTTCTATTTTTTTGTGTAAAACCAAAACGACTAGTACGATTGTCAAGAGTTTTCAGTATTAGATTCCGCTTTACTTAAAGCATGTTTTTAAATTTATATTACGGTGACAAGTCACCAGGGGGCGCTGCAGTAAAATATTGTTTGTGCAAAGATAAAATGACGAATTTGATTTGGATGCAGTTTCAATGATAAGCTCAAGTTTAATTAGTGCATGTTCTTGGATATGTTTTATCGTGTTAACTCACCAGCGGGCGCTGCAGTAAACGTTTGTTTGTAATATTTAATGCAAAACCAGAACTACTAGTCCAATTAGGCAGTTGGTTTTCAGTATTAGAGTTACCTTTACACCAAGTAAGTTTTTAGGTTTTTTTTACGTCAAGAACTCACCAGGGGGCGCTGCATTAAACATTTAATTATGCAAAGCTAAAACTACAAGTCCGATTTGGATGCAGTTATCAAAGATAGGATCAGGCTTAATTAGCGCGTGTTCTCGTATATGTGTCATGGTGACACCTCACCAGGAGGCGCTGCAGTAAGCATTTGCTTGTATTTTTTGTGTGAAACCTATTTAGATGCGGTTTTCTGTGATAGGTTCTGGTTTAATTGCTGCGTGTTTTTATATGCCATATCTACCACGAACTACCGCGGGGCGCTCCAGTATAAATTAGTTTGTTCAAAATCAAAACTACTAGTGGGTTTTGTGATTTTCACTGATTTGGTTAGATTTAAGTTTCGTGGAAATGTTACGGTGACAATCTGCCAGGCGCTGCAATAAGCATTTGATAACCAGAAAGCATTGGGTTTATAATTTCTTTTGGATTTGCATGAAGATTAATATAAAGTATTTCGATATTATGTAATAATATATAATGTGTGTCTATACACTTAAAAAGTTTAAAATAAAAAACAAAATTAAAAATTTTGAAAATACCCACGACGGTTTAATTGTAATTGAAAAAGGATAAAATAACTAGAAATCCCCCGCCTAAAAGAATATATGTAACGAGATGATGGGGACGACTTCGTCGGGGGCTGCCAGTTGCAATCTCTATTTTAAATATAGTATCTAACAGTATAGATTTCGTTTTAAAGTCTTTAAAATACCAGTTATCAAAACTGTAAATTCATTTTAATATTTAATTTTTTTGCCAAAACTGTTTTAACAGCAAGAAAACCTATAAGAAGGTTTGTGCAAACTTAAAGTAATGACAGCCCCCGACGAAGCCGTCCCCATCATCTCGTTACATATATTCTTTTAGGCGGGGGATTTATAGTTATTTTATCCTTTTACAATTACAATTAAACCGTCGTGGGTTTTTTCAAAATTTTTAATTTTGTTTTTTTTTTATATAAGCTTTCAGCCTTTGTTAAAACCTTTTAGGGGTTCGACTCGATCGATGGGGATCGGTTTTTTTAAAAAAATGCCAATAGTTAATTATGATTTTAATAATAATTGAATTTAGTATTTTTTTATTTTATTCAAATTGGGCGAGTAGATTAGCTTTGAAAGGGTAACAGACAGACATACAGACTTTGAAATTTATAATAATAGTATGGAATCCATACTATGGATTACATTCGTAGTTAAAACTGTCTTATAAAAAACGTATTTAGATGAGAAAATTATATTTATTAAAAAAAAGTACATACCTATCGATCAAATGTTGAGTAATAATTAATAAAAAAAAAATAGGTGGATATTTGCTGTCACCGTTGCCAAAAATTTTAGATATTGGATAAAATCACAATTTAATATATTGTATGGTCATTTTTGGGGAAGATAAGGTATTTTAAGTTTAGATATCATTTGTGTATCTAGGACTTAGCCTAAAATAGCTAATATGAAATTTTTGACAGCAAATGAGCTTTCCATCGTAGACTCGATATACTTCACTAGTGTGATTAAAATACAAGAGTGAATTTTCACGCATCATCAGTATATTACTTACCATTGGCTGAACAAAATCCAAGACCACGGTCTCTCTACTTATTTCGTAAACTGGGGATGATACATGAACATAATATCCTTAGTTTTCTGTTCTGTTCTTTATATTATGGCTTTTAGGCCTGCCAGTAGAACACAATTTACTTCGCCAATGACAGCCCCTAGTTTTAATCGTTGGCAGTATGACGCATAAACAAAGCCTACGTCAAGCTACCTACATATTTAGTCTTTTTACATTATTAGAAAAGGTCAGAGGAATATTATTTTTTATTAATACATAATATTAGCCATGTATTTTCTTAAAAATGTTTATTGACAATATGTATTGATAATTGACCACTTATTTACTAATTAAAATAAATTCCCATTAAAAATAATGAAGTATAATTAATTAAAGATTATTATATACGAATCTAATTTAAAAATATAAACTAATTAAATTACTAGCAACCCGCTTCAGGCATTGCCTGCTTTCAAGTACACGAACAACTTTTTTGTTTTTCCATCCGCCGGCGTTCTTAGTTAAATCACAAACTTAGCATAAAATTTGTAATGCAAATTTCTGAATCTTTTTTTTTGAAGTGAAATAAAATAAACACTAAATGTTAGGTGGTGTATACCGAAATACAATCGTTAAAACTGCATTAAAATTTAGCCGTTTCATAAAGAGATTAGCGGGCACGAGGGCAAAGACAGACAGACAATCGGACAATCAGACAAATAAAATCATATGTATAGTATTTCGGGTTATATTATGTATACTTAGTCAGGTCATAAGTTCTGTCACACAATAGAAACTTTTACGGACAACAATTATGGAATGCTGGCCACAAAAACGTTTCTTAAATTTGAATTTAGAATCTTTTGCGAAAATAAGAATGTGTATATTTTCATATTTGGCGTATTATTAAATATGGAGTGGACGCTTAAAGAAAACCGTGTCGCGGTTATCGCGCTACATCAATTTGGTTACGCGCCAAGTCACATTTTTGATATACTAAAAAAATTGAATTTAACCAAAAGCTTCATTTATCGTACCATCAAAAGGTATAATGAGGACTCAAGTTTGGAAGATAGAAAAAGTGGTCGTCCTCGCTCTGTTAGGACGCCAGCAGTGATAAAAGCTGTGAAGGCACGAATCCAAAGAAATCCCATACGGAAGCAGAAGCTGTTAGCCCTTCAAATGAGGTTAAGCAGAACCACAGTCAAAAGGGTGTTGAATGAAGACCTAGGGCTAGGCCTATAGCAAAAAAACAGGACATCGTTTAGATGCACGTCTAATGGAACGGTACGCGGGAAAAAAACATTGTCATATTCTCTTTTCGGACGAAAAAAGTTTTACCGTGGAGGAGAGCTACAATAAACATAATAAGGTGTAAGCCCACAGCAGTTAAGAGGCTAGCAACCGTATTCCACGTGTCCAGCGAGGCCTTTTTTCATCCTCACTCGTAGTTTGGTTAGGAATCTCATATTGGGGCTTGACTGAGGTACATTTTTGTGAGAAAGGCGTAAAACAAATGCGATTGTGTATCAAAATACAGTCCTCGCGAACCTTGTGGAACCAGTTTCTCATACAATGTTCAATAACAGGCAATATTCCAGCAAGATTCTGCACCAGCTCATAGAGCGAAAAGTAGGCAAGACTGGCTAGCGGCGCGCACAATTGACTTCATCCGGCACGAAGATTAGCCCTCCTCCAGTTCAGACTTAAATCTGTTGGATTACAAAATATTGGAAGGCTTAAAGGAAAAGGCCTGCTCAACACGCCTTCCTAATGTGAAGCCACTCAAGGCATCCTTGATCAAAGCAGCTGCCGATTTGACATGGACCTCGTGCGTGCTGCTATAAACGACTGGGCGCGCATATTGAAGGCTTGTGTAACAAATCGCGGAGCTCATTTTGAATAACAGTAATTAAAATAAGAATCCATGTTTTATTACAAACATGTCTCAATTATTTCACGATAAAAGTGTGCCAAAACTTACGACCTGACTATGTATACTCGTATTTACAGACATTGTTAAATGCCTTCAATAATAATTGTTTTCTCATTTAGCTTCTATGTACAGACAGCTATCAGTAACATTTTATTGTATGTATAAGTAAGTAAATAAACAAATTTTGATATTGCAAAAGAACAAAAGCTACCCATAGTCGTTAGAAAGCAGTCTCTTCTGACTGTAATTTGATTTTAAAATAACATTATGTACCTATATTCTTGGGAAATATGTATCGCGTGAAGCATTACTATTCATAAAGCTCTCAGCGTAGTGTTGAATGTTTTATAAAGTAACGATATGTTAATTTGTAATGCATTAATTAGGTATATGTTTGTGTTAAGATTTCCATGTAATTATATAATATAGATGCCATCGTGGTACAATGGGACAATGTGAATGCGATTGGTTGTGGGTTCGATAACCATTTGGGGGAATATTTTCAATTATTTTCAATTATTCGCTCTGGTATAATGACAAAACACAGCGTTGAGTTCTGCCACTCAACACGCAATATGTCGATTTCAGGCCGAAAGTGGGAAACAGAGTGTCTTGACAGGTCTGGACAGGACTACGTTCTCTCTGAGTACTATATCTATGCAGGAAAAACGTAAAGTTGAAAAATAAAATATTTTCTGTATGATATTGTACTACAAACAATGTTTATAAAATTTAAAACAGTGTAAAGCGCTCGTCGGAAGTTAAACGTACTCTCTGATATCGGTTCTTCGTAACTGTTTTATTGTACGTTGTTTTAAAAGCTTTGCACGAATAATCTTTGAAAAGCTTTTGTTTACTTGTAATATGATTTAATAATAAGTATTTAAACGTAGATAAACGTGTAGGTATATGTTTATTGCTTGTATTCGGAACAATTCGGATATTTTAGAATAAATTTAAATTTTATTAATTTACTTCTGAATTAGACGGAAAGTGGGGAACGGAGTGTCTTAACACTAGGTTCCCTACTAGGTGCCTACGATGCTGTGTGCGGGATACAGCGTGAATCTAAAAAATAAATTTAGTTTTAATTTAACGGAAAACAGTAATATGATATCGTTTAATAAATAACTAAATGATAGGGAAAAAGGGAAAAAGCATGACGCTGCATCTTATGTGATCATTATTACATAAGATGCAGCGTCATGCTTTTCCCGTACTGCTATGCGGGTAGTTAGAGAGAGCTTGGTATCAAGACACTCCGTTCGGATCCGATTCCGATTCGAGACATTGCGTTTTAGATGCCAGAGCGAGAAATAAAAGTAATATTTAATTATTTCCCCGAGCGGGTATCTAGCCCGCAACCATCACATCTACAGTCAGACGTAGGCCAACTGCGCCACGACTCTGATAATGATTATACATATATTATTGATTATATATATATATATATATATATATATATATATATATATATATATATATATATATATATATATATATACATATATTATTGATTATATATATGCAAAAGTAAAAGAATTTTATCTTCCAAAAGAAAATCATGAAAAAGACAGTTTCTTTACGTATATATAATGAGCTTATTCATAAAATCAAAGTCTTTCACCTTCTAATCTAGCCACAAGGCGGCCAACTCGCCGTGCCTCCACTTCATCCAGCTTCTCCGCCCGCTTGACGACAGCGGCTATGGCCTCCCGTTCGCTTGTACTTAACGGGGGGTCGCTCCTGGCCGCGCTCCATCCTGTACGCAGCCTGTACACACATTTTGTTTTAGAAATCGTTTTAGTTACATGGAAATTGTGTTATTAGGTTATGTTTTTGTATATGTTTATTGTGTTTAATGTATTTTTATAGCTTTGTTAGAACTGCTTATGAAAGTAATCATAAGTAAGTATTAAATATTCATTTCATTTAGCTTCACTCTGTATCCCGCACACAGCAGGGTAGGCAGAGGGAACCTAGTGTTAAGACACTCCGTTCCCCACTTTCCGCCGCATTCGGAGGCATTGCGTGTTAAGTGGCGGAACTTAACGACGCGCTTTGCCTCGGTACCAGAGCGTAGAAAATGGAAACATTAAATATTTCCACTCCTCGAGTGGGAATCGAACCCACAACCAGTCGTTTACAGTTACACGTCTGTGCCACTGCGCCACGACTGGCCCCTAAGTATTAAATATGTTTACATATTTATTTATATGATATATTCTATTGCAGTTACAGAGAATGAAATGAATGTTTAATTCACAGAGGTGGTGGATATCTTATGGAAGTAGATGAGAAATATGTTTCGGGAGGTTACACGAATGCTCCTTTTATTTTGCAGTTTCAGGCTTTTTCCCGCATAGTAGGATAGTTAGAAAGAACCTAGTGTTAAGACACTACGTTTTCCGCTTACTGCCCTAATTAAAAATACATATTTTGAATTGAGTGGCGGAACTCTACATTATTATATGTGTATCAAAGTCAAACTTATCAAATATCAATGAAAATTAAATAAATTTAAATATAATAAGAAAAGAAAAGAATTAAATAAATTTAAATGCAATCAAAAACAATCATGGGAATCGAACTTCACACCCACAACCATTTATCTGCTACTGCACTATAATGGCCTCATTCTCTAGCGTGATAACTAGAACCATTATCTAACATGCTAAGTTGAATGTCACATAATGTATGTATATGCAACACTCGCAGCAAACTCTAATGGTAATGGAAACCACATGAAATAATTTTAACTCTTTACAATTTTCGTACAAAGTATCTCAATATTAGATTTATTAACTATTATAATTAAATTATGAGAATAAAAAACTCTTTTGCCATCGTGTTACTATTGTGTCGCGTCTGAATCTATCTACAAATCTTAAGGGTGAAAGTCCATGGTTATGATTACTTATTTTCAGTTTTGCGCATTTTCCCGCACTTCACTTCATCCTCCGTTTTTCACTTTCCGGCCTAAATAAAAATGAAGGAATTGGGTGGCAGAACTTAACGCCGCGCTTTCTTTCGTACTAAAGCGGGAAAATAAATTAATTTTAAAGTTAAACTCAATTGTTCCCCACATTGAAAATCAAACCCACGACCAACAGACAATGAGTCTACAGTCACAACAATTACGTTAGTAATTTATAATTAGTTGTCATCATTAAAAATTACATAGTAAATCTTATACCGTATTTTCAGAATTACAACGTTTAAAAATACATATGATTTAATATTAAAGAGGTCTTCTTTACGCAAGGATCTTGAAGGGCAGTAGCCTCGAGTCATTATCCCGTTTTGCGCTACGATAGCTACGGGGCTGGTTACATTTTATATTATATATAACATTCAAAAGAATTATCTTGGGATCTTTGCTGTTGGCGTCTACCTATTACACGAGAAGGTATGGATTTTAACATGACATAAATGAAAAAATAATTAATAATAACATTGAATAATTTCAAGTTATTTTTAATATTGATGAGTCCATCGTGACGCAGAGGGAGAGTGTGTGATTGAAAATGCGACTGATTGTGGATTCGCTTCCCAGTCTGCACAATTTTTTTTTTAGCACCAGAGCGAAGAAAATGGAAATATTAAATATTTCCACTCCTCGAATGGGAATCGAACCCACAACTACTCGTTTTGAAGACTGGCCATGTAGGTATATATACTTTAGTATTATATTATATTTTGTTATTTTCATTGTATTTTGATTATATTTTCATTGTTCCGCTCTGGTAAGAAGTCAAAACGTGGCGTTGAGTTCCGCCACTTAACTATAAAGTTTTGAGTTTGGGCGAAGAGTTGAAAATGAAGAGTTTCCACACTAACTTCCCCCTGATTTTCCTACTATGCGCGAAAAATCATGAAGTTGTATTTGATATTGATAACATTCAAAATAACTCGAAACAATCAAATCGTTCATATAATTTAGCTTTGCTTAAGTACGTACCTACTCAAATTGTAAATCACAAAGTCATTTGCTCAAAAATCTTGTACCTGACAAGCTCTTTGTTCCGCGTCAATATTTACCCTCGTTATATTACACAGCTCCTCACTTTTAAATTTTAATATAAGCTCTTGTCCTGTCTCTAAGTCACATTACCTACGTCTATAGTTAAATATATAGAACTTAGAAAGTTGAATAATGTGTTAAATAATAAAGGGTAAATTTTTATACGTTTTCTAAATGCCTTTTTCAATTTTCCTTAGCGTGGATCAACACTTTAAAAATGTTAAACGATTGTTCGTAGAATAATCTTTGAGTAACAGAAATTTGTAATAATATCTCTACAGAGATGCTAACATCAAAAATAAGTTGTAATAAGTTATATAAGAATTTCGACGCAGCGTGTAGTAGAAGGCATGGCTCAGTGGTGAGAGCGCCTGGACAGTATTCAGGAGGCGCGGGTTCGAATCCCGCTGCGTTCAAATTTTTATAGGCTTTGTAAATGCTTTTTTCAAATAATAAAGGGACCTGGCGCAGTAAGGCAGCGACTGTAAGTAAACACGATCGGTTATGGGTTTGACTCTGACTTGGGGGAATGAAGATATTTAAATTATTTTCAATTTCTCGCTCTGGTATTTAAGATAAAGTCTACCACTAAACAGTTGTCTCTATTTCAGATGGAAAATGGAGACCGGAGTAACACTAGGTCTCCCTGTATTGCTATATTTTTTTCTTTCATATATTAAATAAAATGTTGGTGCACATCCTAAATGTATGTAGGTATACAAATTTGCGTAACAATAAAGATATCAGTTCGGCATGAGTTACAAAAGATAAGGGGATTCATATGCGTTGTTTCGAGCAGCGATTATGCTATATATTGAAGTTATGATTATCTACCCCTTGAAAGGGTGATCCTGCTTCATTTATTTCTCTCATATATCGTATGTATGTATCCCTAGAATAAACGCTTCACTAGTCTTTGCGGTAGCCGAATATTTGTGGTTGCTTTCAAAGTTTGAACTCAGATTAGCACTGTAACCGTTGGATACCTAACTGCCTACTTAGTTTAAGTTAGAACTTAATGATGTTTTTGATAGATCTTAATTATTGATTGTATATTTTATATTAAGCAGAAAATAGTTTTGATATTTTATTTTTAACTATCCGTTTTCCTTTTTATTACTCTTTTTTTTCTTTTTTTTAGCTTCACGCTATATCCCGCACACAGCAGGGTAGGCAGAGGGAACCTAGTGTTAAGACACTTCGTTCCCCAATTTCCGCCAAATTTGGAGGCGTTGCCTGTTAAGTGGAGGAACTTAACGCCGCGCTTTGCCTCGACACCAAGGCGAAGAAAATGGAAATATTAAATGTTTCTACCCTTCGAGTGGGAATCGAACCCACAACCAGTCGTTTCCAGTCACACGCTTGTGCCACTACGCCACGACTGGCCCCTGGTCATTTATTACTCGAAATATTTAATTGACTCCGAATTGAATTTCGAAGTCAACTGTCACTACGTATTAGAACAGCATAATTTTTGAAATATTTAGATATATTTTAAATAGAACATGCGAAAACCCTTAGTCTTAGTAATATCAATTCAATATCGAATAACAATAATCACTTTACGTTCAATAGAAACAAAATTAAGAAAATCGCGGCGGAGTCGGACAGCGTCTGATTGTAATCACGTTGTGAATTCAATTATCATCAAAGGAATGATCATAATTTAGTTATTTTGATATCTTCGATTTGGGACAAGGTAAGACTCAGCATCGAGTTCCGCCACTCAACATGAATTATGAATATTGAATTCATGCAGAAAATATAGGACGGAGTGTGTCGACACTAGGATCCTTTTGGCTAACCTTCGAATAGAAAGAATTAAAAAGCTGTTATTAAATAAATTAATAAAACTAAACCAATGCAATGTGTTTGCATGATGCAATAAAAGGTAATAAGCAATTATTTTAAAAGCTCTGCGGTGTCTACAAAACTAGAAGTTAACCACCATCTATATCGCATAATAATTGTGTTTTGCTATTTTTTATCGTTATATTCAAAGTGGTTAAAAGAGAAACGTGATCTAATATTCTTCCAATGTCAGATAGGTCGGCAATTGTTATAATAAAAGTTGATAATTTAAAGTCAATGTAGACCTGATCGATGCAGTTTTGATTTCGATGGTGGCTAGCGTATCGATAATCTGTGTTATTATCTCGTTTCCTATCTGACATGATGGAATAATTGCTTGGAGATAAAATATACCCTTAGCTGTATATTATCTAAGAATGGAACATGGAGAACAGAATGTCTCCGCAGTCTACAGCAAGCAGGTTTATTGTGCCTACGTCACTAACTGCGGGAGATACATGATTAATAAAATAATAGGTATATCGTAAATATTAAATATCAACCATAATTAATATTTACGATATATTATTTTATTATTAAATATTGCCAAAATTTAAGAGAAACACCATTTCTCTCATACTCTATTATTATGTAAAACAAAGCTAGCTGGTTAATGAAGCATCGACTAAGCTTACGTAATCGCATTATCATTAAATTTTTCTCACGAAAACTTTCCAACAGATGTATATTTTATTAGTCAGCTTTTTAAGTATTTACATATACGAATATTAAGAAAGTGCAATAGATTGCAGTAAAGGAAAAATTCAACACAATTATGTAAATTTCTTATAAAAGAGAAAAGGGTGGATATCTATTTAACAATATACACACATATATATAGAGTTGATTTCATCTACGAGTATATTTTTTGCCAAATATTATGCATAAAATAGTCACAATTTAAATAAAAATATTATTTACGAGAAAACGTAGACCTCTAATAAATGTAAACCAGCGACATATTAACTAAATTTTCATTAAATGTATTTTAATTGCAAAAGCAAAGATATGCAGGTAGTTAATTACGAACCACAAATCAAATGCATTTGTATGGTATGTAATCAGTCTACAATGTTAATTAACCGTTTCGGATAGCCGATATGCAATTTGCTGGTATTGAAAATATCTAAACGTGAATAAGTGGGTAATATCGATTACCAGATGTATCGTTGTTTGATTTTGCGTTAAAATGAAATTATATTTAGCTATGTTAGTGTAGTATTTTTGAGTTTATTTCTGCGTTTGGTGAAGCTTTTTTTTATATTTTAAGTACTTTATTATTAACGAGTATATTACATATAAGTTTTATGTACTATATGTTTGTATATATGAATAACCTTTTCTAGCTATTGATTGATGAACCTAAAGGTTAAGGGCTCAAAGCTAAATTTAACTACTGATACATTTTCCTATATAATATTATGTAAACATTTTTTGAAATAGCTTAATATGTAGATAACATATAGAAAATATAAAAATATTGATATGCATGTCCAAAAGTTATTTATTAACCAATACGTGTAATGACTGGATTTTTACGAAAAATTAAAATACTGATCGAAACTGATGAAGTATTAAATATTTTGTATCCTATGTACGCATACAGAAAGATAGACATAGCCCTACATTATAACCTTTGAATAACACAAATAGGATTTATAAAGAAATCGTTTCAAATATTATCCTTTTTACCAATAATAAGTAATCCTGAAATATCATATCGAAATAAACAAATTCATCGAACTTATGATCTGATCAGGTGCAGGACTAAATTTAGTCTGTACACGATAAAGGAAGGAGACAGAGGAGTGTAAGTCGAAATAGAAATGTAAAAACGAAGTCTTCCTACAACTCTTTGTGTACAATCATCAGTTAATTTCTGCATGTGTTTCGAAGATCCTACTAACGGGATCTTTTCAAATACCCACGGTTAGTGGGGGTTAGTTAATATGCTTTTCAAACTAGGGCTTAACCATACTTGAGTCAGTCAGAATTCCCAGGCATTGCCTTGAGTTCCTCTCTGATACGCATTGAGTCTGGAATCCGTACGGTGGATGCTAAGGTATTTTTCTCTTCTTAAACTTTCAAAAAATCTTTAAATATTTTTATTATAACTGAATTAAGTAAGATAAATTTATACCAAAGCTAAAGCTATGATTTTAAGATACACCGTAAAGGGGACTGGAGTAAAGTATAGCTAACATCTTTTGTATACTTTATAAAGTACAATACAATCAAAATTTTATTCATGAAATTTCTATTAAAAAATTGAGCTACTGATAATTTCTCAGGATTTGAAGAGCTTTTTTAAAAAATCAAACTCTTCTTTACATAGTTTAACTGTAAAGTGTAATAGGTAGTTTTTAACCGTAAAGTATTAAAATGACGTTAATTAAAACAAATTGCACTCGAGAGCAACGAAGATATTTAATAAAGTTAATTACTTTTCAACCTCGCCATAGTATGCCGCATAATAATTTATTTTAAAACTTTTTTGACTAACATGGTAATAAAATCATAACTTTGAAACTATATCGGGATAGAGTGCTTAAATGTATTTGCCAGTAACCAGACAGGAGTGCATTTTTTATATTCATAGATAAATAAAAAAATATATTGTATACATACAAAAAAGGCAATATTTATCAATTAAAATGTTTTATTTTATAATTATTCGCTTTTTCGTATGTCGTCATTATTTTACGAATTTTGCTGTATCTAAGACAAAAAAACGATCCCACAGAAAAAAAAAACGGAAATTTAATTCACTCTATTCTTCTCTATTCGCCCTATTGCAGAAAGACTTGCATTACAAAACTAAGAAAACGCCAAATTAATAAAACTAAAACACTTTAAATATTAGCCCACCCACACAAACATAGAGAGAGATACTATTAGGTACAAAAGATACCTAAAAGAACTTAAAAGAAGAAGACTTCTTTTAAGAAAAGATAACTTTGTGGCCAGTCGTGGCCCAGTGGCACAAGCGTGTGACTGTAAACACTCGAGGAGTGGAAATATTTAATATTTCCATTTTCTTCGCTCTGGTGTCGAGGTGAAGCGCGGCGTTAAGTTCCGCCACTTAACACGCAATGCCTCCGATTTCGGCGGAAAGTGGGGAACGGAGTATCTTAATACTAGGTTCCCTCTGCCTACCCTGCTGTGTGCGGGATACAGCGTGAAGATGAAAAAAAAAAGATAACTTAAAAGAAGTTCATAAAAACATAATTCCCAACCATGAATTACATAAGAATCAAAGCCATAAATAAACATATATAAGATTACAGAAAATGACTAGTGGTTTGTCTAATACAGTTCAAGAGTCAGGTTTACGATCCTCCGCTGTAATTTATCACCAAAAGAAAATAATATACCAAATTTATATCTTTCATCTCCCAACGAATTCTACACGCGTAATTTGGATTTGGTGTCGAGTTTCGTTAACTTCATGATAAGTTCTGGGACGTGAGCAGCACCAAATAAATGAATAATGAATGAATAAATAAATCTAAGAATGAGGTCACGATAAAAAACTCGGTAAAATATTATAATCGCTTTAATTGAAACATGAATCCGAACAAAAAATACTAAAGTGAAAATTATAGTATTTTTTAAAGTTATAAATAATATTTACCGCCTGATTAGGCATGATTTTGGCAGAAAAGCTTTTATATATTTTTAATTCTTTTATAAGAGTATTTGAATCTAAGCAAATAATCCTAATAAAAAAAATAAGAGGGTTTTAGAAAACGTATATAAATTTATACGCAGCGGGATTTGAACCCGAAACCTCTTAAAAATTTTCCATAAGCTCTGACTGTTAAGCCCACATGGTGTAAATTTTTTTAGTGTGTAAATAGCACTAAAAATAAAATTTAAGTGTGTTTTCGCCTAGTGAAGTAGATAAAATTAATATTTTGAAAGCTAAAATATCCTTTATTCAAAAAGATTTTTAGAAGAACTTTTGAGTCGTCGCAAGAACATAAAGCTATTATCAAATCAGAGAATACGCGTCCACATACGCGTATTTTCAGACCCAAAAAAATTCAGTCATAGAGAATAAACGCCTAGACACTTCTGCCCGAAATCGAAAAAGGAATAAATACTTAAATCGATTAAAAATATTTAAATTAATAGATTATAAAAATAATTTTAAAACCTATAGAATATACGTAAATACGTATAGAATAATGTATATTGCACGCGCAATGAAAACAAAACAAATAGGAAGCGGATGGAGCACAGAGATAGTGAGCGATGTCGCAAGGCCAACATTCCAGCCTTGCTGTTATTTTTAGAAAATCAAACTCTTCGAATAGGGACTTATTCTAATTTCCCTGAAGTCATGACCCTACATAAGTTATCTTCGTTTAATTTATTATTTAAAAAGTTATTTGATATTAAACAGTAAATATTTAGGTACCTTTTCAATAATTAAAATTTGTTATGAATAATATTAAACAGATGCAATTAAAAAAGGGGGTGCAACAGTGAATTTAATTTGCCTCTTTCTATTATTGTAAAAAATAACAATAAATTACATTCCGTCTCATACTATTTTTAGTATCCAACATATTTTCATTATACTGGTGGCCAGTCGTGGCCCAGTGGCACAAACGTGTGACTGTAAACGACTGGTTGTGGGTTCGATTCCCACTCGAGGAGTAAAAATATTTAATATTTCCATTTTCTTCGCTCTGGAGTCGAGGTAAAGCGCGGCGTTAAGTTCCGCCACTTAACACGCAATGCCTCCGAATTCGGCGGAAAGTGGGGAACGGAGTGACTTAACACTAGGTTCCCTCTGCCTACCCTGCTATGCGCGGGATATAGCGTGAAGCTATATTGAAGCTGGCTGGATTAAATAGAAAAATTGAAATTCCTTGTAAAATTATTTAAAAATCCTTAACTTATTTTTTAAGCTTCAAAGTTTAAACAAGACCTATTTTTTAGAAACTTCACAAAAAATATGATTAAATATAGCTTAGACTTGCGTCATTAAACCGTCAATGAACAATTACGAGAAATTAAAACTTTTGTCTCGTCCACTTCCGAAGTTTGATTAAAAAAGTTTCGGGCATAATCGTTATAATAGTTACGCCATTAGTATCAAGCCGATAGCAGGAAACGAAACTTTTTCGTATTAATTACTTATTACAATATGATTTATTATGGTGTAAGTTTTAAGGAACGGATATTTTAAACTTTTATATTTATTCTCATTTAATTATATATTTCTAAAATAGACATTGTATATTTCAAAAAATGTACATAATAAACTGCATATATAAATATTTTAACTACAGATAACGCAAAGAAAACAATGTATCTTTGTAAGGAAGTGACTATACGGTAACCGATTTTGACGTATACTCGTACAATAAATTATTTGTTTTTATTATTAATTTTAAAGTAATGCACCAGTATGATTTTTATAAACTCACACACTACAAAAAATACTACACGTTTATATTGTTTAATATTAATAATGATGCAACTTGCGTAAACTTCATGAAGTTTTAGAAATTCAATCGTTTATTATTAAAAAAAATTCTATTTCGTACCGTACTCTCCTTTTACAAATATTATAAAGAAATAAAAAATTAACCAAATTTCAAACCAGATGTCAATTTAGCCGGAAAACACAAACAAAACTTACAAAACTTTTAAAGTCACAAAACACTAAATACTCACTTTGCTCGCAACGAAAGTTGTCTGTCGTTAGGGCACACATATTTATTCGCTTTACTTTGAAAGTTCATGGTGTTCTTGAAATTTTAATAAAATTAAAAATATTGTACGTCCTTTTCCGCGGAAGGAAGGAGTCGTGTCGCACACTCCCGCCTGTTGATATCATCCAACTGTTGCTTCGCGCGTGGCGACTTGTGATAATCGATATTTTAACCATGTTCTTGAAAACAGCGATACTTAATGTGATTTGTTATTCCTTATCAGCGGTAAAAGCTCACTGTTAGCGCATATAATGATTTAGGTGAAAAAAATGAAAATATGTAAAATACATAATGTGGTATTTAATTGCTACCACTAATACCAATATTTTTGATTCCCTTATATTGGTAAAATATAAAGCAAAGCAAACTAAAATAAACATTTTAATTAAGGCTTCATAAAATATACTATTATTGTTTTAATCAGGTACTAGTTTTGAAAAATACTAAATTAAATCGCAAAATTATTCTAAAAGTGTAACATTTTTATATTGTTTAAGTACGTATTTTATACAAAAAAAAAATGGGAACAATGATTTATTTATACTTAAAAACTTACATTTACCAGATATTCAGATTTATTATATTTATTGAAGATTTCCTAATATACGTTAAAGCTCATATTAAACTTAAATTTAAAAGAAATACCCTATTATGTTGTTACCTTTTACAGTCAACCTAACTCAATTTAGTTACACTAGATGGCAGTACTAATAATAAGTAGGCTACAAGCTTGTAAAATAATTTTTACATTCATAAATCTTAATATTCAATGAATTTAAGCCACCTTAAAATAAAATATTTCTATAAATGCCTACTAAAAGAAATAAAAAATCAAAGGCATATTTTATTATTTATGCTTACATGCGTATCCGAACGTAACTTATTTTAGTGATGTAGCAAATTTAACTGTCAATACAATAAAAAACAAAGAATGTCATTGAACACTCGATTTGATTACGTTTGCATGTATCGAATGTCTTGTAATGCGTAATTTTTGTAATTTTCTAATAAGATTTCGTAACAAGTAACAAAAATATGCTGATTTCATATTTTTGTTACTTGTTATGGAAGAAGATAATAAATAATTGATATTTTAGTAAATACGTTTTAGTTTTTTTAATTCAGCACTTTTACTTTTTTTTTCTTGATAATTTTATTAATTAAAGTAAAATATGTGAAAATAAGTCAATTCTGATTATTATAGTAATTTATTGTATTCTATATTAATAATATAATATTTTATTTAAAAATATACATTACATTAATTGTATTGAATCCAAATTAAAATAAATCGAATTGAAATATCGATTAATTTTTCACATCTCTATTTAGAGTAAGACGAAGAAATTGACATAACTAAAATTCAGTAATAATGGCGCACTTGCGAAAGGTGGATAGCTTTCTGTAAAGATAACTTTTTGGTGAGGTGGAGTGAAAATAAGGTGATTTGATGCCGTACCGCAGGCGATTCTCCGCAAAAATGCCAGATTTTGATGACGAAGTTACTGTTGTTGATGTGTATGATTTAGCATCGGATATTGGAAAGGAATGTGAAATAATTATCGAGAAATACGGCCCTGAAGCCGTAACAGCTCTACTACCTAAGGTGATAAATGCGCTTGAACTATTAGAAAATTTGGCTGTACGAAATGAAAAAGAGAACCAAGCGTTGCATGAATTAACTGCAAAAATCTCACAACTGGAGAATGACAAAATCGAGAAGGCAGAGTATAGGCAAAGATTTGAAAAGGTAAGTGTTAGAGGTCATTGTTATTTGGTGATTGAATGAGTACGTATAAAAACATGAAATAGTTGCTTTAGTTTCAACATCTATCTACTAATACTTTCAGTAACATTTACACTAAATTAGCAAATTTATCATAATTTGCAACATTGACATTACCGTTTTACGACTGTGCTCTGAAAAAATAAATTGGTGTATAAATAATTGCCATTTGTAACCTATATATAATGTTTTATAGTATGGTACAGTACATTACAAATGAATATTCAAGAAACACTGTTTTAACATGAAAATATTACATGCTGAAGATTGGATACTTTAAAATAATAGATTTCAATAATACATGTAATCTTTTAAAAATAATTTGACATTTTTGAGGATAACAATTATAACAATAAAACTTCAACGTAAACAAGTTCAAAGTAATCTATATGCTACAATTGAATTACACATGCATACAAAACACATAATACAATATTATTTTGCTGATTGTGTGCTGCTTGTGACATGTGATTGTCACACATTTATTTACATATCTTTGTTATCTTTTTTACACGTAAAATATTGCCATATTTTTTGAACTTATCATATTTTTATTACAAAAAGAAATATACTAACAAATTGATTTTAATGAATTTATATTTAATATTTTTTCAGAAATTGATTTGTTATTTCTGAAAATGGTGTTATTTTTCAATAGTTGCCCAAATAATATATTATGACAATTTAATTATTATGATGTAATTACACACAGTCTGATCACTATAACTGTAACATATCAATGAAAATGTTCAACTTAAAAATAGTAAAATAATTTATATTAATAAAAAAATCAGTTTACGTCGTAATTGGAGCATATAATTACATTTCACCTTAAATCACAATAGTTTAGTTGAAATTGTTGCAATATTTATTACATGTTTATAGTTAAGTAGTTAAAGAATTTCTTTTTTCCACTTTTATATTAAGAATATGCAAGCATGTGTATAATAGTTTCAGATCTTTGACTGTGGCACTTTGGAACTTGCCAATTGAGCAAAGAAAGTATAATTTCTTTATGAAGTGTTTACAGTATTACACTGTTTACTATGGTTTATTCTGTTTTTTTTTCTCAATTTTTTTGGGTTTTGCACTTTTGCACATGTAAATTACATTTTCATACATTACATTTAAAAAAAATCAGATATCTTTTTATTTTATTTTTATTAAAAAAATTGTATAAGAGAATTTTCATTTTGAAAAAATTATATCTGTTTAAATTTTTAATTAAAGCACTAAAAATAAATTATTATAATTACATCTCCATTTATGGAGATATTAAAGAAGAGAAAATATATTTAAATAATTTTATGCAAATCTATGAATGCAACATATCTTCATTCAAGTCTTTGGTGAAAATTAAAGTGATTTAACAAAGTAGTAAGAATAAACCTTAATGAAATGAAGATGTTGTGTATTCTCAAGGATACCTTAAAATTATGTTTAATTAAGTTGTTGTCAGGGATATATCAAATGTCATAATCTAACTAGCAGTGTCTGTGATTTCATATATTTTGAAATTAACAAACAAATAATCATTCTAAAATATGTCCTAAGGCACTCCGTATTGCATCAGCTATCTGACTAACTAATGGTCTAGCCATTCCAGAAATTAGCCAGAAGAAACAGATAAAAATTGTAAAAAACTATAAATTGTATACAAACATATACATTTAGTAAAAAGTGGTTATTTTAATATTACAAACAGACACTCTTATTTTATTTATTTGTATAGATGGATTAACTAGTTTTACATTTTATAACTCACTCACTGAATCATGTATTTAAATATAGTTTCCTCAAGTGAGTCATATATTAACATTTTATTATATCAAAATACTTACAGGTAGCATTATTTACCAGTATTTTTAATGTAGAGGACTTTCATTCAATCATTAAAATTTAAGTGTGGAAAATGCTGGATAAAATTATAACTAACACTCATTACAAGAACATATTACAATAACTTTTGCAGATTATTGCCTTTTTATTTCAAAATTTACTGTTCATTTTAGTTCTTATTGTTGTGTGTAAGTATGTGTCATCGATAAAATTGCAAAATCCATTACATTGTCATATGTCTACAATATGATTTACATTTTTATCTTATTCATAGTCCAATAGTTCACTCTAATATTTCTTATAAAAATAACCTAAGAGTAAATTTTAGGCACTAAATGTTATGTTTCGCACTACACACTTTTAGTGTCAGACTTAGAATAATTTAGCAGTGGACTGTAAATGCAATGGTTGATGGTTCGATTCTCATTCAATGGTATGATGATATATTAATTTCATGTATTCCCTCTGGTCCTTAAGTTCTGCCATGCAATGTCTAGATTTCAAGTATAAAGTTGAATGGAGGATCTTGACTCCTGGTTCTTTCTGACGACCCTGCGCTGCAGAAAATTGTTTAAGCTAATTTTCCTTAAGAGCATTTTCAATTTTGAGTTCTATCTTTTGATAGAACTCAAAAAATACAACTCTTTTACTCAAATCATCAAAATAATTGCTACAATTCGTATAAAATTTCAAACAAGATGCAATGTGTATTTAATTTGTTAATATATACCTTGACCAACTTCACTAGTTTCAGGATGCCTCGTTTTATTACTGAATGATTTTACATTGAAGTGTTTTCATTCATTAGTTTTTATTTTATCTGTATATTATTATTAATGTCTATAGGAAAAACTTTCGACCTTTTTTACAAAAGTTATGCGGGCGGAGATCTGCGAAATTTGTCATAATTATGTCGCAGTGGTGAAGTGTCCGTATAACACGATTCCCACCGGCTTACCTTTTATAAAGTATTCGTTCAGAATTCTAAAATAGTAACATTTTTTTTACACTGGTTTCTACAAAACACACCATTACAAAATATCACATGTAGTCGCTGTTATGAAGTTAATGTTTACAGTCGGTTAATAAAAAAATAATGAGTATGTCGCTACCATTTGTCTCACTGATACATTTTTTTTTATAAAGTGAAATACGCATTGTTATAGACACGCGTTTATTTCATGCGTCAATAAGTCCAGTAATTGATTTAAATAGATTTAAGAATCATAATAGTTACATATAAATTATTCTTAATATTATCTTCTATACATAATTACAAGAAAAATATAACTTATACTTGGAAGATATGTGAGAAAAGTTATTATTAGGACCATTTACCAATGTAATAGAACCCAAACCAATATTTTTTAAATTTCTATTTTATATATCTTTTGGTGTATGTTAATCTCTTAAACGGCTTAACAAATTTAAATGCTGTTTTATCTTTATTGCTTATCTTCCCTTAACATTTAATGTTTATTTTATTTCAATCGATTCATAATTAATGAGTTAAAACAATTTAAGTTTTCTTCTACAATATTGAAATAAAATAACTGTTATATTTTTTTCCCGCCGCGAACGATTCTCTAGTTATATAATATAAGCAAAGGAATGGGAAATATTCAATTCTTAATGTTTATTACATGATGAAGTTGATGATATATGGTAGTATAAAATTTTTAATAACAGTAAATTGTAAACCGTTTTTCTTAAATTATACAGGAAATAGAGGCTATTGAAGAGCAATGGAGGACAGAATCAGCCGAGCTGGTAACGGCTGTCGCACGTCTTCAAGATGAAAATAAACGTTTAAGGCGAACTGTGAATTCGCCTGCAGATGGTATGTAATTAGTTTTTTTAAATCACTCTTAATGATATAAGAGATAAAAATATGTTTGTTCGTCCCTGTCTATGTACTCAACATAACTCATATATTGCTATAAAAAGACGAAAAGTCATATATTGAAACATAACTCATATACACAATAAGGATAGTTTATTGTTTGTTGATCGGTGTTCGTGTTTTTTAGATATTTGAAATAACATTATTTTAACTACTCATATTGAGTCTACCTGTGACATATTGATTACTGCAAAGTATTCGAAAGTGTTCGCTCGTGGCTTCGCCGTGTTATCTGCAACTTTTATCCCCTATTCGAACCCCTTTAGGATTCTCTGAACTTTCTGTTCAATCAAAATAAAATATAATGTAGGCTACATTAGCACTCCTGAATAGTGTAGCTTTCTAATTGTCAAAAAAAATCATGATCGGTTCAGTATTTCTAAAAATTACCCGTTACAAAAAAAAAGTTACAAACTTTACCTCTTTATTATATTAGTATAGATATATTTTCGAATATTAAAAATATACGCGATTAATGTGGTTAAATAGTTTTATTTCAAAATACTCAAATTCTAATTATAGTAATACTCAAATATTTTAAAATATTACTTAAAGAATTCAAAATGACCATGTTGAAACTATTTAAAATAAATTGTTTAGTTTAACATGGCAAAAAAATCGTAATGTCCACAACCAACGCTTGGCTGTTGAACTAGTATAAATGTAATTACGTGAAGTCGCTTCCGTTTTCGTATACGGGTGTTCCTTCTTCCGTTACATGTATAAATAAAGTGACATGAGTCACCCCGTATCAATAATTTCGATGTTTTTTATGTTACTGATGATTAGTCTCTAAAACTAAAGCTTTCTTTTTTCCTTTTTGAAAGGTAGTTTTAATTATTATCATATATGCTGATTTAGCCGGTTTTAACGTTGTGGGATAAAATCTATATAATAGTTAGTTTATATTTATGAGGTACTTTTGTTTGTTCGCCACACAGTGAAATATTTCTATAAAACGTATAAAAAATTGATCGCGACAGGATTCAAACCCGCGCCTCTGTAGCCGCTAAAGAGGTCTGAGCGCTAAGCCATGTCTTTAAATTTCTTAAGTGTGTCAATAAAACTTTAAATATGTACAGCGTAAAATGTCCAAATTGTAGAATGTTACTAAATACTCTCTGCAAAGCGTGGGACATAATATATGGAATTTAGAAAATATTTTTCATTATATTATATTAAATTAAAGCGAACTACGATACAGACATTTATATGTGAAATTTTAAAATGTTTTTATTACACATATACTTATATGTATGCCAAAAGAATACTAACTACCATAAATGTACATTGTACAGCTATGTTAATGATGTATGTACACTTAAAAGTTTTATGCATGAGGATGTGACTTAAAACACGTTTGATTCGATATTTTAATAAGATTTTCAATATAAAAATAATATTTGTCAAGGTACAAGCGCTCCACCCTCACCGGCCCGAGAGCATGATCAAGAGGTGCTATCACGACTTAGCAGTACTGCTGAGAAACAAAGAGCCACTCTCCGCCACCAGGAGCTGCAGTTGCAGGAGAAACAGCAGCTCATTGACAGTGTAAGTCATGTTTCTTTTATTATATAAAATTATTTATGTCTAACAACTACAATTTTATTAATACAAATTAATAAAAATGTAGTGTTTGTTTGTGATTTTAAAATATTTTTTTTTAACAAAAGGTATTTATGTAATACAGGGTATATACACCAAAATATTATTTATAGTATTTGTCTGTCTGTCTGTTTGCTCCGCCTAATATCTGGAGCGGCTGTATCGATTTTGACAGCACCGTCACTGGTAGATAGTACATGTAGTGAGAAGTAACTTAGATTACTGTTATTTTAGAATTATAACTATTTTGCTAAATTCGGGCACAGCTATTTTTTATACATAGCAAATGAAAAAAGAATCTATTATTTGCGCTTCACAAGAGTATCATTGATATACAAATATCAATAATCAAAAGTATTGAAACAATGAACTGAGTGTTAATTATTCATATAGATATCTTGTTATTTTTAAATAAACTCTAAATGATGTTTGATATAACATACTTAAATATTTATAAATCATTAAGTTAATGTTTTTAAATATAAGTCTGTTGACTCTCGCCGCCTGTCCTTTACTGTGGCTTAAAATATTAATTGTTTATATAGGGCATCTAAGCTAGTGAGACTGGATTAAGTCCAGCGAAGCAAATTTCTTAAGAAATGACAGACTGCAGGTTCAAATTCCTTGAACGACACTTGTTGTTGTTTTGCCTCCAATAATAAATGTTGGCAAAGTACTAGAGGTTAATCATAGTTCTACTATTATTTTAAAATTTCTTATTATAGGCCTCTACGATATTGCACTAACACAGTGTTTTTTTTTAATTTAAAATATCGATAATCGGACACCATACCCCCAAGTGACAACGACGATATATCGATTTCAAGCCAATCAGTATCTTCTTGTATGATGTTGTATAGTAAATAAGAGAAATGAAATATTTTGTGCGGGATACAGCGTGAAGCTAAAAAAAAAAGAATATTTCCATTTTCTTTGCTCTGGTGTCGAGGTAAAGCGCGGCGTTACGTTCCGCCACTTAAGACGCAATGCCACCGAATTCGGCGGAAAGTTGGGAACGGAGTGTCTTAACACTAGGTTCCTCCTGCCTACCCTACTGTGAGCGAGATACAGCGTGAAGCTGAAAAAAATATATTATCAAAATATCTTTTATTATGTTTCCTTAAGGTTTTCACAGTCACTAACAATTTAATATCTCTATATACTCCGGTTTCTGTCCAGATAAGGCTATTTGACTTCTTTATCCTCAATGTTTTGCTTTTTTTAATGTCACAAACGAAAATATAACCTGTTATGTGTCTTAACAATTATCGTATACATTTAACATATTTTCCGAATTCTCTTAAGCTACCACTTAAGAGAATCTAGCTTAGTCATTAAAAACTATTTATGAAAAGGGTCATGGGTGGCTTTACACCTTGTCTCGAATGACAGACCATTTCGTTCTCTATTTTTCAACCGAATTTGAAAGTCGAGCATTTTGTTATTCGAAGAAAAATAATAGTGGGGAACGGAGTGTCTTAACACTAGGTTCCTTCTGTCTACCCTGCTGTGTACGGGATACAGCGTGAAGCTAAAAAAATACATAATAATTTAAATATTTTAATATAAAATAATTTCTATTTTCTCAAATTGATGTTTAACCCACAACCATAGTATGCATAGACAGACGCTGCGCCTTCATGGCTTACAGAACATTCGTAAGCAATTCAAATATTTACTAGAATGAATGTAACTTTAAATGTTACTTAAGAATTTCTTATGGTAACAGACTATTAACTTTTTTTTACGTAACATTATCGTCATAATTCTCTGTCTTGTATGCGTATTTATAATTATTAAATAGAGTCACTTTTACTTTTGCAGTGTGAGAGTGTACATCGACGTACAAACTTATATCTAGTCTTTTACATCTAGGTTATGCGCATAAATAGTCAATTATCAATTTACAAAAAATATTATGTAATTCTTATTATACAAAAAGCCTTATATTCGTGTTTTTTATTCTATTTTGGCTGGACCTAAAAAACGCAGAACAAAGTGTCTTTATGTTAGGTTATCCCTAACTACCTTTCTATGACGGAAAAAGCGTGAAAAATACGCCAATATTGTTTTTATTACATTCAAATATGATGATTGATTGATATCTAAAATATGTTTACATATTTGCCCTAGACACTCTTCCCATGGGGGACGGGTTAAGATTACAATCCACCCCGCTGCTGGGTAGCGCCCTATAAAAGGCGGGTAACCTAGTAATTCTGTTATAGGAATTCGTTCTCCGACTGGCTCGCAACTATTACCGTGTCAAAGACGAACCGCCAAACATCTGATGACATGTAAGCCAGCTCTGCTTACTCCCACCATCCCCATCCTTTCTCCTTTCCCTCCTTCACTCTCAAGGCCGGTAGTACATCTACAACCTCTCTAATATTGTAGATGCCCATGGGCGAAGGTAACCACTTACCATCAGGCGGTGTATCTACTCGTTTGCAGGGGGCAAATTTTGCAATAAAAAAATTAAAGACTTTCCACATTCAAGTTAGGCGAATTGTCATATTATTATTAGAGCGAATCTGATTTCTCAAGAAATACCAATCTCCAAGTTCAAATCTCTTGAACTTTAATGTAAGTCAGCGACTACACTTCTTATTGTTTAAAACCGCCAAACGTTAATCTAAGAAGCCACACTGGTTAAAAAGTAATAGTTTTGTCGGTAATGAAAACTGTAAATTTCATATTACAGCTCTACGATATTGCTATATCATTGATTATTTTTCTTTTTTTTTATATACGTGTAGGTAGACAGTTTTCCGTTGTAGTTATGCGTATTGTGATTTTTCCATGTGCCATTCTTTATTATAATCCTTGTATATTGATTGGCGCAAAATATAGAAAGCAATAATATCATTTATCACGAACTTAGGTGGCAATTAAAAATGCATAATATAAATGTATTAGAAATGCAATAAAGTTGCATAGATATGCTTACATGTAGAAAAACAAAGGTATAAAACAATTTTTCATCTCGTTTTATCTAAGTGAAGTCAAGAATATACAAAAAGTTGTTTTTTTATCTCTCACTCGCATATTCTATACATTTAGCACCTTTTAGCTAATACGGCAAGATGATCTCATTGTGTATGACGTCACTTGTGACATTCCCTAACAAAACATGAACCGAAATGTAACCTTTACCCTCGTTCTAATGTAGGGCGTGATAGATCAAATAACCTGTGCAGGTACTTTAAAGGTCTTCTTGGCGAGATATACTCTGCAGACCTACATATATAGTGTACATATTATCGATACAGTGTTTATTATATTCGATTGAAATAACATTTTGCATCGTAAAGTATTTCCAGAAATCACACAAAAATTTGAAACGTAACTGAACTCGGACTCGTGCCTTTGGGAAACCGTCCAAAGGCTGTGACCGCTAAGCCATACGATCTATTTCCGGCTGCGTCGAAAATTCTTGACGCTTACTACAACTTGCTTTTGTTGTTAGGAAGTGTTTTTATTGTAGTTACACACTAACACGGACGTATGTCAGTGCCTTTTTATTCTAATTTTTCTTTCGTATTTGTTTATTATTGAAAGTACGAATTTACGCAGTTACAGTATCATTAAGGTATGAACGTTTCCAATAATTCAACGTTTTGGTTAGTTTGCCAGACCTTGAGAAGCCCTAAAAATATATCTAAGGTTTTGAAATAGACAGAAGAAGTCCCTTTATAAGTCATATCCGGTGGTTACAATCTGTCATTGTAGTTCATTGGTTATTCGTAAGTTGTTTTTAAGGGGAGGGTTCGAGTCCCGCTATGTTAAAAAAAAATATGTTTTCAAAAAAAACATATGAAGTGCATAAATAACACTAAAATTGTTAGAATTGGCATCGTGAAAATTATGGCTAACAAAAATTGCAAGTAAATTAAGTAAGATTTACTTGTTAAATGATTTTCATAAAAAAATGTTCCTCGGTTCCATATTATATTTAGTTTTCAATTACTTAACACGCTCCCGCTTTAAGCGACATGGCGTAGGGAGGGAGCGCTTTGCATAAGTTTACTTCGCAGATTGAATTAAAACTGTTACAATGTTTTAAATTTTAATCTGTTTATTTCTTTTAGGATGATAATAGTTTGTCGTGTAAAATGTTTCAATTTTTCCTTTTTTGAAGACTTTCCTGTCTGTGTCATTGGGTTTTGAATTGCATATATATGCAATAATTTATTAGGGATGTCTTGGCACAGTGGGGCAGCGTCTGACTGTAAACGGCGATGATTGTGGATTCGATTTCTACCTTCTTCCTAAATGATTAAATGTAAAATTTCATTTCTTCAGTCTGGCACTCAAGGCAAGATGCGGCTTTGGAGTCTGCTACTCACTCAACAGACGATATCTCAATTTCGGATGGAAAATAGTAGGCAGAGTGTCTTGACGCTAGGTTCTATCTGACTACCTAGCCATGCGAGAAAAAAATGTGAAGCTATAAGTTATTTGCCAACGTTTGACACACCACTTTGTAATTTAATAGCCAGGTTTAAAAAATATTGTAAAAAACAAAATTAAAAATTTTGAAAATACCCACGACGGTTTAATTGTAATTGAAAAAGGATAAAATAACTAGAAATCCCCCGCCTAAAAGAATATATGTAACGAGATGATGGGGACGACTTCGTCGGAGCTGTCATTACTTTAAGTTTGCTAACTTCTCCTAGGTTTTCATGCTGTTAAAACAGGTTTAGGAAAAAATTAAAATATTAATATGAATTTACAGTTTTGATAACTGGTATTCCTTTTAAAAACTTTAAGAACGAAATCTATACTGTTAGCTACTTATATTTAAAATAGAGGTTGCAACTGGCAGCCCCCGACGAAGTTGTCCCCATCATCTCCTTACATATATTCTTTTAGGCGGGGGATTTCTAGTTATTTTATCCTTTTTCAATTACAATTAAACCGTCGTGGGTTTTTTCAAAATTTTTAATTTTGTTTTTTATATTAAACTTTTTAAAGTGTATAGATACACATTATATATTATTACATAATTTCGAAATACTTTATATTAATCTTCATGCAAATCCAAAAAAAATTATAAGCCCAATGCTTTCTGGTTATCAAATGCCTATTGCAGCGCCTGGCAGATAGAAACCTCTGTCCAATCGGACTAGTAGTTGTGGTTTTACATTAAATATTACAAACAAATGTTTACTGCAGCGCCCCCTGGTGAGTTAACACGATAAAGCATATCCAAGAACATGCACTAATTAAACTTGAGCTTATCACTGAAACTGCATCCAAATCGAATTCGTCATTTTAGCTTTGCACAAACAATATTTTACTGCAGCGCCCCCTGGTGACTTGTCACCGTAATATAAATTTAAAAACATGTACTAAACAAAGCGGAATCTAATACTGAAAACTCTTTCCAATCGTACTAGTCGTTTTTGTTATACACAAAAAATGGAAGCAGCTACTTACTGCAGCGCCCCCTAGAGAGTTGACACATACTTGAAAATATGCACTAAGTAAACATACATGACACATATATGAAAATATGCACTAAGTAAACTTAAATCTATCATTGAAAACTGCATTCAAATCGGACTCGTAGTTTTAGTTTTGCACAAACAAATGTACTTACTGCAGCGCCCCCTGGTGAGTGATCACCGTAACACATATATGAAAAGATGCACCAATTAAACCTGAACCTATCGTTGAAAGTTTCATCTAAATCGGACTAGTAGTTTTTACTCTACATAAACAAATGTTTACTGCAGCGCCCCCTGGTGAATTTTCACCGTAACGTAAAAACAAAAAATTTAAAATATGTACGAAGTAAAGCTAAATCTAGTTCTGAAAACTCTTTTAATCGAAGCAGTAGTTTCGATTTTAGACATATAAATACAAAAAAAGTACAAACAAATGCTTACTGCAGCGCCCCCTGGTGGTTTGACACGATAAAACATATCCAAGAACATCCACCAATTAAACCTGAATCTACCACTGAAAATCTATTGAAATCAGACTATTATTTTTTGAGATAATTGAAAACATTCGTTTTCACGTAAAATGCTTACTGCAGCGCCCCCTGGTGAGTTAAGGCAATAAGACATACATAAGAACATACGCCAATTGAACCTTAACCTATCATAGAAAACCGTATCAAAATCGGACTTATAGTTTTGGAAATAATTGAAATAATAATTTGCACAAACACACAAACAAACAAACAAACAAACAAACAAACAAACAAACAACCTCTCACCCCAAACACATATACAGTCGCCGTTCCGTCGCGGGTAAAAATAGTACTTTTTATTTTTTATTTGAAACGGATGCGTCATATGTCTTGTAAATTGCTTATAGTCACGATTATGGAGAAAGACTATGTATTGAAAAGCGACGAACACGCTTCTTGCATTATTTGTATTTATTTAAAATGGTAGTCCTATTGATGCGTAAAATAAGCGTTGTCTTAGCACTTTATTCAGAAATGTATATGAAATAAACAATGGTTTAAGTTATATTTATTTATAACAATACACTAAATTAATATTTAGTGTATTGTTAATGCATTATAATTAAAATTATGGGCTTTCTGAACTTCTAATGTTTAAAATGATATATGCCAAATTTGAATATTGTCGCGGCGTTATCTCGACTTCTATTGGAAACTGGCGAATAGTGTCCTAATACTTGGTATTCCCTGACTACTCTGCTATGTATGAAATGCTTATTTTCTTAAAAACGTGTACGTATAAAGTTTTTCCATCACATTATTACATAGTATAAATATTTACATCTTATATGAAAACATATGTATATTTTAACTATTTGAAATGCATAATTTATACCACAAACTTTGTTATTCTCGTATGAGGAAATATTTGGAAAAAATAAAAAACAATCGCAGTACAACGCGGTAGTGAATAACAACTTGAGCCGAGTTGAGAGCGCGTACTCGACATGTAATGGGATACAGCGAGAGGGTAAAAAGCCGGTCTGGAAAATGCAATTGACACAATATTGCAGCAATTTTAGGTCATAATATTTACACTGGTATGGTATATGTAAACTAAGGCACATATATGTTCAACTATGATTTTAACAGGGACTTCTTACGAAGTGTATTATAATTGTAGGTGCATTTTTATTATGGACTGATCTACGTGCTTGTTTCGGTGTATTGCAACCCTCGGTGGTAGATTTTTAAAAAATGAAGTAGCCTATGTTTAACCTTGGATTATCAACTATATATATGCCAAAATTCATTACAATCGGTCAAGCGGTGTAGATTTTTCATATAAACTTTCATCCCTTATTTCAACCCTTTAGAGGTTGATTTTTGAAAAACTAAGAAGCCTATGTTAGACCAAGTCATTTTTACTACTTTCATTTTAAATTTCATCCAAATCGGACTGGTAGATTAGCCGTGAAAGCGTGACAGACAAACACACAGACATTCGCATTTATAATATAAGTATGGATTTATTCATGCTTTTAGGGAGGACTCCGTGTTAAAACACTCCGTTCACCACTTTCCGCTCGAATTAGAGGCGTTGCGTGTTGAGTGGTGGATTTTCATACTTTTTATAGCGCTTTGTCCTCCTACCGGAACGGACGAATGACAATAATTTAAATATTATTATTTTTTCGGGTGGAAATCTAATCTACAAATAGAGTTTACAGTCAGACGCTTTTCAATTGCGCCATGATGTCCTCTTACGAACCTTGTTACGTAATATAATAAATTATACGAATAGAATACAAAAAATGACGAATATATTTTTTTTGTATTTATAGTCGGAAAACATAAAAAAATGCTTTATATGTGGTTCTTTTACACGTGAGCAGTTAAATTAGAATCAAGTGGAGTAGATGTGTTATTTCAAAAAGTTATCTTAAGATTAAAGTTATTTTATTTAAGTTAAAAAAGTAAAAAACTGTATGTAAGTCATTGCTTGGCCTGCAATGAGTCAATTATTGATCATGCCCACGTGAGACAATATAATATGTATGTTACTGTGCGTTACTCATCATTAGCTTTTAAACAGATCGTGAGACTATATGTCTACATATTGCAGCTAAGTTGAAATAACTATTTTTTATACAAGCTTTTTTTCGTATACCAGGGTGGTTAGAAGGCAAGTCAAGACACCGTTCTCAACTTATGTCGATATATTACATATTTAATGGTGGAACGTTACACCGTGCTTTATCTTAAAATAATGTGTTATTCGTCCCCCGAATGAGAATTGAACCCACAACCATCACGGTTACAGTTTTTTTTATCAAATTGGTTATTTAATTTGATTTTTTTATCAAGTTGGTTATTTATTTTTTTATCGTATACTTTAGCAATGTTTAAAAGAAAGAATGTAGAAAATATTATGATGTTAATAAATTTATGTGTGTTTTAATTTTATTTTATTATAATACGGACATGTGGTCTATAACATTTTTCTAAAATATTCATCTTTTTTATATAAATTATTTTATATATGTTACATTACCAAGCATTAACCTTGTAAAAATGACCGGTGCGTTAAGATTGAGGTTATAAAAACTAAACGATCGTTTTTGTTAGAAGACTTAAAACGGCTTGTACATGAGATTACCTTTGTGCACCTAGTTCAATCTTGTTATAATGTATAGTATTTTGTAACGTTTGTATTTTACTACTAGACTTCTAGACTACTAGAGGCCGTCGTGGCGTAGTAGATAGCGTCTGACTAGAAACGCGATAATTGCTGCCTTGATTCCCAAATGGGGAATAATTATTTATTATTTAATTTCTCCGCTCTGGTACTTGAGACAAAACGCGACGTTAAGTTCCGCCACATACAGTCTTAATTTCAAGCGGAAAGTCGGGTACAGAGAGTCTTGACACTAGGTTTTCTTTGGCTACCCTGCTATGAGGGGAAAAATGAAGCTTTTTTAACATACCGGTGGGAACTGTTTGAAAATAGTTCATTTTATTTGTGCAAGACCCACGAGACTGTAGATTTAGGTCGGCTCTGTTACAGCATTGCATCGTTTAATTATTTCTATCGTGTAAGCAGTTTATAACAAGCTATATTCTTTGTACAATCCGTATACAATGATTGTTATTTAAGTATATAATTTAATAGATTTTGAGGTCTATTTGTTGTGTAATTATTACGTAACTAAAGATTTATATAATGACCGGAGAGAAAAAATACTAAAAATTCACTTGTCTATAGATTCGATCGCGTATCTAAACGGTGAAAGTTTTTAGAATGTAACATAGAACAATAAATCAATACACACACTATAACTTTCTTAGTAAATTGTATTAATACTTTGATGGTTATATCAGTGTAATATTTTGTTATCGACATTCCTAGAGTATTTAATTCACTTTAATTACGTGGTAACTTCAGCTTCACGCTTTTTCCCGCATTGCACGGTATTATCCTGCTGTGTGGAAAAGTATGAAGATTAAGTTCGTTTTAGAGAACTTAATGTCAAGACACTCCATTTTCTTTGAGTTAGAAGTAAATATTGCTGAACGGCGTCGTTCAACGCCGCGCTTCGTTTTTTGGAGCGGGAATTTTTTTTACGATTGTACAAAAAGTTATGCACAATTCATACAATTGAGGAACGGAGTATTTTGCACTAGGTTCCTTCTGACTATCGTGCAATGCAAATTTTTTCCTGTAGTGTAAAGCTGCTATTTTTACTTTATTTCAGTATAATATTTTTAATTAATTTTAGTCAAAATATTTAAGCCCACTAATTTTCTATAGTGGCCAGTCGTGGCGCAGGGGCACAATTTGTGACTGTAGATGCGACTGGAATAATTGAGATATTTAATATGTATTTCAATTTCTTCGTTCCGGTGTCAAAGTAAAGCATGGCGTTGAATTCCTCCACTTATCACCTAATGCGTCCATAATTCAGCGGAAAGTGAAGAAAGGCTTGTCATAACATTAAGGTGTAAAGCTAAAAAAATATTATTCAATTAATTAAAACACTTGTGTTCTCGGTTTACATACTTCCCTTGTAAAAAACTCACTACATTCTTTCTTCTTAAAATACACGTCTGTTCCTAGTTTAGGTAGGAAGGTCCAGTAGGGAAACCATTTATGAATATATTTCTTGTAGAAACCGTAGTTATTAGTTCACAGTTAGTTTTTTAGTCGAAATAAAATAATAATAATTATTTTTAAAGCACTTTAAACCTTCACTCGTACTGGCAAGCGAATACCTAATAAATTTAATTTTCCTTGTTCGTATGTGCTCTTCGTTATTAAATAGCTCTCTCACGTTGTGGTATCTGACTTGAAACTTAGTTATATTTTATTACCTATTTATTTCTGTTTTACTTTTCTTACTTGGCCTCTAACTTTTGTTGAGCACGCTAATAATTACGAAAGTTTTTTAATATTTCATTTAGTACGGCACTATTTTAATCAAACTTTAGATTAACGTTATTAAAAGTATTACGGCATCCATATATATTAAACTATAATTACAAAAGTTTCGTTTGTCGAGCTTTATTTAGGGAAATAGGATATTTTATTTGTTAATCATTTTTTTAAAAACGTTTAAAAATTTGAATACAGTGGGATTCGACCCTTCCTCTCTTGCAAACCGTCCAAGCGCTCTGACCGCTAAACCATGCGTTCTACAAAAATAAATTGTAATTAACGTAAAAGAATTTGACGTTGCCGGATGTAGAGCGTTTTTGAATTTCCTAAATGTGCTAATAAAATTTGAAAAATGTTAAAAACATTTTATTTGTGGTCCTAAGTTGTGCAACACATATCTTATTATCATACTGTCAAAAGTAAAATTGAATTATGTGATCTATCGCACAAGATACGACATTTAATGCGTCAATAACTCGAGATGCGAAGATTATTTTAATCGTATTATCTTAAAGAGATTTTTCTTTATTCACTGCTTAAATGATGAAAATCTGCTGACAGATACAAGATTCAATTTTTAAAAGAGTAAAGCTTTGGAGGCCGTTTCTATAAATTCCAAGAGCTTCCAACCCAATCTCGTTTTATTTGCTTTCCTTTTATTTACTTACAACTCCCTTTTCCGTTTGGCATTTTAAATATTTAACAAAATAACGTAGCAGAATTGTTACCAATCTATTTATATTTGCGAAATACATAAATAATATAATAAAAATTTGATTAATAATATTGTTTCTTTTAAATATTTTTAATTGTCTTGATTAAGATTAATTATTTATTCGTATAGTGTTCTTTCGTATTCTTTTCTCGAGGATTAAAAGTAATTACACATCCTAATTGTCAGTGACATGAAGAAAGTCAGACACTCGATATCTACAGACTCCATTTTATGTATAGAAAATGTTGTAGGTACTACATATATATACTTTTACCTTAATTGCTTTAGAAGTGCTTCTTTGCTAGAGTTCATAAGTTTTCCTTCAAAACAACATTCCTTAGTTACTTATATATTTTTTAACTAATAACTTGTAAGTTATTATTAAAAAGAAATCCCATCCCAAGAAATTTTGGATGTATACTAAATGTCATCCCATTTTTTCCTTAATTACTTATTTTTAAACAATCGACAGAAACATTATTGACAGATTCCACCCATATCCGATACGTACATATTGTTTCCGGTTCCGTTTACGGATAGTTTTTTTTCGTATATTCGATATATATTTCAGTTATTGATACAGAAGTTCGTAGTATCTCTAGAAATTTATCCATAAAACATAATCCAAAATATTTATAAACATAAACAAAAAATTTAAAGGTCATTGTATATATTTACTCTTTTACAATTTTTATTTTAGTGCTAGCTCGTTCCACAATGCATACAATTATAGAATGCTTTAATGTTATCTATTCAGCTGTGAAAACATAGCTGCGGTTGTTATTAAGTTTTACTGCATCACATGCATATTCAGTGTTAAAATTTCACGTCAGGGTGAGCCATGTGCATGCATAATGACTTCTATTTATGTTCAAATGTCCGTTGGACAGCGAAGACGAGATAGCTAACGTGCAAACATCTATTGAATACTAGCTGAGTGGTGACAGATTGCCTCTAGATATGTGTATAAATAGGTACTTGTATATTTCTTAGAATAGCTGTGATTACATGCTTTTTTGTTTACATTTATGTTGCGAAATATATGTACATTATTTTTTTGGTTTAACTGTGAACTGCTAGAGCTATTTTTTTAAATATATAGTATATTTAGTTCTTTTTTTGCTTTATGTATAATCTTCAATTTTATGACGTGTTTTGTGTGTTTAGGTTTTCAGGGTCAAGGTGAACACTAAATAAAATTCACATTGTTAAACTATGATTATAATAATAAAGTTGTATAATCATGTAGTGTCTTGACACTGGTTTTTCCCTAGCTAACCCTCTATTTGGGACATAGCATGAAGCTGCTAAAATAATATGGTTTTGAATGTTAATAATTTATTAAATAATTACAATATGTAATGTAAAGTGGTAAGAGAGACAGGGGGAGACCTCGGTTGACCTTCGAAAACACAGTGTCGATGATACTGGAGGAAGGTCACGTAAAAAGCATGAGGACCCCCCGGAGGACGTGTATTAAGAGGTTGATGACAGTGGACGAGGCGAAAGAAGTATGCAGGGACCGTAGCGTTTGGCGCTCCGTTCTCTCTGACTACCCCGCAAGGGATACAGCGTGAAGCTAAAAAAAAAAATGTAAATATAGAGGAGTAAAAGAATTTATGAAAATTAATTTGTAAAATGTACTCATATTCTATTTTATTCTAAACATAATACTTACACGTATTATAAGTAGATAAAAAATTACAATTTAACAATATTCATATACGATATCCAGAACTTATATCTCATAAAATATTATAACTAATCCTAAATAGACGTAGATAAGATTTTATAATATGCCAAGTAAATCTCGCCATTTTAATAATTTTATAACGCCTACGCCTAAAATTACGCCTCCTTATGGACATCATCTCTATGTCATTTTACTTATCACTTTTTAATACCAAATTCTTAAACGGAAATAGTTCTTAGTTTGTATAGATTATCGCTTTGATTGATTTATTAGTAACTGTTCAGGTTATCTTATATCAATTATTGAATTATAAAAATGTTTCTATTATCATTTTACCTGCTTAAATATTTGCTGTATCATATTGGCAAATAATTCTAATTGTATTAGTTTTAGTTTTGTGTTTTTTTATGGAAATTTATACACAAATTACTGATATTCCCATAGGTCTGAAGGGAAGAAAATCTGTAAAGCTTGTATAATTTTATGCGTACCAATAATTTTTAAAAATATATATTATTCTCGAGTTAAGTTTATATTATATTATAAATTGATAACTATCACATATTGAGACCATCATGGTTCAGTTGGGTAGCGTCTGACTGTAAACGTGATTGTTGTGAGTTCCGGTCCTATTCAGGGGAATAATTACATACATTTTTTTTTGTTCATCTTCACGTTGTATCCCGCACACAGCAGGGTAGGCAAAGGGAACCTAGTATTAAGATACTCCGTTCCCTACTTGTATATTATTTTCATTTCTCCTCTCTAGCGCCTAAAACTAGGCGTGGCGTTAAGTTACGTTACTTACACGCATTGTCTCGATTTTGGCCGGACGGAGAAAAACGGAGTGCCTTGGCACTAGTTTCTCTATGAGTACCCTGCTGTATGGGAAAAGGAAGGAAGCTTTAAAAAAATAACTATCACATTTGTTTTAAGAAGTAACAACTGCAACAGACTTGCATTTTAATAAAAACGTAATATAACTAATAATATGTATTACGTATTTTTTCAAATGCTTTTAATTTCATTGATTACTTCATTCCAACGTTAAAGTGAAAAGTCTAATGTACCGTAACCAGAGCGAAACTGCTCGAATTTGCAGCAAACAATTACTGACCTTCGCTTATTCAATAAATTACTACGATTATTACTATTTGTACAACGATGCTTATAAAAATATTGATTACATATTTAAACGTAAATGTTTAATAATGTGATATACTGTAGCTGCACGCTTCTTCTCGCAAAGAAAGATTAATGAAGTTAAAGAGAACCTTTAGTGTCAAGACACTATTCTCCACTTTCGGACCGAAATCGAGATTGCGTATTGAGTGGCGGAATTCATCGCTGCGCTTTGTCTTAAGTACTAAAGCGAAGGAATGAAAGTAATATATAATCATTTCTTCGAGTGAAAATCGAACTGACAACCACCTTGTTGTAGTCAAACGCCGTCCCACTGCGACGTGAAAGCTTCTAATTTTAAAAAGTCTACTATAGATACAGTAAGATTGATATCATATGATCATAATTGATTTAAAATAACATTTGAGTTAACTTACTGATGGTAACTCTTTTATGATCTCCATTTGGTTCACTGATTTTATTGCTGAAACACTGCGCTATAGGTTGCGGAACCCAATGCAGTGCTTTTCCTAGTATAATATAACTCGCTCTCGCTAACATTCTCTGATTTTGTTTGAAATAAGAGTACGTAATTATATTCAAAGAAAACCTAACCTTTTATGAAAACTATGCAGACGGTGGAATATGAAATGTTGCATACTTAAAGTTTAAAACAAGAAGCGCAGAAAACGTTTGTTGTTATTATAGTATATGGCTGTATGTATAATACATTAAAATATTTTTTAATGTATTAAATTATTCTCTAATTTAATATTATACTTTTTATACTTTAATGTGTATAAATAAAGTCATATAGTTACAGTAAGCAATGATGTTTGTATAATACAAATTTTGCTGTCAAATACGAAACGGAGAGTGTATATGAGAGTGTATGTCAAAGAATATACAACGTCAAAAAAACATTAAATCATTATTAAATTATATAAGTATTGTTTATCTATTTAAATTGCCAAGCTGATTTATTTTTATTTTGGTGGCCCAAAATCTTTATTTGAACTTATCCATTGTGCCTAAGCGCTCAGATTAAACGGATTGACGTATCTTATCTTATAAAGAAAAATGGAGTGCCTTTTATCTCCCGCGAACCTACAGTACTGTTGTATACTACGTTATGGTTATCTGTCACTTTATAGATCGTATCGTAATCCAGTATTACTCTTTTAAATATAACTTATATTTTATATATCGATTTTCGTATAGGCAGTTTATTTTTTATTTTTTAAACTATATACATTTTTTTTAATTAGTGCAATAATTTAACAAAATATTGCAGCATCTTTTTTTTTATTTCTATTTTTTAAGATATAAAATGGCTATTCTGGATACATTACAGTTGACGAGTCAAGTGGAGAAATTAGCGCAGGTCAGCCGCGACCTCCGACGAAAGCACAAGCAGCTTCAAAATCAGGTAGGTGCTCTTTGAAATACTTGAATCTCTTAATTTGCTACCATTCATGACTTCTTACTGTTAATTATAAAACGTAAATTAATTTTAATTTTCGTTGTAATTAAAAAAAAGTAAAACGTCGTAAAATGTATAATCGTAAATTTATAAATAATTTTATGCTTATTGTACTCGGTAGTGAGAAAGAAATAATGTAATGCACTACGTCGTCACTTTTCACATCGTCAATTTTTAGATTGTGATGAGAATTCCATTCTAATGGCGGAACCAAACGCCGTACTTTGCCTTATTATAGATATAGGTATACGCAAGGAAAAATATTAAGAAACGTATTAGAATTTGACTTAGGGGCCAGTCGTGGCGCAGATGCACAAAGTGTGACTGTAAAGCGACTGGTTGTGGGTTCGATTCCCACTCGAGGAGTGGAAATATTTGATATTTTTATTTTCTTCGCTCTGGTATCGAGGTAAAGCGCCGCGTTAAGTTCCGCCACTTAACACGCAATACCTCCGAATTCGGCAGAAAGTGGGGATCGAAGTGTCTAACACTGGGTTCCCTTTGCCTACTCTGCTGGATACAGCGTGACGTTATTTGAGCGTGAATTTGAATAGCGTAGCGGGATTTGAACCCGCGCCTCTTGACATCAGTCCAAGCGGTTTAACTAATTATTAAGGTGCATGTTGTTTTCGAGATTTTTATATACAATTAGAGTTAATTAATAATACATTTCTTATAGATGCGCTTAGTATGCGAAGAACGTACAGAGTTGACCGCCATAGTCCAGTCCCAACAGCGGGATATAACCACCCTTCAACAATCAGATGCACATAACAAGGTATTATAATATGTAAAATATAACGTTTATTTCTGTTATATGAGATGTTCAAATTTAACGTTACGTATAAGTATGTAATGGATATGAAATTATTTCAAATTATTCTATAATTTCAGTTACAGATACCACATTTTTAATAGGGGAGAGTTGCTATGATTGGACCACTTAACTTTATCGCATTATATCTCATGCAATATCACCGATAAATAAAAACCGATTGTTGGACAGTAAAGCTATTTATGTAAATTAATGATATATAAATTATTAATGATGATAGTTGCGATGTTTTAAAGGTATAGTAAAGAAACTCTTCAATGAAAAGTTGCTTTCATTGGACCACCGTTACCTTGAATGGACCACTAAGTTGCCATGATTGGACTTAGTAGAGTAAGTAGTATCGGTTCAATTAAGGTGACTCAAATGAAACACAAAGTAATTTATTCAAAAGTTTTTATAATAATAATAATAATCATAAATGATTGCATAATTTTAATATAAATTTATTATTTATTGGTTCCTTTTAATGTGGCTTTTGGAACGCCATAGATTCGACTTGTTTCATTTAATCCGATATTTTTTTTCTCAAAGATTCTATAGCGAGTTTCATGCTTGTTTCATTCCAAGAACAATATTTTCTTTTGTTTTTCTCTGTTGACATTCTGTAACATAGAAATAAAATGTAGTTACAGTAATAAGGTATGTATGTATATGTATACATATATAAAAAGAAACAGTCGTATAACTTTGTTTATTAACTTTAATATTACATTTGCAATATCAATTATATTATAATAGTTAAACATATATTATAATAGTCAAACAGATAAAATTATTTGTTAGTATTATACTAAGTGAAAATAAGTGAATGACTTCTAAGTTTCTTTGATTGGACCAGTCCAATGATGGCGTCACCATTGTGGTCCATTGATGGCAACAAGCTACAGGTAACAGAATGAAAGCGAAAATCAAATAACGTGCAAAATTATGTTAAAATTTTATACTCTCTGTAAGCGTAGATATATTTACTATTCTGATTTACTTTAATAATACAAAAAGAATTATTACAATACTACTTACATCAGTTTGTAGATGACTCGATTTTTATATCACGGTCTCCGCTAACACAGGTGCCTACTTCACTACTTGCAACGCGTTGCGAGCAAACTGAGGTTTGGTAGGGGGATATCGGGCGCGGCACTGTTGCCAAGCAACGTTTTAAACTCCTTGTGACAATCATAGTTTTCGAAATAATTAGGTGGTCCAATGAAAGAGCCGGTCCAATGATCGCAACTCTCCCCTAAATATAAAGAAACTACGGTTTTTATCTATTTCTTTTTTTTTATATTACTTTCATTTGAAGTACCTTTAATTCTTAAAGAATCTTCAGATATTTACAAGAAACTTTCATATCATTTTTGGTTACGATTACGGATCGATTTTATATTTTGATTATCCGATACTTTAGGGTACGGTTACGGAGCTTCATAACATCCTTGATTGCAATTAAATTTAAACATTGCAATGCGATAAGCTTGTTTACATTTATTTAGTTATACATTTAAATATATATTTTGTAGGGCTTGTAGTTTTGTCCTCATTTAAATAAATTTTAATTAAATTATCCTTTTAAAATAATTACTCAATTTAGAATCTTGTACAAAATTGTGTCAACAAATCAATTTGTTTGTATATTGTGTAGGTATATATTATACATATAATAAAAATACAACTGGTCCCCGTCAGTACGTGGAAGATATATTGGAAAAAATATTATTGGGGACATTTCTCAGCGTATTAAAACATAAAATATAGATTTTTTTTTAAATAATAATTTGTCCGTGAGGTTGTGTACGCTAATCTCTTAAACGAGTTAAACCGATTTAAATGCCATTTTGACTATTGTATTTCGGTAAACTTTCCTTAAAATTTAGTGTATATTTTATTCCAATCGCTTCATAAACAAAAAAATTACAATAATATAAATTTTATTTTTAAACAAGGTTTTTTGTGATTTAAGAAAGAGCGCGAGCGGGGGGGAAGTCGATACGAAAAATGAAAATAATCGTAATACCGAAATAGTTTACGCAGGCAAAGCCACAGGCAGGTTGCTAGTATAAAATATTATAAAAGAAAATATAACAGATCTAACAATATTATAAAGCCAACAGTCACTCGTTATCTGATGACTTTATAAACGCAACAGAACACATTGACGAAAGCAATTGTTCACAGCTAATTAGTAATGTATTAAAATGTATTTACATAATATATTCTCACTGGCGTACAAGTTTCAATTTGAATATTTAACATTTTAAGTTGTTATTATATAAGTGGCCAGTCGTGGCCCAGTGGCACAAGAGTGTGACTGTAAACGACTGGTTGTGGGTTCGATTCCCACTCGAGGAGTGGAAATTATATTTCTGTTTTCTTCGCTCTGGTGTCGAGGTAAAGCGCGGCGTTAAGTTCCGCCACTTAACACGCAAGCCTCCGAATTCGGCGGAAAGTGGGGAACGGAGTGTCTTAACACTAGGTTCCCTCTGCCTACCCTGCTGTGTGCGGGATATAGCGTGAAGCTATTTAATTTAATTTTAATTTTATTTTAATTTGATATATAAGTTAAAATAGATGTAGTTTCAATTCATATATATTTTAAATATTCATAAATTAAATAAACTATAATTATAAAGAAAAGTAATCTCTCGTTTTTTAACATAGCAGGGTAGTCAGAGAGAAATTAGTGTCAAGACACTTCGTTCTTCACTTTTCGTCTGAAATTGAGAAATTGAATGTTAAGTAGCTGAACTTAACGCTGCTTACTTACTTTGTGTTTAGTACCAGAACGTAGAAATGAAAATTATATTAATAAAGTTGTGACAAGACGTTTGTGTGTTAAAGGTTATTACCTAATTAAAGATTTTATTAATGATAACACTCCTGGGGAATGAAATGCTCGCTCCAGGCTATTTCAAAAGTATCACTGTCAGCAATAAATCTGTATATAACAATTACTTAAAAAAAAAGAAGAAGTCCCGCTGAGTTTCTTGCGCCGGTTCTTCTCAGGTATTGAGGCATTAGATTTAGTGAACCGGTGGTAAACTATTTGACGTTCAAAAAATGAAGCTTGTAACTTCTTATTTCGAATAAAATTGACTTTGATATATAATACTCCGAGTAAGTATCGAACCCGCAGTCGTCGCGGTTACGGTCAGTCCCAGTCACACTGCACCATGACGGCCTCTATAATTATATTTTTTTTATATTAATCGTTTAATTTATAATATTCGAATATATTTAAAATTTCTTTGCTCGTAATCTTTGATCTTAGTGTTCAAGTTAAATACAGTACTTAACGCTGATCTATGATCTTGATGCCGAACCACTTCTGTGTAACAAAAGTTGATGATTTTTATCGTGTGAAATTACGTCACGCTCCATGCCTTACTTTCCGTAAAACAATCGTGTTTGGCGACATTATTTATAATACTTGCGTCTACAATTATATGAATTAATAACTTATGTTGTGTGTTTCTTAGCGCTTTGTTATTTGATGGAAATGAGATAAAATTGTTGGTAGTTTTAACTGTTTTTTTCTAGAATCTTACATGTGTTTTAGTATAGTATTTATGAAACTACCCTTATTGAGAATAGAAAACTGGAAACAGGGAAAAGAAGTTATTTAAATTATAAAAGAGTTACTCAATAAATAAAGAAAAGAATAAAAGTAGTATTTATTATAGGATATCTAAAATAATGAAGTATACGTAACTGTAATCGATTGTTATATAAAAGTTTCGGATAATTTTAGAAATGGGCGTACTATTAATGATAGCTGTCAATAAAATAATACCAAAGAATATGATAAATTGGTGCTCGATATTTTAATTAAATTCCTAAAAAAATTTTATCCGTAACCAATAGATAATCCGAAATATTTTCATTACCGGCCGTTTTGATGCAATGGGACAGCGTCTGACTGTAAATGTAATGGTCGTGAGTTCGATTTCTACGGCTTCATTTTTTCTTTCTGGTATCTATGGCAAAATTTAATACACAATATTTCGACCTGGTCCGGAAACTGGAGTTTAGAATGTCTCTGTCTCTGACTACTCTGTTATCAGAATGTCTTTACAATAGGTTCTCTCTGACTACTCTGTTATATGAGGAAAAGCGTGAACCAAAAAAAAATCATATCTATAACTGAAACTGAGACTAATCTAGATTTTTTCGAGATATTCAAATCTAGATCTGAAATTTTATATTTATATTTTATTATATTGTATTTATTATATGTTAAAAAGAACAATAAAATATAAATATTGAGGCCAGTCCTGGTACAGGGGCAAAGTGTGATTGTAAACGGTTGCGGGTTCGATTCCCACCCGAGGAATTTTAAATATTTAATATTTCATTTCCCTCATTCTGTTGTCAAGGCAAAGCACGACGTTGAGTACCACCACTCAACACATAATGGCTTGAGAATTCGGCGGAAAATGAGGAGCGGAGTGTCTTAACATTCGCTTCCCTCTGCTTACTCTGCTGTGTGTGGGATAGAGTGTAAGCTAAAAAAGCAATAAAAAATATTCCATAAAATCCTATTATATAAAATATCAGTATATTATATACATTATTATATTTAAGAAGTGCACGTCATGCGGGCTGGCTTTAGCCGAAGGCGACGATGAGGATCAATCGTCGAAGCCCATATACAGCGTGCGCGAACTACGCGACATATTGCACGAGAGAAACGAACTGAAACTTAAGTTGAATCGCGCTGAGGAACAATTGCAGGCGTTGCAGACTGAGCCGCAACCTGATAGGTGAGTTAAGAAAGTCTTTTAATAAGTAGTGTTTTGGTTGTTATATAGGGAGTGGAGGACGGAGTGTCTTAACACTAGGTTATTAGGCAGTCAAGCACTGCTGTGCGGAAAAAGCGATAAGATTTTATGTAATTGGATATTAAGTTGGGGCCAGTCGTGGCGCAGTGGCACGAACGTGTGACTGTAAACGACTGGTTGTGGGTTCGATTCCCGCTCGAGGAATGGAAATATTTCATATTTCTATTTCCTTCGCTCTGGTATCAGAGGCAAAGCGGCGGAAAGTGAGTAACGGAGTGTCTTAACACTAGGTTCCCTCTGCCTACCCTGCTGTGTGCGGGATACAGCGTGAAGCTAAAAAATATACTTTAACTGAACATTTATTCTACCTACAATATTTAAATACATATTATCGTAATTTCCTCTGACTAACGCGCTAAGGATAAAGCTTTATGCTTTTTCCAGCATATCAGGATAGTCCATAGAGAACCTAATGTCCATATCATTATTATCATTAGCTTAAATAATGAAAAGTAACTTTTAACTTTAAATTTGTTGTGTACAAAAAAACAATAGAATGTTGTTTAAGGTAATCATTAAACATTTTCCTTTATTTTATAATCAAATTTTAAATAACTACTGTGCATTTTTTTAATATTATAGTTTATTTATTTATGTATCCTTTATGGATACGACTTAACAACAAATATGCCAAAAAGGCAGACTTATTGTTGGAAATCAAACCTACTACTATTGAGTTACGTTATTATTTCTAATATTTTTTATTATTCATCCCCAAAACAGCAGCTCAGATACATCGCCGTCAATAAGTACTACAGTGGCAGAAGAAGACGCGCCGGTACAAGGACCTCTACCGGCGGAACCTGATGACGCGCCGTGGAAGAGAAACAGCGGGATTAGAAAGTTGTGAGTATTAAATATATTGTTATATATTGTATATTACACTAATGATATAATAGTGTTGTAACTCAAAATGTGGCGAGTTTAGCTTCACACTTTATCCCGCACATACCAGGGTAGGCAGGGGAACCTAGTGTTAAGACGCTCCGTTCCCCACGCACTGCCGAACTCTAGAGGCGTTACGTCTTAAGTAGCGGAAGCTAGGCGGCCTTGCCTCGACAGCAGAGCGAAGAAAATGGAAATAATTAATATTTCCACGAGTGGGAATCGAACCCACAACCACTCAACTTACTAGTAGTCTAGTACTTAGTACTCTAGTACTTATTAGTCACACTTTGTTGAATTGTTGAATATAATATTATATCCAATTTCGCCATATTTTGAGCTACAACAGTATTTATTATTAGTGCGATATGTTATTTTATATAAGTATGTAGTTATTATTGTCATGTTCTTAGTTTTGTTTATGTTAACGTCATTGTTGGGCAAAAACTAATGGCAATAAACAATTAAATATTAACAACATTATTTGTTTGTGGGAAAATCACATAACAATCATAATTAGATGAAAATTAATTAGTTCTTAATCTCTATTTACACTACAATTAATAGCGTATTAATTGTTAAAGGTAATTTTCGCATAAACAAATAATCGATTGTTAATTGCTATTAAATTTTGCCCAACACTATTTAACATATAACAATATGTTCAAAAATTGGGATTATGTTTGTTATTATATGTCAATTTCGTGTATTTTAAAAGATGCATCTAATAATGTGTCCAGTTTTCTGATAGTAAAAGATGGTAGAAGAAAAAACTAAGAATATGATAGTCACTGTGGCACAGTTGCATAATTCTTACCAACATGTTTACAGTATAAAATTCCTCAATTTAACTACATATTATATTTAAATGACTATAATTAAATGATAATTCTAAGAATTAAATGGAGCTATCTTGCCTAAAGACCTTATTGGTTAGATATTATTCAACAGTGTCAAAAAGCACTTTTATATATATATATGCCTTTCGCTTAACTATAGAAACAAATTCTACTTTACCTTCATTTTTGAACAGGCCATATCGATATTTTTGTTGGGTTATTAAAATGAATATGTATTTTTAATAATTTGAAAAATAAATCGATTGGGTTTGTTTGAAAAAGGAACAATAATTGGGATTACAGTAGGAAGAAGGAAAAGGAAAAATAAACATTGCATGTTTCATTATTTTACTGAGCTATATTTATTTATATTTATTATTTGAAATTATTTAGTTTTCATTTAAATTATGCATGTTGGGGATAAAATAACAGTTTAAGGTGTAGGAATAATATGTATTAATGCATGCAATCCATTAAAAATCTCACAATTACTTAACATTAGATTATATAGACACATTAAAATAATATTAATGTTCTATGAATTTATAGCTTTTTAAAATATTTAAGTCTCCTTCTCTTTCCTCTATAAATTGAATTTTATTCTCTATCGATATCGAAGAAAGAATATTGTTGATCATTTATTGTAAAAGGTTTAATAAAAAAATGATGCTTCGCATGGCTTTTGTTATCTTTATTATCATTATAATTATATTTTAAATGTGTAATCTTATATAATGAAAAATATTTTCTTATGTGAAATGTTAATAATAAATACTTTTCTAGAGCTTATTTCTATCTAGCAAGATATATATAGCTTCTGTTATTTACTAATGTAAATGGAAAATGTAATCTTGACGCTGAATTTATTTTCAAAACGCACAATATTATATACTGTCACTATTCGCTTTTAAATATATGTTCAAAATTCATAAATCACGCTTCTAATTGGTTCTGGTACATTTTTCCCTATTGTTTTTTTTTTGGTTTATTTATACATAAAACGCATGATTCATAACTTTTGGCTACATTTTTTTCTATCAAAATTATATCCATTGTTTTTATAGGTGCGTTATTGTTTAAAATGTAAGGAAAATGCGACCAGGGCCGAAAGAGATCTCTGTATACGGACTCATCGTAACACAAAGCACGACGCACGGAATGGCATGGAAGTAAATAAATACACTGTCGCTTACCGCTTGACCACTTACTTCCTATCCTTTATTTTTTATTTGTTTTAATTATATAAAGTTTTTTTTTTTATTTTTCAAGTGTGTGATTAAGAATAACACTTTTAAAAGTGTTTTTGAAGTATAGCTGATTTTTCGTACGTCTTTTTGACTGTTTATTGCCAGTTGTAGCAAGCTAGTGCTAAAAGTCTAAAATTCCCAGTTTTTTTTTTAATTTAATTTTTTGTATGTACTTCATAAATATATTAACATTTGTATGTATTAACACATTATTTACAAATATTTCATCTCCGTTGGAGTAAATTCAGTTTAAGTAACATTTTATATGTTTATTAATATCAATCAGCATTTCGCTCATTTGTCCTTTTAAATGTGTTGCCATTTTTCATAATTAATTAAATATTTTTTGTCTAAACGTGGGTTGCCACTACATCTCAATGTAAATACAGTTTAAACTCATTTTTTTTTTGTTTTTTTGTAATTTTTTTATTTTCGTCCTTGTGCCTGATATTGGTGGGTAGGTTCTGGTTGGCGCTGACTTCTCGTCACGAAGGTCGACGGTCGCCACCGCCGAAGATCTCTTTCGGCCCTTGGTATTGATTTTTGGAATCAAGGTATACATTAAATTTAGTTTTTTTATATTATATTTTTGCGATAGTATAGAGTTAATGTTGTTAGAGTTGATATAGTCTGGCATGTATTAGTAATTTCTTTTTTAGTATTTCGTCCATAGATCATTTTTTGTTCCTATGATTTTTTTAGAAGCAATATCACACATGCTATTTGCTTTACCAACTCTAATATCACACAGCTTACATTCAAAATATAGTATTTAGGCTACATTAAGAAATAACATGTTATAATTGTGAAAAACTTATTATATATAAGCATTATAAACTAAGCAAGTGTATCGGTCCGCAGTTTTCGCAAGCTCTTTGCTGAGTCTGATATCGCCGTGGGGGGGTTCCCCCGCCCGCTGTCGCGCAAGGGAGCCCCGCACGCCGGCCCCGCCTCCGCACCCGCGTAGATATTCCGATACTACATATAATAATAATCAAATAAATATATATAGACGCTTCTCAGAAATTAAACACGCTAATCAACATACAGATCTAAGGCAGGAACTTTTGGAACTTAATTTGAACAATTGCGAAGTTGATTCGTGGTTGGGAAACAAATTCGATGGAAGGGATGAGTGTGAGTATGATTTTAGATTTAAACATGACATTCCGTTGCAAAGATCGATCTCGCTGGACCGCGGATTGGATATTGTTGAATATTTGAACAACCTTTCGGATATCTCGGGTAGTAGGGATGATGTGTTTTGGACTATGGGCTCGGACGTCGGTTCGAGTCTCCGCCTCGAACAGTATAGGAGTTTTGAAGATATTCCCGCTTCTCCTAACGTGAGAAGTCGGCATTTATCTGTGGATGTGACGAATTTGTATGGAAACAGTTCGGCCCTGTCGGTGCTTAGGGAAAGCTATAAAGGATTGGAATCAGATAGCGGAAGAGTTACTCCTCAAATAAGAAAATTGCAAAAAACGTACTCGTTTAAAAATTTTGATGATTTTAAAGATTTTCCAAAATGTTCTGTTGAGCATTTGGAAAGAGTTGATAGTGAGATCGACATGCATAGATTGCAAGTAAACGTGCCAATTCTTAGAAGCGTATCGTACGATGCAAAGGATAGGAACGATGATACAGTCAATAAAAATGTACGCCAGCGAAGATTAGGTGTAACCTCAAATGTGTGGCAAGAAATTCCCAACACAAGCTTAAGAAAAGAAGTACTAATCAGACAAAATTCAACTCATTTTACCAGTTGTGATGACATATATAAAAATAAAGCGTCTTGGCGTGGCTCATCTGAAAGTAACGATAGTTCCGTATCCAAAGATAAAGAAATTAAATGCGATACGGAAGCTATAAATAACCTTCGAAAACTTAGACAAAACTTTTTAATTCCTAGCCCTAAGTTGAAAGATTGCAATATTCCCAAGATAATTCTCACTGAAGCTGCGAATACCAACAGTATTACAGAAGACGAAGCTGATAAACAAATAGATTCTTCCAATTCAGTAGTTGTAGATAGAACTTGTAATTGTAGGATTTGTAGAGAGAGTGAAGGAGAACAAAGTAAATCCTTTTTGGGCAAGAATATGCAGAAAATATTCAAGAAGTTAGTTTCGTACAAGGATTACGGAAGGAATTTAATATATTGGGATGAAAATAACAATTACAATGAGAACGATATGTTCAATTGTTTCATTCATCTTTTGAAAATGTTACTCGGGCTCTGGTTGAGACATTTAGACCACAGACCACAAAATCTATCTATATGTAATAGCTAGTGGATAGGCCTTACAATATATTAATTTACTTATAAACTTTGTATTAAAAACTCTTCGAATTGACATATTATTTAAATTTCTAATTAACAAATATCACAATTATAATAAATTACTAATAAATTTAATTTGCATAGTTTAGATTATTAGGTATTCATTAGGGAGGTATAAAGTTATGTAATTGGTCTTGGAAAGCAGAATTGTGAAACATGTATCGTATCCCTTTAAAAAACATAAATTATGAATGTTGTTTACCTAATATTTTAAATAATTTATGATTTTAATGCCATTCTACTTCTTAAATGTTGACTAATTTATTTACTTTCTTATATAATATATCTGTATAAGTATGTTATATCAACAGTGTGAGAAATGACCAATATAATGATATAGGGCTGTGTATGTGTGAAACTCATGTTTGTATGTTGTGTATGGAACCTATAGAGGTTATATAATTAATATATATTATATTATTATATACATATACATGGTGTTAGAAAATTTGTTTAAAAAAGTCTGTTTATTTTTGCACACATTGAATTTTATTTGCCTTAACGAAGTGGAAATGCTGTTGTTCAGTATAAATATCATTTTTTGAAATTGTTTTATTTTTTGATAAATTTCCAAGATTTTTAATTCTATATTTAATTCAATTGTTCTGGCTTCGTATGATGCAAGTTGTTTTTTTATTAGTGACGTAAAAAATATTACGGCAAGTTTAATAAATATGTATTTAATTAAAAACGGTATCACCAATATGGCGCCTGACTGTAAACGCGATTGTTGTGGGTTCGATTTCCACTCGGGGAAATGATTATATTTCATTTCTTCGCTCTGGTACATAAGACGGAGCGCGGCGTTGATTTCCACCACTCAACACGCAATTTCTCAATTACGGGCGGAAAGTTGAAAACGGAGTGTCTTGACACTATGTCTCTAAGAAGCTTGAAGCTGCTTTATTATTTAAATAGTGATTTTTATGATTACGTCACTAATACATGTCTAAAAATTACTCGATAATAACTGCATGCTAATCGAAGTTCAATTATAGTATCTATAACTTTAATCGTAAGTTTGACTGTTGTTAGTTAACAATAGTGTATGTCTAATTGGTATGGGGAGTTAGTGTATACCTCACATTGCAGACATTTTAGATGGTCAAATATTATTTCTAACTATTTAAAATTACGAATTTTAAGATATATCTAAAAATCTCCAATGTGCGGATACTAAACAATAACTTTTAACAATTGGCATGAAAATTTATATCTAGAAACAGTAGAGGTTTTCTTACTTTTTTATATGATAAGAAAGATGTCATGACCCGTTGACCATGTGTTGCTAAATTTAATAAAATATTCGATAATTTGTCACGTAATCGATTCGAGCAATTCTAATATCGATTTCGTAAGTTACGTGCTGATTCGCGAAAGCAACTCGTGGCAAGGGCATTGAATTTATTTTGACATTTGCAATTTAAATGGGACTAAAATATTGGCTGGTTCTCAGTTCTTCAATAAAAGTATGTAATCGATAATGTTAAAATAATATTAATGATTATTATATTGGAGTGGATGTTTGTTAGTATTTGTGATTATTGAAAGAATTTACATTCCAAATTTAGTTTTCAAATTAACTTAAATGTTGTAAAAAAAAAACTTCAAAATTTTGATATTAATTTAATACTATATTTTAATTCAGGATTATTGTATTGAGAATGTCTAGCTCCCTCCAATTTCTAATAGCGTCAAGCATATGCATTGCATGTATATGATTTTATACTTGACGGTATTTAACGTGTGAACAATCTTTACAGATGGCTTTCTTTGGTGTGCAAATGTACATTTATCAGAATTCTCAGAATGAAACACTTCGACGTCTAACTCTTTAAGAAATTTAGTGGTCTTGCAATATCTAATGTTAATTTAATTTAAATGAAACTATTACTATTTTATCGCATATGATTTGAAATTATACTGTTTCTAAAACGTCATTTAACTAATTTTAGAAATTAATTTCGCAAATATATTCTTGTATAGACATTCTCTTGTTTTCTTGATTACGAAATACTTTTATTACAGTAAAAGTTTTCTTAATTACATACAATGTTTTTTATCGACTTTTCTCATATCTATTTTTATTTTTTTTAAAAAATAATGGCCTATTGATGATTTCATACTTTTATAATATGACAGTGGCTACATCTGGCGCATCAGACTTCGGGGATTGTATTAATTCTTGGACTAGAGGGTGTTACGATATTACTCATTCCATACACTTAGATTAGACAATAAAATAAACCAAATTTCTCTCTGAATAGGAATATTTGATTGAATTGTAGATCTATTGAATCTAGATGAGACTTTAAAGTAATAGTACTAATAGTTGGACTAGAGCAGTTCTATAGAACACTAACTAACACTAAGTAACATTTTTGATCGAAAGTTTACACTTTCATAGACTAGCGTCCGATATCAATAATCGGTCGTAATCCAAAAACTGTAACCTTAGATTAATTTAACACTGTATTTTTTGGGTAAAACTTCCCAATAAGCACATTTTCGATTGTATTGGGAAGCTTTACTAAGAAAAAAGGTTGATAGATCAATTTATGTTTGCAGTTTTTGGATTAGCATCGATTTTTGATATTGATCGTAGATAGATATCATTAATAGACCGTTTTGTGTGCCTCAATTGATAGCGGTCCTTATCAAGAAGTATTGGAATATAGTACATACATACATTATATAATTGGTTGTTATTATTAAGTTATTATGAGCGTAACCGCTCGTTAGAGTTAAGGCAAATGTAATCATTCCTTAAGCTTCTTTCATAGATGTCGGTAAAGCCGTTTAAATACTTTGACAAGTTGAAATTTTAAACCTGCTTTACCTTAGCTATGAGAGAGGTTTTTAAATATATTCACTATTATTATGGCATCATGTGTCATCGCGTTACAATGCTAGTCATAGTACTCAGGTACTAGATGTAAGATGTTCGCTAAATAGAGGAATATTGGACGTTCAATTGGTGAAAAAATATTGCAAGAAGTAATTTTTTTCTCGACTCTAATTCGATTATTCGAACTTTTTTTCCGATAAAGAATATTTTCTTGCAATTTTTTTTCTTTATAATAATAATCCTCGTAATATTCCGCTATTTATAATGAATATGTCACACGTTTTTTTGGTTCTCGTGATCACAACACAATGTCCACACAATTTATTCTAATTGATTTTTTTTATGTTTATCTTGTAGAATGTTAAAAATGTAAGATTTATTGGTACATACTACGAAATTTATAAGTTGACGGTGTCAAATAATTAAAATATGTTTATAATAAGTTGAGTATGTGTTTTATTGGATTGGGGTTGCCCGATTTTATTTTATTTTTAATTTTTTTTTTTTAAATAGCACTTCCAGTGATGAAAGGACTTATTTATCAAGATAAATCGAAGGCGGTTTTATGTAAGTATTAGTAGTGGAGGTCATCAAGCCAAGAATAATAGTAGGTAAATAGGCAAAATGACGCAAATATATATATATATTACACATTGTTAACGTTTTCTACGATTAACATTTGTCTACATTATAGCTGACTTTGTTTTGCAATATTTTAAGATGAACAACATTTGAAGAATATAATGACTGAGTGTAGCAATATAATGAAACAATGAAAAATTGAGTTTCAACGTAAATATATTTTACGACAAAAATATTTAGTGAGATGAAAAAGCAAAAGTAATAGAATATAAATCTATGACTATATCTTTAATTAATTCTACTAAGAGAATAATTGATTTTAAAGAATTGAACAAATTATTTAGAACCATAATAGACAAGAAAACTTTAATAAATAACTAAAATGTGTTCAGCGTGATAAATATTTACACACAAACATTAAAGATTCGGAACCATAAATGAAAAAAAAAAAATAATATTGTAGGAATAATTAAATTTCCCGTCAACAAAAAAATGTTAACAGTAATTATAGATCTGGAAAATCTATTGAATCTAATCTAATCAGGGCAGAGCAGCTAAATTATATGAAATAAGTAAATACTTCATTAAGAAAAGTTATTCGTTATAGTCGGCAGCTATCGTTAACAAATAAAATTATTGAAATTTTCGCACGTTAAGTGTGAGAGAAAAGTATTCAGCTAAGATAAAATTATGAATGTCTGCAATTAATGTATGTCTTTGGTAATACCACGTGGTGATCTATTGTTCAGCTCAACACAAAATGTCTTAAATGCTAGCGGAGAAAGGAGTGTCTTGTAAAACAGATGAACACTTTTATAGACAAGGTATGAAAATTCAGTGTCCGGGAATGGAAGCCGTTCAAGCGCTCTCACCGCTAAACCTACGTTCTACAACTTGTTAAAAGGCACATCTTGATATAAATCCGAAACTTAACCTTCGCTAGATAAAAAAAAATTTGAAATAGACTGAGGCCGTTCTGGCGCAATTCATTGAACAGCATCAAACTGTAAAGCGATATCTGTGGGTTCGATTCTCACTCGAATTATTATAGTTAAATCTGCATTTTTCGTTCTGGTACGCTAGGTTCCGGCACTCAACATGTCTTCATTATAGGCAAAAAGTGAAAAATGGAGTGATTAGGTTCTCTCTGACTACCCCGCTACATGGTAAAAAGCGAGAAGTTTTTAAAACTTTTAATAACCAGAGAGTGCCGCGGAGAAAGAGTGTTGTAATATGGTGGTTCTTTCTCCGATTATACAGTAAGCAGACGCATTCGTGAAGCTTAATTTTACTGCATTTAAAAACTAAATGAATCTATCAAATTTAATATAAGATATAATAAGTTATAGATAATATTAACAACAATCTAGGTCCGTCACAGCGCAGTTGGACAGCGTCTGACTGGAAACACAATTCAGTTGTGGGTTCGATTCCCACTCGTGGGAATGATTATATGTCATTTTCATTGTTTCGCTCCGATATTTAACCCAAAACGTGGCGTTAAATTTCGCCATTTAACACACAATCTCATCAATCGATTTCAAGTGGAAAGTGGAAAACAAAGTGTTTTGTCACTAGACTCTCTCTTGACTACCATACTATTCGGAGAATAGCGACAATCTGCCAAAAAAAAATAATTTTGTATTCAGATACTTTTTTTTACTTTACTATCCTTCACCGTCGACATCCAGTAGAAGACAATTTCGGCGTTAACACTTACATCCAACGCTTTTTCTAGACCGGTTATACTTAGTGAGTTCACAACAGGTTGTGGCCCACATATAGCAACTTTCTTCAGAACGAAAAAATCCAATGGTTGACAGGTGAATATTTTGATGCCTCAGGTTAAGCTATCCGTTACTCATAAATAGCAAGACTAGAACAGCGGTACTCATTTTTATTGCCGATTAAAATTGCTTTAAAATTTTATTTTGTAGCATAAATAATGGATTTTATTCTGTAGTAGTGATATAGTGTGGTATGTGTTACATATATGAGCTTAATATATTATATTATATTATAGATTTTATATTGGGGCCATTGACATAGTAAACGCGATTGGTGTGGTTCAATTCCCGATACAAGAATGATGTTATTTAAATTATTTTTATTTTTCCACTTTAATACTTAAAATGTGCAACGTTGTGTTCCGCCACTCGAAACGAACTGTCTCTCTTAAGGGCGGAAAATGGAGAACGGAGTGTTTTAGAACTAGTTTTTATCTGACTACCCTGCTATACGAGTAAATAGCCTGCAAATTAAAGAAAATATTATCAATGGATGGAGTTTTGTTGATGACGTTATAAAACGATTCATTTGTTTTAATTAAACTAATTAATCATAAACAATATATTATATACCACTTTACACAAATTCTGAAACATAATAATGTCTAATGTTCCATTAATTACATGTATTTTTATGCATTACCTTAAAAAATATATTTTATATATTAACCTCTATCTAAATTATAACTGTGTCAAATTTCATATGTTCGTCCGCGTAATTTTCATAAAAAGTAGTGCATTTTTTTTGCTTTATGTATTAATAAGCACATCGTTTCTGTATCAACCGCCTCTCCTGGCACACTTGGATGGTTTTGGCTTTTAAAGTCCTATCATTGTGTATTTGAGGATGAGTTAAAATGTGATGACTCCTTTTTTTTAGCTTCACCCTGTATCCCGCACATAGCAGGATAGGCAGAGAGAACCTAATGATGACTCTTTCATTGAAAATAATCAAGCAAGATAGAATTTAGTTGCAGAGGCTTTGGTAATATTGCAGACTATGCAGACTAGTCTAAAATTAAGAGTAAAATTGACTATACGCAGCTTATCACCTGTAATATATGTATATACTTGCTTAGTTAACAAATATGAATTTAAGCAAGAGATAGTACTAAAACTAATCTGACTTTATTTATTAACTAATATTTAAATACAGATTAATATTAAAGTCAAAATGTGCCTAATTTATATTATAAAATATATGAGAAAAAATGTTATTTGGTGCATTTATCAGCGTAATAGAACCCAAAACAATGGTTTTTAATTTTTTATTTTTGTCTGTGCGTTTGTTTGTACATGCTAAATCCAGAAATGGGTGAATCGAATTGAATACTATTGTATTTTGATAATCTTCCCTTAACATGTAGCTAAAAGTTAGAAAATTGCTTAGAAATAACTGTTTTACTGAATTGGCTGAAACTTCAATTTACGCAGGCGAAGCTGCAAGCCGGTCGCTTCTTTATAATATTAGATCTAAATAAAATTTTGTTTAAAATTGTGGCCAGTCGTTGCCCAGTGGCACAAGCGTTTGACTGTAAGACTGGTTGTGGGTTCGATTCCCACTCGAGGAGTGGAAATATTTAATATTTCCATTTTCTTCGTGTTGGTGTCGAGGTAAAACGCGGCGTTAAGTTCCGCCACTTAACAGGCAATGCCTCCGAATTCGGCGGAAAGTGAGGAACGGAGTATCTTAATACTAGGTTCCCTCTGCCTACCCTGCTGTGTGCGGGATACAGCGTAAAGCTAAAAAAAATAATTAAGTACAAATTTTAACTTGAGCACCTCTACTAAACAATTTATTTAAGAATGATAAACAGTTAAGCTCAACATAATTTGGTGGTTCAATATGTCACTGTAATAGACAACGAGAAATTAGGCACATCATTCCCACTGACGTTTATGTTAATTAGTTACAGGCAATGATATATATGAGTGAGTACCTGTTTTGCTACGTACAGGCTCTTGCTACTGACTTCGTCTGCAGGGGCTTAGGATGTCGGTCTTAAAAACTTTTTGTATTAAAGTAACTTTGTAAGTATGGACTATTATTATTGTGCTTTTTACTGTACCAATCTTAATTAAAACTATTTCAACAGGATTTACTGCATACATTTTTAAACTCGATGTAGCTAATAGGTAGGATGTACTTTACAGTAGTTTACATATTATTTTTCAGTTTCAACATCAAAGCAACGTACCTAATTAATCCGTATTGCTCTATTGTGTCATTTAAAAATATTTTTTTTTAACAAAATTTCTTAACTTTATATAATTATGAAATGTACGTTATATACTTATCTGTTATAGCCAGTCGTGACCCTGTGGCACAAGCGTGTGACTGAAAACGACTGGTTGTGGGTTCGATTCCCACTCGAGGAGTGGAAATTATATTTCCATTTTCTTCGCTCTGGTGTCGAGGTAAAGCGGGGCGTTAAGTTCCGCCACTTAACAATCAAGCCTCCGAATTCGGCGGAAAGTGGGGAACGGAGTGTGTTAACACTAGGTTCCCTCTGCCTACCCTGCTGGGTGCGGGAAACAGCGTGAAGCTTTAAAAAAAAATACTTATCTGTTAAACGCACCTACTAACTTCACACTTTTTCTCGCATAGTAGGGTAGTCAGAGAGAACCAAGTGTCACGGTACTCCGTTTTCCACCCTCCGCCCTTAATCAAGATATTGCCTGTTAAATGACGGAACTCAACGCCTTACTTTGTCATGTGTTCCAAGACTGGAGAAATGTAAATTATATGATCCTTCCCCCAAGTGGGAATCAAATCCACGATGTCCTCAAATCGTTCAACTAAGGTACTTGCTTTATTTTACATATTTCCTTATTCTTACATTAATTACTAGTAAAATGATATATGAGAAATGTTTCGGAACTGCATTACAGCATGCTGCAAAATTTTGATAATTTTTGGAGTACCTCTGCCTATTCTGTTCTAAAGTCGCAACAATATTATTAACGCGCCTTTTATTCAGTTACAAACATACAATATAAGTATTTAGACGCGGTACAAATCTTTCTTAATGGATACGTTATCTATTAGAAAAGAATAGATAAGCTTTTATCAGCGATTGCTAGATGAGAATTGCTTGAGAGGATTGCTTAATACATACTTCGAAAAATTATAAATTTATTATAAATTAGTAATATAATTGACATCTAAATTTATTTAATAATTAAATAGAAACATTAAATAATTTTACGTAACGTTGCATAAAATGATTTATTTTTTAGCAATAATATGTTAATGTTAACCATTAACTATAAAATAATATTTATTATCTTTATTACGGAAAAAGGCCAGTCGTGGCGCAAGAGCACAAAGTGTGACCGTAGACTCAACTAGTTGTGGATTCGATTCCCACTCGAAAAATTGAATTATTTAATATTTCATTTTCTTCGCTCTGGTGTTGAGGCAAGGCATGGCGTCGAGTTTTATCACTTAAAACGCAGTGCCTCTGATTTCGGCGGAAAGTGGGGAGCAGAGGTTCCCTAGGTTCACTAGGTTCCCTCTGCCTACTCCGCTGTTTGTGAGATACAGCGTGAAACTAAAAAAACACAAGAATATTAATTATCTTTAATAAAAAAAAGCTATTTAAATTTGTAATTAATAACATTTAATTACTTTTATATATCGGCTCAAGGGTTCTGTTACGAACATTAACAAATTGCCCGCGCAGCTGCGTGTTTCAAATAACGTGCATATTTAATCTCGAAGCGTGCAGTTTCTCAATTTTCTATTCGAGTCGACAATCGACACGCGCAACGGTGTCGAAACAACTGGAAAACGAAAAACGTTAATAGACATTTTTACTTTTGAGTAATAATCGATTATGACATGAACTTGTAAGCGCGAGCGTAATGGATTGTTAATATGACTACATTCTTCACATTTTTCGCAAAAAAAAAATAAAATAAGAGAAGCATCTCGGTTTAGTTTAGTGGTTTTCGACATGTGAGTTACTGTAATGCAGTATTACAGTAGAAAAAGATATATAGTATAATTAAACAATCCATACTTATATTATAAATGCGAAAGTCTGTGTGTTTGTGTGTCACGTCTAATCTACCGGCCCGATTTGGATGAAATTTAGAATGAAAGTAGTAAAAGGGACTGGGTCTCACCTAGGCCACTTAGTTTTTCAAAAATCAACCTCTAAAGGGTTGAAATAGGGGATGAAAATTTATATAAAAAATCTAAACCGCTCGACCAATTGTAATGAATTTTGGCAAAAATATAGTTGATAATCTAAGCTTAAACATAGGCTACATTATTTTTTAAAAATGCGCCCCTGAGGGTTGTAATATAACGAAATGTTTAACGCGGCGAAGCCGCGAGCGGGCCGCTAGTATAATTAATATAAAGAGAACGTTACATACACATCTCCGGAACTACTGGACTGATTAAAATGAAATCTTTTTTGTTATGTTATATTAAGTTAATAATATATCGAAAAATATACATTTTTGTTGCAGAAATTTCTATTATTATTAGAAACCTGAAAATTACATTGTATGTTAAATAATCTCTACCTTATCATTGTAGTATGCGTGTGTAAACAGTGGATATTTTCATTTTCACTTTCGCATTCTGTAGCTGTATCAAAGAATATAAAATAATTGCATGTTATTTGTTTTATTCTTTTAGCATTTCTCGCATTTTGCAAATTAGTCAAACTCAATAAGGTTATATTGATATGCCTAAATTTGTTATGAAGGGGATACAGGAGAGAGAAGCGCTATATTTATTTAAATAAAACTTATGAATTATATCAATAACTATCTATTATTGTTATGTAATGTATCATTATATGATTATTATACAGTATTGAGACACGCCATTTCCCCGGAAAAAGAAAAACATAGTGTCTTATCTCCAACACTAAGTTTTCTCTGACTACCCTACTACTTGCATTTTAAAATAGTATATAGGTACTTTTAAACATTTTTAAAAGTGATATTCCACACTTAGGAAAATTGATAAAGACATTTAGAAAACGTATTAAAATTTGAACGCAGCGGGATTCGAAGCCGCGTTGGGATACTAACAACAAAAATAAATTGTAATAAAGCGTATAAGAATTTCGACAGCTGGTAGTAGAACGCATGGCTCGGTGGTGAGAATGCCTGGACGGTAATCAGGAGGCGTGGGTTCCAATCCGGGTCCGTTCACACTTTTATGCGTTTCTAAAATGTCTTTTTTAGTATATAGGTAGCTTATAACTCTAATCAAAGTATTAAAGATTTTACACGCTAAAAGGGAAACTTTTTTTTGCAATAATATATCATTGGCAAATAAATCTAATACGAATGAATTGAATGATGCATGAATGTGAATATTGTGAGGTTGTGTGCGTTTACCGAATATCGAGGCCGTACCACGGGATGTCGACGGGGTTACGCGGATTAACACTACTTGATACATTATAATTCATATATATCTGTTTACAATTTATTATTATCATAAAACTGCAGTAATATATATTTAAGTATCGTATAAGTAAGTTGGACTAGTTATATGTTAATATTATGAATATTATCTGAGGCCACCGTGAAGCAGTTAGATAGCGTCTTTTTGTAAAAGCGACGGTTACATTTGCTCTGGTACTTAAGACAGAGCTCGGCGTTGAGTTCCGCCACTCAACACTCTAATGTCTCGATTTTGGACGGAAATTGGAGAACGGAGTGTCTTGACGCTAGGTTATCTCTGAATACCTTGCTATGTGTACTTTTACATATTATATCTTTTTAACTGATTATTAATTGTGGGTATATATAAATACGATGTTTAGCAACAGCAACAGAATTTTAGCAACAGAATAATTAGTCGTATTCTATAGCTAAGATTTGATCTAGAAGTATATTATAATAAGACTCCTAATATATTACATATTCTTTTTATATCAAGACTATTCAAAAGCGCTACACAAAGTAAAGGTGAGCTCGGCGCGGGCGCAGCTCGTGACGTGTCGCTCACTTCTCTTCCTCCAGTGAACCGCCGACCGCCGCGACAGTGTGACGCTTGCACCCACGAAAAATTATATTAATTGGTTAATAAATTACATTAGTGCTTCTTTCATTTGCCCAACACTAGCTTTTCCCCTTGGAAAGTTGGACCTCATTTTAAAAGACAGTGTATTTGAAAGTTACTAGTGTTGTTAAAATTTTGTGATTTCTAGGATTGTTGCGTGCGTTTAACGGATCGATCGGTAAGTTGTTTTTCCAATCAATAACAAGGTTGGAATTGTACTAAAATGAATAAAATAATAAAGAGGACCTGTTTAAGCTTTATGAAAATGAGTGTTTACTTTCGCCAGTCATGTAATTTAAATACTTGTGGCCGGTAATAGACTTGAAGCGAAGACTTCGCCTTAAAAGCGATACAACGGTAGATATTCAAATGAAATTTGTACATACAAAGCGCCAAAAAAACTATAATGATGTGTTAGATGTGTCGATGGCATGTGAATACATTGTTAAGAGTATATATGTATGTATAGGGTACTTGTGTGCGTACACTTCATGTTGTCTACAATTACCTACGTCTTAAACAATGCGTTAAACGTTAATTACTTATACACCTGCGATATTTAAAAAACTGATTATCATTTTATTAATTATAATAAGTTCCTGTATCTAGAGAACCTGCATTTATCCTTCTATACTTCTATACTAGTATTATAAATGCGAAAGTTTGTCTGTCCGTCTATTCGTTTGTCTGTAACGTATCCACATATACGGTAGATTAGCACCTACCAGCAAACCATTATATTTAAGAGTCAAACATAGGGTATTTTTTTTCTAAAATCAATTCCTTAATGGTTTAAATACGGGATGAAAATTTGTATAAAAAGTTATATAGTACGCAGGTAAAGCCGCGAGCGGTCGCTAGTCTTAAAAAAATCGGCTCTTTTTCTTTTTGGGATCTTCTTCAGGTATCTTAATTGCCACAACAAATAACATTTTCTTTTAATTCTTTTAAACCAGATTCAAACAAATATTTATATCATTGACTCTTGTTGTAACGATGGGAAAAGTTTGGTAACGGGGTTTGTATCCGCGACCACCTAAGTACTTAACTACTACTACGTTTAGTTGCAGAATAATCTGTAACATTGAAAATCTAATGCTGAATTGAGTTTTAATCCGTCATTAAATAAAAACTTTAAAAAGATACAATACTATATTTATACACATACCTTCCGGCAAACATTCTTGCCTGAAGCCGTTTAAGTTACTTAACTCTAAATCACCTTAAGATTTTTGGAATGTTTCCAAAACGTTCACACAAATTATTATGGATCCTCCTAAATCAATATATTAAAACAAAATGTAAAATATATATATATATATATATATATATATATATATATACATATAAAATTAAGTGTAAAAATATTTATTTCTTAATATTTACAGGTATTGCATACACTGTCTGACTGTAAATACGTTTGATTGTGGGTTCGATTCCCACTCGGGGGCATATATTTAAATTATTTTCATTTCTCCGCTCTGGTATTTGAGGCAAAGCGCAGCATTTGCACCTGTCAACACACAAAGTATCAAATTCAGGCAGAAAGTGGAGATCGAAGTATCTTGACACTAAATTTCCTATGACTACCCTCCTATGTGGGTACAAAATAACAAGAATATGTATAAATATACATAAACATGGCAACCAATTCTAAAAGAGATAATACTTTTTATTTCTTGTTGATTTAAAAATGGACATTATCGCTCAGAAATATGTCGTAATAAAGTAATAAACATTTCACCAGCTTATAACCAATTTTCTTACTTGTACTGATAACATCTTATCAGAGAATTCTGATTCGAGATTACATGGTTCTCGTTAAAGTATATGTTTACTGCAACTACATAGAATTACTGCTTAGTAAAAAAAATGTAAAAATATATATTTTTTTAGAAAATCTTGATTCCTAGCCTTTTTGGATGATTTTTTGTTTATATTTTTACTATTAATGACGACAATTTACACTTGCCTATGAATGTATCTCCACAGAGAAGTGTAAATTGTTGTCATGTATTTACATTAAGTAAACATTTTAGGATATGCATATATGTGGATACGCGACCATACCATATATACCAAATAACATTTTTTATTATATATACCATAATAACATTTTTACAGTTTTTGTCTGTCTACTTGTATCGGCTTATTTCTGGAATAGCTGGGCCGACTTTGACGGTATTTTACTAGTACTTAACTTGGCTGACATATAGCTGATGTAATTACCAGCAACTTAAGCTACTCTTATTTTAAATTTATAACCCTTTTCCGCGAATTCATGGTGTATTATAATACTTCCCGGACCAACTTGCGAGTATAGCTAGTTAAATAATAATTGATTAAACGTTAACTTATCTTGCTTAAATTGTAATATAGTTCTATTTCACACAGAAATATCAGGCACACAAACACAAAGTCTAGTTGCGTCATTGTATTAAAAAAAGAACAAGGTTTTCTTTAATAAAATTGATACGATATAAGCAGATACTTGACTGAAGTGATTTTATTACCATTTATAGTATTTTTTTATTCAGCTTTGCAATTTTTACCGCAGGGCAGGGTAGTCAGAGAGAACCAGTAAAAAATTTCTCTTTCCACTTTCCGCCTGAAATCCAGACCTTGCTTGTGTAGTGGTGGAGCTCATCGCCATGCTTTGTGTTTTCTTCTAAAGTAGAGCAATCAAAATAATTTAAATTTTGTTTATTGGAAACAAATTAAATCACAACTAACACACAAGGTTTGTACCACAATGATCTCAATTCCTCCATTGTAGTACCTACAATTTTTAAATATAATTAGTACTACATATTGGCATACATTAAATATATTTCAATGCAAAACGATACTCGGTCGGTTGCGACATTTCTGCATGTCATTATAAAGAATGTAATGAATGATATTGATTTGTATACTTATTGTTGTATACACAATGACAATTTTAATGTCAACACTAATGACTAGCACTTTAAAGATTTGCTATATAATCATATGTATAGAAGTATAGTATTTTTCATTTAGCTTCACGCTGTATCCCGCACACAGCAGGATAAGCAGAGGGAACCTAGTGTTAAGACACTCCGTTCCCTACTTTCCGCCGAATTCGGAGGCTTGCGTGTTAAGTGGCGGAACTTAACGCCGCGCTTTACCTCGACACCAGAACGAAGAAAACGGAAATATAATTTTCCACTCGTCGAGTGGGAATCGAACCCACAACCAGTCGTTTACAGTCACACGCTTGTGCCACTGGGCCACGACTGGCCACTTTATAGTATTTTCGCATGGATAATTGTGCAGCACACAAATATTTTAAGACTTAGCTCTCCGTTGTAAACACTGAAGAAAATATTGGGTTCCTATAGCAATAGCAAACCGAACATTTTCCTTTTTCACATTGCACCACCATTTTCTAAAATTATAAATATGTACATAAAATATATGTATTTTAAAATATTTAAAGTGTTATTCACATACTTAGGATATGTAAAACATTTTAAAAAACGTATAACGAATTGGACGCAGCGGTATTTGAACCTGTCATGCGGAACGTTATGTATTTTCTAAAAATGTTTTATATACATGAAAATTAATTCATAACCTATTAAATTGTAAAATATTATAGAGGCCAGAATATTATAGTACCTACCTATATCTTACGCCACGTTGATTCTGATTTCAGGCAATATCGGTAAAGTGCTTGTATTATCTTTACAAAATCACATCGACTACACAACTTGAATGAAAATACCAGATTGAATATTAATGTATATTGCTATTTCACCATTTTATTAATACCAATTCTTGACCTTTATATTCCATAACAATAAATAAGACAGATTATATTCTTTATTGCACCACCCATAAATAATAACATATTACAAAAAGAATAATAAGAAATGTACGAGAAACGACAAAAAATTATAAATTTCTATAAAGGTACATACATAAGTCCAATACAAAAGACATCAACGATATCACACAAAAAAAGACTATTTTAAGAAGACCTATCCATAACATGCTCAAATATCACATACAGAGTTTTTATTGGTTATACAGCTATTTTTTTTTCAATCGCAAGGTCAAATTAAAAGAATATTATTTCATCAAATCGTTTTTATGTAGGTAAATATTATATCATTTACACAAGGTTTAAAAAATAGACATGGAAGTTAATGATAATACTCAGTATTAAAATGTGGAATTGAGACCAGTTATGGCTTAGTGGGAAAGCGTCTAACTGTTAACGCAATGGTTTTGGGTTTCCTTCCGACAAGGGGGAATGATTACATATTATTTTCATTTCCTTGTTCTGGTACCTTAGACAAAGGGCGGCGTTGAGTTCCGCCACTCGACACATAATGGGACGACAAATGTCTTGATACTAGGTTCTCCCTGACCTCCCTGTTATGCGGGAAAAGTGAGAAGCTGCAATAAAATTGAACTTAAAACTGCGTACAATAAAATCATTTAATATAAATTTTAATTACATTATAATACATATAAGTTTTAATTACATTAATAAGCATACTAAAGAAGTAAAACAAGTATGCTTTTAAAAACCGATATCTCATACATAATCAAGTCCAAATTATACATGACAGGAGAAATCATATTTTTTTTCTCCGAACACATACATATTTCTTTATTATTAACGTCACACAATATCAGATTTAACCATGAATTCCTCATTTCAATTTCAATGAAGATTAATAGCTGGTAATTTTCTTGTTTGTTGAATCGCGACAAACAATAAGGTATGCGAAAGAAAGTTGCAGTTTGGAAAAAATCTTGTATTATAATGATGATACCTTTTCCGGGGATGCTGTAACTTTATATATTTAACACAGATGTTAAATATATTATGAATAATAAATAATATAGTTATTTACTAGCGACCTGCTTGTTGCTTCGCCTACGTTAGCTAGAGTTTCAGCTAATATAATGAAACAGTTAATTTCTAGCAGTTTTGTGAAACGAAATTTAAATTATTATGACTTTTTTATTTTGAACTGTTTGAAATAATATAAACGTTTAATGTTAAGATGAGAATACCATATATATTATAATAGCAACAAATGAGATTAGTGTGCGCTAAGAAACAGATAAAAAGAAATATAACTTAAAATTTTGGGTTCTATTACATTGATAAATATAAATTTTTCTCATATATCTTCCAAGTGCAGAGTCATATTTTCATTATATGTATAGCTCAGTTAGGTTCTTAAAAACAAACACTATTAATAAACGTTTATATAAAATAAAAACTTCACTCATTCTATGTATCAAGTAATATCTAAGATTCAATTTATTTGCGTTGAAAAGTAGTTGAAATTGTCATTTTTGTTTTTTGCTCTCTTCGGAATCCTAGATGACGAGGACCACCCGTAACAGATTCTTCCTTACGTTTTTTATTGTAATCTCAGATTGATTGCCGACGCTATGAATCTACAAACAATTTTGAACTCTATTCTAAGCATTATGCAGTACATTTACCTTTTTTACTATAAAGATAATGTTACCAAAGAAAATTATCGTGGTCACAACTAATAAAGTTTTAACAAACATGTAATATGTTATAAATTGTTCTGTTTCAATTCAAATAAAACATCTAGGTATATGGTAGTATATGGACAATTAGTGTGGGAAATTATATTTTGCTTGGTTTTTGAAGGAAGGCTTTTTTAAGGTCACGAGTGTGTTAATAATCATATATAAATTAGTAGAGAAAAGTATGTATTTAAAACGAAAGATAAATTGACTTACTTCAGGAATATACGCATCTAAAGGAATTTGCCACTAAGTTAATCTCGTTAAGATAGTGTCTCGAAATAAATATTAATATAGTAAACATGTATGCTTTTCAACTTACAAAACGTTTTTTTTTCTTTTCGTGGAAATATAATATATTAGGTTCCTTTTATAGTAATTAAAATTCTCTCTTACTTGCATTGTTTAAATAGGTATGTTCTCTTAGTATGAGGAATACTGCATTAATAAAAAAAATGAAGTAAAAAAAGCAATTCAAAGTAAATACATTAGTTAAGGTTGCATTGTTAACTCCCACCAATTTATTCGGTGGAATTAATAATTTTAAATCTATATCGCAATCGTCAATTTTGCTATATAAATATATTTATATAAAGAAATTGGCGATTGCAGTATTCACATCTTACTTATTATTATTTACCAATAATTCCACTGACTCGATGAAAAAGTATTTAAATTTTAAACTTAAAATTCGTAGAAATTATCTGGTGAGATACCATAAAGCGGCTATCTTGATATGCCTTTGTGGGTCGTTCTCACTGCTTGTCACGATTGACATAATTTTGTTTTGTAACACAGTACGCGAACAGTTGTTCATTTTATTTATTTTCATTAAAACATCAAAATAAAATCGCATTTATATTTATTACATAAATTTATAATTTTTTTAATCTTTATTTTTTAAACACTATTCTTAAATATCCGTGTAAAGCATAAATGATTACCTAATTGTTACCTATCTATTTTTTATTTTATTTAACAATTATTGTTTTTAGCTTCACGCTGTATCCCGCACACAGCAGGGTAGGCACAGGGAACCTAGTGTTAAGACACTCCGTTCCCCACTTACTATTTAACAATCTATATATAAAATGTGACTGATCGTTGTTTGTACAAAAAGGATATATAATATAAGAAATATATTGCTGCTGAATCAATGCAGCAGAATCTAAAAACATGATTTTAATTTTCTTTTCTCTTTGTCTGTGTGTTGGTGCACGCTAATCTCAAAAACGGCTTAACCGATTTAAATGCAGTTTTGACTATTGTATTTAGTAATCCTCCCGTAACATTTGTTGTTTATTTTATATTAATTGGTTCTTAATTAAAAAAGGTACAACAATTCAAATTTTATCGCGGGCGGAGAAAAAAATGAAATAGATATAGTCGTGAATTGCGCACAGGTAAAGCCGCGAGCGTGTACTAGTCTATAATATATTGTATACATTGAAACCTTACTACAAATTGCGTTATTTATTATCATAACATTATTCGTGTTTTGCCCATCTAATGACGAAATCGTGTTCTATTAGTGTGTTAAATTGTGCTGAATTAGTGTTGTTTATACAATACAATATTTATTTAAAACTGAGTAGTGTTTTTTTGTGTGCCACAACTAAGAAGAATAATGGCGAATATTTTTTTCTGCCTAGCACTGTAGTGAGAACCTAGTGTCAAGGCAATCCGTTCTCTACTTTCCACCCAAATACTTTGCGAGATTGAGGGTGTAGGAAGTCATCACTGCACTTTTTAAAGGACAATAATATATGCCTGCTAAAATACAAATATATAACACTAGCGGCCCGCCCGCAGCTTCGCCGCGTGAAAAACATGGCTGTTTCGTTATATTGCGACCCTCGGGGATGGATTCTTAAAAATAAGTAGCCTATGTTAGACCCAGTAACTTTTACTACTTTCATTCTAAATTTCATCCAAATCGGACCGGTAGTACGTACGACATACTATAATATAAGTATGGATGGAATGCAATAATATTTTAATATCTTTTTTTAACTATTTCAAATCATTGTTAGCACGGCGGTTGTGGGTTCGTTTTTCACTCGGGGGACTTATTATATATTATTTCATTTTCTCCCCTCTGTTATCTAAGGGAAAGCGCGGCGTTCAGATCCGCTTCTTAACACGCAATGTCTCGATTTCACGTGAAAAGTACAGAGCGGATGAACGAACGAAGTGTCTTGACATTAGCTTCTCTTTGATTACCCTATTACGCGGAAAAAAAACGTATAGCTGCCCTTTAAATAATTGATAGATAACATATTGGTATTAGGTTTGTACCTCTGACAATATAAGACTACTAAATATCTGTATATTTTAAGTCACACGTTGTTAAATATCAATATTTCCATTAAAAACAAATTACGTAAAATATAAATCATCAATTCGACGCACTTTCATTGTAAATACGTTCATACATGAATCTCGAGCAATCTACGGCTGAATTCGAAAGTTGGAGCGCCATAATTATTAGCGAATCTTCGATCAGTTTCTTGTTGGCAACTTTATATAATACCAATTAAAGAGAGTCAGATATAACAATATAGGAACTTAATTTTAATATAATTGATTAAGGCTCTATACAATAGTTGAAATTATTTATTTAAAAAAGTAATTATAAAGAGAAAGTTCATATAATTTCCATTTTTCAACATATTTTGCATTTTTGTCTTCCTTCCTTCAAAATAATTGTATATCCGTTAATCAAATACACAAAGTTTGATAAAATTTACCTAAATGTAATTAAAACTAGGGATTATTGCAATACAGGCCTAAGTAAACGCTTTTTTTTTTAGATCGTACTATATACAGCTTAGTGACAATATCTCACTGTAAAAGCGATGATAGTGGGTTTGATTCTTTTAAACATTTTTAAAGTGTTATTCCACACTTAGGAAAATTGAAAAAGACATTTAAAGAAAACGTATAAAAATTTGAACGCAGCGGGATTCGAACCCGCGCCTCCTGAATACCGTTCAGGCGCTCTCACCACTGAGCCATGCGTTCTACTAGCCGCTGCGTCGAAATTCTTATACGCTTTATTACAACTTATTTATGTTGATAGTGGGTTTGATTCTTACTTGGGACATGATTATATTTAACATTTTTATTTCTTCGCTCTAGTACCTGATTGAGTTCCGCCAGTCGTGTAAAATGTCTAGATTTCGGGCAGAAAATAAAGGACAGAGTGTCTAGACACTAGGTTTTCTCTGACTTTTCTGCTATGCGGAAAAAAGCGTCAAACTAAAATAAAGTAACTATAGTAGAACAGTACTTATGGTGTAAACAGTATACCGGACAAACAGCCAAGGTGATCGTTCGGTCAAGCTAAATATAGCGTACCCATAGGGCAAGTACCATAACGAGATACGCGTGATTTAATGGGTGGTTTACATTGAAGCTAAAGGGCCCAAGATTAGTTTAATAATATATTTTATTATATTCAGTAAGTTTTACACCAGTACTACTTACTATCTTTAACTTTGTTTCTGTGGACGTTAATTTCCGGTTCCTTTAAGATTTTGTAGATGTTTTGTCTAAAATTTTTAATGTGTTATTTACACACTTAAGAAATTGAAAAACATTCAGAGATTTGATGATGTTCAACAATTTCCTACTTAGGTACATACATGCTAAAGATCTATCATGCACTCAATATTTTTAGCAGTTTTATATACCAATATTGACTCTGAATATAATAACTAAGCCTTACTACCTATATTTAACATTGTGTTTTTGTACCAATTTAATTGCAAAAGTGGCCATGAGCTTAACCTTCCTCATAAATATTATTAGAAAATTTACATTATCAATTGTTGCTATTATACTCTTTTTAAATACTATAATAATAAACCATATAAGAACGTTATATTAGAGCTAATTTCAATAAAATAACAGGTGTTTATAAAAAAACCAAGGAAGGAAGGAACAATTGTTTAAAATGTTTCTATTTCATAAAACAAAATGTTTCGGCAATAAATACATGAAACGTAGAGATAAATAAATTTCCGCCTCGTCTTGGTTGAGTTCCACAACTTTTACTTCGTTATGACCTGAATTTACGTTTAAGTGCTAGATTTTAAACATATTACGAAATTAATGTTTAATTTTTGTATGTATCTTGCAATTAGCAATTTCTATTAAACTTTTACAACAAAGTATGCTTACAGTCGGGTTTCTATAGCCATTTCGTCTTAACTGCATAAATATCTATACGTCTATACAAATACATAATTATTTTGTGTCTTTTTGTAATATTAAAATTACTAGTTTTTTACTAAATTTAGGTAAATACACCGTATATGTTATATACAAAAATAATATTATTTACAATATTGTCTGACGGTCTGTCTGTCTGTTTGTTATTGCTAAACTCTTTAACGGCTGGATCAATTTTGAAGAGACTTTAATTTGTAGAACTGCTACTTTTACATTAGAATTATAACTATTTTGGTAAATCCCACTTGATTGAAGGCACAGGCACGAGTAATAAATAAAGGCTTATGGTAAACAGTCGCCTAGCAATTTATAAAAAATGCTTTTATCAGTAATTCGTTCACGTCGAAATTGTGCAAATCGTAATTTATCTAACTATACTTAGGATAAGTACCTCTTTGTGCAAAATTCTATGGTGATATAAACTTTGGTAGGCACATTAAAAACCCATTAATGGCTTATTAAATTGAAATAATATTTTGTATCGCACCTGAAGATAGTCTTTTAACTTGTAAGTTCAGATTTTTATATATACATATTATATGTTTATAAAGCTGTTTTTTTGTTTTGTTCTATAATTTTTAAGATTACAAGTTTTTATTCCAAATTTTATAAACCAAATTCTGTTTCGATAATTTTAAAACTGTTTTTTTTTAATTTCTGTAAAATATTCCTCGAATCCTTAAATTATAATACAATTAATTATGGATTATAAATTGATCACAATTCATCTTTATTTTGATAAACAAAGAAGAATTATTTACATTTTTTATACAAATAAAAAGAATTTTACTTATTTTCAATTTAAAAACGTTCTCATTTTGTATTGTATATATAACTAAGTATATGAAATCATTATTGCGAAAAATTTAAGTGCTTAGAAGCGACATTTTTACGAACATTGACTTTTTGCATAACGCGTGATCTCATCATATTTAAACGTTTCGAAAATAATATGAAACGTCTTAAGCATTGCACAAATAATGCGGAATTAAGTAAACACTTAAGTTATGTATTCGGAGCTTATTACAAATATTTAATTTAGGCAGATGGTTTATGTTAATTTTTAACAAATTATGATAATATTTTATTTTTAAATATCGTTTTTGATAACCTAATGTGAGGTTTGAAATGGTTTTTACGAAAGTTACTTAACATGTTCAACGCCAGGAAAAATCATGCTCTGTTCCCGCTCGGGCCGTGTTGGTCAGTGCTGACTGCGGTTTCGGATACCTTCGATTCATTAATACAGGCCGTAGGGCACTGTTATCTAATTAAAAACAATACATACGTATTGACCCGCGTGGCTGACTAATTCCTCTAAAATAAGTTGATTTTTGAAAATAAGATGACAATGTCAAGTGCTGACGTTCAATGTCTTCACAAATAGTGACGTTTGGATAGAAATGTGATTTTTGCTTGGTGTGGAGGCATAGTATGCTGTCGGTCAGCACTGACCGCGTTGGCAGTCAACGTGTTAAGTGTAGTATACAAAGATATGTGACACAAATAACTTAAACATGATGTTGCTATAGATTTATGTTAACCAAATCTAATAGTAAGCAATGACCGATTTAACTTAATCTTACTCGGAAGAATGTTTATATTTAAATTGTAAGTATTTTCACGGTCTGATTAGGTAAAGTAAATCTTTTGGTTACGCTTCTAAAAATACAGTGTCTCAGACTGGGCGGAATGTCATATCACCAGGGCCTTTGTTTATGCTACGCGCTTTTTCCCGCATAGCAAGATAGTAAGGCAGAAATAGTGTCTAGACACTATTCTCCGCTCTTTGTGTGTTGTGTGGTGGGACTCATCGCCGCGTTTTACCTTAAGTATCTGAGCGAAGAAATGAAAATAATATCAAGTATAATCACCCGAGTGGAAATTGACCCCACGGCCACTTGCGTTTACGATCAAACGTTGTCCCACTGCGCTACGATGGCTCCTAATTTGTACCTTACATAGTATTTAAAAACACTCAATTAAAAAAAATATTTTCTTTTAATCAAAATGTATTTTGGCTTGTTTATATAATAAGCGAATTGCACTGTTATTTGACTGCAATTTTAAACCAAAACTATTTCTAGTCTTATATACCTATAAGAGGTAATCTTTGTAAATGCATTGACTTTAAGATGTCATTTTATGCTCTGTAAAATCACAAAATAATAAAATTGCTAACAATTTATCGCATCGTTTTCTATGTAATGAAAGAAAGAACTAGCCTGGCGGTAACAATAGTAATGTTATATAGTTAGGTACTGTAGTTTCTATAAGATCATCGTGGCGCAGTGAACACGATTGATTCATCGTTCGAAATCCCACTCTGGGGAAATATACATATGTACAAATTATTTTAATTCCTCCGTTCTGATAAAGACAAAGCGCAGCGTTGAATTCCGCGACTAAACATGTACTTTGTCGAAGTCGAGAATGAAGTGTATTCACAATTTGTTCTCTGATTACCCTGCTATGTGCCAATAACGTGAGGCTGTAAAAAGGAAAAAAATAGTATATATGTAAGTTATGAGAACGAGTTTCTTGATTTTTGCAGATATCAACATTTCTTTAAATAGTTATTAGCTAAAGTTAGAAAAAATACAGCCCAAGAGGTTTAATATCCATAGTCACGTATTGCTTCAAGCAAGTGATATTTGAGGATGGAAAGCTGAAATAAGAAATCTTAACACTCAGCTCTCCCTATCCAATCCTGCTAAAAAACTAATCGATTTTCTATAGCATAAACTTTTTAAAATGTGATATAATTTATCTTTTAATAATATAATTATTCATTTTATAATACAATTGTACAAAAAGTAGGATTTTAATATTACTAACTGAACAATGAAAGTCTGATTGACGTGATTATAAAAATAAATAAATAATCAGTAGTTGACTCATTCATAGTATTACATATAACGATTACGATTATTCGTATTGCTTTGATGAATATTTATTGTATTATCTACACAAATAAATAAAATTAAAATGTTTGTTTGTTACATTAAAATAATAATTTTCAACTAAATGCTTACGTATGTACACATACCGAAATAACATTTTTTACGGTTTTTATCTGTTTGTTTGTTCTGGCTGATCTCTGGAACAGCTCGACCGATTTTGACGAAACTTTAATTGCAGATAGCTAATGAAATAAGGAGTAACTTAAGCTACTTTAGAATAATAACTTTTTTGATAAATTTCACACAGACGAAATCGCGGGCATAGCTAGTGTATATTTAAAAAAATATAAATATAGCGTGCATGTTACGGTTGAGTTATATATAGAAAAAAATGAAGAGAAAATAAAAGTAAAGAATATGTATGTAGTTAGTGTTTTTAATCAAGCGTGTTGAACACTTTTAATACACGGCATACGTCAAACGGTGAAAGTTGGATACTACTCGCGTATTATTTTGCCCCATTAGGCCGTTTTATATCACTTTCGCCGGATTAATCTTATGTTAAATGAGTAATTTAATTTTCACTTGTGTTTTCTTAAAATATACCGAATTAGGTATATATATATATATATATAGATATATATAGATATAGTATATATATATATATAGATATATATATATTATATATATAGATATATATATAGAATATATATATATATATATATATATATATATATATATAGATATATATATATATAGTATTATATATATATATATCTATATATATATATATATATATATATATATATATATATATATATCTCTATATATATATATATATATATATATATATAGCAGGGCAGAGGGAACCTAGTGTTAAGACACTCCTTTTCCCACTATCCGCCGAATTCGGAGGCTTGCGTGTTAAGTGGCGGAACTTAACGCCGCGCTTTTCCTCGACACCAGAGCGAAGAAAATGGAAATATAATTTTCACTTCTCGAGTGGGAATCGAACCCACAACCAGTCGTTTACAGTCACACGCTTGTGCCACTGGGCCACGACTGGCCACATTAGTAGGTATTTTCTTTCATTGTAAAATATGTTTTCTAGTGGTGTTTGCTATAAATATACTTTATATTTCAAATATAACTAGAACCACGGAGGTCGATTTGTCTTAAATAGGTGGAAAGAGTGTCTTGACACTAGGTTATCTCTGGTTACTCTATGAGCGATTGAGTGTGATCTAAAAAAACTAGACCAATTTCTATATTTAAGAAATTAAAGAAAAGGCTGTCGTCGTGCAGTGGAACAGCGTCTAAATGTAAACGCCATGGTTGTGGATTCGGTTCCTACTAGGGGAACAGTTAATTATTATTTTCATTTCTCTGCTGTGTGCGGGATACAGCGTGAAGCTAAAAAAAATCTCTGCTCTGGTACCTTACACAAAGCCCGGCGTTAGTTTCGCTACTAAACACGCAATGTCTCGATTCTGGACGGAAAGTGGAGAACTGAGTGTCTTAACACTAGTTTCTCTCTGACTATCCCGCTATAGGAAAAAACATATTTATTATATCTTGTTTATAATTATAATGTTTTAAAATTTATATTCATGTTTACAGATTCATTATAGCGGGCAAACTTGTGGAATCCGACTAGGTGAGATGTTTAGCATTACATAAGGTGGTGGCATTTATTAATATTCTCCTTTATACTTATTTATATCACAAGGACGATAATTTTCTGTGAACAACAGGTTGCTATAATGAAGATGGTCGTAAAATACATGCAAATTAAAGAAAATCTATTATAATAATACATAATTAATTAAGTATCGTTAATAATATTATATAATAATTCAAATTTCTGATCAACCGACACGAAGGCATGGTTTTTTAATCAAAAATGTTGTAAGCCTTTTTGATAGATTTTGACTAAAAAGGCTTTTTAAAAATAATAATAATAGATTTATTTATAGTAATTTCAGTTTTCGCAATGTTTCATGTAAAATTAACTACGCTATTACTTCATTTATTCACGATAGCACCAACCCATCGGAATTCATGTAATTCATTTTATAAATGCGAATATATATTAGACATCCGCGGCCTCGTCCACGTGGAATTAAAGAAAAAAGTAATAATTCTAAAATTAAAGTTATGCTACTTTACGTTACGTTACTCTTTATTACGTCAACTGCCACTGAAAGTCTCGTCAAAATCGTAAATACCGTATCAGAGATTAGTTTCTTTTTATAGACTTAAAAATATATAACATAATATTGCTTTGTCAATTTCATATTGTCTATTCCTTTGTAATTTAAAAAAAAAGACAATTAAGAATAGTTTTAATTTCTTCATATGTTTCACATACATATATAAATGCTGATGAAACAAAAATTATTTCAAATAATATATTAAATACACACTAAAACTACAACAGTATTTTAACAGTAATGGTGTAAGTTATTCTTTAACGATGTATAAGTGTTCTTTTAATGATATAGGATTAAGTACCATTTGAGTTTTAAAAGCATTTTCCTTTAACGAGGTAATGGTCGGGTGGAGGATTGTTAACAAGCAAGATTATTTTAAGTTGGTTCTTAAGTTATTAAAATTGTAATAAATATTATTTATATACAATGTATATATTTAAAATATTAAATAAGGTGAGTATTCTTATTTTAGCTTCACGCTTTTTGTATATATGCCGCAAAGCAAGGTAGTTAGAGAACCTAGTGTCATGTCACTCCATTCCTCGTTCTGCCCGAAATCAAAACAGATCTGTGTAGGAATGGAACCCACAACCACTGCGTTTGCAGTCAAACGCTGTCACGGGCAAGAAGGGGGGACGGGTTAAGAATACAATTCCCCCCCCGCCGCTGGGTAGCGTCCCGTAAAAGGCGGGTAACCCAGTAGTTTGGTGGTAGGAGATTCGTTCTCCGACTGGCTCGCGACCACTATCATGTCAAAGACGAACCGCCAAATATTTTATGATGTGTTCCGGTTCGATGGCATGTAAGCCAGCTCTCCCTATTCCCACCATTCCCATCCTTCCTCCCTCCTTCTGTCCTACATGCCCAAGGCTGGCAACGCATCCATAACTTTAATGTTGTGGATGTCTATGGGCGAAGGTAACCACTTAACACCAGGTGGGCCTTCAGCTCGTTTGCCTGCTTTATTCCATAAAAAAAGAAGGCCTTAAATAATCTATTTTTTAGGTTGTTTAATAGTAATCATAAATCATTTTCAGTACAAGATCTGTAGCCATATCTATGTATATTTCAAAATATTACAAAAAACTTCTAGATCAATTAGCATTTATATTATATGCATTGTGAGAAAATATACCATTAAGAATGCTAAATTAGTGTAACGTAATAGCCACTGATTCGCTCTTGACAAAGAGGTCGGGTGTCAATCGGTAAGGTCACGTTGTAAAAACTTATAAAACTGTCAATTACTTGACCTAATAAGCAAATCGTTTGTATCTATTTAATAGTTTCATTTTTTTTTCTTTAGTGTAGTTAGAAAGAACCTAGTGTTAAAACACTCCATCCTCCGCCTAAAATGAAGACATTTTGCGCGTTGAGTGGCGGAGCTCATTGCCGCCCTTTGTCTATATGTTAGAGAGAAGAAAGGAAAATTTAAACATAATAATTCCCCCGATTGGGAATCGAACCCACAAACATTGCTTTTACAATTAGACGCTATCCAACTGCTCCACGACGGCCTCTTTATTGTTTTATATTTTAATATGTTATATCACCAATAAATAAAACACCTTAATCTACGTCGCATCAAGATTACGTCATATTGTTTTTGGGCCAATGATTATTTAATTGTTAGTCTTTAAAATTCATTTTGATTTTTTGAAAACAAATTACGATATATGGCAATAAACATCTCTAGCCTATAAAAATATTTTAGTCCATGAGAGGAATTTGAAACCACTTTTATAGTTAAGTTACTATTGTGTTCAATATTTTGCAAAGTACTTATATATGTGCAAAGCTGTATTACCTTTTTTTATAGCTTCACGCTGTATCCCGCACACAGCAGGGAAGGCAGAGGGAACCTAGTGTTAAGACACCCCGTTGCTCCGTTGCCGCTGGATGCGGAGGCTTGCGTGTTAAATGGCGGAAATTAACGCCTCGCTTTACCTCGATACCAGAGCGAAGAAAATGGAAATATAATTTCCACTCCTCGAGTGGGAATCGAACCCACAACCAGTCGTTTACAGTCGCATGCTTGTGCCACTGGGCCACGACTGGCCACATTATTACTTCCACACTGTATATTTTATTTAACTGAACTACTCTGTACACAGCTTGATACAAAAAAGGAAAAATGGGTTTAAAAAATGTCAATATTTCTATAAAACTCTATAGACGATAGGAGTTCTATAAACAGAGGTGTACTTACATTTTTTAGCTTTATGGTTAGCACATGTTTTAATTTTCTTAACACCTACCGTACCTTTTGCCTACCCTGGGATACGCGGGACATAGCGTGGAGCTATACACGCCTTATTTTTTTTAAAATTATTATATTGAAAAAATTCAAAGTCAGTATTTAAAAAAAACAGCAAATACCGGTAACAAATACTTTTTTAACCGTTCCCACGAATTGCTAGTTATATCATACATAACATGCGTGAACTTATACAAAAGTTAGTATGAAAACGTGCGAAATACGCAAGAGAGAAATTTTGACTTGGAACGCTACACCTGTCCACTACACACTTTCAATTTTAAGACTACAGAAGTGGACTCAATATAGCGGATAGTGAAATTTAGATTCGAGACGTATATAAAATAAAGCCTGGGGGCATATCAATTATGTATGTCACTTGTGTCGCTGAAGTCACTTTCTTCGCACGTCCATGTAATTATCTGTTAATTTATTTACCTTTTTTTTATTTTTAAAGAATATTTTGTTATTTGTATAGGTTCTGAAAAGTATTATAAATATTAGTTTTATAAGTATTATAAATATTTTTACAGTACAGACGTGTGACTTCAAACGACTGGTTGTGGGTTCGATTCCCACTCGAGGTGTGGAAATATTTAATATTTCATTTCCTTCGCTCTGGTATCAGAGGCATAGCGCGGTGATAAATTCCGTCTCTTAACACGGAATGCATCCAAAATTTGGCGGAAAGTGGGTAACGGAGTATCTTAACACTAGGTCTTCCTCTGCCTACCCTGCTGTGTGCGGGATACAGCGTAAAGCTAAAAAATCTGTAAATATAATTTTACATAATAAAATATCTCACTGTCTCATACCCGGTAAATATTTTTAAGTTCACTTTATAACAAACCCATGATAAAATCTTTAACGATGACTACGTTTACGAAAGGATTATGGAATAGGATAGTATGGAAGATTATATAGATAAGAATGTTTGTTGACACTTGAACCTGAGATAACCACTCATATATAATAAAAGTAGTATAATTTATAGGCCATCGTGGAGCAGAAGAACAGTTTCTGAATAATCGCGTTTGGTTGTGGGTTCGATTCCTACTATGTGGAATGATCTTTGTTTCATTATTTTCATTTCTCCGCTCTGGTGGACAAGGCAAAGTCACTCAACACTCAATGTCTTGAATATAAAGTAAAGAATTAAGAGCAAATAACACAAATTAATATTGTAACATCAATAATTTTATAGAAATTTAAAAAATAACGATTTAGTTTTTGTTTTATAATTTAAAATTTTAAGAAATGTAATTAAATATAAACACTCTTATTACAATTATCTTTTGCGTTTTCTTGTTTAATTATCTTTTGTCTATTTATCAATTAATTAAGGCAAGTTACTTCAACTCACTTCTTGCCATTCATTTTGTTTGAAAATTTGTAAATGTGTCCATATCCAATGTCCTTGCCAGGACGACCAGGTTGAGATAATAACTTTTATTTTTTCTTTGGTTTCTTTGGTAAGATAGGTACTCTCTTACTAGATAACCGAACACCTTAACCGTAACCAGTATTTATACTTATGCTTATCTCGTCACATGATTTCTAAAAAACGTTAATTTCAAATTAAATAAATATTTGATCGCCAACCTCCATGTTAGATTAGGTCACCTTGTAAAGATTACGCGTAATGGCTGTAATTAGTCTACATTCTTAAATGTAAATGACTTCAGTAATAGGCTAATGCTGTTTGTTTGATCATTTGATGCTATTTGACGGATTTAATTTAATAACATATCGAAATTGTGTCATTCTTTTTAATTACTCAGAACGAGATGGTTATTCTAGTTCTGCGTATTTGATTTCGCAATTAAGCAAATGGGTATTTCTTTTAATCATGAAGAAAAATTCTTGTTACATTCTTTGTGAATTATTTTAAAATTAACGGAACTTCATTATATTGTCCATAGTAAATTCCCTTTCGATCCTGGTTGAGGGTGCGCAAACTGTGGTTGATTCCCTGATAGTATGGTCTTGCAGGTGTATTTTTTCTCAAGTTGCTACCAAATGCTTGCAGCTTCCGGTGGAATAGAGCATCCTTTTACTTCCTTCCATTGCCACTGTACAGTAGTAAAAGATCAACTGTATTAACCCTTATATTTGAAAAAGAAGAGAAAGTTTAGTAACTTTCCGCCAAATAGCATTTTTGTTGATTTTATTATTAGCATTTTATTTAGACAGACTGAAAAGTTGAAGATACAACTGAGAACTAAAACTTGGTTGGGGAAATGATCGTATATTATCCCAGATGACATGATATATGATCCCGGAAATCGTCCAAGTGCGTTCCATATCACAATTAAAAAAATATATGTAAAGACGTTGGTGTGTTAAGGGTTGATTAATGATGACCTAATTAATGAGTTTTTGAATTATAACACGCCTTGGAAATGAAATGCTCACTCCCGTCTATTTCAAAGGTATATTTGTCAATATATAATTATATAATATCTGTAAATTCTTGAATTAAAAAAAACGTACCGCTAAGTGAACCGGTGGTAAATTGTTTGACGTTCAAAAATGAACCATGTAACTTCTTATTTTGAATAAACTTATTTGACTTTGACTTTACTATTTTCATATATTCTCTTTGATGGGTAGTCAGATGCAATGCAGTAAAAACGTAATTCTGAAATAAAAACTGACAACTGCACTATAACTGCATCTATAGAGAGTTTTAAATACTGCCATAGGCTTTCGATAAATTATATGCACATCACATTGAAAGAAAACATAAATGCAAACTTAATGTATATAAAATGCTATGTTTTACTTCATATATCGTATCATAATTAAAGAGTAATAAATAAGAAAGTGCGCATACGGCTGACACTCTCACAATGCTTGCTGTTTTCGCCATACGCATGGCGCATGTCAATAAAACTACAACAACAGGTAAATGTTGCGTAATGTGAAATTTCATTCTTTAGAACCGTCATAAAGTATGTTTTAAATTGCTTAGGAAAATATTTGTAATGTATAGCAGCTTTAACCTGTTTATTGCTTGTATTTAAGATGTATACTTTGAAAACAAAAATTATTAGTTCTGAATGATTTTTTTATTTTGGAGAACACAATTTTTAACAGGACTTAGTGCGACGTTGAGTTCTGTCACTAACATACTAACGTCTTGGGTTCGGACGGAGGTCGGAGAGAACGGAGAATCTTGACACTAAATAAAAGATTACTTTTTTCCAGTTAGAACAGCTATTACATTTATAATTCAGATTCAATTTATTGTTAACTTTAGTTTAATTTATGTCCTTAGATGAAAAGAGTGTTTGTATATTTACATTCCCAAGAGCTACCAGCCTTGTTTTTTTAGTAAATATTCAAATGTTTTACTTATACTTGTTTAATAAAATCTTCACATATGTACATTCTTCCCATTGCGGTCGTAGGAAACTAGAACAATAGGCAGGAAACGCTAACCGGATTCATTATTACCATACTCGAAAGGGAAATATTATTGTAAAAAGTTAAATGTATTGAGAATATGCATTAAATCAAGCGTGGAGCTGAAACAAAGGTGCAACAGTATATGACATAGAAGGCCGGGAAGCTTATATCGTTGAACTAGTAAGGTAGTGAACCATGACGTTTAAGATATGCAGATATATCTTAATAAAAATGTCTCTGAAAATGTATTGATTTAAAACTTAGTTATATTTACAATTTTTCGCCTTTTCTCGCATAGCATGGTAGTCAGAGAGAATCTAGTGTCATGACTCTCCGGTCTCCACATTTCGTGTGTGGCATGACTTAATACCGCGCGCTTAGTTTTAGGTACCAGAATGGAAAAATGAAAATTGTATATAATCATTGTTCTAAGTGGAAATCGAATCCGTAACCATCGCGTATTGAACCAAACGGTGTCTAACTGCGCCCCGGCTGCCTCTTAAAAGCGTTTTTTTTAATATAATAAACTTAAAAGTATTAATAAAAGTTTACAATTTTAGGTATATATGATAGAATCCATAACAACTTCTATTTCATAACAAAGTTGTCACAAATCGTGACAGATCCGTAAACATAAGCATATATTTATATGTATTTTTACGGAAACATTTGTAAAGAAATTAGAGAAAGTGCAAGTACACGCCTGTGTCCATACTAACATGAAGTGACAAACCAATTGTTTTCACCGCGTTGCGTGAGTCGAGTAAAAGTGAACAGGTAGGTATGAAGTCACTTTTTGTTTCCACTAGAATATATGACGAATAATATATATAACTTTATTATATTATATAATTTCTTTAAATTTCAATAAAAATATTAATAAATGTTGATATAATTTAATAATTACATACGAAGTTTCTTGATACTACATTCTCTATGCCTATCCTGTTATGCGGAAAAAAGAGGGAAGCTGATTTTAATAAAGTTTTAGGTATGCAAATTTCAAAAGTAGTAAGATATTCTTCCCAAACATTATTTATTATTTTTCAAAAAATATATTTTACCAAATTTGGGGCCATCGTGTGACAGTGTCTGAGTAAAAGCGCAGTGTTTGTGGGTTCGATTTTTACTCTGAGAATGTTCGTTTTTACGTAATTTATTAGTTTTTTTCATGCAATATTTTGATTTCTGGCGAAAGGTGGAGAACGTAGTGTTAACTCCTTTAACAGTAGTGTCTTGACACTCTCTGGTTACCCTGTTATGTGGAAAAAAGCGTGAAGTTGCTTGCTTACTTATATTCATGAAAATATTTTTTTAAATTCGCCTCCGATGTTCTCCCAACCGTCATTTTACCCTTTTCAAGGCCATCTTAACGTTCAAGTTGACTTAACGTTTTAACGAATCTTTAAAAAATTGTATTTAAATATTATTTTATTAAATACTAATTAATGAAGCACTATTTAATGAAAGTAGGTACACAAAATCTCATGCGGTTTCTTATCATTTCATTGATTATGATTTCTTCTGAAAATCATATATGTTTTTATATTTAAAAACACTCCTATTGGAGTTAGCTAAATTTGTCAAAGAAAACATTTACTAATAAGTAATAAGACGATAGTGAACACTGTGAAATTTAAATATCTGAACTTACATCTTATGTACGTACTCATAAGGATGGACAAGTAAATATTGAAAATTCATTTAAAATGTGTATTTAATAGACAATTTTTTACATAAATACTTCACCGAGAGTGGTTTTATATATTTTTTAACTAAAAACCTTTCAGAGTATTAAATATTTATCTCTATATCTTATATAACATCTTAAGGAGCATTAAGAAAAATATAAATTGTTTTGAGAGCGATGATCACTTTGTTACGCTGCGCATAAAGAACTAGTTTCCTTTATATTGTTTTGGTATCGTTCTGTTCAAAAGTGTTATAATTTTGTTTTTTTTTTTAAACTGTGAGTACTGGCAGTATATATACGAAGTAGTAGATTTAAATAATGATGACTAAATACTTAAGTATACCGTTCAATTAAATATAAATGCGGATATTAGTGATATATATTCTCTAAAAGTTATATAGAAAATCAAACAATAACAAAAGTAGTTCAGCCCTCAATAAATTTACAAGAACACATTTTTAAGTTATTAATTTATTTTAAACTTAATCGTTCGTTCGATCGTTTTTTTTTTCTATATAAATACTTAAAAATGTTACAAAAATAATATATACTGTATAACACTTTTTGTCATAAGTATACTTTTAGTTTTTTAGAAGGTAGGTGTGTCTGGAACGTTAATGGCGCAGGTTCGATTCTTGATCGCGTGCCTCATATTTTTATCCTTTTTTATATTTTTTTGTAAGCTTACGTAGTTTTTTGTTTGAGTTTTTTACAATCGAATTAGTATGGAACGCGGTGGAATTTCAATATCAAGGAATACCTTATACAGAACGAAATCGACTTGCGTACGGCGATTAATCGAATTACTTTTTACGCTTTCGACATTGTTGTTAAGTTGGGCATGCGTGACTAATTTAAAAAACCTGTGATATTTTGTCTTTTTACGTCTACCGTTATAATATTTGTAAATATTTTTTATAAAAAGAAAGTAAATTTAAGGAAATGAGAAGTCTTTATTTGCGTATAGGTATATCATATTAATTCTGTTATAATGTCTACCATGTACATACAATACTAGCGACCAGTTCGCGGCTTCGCCCGCGTAAACAACAGGACTACTATAGCTATTACGTATTTACGCTTTCCCAATTTATAATTTGAGTAATTTTATTTTATACGATATATGGATGTGAGCGTATGCGGGTAAAGATTTTCAATACCACTTTTTTCTCAGATTACTTTATAAATGCAAATTAATCTAGTTGACAACTATTTATTTTAAAAAAATATATCTAAGCGTATGACAGTCAAGAATATTGTGGCGTTTTCAGAGTGAAGGGATACTAGTCTAATGTTTTAATAGACATATTTACAAATTAATATCACACTACGTAAACATTATGTGTCTGCTTATTCGTTAAAAATGCAACACTAAATATAGACTTGCTATAAAATTTAAAAAATTATATTTAATTTATAAAAAAAAAGGATCCCAGTGTGTCTAATTTCCTAAGTGTGGAATAACACTTCAAGTCACAACTGTCGGCATTTTGACCCGCAAGGAACTAAAACGTTGTCCGATTAGTTCGGTGGGTACTTGGCCGACTTGCGGTACCGACGCGCCAATTACTACAAATTGATTCCGTAAAATCGATATCATAGTTGCATAATCGGCTGCCTGAATGGATCGTACTAAATAAAACTTAAGAAGCATTATTAAGTTAATAATATACGTCGGTAATAACATTCTATTTTACAAGATAACTCGATTTGCAATGTTATGTCTGTTCATAAGTCGCTATACTCGTACTTCCAATTGACATAAGTATATGTTATTAGATACTATTGACGAAAATCGATTCTTTCCTCTTTGAAGGTCGTTCTGACACAGTAGAATAGCGTCTGATTTAAACTTGTTGATGATGACTGTGAGTTCGATTTCCATTTTGAGAAATGATTATAATTAAACTATTTTCATTACACCACTCTAGTAAGACAAAACGCGACATTGCCAGTCAACGTGAATTGTCTCTCAGTAGGGTTACTGTACCTCTTAGTAGGGTTATTGTGCCGGAAAATGTGAAGCTGATTCTTCATTTACTTTACTAAGTAATATGAATTTCTTTATATTATTATTCCAGGTGAATATCAAATAGTATTAAAAAAAATACAATAAAATAAGGAATGTAGAGTCTTGACACTAGACTCTTTCTGACAATCCTAGACTACGTAAAACAGCGTAAAGCTGAAGAAAAGCAAGAAGTACAATATTCGTAATACAATTTCATTAATATTCAGTAAATTCAATATTATAAAAGATGACAATATTATCTGTGAATAGAATGTCCAATGTCCATCTAGGCCTTTGTCATGAACAGAGCGACCTTCACGCTGCCCCTAACATTCACTGGGCTTAGTCAGTGCTTTCTAAACAATGGCCTGCAAGGCAAACAATAATATATACATTATGTTATTTAATTTCTTAGAAAAGTCAAGCTCTCCTGTTACCTGCTTTTACAAATTTGATTCCAAACAACGATCATTAAATTAAATTTAATTTATTGATTAAATAATTGCAAAATCTATGTGTATTATAGTAAATTGTGACGAATATATACTATAGCTTATGTAATTAACATTAAAGTTCGTAATAAAATTGATAAGTCGTTTATACCAACTGTAAACTGAATATATACACAACTAAGGAATACTAAATAAAATGAACGCACATAATTAATATATAAAATCTCAAAAATCTTTTATATACAAACACAAAGTCGACAAAAATAATTAGGGTATTCACTGATAAAGAATTGTATTACTTTTTTTTCTTGTACGACCCAGATACAAAAAAGATTGAAGCCCAGATAAATGGTATTCTCGAATCAATACATTCTAACAAAGAACTCTTTACGCGGTGTAAGCTGTAAGGCCAGTGCGTAAATATGCGGTAGTTCTTTTCCCTTTTAAATTTTTTGCTGCGATCAAGTTTTTGCTCGTTCTCAGGTAGTTTGGCTTTATAAACTACTAGCGACCGTTCGCGACTTCGCCTATGTACCTACACAACTTTTTATATGAACTTTTAATCTCTGTTATACCCTGGATAATTGTGGCAGGTATTGTCATTTTAAATTGCATCCCAATCGAGCTCATAGATTAGCACTAAGAACGTTGGAAACAGACTTTTTATATTTATAATATTTGTATTAATTAATTAAACATTGAAAAAAACCATATTTTAAATGAATCAATTTCATGCTTGAAGTAAATCTTTGTCATATAAAACAATAGAAAGTCTAAGAAGAACAATTTACAAATTAAGGAAAGGAAACTTTCCTTCTAAATTGCTACTATACCTGGTATCGACGAATAGTAAGAAATGGTTAATTTCGTGACTACTACAGCTCTCGACAAATATAATTGCCAAGTTCTTTTTGAGGTCAGTAGGACCTGATATAGCTATTCGGTTGAAAGTCTGTATCTATGTAAATTATACGTTATTTGCAACTTTTCTTTCCGCCACCATGATAAGAGCTTACGGATAGCAATCTGGAGACGTGTTAACATTCAATAAAGCTGGTACAAGTGGCTGAGACAGACGCGAACGGTGAAATGAGGTTAAACCTGTTCGTGATAATTTTCCATGAGATAGTCTGACCTATCGCCTCGGCGAAAGTCTAACAAGGCTGCGATAATCACTCTGTGTGGAATGAGCGTTCCAGACGACTTGTAAATTTAAAAAAAAACATTGTAGTGTGGATTGTATTCATTTAAGTCTGTTAGTATTTTTAAGAATATTTACTTCAAAGTTGATACAATGTAAGTCAATAGTATGTAATGCTTACTGATAACACAAAAAGAAAATAAGAATGTTCTCTTTTCATTTAATTCTTTTTTGTCTTGGCTTACAGTCAATCAAGAAGTATATCAATCATCCTCCACTTTCTTCCTAAGAATATCGTTGTCGTTTCAGCTGTCCAACGCCTAGTGCTATAGGCCTCCTTCAAGGATCTCCACTCGGGTCGGTCCTACGCTTCCCGCATCCAACGGCATCCAGCGACCTTGACCAGATCGTCGGTATACTCGTATATTACAAATTAAATTAGCAAAACTCCATGTTGCTGTTTAAATAATTAGAACTCACATTCTCCTAACTAGTATTGGAACCCAGAATCGTGTCTTGACAGCACACCAAGGCTGTGACGAAGGCAGCATTAATTTATATTTTATTTTCAATATATGTATATAAAAACATTTTAGTATATCAACGTATATAATTAGGAATGCTTTTTATATTTATTAATCACCAGTTATAAACTTCACGGAAAACATATCCAATAAAATCATTTTTGTTTTTTTGTTTTTTCTATAGATCTATCAACTTGCGACGTTATTATGGAAATTTAATTATAATTTTTAAATTTAAACTTGTTTTGTATTAATATGTATATGGTATTTGCTCCAAATTTTCGATTTGATTGCTTATTCAAATCGATATCTTTTTGTATAACAGAGTTTTTATTAATTCAATTAATTTGAATGTAAAAACATATTAATAGTGTTTTAATTTAGAAAATTCCACAAAAAATGTTATTTTAGTCACATAAAATATAGTATACAGGCACACAGTATGTATTATATATGAAGATATCTATGTTATTGGATGATTATAATTTTTTGTACTTAAAATTTATGTTATTTCAAATAAGGTGACTGCGACTGACTGTAAATGCCTTCGGTTATGGTCCCCAATACCGGATTCTTTTTTGATTATATTTAAATTATTTTCATTTCACCGCTTTGGAAAAACAAAGAGCAGCGTTGAGTTCCGCTTAGCACGCAATGTCTAGATTTCTGAAAAGTTGAAAACTAAGTGATTTACACTATGTTCAATTTGACTACCTCACAAGCTGTAAAGCTAAATATGCTTTGATAATCCATTCAGTCAAGTTATTATACTATATTTGATAAAAGGAATTGTTGAATTTTTCGCCGGCTCTTCTCACCACACCTGAACCGGTGGTAACTTCTAGTAGGACTGACAATACTAACATTCTATGTTAATTGATGATTCGAAATTGCTTGTTTTGAATATAAAATTTTTTAAATATTGATTTTGCAAATGATAATGAAAATATAAAGATTTATGCAGAACATATAAATACCTCAACTTATTTCGGTCAAATAAAAACAAATCTGATAATATCGGGGGCATTGCTACCACACTTGACCGTGTATATTAAAGAATTCGCCACTTTCTTTTTATATCAGTGTAAATAGGGGCATATTTTAGACGTTATTATCGTTAAACAGAAGCGGGTTTTGTAAATATCTGAATATAAAATATGTTAAATTTCATATAAAATATATATCTACTCTTTATAAATTTGTTTACATACATACATTCGTAATTGTATTCCAGTATCACCATTTATGCCGGTCAGTAGAGTAGTCAGGGAGAACCTAGTGTCTAACCACTCCGTTCTCCATTTTCTGCCCGAAATCGCGACGTTAAGTGTTCAGTGGCGGAACACATTTCGTCTTAGGTGCCACAGTAGACAATTAAAATAATATATAATCATTCCCTGGATTAGGAATCAAACCCGTACCACGATAGCTTCTATCAATCCAGTCAACACGCAATAATTTTATTTTGATAAATTACATTGTTTTATCGCAATTTTTTTCTATATATATATATATTAGAAAGAGCGAAAGATTTATAAACTTAGATAAATCTTCGTATGAAATTCCTAATATAATTTTACAACTTAGCAAGTGTTATATACTCACTGTTTCAGTTGAGAAAGCTGCCTAACGGAAAATATGAGTGACGTAAGACAACATGAAGTCATCGTTGCTTATAGAATATTATGAATATACATATGTATGTACATAGCATAAACATGAAATAAGAAGTCTAAATCTTGTAACCATTAAATTGTGAGATATATAACTTTTTTGCTGAATTTAAAAGTAAATTATTGCTTTATAATAAGCAATTATAAATATGTACATAAATTCGTTTAATAAATTAATTAATTTAGCGCATTTATTAAATATGACGTTAATCAGAATTTGTTGTTACTATATTAACTTAGAACCATCGCTTTTTAATCATACCTCGCTAAGATATATATATTTTTTTAACTTTACCCTGTATCCCGCACACAGCAGAGTAGGCAGAGGGAGCCTAATGTTAAGACACTCCGTTCCCTACTTACCGCCGAATTCGGAGGCATTGCGTGTTAAGTGGCAGAACTTATCGTCGCGCTTTGCCTCGTCACCCGAGCCTATAAAATGGAAATATTAAATATTTCCACTCTTCGAGTGGGAATCGAATCCACGACCACAACCAGTCACACATTCGTGCAACTGCGCCACGACTGGTCCCAATATATTTGGCTAAAGTTTTCTATTATTTTTATTAATTTTTATAAAAGAATTGATTCTTTAACAAGGTCAATAATAAATAAACGTTTAATTAATAGTATGTCAAATATATATCAAAGAGTATTTCTGCGTAACCACAAAAGCAGAATATGCTTCGTACAATTCATTCAATTGAACTGTTGTAGTCGCTTGAAAGTCGACTAGTAAACATTGCTCAGACCGGGCGCCCTCCAGCCAAGGTGAGGCGGTTGACCTGTTACATTCCGTTTAAGTCATCGGCTATATTCGTTTTTATATCGAGAAAATAATTCTGTATTGTTAAAGCCAAATGTTAGATTTTCTTTTACTAACCTTTCCCTATTGTCAGTGAAACTAAAAAGGTATTTACTGCTTTTAAAAGAAAAAATGTTTGATTTTGAAACCTGTCATTGTATTTACGATGGAAAATATTTTTTTATTCTCCAGAAACTTTTGGTTTTATCAATGGCTATATAAATATATTTTTAATTGTAAGATTTTAAAATTGTATTTGCAAGGTTATAATTTTCGGCGCTATTGTAAACTGAAGCGCGGTGTTAAGTTACACTACTCTTCTCGCTACTCGCTTCTTTGTTATAATTCATACATTTAATATTATAAATTAGATTCTAAATTCAGTCTGTCTGTTTGTACGCTTACGGGTAAACCACCGGCCCGTAAAAATAGTTGAAGCCTCTAAAAGGTTGAACGAGGGAAAAATTGTATGGAAAGTCTAAACTGGTTAACCAATTTCGATGATTTTTTTATGGAAGATAGTTTATGAAGCAAGGTTAAACATACTAAGCATGATGTCTATAAAATAATATCTGTAATAAGACGAATTTATGTAATTTCCTATAATAAATGAGGATATTACTCGTAATAACAATGATTATAATATACCTAATATGGAATATAAAGATACGGAAGAAAAAACCTATGCGAATACTGCAAATATTGTTTGTAGGAAGCGTTAAGGTTTTCTTGACAGTAATTATACTCCTCTCTAACAGTTCCCTTGAAATGACAAATGTACCAGTGAATATATGGCTGATCGAAAGATTAATTCATAAATGTTGATATTACTTAGATTGCAATAAGTTTAATTTCATTACGTATTTGAAAAATACATATTTTCTCCATTTATTTGCATACTTAAAGCTGTCGTAGCGCATTTATAAACGTCTGGAGTAAAAGTCGATGGTCGTGGTTTTGATTAACATTTGGAGGAATTACTTATTATTTTCATTTCTCCGTTCTGGTACCTAAGATAAAGTACAGCATTTACGAGTTCTGTTACTTCACATCCAATGTCTCGATTTTGGTCGAAATGTAGAAATGAAGTGTCTTGACACTAGGTTCTCTCTAGCTACTAGATTTTCTAATCATTCCCTTGAAACAAGGTTTAAAACCCTTGAATTGCTCGTGAATATATGGCTGATTATATACTCGTATAAATTCATTAATATACAATGCCACTTGCAATAAGTTAATTTGTTTGAAAAATATACGTTTTCGCTCCTTATTATTGCTTTTCGTCATTTCTTTCTTTAGTTTAAATAGTCCTATTTGTCCTGGCAATTTCGTTTATGTACCTTATCCAATTTCCACTTTGAAATATAATGTAGTAGCCTTAAATATTATTTTGTTATTTATAATACACCTTGTCACGTAATATGTACGCAGTTAGCGGTTGTGTGTTAAGTAAATCTATTTGCATATAATTGCTAAAACGTCTAAACAAAACTTACGTAAAAAAAGAAGTCTTCAGACTACATCCATGCTAATGTCATATGTGTGAAACTCTGTCTGTTATGCTTGCCCGTTTTAGATGAAATTGGAAATGAAAATAGTTCAAGGCCCATGGTACTAGTTTTTTTAAATCAACCTTTGAAGGTTTGAAATAGGGGATTAAAATTTTGTGAAAAATCTGAACTACTTGGCCAATTTTCAAAATACGGTAATATGAAACAGCTACAGGTTGTCTAAATAACGTGGATAGAAGCGAGCTAGTCGCTAGATGATAATAACATGAAAAATGTTCAACATATACAGATATTCAATTTTCCGTATAAACTAAAAGTAATATCAATCTGTATTTCCATATACATATCTATTTCTTAATGAAACTTGTATCAATATGGGTACAACCATTGATAATCCAAATATACATATATATTATATAAATACTGTAATTGAATTAATATGAAGAAATTTTGCTCCACTGAATAATCTTTTACATCATCTAAATACTCCGAATAACGAAATATTGTTTCATTATTAAATAATAAATTATAAATTATATAATAACCTTATATTAAAAACTGTATTTTGACAACGAGCGGCTTTAAATTCTATGTCTCAAATACTCAATGTCAGCAATTCAAGGAGAAATAAAGTGAAGCAGAGTGTTTTGATATTACGTTTTGTCTTTTTTCAGTTAGTAAAATAGCAGGTTATAAAATAAAAAAAATTCTAATATATATCTCTTAAGACTGCAGATGCTCGTCCAATCACCGTTACATAAATTAATTATGAATATTACTTACATACGGTCGAGCTACAAATCTATATTATATCTTAATAGAGAGATAAACTTACTATTTGGTTTTTTAACCTAATTTCATCTTATATAATCTATATAACTATATTGCTATTGCAGCTGCTCCATTATCTATACTTATATTATAAATGCGAAAGTCTGTCTGTTTGTCTGTTACGCTTTCACGGCTTGTGTACCTGATTTGGATGAAATTACGAATGAAAGTAGATAAAATCCAGGGTCAAAGATAGGCTAAATCAACCTCTAAGGTTGAAGAGGATGAAAGTTTATATGAAAAATCTAAACCAGTTGACCGATTGTAATAAAAAACGAATATAGTTGATAATCCAAGGTTAAACATAGGCTATTTTAATTTCCAAACATTGATTGCAATATAATAAAACAGCTATAGTTGTGTAGTTCACGCGGCAAAGCCTCAAGCAGGCCTCTAGTGTAAAAATTAGTATATACACATCTTGAAATAAAACTCTTTAAAACGGATTAATCACGTATGTTTTTGATATTCAAAAATATTTTTATAGAAAACCCAACATTTCGAACACTTTATAGTACTCCGTGGTCACAGACCACGCGATTGATTCCTCGTTCGCGATTGCTTGAACTATTTTATAGTTCAATTTTATAATGTACATATTAAAATTATAAAAACCTAAATATATACATACCTTATGCAAGACTATACTATACCGTGTCTTCAATTGTAGTGTAACATATCGACTTCTTAAAATGTAATAAAAATGTATTGAATGCCATTATAATTTAAATAATAAACACTTATTTAAGATGACGTTTTTATTGGATATGCATTATTTACTTTCGATGCGTCATTTAAAATAATATTTATTTACGTTTACAGTTTGTCAGCTTATATTTACCTACATACTTTATATGTTTGAATTCATTGCATTGTACATTGCATTATTGTCTTACTATTTCCATTAGAATGAAAATAAAAATTGAAGCTTACCTCTTTCTTATATTGCTGAAGTGTTATCTTTTTTTTGCAACTTAAGCTTGCAAGCCATTGGTTTTAGTTAGGAAATGGTCCTTAAGATTATGTTGAAATAATAATCCTCAGTCAGATTTTTCTATTTTTTGTTACTACTTTGTACTTAGTATAATTTCTATATCTAATTATTAAATTAAATAAGACGTAAAATGATCACGCCAGAAACTAATGCCTCAAGAATTTCTTTGTAAAAATATCCTTTTAAATAAATTGTAACACAAAATTTGCCAAAGTCATTTTTAATTATTATAACTTTTTTAATAAGAAATAAAATAAATACTAAATATTAAAGCAATCAGAAAACAAAAGCTAAAACTGTATTTAAATCGGTTAAGCCATTTCAGAGATAAGCGTGCACAAATATACAGACAAACGAAAATAATTTAAAAAATCATTATCTTGGGTTCTGCCACGTTGATAAATGCCCCTCAGTAATAATATTTCTCTTATATCTCCCATATATCTTCCAGATAGCGATTATATAGAGGTGTGTCCTGTAACCAATAAGTAAAGATATAATGACAAAGCAAAAAAGAAAATGTAAAGAATCGCGAGTGCACACCGGATGGAAATGCAAGCGGCTCGCATTTCCTTTCCGTGTAGCAATACTTATTTCTTAACCCAGATGTATACTTGATTAGTTGTTACGTATAATTTCATGTACTTAGAGATAAATAAATACTCTAACAGTAATAGATAGTTGACACTTTTTTAATATGAGCATATTCCATATTTTTAAAGGTGCTTTATGGCATAAGTAAAGAACGATGAAAACTGACCAAAATCAGAAAAGAATCTTAGTTCAGGCGTTAAATTAGGAGACTTTGTTAGCTTATAAAGTTGAAATTAAGAGGAAATAAATAAAATGTTGTTATTAATTTTCTCCCTAAACCTAGGCTTTCTTAGTGGCAGAAGGCTTTATTTTGTTCTATTAAATCAGATTATTAAAAATATTTAAAATATTAACGAGGGCTCAACTTTTAAATGCACTGGAACCCAAATACACTGCTTTTACTAGATTAGATTTTGACTTTCATTTATTTTTTTGTAATTTTTATATATCTTTTTCAAACAAAAACCTATAAATTACATTAAATACTTTTTTAGTTATTTAAACTTCTGAATATAATTAATCATATGTTTTTTTTCTTTATTTCAGATTCCGATAATCAAAGGACATTTAATTTGTAAAGGTAAGATATAATTGTTTTGGGACAGATTTATTAAGGATAGCTTAATGGCATTGGATACGATGGTTGTTCTTTTTTCTTTAAATATAAATAAAAGGCATTCGTTTCTTTTCGCATAGCACGATTTAAAGTTATGCATGCTCTGTTATCCAGTTCTCTCTTGATAACTACTGAGTGACAGGATTTAAAGCTGCGCTGTGTTGAGCAGAGACATATTTTTTTTAGTTTCACCTTGTATTCCGCATCCAGTGTAGGCAGAGGAAACCAAGTGTTAAGACACTCCGTTCCCCACCTTCTGCCGAATTCGGAAGCAGTGCGTGTTGAGTGGCGGAACTTAACGCCGCGCTTTGCCTCGAAATAGAAATATTAAATATTTCCTTTCCTCGAGTGGGAATCGACCCCACAACCAGTTGCGTTTACAGTCGCACTTTGTGCATCTGCGCCACGACTGACCTCAATAAATGAAAATATCTCCTTCGAGTGAGAATCGAACCGACAACCATCGCGTTTAAAGTCAGATGCTGACCCTTTGTGCCGCGATGGCCTCATTTTTTATTATTAAGTAATGCCAAAATAGATCTTAACAGTTATATAAATATTTTTGACATTTCAGCGGGATTTCAAGTATTGGTTAAATATTTTCTCTCATTCGTTTTAAGGTCAATGATAAAAGATGATGTCAATGATAAGTAATGTAGGTTTTCATACATAACAAGTCTTCAACATCATAAACAATTTGCAGTTTCTGAATAAATTTGCAATTTATGAATAAATTATTACTTTTATTTAAATTCTGCTTATATAGCGATGACGTTACTCAGAGCTTTTTTGTGCTATAGTTTTTAGAAGATACAAACAGTGTTTTGTTTAACACCGATTATTAAATGTAATAATTGAGGAGATCGTGGCACAGTGGGAAAAATAAAATACTTTAATTACGTTCATTTCTCCCCTTTAGTCTAAGACAAAGCGTAGTGTTGGGGATCGCCACTCAACGCACATTGTCTCGTTCGGGTGGAAAGTGTAGAACGGAGTGTCTTCGCAATAGGTTTACAAAAAACGAGAAATCAGAAGAAAAAAGAATACTTTTTTCTTCAGATTATTTTATTTAATATTCTTATATAACATAGGTCTTAAGGTATACAATAATTCTTGTTTTGAAAAAGACACTTAGAAAAGGTATACTTTTTTTTGAACGCAACGGGATTCGATCCCGCGCCTCCTTAAATTGTCCAGGCGCTCTCATCGCTGAGCCATGCGTCCTAATACCAGCAGAAATTCTTATAAGCTTTATTACAATATATTTTGCTTGTGAGTGTTTCTTTGAAAGTGAGATTAAAAAGTATTTTCTAAGAGTGGAATAACACTTTAAAATATTTATAAAAATGTTTAAAAAGTCTTATTGTATGTCCTTTCAAAATGTTGCTAAATTCCAGCTCTGCATTCTTGTGTAAGAGTATCATATCTAAAAATAGGCATATCTCTTAACATCGACATTTAAGTACAATATTACGAAATATTTACCTTTTATCAACATTCCTCGTTTATCTAGAGAATATTGTTTGTTTCCGGATATTTTTAAAATATATGTCACTTGTCGATCATAGTCAGATAAAGTGGTTTGTGAAGTGGCCGGTTTAATTTGCAGTATCAACATGTAAGAAAGCTAGTGATCTTTCGCGGCTTCCCCTGCGTAATTACTCATTTTTCAGCACATTAGGGGTTGTTGTGCAAAAAAACTGTAGCCTATGTTTGACTCTGGATCTTCAGCTATTTTCTTTCCAAATTCCATCCAAATCGCTCCGGAAGATTTGCTTCGAGAGCGTCAAAAATAGATATTCAGATTTTCGCATTTATATTATTAGTATCAACTTGCTTTTAACATTACAATTAAATGATATCTTAAAAAAAAACTTAAAATGAGTAGTACTACTTTAGTTTTTTCATTATTAAAATTGTTTTTTTTACAATTTTAATATATTGCAATTACAATTTTAATGGGGACAGGTATATTTACCGAATGAATTTAATATTTTTTATTCTATTGAATGGCAGTTTATTTAGTTCAAACAGATCTCTTTGTGTGTACAGTTCGCAAAGTCAGTCCAAGTAATTGTAATTTAAGAAGCTGCAAAGATCAAAGGAAAGAGCTAATGGTAGTAATTACCTAACTTTAAAAATAAAAAAAATACAATTCACAGTGGACATGAATACCACATTTTGTTCTGTAATGGGTTGGCTCTTTGTAAGTTTTTACTTAGTTACATCATTCCTAGCAATGAGTATATTGTAATGTCATCCAGTGTTAAAAGCATTATGTTTTTTATGGTAATACTTCCAAAAACTTCCACTTAACTTAATATATTTTTTACTTTAAGCCAGTTACGTAATTAAAGAGTTAATTCTGGTTCCGATTGAGCGGAACCAAATATTTAACTGACAGGAAAAGATATTTTAAAATTGATTTATTTGTCCATTAGCTGTATACGATATCTATTTAAACATTAATGGATATTTTAATTTGCTAAAATTAAATCATTGCGAAATGTTACCATGAAAAATGTTTGAAAATACACCTACAGATACAGATCACGTTTTTGTACAAAGCATTTAGGTTTAAAGCACCAAATCTCAAAACCACAGTATTACATACCGTTAACAAAAAATGCACAAGCGTTACGATATTCGACTGAAATTAACGAAATGTAATTTTACATATATAATATGACAATTTAAATGTTATAATGCTAAATATTGTTCTCAAGTAAGTGGCCTAGGTCTTATTGAGAAATAAATGTCTATAAACCTACTTATATATGTGTATCAGGCCGTCGTGGTATAGTGGAACCACATCTAACGTAAACGTGATGATTTTGAGTTCGATTCCTACCTTGGATATAATTATAATATATTTTATTTCTGATACTAAGAAAAATTCCGAGTTCCACCATTAAATATGCTACGTTCGGAGTTCGGACGAAAAGTGGAGAACGGAGTGTCTTAACACTAGCTTCACGCTGACCACCCTGCTATGCGGGAAAGAGCGTGTAGTTGTTACATAAGGAAAATTCATATGAATACCGATTTATCGAGTAAAAAGCTAATTTAAAAAGTCATTGAAGACTGAAAGGAGCCACTACGGGTGGCTAACAGCAAACGACTCCAATTTGTGATTCGTATATTTATTTCACTTCACCTTTCTATATCTTTAAAATAAGTTTTGATGAAAAAGTTAAACAGTTTAAGTATATTTTTTGTGAAAGTTGGTTAATATAAAATTTTGTAGAGTGTAAAAACTTGAGACGGCAATCTACACGAGGCAACTTCTGAAATCTGTAAGATGTTTAGAAAATAGTTTGTATTTAGTAATAATACATACTAGAAAACTAAACTTTTAGTAATCTTTCTATAATGTCAAAGTTATATATTTATATTTAAAGGTAATTTTTTTTGGGGCCAGTCGTGGCGCAGTGGCACGAACGTGTGACTGTAAACGACTGGTTGTGGGTTCGATTCCCACTCGAGAAGTGGAAATATTTAATATTTCCATTTCCTTCGCTCTGGTATCAGAGGCAAATCGCCGAATTTGGAGGCATTCCGCCACTTAACACGCAATGCCTCCAAATTCGGCGAAAAGTGGGGAACGGAGTGTCTTAACACTAGGTTCCCTCTGCCTACCCGCCCTGCCTGCCTGCCCTGCGGGATACAGCGTGAAACTAAAAAAAAATAAATCTCTAAATATTACAGTTTTTATTCACACAGGTATTAGTTTCTCTCGTAAATACTTTCAACACGCACTAAAGCCATCTTTTATATTGCCTAATATATTTTTCTAGTTCTACGTTTGCACGTAAATAGAGTAACGGATGAGGTCATTGACGGTGTTCTTGGGAGCTTTTTCTAACATTTTGTAAAATGTTTACTGAATCTATTACATATTTATATTATGAAGTAGTTTGAGATTATAAAATATATAGTTTGGTTGTGGGTTCGATTCCCTTTTGGGGGTATGATAATATTCAAGATGATATTAATTTCTCCGCTCTGGTAGTTAAGACAAAGAACGGCGTTGAGTTCTGCGACTTAATACATAATATCTTAATTTCGAGAGGAAAGTTGAGAACGTGCGGAAAAAATGTATGAAAGTGTTTGCAGAAAATCTAAAAAAATAGACTTCTTATACAGAATAATGCTGTACATTAACCTAATGCGAAAATTATACTGGATTTTATGCACATTTTTCAATATAATTAATGGGCGTGCGTGTTAGTTTAATTTTTATTTTAATTCTTTTAATTATAAAATAAAATAATTATGAAGAATGACCAGGATAACAGCATGTAGTCTATTTAACACATCCCGTTATCCTGTCCTGTACCGGTTGGACTTAGATTATCGCCAGGAAGTCGCTCGGACCTTAGCTTTGATACATTTAGTTCATTATCTTATGCTGTTTTAATGAATAGGAGCCTTTATCATAACTTTAATTGTGCAATCTTCAAGCTTTATTTAGGTTTTATTATTTGAATATATTAGCTATTAATAATGCCATCGGGGCCAATCGTGGCGCAGTGGCACAGACGTGTGACTGTAAACGACTGGTTGTGGGTTCGATTCTCATTCGAGGAGTGGAAATATTTAATATTTCCATTTTGTTCGCTCTGGTGTCGAGGCCAACCGCGGCGTTAAGTTCTGCCACTTCACACGCAATGCCTCCGAAGTTTGCGAAAAGTCGGGAACGGAGTGTCTTAACACTAGGTTCTCTCTGCCTACCCTGCTGTGTGTGGGATACAGCGTGAAGCTTAAAAAAAAATTCTTAATGCTCCAACACATAGAGTATACACGGAAAAATTGAATAATATTCCTTAATTCTCGTTTCACGATTTTTCCGCATACCTTATACGCCTGATAGTCATGGAGAAATCAGTGTTAAGACACTCCGTTCTCCACTTCTTTCTGCCTGAAATTGAAACATTGCGTTTTAAGCGGTGGAATTCAATTCCAGGTCTGTCTTGGGTACCAAAGCTCTAATAGCAATATCAGTTGATACTAATTATCTATATACATATAATAACAAATAATGTATTCATCTGTCCTTCAGTTTGTACATTCGTAGTAATATTCTTGATGTATTCATAACTACATATATATAACTACTATTCTTAAAGCTGATGATATAACGAAAGTAATGGATAGAAAGTAAAATTTACAACTTGCGTGATACCAATTGTGCATACAATAATTAGACTATCAATCAATTCTTAAGCTGATTTCAGAAAGGAAAGGAAATAAGTAGCTTAAAACAGTAAAAAATATTAAACTTAATTCTAAATTTTATTATATTCAATATTAATATTAAAAATAATTATATTAATATACATTAATCATTTTAATTGTTATATGTTATATTGTTATATAAGTTATTATTATTTATATAAATATTTCTTCCTTCCTAAAAGGAAATCATAATTTATGATTTTTTTGTCATCTAAAGAAGTTGTGCATCGATTTGAAAGGAACTCTTGTTTCCTCATGGTCTACTATTTATATGGAGTTTAAAAAATATTAATAAAAATAAGTTTTAGAACTTATATTTTCTCTTAATAAAAAATATATAATGGAAACGTTCATAATTATTTAAGTATAATCGATATGAAATATATTTAAATAAATATTTGTGGCCAGTCGTGGCCCAGTGGCACAAGCGTGTGACTGTAAACGACTGGTTGTGGGTTCGATTCCCACTCGAGGGGTGGAAATTATATTTTCATTTTCTTCGCTCTGGTGTCGAGGTAAAGCGCGGCGTTAAGTTCCGCCACTTAACACGCAAGCCTCCGAATTCGGCGGAAAATGGGGAACGGAGTGTCTTAACACTAGGTTCCCTCTGCCTACCTTGCTGTGTGCGGGATACTGCGTGAAGCTATAAAAAAAAATAAATAAATAAAAATAAAAAAAAAATAAAAATAAAAATTGCTTTTAAGTACGTAACATACTTAAAGCAATAAAGATGTTTGGGGGCGTCGTCGGTTCGATTTCAATTTGGGAAATGATTACATGTTATTTTAATTTCTTCGCTGTGGTAAAGACAAAACAAGCTCAACACACAACGTCTCAATTTCTGGCAGATAATGAAGAACGGAGTGTCTTAACACTAAGTACTTAGGAAAAAGCGTGAAGTTGCTAAAAAAATAATATTGACAACAGTGTCCATGACCACCAGATGAAAATGTTATCTCAACATTTGTGGCCAGTCGTGGCCCAGTGGCACAAGCGTGTGACTGTAAACGACTGGTTGTGGGTTCGATTCCCACTCGAGGAGTATTATTATAAATATTTAATATTTCCATCTTCTTCGCTCTGGTGTCGAGGTAAAGCGCGGCGTTAAGTTCCGCCTCTTAACACGTAAGCCTCCGAATTCGGCGGAAAGTGGGGAACGGAGTGTCTTAACACTAGGTTCCCTCTGCCTACCCTGCTGTGTGCGGGATATACCGTGAAGCTATTTTTTTTTTTTTAACATTTATTACATTTATTTAATCGCAATTACAGTTATTTAATCATTTAACATTTAAATTGAAACGAAGCTTTCTCTAGCTGTCGTTGTGATTATTAAATTACAAAATTTCAATGACTATCGATGATAATGAACTATTATTTACATGTCCAATATGTACATACACTTCAATCTAACAGGTAAAAAGTGAGCATTGTTAAAGAACTCCAGTCCGTTCTGAGCCGCTTTCTCATAATTCTTGTGTGTGCCATTTAGTAGGCAAATTTCACTGGTCTACGTAAAATACGATTTAACTTCTAGTGTCTTGTTAGTTTCTTGTTAATTATTTTTAACATTGTTTTATTTCCAAATTACATGCTTTAGAGGAAGGTTTGTGTGTTGAATGAAAAGATAACATCAAATGTTTTCTTTTTGATGATTGATAATTGTAAGATAGCGTTTTCACTTGAGTTGCGTTTAGTTCTGCTATTCTACATGCAATGTTTCGGATTCGGGCAGGAAGAGAAGAACGGAGTGTTTTGACACTAGGTTCTTTGTGACTCATCTTGTTATGCGGAGAAAGTCTTCGATTGTACCATCCGGAAAGATAACTGTACAAAGTCTTTAATAAAATTATTTTAGGCATGCTAGATTTCAATTAGTTTTAAAGATATGTACATCTTATACGAGAAAAATAACTAAACTACAAAAAAAATATTTGACAAAATTTTATGTAATATGCTACACGAAGCATACCATAGATATAATTGTATGATGTGCGATGATTGTAAGTTTAAATCCAGCTCAAGTATTCATAATTTAGGACAATATAGGATATTTATATAAAAAATTATACACTGTATTTTAATTAAGTTATGTCTGTAATTGGATGGATAATGTGGAATGGAACTCTACAATTTCACTAATTATTACTGGGCTCTCTAGTACTCCATCTCGTAACATCTAGTTACGTATATCTGAACGTATTCTGTAGTTAAGAAAATGACCCACTTTAATACTTTTTAAAAAGTTAAAATCTAATTTTTAATTAACGTAGAATTAGGTATAATCAAAGAATTGTCTTTCGCACATTGCACATGTCTTACACACATGTTTTAAAAAATATTGAGATATATTACAAGGACGCAGTTGCAAATAAAAATAACTATTGTGTATCAATGCGATATAATCTCTTATTACGATTATTGAGGTTGTCGTGGCTCAGTAGGACAGTCTGAATGTAAAGGCGATGGTTGTAGATTCGAGTCCCACTTGGAACAATGATTATATGCTTACTATTTTTATTTCTCTCTGATTCTTAAGAAAAAAACAGCTGGGTAGCGTTCCGTAAAAGGCGGGTAACCCAGTAGCTTGGTGGTACGAGATGCGTACTCCGACTGGCTTGCGACCACTATCGTGTCAAAGACAAATCGCAAAACATTTGATGATGTGTTCCGGTTCGATGGCATGTAAGCCAGCTCTCCCTATTCCCACCATTCCCATCCTTCTTCTCTCCTATCCATCCTCCCCCTTAAGGTCGGCAACGCATTCACAACTTTTGTAATGTTGTGGATGTCCACGGGCGAAGGTACTACGTACTATCAGGTGGTTCTTCTGCTCGTTTGCCTACCTTTCACCAATAAAAAAAGACGATAGTGCGATTCCCACTTGGGGGAATGATTATATGCATATTATTTTCATTTCTCTCTGATTCTTAAGAAAAAAAGGAGCATTCAGTTCTGCCAGTCAACACGTAATTTCTCTTTTTCCGGCGGAAAGTAGAGAACAGAGTGTCATGACTCTAGGATTTGTCTGACTACTTTTTTATGCAGAAAAAAATCATAAAGCTATTTTCTTAATTCTATTATAATTGTTGTATCTCAACATTCACTTTAGACAATTTTCGGTGTCCTCGTTTCTCTAATTTGATAGCAACGTATTATACGTTGTAAATTACACTTTTATTTTCCCTGCGCCATTATTCGCTATGAAATGGCTTCTAATTACGATACGCGTATTATTTAAATTATTCACGCGTGAACCGAAAATGCAGCCTTGCTCCGTTTGTGAATTATTTTGTTATAGAGTAATGTACCTGCGTTTTATGAGCACAATGCTACATTTTAAATGTTAATAATAGCCTTGAAGGTTTAAAAAAAATGTTTATTTTGTTATATAGTCCCTAATATGGGATGTTTTTAAGCTATAAACAGTGTATCTATCCGGGACGAAATGTGAATTTTTTGTAGAGGATTCCTGGACGAATAGTTTACAAAACGTTAGTGTTGTAACGTAAAGCAGTAAGGACAGCGTTTGGCTGTAAACACGATTTGTTTTGTCTACGAAAGAATATTTATTTTAATTTCTTCGCCCTAGTGAGAGTGACATTGAGTGGGCAGAACACGTCTTGACTTCTGCCGGAAACCCGGAACAAACAGAAAAGCCTTCCATTTGTTCCTAATACTTAGTTCTCATTAACTACTTTGCTATAACTATTATAAAAACCATGAAGCTGCCAAAACAAGCATGAAGGTACATACAGTCAATCTATTGTCGTCTGCTCTCTAAAAATACGAAAGAAATGAGGGCCATCCTTCCTAACATTTTAAAATACTAAAAAAACGTATATCTCTTATAAAAATTAATCGCCTTCCTCCAGTATATTTACTACTGCAGTATATTTAATACTTTGGTCATAAAAACTGTTATATTTTGTGTTCATGTCATAATCACACAAGTGTAATGCCTATAATAACTAAGCATAATATTTTATTACTTTTCTCGTTTATGATGTAAAATATTGGTATGAGTACGGAGTTTATTATCACTTCTAATTAACAACACCATGTTGGAAGTTACGTGAATTTCAAACTTATGTTACAAAAAAAATAAAGCAAATTCACGATTTTTCCCGCGTATCTGATCTTGAATAATGTTATAATAGTTCTATATATAAATATATTATGTAACTAGCGGTCCTTTCGAAACCCGAAAGATTTAACTAATTAAATAAATAGAGGTCTTATAGCAATTTTATCGAACAAAATTTAAATAGAAACTTTTTTAATAATGAATTAATTGAAATATGCGTTCAAACTTTGTTATTCTTGTGTATATGTTTCCATTTAATGTGGTGTAATAATAAAAAATAAATAAAAGCTTTGAAATATATATGAGAAGTGAATATAATAGATATCTGCAGATGATTGCCCGATCTGTTTCTCTTGTACAAAGTGCATAGTTTTGATGAAACTTTTATAAAGAAGAAAGAATATGGAAGGGTATCATAGAACAAAAATATGAAAGAATCTATTAATTTATTTAATAGCCAATAGCATACCTATCTTACGTACTTTAATAAAAGTGTAAAACAGAATGTTTGTTTACGAATATTTGTGGAATTACGGGACAGATTTGAGTGAAACTTTTGAAGTTGTTTAGGTTTTAAGCACAGGCAAGACTTAAGTTATAATTAATTTTGAAGAAGTGAACACCTGATATTGAACCATAACAGATCAGCTAAACTATACGATATAACAAAATTACGCTTTAACTAAATTTTCGTCGTGAAGGATAGGTAAGTCCACGTTAAACAAAGTTACGCGCAGCTACTAGTGCTATTAATATTATAAACGCGAAAGTTTGTAAGGATGCTTGTTACTCTTTAACGTAAAACCTACTGAATGGATTTTAATGAAACGGATGCTTATACGTCAGAATAAAACGTAGGCTATAATTTATAAAGATTTTTTTAATTGTCTACAATATCAAGTAAGTCATGGGCACAACCAGTCTTAAAATAAATCTTCAAACAGATGAACATATGACATTTTTTTCTTATAAATAAATGCAAGTGGAAATTTTTGTAACATGTCCGCAGTGAATTGGTCGTTAAAGTAAAAATAAAATAGCGGATATTGCTAAATATCTATGAAACTTAATTGGTTTAGAATGGTATATCGAATTTATTAGTTAGTAGGACAAGTTTATTTGTTGCATAATAGATAGCTCCAGTTAGACGCAAGTACTTTCATTTTTCATTTATTACGTATTTTAGTATTAATTGGTAACAAAAATATAATATTATATATGTTTTATTAGGATTATATATGATTTATATTAAATATCGATTTTATAATTAATTAAATTAAATAGCTTCACGCTATATCCCGCACACAGCAGGGTAGGCAGAGGGAACCTAGTGTTAAGACACTCCGTTCCCCACTTTCCGCCGAATTCGGAGGCTTGCGTGTTAAGTGGCGGAACTTAACGCCGCGCTTTACCTCGATACCAGAGCGAAGAAAATGGAAATATAATTTCCACTCCTCGAGTGGGAATCGAACCCACAACCAGTCGTTTACAGTCACACTCTTGTGCCACTGGGCCACGACTGGCCACAATATATCGATTTTATAGTTGTTTATATTCAAATATTAATGTTATATTTTATCTGTAATACGATTAATTAGTGATTTTTATGGTCTGCGTAAAACGAGGCTGTATGTCATATCTACAGGTACTATTAGCATGCTCATATAACTAGTTGCGATAAATAATATTATATAAACATAATATTATATAAAATCATCACATAAGACCACAATTGCTCGAATGTTTACTCATGCCTGTCCTACTGTACTTATTGCCTTCACTGACAAGTGATACGAAAGTAAGCAGACCGGTATTGATACTTCCGGTACAGGAAGTTGCGTCACACTTCGATATGCGACGTGCGTGAACTTTATCTAAATATATTATATATAACCAGCGACCTGCTTGCGACTTCACCTGTGGTAACTATAATGTTACTAACTCAACTTGACGCTGTATGCTGTAGGCAGAGGGAAACCATAGTTAAATCACGCCTTTCTGCATTTTCCGCTAAATTATGGACAAATTAACACCGTGCTTTGCATTGACACCAGAGCGAAGAAAATGGAAATATTAAAGATTCCATTCTTCGAGTAGAAATCAAACCCACAACCAGTTGCGTTTGCTGTCACACTTTCCTGCGCCACGATTATCTTCATCTATCATTTTCATCTCCCATTTCAGCCTCTTAGAGATTGTTTTTCGAAATAATAACCTATGTTTGACTTTGCGTCGTCAGCTATCTTCTTGAGAAAATTAATCGAAATCGGTCAGGGGTGGAGTTTTTTCATATAAACTGTAACTTTCCCCAAGTTATAATTATAAATTTTCATTCCCCATTTCGACCGATGAATTTTTAAAAATAAGCCTATATTTGATACTGGCTCTTCAACTAAATTCCATTAAAATTGGGCCGATAGATTAGCTCTGAAAGAGTAATAGACCGACAGACAGATTCTCGCATCTACGTTAAAAGTATGGAGTCAATTTACAAATGGCTGTTACAAAATTAGTTCTGCCAAATTTAATTTATTAAATAATTAGATTGTTGCTTTGGAAAGGTCATACAAGTTTATATTTTATGTTTATAAAGATTATCTAATATTTACTTCCTGTGACGATTGATTATTTCCCCTATTGTTGTTAAAGTGGAGACCAGAGTGTATTTACACTAGATTCTCTCTGAGAATTCTACTATGAGAATAAAAACCGTAAAGTATTGATATCATACATTTCTGTTCTAATAAATGAGACGACATGTCCTCATCTTTTTACTTTGTTTTATGTGTCAACTTCTATGTACATCAAGTTTTTTTTTTATTTTATTGTTGCGAAAATCACCATCTAGAATAAAATCTATATATATTTTCTTTTTACACATTCATATCTATATAAAATATAACTGCACGCAAATACAAAACCTTTCACGCAACTATATGCACGAACATAAATGACAATGTGATGTCGTGCTGCGTCGTATAATGCCTAACAAATTATTCATCAGGTTTCCGGCTTAATATCTGACTTTCTTTAACGTTTAATCAAGCAAAAACGCTAACCGACCAATCGAGGCGAGACATTTGACGTTTTTACGTCCTTCTCTTTAAATTCTTGCCAAATACTAGTCAAAAATAAACAAAGTTCCATTAAAATCCCGTTGTTTTAATTTTATGCTTACTTAAAGCTTCTTTTGACCTTTTCTCTTTCTCTCCTTTTTTTTGTAAGTGGCATCAAAATACAAATATAACTGCGTAATGATTTTATTTTAAATATTTTATTAAGTAGAATTTGTATTTATTTTATTTATTGAATTATTAGATCTATTGTTTCGGTAAGCAGAGGGAACCTAAGTGTTAAGACACTCCGTTTTCCACGCACCGCCGAATTATGGAGGTATTGCGTGTTAAGTGGTGGAACTTAACACCGCGCTTTGCCTCGACACCAGAGCGAAGAAAATGGAAATATAAAATATTTGTACGAGCAGTGGGAATCGAACTCACAACCTGTCGCTGTACAGTCACACTTTTTCCCTCTGCGCCACGATGGCCCTAAATTTTTGGTATTTAGTTAATTTTGTAAATAATAATTCAAAATTTTAAAACAAAACGCTTTATTTATAGTACAAAAGAAAACTTTGTTCGCCAGAATATATAGGAATTGCGTATTACCTAAGATCAAATTAACTTTGACACAATAAAAACTCTACTTTCAAAGCAAATTCGACTTAAAAATAAAGACCGAAGAACTAAAACACAATGGCAATTGTAATCGTGACTTGATAGAACAATAAGGTATTATTCTAACACGGATTGCGGACAGAGGACAAGCCCAGTTGAAGGTACGACAATACGCACTCTTACAATTAAACTGACCTAACTCAAAACATCTCGTTACGCTAAAAACGATCATAAAAAGCTTATTCTAAGATTCTATTTCATTTACTTAAATTTTCTGTGTTAGGTCACTTTAGTTCTAAGGTACGAATAGCCCTGTACGGTTCTACGTATGCCTAATTGTTATGTGAGCTCTTCATGATATCATTAGCCGTTATTGTTCAATTGGCGTCCCATCTATCTGTCTTTTATTTAATTTTATTGGTTAAAAATGAAGGTTATTTTTATTTATGTCCCTGAGTTCCTAAGTCTTGGTGTTGAATGAATACTTACACATTGGATATTTTTGGTATATAACATATATATTATTTTCCAGTACTTTATACTTAAAACATTTTATTGTTATTCATTTTCAATTACTAAGGATAGAAAAATATCATAGTTCAAACCAGCGTCATCCCGAAAACATTAAACCCTTTAGCGAACTAAGCTAGACGTTCTTACAAGGCCACATCAAAAGTCTTTATACTCTTATAATAATTAATTTCAATTTTATTTATAATATGTTTCTAAATATTTTTAATATTCTGTATTTTAATTTACGTAATGTACTCGTAACATAGTTTCAAACCATTTTATGTTATAATAAAATAAATATAATGTTTGTAATTTAAATTACAGCCCGTTTGCGTGCTAATTTACATTTGTTCAGGTTAATTTTAAACTGTTGTACATATTTTTTTATACGCTTTTCACCAATAAAATGAAAACATTAACTACTTTCTCATGCTAAGACTGCTTGGAGACGGTAAATTCTAAATTTTAAGTAATAATACATTTTGAATTGAAGCTATAATGTATTTCTTTCTTTAAAAATAATTTACAAAAATATTCCTTATAATTGTCATAATTGATTTAAAAAAAAAAATAAGATATTTTTAGAGCTTTTAACAAATTTAAATTGTTATTCCACATTTAGGAAAATTGAAAAAGACATTTAGAAAACGTATAAAAATTTGAACGCGGCGGGATTTGAACCCGCGCCTCCTGAAATAAAATAAAATAAAATAACCGGTCCAGTTATTTTTAGTGGTAAAAATTTGGTTTGAATCACTTAATTTTAAATTGCTAAAACAATTATAATTTTTACGCTTATTTTCTTCACCAGTCATCAGTTAAGGATAATATAAAGATTGAGTTGAGAAACCAGTATAACTTGAAATGTAGCGTGTTTTCTTTATAGTAGGCGTACTATAAATTATGAAGGTCATTAGCAAATCGGTCATCGTCTCTGATTTGAAACTAAATCACTAGAAAGATTGTATTTACCTGCTTATCACAACCGGCTCTACTTTCTGCACTAGAAGTCTCTAGTGACATAAATATTAAAATTTTCATCGTAGTTACTAATTAATTAGTATGGTAATTCGTTAAATGGAGTTTAATGATTAGAATATTATTAGTAACTGAAATAGTCGACAATTAACTTTTAAAGCACTCTTTCTGTGCCCTCGTGATGTAAAAAATAAAAAACAAACGTTACTGTTAATTCTTCCTAAATTTCGTGGGTATGAAATGAGACCCTTCTTCTTTTCTGTAGTATGTTACTACGAAAAAGAAAAAGGGTCTCATTTCCATCCCTCCAAGAGGAGTAATATAAGGGAGTAGATTACTACTATTAAGTTTACTTCTAAAAATTCCACTCTTATGTATTTTAGTGGAAGAACAAATTCTTCTTTGTCATATTTTCTTTATTTATACTTCAACCAGTACAAAGGTTAAGTAAAGTTTCTTGTAACTTGAACTTACAAGAAATCATTAACAGTTAGCAATATAATAATAACATCTTAAACCAATAAGATTTGTTACTATTTAATTCAATTATCTTAATAAACGATATTATTTAGTAAACTGCATTGATGGCTATCACGCTCTAATAAACAATTATCCTGACCTAGCGTAGCTATGTGGGTTGCGTTTAACCAAGGTTGCAGGTCGCGGGTGCGAGTTACATAACCGTTAAGTTACCCGTTAACGGTTGGTGACGGTAGGCAATAACGGTATTACTGCGTTATTAGTTTAGCTCGTCTTCATGACATGTTTGCTACCGACTTGGAGGTCTATCTTTGTGAGGAATCAAGGAAACTCGGAAGTGCTTATCAAGATTTAAGATATATATAGAGTGTAATCTTATGATTATATTAATTGTTCGAGATAAATGGGAGTTCAAATTCCAATAGGAGGTTTTTTTACAGCTATACGCTTAACGCTTTTTTCCTTTCCAGACAAAGAAGAACAAACACAATACGAGTACTTAGTGTTAAAACATATATATGAATCTCCACTTTCCGCCTGAATTGTCTGTCTGTCTGTCTCCTGAATCAGTTGAGCGGAATTTAACGCCACATTTTGTAGTATTCCGGCAAAGAAATGGGAAAAATAAGTAAATTTTAACTTAGTTTAGTAACAGTAGTTAACAGTTAGAAACTGTACCTCCTGTGCTACGATGATATCTTTATTTAAAATTTCTAGTTGAATTAGAAAAATATATCATTGTGTATGTATAACAACAAATACTATCATATGCGGATCGAAAGGAGATTATCTTTGTCTATTTTGCAAAACATTGTACTTGCACGCTTATGTTTGGAATAAAAGATTTCTTAATGAGAAACCATTTTAATAGGAGTTCTATTCATTTAAGTCCTTGTAACACATAATTACTGTTTTAACAGAAGAAGAGACGCCATCTTACCTTTTATCCAGCTTTTTCTCCTATAGCATGGTGGTCAGTAAGAACCTATTGTCAAGACACTCCAGTTTTCCTCTTTTCGCCAAGATTCGGTCACTGTATGTTGAATGGCGGAACTCTAATAGTCCCATGATATGGCCTCTCAAGTAATCAAAAAAAAAATAGCTTCACGCTATATCCCGCGCACAGCAGGGTAGGCAGAGGGAACTTAGTGTTAAGACACTCCGTTCCCCACTTTAAATTAATAAGTACGTAGAAAAAAACACCAGAAAGATCAAATTGTTTAATTGATTACTGCGTAAGCCACAAAAGTATGCAATATTAAAAAGAAAAAAATATAATATAATATAATAGAAAGGCTTATTAAGGAAAAAGTTTAATAATTTTATTAAGTCAGGTAACTCAATGTTGTAATCACTAAACTTATTACAAGATACGTTGATCATTAAAATTCTTCATACTTAACGTTACGTAAGGTGTAACGCTTGGTCGTAATAAAGCATTATTCATATGACGGTATTTCAAGCAGGTGTGCTTAAAATATATGTATAAGATCATCAAAATATAAGCCAGCTAGTGACCCGCTCGTGGCTTCCCCTGCGTGAACTACATAGTTGTAGCTGCTTCGTATCTTTGACAGCTTGCGTTCTTGCTTAAGTTAAACAGTTTATAATTTTCATACCAATTTTCATTCTCTATGCCAGGTTTTTGGAAAAACTTACCTATTTGTACCTATTATAAAGGATACCTAGCTATGTTAGAACTTGCGTCATCAACTATTTTCCTCAAAAAAAACATCGAAATAGATCAAGCAGTTAGGATTATAGATAAAAAGTTAGTTTCGTAATATCAATCAAAATGTTATAAGGTTGATTGTAAAATTTGTACTTTTGCCCTTATTTGTCCTTCACTTTTTGCCCGAAATCTAAACATTGTGTATTAAGTGGTTAAATTTAAAGCCGCGCTTTGCCTTAGGTACCAGGGCGAGGAAATGAAATAAATATAAATACAATCACACCCCCCGAACGGGAATCGAACCCACAACCTTCATGTTTACAGTCAGGCGCTATTGCTATTTTTATTAAGCTATTATTTCTTGTGAAACATGAAATATATTAATTTGACTTATAGAATCACGTGCCTACACCAAATAACATAGTATAAAAAAATATGGCCATAAGTAATTATTTATTTTTATTGCCACCACAAAGGACAGTGACCGCTTTCCAAATTGGGCAAACCAAGGTAACATTCTATTTAAAATACTGTTAGAAGCCATTCAGACTCAATTACTTGACAAAATTTGCGTCACCCGCTAAGTCAGTGTACGGCCCTGTGGGTTACACACCGACGCACATGTTAATTAAATGATTTGCTATGCTATCTACCTTTATGCATTTTAGTTGGATAGAATATAATGACTTATAAAGAGAGGAATGTGAAGAGTGTCTTAAGTATCCGCCCAAAAAAAAAATTTTTTTTGTAGGGGCAGAACCCAACGCCACACATTGTCCTAAGCAAAGCGGTTAAATGCTTTTTTCTTAGCTTCACGCTCTATCCCGCACACAACAGGGTAGGCAGAGGAAACCTAGTGCTAAGACGCTCCGTTCCCCGCTTTACACCGAAATCGGGGGCATTGCGTGTTAAGTAGCGGAACTTAACGCCGCGCTTTGCCTCGACACCAGAGCGAAGAAAATAGAAATATTAAATATTTCCACTCCTCGAGTGGGAATCAAACCCACAACCAGTCGTTTATAGTTACACGCTTGTGCCACTGCGCCACTACTGGCCCCTTATAATCTAAAGTTAATCAGTGTCCAAAGTGGAACTCGAACCCACAACCAACCGCGTGAACTATTCTACTGTTTCACGACTAAGTACCTAGCAAGTATAAATAACATTAAAGGTCAAGGCAGGCAAGAACATTAGTAACTTTAATAATGGGATATTTCTCAATTATGTAATAATCAAACGAATATTTTAATACCAATCTTAGTTAACTAAGGAAGCGCCTACTTAAGTAAATTTTGAATATTTTTACGGTTAATTCATTTTAAAATTTGCATTAAATACATTCATTAGGATAAAAATATAAAGATAACGGAAAATAATAATCTTATATTCAAAAAAAAAAATAGAGAAGGGAAATATTAAATATTGGTTGGACTTAGCATTCAGAGATCTTGGACGATTTTTTAGGACGCTCGGTTTCAAATCTGACTGTATCCAATAAATGTTTTATCAGTGTCTTAAGTATGTGAATAACACTTAAAAATATCAATTCATCTCAGTTAGTGTTTATTTTGCACTTACATATGAATTCACCGACCATTCAGTTAACCTGGTCATATTTTTTATGAAGATTCGCTAATAAATAAATTGGCAAGACGTATGTACCTATGTGGTCTCAACGAGGCCAACAACACACAACATGTGTACGTTTAGTTTAAGAAACGTTTTTTTTTGTATTTCAAGTTTTTACAGTCACTTTTATGAACATACTTTCTTCAACCAGCATGACTAAGATTTTAAACAAGTAAATCTACGCCTGTTTGTACATTTTGGTTAAAAAACAATGCGCTTTCGAGACCGGCATGTGCCTCATAACCGAGTGGCCTCGATATCCGACACCACTATTTCGTCTCGTATTGTTCTTTCCAGTCTTCACATGGTTAATGAGTTTATTCTGTAAATATATTTATATAGTTAGTTAAAGTAGTGATGAGTTTCACACAGACTGACAGGTAAACTATCATGAGATGTTGTCAGTTCGTTTTACTTTTTTTAGCTTATCTTTTAGGAATTTGTATGTGTTTTAAAAAGAGTAAAAGCAGCTTCAAGTTTTTTCTACACAGTTTTCTCAACAGCGGAATATTCGGAGAGAATTGTGTCAAGTGGACATCGAACCTACAACCATCGTCTTACAGTCAATCGTTGTCCCACTCCGCCACGATCACCTTTTTATATTTGCTTCAATGTTTAAACAATTTATTTGACAGATTCTGTTCAATAACGACCAAAGGATTGTTTTTGTGTTATTAAAACTTAAAACTAGTAATAATAAAGTATAAAGCAAAATATTTGCTTTCCTTATTTAGACATTTTAAAAATAAAACTATAGTTACAAACGGATAGTAGATATTTTGGCACTCGCAGTTAGACAGTCTACTTGTGACCACTGCAAGAACTTACTGTTGTTTGAAACGTTAGGTTTTGTAAAATGTATTTTCGTATACCAAAAATATACGAGATGAGACTTAAACTTCAACTTCTATTCTATTTCAAACTAAATATGTTTTATAATAACTTCAAGTTCTACTTCAAAAAGATTACAAGATTTTTTCAGAATAAAATTAACTTACGTGACTTACCTTAATTATCACACTGTCGTGGATGCGATTGTGTGTACATACACACAATCGAATCCATGACTTCCAATCATCACTTTTATGATCATTTCTTAAGTCATATGAGTGTTATACTTATCCAATCCAATTATAGTAACTTAATAATGTTGAAATAGCTTGAGTTATTTTCATACACAAACGAACGTTTTTTAACTAAATATTTTACAACTTCATATTTAAGTTTAGGAAACTTAAAAAATAGTGGATAACCTTGAAGTAGTGTAACGTACGCTTAGAAATTGCAAATACTAATAAAATTTATCTATACATATTTACTAAACAAACATATTTATATTTTATATAGACTTTTATTTTAGTATATTTATACGTACAATATTCGTTGCCATAGCAACATCTATGTCAGTTTATACAATAGAATATATAAAACACATGTAAATGCGTATAATTTTGATTTTGTTAATTTAATATATTTTTGCCTTTTCTAAACTTTAAAAACTTAATACTTCTACTTCCACATTATTTTCGATAAAAAAATTCAAAGATTTTCTTTCATATTTTAATAAAAAAAATTATGCCAAACACATAAAAAGAATCCCGTGTGAAAATGAACGACTCCTCATATTCACCATACGCCTGATGCCAGCAAAAACTAATTAGCCATTGTTTTTCTATAAACATTGTTGTTGTGATGCAATACATACAACATAACAATGACATATTGTCATACGTGCATATTAACGTGTTTACATTTACACTTCCCAATTTTTTGTATCCTGAATCATCATTCGTGTTTTGTTTGCATAAACATACTGATTTCTCGGTAAAACATGTTAGAACGCAAAGTAAGCTTTAATGGTATATTTTTCATAATAATAACAAAAATATTTTAAATTTCTTTTTTCTTTTTTATAGCTTCACGCTGTATCCCGCACAGCAGGGTAGGCAGAGGGAACCTAGTGTTAAGATACTCCTTTTCCTACTTTCCGCCGAATTCGGAGGCATTGCGTGTTAAGTGGCGGAACTTAACGACGCGCTTTACCTCGGCACAAAATGGAAATATTAAATATTTCCACTCCTCAAGTGGGAATCGAACCCACAACCAGTCGTTTTGTTGTCACACGGTTGTGCCACTGGGCCACGACTGGCCACATATGTTAAATTGATAGTGAAAATAATCTAATAATCTAATATATATTATGATTTGTTTCTTTAATATCTCTTATCTATTATAATGCCCGTCATGGGGCAGTGGAACAGCCATTTACTATAAACGTGATGATTGTGAGCGCGGATCCACCTTTGTGGGCGCTATGAGCATGCCCACAACGTAAATTGCTTGTGAAATCATATATTTTGGTCTTGGCACAAGTTCACTGACTTATGATTTATGCTAATACAGATTTCAGTATTAGAGTATCACCTTAAAATAAAAAGAAAAAGAATGGTGCTCATTTATAATAATCTAGGTACGTGTTCATATGTAGACTCGCATTTGGCGCATATCAAGGTGGCTATGACCACAAATCTTTGAGGGATAGATCCGCCCTGGACGATTGTGGGACCATCCCAGTCGGGAGAGTAATTATATTTAATTTTTGTCTTGTTTTTTTTTAGCTTCACGCTGTATCCCGCACACAGCAGGGTAGGCAGAGGGAAACTCGTGTTAAGACACTCCGTTCCCCCACTTAATTTTATAATTAAATTCTTTTTATTTAATTTTTTTTTTTTCTGCGACGTTAAGTTCCGCTACTCATCACGTTACGTTTCAATTTCGGGAGGGAAATGAGGAACAGATTGTCATGACGAGGATCTTTGTGTCCAGTCAGTGGACACTGTCCACCCTACTATACGCGTGAACCTTTAAAAGTTACCATAGCTTAAATTGTGATGCGTTGGTTCATTTATAACTTTTGATATATCTAAAGCCCAATCACAACATTTCGGACCATCTGTTAACGGAATAATATTCTTGTATCAATTTAAGTATGTAACGCTCTGTTATTTGGCCCGCGGTCATCATTCCGACGACCGACACATGTAACTTGTGATTACTTGTTTTATGGCCCATCACATAGATTGAGTATAAATTTAAAATACGTTATTAGATACGGTTTTCTAATGTTGATTGATTTTTTTTGTAAATTACAAACAAGTACCCATTTATAATACTTTACGAGTTATACAATGTAAGTTTTTTTTTAAACTGCAATAATCTTAAATTATTGAAGCACACAAATAACCATTAAAATAATTATGTTATAAAAACGAATGTTATTTATTCAATTATAAAAGAAGCTTTATGCTTTTATCTTATAGCAGGGTTAACGGAAAGAACCTAGTACCAATCATTCCATTTTCGTGATGAGTGGTGGGGCTGAACGCCGCGCTCTGCCTCTCACCAGAGCGGAGAAATATAAAAAAATGTTTTTATTTATTTTATTTATTTATTAAATACTTACATAGCAAAATAAATAAAGAAAGAACATATAGACTTGTTAGTCTATAATATCGGTGTAAAGGCGGCCTTATCACCACCACCACAGGTGATCTCTTCCAGATTATATATCATTTCTAATCTAATTCTCCCAAATGGAATCGAATCCATTGCGTTAACAGTCAGACGCTGTCACACTGCGCCACGACAGGTACACTGCAATAATTATAATATCAAATATGATTTAAATATAAAAAAATACAATACATACATACAAAATTATGTTTTAGGTAAATTGAAGTATTGATATCTGTATTTTTTCTTTTCTATAAAAGAAATGTAAAAAAAAAATGTCCTTAACTAATCTTAATTTCTATAATTTAAGATTATTTAAGGACATTTTCTTTTTTTTAACATTGAAAAATATTTAAAATTAAAATTAATGTAAAAACAGGCTAAATTTGACATAATTGCAATTCACGAAGGTTAACTTCTTTTAAAATCATAAAAGTTATGTGAAATATTATATTATTATTTTTTATTAAATAATTAAGTGTCAAATCAGAAACAAAACCAAAATAAAAAGGAAATTTAGGTTATTAATATATTATACGTATGTTTAAGAAGAAAAAGAACATAAATAACAGTCCAAGTCATTAGTACTATATTACAAATCAGAACGGGATGTAGAGTCGATAAAAATTCCGCAAATTCCTCGGGTAATGAGATTAAATTTTATACTTAGTACATACTACGAAGTATCTCAGTAATTACGCTGTGTTGCCAACACACCGTTATGTAATTTTATATGTTTACAACACTATTTCTACGCAGGTCTGGGTTATATTGATATTTGTGCTTTAATAGGGACCAGTCGTGGCGCAGAGGCACGGAGTGCTACTGTAAGGCGACTGGTTGTGGGTTCGATTCCCACTCGAGGGGTGTAAATATTTAATATTTCCATTTTCTTCGCTCTGGTGTCGAGGTAAAGCGCGGCCTTAAGTTCCGCCACTTAACACGCAATGCCTCAAAATTCGGCGGAAAGTGGGGAACGGAGTGTCTTAACACTCCAGGTTCCTTCTGCCTATCCTGCTGTGATACAGTGTGGGATACAGCGTGAATCTATAAAAAAAATTAGGGATATAAATATTTATATCCAGGAATATATTATATATATTTCCTGTCAAATTTCGAATAACATATTCTGTTTGTATGTCTTTTTTCAGCTAAGTAGTAGTAGGGTATCTCGAGAGAGAATAGTATATAGACACTGTTCGCTTTCTGCTTGAATTATAGACTAGATTGCCTTATTAATATGGTATGGTATTTTTCAAAGATTATATTAATAAATTTTGTCTTATTAATTTAATTTTTCCCCAAGTGAGAATCGAACCCACAACTTAACCGTCGCACTTACATATGCTGTCCCCCAGACCCTCAATGGCCTCTGCTTTGCGTAGATTAAAAATAATATAAAAAAATATATAAATTTCTTAAATAAATAATAAATAAAAGACATATAGAATAACTATCAGTGTCTTAACACTTACGTGGTTTTCTCTGATTACTCTACTATGTGGGGAATAAAGGTAATACTACTTTTACAAAAAAAAATGGCCGAAACGTCAACTGTATGTTGTCAACCATTGCTAATACTATTGTAGAATTAAAGTACTTAAAAATAAAAGAAAAACTGATTACATCTAAAATTGAGCAACTTAGATGTATACGATTCGCAGTTTTCGCGTATTCTTAGCAAGTTGTTAAAAAGAAGTCAAGGTTTGAGAATAAATGAAGCAACGAAGGCGTGAGAGAATTCGTAATAAACAAACGGTCACTGTATACAAAGTGTATACGAGTACAAGACCATCAAGTCTGCACTAGAATAAAAAAAAAACTAATATAGTTTTTATTTGGCTTTACGCTTTGCCCCGCACACAGCAGGGTAGGCAGAGGGAACCTAGTGTTAAGACACTCCATTCCCCGCTTTCCGCCAAATTCGGAGGCATTGTGTGTGAAGTGGCGGAACTTAACGCCGCGCTTATCCTCGATACCAGAGCGAAGAAAATGGAAATATTAAATATTTCCACTCCTCGAGTGGGAATCGAACCCACAACCAGTCGTTTACAGTCACACGCTTGTGCCACTGCGCCATGACTTATCTAATATAGTAAGATTTTTTATTAGATTTTTTATGATTATTTAGTAACTGTATTTTTTTTATTAAATTTTGTATCTAAGCATACCATTTAGAGGCCATTGTGGTATAGTGGAACAGCGTTTGACTGTAAACGAGACTGGTTGTGAGTTCGATTCCTACTCTGAGGAATAGTTATAATTTGATTATTTTCATTTATCTACATTCTGGTGAACAAAACAAAACGTGGCGTTAAGGTCCACTACTCAATATGCAATGTTTTGAAGGAAGGAAATGGACGACTATGTGCTTAGGTTAGCACTAGGTTCTTTGTGCCTACCCTGCTAAAAGTATAAAAAAAAAACGAAATGTATAACATAAGTTAAAATAAATAGTTGCCATAAAAATCTATAAATGGCGGATATATCTAAGTGTACTGCCCTTATTTAGCAACTATTACATGCTTAGTACCTAATTTTATTACGTACATTAGTAACATGGCCGTCTAATTCAAGTATAGAATTTAAAAAGGTACGAGGATTGAATTCTCATTAAATAGACTTTTAAACTTATATGGAATACAAATATTATTTTAATTTCATCATTGCTATTCTCTAAACTACATACGAAGTACAATACGAACACACGAAAACTATTTAGTATTCGTATCATACAAAATTATTAACCGCTTACTGGAAATGATTCTTAAAGCATTATCATAATCTGTAAAAAATATACAATATATCTGTTTTTATTTACATTGGCTTTAGAATGTTAAATTACAAATATAAAAATATATAGGTTTAAAACATGAATAACTTAAATTAACATTTTCAAAAAAAAATTCATACACTTAAGAAATTGAAAAACATTTTTACAAAATGAATAATAGACCGTTAAGCCTAGCGGTCTGAGCCCTTGGATCCTTTCCAAGAAGCGCGGGTTCGAACTCCGCTGCGTTCAATCCTTATATTTAGCCGCTTAAATATGATTATACTATCCTTATGTTTAATCGCTACTAAATTCCCGAGATTAAATATATTGTTACCTGACCTTATGCATTTTTATTAAACAGCTCCGCGCCTTTTCACGCATAATAGGGAGAACCTAGTGTTAAAACACTTCATTTTCGATTCCCCATCCGAAAACGAGACATTGCGTGTTAAATTAGTCTGATACAAAATATACTAATTCCTCCTTTCTCCATTACAGGTATTCAACAATGACATAAAAGCTACAACAAAATGGCTTTACGACTCAAGAAGGACATAAAGAAGGCGTCGTACTACGTGTGGTTCCTCGGCGCGCAGGAGTCGCGCGGCCTGCGGGGAGAGGAGTTCGCGTTGCCCGCTATACGACTGTTGGAAGAGAGGGCGAGGGACTTAGAACCTTTTAAAGTCACTTTGCAGGTATGTTTATGGCTTCTGTTATATAAATCTGGCGATATTTGCCACTTTTTTTTGTCGCAAAAACAGTTTTTTTTTTTCCTAGTTATAAGATGTGATTCAAAGTTTTATTTTTATTGTACCTCGAAATGAAAAATTCGAACGATCTATGTGTTACTTGTTCTTGTAATATTAAGATTCAGTATATAAATATATTGTAGTATATAATTATTTACTTATTTCACATTAAATTCTAACGAGTAATTAAAATTTTTATCATAAATTATAGTGGCCATTACTCACGCGAGAACTCTGTCATTAGAAATAGATATATTATAAATAAAATTATTAAATTAAATTTAAAAAATAGGTTTCATATAATACATATTGTTTTGGGTACTTAAATATTTTCTATTTAGCTTCACGTGTTTCACATATGCTTATATCAATAAGGGCTTGTAGAAAGAAGCAAGTGTCAACTGGCTGTTCAATAACAGTGACCACTCTATCTTGCCAGAGATTAAAAACTTAAATAATATAAATATAAGCCTTCCGCTGAATGGGAATCGAACCCGTAATCATTGCTCATACAGTCAGTGCCATTCCGTGGGATAACGAAAGCTTATATAAATAAAAAATATATTTAAATATATAAACGTGCTATTTCTTTATTGTGGAATTTTGACACACCGCAGATTTTCTGATACCGTGTCCTTTTCCGCTCTTTAATTTTTGTTTATTGTATAAAGTATAGCTTCACGCTATATCTCGCACACAGCAGGGTAGGCAGAGGGAACCTAGTGTTAAGACACTCCGTTCCCCACTTTCCGCAGAATTCGGAGGCTTGCGTGTTAAGTGGCGGAACTTAACGCCGCGCTTTACCTCGGCACCAGAGCGAAGAAATTGGAAATATTAATTTTCACTCCTCCAATTCCAATTTGTTTATTGTTATTTTTTAAAATTGTTTTTAATTACAAACATATTGTTACAGGTGTCCCATAAAGGTTTAAAAATAATACAGAATGTGACAGCTAAAGGCAAGCAGCAAACCATCAAGCACTTCATACCGCACGGCAGTATTACCAGCGCGGTGGTGCAGGGAGACGTCGTGGCGTGTGTGCTTCTGCTATACAACCCGATCACTGGCTGCCCCGTACATGTTCATGCTTACCGGTAAGAGAATTTAAATTAAAATTGTTAAACCTAAAATAATTCTCAGGTATAATATATATTGTTAAAGTTAGATAGAAATCAAAATTGGCAATAGGCTTTATTTTCTTTGCTTAATTATTTTTTTTTTATTTTAGAGCGAATGCTTTTTAATAAGGTCATGGAGCAGTTACGCCGTTTGATTATTAAAGCGATTGAGTGGGATTGGGAATGGGTTCGATTCCCACTTGGGGGTTGATTAAATTTGATTTATTTTCATTTTGCCACTCAATACGGTGTTTCGATTTAGGATGGATACTCTTGACACTAGATTTTCTCAGACTACCCTGATATGGAGGGTAAAGCGTAAAGCATTTATAATGTATTTAACTGCAGAAAACGGTTATATTCCTGTTAAATAACAACCAACTATTAGAGTGATTTATAATATAAATCCATTCAATCACGATATACAACTTAGAAAAATGCCATTCGATAAGTTAACGTAACTCACGACGAAATCAATAACGTGAATACATAATATTACAGGCTAACTTGTTTATATATAGATGTTGGTCTGTTGGTGTAAATGTATCAAATAAAAGTTACAACATTAGAAACGCGGTCGTGCACGGCGACTACCACTCCGTGATTTACACATTTCTATAAAACGGCGACGTCAAAAGGAATTGTTCCGTAATGTAATGCAACGGTAGCAATTCACCGCAAATACGAAGCTATATGGAACTGGTGTAAAATATCTTATGCGAGGGACATGTGGAGATTTATATTAAGACATTGTTATTGACGCTTGTATAAGCCTCCTCCATATCGCATATTTTTGTATGGAGAGAAATGCAAAAATAAAGGCTTATTATTATTATTAAGCGACAAGCGTCAATCGCTTGTCGCTTATTAACATGGTCTCTAAGGCCAAGCGCGGCGTTGAGTTCCGTCAATCAACAAGCAATGTCTTAATTTCGGCGGAAAGGAATTGTCTTGACATTAGGTTTTTCTAACTACTCCGATATGCAAGAAAAACAGTAAAGCGTCATTTATCATTTGCTCGCTTCCTCAGCTTAATGATCCGAGATTTACCGCTTATTCATCAATAATGAAGTTGTAGAAATTTCGTTTGAATAAATCAAATAACGTTTTATAAAGCATCTAGTATTACTTTCTCAATATTTGACATTTGGTATTTGAAACATAATTAAAACCACATTTAATTAATGTTGATATTATGTTAATTTTAAGTTAAAATTTTTGTTATTGACTCGTGCTCTATAGCGTAGAAACTACTGGACGTAGTATACTAATAATTGGCTTGTAAATTTTCTTGGGACGTCTACGAAAACATCGCGAAAAAATCTTCCGAAATCCCTAATGTAACAAACCATGTTACCTTTCATAGTTCATGCAGACGAAGTTCCCGAAGATAATTTGTAACTTTCTATTATTACAAATGTAATTAAGGTAACAATAACCAAAAAAGAACTTTTTTACCTGCATAGCAGTGTAGTCAAACACTCCATTCTCCCCTACAACAAGAACTAATAATCAGATAACTCTCTCTCCTTGTGGTCGGGCCTTCATGACTGAAGATCGTGGTTTTAGTGGAATGTTGAGCTGGAAAGGGTGAGCTGTCTCCAACGGCTCCTATCTGTCGCGATGTGAGTAAGCGCCTAAAAAGATTGTGTGTCTGATCTTTTTAGTTGATCTGACCATCTGATGGGTATAGGCCTCTAGGTCTCTTTCCTTCCGTATTACCAATGATGATCAGTTTTTCAATGTTACTGTCTCCGCATCTCATCACGTGTCCAAAATAGCTTAGGATGCGCTGGTAGCAAATTGTGGAAAGACGCTCCTTTATGCTAAGTTCTGAAAGAATTGATGCATTTATGCGCTTTGCAGTCCAAGGGATTCTCAGCATTCGCCTGCAGCACCACATCTCGAATGCAGCAGGTAACCAATAGGTAAAAAATATTCCGAATGGCAATGGAATTTGTATGAACATTACATTTTATTCTAGGTATTAAGTCACGCTGTCTAAAATGTAACTAAATTATCGTGTAAACAATCGTAAATTATAAAAAGATAAATTATAAAGAGATACATGCTAAGAATATTATTAAAGTTTTTGTAGTCGCCAAACAACACCTAAAATATACGCGCTGTAACCTCTTAAGCATTTTCGTTTGTTTTTATCGTTCATCGTAATCTGCGAAGGGTATATATTAAATATTTTAGTTACATCCTCCGCATTTAATTACCTTATTTATAACTGCTGAGTAAATTTAAATTTCATGCAGGTGTTTTCTTGTGAAATATTTCGAGTTATAATAAAAAATATGTTATTTTTAACAAAGTAACTTAAGAGCAAAATTTAAATTTTATAAGACAGCTGATACATTTCTAGGTGCATTTGTAAATAAGGATATACTACTATGTAATGGTATTTAAGACATAGTTAGCATAGTTAGCAAACCAGCACACCTTTCATCTGTTAGCTATATTTTTTTAAATATTTAGTTAATACTTTTAACATTTCTTAAAGTATTATTCACACATTTATCAAATTGAATAACATATTTAGAAAACGAACAAAGTTTTCGTGTCAGAGCGCTTGGACAGCTTCCAAGAGGCGCGAGTTCGAATCCTGCTGCTTTCAAATTTTTATACGTTTTCTAAATGTTTTTTTTATATTTTTGAACTTCACTCTTTTTCTTTTTCGTAATCAGAGAAAACCGAGAGAAGTCAGAGAGTGCCATAACTTCGTTCTCAACTTTATGCCTCGTATTTTTTCTATTATTTAAATTAATATAATTTAAATAATAGAAAAAATACGAGGAATATTAATATATTCCATTATTTATTATATTAATATATAATAAATATATAAATCCTCAAGTAGGAATCGAACTCACAACTATAGCATTTACAGTCAGACGCTGTCATACAGCCTCACGATAAGTTAAATATGTATATAGTTAGTATTCTGTAAATGTAGGCGATTGTATGGTAACAGGCAGGTGATCTACCGTTTGCGCAGCCTTAACAGGTTTGCGATCACGAGATAAATCACACCACTGGCCATTGACCTGCCGAAATAATTACGGATTCATTTCATTGTAGACAAATGAAAATATCTATTAAATTGTTGAAATATACTAAATTAATTGTTTTAATATATATAAAACAAACATATTAATATCGTATATACCCATTATAAAATGTTGTCACACTCTTAAATATACAGAAATTAATGTAAATTTTTCCGCCGTGGTGTAGGAAGAAGTAAGTTCGGAGTGTTCTGACATATTGTAAATATACATTTTAGTGCATTTTATTTTACAATAGAGAAAAAACTTACAGTTTTCCGTGCTGACTTAATGTCAATTAAACGTTAATTGATATCTCTACGTGTAGCTGAATTCATTTTATGAACTAACTGTTTCTTTTAGTTTTATGTTTAATCGATTCTCTAATAAATATAAAATTAATATCACAGAATATGTAGTGCAATATTTTTTGCCATATCTGAATATTAAGCGAAGAAAGTTATATCGTAAAAGTTTAAATTCTTAATCCTAGGTCAATAGGTCGTGGTTTTATTTTTTGTATTATAGAGGTCAGTCGTGGCGCAGTGGTATGAACGTGTGACTGTAAACGACTGGTTGTGGGTTCGATTCCCGCTCGAGGAATGGAAATATTTAATATTTCCATTTTCTTCGCTCTGGTATCAGAGGCAAAGCGCGGCGTTAAGATCCGCCATTTAACACGCAATGCCTCCGAATTCGGCGGAAAGTGGGGAACGGAGTGTCTTAAAACTAGGTTCCCTCTGCCTACCCTGCAGTGTGCGGGATACAGCGTGAAGGTAAAAGAAGTAAGAGGTATTTTATGTATATAATTTTTAATGCTTACTTTTTTATATATATATAGTTCAGTTATCATTTAAAAAGAAATAATTCTGTGTAAACTGTAAAATCTAACGGTATATATACGTGAGGTTATTTTTTACATGGGAACTAGTTAGTTGAAAGATGAAACGACTTTGTAGACTTATAATTTTTCTAATCATTATATATATCATTGCCTGAGTGCTTATTGAATCTACATAAATAGATAAAATTTGAGAGTCTGTTTGCTTTTTCTTAATAAATATTAAATATTTGCACCCCTCGAGTGGAAATCGAACCCACTACCAGTCGCTTTACACTTTGTGCCACTGCGCCACGACTGCCTCCTGTTACATTATAAATCTCTCTCATCTGTTTGTAATACGTATACACGGAACATATTGCAAAATTACCCCTTTTTTTACAGTTTCGCTAGTCTATCTCTGTTTTTTTGTTTTGGCTAATCTCTAAAATGGTTGGACGGTTACTTTTATTGTAGGATATAACTTGTTTTAGAAATACCACGCAGATCAAGTCGCGGGCACAGCTAGTGATTAATAATGGAGTGTTTTTTTCCTTAAGTATAAATAAAAAATAATTCAATTAAAGTGACTTCAACGACTACAATAGTAGATTTACCTATGACGATTTCGATAAAGTTTATATTGTATATATAATAGTATTTATATAATTCCCATAATTTAAACTTCAAAACAAATGCTGACATTTGGCATGTTTCAGTATTTCGTGTCGCAACGACTCTGAATAGCGGTACTGGCGCATCTTTGAGAACTGCGCATACGCAATATTGAGGTGTATTTATTTTTAACTCAAAGAGGTTTACTTTATGAAGGTCATATTGTGAAATGTATATATATAATATGTATGTACGTGCTTATGTAAAACTTGTATATATTTGAAACATTTCTAAAAGTGTTATTCCACACTTAGAAAAAATTGAAAAAAAACATTTAAAAACGTATAAAAATTTGAACGCAGTGGAATTCGAACCCACGCCTTCTGGAAACCGTCCAGGCGCTTTGACCACTAAGCCATGCATTCAATGCAATGCGTTCATATTAGTTTCATGGAGGCGCAGGTTCGAATCTCGCTGCGTTAAAATTTTGACACGTTTTCTAAATGTGTTTTTCAATTTTCTTAAGTGTGGAATAACACTTTAAAAATATTAAAAGTATTATACGATTATTGTCTAACTCTACTGTTTGTCCAAATCTGGATGAATGTTGCAAATATTGGTACGTATCCGTCACTATTTGTAAATCATAGCATATGGTAATGTTTAATCGACCGCGTATAAGGAATTTTTGCATAATTTTAAAATCGATTATCACAAAAGGTTACTTTGACTATAATAGTTTAATATTTTTTGTTAAATATATGTAAATTTATTGAAATTGGAGGTAGATTTAAGATACTTTACTCTCCGCCTGACATCAAGACATCACGTGTTAAGTGGTGGAACGCAATACTGCGTGTTGTCTTAAGTACCAGAGCAAGAAATGTAAATAATTTTAAATTTAATCACTCCAAGTGAGAATCGAACCCTCGACCATTAGCGTTTATAGTTATCCTGAATATTCACTTAAAAAAATAATAAATAGCAATCTAAGATTAATAATGTAAGGTAAAACATTTAAAAAGTCTTCTAGTCTTTTATTATATTTACTCAAAGCAAAAACAATATCTTTGGAAACTAGATACTTTGATGTTTCAACAAATACAGGATGACATTAAAAAAGTTAATTTTTAATTAATGGATTCACGAAAGGTGAGAAGTTAATCGTCAAAAGTTTCTCTCTGTAATAGAAAGGGGGACCTTTGCCATACAATAGAAAATTACAGCCAAGCTTATTGTGCTATCTGAGACAGTAAATGTTAATTATATATACATACTAGCGACTTCGCCCTCGTATTCGAAAGCCAGCATTATCTCTCTAAAGTTAAACGGGTTTTATTTTTCATATAAGGGTTAATTTTTTTAATTAAAAATATATCTCACTTTTGAGTCTGGGTCTTCACCTGTTTTGATTCCAAATTCCATCCAAATTAGTAGAGCCGGTAGATTATACGTTCTTACATATACTACAGACAGACAGACTCTTGCATATATATATACACATTATTTTGCCCATTTATATTTGTCGCTACTTGTACGTCAAACATTAAATTAAAAAATATATTATATAGATATATATATATATATATATAAGTATATATATTATATATTATATTAGATATATATAATATATATATATATATAGATATATATATATATATATATAGATATATATATATATATATATATATCTATCCTCTCTCTCTCTATTATATTATATATCTATCTATCTAGATATATATATATTCTATAATATTCTATCTCTCTATCTATATATATATATACTTTCTAATTTAAAACATTTATGGAGTAGCTTCATACTGTTTCCCGCAGTAGAGTAGTGTCAGAGAGAACCTAGTGGCCAAAAAATTTGTACTTTACTTTTCCCTCGAATTCCAGCTGAAGGAAATCGAACCCACAGCTAACCGTGATAATAATCAGACCTGGCAGTACGACTGAGTATGTCGGCAATATTTTTATTTATTTAAAAAAAAATATTACAGAAGCCTTGCATATAATCGACTCAAATACCGTTTAAAAAATTACACACTTAGTTTTCTAATGTTAAGGCTTTTTACACTCTACTATTTACAGTAATGTTTAACACAGGCCATAACAATGTTTACTTAAAAATATATTGAATATTTATATTAGAAAACATGTTATTTGTACTTCAATGTTTTGACTAAGAAATAATAGAAGCAATAATTAGGATTTTGAAGAGAAAGTATGTTAAATTCATATTGAGGTGTTCCTAGCAATTCTATTGTTGGTAGTAAATTAGTCATGTCTTCACAATGGATATGTTAGAACGCTATACGCCTTACAGTCACTGCTTACAACTTTACAGTACCTAATTTGAAGTATGGAGATACTTTGTAACTTATATTGATATCATTATCGTCGATTATGAGAAAATTATTAGTTTTTTTTAGCTTCACGCTGTATCCCGCACACAGCAGGGTAGGCAGAGGGAACCTAGTGTTAAGACACTCCGTTCCCCATTTTTCGCCGAATCCGGGGGCATTGCGTGTTAAGTGACGAAACTTAACGCCGCGCTTTACCTCGACACCAGAGCGAAGAAAATGGAAATATTAAGTATTTCCACTCCTCGAGTGGGAATCGAACCCACAACCAGCCGTTTCCAGTCACACACTTATGCCTCTGCGCCACGACTGGCCCATTTCTTATGCTTTTAGAATAATATTAATAAATCTTATTTTAAGCTAAATATTTACATCTAATTCGTCAATGGGTTACGATAGTAGTTGTGTTGCAACTTGCAAATTCAAACTAAAAGCCTTGATAAATAGTTTTGTATAGAATTATTTGAGGCCATCGTAGCACAGTAGGTATAGTTCTGTCTGTAACGATGATGGGTGTGCATTCGATTTCTAAAGTCCGTGATCACATCCAGCGTTAAATTCCGTTACTCAATCATAATGCTTTGGAGAAAGAACATGAAACTGTTAACAGAAAATAATAAGACAAAATACACAATATTTAGCTTTTTAAATTGCTTTATATAATATAAATTAAAAAAAAAAAACAATAAAAATATTCTTTTTTCTATAATAGTAAAAATATTCCACAAATCCAATGTTAAATAAGAATATTCTAAGCAAATTTTCTACAATCCTACTTTCGGTTATTTTCTAAACATTTACCAACTGCAGTGACATATCACGGTGCATCTTAGGTCGTAGGTATTGCCTATCTAACGACGTACTCGGCACAGGTATTTGTGACAAGGACTATCTTCATAATAACCTTTTACCTATTAGAACTTATAAACGCGATGTCCTTATAAGAAATGGAACAAGTATTTATTTTAATTCTATAACTAGATTAGAAATCTATACATATAATAAAAATGATACTGATCACTGTCTGTATATGGGAGATAAGAAAATTTGTTATTGCGGACAAATATGAATGTAATATAAATATAACCCAAAACATTTTTTTATTTTTTTTTTTTCTGTTTGTCTGTTTATGTTTATTTGTGAACACTAATCTCTTAAACGGCTTAAATAATCTGTAAATGCATTTTTGACTATTGTATTTTGATAATATCCTCTTGGGATTTAATATTTATTTTATTTTAATCGGTTCATAAATAAATAAATTTCAACAATTTAATTTTTGTCAGCATAATTGGTATTAAACAAGTATTTTTAAACAAATTGCTGAAATATTAATTGACGCAGGCGAAGCCGCGAGGGTATCGCTACTTTACAATTTTTTTCTAATATCCTTTAACTATTGGAGTATTATTTAGACAAGCAATAAGTACTATGTATTTAATAACCACATAAAAAATGTAGTATATGTTATACATATAACGACAAAAAACCTAATATAGTCACTTCCTTTCAAATTTTTTATTTTAACTTAATATATGTCTTTATTTTGATAAAATGATTATGAAAATCTGGTTCCAGCCAACCTAGTGCAATTTAGATAACCGCTTCATAGAAGTTGTTCAGTAGCATTGACCCTAAGATGTGATCAGGAAAGCGAATAGAATTGTAATTGCGATCCTGCTTTTCCACTTTTTCATACTTACACGCGTCGTCCAGTAAAAGTTTTATTGCTTTTTTTATAGCTTCACGCTGTATCCCGCACACAGCAGGGTAGGCAGAGGGAAATTTAGTGTTAAGAAACTATGTTCCCCAACTTTCGCCTAATTATGGAGGCACTGCGTGTTAGATGGCGGAACTTAACGCCGCGCTTTGCCTCGTTACCAGAGCGAAGAAACTGGAAATATCAAATATTTCCAATCCTCGAGTGGGAATCGAACCCACGTTCAGGCCACTGTGTCACGACTGGCCCCATTAAAAATAAACTTACTTTTATGTATTAAAAAAGTATATAAGTCCATATATTGTATAAACTAGCAAAACAAGAATGGCGTAGTAAAAGTCGACGACAACGATCAAAACATGTGGTTGTCATAGATCACATAGATCACTCGCTGCGACATCAGTTGGGTTACTGTACGCGTAAACATCGTAACTTAAGTTTTCACATTACCTTTCTCTTTATTAACATAATACATGATAACACGGCTACACCTAGAAGCATTGACCCCTACGCAGTGAAGGAGACAAATCAACTAGCAATTGCTAACTAAAATCCTGCTTTTCGTGTTCCGAGATATATAAATGGCTGAAAGGAGTGAGTGTATGAAGCTGTCAGCGTCTGATTGTAAACGGTTGTAGGTTCGATTTCTACTCGGTAGAATGGTTACATTTTTTTTAGTTTCACGCTGTATCCCGCACTCGGCAGGATAAGCAGACGGAACCTAGTCCATTCCCCACTTTCCGCCGAATTATGGAGGCATAACGTGTTAAGTGGCGGAACTTAATGTCGCGCTTTGCCAGGACACTAGAGCGAAGAAAATAGAAATATTAATATTTCCTCGAGTGGGAATCGAACCCACAACCAGTCACAACACTGTGCCTCTGCGCCACGTTTGGTTTCATAATGATTACATAATATTTTCATTTCTCCGCTTTGGTATCTAAAACAAAGCACGACATTGCGTTTCACAGTTAACATACAATGTCTTGATTTCGGAAAGTGGAGAAGGGAGTGTCTTAACACTACTTAAAATCTCTCTGATTATCCTACTAAGAGGGAAAGGGATGAAGCCAAAAATATAGGAATGAAAATATTTATATGCTAATTCGATATATTGCAGTGAATAGCGCAATCATGTAACTTGTTGATGTAACGTTTCTCCATACCTTCTTACATATGTTAGATATGGGTACATAATAAATAATGTTACTTGTCCTATTGGATTGATGTCAACAGTTGGACGTTATTCTCTATGAAGACATATTCATGTTTTACTTATGTTTGGTATAATAAAATATATCATTTTTTTTATAACTAATCCATTAAAAAAGACATTTAGAAAACATAAAAATTTGACCGCATTGCTCAGTGGTGAGAGCGCCTGGACGGCTTAGGAGGCGCGGGTTCGAATTCCACTGCGTTCAATTTTTTATACGTTTTCTAAATGTCTTTTTCAATTTTCCTAAGTGTGGAATAACACTTTAAAAATGTTTCCAAGTAATTCATTAAAGTGTAAAATATATGTTATCTTAATAAGTGTGTGTTTTATAAAGTGACAGTGCTTATCTTATCGTAACAGTACAAGGCTCAGTGTTATATTTATTTTATTAATTTGTAAATTTTAATAGTATTATGAAAAATATTAAGGTTTCAGCACTCTCTCTTTATATAAATTCTGCTCGCCTCTGCCCGCATGGTTTTTGTAAAAAAACAATCTAAAGTTTCTTCTTCTTTCATATATTTTAATGGAACCATTTGGTAATATTATATTAAATAGTAGAAGGGCCAGTCGTGGCCCAGTCGCACAAGCGTGTGACTGTAAACGACTGGTTGTGGGTTCGATTCCCACTCGAGGAGTGGAAATATTTAATATTTTCAATTTCTTCGCTCTGGTGTTGAGGCAAAGCGCGGCGTTAAGTTCCGCCACTTAACACGCAATGCCTCCGAATTCAGCTTAACACTAGGTTCCCTCTGCCTACCCTGATACAAGGTACTAAAATAATGTTTATCGATTATTTATACCTTTCGTAGACAACTGCCTTTAATTTTAGTGTCTTTGCCGACAATATAATATGATAGAATGTTTTCACTTTACATTTCTCTTTACTATTGTACGTAGCTACGATCAACATTACTACGATTATTTTAGTTACGTACAATATAGAAAGTAAGCCTTATTAAAATCAAATAGCAGCATTAAATTTTGAAATACAATGTTATACTTTATTTGGCAAAATCTTTAATTAAATAGATTATAAATATATTCACTACCGGTTTTTTTTTCTACGGAATAAAAAAGGCAAACGAGCAGAAGGCCCACCTGGTGTCAAGTGGTTACGTTCGCCCATAGACAGACATCCACAACGGAGGATGAGAATGGTGGAAATAGGGAGAGCTGGCTTACATACCATCGAACCGGGACACCTTATCAGATATTTGGCGGTTCGTCCTTGACACGATAGTGGTCGCGAGCCAGTCGGAGAACGAATCTCCTACCACCAAGCTTTTGGGTTACTCGCCTTTTACGGGACGCTACCCAGCGGCGTGATATATTTAGTTAATAGTTATTAAATTTTGTCCTGTAATGTTCATTTTATAAATTCCCTAAAGGCTATGAACGTACCGCTTAGAATCTAGATGTATTTTTAACTATTGCCATATAATTTTCTTATAAAACATAATTAAAAAGTAAATCCGTCACGCATAAAACAGGCGTAGCCGTATTTATCAACTTATTCTACTAATTCATAAGGTTAATGAAAAATTATTTATTATTATAGAAAAAACCTATTTTTATTCTAGACTTCTTCTCTATACAAACTTTGAGTATACAAAATTTCATATTCCTTTCGCATAACTTTTGTAAAATGTTAAACAAAGTTTTTCTTTTGCGTATTGACACAATATCACCACGGTTAGTAGCAAAATATTAAATTTTACAATAAATAGTAATTTATAGCAAATGCTACTTAGGCACAATATATAAAATGTCAACACGTATTCAGTAATTCGCTAAAGCGAGAGTATCCATACTTGTACCACAAAGTTAATTTTCATTAAGCAATTACGAAGTTGTCAAGAGACGACGCTATCTGCTTTATTTATGTTCACAGATTTTCTATCTTTAATCGCTTTCCTATCTTTATATGGGCAATCGTTATTCATACTTTCTAATTATAAGCACTTAGGATACGTTAGTCATTTTCATGGTGTCAAGTAAAAGTATGGTGGTATTATCGTCATTATTAATCAATTACATGTGTAGTAAAAGCTTCTGTAATTTACACATTGTATGCTACTTTCGTTTTGATTCAAAGAGCATTATTAAGAACTTCACGTGTTTCCGGACCACGGTACTCAGAGAGAACTACTGTCAAGATACTCCATTCTCTTCTTTCCGTCCGAAATTAAGATTACTTGTTAAGTGGGAGTACTTTACGCCACGCTTTATCTTAGGTACTAGAGCGGAGAAATCGTGAAATTAATTATATTCTTCGGTCCCAGTAGTGAGATCGAACACACAACCATCGCCTACAGTCAGACGCAGTCCCACTACGCCACGTCGACTTCAAAATGAATTATTATTTTTGAATTACTATATAGAGAACACTTTGTAGAGTAAAATGATAAATTTCATTCGCTTAGATTTTTTGCTTTATTATAAGATATTTATTAAATTAATTGAATTTAAGCTATGATTTTTTCACTGCGTTGTCATTTTTGGGTCATCGGTTCTTGGAATTTTGTCTACATTTCTTTAGTCGGCAAAAAATGTTTGTTTATTCTCAAAACCGGATTATAATAAATAATCGTAAAAATTCCGTGTTACTTTCACCGCTGCTGTCGCTTTACAGTTCCGTAGATGAAATATTTTTGTTTTCAATCACGAAACACGTTTGGGTGCCAAAAAATCGCTGGCCACTTGAATAAGCGCTAACTAAGCGTGAAGTGAAAATTATAAAAGGTTGCCCGCTCAAGTCATTGTTTTTTATACTATTACATAGTTAAAAGTTTAGTTTCCTTTTCTTTCACTGTATACATACGTATGTATAATAAAATTGTAATTGATCTCTGTCTGTAGTCATCTGTCATGGAAGATATATGAGAAAAAGTTATCAATGTAATAGAACCTAAATAATGATTTCTAAATTTCCTTTTTGTTCGTGCACGGCAATCTCTGAAACGGCTTAACCGATTTAAATACAGTTTTGGTAAACTTTCCTTAACTATTACTCAGTCGTTATTTTATTTTAATTCTCCAGTATTCGGTTCATTATTAAAAAGACAACAATTTAAATTATAAATGTAAGCCAAACTTGCGATTTGATTGAGATCACGGGCTCCCGAAAAGCAACATTGTTCTAGTCGTGTACTTTTCGTAGGCAAAGTTGCGAGCAGAAAGCTACTACTGCTAAAATATGATAAATTGATATTGAATTTAATAATAATGTCATTTATTACTTATATAGTCTTAATTTTGATCAAAAATATATATACCTTATATGGTAATAAAATTTTATTTGCATTCCTGAAGCCGCTATAGTTCAATTAATTTATATATTTAAATTTTGTTCTCGATATTTTGACCTACATATCTAGAGGTCGACGGAGGGGTATGAAGTATGTATCACTAATCCTCACGTTCGCGTCCACTCACGAGTCGGAATCGATTTAAATAGTGAAATAGACTATTAAAATTCATAATGTAAATTTTACTTAAACATACTTTATATCTTTTATGTAAAATGTATTAAGTTTATACTAATTCTATTGGTTGTTTAGTAGATCTAATAATTTTACAGTACAGTTTATTTATAATTGCCTTAGTAATTAATTCAATGACTTATAGAAGTTAAATTATAAAAATGATAATAATTAATAATATTATTATTACATTGAGGCCATTGTAGTGCAGTGGGTAACGCGAAGTTTGACTGTCAAGGCGATTTGTTGTGAGTTTGACTTCTCACGAGAATGATTATATAATTATAAATTATTTGCATTAGTTTGGCTCTAGTATGAAGACAAAGCGCGGCGTTAAGTTTCGCATCTTAATAAGCAATATCTCGATTTCAAAAGAAAAATGAAGAACGGAGTATCTTGACTCTAGGTTCTCTACAACTACCCTGCTATGCAAAAAAAGGATGAAGCCGAAATATATATTATTAAAAGCTATAAAATGAATAGACTTGTAAAAACACTGATTGCATCTTTCAAAGTTTATATATTTATGATCAAAATTTCCATATCTCGTTTCTTTTTGTGGGTATTTAATTAATACATAGGTAAAGCAAATAAATCAAATGTTTATTTATCCTTGACATTCATATTTTACATAGTAGGTACATTATGGCATTCTTCGCGAGTCAAATGTTGAAATGAGATTTGCATGTCAAATTAAATTTTTACCCTTTTATTCAAATTATCTTAAATCTATCAACCCAATATAATATTAAATAGAAGTTGCTTTACAATACGTACAGCAACATTTACAATTAGAACATTTTTCTGCAATTATTTTATTTTGTAATTTCAAATCACAGTCGGGGGCATGTTTTTCTGTTAAACCCAGTATTTTTGGATTTCACTAATCAGTATAGCTGGGCTTTAGAATCCACTTAGCATTTGATGTCTCGATAGGCAGAAAGTAGGTGAAAATAAACATTAATCATAAAATATATTCTTTATTTGCGACAAAAAATAGATTTCTCCTTTATTTTAAAGAAACTTTTAAAATAAAATACACATTCTAGTTTCAACAGAGCTACCACATCCGGGTTCATACTAAAAAGTTGACCTTCTGAAGCACTACTCATCAACTTTTATAAATACGACATTGAACATAAAATGTCAACATTCCAACACCAGCCTGTAACGTCTTTGATAATAATATAAATACATATATGCGAAAAAATTCTGTAGTATTCATATAATTATACCCATTAAATAATGTTGCTATTATGAAAGCAAAACATACTCGTATAATATTTTTTTAATTTTAATAGCTTCACGCTATATCCCGCACACAGCAGGGTAGGCAGAGGGAACCTAGTGTTAAGACACTCCGTTCCCCACTTTCCGCCGAATTCGGAGGCTTGCGTGTTAAGTGGCGGAACTTAACACCGCGCTTTACCTCGACACCAGAGCGAAGAAAATGGAAATATTATTTCCACTCCTCGAGTGGGAATCGAACCACAACCAGTCGCTTACAGTCACACTCTTGTGCCACTGGGCCATTTTATTAACTTTAAATAAAATGCTATTTGAATAGCAACATTTTAAAATATGAATAGATAACATTTTAATCAGAATTGTAAGTAAAAACACAACTTTTTATGACAATAATTAATTATAATTATATAATGGATATCAATTTATTATTTTAGTTACGTCAACTTTATTTACACGGTGAAGTTCATTAATACATATATAGGTAGGTACCTACGTATGTATAAATGCTGTTTCTTAACAATAATATTTAGCACTAACTGTAAACGCAAGATTGTGGATTCTATCCCTAAATGGGAAAGATTATGTTTAAAAATCATTTTCAATTTTGTAATTGTTTCAAATCAGTGTTCGGACGGAATATGGAGAACAAAACGTGAAAGTTGAGCAAACATTGTAAAAATTAATGTTTCTGGTTTATTCCCCGTGTAACAGTTTAATCCTTATAGATTTATTATATTTATGCTAAAGACCGTGCAAAGTAGAGGAGCTTGTGTAGGAAGGCAGATCTTGGCTAAAGTCGGGATAGTTGCCAAGAGGAAGAAGAACAGGTTTATTAGTAATTCAATAACATATTTTACTATGTTAATATAGATGTGCATTCAATAAAGACCGTTTAACACAACAATAAATTATTTTAATATTAAAGGTCATTAACTTATAATAGCAAAGTATGAGGATTGTGTACGCTAGTTTCATAACTGGATCAACTGCATGATCACCATGACAAAGGCAACAATGAATATCTAATAAATACATGGTACAGTACTTAATAATAATTACTCAATTGAATACCAGTTAGCTCCACCCATACATACCACCGCGCCGCCCAAATGTTACGTTACATATCCATTGTACATATTATTTTTTCTTGCTTAAGCATATTTATTTACGCTTGTTTTCATATAACCAAAGATTTTAGAGGCCTCTGTATATAGTATGTACCTAAGTATATAAGCTTAATAACTGATATAGTTTAAAAGTACGGCAATAAAATGTAAATAGAAGTAACAAGAACTTTATACAAAAATGTGAAACGCATAGTATTATAGGTACATATATTCTATAGTGATATATTAACAATTTAATGTATTTCCAATTGATTGCTATGAAAAATATTGACTTTATTCGCGTCATTATCATCATCAGTGGCTATACAGCCCTTTGTGGCCCTAGCCTCCTCTAACGCTTTGCACCATTCTTCTCGATCTGACGCCGCTCTTTTCCAATTTAAAAAAAAATACTATTCACGTAAGTTAAACCAAATTTTACACTCTTGTGGCCTCATCATTATACTTAAAAAAGGTCAAAAGTTTGCATCATGTTACATAATATAAAATATTGTTATTTACTATAATACAATATTATTAGGGGCCAGTCGTGGCGCAGTAGCACGAACGTGTGAGTGTAAACAACTGGTTGTGGGTTCGATTCCCACTCGAGGAGTGGAATGGGAATATTTAATATGTCCATTTCCTTCGCTCTGCTATCAGAGGTAAAACGCGGCGTTAAGTTCCACCACTTAACACGCATTGCCTCCGCATTCGGAGGAAAGTGGGGGAACGGAGTGTCTTAACATTGTGTTCCCTCTGCCTACTCTGATGTGTGCAGGATACAGACAGCGTGAAGTTAAAAAATACAATATTATTACAACATTACCATTTTTTAAATTATATGTTAGAGTAACAAAAAGTGTGACTAAAGCGAAGTGACTTGCGGCCTTGTCAAGAACATGCCATGTCTCCTTATGTTAACTTTGACATTATAACTTAAGTAGACGTGGCACATGATCCACAATACATTTGCTATTATAGGCACTGTCATAACACACGGAGTTTGAAATGATCGACTATGAGGGGTAGAGTTAAAGGTTATTTGCATCAATCATTTAAAAGTTAAGAAAATAAATAGAAATAATTTTTGAAATGAAATTAAACAAATGCATATATTTTTCATATTTCAAAATATCTTTTAAAAAAACCCGACGTTTCGAAGACTATTATAATAATTGTATCAACTGACAAACGAATTCCAACTCGCTAAAATATGCAAAAATAGAGAAAAGAGATCTTTAAATAATTAAGTAGAAATATGTTCATTTATAATAATTATACAAATATCAGCTTAAATTTATTAGGATATAAGCAAAATCCGACAAAAAAAATTGCAAAAATGATACGATTAGTCATTAGCTATAGTTCGTGTTCGTGGCGATTACATTCGCGTAGCTCTACGAGTATAGTTGACACGTTTTCATAAAACGGTTGCGGTACGCAATGCAATACCGGATTTGGAAAAGTATCTCGTAGGTTGCTCGGTCAGTCGTGTTACGGTGATTCCCTTAAGAGTCAGTAATAACCTAATTTACTATGTACTGTTAGGACGGAATTAATGAGTATGAGTAATTCGTTAAGTCTAGCTACTTTTTTTTAAATACTTAGCTTTAGGCCAATTTGTCTAAGTTTGTTTGCAATATTTCCTTTTGATTTAAGGATTGAAACTGTTGCTTTATATAGTCATTTATTTAATTCTATATATGTCTTGTAGCATCTATATAATATACCTAAATAATATAATATACCTAAATAAGAACCAGCCATGTATCCTTATTTTATTTAAAAGTGGACATTATCTATTATCCATATTTATATGATACACTCATATAGATTGCCCCATACAATAAACATTTATTTATACATATTAATCCTTTATTATTTCTATCTCTCAACAGATGCGATTCAGATCATACAGCTGAGATGCTATACACACATCTACTAGCACTGATAGAACGTCCCGAAAACCAGAAGAAATTTGCTGATATCGAGAGAAAACTGCAAATGCGAGGAGCTCTACCCTCAAAGAAACCACCAGACTCCTCACTAGGCAGTGAAGTCTCCAGAGAATCCGATTCCGGAAGCAATGAGGACAGGAATGTAGCGAATCTATATGACAGTCTTGCGGCCGAGTTGAAGCAAAAGTTGTCAACAGGTAAAAAGGGTCTAGGTCAGTCGATTTCTTTTGTTTTACGTAGTTTGATGCTTTCGTCACTTTTTGTGCACTTGCGGTATGTATTTATTTATGCTTTTATTTATTTATTCGACATGCCAACAGTATCAAGTAATATTTTATAATCTATAAATGATATGGACACAAATCTGGTTTCTGAAAGAAATATTAATACATATGCATAGAGAAAATACTTTTAGAGCAAATTAATGTAACGAGGATAATAAATTGATTATAAGCTTACAATATTTAAGATCACAAAATTTAACAATATATTAATATTTTTAACAAGATTATTGTGGGTTAGAACTCTTGTGTTATTTCAGTCCTCATTTATACTATATTTACTTTATTCTTTTCTGTAGTTATAAAATAAAATTAAAAATTGTATGACATTGTTACTACACATATATGATTGTAACCAATACTGTACTAGTAATACTAATACTAGTACTAGTACATAATCTAAACGTGTTTGTTTTTTGTATTATATATTTACGTATTATATTTATTCACGATACCAACACTAGTGTTTTAAATAAAACAAATATATTTAGCTTTTAGAAAGTTCACTTATTATTTGTGTATCAGCCACGCTCACGTAAGCTTTATCGTTATCTAATCATTTATTTAATATGTAAATATTTAGTAATTTCATTGCACTAGCACTATTTTTAACATAATAAAATTATGAAGTAATTAAGTCTTAGCTTACTTAATATATTGAGTATACGTTAAATTTTAAACATTACAAACATTATATCAGGACATTATATTTTCATTTACATACATCTAAAGTATAGCAAAATTGGTTTATGAATTATGGTTTTTAGTCATCAACTATTGACTCTAGGTTCAAATCCTATTGAATTCATTTTCTTGAAAGACTACAGCTTAATAAATTTTGTACTCTGTATTTAATTGTTTACTGTCTTATTTCTTCAATGTCAATGCAAACATTAATATGTATTTAAAACTAGCAATTTAGAGCAACCAATAATAATAAGAAAAGGTAAAATTCCAGGTAAAAGCCCCATCTTGCTGCCTCCACGTGACTACGACACGGTACACCGTCAGAAGGGCAACCTGAGCAATATCGACACCAGGAGGTGTCTCAATCAGAACATAGTGGGAATAAACGCTCGTCGCAAGCTGGAGTCGTCCGGCGGCAGTTCTGGTATAGGCAGCGACCTTGCACCCTCGCCTGAGAGGAATGAATATCCCCGGCATGATAACCATAGCACTAGCGGTAAGTATTCTTTTTTTTTATATATCCCGCACACATCAGGGTAGGCAGAGGGAACCTAGTGTTAAGTCACTCCATTTCCCAGTTTGCGCCAAATTCCTACTCTGCTGTGTGCAGGATACAGCATGAAGCTAAAAAATAATAAACGTATAAGAATTTCGACTTATAACATATGTATAAGTGGATAGAAATCACGTAAGCGATCAAGAGCTTGGACGGTTTCCAAGACGCACGGATTCGAATCCCGCTGCGTTCTTATTTTTATACGTTTTATAATACGTTATTCAAGTTTACGCCACTGTTCAAAATTCACCATTTTTTTATATATACAAATTTATATTTCCGTAATTTGAAAGATAATTGATACTAAAATCAGTTGTATTTTTATTATATTTAAGGAACACTCAAGGGCAAATTTATTTGTAGTGATTCAACAATTTTAAAATTTATTTATTTTGAAAAAAAAAATCCTTGATTTTTAATAATTATTTTGAAGATTTTAATTCAAGGAAAAGAATTATTAAACGGACGTATGAACGACTGGATTTAATATAATTATTAAACTACATATTTATAATAACTATTTAAAATAACATCTTATTTCTATTCCATTCTAAATGTCAATTTAAAAACAGATTTAGTAAAACATATAGTAGTTAAAATTTAATACGCAAGTCAGATTCTCACACTTTAAGTAACGAAATGTAATTAGGAATTCATCTGTCGATACCCACGAGCTTAGGATGAAACTCACAATATTGTGAGTCAGGTGACCTTTGAGTATAAAAAAATGTTAATAAACAGATGTTGTTTTAAAATTAAAAATGGCAATGGCAATTGTAATGTACTAATATAATCATAAAAAGTATGTGGTATTTTAAAAATGAACATCCTTATGTAGATAGCAAAGGACGAAGTATTTGACACTACTTACTCTTTTTGCTTTGGGTGAAGTTAAAAAAAATCGACAGCATATTGCGTGGTACTTCATTCTCCATTATCCATCCGCGACTTTTCTTCTCAGATCGGTAAACAAATATAATATTCTTTGGTCCTTAATTCTATGGCCTTCTATGGTCCTTAATTCTTATGACTGTCTTTAATGTTTTTTTATACTAGATAAACACTGAAATTCAATTTTTATATAATAATTTCGGTTCGGAGGCCATTGTGGCACAGTGGGTCAAGAATCGCAGACTGTATTTATGATTAGTTATGGGTACAATTTCCTATCGATAGAACTAACATATTTCATTAATTTTAATTTTTCTTCGCTATGGTATATATTCCTGAATAAGGGTTTAAAACGGTGGCGTTGAAGTCTGCCACTCAACACGCATAGTTTGGAATTGGTCGGAAAATGGGGAACGGATTGTCTATGCACTAGGTTTCCGTTTTATACACTAGTATCACAAATTAGCTCTTTGATTATAATAACTATATTTCATCATAGTATTATATACAACTTGGATGAGATCACTAACTTTAAAACCCCTTGTAGGTTTAAATGTAAATATACACGGATATACTGTCTACAACACATGCGACCAGTCACGATCTGCGGCGGTGGTTATTGTAATGACTACATTCCACTCTCAAATTTATAATAAAATAGACATCTGAATCTATTGACACGACTACTTTGTTTTGCAAAAACTATATCTATACATATAATAATAAAAATGTAACTGATCGCTGTCCGTACATGGAAGGTCTGTTTATGAGAAAAAATATTGTTGAAGGCATTTGTCCAACAGAACCCGAAATATTGTGGACAAATAAAATATATATAGTTTTTTTTTTTTCAAAATTTCTTTTCTGTTTTGCAAAAGTTTAACAATTTCAGATATAATTTAAATTTATGATTAGGCGAGTGAAAAATATATTTCGTGTAGTTTACACAAGGATTCCGGAAGGCCGTGCGCGGATTGCTAGTTAAAAATATGTATATAAGCAAAGCTTATATATTAAATATTATAGGTAGTTTGTGAAGCGTATATATAAGCGCGAAAATATCACATTATATCGGTAGCACTTAAAAAAAGTTAACCTTGTATGCAAAATAAATATGAAACGTGCATATTATAATTTGTTTACCTGAATTAATCATGCGTTTTATCTGTGCCACTTTCTTTAACGTAAATTAAAAAATTCGTGCATAATCATGCAACCTCATGTTTCAATACGTCAGACTTTCATTTTTTTGCTGAAACTTGGATAAATACTATTTAATTTAAAAGTTAAGAATGATATCATAATAGATTATTAATCATATCATAGCTTCTCGCTTTTTGCCGCATAGCAGGATAGTTAGAGAGAACCTAGTGTCAAGTCACTTCTTTCTCCACTCCCCGCCCGAAATCTAGACATCAAGTGACGACATTGGACGCGTTTTAACTAGTTTGATAGGCAGGCAAATGAAAATAACATATAATCATTCCCCAAAGTGGAAATCGAACCCAAGACCATCGTGCTTACGTGCACGTGCTTACGTGCTTACGTCGTGCGTACAGTGCCTCAATAAATAATAAACCATTAATTAATTCATTTAAAATTTATAAAGTAATAAATCTCCGTAGTAGTAGGAATGTTAGAGAAAAAACTGTCGTAACATAATTATAATGCATTGAAATGCAAGTTTACATAATGTACATACAATCTCTTGCTCTCAAATGGTTCAAGAACGAAGGCTCACCTTCGTTCAGAATGACTTGGCAAGTGAATTTATATTCTGTCAGCTCGAACATATGGCTTTATTTATTGTCGTTGACAATAAATAAACATACACATTACACAGCTTTACTGATCAAACATAGTTTCTTAGAATAATGCAAAACATCTTTCTTAATATGCATAATGTTGTTTGGAATGTTAATAGTTACTATAGTAGGGATAAGAAGCTATTTTTACGGTTTTGGATATTTCTGGCACCTCTATAGAAATACTGTAGGACTTATAAAAGTAATTTAGTTCTCGCTTTCAAATAGCCTAGAGTCAAGACATTCCATTCTCCATTTTTCATTCGAATTCAACTTCCAAAAGACCTATAACAAGAGGTAGTTAATTATTATTAAACCTTACGGAAGCAGCTGCAGCAAAAATATTGTTTTTTGCGTAATAGCCTGTAGCAAAAAACAGTTCACGGCCATTTTAGCTGTATTGTTTGTTTTTGCATAATTAGAATAAACGTCGAGATAAAAAAAACACGTCTACATTCATCATGATTATTACATGTAAACAATACTTATTGAAGGATGTCAGTAATAATTTGGTTATCACAGGCCATATGTGATTCTCATAGACAAAAGACCTATTGTTTAAGATTGGGAACATCTTATAACAATCACTGTGAGATAGTCTGTAGAGTCTTGCCAAGTTTTACGGTTTGCTGTTTCAAATATAACTTCACATATGTTTATATTAATAATCCAGAAGACAAATACTGAAATTAATACCAATTATTGTATATTTGAATAAAAATTACATGACACTCTTCATAAACTTCATAAACTCTATTTATTTCGTAATAATTAACATACAACATTTGACTACAGAATTTTATTTTTAAATGATGAACCGATCGAAACAAAATAAACACTACACTTTAAGTGAAGCTCATCAAACAATAATTTACAATAGTCACTAATACATTTAAATTGATGAAGCCATTTTTTGGGATCTGTGTTCACAAAAGCGATTTTCCATATTCCAGACAACGATCAGCAGCGTCAGCGAATATTTTCATCATATAGATATTTTATATATTCAATATCTATACGTATCATAAAATACATGTACCTTGCTCGGTCGAGTAGCAGTTCTAATTACATATATTATAATACGAAATTTTATAATACGAAAATTTTATAAAGAAAAAAAGGTGAAATTTAGATAAATAATCAAAATCTGATTACTTTCCCTTTTGTTTGAAGTAATCTAGAACGCCATTAAAAATTAAATGTATCTTTACGACACTGTGAAACCTAAATTGCAACGCTCATATGTATTCGTACAAACCTCAATAGGCCGAGATAAATAAAGACACGTGGGAGCGTGACAGGTTCTTTCTATGCCAAAAAAAATTTTCGCACACGCTTAACTTAAGTAGCTACTTGAATTAATGACCATTTACTATTAATTTTTTTAATTAAATAAGAACAATTCGTAATATAAAAAAAAGTACTTGGAATTCCATTCCTGGAATAATTTCAATACCTTTACACATGTACTGTTATAAAATTATTCAATAAAAGATTTTTATTTTTAAGTTTAATATATTTTAATTTTTTTAATTTTGTTCGACTCAGTTTGAACAATGTATTAGGTATTGACTATAAAAGATATATAACTGTAACTTAAAGATATAACGCTACGCAAAACTTACGTACAAAATCCCTGATGTACAAAGATTATGCATAGATTATACATAAATTTATTTTAAACCGCTAAGTTTTTCTAATTAATAATAATAATAATAATAGCCTTTATTCAGTTAAGCATTACTAATAATATAAATAAGTTTTTCTTCTTATTAGTGTTTACAAAAAAACACCTTCAGGTTTATAGCAAGATAGTCAAAGAGAACCATGAGACTTTGTTTTCCATTTCCCGCCCGAAATCGAGATATTAGAAGTTGTGTGGTGGAGTTCAACCGAACCTTGTCTGTCCGGGTATCAACCGGAGAAGTAAAATAGTATATAATCCTTCCCCCAGAGTAGGAATCGAAACCACAACCAACGCGTTTACAGTTAGACCGACAGCGCCACAACCTTATATTTACTGTACACCTACTATTGATGATAGTATATATTCAATGTTATATCTTTTAAGAACGCGAGGCGACAGTGAAACGATACCTCATACGCAATTTTTAAACAAGTTTAGTCATAAAAAGCGTGTTTAGCAAAGATGAACTCCCGTTATACGTAAAAGTGAATTCGACAATAGAAATACCGTCTGCGGATCCATTTGAATATATTATTTCTAATAAACTGGGTAATCAGGCCATGAAGTATTTTCTCCAAAATTTTAGAATAATTCTTATTTAATTAAGATAAGATTTAGTATATATTTTGTGTTATTATAATATTAAAAACTCAAAATCTTTTATGCTCTTAATTTATCAATATTAAACCGTGTTTCAAAGATATAATAGTATTCAACTGATTTTAGACATAACTCATCCGATGAATTACACCGTTAGATCACCATTACAATTAAAAATTATAAGTATTTAATCATATATTTTTTTAATTTTCAGAGGAAGATTGGGCAGAAAGTACAGCTTACTTAATGCATGAAGCATTTGACGCGTCTCCACCGCGCCGAGCCCACTCTCCGCGCCGCTCTTCTCCTCCCCGTCGTACCTTGTCTCCGCGCCACTTCGACAGGACTTACAACGACGACTACAGTGACCAATACCGTGACCAAATGCCTTCATTCCGTGACCAAGCTACCTTTGAGCGACGCTTCCGTCACGAATCTCTTGAAAGGAAGGACAAAGCTGACAAATTTGATGACGATACAAGCTATAGACGAAGATATGTCGCTGAAACAAAACCTTCAAATCGCAGCATTGATAGAGTTGAAGATCGAAGATTCGGTAAGCTACAGAGGGGATCAAGCGAAGGCAGCCTCAAAGTTGCTGATGTCTCCCCCAAAGAACGATTTAACGTCGCTAAAGAAAAGTTCATGAACTTGGAAAGGGAGAGGTTTAATAAAGAGCTTGAAGCTCACATGGCAATGAGGAGAAGCATGCTAGAACGGAATAGTCGCTCGACTTCTTCCCCTGAGGAAGAAAGGCGAGACGAGCGTCAGGACCGACAGGTGAGCTCTCGGCGAGAGAATGACCGTTCCTACCGCGACGTAGAACGTTCTCATAGAGAACCGGAGAGACGTAAAGAAGACAGAGTTCGTGACTTAGGCATTGTTCCTGATTTGGGCCAGAGAGAAATCGAAAGACTTCCTAGAGTTGGACGAAAACGTGACGAAGTCAAAAGATACGAGTACGGTACCGAAGATTATTTGAACAGAGTTGAGCCTAAACACAGGAACGACTTTGATCGCTACAGAGATAGGAGGGAGGTAGATCGTCGCATTGAGGAAGACGAAATCATTGAGCCAGTAATAGAGGAAAGGAGGAACTGGAATGAGCGACAAAAGGCATTCAGCCGTTCCCGACTGCTGGATGATCAGCGCCAGTCTTACGCGGAAGGAGATAGGGACAGATTTTATGAAAGGGACTACAGAGACTTTAGTGACCTCGCTGACAGACAGCCGGCGAAATATAGACACAGCTATGCTGAACCGATACCCAGAGGCCGTCTAGGTACTGTCAGGCCTTACTAAATATGCCATAATAGAAATAAAAATTAGCACTTGTTATATACAATGACGATGGTTACGTAGTAATCAAATTATAACGAGCACTTGTTGTGATTCGTCGCGAAGTACCTATATTTTATATACCGATCCTGACTTGTAAATACCGTCAAAATATAGAAACAAATGTACCTAATATCTTTATATCTTTCACAAATCAAGAACTTTAACAAACTTTAACTAGTCTCTTTTAAAGAACTAAAATAGATAAATAGAAGACATTGTATGTAATATGCATGCATGAAATCTGAACTTTATAGGAGAAACTGGTAGAGGTAAAGGACATCATTTTCATAGTTTGAACAAATATTAAGATAACAAATTGCACAATATATTTAATAACGTTTTTAAAAAAGCTATAAAATTCAGATTATTTGTAAGCATTTGTTCTATCTATATATTTTGTTTGTTTCAGTTCAGTAATACCGTATAAGTTTAAATGGGAAAAACAGAACCTCCACTTAAAAATAACATAGGTAAATACTCATTAAGTGTCACAGAAATATATTTGTAAATATAAATTATAACCATACTTATAGCCAAGTTAACATAGATATTATAATTATATACTTATTATACCTTTCTAGGAAAAGAATATGAATATATCAAAAATTTATTATGAAAATTGTAAAGAAAATTATTTACAATTTAAGATTGTAGCCTGAGGTTGTTTTTTGTTGCAATTTTATGAAATTACGTTGCAGGGGCATACTAAAGTATGTTTTTATATAGATAATGCCTATAATTTGATCTAATATTCCCAATTATCAAATAATTGAAATACTTACAAAATTCGGTACATTAATGCAACATTAAACACTGAATATACGCAATTTTTTCAAAATTAAGTCGTAATTGCAAAAAGATACCATAGGCTATATTCCGTGACACTGTCGGATATTAAGAATGTAAACCTAAGTCCTAATCACAGTATAGAAATAAAGTCCACCAGTGGCGATGGTAATGGTCATGTAATCCGTCCTTAACGTTTTGACAATTGTATCTGTGAAATGTTAATAAATGTCTATTAATTATATCTGCCTATTATTTCGTTCCTTTTTTTATATTTATGTCTAGGTGTATATATTTTATGGAATTACTAGATTCAATATATTGATTATAATTAGAGGCGTGGGCTTTCTTTATTGAATAAAGGAGGCAAACTAGCTGAAGGGCCACCTGAAGGTAAGTGGTTACCTTCGCCCAACCTTGTGGATCCACAACATAAGAATTATGGATGCGTTGCCAGCCTTGGGGATATGGAAGGGAAGGAGGGGGAAAATGATAGGAATGGTGGGAATAGGGAGAGCTGGCTTATACACATATCAAACCGGAACACATCATCAGATGTTTGGCGGGTCGTCTTTAACATGATAGTGTTCGCGAGTGTGTTTAGTGGGAGAAATTAACGCTTTGTCTTGAGTGAAAAATGAAAATAAATTAAATATATTCCACATTCCACCGAGTGAGATCGAACCCAGAACACATACGAGTCTGTAGTGATCATTCAGACAAAGACCATCTGGCGTGCGCTACATCACAGATTGTCCCATGCTGTCGTTGCCATCACGACACACTGTCGAATGTATGTACAACACCGACGCCGAAGAAGACGCAATCGGCAGATTTATACGACGGGATAACGAGACTGCTACAGCCTATATAATTGAATACAACATGAAAATGGCCATCTCGTACAGAGACAGCGAGGTGATCATCAAACTCGCAACCAAACTAAAGAACCACTGAATAATATAAAGATAACCATATAAAGATTCCTATACATGTAACTGAGAACACTGGCCTAGTAACAAAAAGAAAAAAAAAAAGGAAATTCAACCAAAACCCTGTACAACTAAGGCACGGAGCTGCGTCCGTGGAGAAGGAAAACTCTTTATCAAAAAAAAAACAGAACCATAGCGTTGCAGTCAGACGCTGCCCCACTGTGGTCATGGCACAGCCTCTTAAAATTTTTAATAACAATATGTTTTTAAAAAAATTAATAAGACAAATTGTAATATGAACTTAACAAATGATAAACTTTAATGTTTTTAACGTTTATTAAACTGTAATATTCGTCACACGACGGCAGCGAGGGCAAGAAAAGGCGGGCGACTAGATTGAAAGGGGGGCGACGAATTTGGGGGCATTGCGTGTTAAGTGGCGGAACTTGCACCGCGCTTTGCATCGACATTAGAGCGAAGAAAATGGAAGTATTAAATATTTCCACTCCTCGAGTGGGATTCGAACCCATGACCAGTCGCGTTACTCTAAAGGACCAAAGGACTAAATTTTTATTTTTACAAATAAAAATTTTTACTACATTCTCCTATGCCTCATATGCTTTTTTATAATTTTGGTGTAAATTTTTAAACTCAATTTTTGTTCTCAATTGTTGCATTTCACAGAATATGTTACTATTTTTCCATAAAAATAAATAAATAAAAGTGTCAATTTGATTAAAATTTTTCCAAAATGTATATAAGTAGGTATCTGTAGATGTCGTGGCATATTGTAAAATTAACAATTTCATGATGTCGTTAAAGATTTCATGAAATGACCAACAGAATTGACTACATCGTTAATTCGTCAACGTTTAACGATATCATCATCATCGTTGGTCATATCGTAAAATATCTTTATATATTGTCTTCACGGCATTGAATATAAATTTTGATATATGTATGTGGGTAATACGAACTCACGATATCGTCAACGATATCAAATGCTACCGTTTAAAATGCTACACATTACCTACATTGCTACATTTATAATTATATAAAACTCTAAACATAATTTTATAAAACATATTTTTTACAAAAGTATCTTTTAACTATATTAGTAATAAGATCAACAGAAAAGAATATTACCTTACATCGCCGTTTAAATCATCAATTTCTTCTGCTAACCTCTGACTTTCTTTGTTTTTTGGGCCTTTCTTCGAATACGTATCTCAAACCAAAAAGAACAATTAATATCGGATAAACATCGGAACTTGGCTTCACTACACCGTCCACATATCACAAGAATTTACGCTGTACACGGTATTCTCCTCAAGTTTTAGTCTCTTTTGATTCTGCTTCTGATTTTAACACAAAAAAATACAACATCTGCTCTTAGAAACTTATAATAAACCTGATTTGTGATATCAAAAATTAATAATAAAATTGTGGGTAGATCTGTACCCTACTATGTGTCAAGAAAGATTCTCAGGTGTAAGTGACGTAAGAATAGCGACTCGGAAAAACCACAACTCGAGTTAACTCGAGTAAAGTTCACGTCACTCGAGTTGAGCTCGAGTTAAGCAACTCGAGTTAACTGAAGGAAATTGAGTAAATGATTTGTTTTGTTTCTACTAATATGACGTTAGAATAACGATAGACTCCAATTTATACTTTTCATCTATCTTCTATACTATTTTTTGCCTACTCTAGCAGTTGATGCTTTTGTATATTGTAAAGAACAAAAATTTATTATACGCAATCTTCTTTCCTAGATGAAACCCACCTTGGGTTTGAATTTACCTTAACCTGTTCATTTTCAACTTTTTTTTGTACTGAGTGTGATGGATTAACCGAAATATTACTTCTATTTGCCTATTTGACAATAAAGTGTAATTTAAGTTTTTGACGTGAACATTTGGCTGATGAGATATGATGTGACGATAATATTCAAATTTCTTACCCGGGTTAGAGAAAATAACCCCAGTTTAGTCTAACTCGACTCAACTCGAATTAGTAACTCGTGTTGACACATCTCTACGTAAGAATATTCGATACTTTCATGCAGCTCTAAATTTCTATAACTTTAATGAGAAAATAATAAAGATTAAAAAAAATAAAAACTTGTAAAGTATTTTCCCGTATCCTGGTAGTCATAGCAACCACATGAAGTTGAAATTTTGAAATGTATTTTTGGAATCCATACGAATATTATAAATACAAAAGTCTATTACGTGTGTCTGTCTGTTTGTTACGCTTTCACGGCTAATTTACCGGTGTGACCTGGATGAGATTCAGATTATAAATAGTTGAAGATCGTTCTGTCAAAAACCAACCCGAGGGTCGAAATAGAGGACGAAAATTCATATGAAAAATCTAAACCGGTTAACAGATTGTAATGAATTTTGGCATAAATATAGTTGATAACCCAGAGTTAAACATGGGCTGCTTTATTTTTTTTAAATTACAGACCACAATCAAGTAATAAAAGCATGCTAAAAACAGTCAGAAATTAAAAAAAATACACAAAGAAATTGCGGGATATCAGCAAGAAAATTCATTAATAAATATTTAAAAATCATTTATTTACAAAAAAATATTGCACATATATAAGATATTGCACTGTAATTGCACATTGTGTCAAAGGAATCAAAATCTATATAATATATTCATAAAATACATACCTTATTGTTAATTACATAGATATAATAACAAAACGATGTTTAAAGTAATTTCGAATAGATTTCTCTAATAAAATCAACTTACAATTTATCCCATATTAAATTTTGATAAAAATTTAAAGAACACTTAATTTTATATTTTCGTTCGTTCGCTCCGCCATATTAAAATTATATATACTTAAAAAATCGTTTCGTGTGTAAATAAAAAAACAATAAACTTAATACTAAACGTGACTGATTAACTCTAACCTATGCATAACGGTTATTTCCCAAATAAATAACTACATACATAGTTCACTAATAAAATCTATATACCTAATAAAAATCCTTATTTTTACGAATAAGGTGGTATACGTGATGAGATTCATTAATAATTATGGAGATTAAGAAAAAAAAACAAATTCAATTACTGAATATAATTAGATAAATAACTTACTATTAACACAAAGCGTCTAAATATATTCAGTTATTGATGTGTTTTAAAGGAAGTCAGTAATATGAAATGATATTAGTAAAACAAAATTAACAAAATATAAAATTATAATATATAACTGTCATATTTTAAAAAAAATAAATATCATTTCAAAATTATAACGCTTGTACAACAATGTGAACAAATGAAATAATGAAAAATAAAAAAAACACATATTATGTTAGTAGTAGTAATAATTACTTTTATCCATTTCTATTAAAGTGTTATTTCACACTTAGGAAAAATGAAAAAGACATTTAGAAAACGTATAAAAATCCTGCTGCGTTCAAATTTTTATAAGTTTTCTAAATGTATTTTTTAGTAATAATTAAATTTCAGGGCGTGAAATAAAATTGAATGTAGATAAAGATTTATTAAATTCATCCAATTGAGGTCTAAATTTAGATCAACACCACACCACAAGACCAAATCAAAACCAACTACTAAAAAACTCAAAATACTTACAGTACTTGAATATGTATATATAAAAAAACAAAAACAAATAATTAAGGAAAGTACCCCAAAGTGTCTTCTAGACTAGCATTCCGGCTAAGAGGTGTGTGGTCGAACATTTTAGCAAGTGGCGGCGCTCTACTCCGCCGGCCCGCCAGCGAGCGCACGTCGGTGCGCTGCGAGAGGCGCACGTCGGCGAACAACGCCGCCATCTCTGCGGATTTCTTGACACTGAGCGCGTCTTGAGAACCCGCGCCTGTGCTGCGAACTATAAGTAACAATTGTTCACTATAACTTCGTAATTATTGAATACACAATTTTAGCAACGGTACTTTTTCCTGCATAGTAAGAGAGTCAGAGAGAACTTAGTGTCAAAACACTCCGTTCCACTTTGCCGTCGAACTTGAGACATTAAGCGTGGAGCGATGGAACTCAAAGCAGCGATTTTCCTTATGTACGAAAGTAGAAACATAAAAATAATTTTAATAGTTTCCCGAAGTCCAAGTGAGAATCGAACCCACAATCAATCGCGTCACTGTATTCACTTGATGGCATAAATAATAAATAAACCATGATAATGCGATAAATAAGGAAAAATTTAATTTAAATGAGGTAACGGAAGGCCCCGTCCAGTGATCTTCACATATCACCACAATTAACCAGAACCACAAGATGGAGTTAAGTTAGTAATCTTATTAAGTTTAAATAATTAGGAACAACAAACACTTGGGAAGTCTACTATCCCTTACATATACGTATAGAAAAAAACAGATACAATTACGAAAAGTATCTTGTTACCCGCGACGGAACGGCGACTGTATATGTGTTTGGGGTGAGAGGTTGTTTGTTTGTTTGTTTGTTTGTTTGTTTGTTTGTTTGTTTGTTTGTTTGTTTGTTTGTTTGTTTGTTTGTTTGTTTGTTTGTTTGTTTATTTGTTTGTTTGTTTGTTTGTTTGTTTGTTTGTTTGTTTGTTTGTTTGTTTGTTTGTTTGTTTGTTTGTTTGTTTGTTTGTTTGTTTGTTTGTTTGTTTGTTTGTTGTTTGTTTGTTTGTTTGTTTGTTTGTTTGTTTGTTTGTTTGTTTGTTTGTTTGTTTGTTTGTTTGTTTGTTTGTTTGTTTGTTTGTTTGTTTGTTTGTTTGTTTGTTTGTTTGTTTGTTTGTTTGTTTGTTTGTTTGTTTGTTTGTTTGTTTGTTTGTTTGTTTGTTTGTTTGTTTGTTTGTTTGTTTGTTTGTTTGTTTGTTTGTTTGTTGTTTGTTTGTTTGTTTGTTTGTTTGTTTGTTTGTTTGTTTGTTTGTTTGTTTGTTTGTTTGTTTGTTTGTTTGTTTGTTTGTTTGTTTGTTTGTTTGTTTGTTTGTTTGTTTGTTTGTTTGTTTGTTTGTTTGTTTGTTTGTTTGTTTGTTTGTTTGTTTGTTTGTTTGTTTGTTTGTTTGTTTGTTTGTTTGTTTGTTTGTTTGTTTGTTTGTTTGTTTGTTTGTTTGTTTGTTTGTTGTTTGTTTGTTTGTTTGTTTGTTTGTTTGTTTGTTTGTTTGTTTGTTGTTTGTTTGTTTGTTTGTTTTGTTTGTTTGTTTGTTTGTTTGTTTGTTTGTTTGTTTGTTTGTTTGTTTGTTTGTTTGTTTGTTTGTTTGTTTGTTTGTTTGTTTGTTTGTTTGTTTGTTTGTTTGTTTGTTTGTTTGTTTGTTTGTTGTTTGTTTGTTTGTTTGTTTGTTTGTTTGTTTTGTTTGTTTGTTTGTTTGTTTGTTTGTTTGTTTGTTTGTTTGTTTGTTTGTTTGTTTGTTTGTTTGTTTGTTTGTTTGTTTGTTTGTTTGTTTGTTTGTTTGTTTGTTTGTTTGTTTGTTTGTTTGTTTGTTTGTTTGTTTGTTTGTTTGTTTGTTTGTTTGTTTGTTTGTTTGTTTGTTTGTTTGTTTGTTTGTTTGTTTGTGTGTTTGTGCAAATTACTATGTCAATTATTTCCAAAACTATAAGTCCGATTTTGATACGGTTTTCTATGATAGGTTAAGGTTCAATTGGCGTATGTTCTTAGATATGTCTTATTGCCTTAACTCACCAGGGGGCGCTGCAGTAAGCATTTTACGTGAAAACGAATGTTTTCAATTATCTCAAAAATAATAGTCTGATTTCAATAGATTTTCAGTGATAGATTCAGGTTTAATTGGTGGATGTTCTTGGATATGTTTTATCGTGTCAAACCACCAGGGGGCGCTGCAGTAAGCATTTGTTTGTACTTTTTTTGTATTTATTTGTCTAAAACCGAAACTACTGCTCCGATTGAAAAGAGTTTTCATAAAAAGATTCATCTTTGCTTGATGCATATTTTAAGATTTTTCTTTTTTTGTTACGGGGAAAACTCACCAGGGGGCGCAGCAGTAAACATTTGTTTATGCAAATCAAAAACTACTGGTCCGATTTACATGTAACTTTCAAAGATAGGTTCAGGCTTAATTGGTGCATCTTTTTATATATGTGCTACAGTGACCACTCATCAGGGGGCGCTGCAGTAAGCATTTGTTTGTAATTTTTTGTGTAAAACCAAAATTTTTCTTGTATTTGTTTGTCTAAAACCGAAATTACTAATTCGATTAGATAGAGTTTTCAGAACTAGATTTAGCTTTGCTTTGTGCATATTTTAAGATTTTAGTTTTTTGGTTACGGTGAAAATTCACCAGGGGGCGCTGCAGTAAACATTTGTTTATGCAGAGCAAAAACTACTAGTCCGATTTAGATGAAACTTCCAACGATAGGTTCAAGTTTAATTGGTGTTTCTTTTTATATATGCGTTACGGTGACTACTCACCAGGGGGCGCTGCAGTAAGTACACTTGTTTGTGCAAAACTAAAACTACGAGTCCGATTTGAATGCAGTTTTCAATGATAGATTCAAGTTTACTTAGTGCATATTTTCATATATGTGTCATGTATGTTTACTTAGTGCATATTTTCATGTATGTGTTAACTCTCTAGGGGGCGCTGCAGTAAGTAGCTGCTTCTATTTTTTTGTGTAAAACCAAAACGACTAATACGATTGAAAAGAGTTTTCAGTATTAGATTCCGCTTTGCTTATAGCATGTTTTTAAATTTATATTACAGTGACAAGTCACCAGGGGGCGCTGTAGTAAAATATTGTTTGTGCAAAGCTAAAATGACGAATTCGATTTGGATGCAGTTTCAGTGATAAGCTCAAGTTTAATTAGTGCATGTTCTTGGATATGTTTTATCGTGTTAACTCACCAGGGGGCGCTGCAGTAAACATTTGTTTGTAATATTTAATGCAAAGCTACAACTACTAGTCCGATTGGGCAGAGTTTTTAGTATTAGAGTTACCTTTACTTGGTGTAAGTTTTTAGGTTTTTTTTTACGTTATGAACACGCCAGGGGGTGCTGCATTAAACATTTAATTATGCAAAGCTAAAACTACAAGTTCAATTTGGATGCAGTTATCAAAGATAGGATCAGGCTTAATTAGTGCGTGTTCTCGTATATGTGTCATGGTGACACCTCACCAGGGGGCGCTGCAGTAAGCATTTGCTTTTATTTTTTGTGTGAAACCTATTTAGATGCAGTTTTCTGTGATAGGTTCTGGTTTAATTGCTGCGTGTTTTTATATGCCATATCACGAACTACCATGGGGCGCTCCAGTATAAATTAGTTTGTTCAAAATCAAAACTACTACTGGGTTTTGTGATTTTCACTGATTTGGTTAGACTTAAGTTTCGTGGAAATGTTACGGTGACAATCTGCCAGGCGCTGCAATGAGCATTTGATAACCAGAAAGCATTGGGTTTATAATTTCTTTTGGATTTGCATGAAGATTAATATAAAGTATTTCGATATTATGTAATAATATATAATGTGTATCTATTCACTTTAAAAAGTTTAAAATAAAAAACAAAATTAAAAATTTTGAAAAAACCCACGACGGTTTAATTGTAATTGAAAAAGGATAAAATAACTGTAAATCCCCCGCCTAAAAGAATATATGTAACGAGATGATGGGGACGACTTCGTCGGGGGCTGCCAGTTGCAATCCCTATTTTATAAATATAGTAGCTAACAGTATAGATTTCGTTTTAAAGTTTTTAAAATACCAGTTATCAAAACTGTAAATTCATATTAATATTTCAATTTTTTGGGAACCTGTTTTAACAGCAAGAAAACCTATGAGAAGATTTGTGCAAACTTAAAGTAATGACAGCCCCCGACGAAGTCGTCCCCATCATCTCGTTACATATATTCTTTTAGGCGGGGGATTTAAGGTTATTTTATCATTTTTCAATTACAATTAAACCGTCGTGGGTTTTTTCAAAATTTTTAATTTTGTTAACAGATCAATCAAGATTAAGTTATATTAAAAAGAAAAATCTCTTTAACACGTAAACGCACTCACAAAATTCAATAATTAATAAAAAAATTTTAAAAAGTTAATGTCAAAATAGTGTCATATTTTAATTATTCATATTTTAATTATTGATTTTTAATTGTTTGAATTAAACACTTATCAATGATAAATAAGATTATGGTTAAAATCCTCTATCAGCTCTCGCCTATCACCATGGGGGGTCTCTAAGGTATAGCTGAAAACCAGAGTCTCAGAACTCATGTCAAACTCATCATGTCTCATATGAACTCATGTCACTGACATCTGATCTGAATTACCTTTTCCCATAAGCACGAATTTATTTTTAATTTCTCTTTAATGTTTGATCTATATTAATATGGTAATGGTATGGTAATAAATTTATTTTATTATTACATTATTATTTAACTTTACATAATTGGTAAATTACTAAGAAAATTCAATATAATATTGTTTACACTTTTTACATGTAAAAACTTAAAAATTATAACGTTTTTTCGTAACGAAATACGTAACACTTTTTTAAATTAAATAAATTGGGTTAAAAACAAAACAAGATTCAAAGAACAAGCTCTTTTTTAATACACATATTGAGTAGGTCGTTTAGAAACATTTACGCTGTCAGTTAGTGACAGTGGTTATTTTAAATTAACAATAAGACTCATAGAAATTATATATAATTGCACTATCATCAAAAGTAAAGTATATTTTAAATTTACCTCATTTTTTTAAATTTAGCTCAAAAAGACACTATTTAGGTTGCAAGATTTTATTACAGACTTGTCTGTCTGTAATAAAATCAGGAAAGCTTGTAATTAATAATCAAAATATAATACCAGTCAGTCGCTGCATATTCCTGTTACGCGGCTTGTTCTGAAGCAGCAACTCGTAGTCGAGCGCGAGGCTGTCGGAGCTGCGCGCGCGACGTCTTTCTTCGCGTCGCCGACTAGACGCACCAGACCTGGAATGTTTACTTCTTATTATAGGTATAAGTATTATAGATCTACAGTTGAAAATTACGTATAGGTATAGGTGGTGGTTAAGTTAGGTCTTAAGAATAATCTAACAGAAAAAAATAAAAAAGAATCATATTAAAAATTATTAGCTTAAATTGCAATTGCGGAAAGATATATTTCTAATTTTATAACGTACAAATATTGCTTACTATGTTACATACATAGCTAAACATATGTATGTCATTCCAAAAGTTGAAAATAATTATAAACTCTAAACCAAATATGGGTATATTAGTACCTTTCACAGTTATTCAGTGCGATACTCTAATAGCATATACAATATACAATTTCCACAAAATAGATGGAAGAATATTTATATTTATGAATAATAATAGTCAAAAGTGCCATGTGCCGTGGGTTCGATTTCCGTACAAGAAATTATTATATTTAGACTATTTTCATTGTTCTGCTCTAGTGATATGGCAAAGCGTGGCGTTGAGTTATGCCATTAAAGGCATTATCTCAAATTCGATTGAAAAGTAGAAAACGGAGTGCCTTGACATTAGGTTCTTGCTACCTAGAATAATAAAAAACTCTAATAGTTAAAAGCACTATAAAATACGAAACGATTTATTTGTTCACCAATCTAGATCTGAAATTTCACCTAAGTATATATCATTAAATTTAAACTGAACACAGATGCTTTTGAGAGTAAAAGAGTCATCATACTGTATTATTACTAAAATAATAGTAGTAAATTATACTAACCTGGTCCTAGGTTTGGTCTCGTAATCGTCAAAGGCTCTCTTCATACGATCGGAATAAGTTTTGTTAGAGGGACTTTTTAGATATTCTAAGCTTTGCGAGCTTTGCATTGTGGCTCTTCTAGGGCCAGTACAATAACATTTATTACTGTCTGCACAACTTTCTGAATCGCACGAACAATAGCTATAGTCCCCGTCGTATACCTCTCTGAAAATATATTATATTCATAAGTAACGGAAAAGAGTTTACGATATATTTATTCTAAAACGATATATTTATGTTACGGCATTATAGGTATGTAACATTATTGTATTTTTTGTGTATATAAACATTTAGGATTTAAATTTTGATATTTCTGTCATTCATGGGTTATCGAGAACAGAATAAATAATAACTGAGGCCAACGAGGCACAGTGAGACAGCGTGTAACTGTAATCGCGCATGTGGGCCTGATTCCCATTCAGTGGAATGATCATAACTTCAGAATTTTCATTTCACCGGTCCAGACCGGAGACTCAACGCCACGATTTGTCTTGTTCACCAGTGACTCAATATGCAATATCTCGAATTCGACGGGAAAGTGGAGAACAGAGTATCTGGACACTAGGTTCTCTCTGGCTACCTGCCAGCAATATGTTCAATATTAGTAAATCAGACAAATAGTTTTATATGGTTTGAATTACTAAATTTATTTAATAATCATAGAGCAACTTCATTATATCTATTCAGCTATATTCAAACGTTCATCAATTTGCCTCGTGACGTGATACAGTACGAATGAAATCAATGTCAACATGCGCATGAGCAATAAAATCTATAATATCTTTCTAAACATATTAACTTTCGTCTTTTTATTATGTACACGACAGATGAGTTCGGAGATTTAATGCTTCGGAACCATAGATATACTTGAGATTCGAAAGTAGGTAGAGAATCATACATGTATTTGGAAAGTTTTACAAATAGCTAATATAAAAATATATGCTAAAAGATTAAGGTAGCAAGGCTTAAATTAATTTAATTACCCAGTAATTAATATTTGTAATTTGTTAGGCTTCAGCTTTTCCTGGAATATTTGACGTATTTGTAGTGCAGTTTATAAGTCGGTCTATTTACGCGATGTTTATGGATTCCTACTCCTTGGTGGATTTGCAATAACAACGCGACATTTTATAACCGTTTTCCTTAAATACATGACATTAAAACTGAGGTGGTAAGGTTTTGAACGATTGAAATAAAATTCATCATCCCAGCTTCGAATATTAAGCAATAAGTAAAAAAATCATTTTAACAAAATGTCACCACGTCTTCGTAGAGAAGCAGTTCGTAGAGAAGATTTACAGTATATTTAATTCTTCCGGGTGACCATACAAATTTGCCCCACTGCAATATCTCTAAAATACATGAAACATTAAACTCTGACGTTTCAACACTATTCTCTCTCCCTGATGAATGCGGAAGGCGTGTGAAAATACAAAAATCTTCAAATTAGTTAATTATATAAATTAATTTAATTAAGCATAGATGATGATAAATCCTCATTTAAGTTTAATAAATTGAAACAAGGTAATTATGCATATATAAATAAAATGTATGAGAACTAATCAATTCACTGTAAGCTATCAACAAAAAGACTCATCACTTTTGAAATTAGCAATTCTGCACACTTTAGATAATACTTCAGCATAAATTATGTTTATAATGATAGGATTACCATATATTAAATGTGATATTAGGCCATAGTTCATGAAACTCTAATAAACTTTAATCTAGCAATTTCATTACATCGCCTTTCTCAATACTGTAATTTAAATATTCACACAGTACTAAGTAAGGATTAAACTGAATAATATTTTTGTTTATAAATATGTATTTAATTTGTAAGAGCTACTTTATTTTTCATAAAAGATCTCCATTTTAGGACGCTTAGCAAGGTAGTGAGAGAGAACCCAGTAAACATTCCGTCATTCTCCACTGTCCGTCCGAAATGGAAACATTGCGTGTTGAATGCGAGGCATGCGTCTTATCCGTACACTTCGACATTTCTTTTTTATATTTCTTTAAATGAATCGATTAAATTCAATTATTTAATCAATTGCTAGACGCGGAAATCAATCTATTAATGACATTTCTTAAATTAATTTATTCACTAAATAGTTCTGGAAGGATAATAATATGTCTTTCTTTGTATTTTATTTAGGGTGTGTCTCAACATTTTATAATAGTTTCCATGCATAGTTTAATATAACTAGTAGTCGTAACTTACGTAGTAGTGTTCAGTTACGTAAATATTACGCATATATTTTTCAGTCCATACTCAGAACATCCACTATATAAGGCAAAAGCCGTATAGGAATTCAGAAAATTAACCGTTTCTAATGACTGAACTCTACAAACGCTCTGCGCTTAACAACTTGCTAAGTCATGTTTTGCAATATATAAATAACTACCAACCATTTCACGGCTTCGCCTGCATAAAATACACGACTATAATTGATATTACATTGCTTTCCTGTCCGCGGTCTCTTGTATAAGTTGTAAGACTTTGCTTAAGTTAATTATTTAGATTGTGGCATTTTTTTTTATTTATAAGCCAATTGAAATAAAATAAAGGCTAACTGGTGTACCCAAAATACAATAGTCAAAACTGCATTTCAATCAGGCAAGGCAAAATAGAGATTAGCGCGCACAAACGCACAGACACACAGAAAAGAAAATGTTATTATATTTATTCTATTACATTCGTAAATGTCCTCAATAATAAGTTTTCTCATATATCTTTTACGTACAGACAGCGATGAGTAACATTTTCTTATATGTATAAATAGTATAAGACTAGTAGTTTATAAACCTGACACTGCACGACTCAACATTAAAGCGCAAGTAAAACCAATATCTGTCTACTTTGAAGCCATCATTTATCTTAATGAGTATGAATACTTTTTTACTATACAATTATTCATTATATATGAAACACCTGTTAAGTGTAATTCAATAGAGCTTCTGTTAGTAGGGTATTATATTAAAAATAAATACTACGTGTCAAAATCGGAGATTGATTAAAGATTGGAGAATCGTTTATCTTAAACATATTTGTCTTGTGACTGACATGGCTTATAGGAGGGAAATGTAAGATCTAGACATGTATTTTTGTCTAAATTTTTTGGCGACATGAATAAATGAACGGCGCCTAGAAACGAAATCTAATGAATTGAAGCTACATTCTAGTAAATAATAATAAAGAAGTAATTTATATAATCTTTGATTATAAATTAGCCAAATACATTAATAAAGTAAAAATACAAAAAAAATATCAAAGAAAGACACTTTCTCTCGTTCGCGATAAAAATATTTTTTTATATCTAATATATTACAATAATTTCGGAATATTTTTTAAATGTCTGAACACTTCGTAACCATAGCAACCAGCAAATGAATATAATAAATAAAATTATACAACACCCGAGTCATTATTTTATTCAACATTTAACAAGAATTATTCTTTTTGTTAGTTTCACGCCTTTTTCCCGCTTAGCAGAGTAGGTACTCTATGAAAACCTAGTATCAAGACACTCTGTTCTCCATTTTCCGCCTAAATGGCGTACCCCATTGCCTTTTTTATTCATTTTCGTTATTGAATTGTCTTTGACGAAATTACTACCTTTTTAAATTACGCGACCCTTCCTGCGAATGGCAATCGAACCCATAACCAATCGCGTTTACAGTTACACACTATCCCCCTGCGCCACGATGGAGTTAGAATTAACGAATAATTATTAACATTAAATATTTATATCTACGAATTTTATATTTAAATAAATTGATTGATTATTATTGTATATGTACATTAAACAAGTATATGAAAATATTTCTATATCTAATTTAAACGAACGGTTTATAACATACGTGCATGAAGAAGGCATTAGAAGACTTCATTTTTAATATAAGCAACTTGTGTTTTATGCTCTGATTGGTCTTACGTTTCATTTCTATCTCGAGAAGATACACTAATTTGAACTTTATTTAATTAACTAATAAGTTTAAATTTATTTGTTCAACTAACATGTGGTAGAACAAGTAATTATTTAATATATACTCGAAAAACATACTTTTATATGTGGTAAATGAATTGGAAAGGAATATGTACGTACTAGTGGCGAAGTGTGAAATTTTTGTAAAGTTAAACCAGCCGTTAAAGTAAAAAGGTTTAAAAAACTAGGTTCATATAAATCTTGTGCGTAAAGTTACAAGACAAATCTATATCTCTATCTCTATATATAATAAAAGAGTAGAAAAGTCAATTCTGTACATGAAAAATTTCAGAAAAATTTTAATTGAGTGCGTTAATATATCGATAACAGAGGCCAAAAATCCACTCAGTAGAATTTTTGTCTGTCTGTCTGTCTGTCTGTCTGTCTGTCTGTCTGTCTGTCTGTCTGTCTGTCTGTTAATTTGTTCGTCAATCACGCAAAAACTACTGGATAGAAATGAATGAATTTTAGTATGGTGATAGCTTATAGTCCAAAGGTACATATAGGATAGTTTTTATCCCGGTATTCTATGTAGTTTTTTTGAAAAAAAATAAAAAACCGATATAAGTAAATCATTTGTATATCGGTATCTACCGGGTAGAAATTAATGATTTTTTGTATGGAGTTAGCTTAGAGGTTAGAGCAACATATGGGATAGTTTTCATCCCGGTATTCAACATAACCCCCGCAGAAAAATAAAATTAAAAAAAAAACATTCAAATTATGTCGATAGTTCACGAGTGAAGCTAAATTTGTTTCAATATCACTAATTAAAATAATTATAAAATAAAATAAGCATAACATTTATTAAATATACATTTGACCGGTCTATAAAACTTTATATAATCTATATATTTATATAATCTTTATGACAACAGATGTCACTACGTTTTCTGCAACGGGTAGCGCCATTTGTTATTATATAGTTGACATTGTATTAGACATATCCGCACTCATTAAAATTATTATTATAAAAATGCAAAAATCTGTATCTCTTCTATTTGTTATGTTTTGACGGGAATTCGTAAAGAATATTGTTGAAGATGCAGGGTCATATAGGCTACTTTATAAAAAATCAAACCCTAGGAGGGTTAACAATGAAACAGTGGATGAAACTTATGTATGTTTAGTATATAGTGAGAATGAAAGATCTAAACTCCTTGACTGAAATGAATAAATTTTCTCAGGAAAATAGTTAATAAGGCAAGGTTATCTCTCTTTTTTTAAAAATTACCCTGGTATTCAAAACAGTTCCCGCAGAAAAGTAAAAAACTGGCAAAGTCAAATTGCATTGATTATTTGCAAGTAAAGATATTTTTTAATATCAATAAGTAACACAATTGTAAAATAAAAAGCGTAAAGTTTATTTAAGATATTATGACCGGTGGTTTATAATACTATATACCAGATGGTATATATGTACGAAATCTACTATCATATGATAGCAGATTTCGTACGTTTTCTTACTAGAACAGTTATCGCTATATGTTATCAAATAATATAGACATTGCACTAAATGTATCGATGATTTTCTCATGAACATAATTAGTGACGAAAGTCAAATATAGACTACCCTCCTTTTATAAAAAAAAGCAATCCCAAATAGGCAATAGAGGATGAAAGTGGTAGTTCACGTGGCGAAGCCGCGAGCGGGTCGCTAGTATTTTAATAAAACTCATTGTAGCTCAGTAAAATATAGCATTTGACTTTAAAAGTTACAGTTAGTGGTCCTTCGATTCGTTATTGGCAATAAGGATTGCATATTCAATCGTTACTAAAAAGTTGATTTACTCAAAAAAAATATTGCTAGATCAATCAAAATTTGCAGTTTTTGGAGTTGTTGGTTACCCCAATAATAGAAATAATATATTGTTAAGATCGAGTTAAACACTGGTCATAATAAAGAAGAAACAAGTTCTATCATATTTGAAAATGGAACTGTCATATGTTCGACGTTCAGTTATAATGCAGAGTTGATAATGTGCCTTTAATGCGTAGAGATAATTCAATTGTAGGTACATTAGAAAATATGTTAAAATGGGAGGAATATAATTGAAGTTAGTGTTATTTTACTTGATTATTCAACGTTACGTCTCTAACAACATACTCATTTAATTTATTTTTATTTTTTGCCTGTGACTTATAGAGTTTTGTCGCAAATGTATAAAATTTATATGGAATGAATAAAATCGAGTAAACTCGTAAGACAAAATGATACTATATGATATATAAATAAATGTAAATTACATTTATTACTTTGGTGTCAATTTATGCAGCTTTGTTATATTTACGGAATACAAAGTAAAATTAATAAATAATATATTCAGTAAAAATATTAATTATCAATTATTTACGTATATATAATTTATGATGAATATTAAATCAATAATTTAATTTTTAATTACCGTATAATATTTTTTTTGATGAATTAACAGCTCCACGCCTTTTCCTGCATAGCAGGGTATTCAGAGAGAATCTAGAGTAAAGACACTTCGTTTATTACCAGAATGTAGATAATGAAAATTATGTATATACTAGCGGAAACTACCACTATACTACTGCCAACCTACTACCACTGCCACTATATGAATCGGATAACTTGTTTACCAAAAGTCCGTAGCAGATTTTCTTGGGAAATTTATTGAAGATTTCAAATAATCCTTACGTTTCTTGTGCGATCAGCGGTTGCTAAGATATTTTTTGTTATAGACAAAAAGATCCTTTTCCATTCAGAGTTCCATATCTCAACGAGAATTAGACGTATTGATTTTTTAAAAACAGCAAGTTGAAACTGGGTAAACTAGTTATCCGATCCATATAGTAGTTAAGTTAAAAAAAACAACTTTTTAGGCCAATTTATTCGAATTGAGCGGAACAAGTCGCTTAAAATTTTTTTTCATCTTAAGATCTCAAAACTAGAAACTTTAAGCTTTAAAATGTTTGATTATAATATTTTCAATGCGACCATATTTGAGGAAAATCCAACCACTTAAAAAATCCCAAAAAATGTGGTAAATTTTATGATCCTTTAATTTATTCTGCGAGTGTATACTGATGCCTTCAAGTGGAAATCGAACTCACAATCATTGTCAGTAGTTATTACACTGCGCCCACTCCATCGTATTCCTTATTAAGTATAGAATAAATATGTTATTAAAGAAATAAAAGGTTAGTTTGAACAATATCACTCGCAAAGTTAGTCTAAAGACGAGTAACAAACAATCAGTGAATTAGATAATACAATTATTCCAACTTTCATCTGAAGCACGTCGGGTGCTCGCGTGGGAGGATTCGAATACAAACCGGTAGTTAACAGAAATAATGGCATTTACAAATTGTATGCTAAATATTATTGCTAACCTTTACCATGTGAAAGTCCATTAGCGTTTTGCACATTATTTTTGCATAAATATTGCATATCCATAGATTTGTAAAGCTGTTGGAAAGTTACACTTAATTAGTGTCCGACCGAAGGTTCGGTTTCGGTTTCGGTTTCGGCAGGTTTCGGCAAAAAATTGTAGTTTCGGCCGTAGTTTCGGTTTCGGCAAAAAAACTGCCGAACCTTCGGCAATGCCGAAACTTATGACGTACTCAAGAATTTTCACGTCGATTAGATACTTTTGAGTGTTTTTATAGCTTGTGAACCTAATCTTAAGATGTAGTAAATTTTAATATATTATAAATGAAAGATGAGAATACTATGAAGTGCTGACGACAGATTAAATGAACTGTCCCTGTAAGTCTGTAACGGAATTGTGTGTCTGTTCGCGTAAGTGTGGCTCCTTTCAGGGGTCGAATACCTAAGATTGATTGATATTTTGCGAACCCTGGGCTAGTTACTATATTGGAGGCTTGCCTTAATATTATTGAAACATAACCGTTTTCTATATAAATGTTACACAGTAGTAAAATAAATCTTATCATAAATTAGGACATAAATTTCTCTGCAAGAAATGCACGATACGTTAAAGGTGAAAACCTTTTTGTAAAAAAATACCTATTAACCAAGTGTTGCCAATCTTAAGTGGCGACCGAGGGCCTTGATAACCCAAAGGTCCCTGGGCAATAGCTCAAAAAACCTCTATGTAAGTCCCTAGGAGCCTTGGGTAAAGCAAACTGGCGTAGGTCTAGACTAACAAGTTATCCGATCCATATAGTGATTAAGTTAAATAAATATGTTCCAACTTTTTAGATTAAAAAATGAACTGAAAAAAAGTCGATTTTTTTTTCTCTTTCAGTATTTACCAGGATAGACAGGAACACGTCGTTTGAAGATATTTTTCATCTTAAGACCTCAAAACTAGACACTTTAAGTTTTAAAATGGATTTTTTTTATGCGACTATTTTTGAGGAAAATACAGCCACTTGGGAAAACTGAAAATATTTTTTATCATCCTTTAATTATTTCCGCTAGTATATATAATAAAAACAATGTAATCATAATAATTCAAATGCACGTGTAATTTTTAAAGCTTAAAAAATGTATTTTTTTTACATATTATTCAAATATTATGACGTCATCAGCAGTTTCGGTTTCGGTTTCGGTTTCGGCCGAAACTGAAGTCAGGACCGAAGGTTCGGTTACGGTTTCTGTTTCGGCTGAAAATTCAGTTTCGGTCGGACACTACACTTAATATAATTGCTTGGAATTGAGTATTGTCAAAACACCCATAGACCAAATTTAGTACTGTTTTTTTTATTGCTATGTTTTTATTTACGTACTACGTATAAAATAAATTAAAATATTTTTTTAATAAAAAAAAACTTTTCATGTACTTTTCACGTAAGGTAAAATCTGTGGTTATCAATTGAATGATATAATAATGTGCAAAAAATTTCTATTCGCCCTTTCTTTTTCTTCAATGTTTACCAAAGTATATAATAAGCTAAGCTTGGTCTCCCAGCACACCAGAAATCTTGAAACGGCCCTAACATGAAATAAAAAGCTAAAATAAACTTACTTGGAGCATTCAGTGCAGTTTTTTCCTAATAACTTCGCCTTGGAACCTTTAGTTTCTGAACAGTAGCACTTCTTGTAATCAGGCTTTAAGGAACAATAGCAACGGTCTATACAACTTTCGGATTCACATTCAGAACAAGACACATATCCACTAGAACTATTCCTGTTCTGACATCTTAGAGTTAAGAAATCTGAATCTTCTGACGAGGTTCTTTCCCCTCGTGATTTTCCATGTCTTTCTGATTTCTTACTATTCCTTTGCCTTGGTTGTCGTTTAGGGGCTGGAAATTCTGGTTCCTTCGGCCTAAACTGCCGCAAGTCGTAACTAGACGTTGATACGGAACTCTCAGTCTGTTCTTTAGCTTTTAAATTAGCCTTCAAAGATTGAACTTCAAAGTTCTGCTTCTTTTCCTTCTTCCGAAACTCCTTCCCGAACGGCAATCTAAAAACCATACGAAGCCCGTTCGCCCCTTTAAATATTTTCCGCCTCTTGTTTTGAAATGTACTATTTCGACGCAAAATTTTCTTTTTTTGCTTCTTCATTATTGCTTTGCTGTGTTGAAAGATTTCATCTTTAGTCAGCGTGACGGCCAATTTTAGTAGGAATTCCTTGTAAATTGGTTTCAAGTCATTAAAAGACATTCCTTCCGGATCAATTATCGCGTTTAAAATTTCGTCCATTGAGTGCAGGTTTTCCTGGACTTTGAATTCATTGAACAATTCATTGAAGCCAAGTGGTGAGCCACCGCCTTTCTTCCCATTATTTCTAAAAAGTTGAATATAAATGTTATTTAATATTACTAAATTCTGACTGAATTATTTGAACATTACTTTTTTTATACAAAAACATTATACATTATAGCAAGTATGAAGACAATAACATATAATAGTGAAATGAATACGATCTGTATGTATTATAAGAGTGGATTAGAGGAATGCCGGTTGCATTAGCACAATAATTTACACGCGAGATGTCGAAACAGTCGGCTAAGCATGCTCTATTCAATCTCGTTAACGTTATTTTTACTTTGGTTCGTCGAGTGTAACAATTGTGTTAATTGACGTGAATATATTAACTGGCTTCGGCTTTTGCTTAACACATTGCGATAGGTAAAGAAAATTGTACTAAAATTAAATAAAAATTATGTCTAAATAGGCAAACATAGTTGAATAAAATTTATATTTCAAATGTTATATAATAAGTGGAAACATAAACCAAATTTAACGCATTTTGAAATAAAAACTTAAAACACCACAATATTAAGAAAGAAAAATTATATATAAATATAGTACCTACCTTTGCCCAATAGACTTGTAGCGGGTCAAGCCGCCAGCATTTAAGAAACTCCCAGAACGAGGTATAGCCACTTTTGTAAGAATGTCACCAGATTCACTTAATGAATTCCTACCGCTTTGACTTCTCCTTAAAGGTTCTTTCACTGTCTCAGTCGAGGCCATACTTGGCTTTGAAGGCACAGGAGGCGGTACAGTTGGAGGCCTCTGTATACCTTTCCGCCGTTCCAACTCTCTAAATAATTCTATCTTCTCCGATACTTTAGTCCGAACAGAAGATTCACTACTACTTTGGATATTTTGCGAAATCTGAACTGGACTACACGAACTACTCAGAATATTCGACTCATGAGATTCGCTGCTTGTATCGTTTTGTTTTATTAAGTCTAATTTAGCTTTCACTTCTTCTACAGTAATGCGTTTGGGTTCATATGAAGCTACGTGAGAACTTTCTAGAACATTTTTCGTTCTTTCCAATTTAGATTTTTCACTAAAAGACTCGCTAGCTGAGAAGCCATCTGCTCTGTCGCTGTCACTTAAAGACGATGTGCTGCGTTTTTTTCGTGGGGGTCGTATCGGGATATCATTAGCGGGTATACTACTCGTTACACTCATGCAACTAACTCCGTTTCTGTTTCTTAATTTCTTATCGTTATGGCCCTGCCTACTCATGTGTGACATAAGCGATTTGTATAACGTGGCCGCTATGACAATAGCGTCCTCGGTACTCTGACATACAAACCCATGACACTCAAGCTGCTTTGCAACCCCTATTTTCCTCATCACTACAGCGAAAAGGGGCGAATGTGAATTTTCGTTGTGGGAGAGGATATATTTTTTCTCAGATGAATTTAATGTTTTGAATAATGCGTGCCGATCAATATTATCAGGATCTGTGATAAGAGGAACGAATGCGTAACTAGATTCATTTTGGTCTTTCTCTGTCGATTGTACCACAAATTTTACGGCAGACCACACTGCTATAGTTGGAAAAGGATTTAATTGTTCTAAGTCTCCTTTCTCTCCCTTATATCTAACTTTTAGACCACTTTTCGATATTTCCAGCCGACCAGTAAAAGTACTCTTATGGCGAAAATTGCTTTTGTAAGCAAAATATAAATCTCTCAGTGGATCTTGAAGCCCAGACAGGCTAGTCACTTTACTCTGAAGGGGAGTTGAACCTAAGTAGTGAACACTGAACAAGTGTAAACCAATACTCTCTGTTTGTCTAGACTCTCCCGCCATATCTGCAAACATTCTCTCTATACGATCTTGAACCGTGTTGTTTATCTTTTTGATTTTATTTTGGCAGTAATTATTTTCATCTTCAAATATTGTTTTGGAATCGTGTGTTACGCTGACCTGAAAATATGTAATGGAAGATTAATGTAAATTAAATGTATATCTTTAGGAAAATGCTATTTATTTAATATATCTATTAGACTGCTAACTAAAAGATAACCATCGATAATTACAATTAAGAATTACATATATTAAAAACAAGATTTACACAAAGTTACCCTTATTATGGTGCAGTATTAACTTAAATAATATCGGTAGGGGCAAGAACGAAGTCGAACGAAGCTCATTTTCACTACCTCATAATGTATGAATATGAAATATTACACTGTTTATGAATGATTTGACACATGAAGTTCGAAGTTAAGCATTGATGCATGCTCTAGAATAGGATACCTATTGACTCCTTACTTGAAGATTCTCAAATTGTACGAGTTAGGAAATATGACATATCTGACAATGAGTTCCATTATCTCGCTGTGCGAATAAAGAATGTGAATATTTTGTTATTCCTTTGATTTACCTTACTATCTCGTCGTCCTGTATCCGAGGTGGGAGCATATTGTGGTAAGCTTGTAATAGACCGCGTATCGTCGAACAGGGCATCAATCTTCTGCTTGTAAAGCGAAAGGGAGGAGACACTCGGCGCTCGCGGTCGGTGGTCATCGTGAGCGCCGAGGTGGAACCCGCCGAGTGACGTACTCTCGTTGTCGCACGTTACCATCTAGCAGATTATGAATAAAAAAATATTTAATAAGAAGTAATAAAAAATAGGAATAGACAAATTGCTTTTAAATTTTCCCATACAATTTATAGGTATATTTGTAATATCGGCTTTTAATTACTCTTATTCAATTTAAAACTAAAACAAATCTGCAAAATCAATCGATCACCTATCAATCTAAGAAATATTTACATATCCAATATATGTAACATTACTGGATTCCTTCGAGCTCACTAAAACAAAATTTATCTTTAATTAAATTGAAGGCACATAATATTAACACTAAAATTGTGATAAAAACAAGAAAACTTCGTTATATTTACGTCACTAAATACTTCAATCATTAAATAATGTTTTGAAAAAAAATTATTTGTTTAAGTAAGTAAGCAGCTTTATGCTTTATCTCGTCCGCAGGACAGTCAGAAAAAAAATTCCAGTATCAAGACAGTCCGTTCTCCACTTTCCGCCCGATATTTCTCGATAACGGGCGGAAAGTATAAATTATTATCCATTAACTAGGTATTATTTTTTTTGTTTCCCGCACACACAGCAGGGTAGGAAGAGGGAACCTAGTGTTATGACACTCTGTTTCCCATTTTCTGCCGAATTTTGAAGGCATTGCGTGTTAAGTGGCGGAACTTAAGCCACGCTTTGCATCGGTATTAGAGGGAAGAAAATGGAAATATTAAATATTTCCGCTCCTCGAGTGGGAATCGAACCCACAGCCAGTCGTTTAAAGACACACCTTTGTGCCACTGCGCCACGACTGGCCCTAAGGTATTACAATCAAATTAATAAAAAATAATAAGTTTCCTAATATTAAAAAAAAACACTTTTTACTATACCACTACAAAATCTGCTCAAAAAATTAACTCCGAAACACAATTTACGAGTAATTTCTTTGAGCAAGATTAACACGTAAACGTAATTTAATGAGCAGCGTGAAACATAATGCATCACATTACCCTTAGTCGGCAATAAAAGTGAAACTTATTTTAAACGCAATTACATAACGGAACTGAACTGAATTAAAATGCTACTGTTTCAAATTAACTAAGTTTACAATGTAGATATACTACGTACATAAAACTTGGTTATTATCACTGCTTTATATCTTCTCATGACCTAACGTTGTTATTATATTTTTTTTAAGTGCGGTTATGAATTTGTAGGAGGATGTGCAAAATGGAACATATTGTGACTTATAATTTATCCTAAATAAGCTTTTATTATCTCTAAAAAAAAACAAAAAAAATAAAGTAAAATGTGGGTTTTTCCAAATAAGTATGAAAAAATCTACAATATAATACACCTTACACCTTATAGAATTTTAAAAAAATAACAATTTCTATGCTATTTCACGTGACATTTTGGTCATTTCATTCGAGAACATAAAAACCTTTATTCATATTAACATAAATGACAATAGTTCAAGACCCACAATCAATCATAGCTTTTTTGCACAATATTACACGCTAGAGGGGTAAAATATAGGATGTAAGTTTGTATGAGAAATCTTAACTAATTTTGATGAATTCTCAGTAAGATAACGCAAGGTCATTGATACACTGATGGTCACTTATTTTTTGAAATCAATCCTTAAAGGGTCTCTCTACATTATTAAAAAATCTGGGGAACGGAGTGTATTAGCACTAGATTACCCTAACCCTAAAAAATATTTGCCTATCCTGCTGTATGCGAGATAAAGATAAAAAGACTAACTGAAATAAAAGTAAATTTTCAGAATGAGTACATTTTTAATAATCTACGTCATGTATTATATACGAGATTACCAGAAAACAGTATCAAAATATATTTCACTGAATCGTAGAATACTCTAAGTTATAATAATAAACAAGAATTCCTCGTCAATGATGCGTGTAAATTGATGCTCACGTAGAATGCAACACCGGGAGTGCACTCCGCATGCTCGCAGGTATACGATACAAAAAGAAGCGTTATATTAACTTCCTATTCTTGCAATATTCATATTTAGGCGTATAATGTATGATATACAGTTACCTAAAGTAGGTTACAACTGCAATTCAATTGTGTAATTGATACTAAATAAAATTAAAAAAAAAATAGTTACCTCGCCGACAGTTGGTGGGCCTTTGGCCCAATATTTATAGGCATGTTGATGTCCTCCCGCACGCTATGCTGGGCAACTGAAACAAAAAAATATTTATATTAATTTCGCATGTTTTTAAAAGCAATGAAGTATAATAAGTTGTTTTCATTAGCTACGTTTTTAGTATCCCGCACACGGGAGGGTATACAGTAGGAACCTAGTATTAAGACACTTTGTTCCCCACTTTCCGCCTAATTCTGGAAACATTGCTTGTTAAATGGCGGAATTTTTTAATTCAATATATATTTTTAATTAATAGGTATATATCATTTTAATTACAAAACTTAAAAAAAATATTAAGCTTTCTTTTTTTATTTAACTATGAAAAAAGCTACAATAGAGTAATCCTAGTAAGAAATATGTATGTATATATAACAAAATATACATTTAGAAATCTGTAAACAAAGAAACCTTGCCTTTGTACACGTATGCTCATAAATTAAATTATTATGAGTTACATCAGTCAATGCTCGATGATTGAAGTCAATGACCAATAAACACTTAAGAATGAGTAAACTATGATTAACGTTTTAGTTACATGATATGCTTCAAAACTATTGGCATATCCATAGCATGCTGAGAAAGAGCTTAATAAGCAACATTCTTAAATTGTTAAATTATGTATGTATTACATTTGGGGCCAGTCGTGGCGCAGTGGCATAAACGTGTAACTGTAAATGACTGGTTGTGGGTTCGATTCCCACTTGAGTGGAAATATTTCATATTTTCATTTCCTTCGCTTTGGTATCAGAGGCAAGCGCGGCGTTAAGTTCCGCCACTTAACACGCAATGCCTCCGAATTCGTCGGAAAGTGGGGAACGGAGTGTCTTAACAGCGATACAGCGTGAAGCTAAAAAATGTGTTACATAGATGTTTTGTAATAAGCTGTGACACTCAAATTAGATAAATAAGTTAAGACCACATAAACATGTTTTGTAGTAATATTTTGCTATGCTGAAACGAAACTCGTTTCACTACTCAAAACACTGTTTACCTAAGTGAAGTACCTAACGGATTGCGTCTTTGTCTTATCTTACGGTTCTTGCATGCTTAATGTTAATTTGATTTTATTGAACTATTAGAATATATTGCTGGTGTAAGTTAAGCCTAATACAATTACACCTAATGCCAAGTATTATAATATTTACCACTTGTTATTGTCTTATGTATTCTCATATTGAGAAGTAGAATTACTTGGCGTTTTACTTTTGCCGTACAAGTTGTCCAAAAATTATTACGGCATGGAAATCCATTCGTCCCTTCTTTTGTTATTATACGCATCATAAAATGAAAAGTGTCTCGCAAACTAATCACCTTGCTAGAACACTATTTCCAAATAACATGTTTGAATTGAATAAGTTGTTTTAAGACAGTATTTTTCTATTTTTCATAATAATATTTATAGAACCCCACATTAAGTGTTCTAGTTCCAGTATTCATTTTTGTCATGTGAACGAAAGCTGATCACACTGGACTGCTTAGATGGTGTTTTCTTATTTTTTAAACTTTTACTGATTATTATGGTTCTATATTAGGAGTGGTAGTAAAATAAAAGTCAAGTCAAAATCAAAATAGTTCAAAAACAACATTTTGGTACACCCAAGTGAAATAGCTACAAAATAAAACAAATATTTGATTCCGTCCAGTATAAAATATCAGAATGTACAAAGGTCGACATAAAACATTTTCATAAATTCTTTTTCTTTTATTAAAAAAATATTAAAATAACGGATACTTTTTGCCTATTTTATAACAGTATTAATTAGACCCTAATTAAAACATACTTAAATTACTGTAACAAAAAAAAAATTATCTAGTAGTGGTTTTTGCGTGGATGGTGAAGAATTTTTCATATTTATTGTTTCTGTTAATTGTATGAGTCTTCATAGGTGTCACCATATGGGTGATTTTTAAAAAAATATATATTCAATGCTCCGAATTGACAGTGCGGTTAGATTAGAACTAAAAATATTTTGTTCGTCCAAATTTATTACATTAGGTACTGATATCTTTGTAATCTTTAATTTCAGTTCTATTAGTCGAAAATTTATACAAATTTGCATCCTCTATTTTTCCTCTTAGGGATGGAATTTATCAAAATCCTTTCTTAGGGGATGCCTACGTCATAGTAGCTATATGCATGCAAAGTCTTAGTCCGATCGGTTTAAAATTGACAAAATTTCACACAAACTTTCATCCTCTATTTTATTACTCTTAGGCATAGAATTTATCAAAATCCTTTATCAGCGGATGCCTATGCCATAACATCTACCTGCATTCAAAATTTAAGCCCGATCCGTCCAGAGATTTGAGCTGTGTGTTGATAGATCACTATGTCAGTCAGTCAGTCGTCACCTTTAAGTTTTATATATTTGGATATATATATATATATACTTATAACTCTTCTTCAGCTTCATGTTTCTTGTTTCAGCCGCACTCGTCGTTGCGCTTTGCTTTTTATTTATTTATTTATTTATTTATTTTACTTATAATATAATATTAATTACTTAAGTAAGTAGATTTTTTACTTTGCCAATATATGTAATAAAATAAATAAACAACAACATCATTGGAAAATAAATATAACTGAAGTACTAAATAAAAATACTCAACTCACGTTCTAGTAAATATGACATACGAGATACGATCGATGGTTACTTTATTCAACGTAACTACTACAAATATTTAAGTTGTGATATTAATTTAATTGTAATATACTAAAAATATCTTAGTAAATACATATATCATGTAAAAAATATATTTTTTTTTAATTTTGATCAGTAAAGATAATGAGGAAAAGCAGTGAAAGTTTACGCTGCAGCATCTGACAGCCGTGGCATGCGCACGTGATCGATAATAAATATCAGTAGGATCCCTTAGATATTGATTTCTTTTTTTATATCTTCTACATTTTAGTAATGTAGTGTAGCATAGAGTGACAACGTTTAATTGTTAATACGATGGTTATTGTTTCGATTCCCACTAGTTAGAATGATTATATTTTAATTATTTTTGCTTTAGTACCTAAAACAACGCTCGGCGTTTAGTTCTGCCAATCAACACGCAATGTAACTGTAAAAAAAAGAAAGCGCGAACCTAATATATTTTTTTTCTTTTTGATCTATTTATACACAATATACATAAATAAAATTATGTGAACAATAAGCTTTATGTAAACAGTTACGGCCTCACGCTATTTTCCCTGGTAAGATAGGCAGAGACTCCATTAAAAGATACTCAATTCACCATTTTCCGCCTGAATTCGCCTAAACAAACATGGAAAATATCTATAAAATGGAACGGTTGATTTTCCCGGGTGTAGTGACGAACCCGCTAATTACATGGCTTTCAGTCAGACGAGACCTTCTCGTAGATAGGTCATCACAGGTCAAACACTATCGTACCCCATCTGAGCTGGAGTGTTTTTAATATAATCATAATTGGCTTCACATTGTCAGAATATGTCCTTTAACCAGAACTTACCTTACTTTACCTGTATTGTATTTTTTGAATGAGCATTTTTTTAAAGATCTTATGTTCTTTTATGATTGATTTCACGCGCCATGCTCCTTTTAAGTCATTATACAATTATACAAAATAATACAATACCACAATATATAGAAATACAGCAGTATAATAAATTTGTATGGAACAAAGCCAGAACTAACTTGACTCATGACTGTCCCATATGTTACATTGGCTATAGACCTGACCGAGTTTTATCGCGTCGAATTCAATCAAAAGATTGCATTGGATATTATAACGGTCAGACCGCAAGTAGTCAGTTACCCTCTTAACGTACAGTTACAGATTTACCCTACTTCGCGAGATTCATATCGCAAATTTATTAAGTTTCGCTGTCGTTGTGTTACAGCTATTAAAATGTTCTTTTGAAACACTCGTAAAAGGAATTATTACGTATTGTAAGTAAATACATGTAAAATGATTGTTTTTTGTTATGTTAAAGTTTAAGGAAAACGTAATTCGAACGATTGTTAACATACAATTACACTTTTGTTTTTTGGGGTCGTCGTGGCGCAGTGGAACAGTGCCTGATTGTAAACGAAATAATTGTGGGTTCGACTCCATCTCTTGTGATTATATTTAATTTAATTTCATTTGTTCGCTGTGATAGATCCTAAGACAAAGCATTGAGTTCCGCCACTCAATATGCAATACCTCAATTTTAGACCAGAACTAGAGAACGGATTGCCACTTCACAGGTTCTCACTATCTGAGTTGCTATGCAGAAAAAAAAGTTCAACTTTATATATATTTGTTCCTAATAAATAAGGTATATAGCATGCTGTTATATGCATAGATAAGTAGATGTTTTTATATTCAAGGTTGTAGCTTCTAAATGGAATGAAAATTAATGCAATCCTTTAAAGATTGTTAGCTGTTTTCTAATTAATGTAGGCATGAAAAGAACTTTCAAAAGATAATATCTGTAGATATCTATTAAATCAAAATGTTCAATTTTGGTATTGTATTATTTCTAAACTATAGGTACCTGTTAACTATATGGGATCTGGTGATAGTGACCAAAACATTATGTAATAGAATTCAAAACATCTCAAAGAAAAAAAGGCGATCTTGCAATGAATCAAAAACTGCACATACAATATTTCCTACAAGTTTTTTTCTAATAGTTTCTGTTACACTCGATTATTATAAGCTTTATATAATAGTTAAAGAAAAATAGTTACTTCTAACTGTGTTTTAGCACGATAACAATTAGTGCCTAATAGAATGAAGAATATACATTTTTATGTAAACAAATGTAAATATATACTGTAAGCATTTTGTTTTTTAAGTGAAAAAAACAGTATTACACTGTTATGAAATATTATATAAATATATATAGTACATACTAACTATATACAGCAATCGCACGTACGCCAAGAAACGAAGCTGGCCTTATAAACGAAGTACAAATAATTATACCAGTGACAGGCGTAGACCAACTATGTAAACAAGCCTAAGTAGCTAACATGAACTAGTGAATATAAACGAGATATCTCGATCTTCGTGACGTTCCTCGCTTTCGCCGTTATACCGTGAATTTTATACACACTTCGGTAATCGACCCTACGAAATATTAATAAACATATTTATTATATAAATGTGAATAATCGGTTTATTTCCCTCAGGCATTTAATATAACATATATTCGTTGAAAGCTATGCCTTTAAATTGCCTTTAATAAAGAATACCAATTAACTATGTTGGTAATCTTTGAAGAGAAATTCTTAGATTATGTAATATCAATATGTAACGGACATTATTTCTTTTTGGAACCGGATACCTTCGGAAATACCTTAATAATATGTTAAAATTTTGAGAAAATAAATAATTGATACGTTATAAAGTTTACATTATAAAGTTTAGTGTCCATACTAATATTATAAATGCGAAACTCTGTCTGTCTGTCTATTTGCTTCGCTTTCACGGCAAATCTACCGGTCCGATTTGGAACAAAATGGTTGTAAACAGGCTATTTTTTTTTCAATAATCAGCCCTTAAAAGGATGGGAATAGAGATGGAGATGAAAGATTGTATAAAAATATGAACCGCTTGAACAATTTCTATAAATTGTCTCACGAAACAATTCATGGCTCAAAGACGAAATAGGGGATGAAAATTAATTTAATGCAATAGAATGTGAGTGAAACCATGAACGTGTTGCTAAGCGGGTATAGAAATAAATATTAAAAAAAAACTTCTAATAACGAATAAGCTGCTAGTTACATGTAATACAGGAACATAGATACAACTTATCTAGATTTATGCGCTCTAAGCCTTAAAACCATTAAAACGCCTATATTATTAAAGCTGTCATTAAGCTGTAATATAAATTGACATGGCACGGTTCAGCAGAGTTAACGATCTACTTTATCTCGAATTTTCATTCATATTTTATTACTGATAATGACATAATTAGCACGTTTGTTGTGAATCCGATTTGTATTAGAAAATTGAACTTATCACAAATATTAGAAGAAGAGATAGAAAGATAGACAAATGAAAATTTTATAATAACATACAGGTTTTATAGGGCCATGGTGGCGTAGTGCTTCAACGTCAGACTGTAATCGCCATTGTTGTGGGCTTGATTCCTACTCAGGGTAATGATAATATTTAAATTATTTTCACTTCCCCGCTCTGGTCACAAGACAAAGCGATATGTAGAGCTCATCCACTGAACACGCTATGTTTAGGATTCGGCGGAAAGTGGAGAACGGTATGTCTTAACACTACGTTCTCTCTGCCTAGCAGGAAAAAGCGTGAAGCTTTTAAGTTTTATAATAAATCAATAAACAAGCGTGAAGACTAATAATTTATCATTATTATGTTCACGCCTTGTCTCTTTCCACAACAAATGACTAAAAAAGAATGATCTTTATTCGAATGATTACAAATAAATTGTTTTCAATTGAGTGAGCAATTTGAACAGGATATACCGTATATATAAGAAGTAAAATGTTACTTTTATTGCCAGCGTTGTGGGTTCGATCTCCACTAGAAGTAGACGGAACGCTATCCAAGTAAATAGCGTTCCATCTACTTGGATTCCGATTTTATAACTTAACGATCAGAGCACTTGGATAGCTTTCAAGAGGCGCGGGTTCAAGCCCCGCTACGTTTAAATTTGTATATGTCTTCTAAATATAAATTATATTAATATTTTAGATCTATTCGACTAATGACTTTGCTAGACAGTTTGCTACGTCTCTAAATAAATGGAAAGTTAGCAACTGAATGATTTATCACCAGATTACTTATCTGTCTACCGATTCCACAAAATTATCCGGGCGGAGGAGTATGATATTTTGTATAGTTTACATTGAAAAGAAAGTAGCTTCAAGGGTTTTCCCGCATAGCAAGGTAGCCCAAAATCGAATCATTGCGTGCTACCAAAGAGGTAGTACTAAAGTAATTATAACATAATCATGAAGATTAGTAGGACAGAACCCACAACCGGTCAGGTTTAGTAAGAAATTGTCCCATTGCCAAACGTGGCCACAAGGAGTCCAAAGTACTATTATTTTCTTAAACAAAAACAACAGAAATAATGTATTAAATTAATAGAATAAATATTACACTTTTGTACAAAATAAGTTACATACATATTTTACATTTTTTAATACAAATAACATATGTTTTAAATAAAACAAAGTAATTCGAAATAAATATTTAAATATATACTACACATTTTTCCTCTAAAAAATTATATTAATTGAATTTAGTAGTCGCCATATACATGTATGTTAAATATCTTTTCTATTTAACTATCCAATAAATTACAAAGTTTATATCTACGTAACACCTTGTGTCCATCTCGAATGTATAAACCAGTTCGGTTATGCAAATCTATATAACGATTTAGTAAATATTCGTTTTCGTTTTTTTAAATATATCTATCTGTTGGATAAGTAAAAGTGAATTATTATTTTTCACGATTATTATAAAATGTTTGGACGTTTGTGAAAGTTTCGACGCCTAAGAGGAAACATCACGGGCGATTTAATTAAAGAGAGAACTGCTCTGTAATGTTGGCATTGACTTTGAACTGCCCCTTTCCCCTTGTACAAATTCATAACACACGATGTGAGACTTCATTATACATGAATATTGATAACTCTGGTTAGGAAAGAAAAGCTTTTATTTAATGGCCATATTATAAGTTTTAACTTATAATTGTCTTTGTTTCTCAGGTTTACGTTTATTCCTCATTCCAGAATAGTTCGAGAAACCTAGAGTTAAGGCACTTCGTTCGACATTTTCCGCCTTTCGAGATGTTGTATTATTTATTTATTTTTTTATTGCATAAAGGAGGAAAGCGAGCAGAAGGTCCACCTAATGGTAAGTAGTTATCTTAGCCGATGGACATTTACAATATTGGAGTGATGGAGAGGAGGAGGGAGAAAGGATGGGGATGGTGGAAATATGGCGAACTCACTTACATGTCATGGAACTGAAACACACACTGGGCCAGTTGGAGAATGAATCTCCTATCACTAAGTTAATCGGTTCCTGCCTTTTACGGAACACTACCCAGTAACCAATTTTATTCTTATTCTAATTTTATTCTTACCCTGTCCTCCCACAGGTTAATTCATGTTGAGTCGTGGACCTCAACGCCACCTTTTGTTTTATTCACCAGAGCCGAGAAACGGAAATAATTTAAATATAATCATTCCCCAAATGGGAACGATCAAACGCTACATTTGCATTAATTTACTTTTTAAGAACAATATAATAAAATAAATAACTTAAAATAAATTAAATACATTAAAAAAGTCACGTTAACATCTCCAGTAACTACCGTTTTGGTCTCCTACTGCTTACTTAATCTTACATTACAACATCTTGTATCTTTATTTATACCTATATGTTAAATAACAATATAAATAAAGTTCACGTTACGTTACGAGAGTAACTAAAGCATTGTTAAGTCGAAGATGATGGATAATAAATAAATAAAATCCTTTTCCACAATAATTAATTCAATGTTATTGAAAACACGTTACATGTAGCAAAATATGAGTATAACGGGACTACTAAATATACAATGCTTGAAATCTATGCTTAGAGCGTATAAGCCTCTAGAGACTCGTTGACATAAACATAGTGAAAGCTTTCTATTTAAGTTTCTGTGTATTGCAACATTTTATGGCTAAGTTAAACTTGTATAATTTACGTCTATAAAAGAAATAACCAAATTAATAAAATTTATTTATATTATTCACATACATATGTATATTGCCACCCAAATGGCAATCTATATATATATAAAAAAAAGGACCTGATCGCTATCTGTATATGGCAGATATATGTGAAAAAAATATTTTAGCAATGTAATAGAACTTTAAAAAAATGATTTTTAATTTCTTTTCTGTTTGTTGGAACACGCTGATCTCTTAAGCGGCTTACCTGATTTAAATGCAGTTTTGACTATTGTATTTTGGTAGTAGTCGTCACATAATATTTAGCAATTATTTCATTTCAATTGGCGTATAAATAAAAAAAATACGACAATTCAAAATTACTATAAAATAACTGTTTCATGAAATTGTTTGAAACTTCAAAATTACGCAGATGAAGCCATGAGCGGGTTGTAAGTATTATAGTAAATTAGTCAACTACTGCCTAACTATTAAACATTACACGGAAACAAAATAATTACAATCACAAATGAAAAAAATATATAACAGTCCATTTCTATGAGTATAAGTATTAAGTACGATTTGAAGTATACTAGAAATACATACTGATTAATATACAAAGGATTATGTTCATTCATATTTTGACCCACAAACGAGTATTTCCTTATACTAAAATATGATAATTTAAAAACAACACACAATGTTTTGGTGAAAGGAGATGCAGTTTTACATAGTATCTATATCTATATTTAGTATCTATATCTAGTATCTATATCTAGTATTCTCAAAATAAATTAAATACTGTTAGCCATATATGTATATAAATATTAATACTACCTCTTCCCTGAACTTGGTTCGCATAATCTGCAATAAAAGTAGCCTAAGTTTTTTCTTATTACATCAGCTATCTGCCAGTGAAAGTCACGTCAAAATCGGTCCAGCTGCTTCAAAAATTAGCCGGAACAGAGACGGATAGTCAGAACAAATGTTGTAAAAAAAAATTGATACATGGACCGTGTTTACATACGTACGCATTAAGTAAAACGCGATTATTTTAATAATATATTCAGACACTTCAATTTTATTTATTTGTATAGATGCTTATTTAACTTAAGTACCTACAAAACGATATTCCAGTAGCAAGTATATCTGTTACGAGCATGTTTTACTTCCTTTTCACCTACTAAGCATTCATCTTTACCGTATTTACATCCTGTGAAGCAATACTTATGTACCTCAAATTAGCCAATTTTAAAGCTAACATGGTGTTATGATAACTGTGAAATATGAATAGCTTCAGTAATCTTATATACATATTATAATAAAAATAAAATTGTAGCTAATCGCTCCTTATTAATGACAAATAATTAAAATTCTATTCTGTTTATTTGTGCAGGTTAATGTCAGAAACATCTTGATTATTTTAAATACAGGTTTGGCTATTGCATTTTGGTAGTCTTTTCTTAAGATTTCGTATAATAATAATATATTTTTTACAATTTGTTCGTCAAAAAGAGTTACTACTATTTGAATTTTGTTTTTTTGTAGCTTCACGCTGTATCCCGCACACTGCAGGGTAGGCAGAGGGAACCTAGTGTTAAGACACTCCGTTCCCCACTTTCCGCCGAATTCGGAGGCATTGCGTGTTAAGTGGCGGAACTTAACGCCGCGCTTTACCTCGACACCAGAGCGAAGAAAATGGAAATATTAAATATTTCCACTCCTCGAGTGAACTACTATTTGAATTTTGTCCGACCAAATTGTTATAAGATAAACTTTATTAAATAAAACTAAAGCTTCAATTCACTTAGGTGACGCTGCGAACGAATCACTAGTTTATAATATATAAGAAGGCAACAGTGAAATACAATTATATATGTTTATTTCCTTGGGCACGATGCTAGATTTATGTTGGCTATATAAAAAAAAACAAAATTAAAAATTTTGAAAATACCCACGACGGTTTAATTGTAATTGAAAAAGGATAAAATAACTAGAAATCCCCCGCCTAAAAGAATATATGTAACGAGATGATGGGGACGACTTCGTCGGAGCTGCCATTACTTTAAGTTTGCTAACTTCTTCTAGGTTTTCATGCTGTTAAAACAGGTTTAGGAAAAAAATTAAAATATTAATATGAATTTACAGTTTTGATAACTGGTACCTATTCCTTTTAAAAACTTTAAGAACGAAATCTATACTGTTAGCTACTATATTTAAAATAGAGGTTGCAACTGGCAGCCCCCGACGAAGTTGTCCCCATCATCTCGTTACATATATTCTTTTAGGCGGGGGATTTCTAGTTATTTTATCCTTTTTCAATTACAATTAAACCGTCGTGGGTATTTTCAAAATTTTTAATTTTGTTTTTTATTTTAAACTTTTTAAAGTGTATAGATACACATTATATATTATTACATAATTTCGAAATACTTTATATTAATCTTCATGCAAATCCAAAAAAAATTATAAGCTAATGCTTTCTGGTTATCAAATGCCTATTGCAGCGCCTGGCAGATTGTCACCGCAACATTTTTAGGAAACTTAAGTTTAACCAAATCAGTGAAAATCACAAAACCCACTAGTAGTTTTGATTTGGAACAAATTAATTTATACTGGAGCGCCCCGTGGTAGTTTGTGATATGGCATATAAAAACACGCAACAATTAAACCTGAACCTATCACAGAAAACCGCATCAAAATAGGTTTCACACAAAAATACAAGCAAATGCTTACTACAGCGCCCCCTGGTGAGGTGTCACCACGACACATATACGAGAACACGCGCTAATTGAGCCTGATCCTATCGTTGAAAACTGCATCAAATTCAGACTCGTAGTTTTAACTTTGCACCATCAAATGTTTAATGAAGCGCCCCCTGGTGAGTTCTTAACGTAAAAAAAAACTAAAAACATACACCAAGTAAAGGTAAATCTAATACTGAAAACTCTGTCCAATCGGACTAGTAGTTGTGGTTTTACATTAAATATTACAAACAAATGTTTACTGCAGCGCCCCCTGGTGAGTTAACACGATAAAGCATATCCAAGAACATGCACTAATTAAACTTGAGCTTATCACTGAAACTGCATTCAAATCGAATTCGTCATTTTAGCTTAGCACAAACAATATTTTACTGCAGCGCCCCCTGGTGACTTGTCACCGTAATATAAATTTAAAAACATGTACTAAACAAAGCGGAATCTAAAACTCTTTCCAATCGTACTAGTCGTTATTGTTATACACAAAAAATGGAAGCAGCTACTCACTGCAGCGCCCCCTAGAGGGTTGACACATACTTGAAAATATGCACGAAGTAAACATACATGACACATATATGAAAATATGCACTAAGTAAACTTGAATCTATCATTGAAAACTGCATTCAAATCGGACTCGTAGTTTTAGTTTTGCACAAACAAATGTACTTACTGCAGCGCCCCCTGGTGAGTGATCACCGTAACACATATATGAAAAGATGCACCAATTAAACTTGAACCTATCGTTGAAAGTTTCATCTAAATCGGACTAGTAGTTTTTACTCTACATGAACAAATGTTTACTGCAGCGCCCCCTGGTGAATTTTCACCGTAACGTAAAAACAAAAATTTTAAAATATGTACGAAGTAAAGCTTAATCTAGTACTGAAAACTCTAGCCAATCGGATAAGTAATTTCGGTTTTAGACAAATAAATATAAGAAAAATTTTGGTTTTACACAAAAAAACTCAAACAAATGCTTATTACAGCGCCCCCTGATAAGTGGTCACCATAACACATATATGAAAAGACGCACCAATGAAGCCTGAACCCATCCTTGAAAGTTTCATCTAAATTGGAATAGTAGTTTTTGCTCTGCATAAACAAATGTTTAGTGCAGCGCCCCCTAGTGAGTTTTCCCCGTAACAAAAAAAGAAAAATCTTAAAATATGCACCAAGCAAAGATAAATCTTTTTATGAAAACTCTTTTTAATCGGAGCAGTAGTTTCGGTTTTAGACAAATAAATACAAAAAAAGTACAAACAAATGCTTACTGCAGCGCCCCCTGGTGGTTTGACACGATAAAACATATCCAAGAACATTCACCAATTAAACCTGAATCTACCACTGAAAATCTATTGAAATCAGACTATTATTTTTTGAGATAATTGAAAACATTCGTTTTCACGTAAAATGCTTACTGCAGCGCCCCCTGGTGAGTTAAGGCAATAAGACATACATAAGAACATACGCCAATTGAACCTTAACCTATCATAGAAAACAGTATCAAAATCGGACTTATAGTTTTGGAAATAATTGACATAGTAATTTGCACAAACACACAAACAAACAAACAAACAAACAAACAAACAAACAAACAAACAAACAACCTCTCACCCCAAACACATATACAGTCGCCGTTCCGTCGCGGGTAAAAAATGGAGCGGTTACTTAACTGTCTTCAATGAATTACAACTAGATAACATGTCAAAACAAGCTTTTGTTAAAAAGTAATGAGTTTATGTAAATACATAGATTTCATAGCTATGCTCGTAATAGCATGCAAAGTTATACAAACATGCCATATATTTCCGCGAAACGCCCATATTGCAAAATTACTTAACAAATACTTCGTATATTTTCCTAAGTAAATAGATATTTTTGTGACAATGTAATAACATATTAAAATAATACAATAATATATAAAAAAAATGTTAATATAAAAAAATATATTTTTTAACGTAGGTGCTCTAATCTTTAGCTTACCGATAGAGCGAGCGTTGGCTGGATAAAGCATATTGAATACCAGAGAAAACCGTTTCAGTTTAAAATATTATAAATTTAAACCTCTTTACGCATGCTTGTCTTGATAAGCTGGAGAATGCGTGATCGGAGCGTTACGAAAAGTATAATCAGGCTTGGCGAACGGATGTTTAAATCATAAAACGAGAGGGCGTTAACTTACTGAAAAAAGAAAGAGAAAAAGTTACATCGTGTATAATTACTAGGGCAAAAGAGCGAGACGCAAGCAATTTTTTTTTTAATTATCTCTCATAACCAGATACGTTTCATGCTTTTTACTCCTCTAATATGTCTAGTTAGGATGTCTATGTAGTCTAAAGTACATTCGTTTTTTTATATATTATCATCTTAAAGCAGCGATGATTGAAATGTCAGCTTCGAGTATTATTAGCTGAGTTATGCCTTCTTTATAAATTACAATTTTGTTATTTTTTTATCGTATATTGTAATTATTTTGCTATGGCAATAAATATGTTTTATTATTATTATTATTTTTAAATTTTCTTATTCTAAGCGCGTGAATAATAATTTAAAAATACTTAATATAGCTTAATTACAAAAATTACATGTACAGGAACTGGTTGAAAACATAATTTCCTCGGAAAATTATATATCAACCACTTTTCTATATTCAAGTAAAGCCTAAGGCGACGAACGAATTAAATTACTCGTGTTCAAACCGCAAGTAGATTATTACACGTTTAAATGGATTTTTCTTCCGATTTCCTAGTAGTTATGATAGCGCATCACATATAATTTTTCTATGCATTGGCTAAACTAGTTTCTAGAAAGTAGTCTTGTCTTATAAATTTAGTTGCAATTTTTAATCTAGAACTGCATAATTTACAACTAAGTACCACTTAATTTCTATAAAAGAACGAGTTAAAGTGACCTACATAAACGAAAATGCTAATAAATCGATTGGCAAAAATTCTAAGAGTCTTACTCTCAATTTCATTGTGTGGTTACGAAGAAACAGCCTTTGACCTTAACTTTCGCTGGAGACAATAAAAACTTCCGCTTACTCATTCTGAACTTGAAAAGTAATCCCTGAATGATTCAAACGTGACATGTTAAGTAAAGTGAAATTCGCCTTTTGTTTGTCGTAATGCAATGCCCATATTCGGACAATAAATCTCATTTGCAATTTTAATGAATGCAGCTCTTTGTTCCGTCCTCATGATTACTGTCTTAGTAAAAGTGAGATTTGATAAGTGCTTATCAAAAATATTATCTTATTTGTGGATTATAAATCATAGTTTTTTTTTTAAATTGTCATAAAAAAAATTAAAAAATGCGAATATGTTTACGATGAGATGAAAAAAACTCCAGGAAATATTTTATTATATGGATACACCACGAACAACAGGCCCGCACTCACAAGACCATCCTCCATTGCATTACAAAAAAAAGTATTGATAATTAATATCCAATTAATAAAATTGTAATGTTCATTTTATAACTCATTAATTATTATTGCTTGGATGTATTCCAATTATTTCGGTTCACTAATTAATATTTACCGTATCGTTGTAAAAAGTTTGATACACTAACCCACTACGCTTAAAATTTAAAGACATACCAAAGAAAAGTAGAACGTCGCGTGCTCGTAAATATTACCTTTACTTAATACACTTAACGGTCATTAGCTAAAGGGATTTATCGAATTTTATAATTACAAAGTTATAGTTCTAGATAACCGCGTTACTGAGGTTTGCGGTAACCAGCCGCGGTATTATTAACGCGCTACCTTTACTATATCTTTTCTTACAAAAGAAAGTATTTTCGTTTATTATTACAAATTCAAGGAAATATATCTAATTTCTAATATTTTTTTGCAACATTACATGCTTACAATTAATAGCTTATGGTCAACTAAAGATCTTTTTCATTTAAGGCTTATACTTATAATTGTAGGCTATAAAAATAAAGCAAGTAACTTGACTTGAAAGACTAAACTGAAGAACTTGTCGTTAGTGATGGGCAAAGCTTAATTGCAATTGACAATTAAATATTACTTAGACTTAGAATAATTAATCATTTGTTTGTGCGTAAATCACAATTATATATTTATACATTCTTTATCGTTATGTAAAAATAACAACTTATTAATTTTCAGCTAATTGTAATTTTTATTTGATTTCCCGCCGAAAAAATAATGAATTTTTAATATTTACTTAGTAATTGCAATTAAATTTTGCCCAACGCTGTAGTTGACATGAAGACTGGCTTTAGATAATATTGCCCAATATCGTACACAGAAAATGTTTTAATACTTTTAAGCAAAATATTTGTGATTGTTATATAATATAGAGCATTATTAAAATATATACCTTGAACAAATCAAAATATAAATTTACATTTGTATTTTTCTACACCAATTAACGATGTTTGAGTGCAAATGTGTCGCTCAGTGGAAAGTTATTACTCAAACATTTTTTTTGGTTATAGAAGATCGAAAACACTAAATAAATTGTTATAATGTACCATTAGTCTTATCTTGTGCAAAATAAATAGAAAATAAATACTTTTAAACATTGTTAAAGTGTTATTTCACACTTAGGAAAAAAACATCTTTTAGAAAATAAATCTTAATTTAATGTTACTAAATCATTTATAGTATAAATTTATTGTAGACTTTTAAAATCGCACCTTGCAGTAACAGATGTCAAAAGGTTCAAGAAGTACAAATCATCATGAAAGCACGATAAATCTCATTTCGTAGTGAATGTAAGATTTCATTTATGCTAGGCACATCATTTTAACAATTTTGCCCAACTATTTTAACTTTTAATTAAAATTGCTGTTTGTTATCATAAGCATCTTAAGCGAATCTAAAAGCCTTCGTGACTTAGGAAGAGAGCGTCAGACTATAAGAGCGATCGGTTATGGGTTCGATTCCCACTATGGGATTGGAAACGGGGAAACGATTATATTTATTTATTTCATTTCTCCACCTTGTTATGAATAAAGTGCTAAAGTTATGAATTTGGACGAAAAACGGAAAACAAAGTAAAGATACGAACATGGCCGGAAAACATTGAACGGAGTGTCTTGTCACTAAGTTCTCTCTGACTACCCTGCCTTGGAAAAGCGTAAAGCTGTAAAAATTTAAAATATTTTTTCATATAAAGCTAAAAATAGCTCATCAATTAAATAAACAAGATCAGCTTTCAAAATTTTACTTATCAGTAACGGTTGACTTGAAGGTTGTAAATATTTTTGTATAAAAACTACATTTAATTATATGTAAAAAATGACTTGCTCATTTTGACGCATCATATGAAAGTGTGTCTGGTTTCGACAAAGTAGGGCGCTATTCGCACATTTGACGGCTCACCAAACCTAACAATGTAACAAAAATATTTTTTAAGCAGAACGCACGTATTGAATTAAGGTAAAATTTAGATAAACATACAAGCAATTAATGAGATGTAAATTATGATTATTAATTATAGTTAAAATATAACATAAGCGTTGTACAAGCGTTTCTTAAATTACTTTAATAAAGCAAATTCAGGCCTTTCCGGCTAGATTTACAATGTCTTTTAAGACAAAAAAGTCTCTTTTAATTTTTGATTTATTTATTTTTTATTTTTACAAATTCAAAGAAATCTATCTATATGTATGTTATTTTTCAAAGTCAACTATACAAAGAAATCTATCTATATGTATGTTATTTTTCAAAGTCAACTATAGATATATTTTATTTAAGGCATATATAATTGTAGACTATAAAAATTACGCAAGTAACTTGACTTGAAAGACTAAACTGAAGAACTTGTCGTTAGTGATGGGCAAAGCTTAATTGCAATTGACAATTAAATATTACTTAGACTTAGAATAATTAATCATTTGTTTGTGCATAAATCACAATTATATATTTATACATTCTTAATCGTTATGTAAAAATAACAACTTATTAATTTTCAGCTAATTACAATTACATACAAGCAATTAATAAGATGTAGATTATGATTATTAATTACAGTTACAATAGTTAAAATAAGCGTTGTACAAGCGTTTCTTAAAATACTTTAATAAAGCAAATTCAGGCCTTTCCGGCATACTGAGGTAGTCAGGGAGAACCTAGTATCAAAACACTTCGTTCTCCGCTTTCCGCCAGAAGTACCGATACTGCGTGTTGAGTAGCGGTCACGCTATGGTTTATTTTAAGTACCAGAGGGGAGAAATACAAATAATATACTGTTAGGATAAAGTTAAACACTGGCCAGTGTATAGGCCATATACTGGCCATAATAAAGAAGAAACACGTTTTATCATATTTAAAAATAGAACTGTCATATGTTTGACATTTTAAAATAATGCGAAGTTGATAATGTGCCTTTGGTGCTTAGATATTTAATTGCATATTAGAGAACATGTTAAAATGTAAGGAAAATACTGTATTCACCATTATTTTATTATATTGGCCAACGTTACCTCTATAAGACACCTAATAATAAATGCGTCTTTAAGAGTACATAATCATTTCGACAGGTGAAAATCGAACTGCACCATGAAGGCCTCGTATTAAATTATTTATAAGTGCAATTCTTATTATTTAAAATAATCGTGTTCAGACACCAAAATATGTCTAAAAGCTTACACTGAAGGAGCTGGTTTCAGTGAAATTAATAGTTACGACTTAAGATTAAAAATAATGTCCCAATTAAAGTTGGACCTCCAGGTGTGTTAAAAACATCTGTATTATTCACTTTTTATACAATCTTACGGTTTCACATTCGTATATACATACAACAAAAATATAAAAAAAACAAGAAACTATTTTTAAATTACCTAGTTTGCATTATTTTCTAAAAACACAGTCGTAAAACACAAAGTGGATACATAAACATAAGTGCGTCTTACAAACCAAGTTTGAAGTGGAATCGTATACACTTTCATTTGTTATAACTTAATATTCAACGATTTTGGAGTAACGTAAGTTTCTCGATGTTTTATTGAGCTCTTATGAGGAAAGCGTCACACTCTATGCTCTTTCTTTTTTTGTAAAAAAATTAAGTACATTTTACGTAAACAATCAACTGTAGGCATTTGATAATTCAATTTGTGTTATCACATTAAGTACTTAATAATTAATTGAGTCTATGGTGGTGCAGTTGCGTTTTGATCGTGACTTTTGGCGGTTCGATTCCCACTCAGGAGAATAAATTAGATTAGTAAAATGTTAATATTTATTCATATTTTGTTTCTTATCTAACTCCTTATATAAGTAAGCATGTCGGTATTATCATTTTCCGTGCTCCGTTATTCATTTTCCGCCTATTGTGTATGAATAACCAAAATGACTATATAGTATTATAGTATTATATGACAGTCATGTAAAGATTTTATGACAATTAATAAACTCAAAAAATGAATTCAAAAAATATTTTTAGTTGTTGTCATCGACAAATTTAATTTTACCTACATAATAAAAAAGTTAGGTATGTACCTACATCATTGTTTTCTTCTTATCAAATCACTAATAAGAGATATTAAAATATAAAAAGTTTATTATTGGAGTAGTAAAAAGACTTAATATGTGATATAACATTATTCATAAAACTCACCATAATAAATCGCTGACGACACCGCGAAGGCTTGTAAAAAATCCAAAACATAACAAAAATATAATTCCAAAAGTTAACAAAAACCAAAAAGAAGCAATTAAATAAATTATCTACCACGATATTTATCACAAAAATGACACATCACATTCCAAATAACATCGTTCGAAATTTAGATTGCGCGCGTAACATCCATAGACAAAGTTTTCTTTTCTTTTTTTTTTTTTAATTGGACGTTATAATTGTCTCGCGTGCCAGTGTTGGTAACGTGTGGAGCGTGCTTTGTACACGCCGGACGGTGGTCAACTGCTTGGAGGTGGTAGTGGTAGAACTTCACGCACGCAACTCAACGGTGCCTTACCGTTTGCTATGCACTCGGCTGAAATTGTAATATATTGATGGTAATTATGGAAAAAAATATTATATGAAATAATCTTTAGGTTAAAGGAAAATAATGTTTATGTTGTTCAAAGATTTGCTTTATTTAAGAGAATTTAAGACAGTAAATATTTTATCTTTAAGAATATTTTATATTTAATACATACTGAATTTAAGTTTTAGTAAATATATGTAATAATAATCTAGAATATTAGAATATTTTTTTATTTACCAACAGTGCCTATGGATTCGGTGTGAAAGTTTATATTTTGTCTTTCTAACCACTCCCTCATACTCATAAGTTAAGGTTGTGAAAGTGTGCAGTTTTGAAAAGATGAATTAACATTTAATAACGTTACGAATAACATATTAGTGTTAGCTCGTATGTTACTAATGAGCGTTAATTGCTCTATTTTTTACATCTATTTACTTACTACCTATTTATTTATACTTTCCCAAATTTTATAGAATTTTAATTGACAATGTATTCTAATAAAAATATAAACACGCGCGTATTATTTTTTTTCTTTTAAATCTAATGTGATGCAAATTGTAACCTATGCGTGAAAAATTATAAAGGAGTTGCATTATTTTTCTATTTGTGTAATTCCTACCTATTAAGTGATACAAAATTTCCATCGTCTTACTGGGTAAAATAAAAGAGCGTTATTGCAAATTTATTTTTTTATTACTCAAAGGCAATCTCCTATTATCAGACTAATATAGGAAAAACGATAACATCGTCACACACATACGATGCTAATAGGTTCAATCCTTACATGTTAAAATATTTAGACATAAAAATTTCGTCTATGGAATTATCGTGCGGGCAATATTTAGTTCCTCTACTCTTTCACGATTCTTCTTAGTTTTACCTTTGAAAATTACCTTTGAAAAACGAGTAGATGACTCTGAAGATAAAAAAAGAAATCGTGATATACCATATAATTACTATTTTTGCGAAGCAAATTCAAAATTATATAATACTAATTTAAAACTACACGAGGCTATATAAACATTTTAATGTTATGGTATGTATACTTAACATAAACCTACTTTACCTAATTTGAATGAAATTCTACTTTCTTATGTAAGAAAACGTATGACACAAATAGCAACATAAAAATGACTCCTATTTAAATCAATTACCTATCTAATTTAACGCTGGCTACGAAGCTAGCGTGGATATGAATCCACGATTACCTTATCAACGTTTCTACAACCGTTATACTATTCTACAAGAAAAACAGCTTCTGTCATATAAATCTTAACGAAACAATCTGATTGACATACAGTTCCCGCCTATTCAGTTATTAATTATCGTACACTTATCGGTTGAATAATGATCGCTTAAGCCTACGCTCTGCGTAATATTTAAAAGGCATAATCTTCCTAGTATTTATGCTGGAGAAACTCAATCTAGACAGCCGGCGTAACGAGAATATAAATTATACGTTAAACTCGCGGGGCAAGTCGATGCCAATAATAAGCATCAATTATTGTTCTATTTATTACAATATAACTGTCACGCGAATAACCTTTTTCCTATGCAAACGAATCAAAATGATTACTTAATAAGGAGCTAATTGATTTTAATATTTAATGTTTAATTTATCTGATCAGTATAAGTAGGTACGTACGTACATCTACACCAAGCGCGGATCCACTATTGTGGGCACTATGAGCATGCCCACAACCTAAATTGCTTGTGACTTCATATAGTCTTTTCTTGACACAAATTCTCTGACTTACATAAAATGAAAAAAAAATTGGTGCGAGTTTCTCAATTGTAAATATCTTCATGTTCATACTCCGACTTACACTTGGCCGATCTTGAAGTGGCTTTGTCTACAACCTTTTTTGAATGTTGGATCCGTCCTTGACCTACACAGTACATATGTAAGGTCTATTTAAATATTTTGTTTGTCGTTTTAAACATTTAAGCTGTAAACTTTGTATTTATAATATAAAAGTGACAGGTACCATAGTACCCTTCACTTCTATGTCATATACTATAATTTATGAATGTCATAGTCCAGGTATATGCGACGAATGCCGATCTAAAAGTAGCTGCATCTCTTTGATACTACAACTTAATAAGAAGAAAGTTATGTAAGGCACTTTCTCAAGGTAGAGTTGCTAAAATAATATAAATATAAAAAATTTCAAAAATAAAACCTGAACCTACTACCGTGGAGTACAGTCTCATCACGACCACGACACGACACTGTCTCTTCACAGCTACCGTGTAAAAAGGTTAGAATGGTTACTTAAGAATGTTTTGTTATAATAGTTTGATATATGCTTGTATGAACACTTTATTTCTTATATTTTTTTTAATTATACTACTAAACCCATTTAATACTCAATATGTACATGTGTTACATAATGACTTATTATTATTGTTATTAAATATGGAATCTGAACCGCGTGTGAGTGTGTGTATGTGTATAAAAAATAAAATAGCCATCTTCTATTATGCAGCAATATTTTAAGTACTACATTGATTAAATGGCTTCAGACAATTTCATAAAAAATAAATGAACATCTGAAACTTTCGCGCTCTAGGCTATAATAAATAATCATCTTCCTGGTGCAGTGTTGTGACACGTCTGACTATAAACGAAGTGGTTGTGGATTCGATTCCCACACGTGAAAATGACTATTTTATTTAGACACTAGGATCTCTTTGACTATCCTGTTATGCGGAAAAAGAGTGAATAAAAAATACGTTTTATATAATCCTAAATGTTTATAAAAAATAGGTATACAAAGTACGAAATTAGTCTATTCGATATACTGTAACTGTAAACACGACTGTTTGTCAGGTCGATTCCCATTTTGAAGAACTGAAATATTTAATATTTTCTGCGCTCTAGTACCGAGGCAAAGTGCGGCGTTATGTTCCGCAACTTAACACACGATGAGAGTGAAATGTTTTAACACTCCCTCTGCCCACCCTGCTGCGTGCGGGATACAGCATGAAGCTTAAAAAAGCTTAAAGAACTAAGCTATCTGTCTAATAAATAATATTATTATATGAAAGCAATCATTAATGTATGGAACGCCATCTGTATAAAGATAGGGTAACTTTTATAATAACATAAGCACTATCACAGGTTGTTCTCAAATGATAGATTATTATTTTAATACGGTACTAGAAACGTGATGCAAATTGTAGATGGCGCTACGCAGAACTAACTTTTATTATAGCTACGTCGTGGCAGTATAACATTGTACCGGAATGGTCTACTGCTGTCATTATTATAATATTTTTTGATTTAAGCTAATTTTATGCGAAAATTCTCATTGAGATAAGAATGATTTGACTTTAAGAAACTTGTCTATATAAACTCGTCTCTACTTCTGATTATATCAAATAAAATATATATTCCAACAGTTTATGTATACTTTTAAAATATGTTATAACACTTGCCTACTGTATATTTTCGTTATATCTATATTAGCTATATCTTTCGCTTCTATTTTTAAATAACTTTGTAATAGAGTTCCGATCAATTCATATGATCTTACAACTTTACTACACAATTACTATTAAATATAATTTTCTTAAAAACACTTGGTGAAAAAAATGCAAGTGAAGTATTAATTCAATTTTATTTTATTTTTTTGTGTAGAGTATGCACAATATTTTTCAGTGATAGGGGATACGATCATTATATCGATTAATACCTACTACTACTATATTCATTATTGTATTACAAATGATTAGAAGGCTTAAAAAATATTTATATTATACAGTCTTTAGATAAAATAAATAAGGTTACTTCATAAAATGATGGACGAAATGGCTCCTACCATATTATCTTGCAGTATATAATAAACAATAGGGGCCAGTCATGGAGCAGAGGGACAGAGTGTGTCTGTAAAGCGACTGGTTGTGGGTTCGATCCCCATTCGAGAAGTGCAAATGTTTAATATTTCCATTTTCTTCGCTTCGGTGTCGAGGCAAAAGCGCGACGTCAATTTCCGCCACTTAACACGCAATGTCTCCGAATTTGGCGGAAAGTGTGGAACGGAGTGTCTAGGTTCCCTCTGCCTACCCTGCTGTGTGCAGGATACAGCGTGAAGCTAAAAAAATAAAACAAACATATAGGTATAGGTACCTCGTAATAAGTGAATCTTAACAGAATCTCATCGTAATAGTCCTTCTTTATGGAAAAATGATTTGTAAATAAAACAAAAAGTATATATATTTATTAATTTATTATACATGTATAAAAATAATAGAATGAATTAAATACAATCGTTGTGTAACTTTTGAAATTAGTCTAAAACGTAACTATACCAGTAAACCTATATACATTTTTTTAAAATTTAAAATAAGTACGTTCATCCTTATATAATAATTACTATTCATTTTGAATAATTCGATGTTTATAAAGAATACAAACGAAATAACATTAATGGCACTCATAGCCTAAAGTATTTAAGAAATTTTGTAGCCGTGGTCCTTTATATACATGCTACCTGTAATTTTATACTATATATTTATGATAAAATATTTATAAAAGCTCACCCAGTCGTATTAAAATCATTGATAAACACGATAGAGATACGATGCAAAAGACAATAACAAATGCAATAAAAAAACAGTTTTACAATATTAGTTATGTATGTATATTATATATAGGTATATCAGTGGCGAAGTACCCATATAACGTGATCCCCTCCGGCTTACCATTTGTAAATTACTTTTCCAAGGATCCCAGATTATAAATGACTTATATGAACATCGGATTACCTCGACAAAAATGTCACACTTCGCCAATGCCGTATATATACCTAGTTAAATTATATATATCAAAAAATGGCAGACAAGACACATATCCAACAAAAAACAAAGATTAATAAAACGTGTTTACTGAAATATACGTGTTTTTTGATATTCTGCCTTTACCATTTAATAAATTTGTTTGTAAATTAACAGAACTTAGGCTATTCTTTTTGTACAGCTCCATGTACAAGAGGCCAACTTAACTCTATAGTTTGAGGTTACTTTATGTACTTCAAAGTCTCATTAGGTACTGTAGTAAAACAATGCGACTATACTTATAAAAAACTGCAATTTTATCTGCCTTTCACATTTATTTTTGCAATAAAAGTATGCTTAAAGAATACATTTAAACATTTAAAAGCAAAATGTGTTAAATGTGTAAGATGAAAATTCTAAAAGTTGAACGAACATGATGTAGTGATCTTTGGCCTGCATTAATACAAACTATTAATTATATGGGCCTATATAAAAGTCTTGTTTTATGTAAAGTGATATAAAGTGGTTGTAGAATATTACATTTTAAACAATGTCTTCATTTGCTACTTCATCTACATGTTATGTCAAGACGCACTGAATTATGAATATACAAAATGTTAAATTATAAGTATACATTATATGTTTAAAGAAATAAGTAATTTTATTAAGAACCATGTTATTTTTTTGTTTCTATATATTTCAGATTACTTACACTATAAACAAAATTTCTCAGATCTTTTTATATATTTATTTTTTTCACGTAAAAATTGCAACTTGTATCATATAAAAAATGTTATTATATTAAATACAAAAGGACTTTAATAGTAAGTATTTGAATGCTTATGTTGATAACCATGGAAAACATTTTTAGAAAAGGTAGAAAAATTCTGCTATTTTACATTTTTATACATTTTTTAAAAATGTTTTTTTATGTTATTGATATATATGATCATCTTTAAATCACACTAAGTTTGGTTGTGTGTTCCATTAAATACAGTCCAATGGTATCTTAATCTATTGACTCGTTCAAACTTTCACATAGATAGCTTATTCTAAATTTAATTATAATTAAAACATTTATTATCATTGACTCTTATTTACTGTTAAAAGTAACATTGTTTTCTAAAATAAAAGAACGCTCGCGTGATTTTATTGCTCAAGCCAATTAACTGTCAAATTAGTTTATTGCGTTTTCCTCAATTTGTAAATTGTTAACACCGATACTAACTTGACTATTAAAAACAAATTAAGTTTTAAAAATAATTACATATATTTTTTAATTTTTTTATAAATGAAATAACTAAATATAGGTACCAAAATTACATTATTTTATTTGCCATTAATATTTTAAAACTTTAGCGTTGGATTTTGCCACATCATATACAAGGACTCTATTTGAGAAGAAATTAAAAATGAATAAAGCATAGTTCTATTTTGTGTTTTGTGCATAATGAGGACAAAGCTTCAATGTAAAAAGCCTTATATAATTATAATTTTTTTTCAGAATATTATTGCTCAAAATTAAAACTACTGACAAACTTATATGTTCATAGTTTCATTTGTAGCAAACAAATACAAGAGAATAAATCGAAAACAATACGACAGACAACGCTACGTTAGAAATTGTCTCCGTTTCGAATGTGGTATACGAAAGAACAATCGTGACAAATCGATGCAAATGAATCGAGTTGTATTGACATCGATACAATTTAGCAATCGGTATTCGACGAGCGTGCGAGCTGGTACATAGGTAGAATTGTTTCATATATTCGTAACATGATTGGTGCTCTTGCTCTACGAGAGCAACGCTCGTTAGTCGTTTCTTCAACTCGATGGCACTGCTCCCGGCGTAATGTTATCTGTAATAAAGTTTATAGAATTATTATACCTTTTTTATTATTTTAAAATATTTTTTTCATGCTAAGATTAAGAAAAACATTTTTTGAGATTTTGAATTGTATTTAAATCACATAAATTGTTTTCATTTCTTCGCTCTGGTACCTAAGATAAATGAAGTTCCGCCACTTAACATGTTATGTCTTAATTCTGGCGATGGTGGAGAGTGGAGGACGAAGAATTTTGGTATCGGATCCTCTCTGGCTAGCCCGGTATGCGGGAACAAGCGTGAAGCTGTTTTTTTCATAACAAAAAATATAACACTTGTTTCCTGCTACATTCAAATTTTATACGTCTTCTAAAAATGTTTGTTTTCTTTAAAGTTTACAACTTCTCAAGAATTCTACACAATACATCCATTGTTCGAAAGAACAAAGAGTGTTCTCAAATGTTGTATATAATAAATATGTTCTCAAGCTTCCTTATAGTAAAATTTGAATGTTAGGTAACACATATTCAACTATGTCATGTACCAATAACTCGAAGCCATCCATTTCCATACAATTGCACGATTGTATTGACTCAATGGCACACCCATGGTTCTTATACTGCATATAGCTAACATTGTTCCAGTTAGATTATGTTGCAGTGAAATAATTATATGTACCTACTTTCCTAACCTATATTTATAGCATTGTTATAATCATTTTAATAGTATTACTATAGTTAATTAGACGATTTTTTATTACAATACTTCAGTAGTGAGTTGTAGATTTTAAAAACGTTCAAAATATTTTCAAAATTTCAAACATTAGAATGGCCTTGTATGAAAAAAAAAAAACTATATTTTCCAATTTTTGTATGTGAGAATTAAGATCTTTGTATGTAATATACTTTCGGTAAATAATATACGTATAGGCACGAGTACCTAGGAACATAATATACGTTTAACTTATAACCAAGCTAACCAATCGTCGAAATTATTTTCAATTCAGTTAAGTATTGCCTATTTATTTATTTTAAAATTATCAAAAACCAAAAAAGGACGCTTATTATTTGCAAGAAAAGGCTTGGCTTTTTTATACATAATATGTAAGAAAGTGGGGAACAGAGTGTCTTAACACTATGATCCCCCTGCCTACCCTGCTGTGTGCGGGATACAGCGTGAAGCTATTTAAATTTTTTAATGTATAAAAAAAGCCAAGCCGTTTCTCGCATAGCTAGCTAATCTAGTATTATCTTAAGTACCAGAGCGAAGAAATGACAATAATTCAAATATTCCTCTCAGTGGCCATCGAACCCTGACACCAGTTTTACAGGCAGACAGTGTTATATTGCGTCACGACTGAAAAATTAAAAATATTAAATAATTATATCTATGTTGTTAATTTTTTACAAAGGAAGTTTGTTTTACCTTGGGCCGTGCCTCGCGCGTATTACATGCGGCGGTACTTCTCGACGTTCGACATCGTCAGAGTTCAGCTGCAAGCCAGCTACTAGTTGCATGATCTCACGCTCTTTCTTAAGTTCTTCTCGACCTGTCTCCACCTGGAATAATCAGAAAGACATTTTTATTATTATTAAGTAACTAACAAATTGTAATAGAAAATCCTTTTCAAAAACACATTGCAGATGTTCATTGTTAAATATTTTGAAACTATAACTGAAATTATTTATTTCTTTTATTTATTATAAGATAAGAAGTTAATTAAAGTATATGTTTTTAAACTAATATTCAAAAGTAAAACTTAGGCTATAAAAGAAAAATAATCGTTGCTTAAGTTCTAATACCGCACGAATCTCAAAATTACCAACTTTTTAGGAAAGCAAAAAGACTCTTGCCGCGTATTTGGCTGGCACTAGTTTGGCTGTATTTTTTCTCGAATTCTCTGTGAATTTTCACTGTGTTTGGCTGAATTCTTAACTTTGATAACCGAAAGATGCATATATTTCCTATCGATTGGTACATGACTCTAAATGGTAATATAATTTTAGAGCTACGCGATGTTAGAACTTAAACGACGAAATATAAAATAATTCCTAATAAAAATAAATATTTACATTTAATTTTCGCTCGATTACATATTGAAATGCCTAATAGAGCGATTCCAATTGCTTAGTTGATTCTCAAACTAGAATACAGAATATGTAAAGTAAATTACAAATCACCAAATTGGTACGAGTTACGACCCGGTCGTAGTATCAAAAGAGTTGACGTAACAAGTTGCACAATCGATGTTACGGTAATCGTTTGCAGTTGGATGTAATAGCTAACAATATTGCTTCTCGATGGACATTTGGCTAGGACGTGCTAAGTATCTATAGGTGTACAACTGTGCACTTTATATATAGCATATAAGTAAAGAAATTCTTATATAATATAAAGAACTTTCACCAGGTCACTCAAACATCGTGTATTTAATGTAACAAGTATAAAAATAAAATATTAAATTCAATTTTTAATGGTAAAAGTCAAAAAAGGTATTTTATAATGGTTTCACCGTCTGCTTCGTTCAGGCTCAGCAAATCGCTGTTAGTTGAGACAGGGGCGTCATCACATTCATACATCTCCTTGTAAAGTTCCACCCATCGTTGTAAAGCGAGTGTATATCTCTGTTTGTATATCATCGACTTTTGAAAGCACCCCCTTCATTCTTTGCAGGTTGACGAACTACCCTACTTACTTACCCTGGGAATCACAAACTTCTCTACAGTAAGGCTTACTGTTTTACCAAAAGTTGTTTGTCGATCTTTCATATCTTTTATTCTTTGACTGTTCACGCTTCACCTTAATCAGATTTTGTTTCATATTTTTTGCAATGTATATCTTTCTTATAAATTGCAAATCTTCTTGGGGCTAGTGGTGGCGCAAGTGGGCGTGCTGGGTTCGATTTCCACTCGAGGAGTGGAAATATGTATTATTTCCATTTATTTAACTCTGGTGTCGAGGCAAAGCGCGGCGTTAAGTTCCGCCACTTAACACGCAATGCCTCCGAATTCGGCGGAAAGTGAGGAATGGAGTGTACTAAACACTAGGTTTCCTCTGCCTACCCTGTTGTGTGCGGGATACAGCGTGAAACAAAAAAAGTCTTTCTTTTTGATCTCTCTCATAGTATTATTCTTATCATACATAGGCTTTAGTATTTCTTTAAACATTTATAGATACAGACGGCACGCAGCGTACTTGTTAAAACATAAATTTGGCCGAATATTCGGTTCAGATTATTCGGGGCATCCCTAGTACCTATATACCAGCGGCAAAGTGTTCATATAACACGATTCCCACAGGCTTACCCATCGTAAATTATTCATTAGGAGTTTTTTTAACGCCGGCTTATCTCATAATACGCTACTCCTATTTACCTCCTACCTATACAGCATTTAAAATTATAAAATCATGTTATAATATTACAAGATTTTCCATACATAATGTAACAGTAAGTATTGCTTGTAACAGCAAAACGATTACTTGAAAATTACGTGTCAATGACTAGACACGATAAAATCAAAGAAAGCGTAAATGAAAGAAATAATAGTAAAAAGCAATTTTTCCAGTATGGACGAACAAATTTATACAAACAAATATATACTGTATAGTTTCCATTGTACGGTTAAAAATATATTACGTTAGCTAAGTTTTATTTAAATAATAAAACATAGTACTAATATTTATGTAGACATTGGATACTTTTTCATTCTATTAAAGAATTTCCATTTGTCTTGATAAACAAACTCGCAACTTAGTTTCTTACGGTGAATGATAATGTTATTATTAATGGAATGCAATGCATGTTTTTTAATGAACCTTAATTTTATTGTATTAATAAATAATTTAAAAGAAATTTGTTTTTCCTTCATTCAGAACTTTTGGAAGGGTGTACCTTATTATCTTTAAGGTCAAAGTGTAATAAAAAAATATTAAAAAATATAATTATATAAGCATACTCATATTATTTGGAGTGAAATAGAGAGAATCTACAGCTGTTACTCTCTTGTCTACTGTCTTTTCCCGTATACGTTTAGTGATGTTACGTATTAAGTGACAGAACTCAACATTCCAGTCGTTATATCAAATTCGGACAGTGAAAATAATAGTGACAATATTTCATAATATAAAATTAGGCATAAGAAGGATTTTAATCGCTTACTATTGCAGTTAATCAAATACATTCTAACTGTACCCCGTATGTAGGAAATGTATTAAAAAAACTGAATTATTTAACATAATCGCGTAAAATATAAAAATTGTATAAGCGCCTATTAATTCATTCGACACCGTTTATATCAGCGGAAATATATTTATGTAATCTTCAGCTATTCTGTTGAATTCGCGTTAAATCGCTAATTGTCCGCTCTTCCTTCTCACGTCACATTCAACGACGAGGTATTTAGAAATTCGAATCAAATACTAGTGTGAAAAAAAGGTAGTTGTGCAATGAAGGCAAGTTCGGATGGAAAGTTGGTTCGCCGTATGTGGACTGTGAGTCAAGCCGGTGCGAAGACGCGGTGCCGCACCGTGCAGTGTGGACATTATTAAAAGGAAATTGTTGTAAAACTACTTACTATTAAACGAGTTCAATAATTAAATGAAAACATTTTATATAAATCGTATAAAATCGTAATCATTTCTCATAATAGAGTTGGTTGTACAAGAAGTAGGTATACTGACAACAATTATTTCGGGAAATAGGTACGCTTAAATATACAGGTAGGTATTTTTAGAATTTAGCAAGTTATTCAAAAGAATAGTATATTTAATAGAAAATCTTTCAATTTTTGAGGTTTACATTTATGTTACTATTTACTATACTATACTTGTATATAAACATATACCTACCTAATATGTAGGAATTTAAATAGCATTTTTAAAAAAAGTATAAAAATTTGAACGCAGTCAAATTTGAAATAAGTCTGTCTTAAATTTTTGTAGGTTTTCTAATATTATTTTTCAAGAATACCTAAACACATTTTTATTTTTATTGATTTTTTTTATATTTTTTCTGTAACAATAATGATAAAAACATATAAACATCTATCTTGCCACGCCTACTGGATCATATTTTTCTGTTAAGTATAAATATTTCAAATAATTTGATATTTATTTTTTTATTAAAAAGGTGCGGATAAGATTTCTATCATGTTTGAGTTTAAGAATCACTCGTGTAAATTGATAAAGTCGGATGTTGTCAAATTTTGCGTTAATTAGAGACTTGTTTCTTTCAAAAAAAAAGAGGAGAAACAAAATTAATTAATATTTTTTGCATTAATCGTATTAATTGACGGCTCGCAAAAGTTGTTACATTAAGAAAAATTGGAATCATACATAGGAAATGGTGAGTGGAAGTAATTTTTGTCCAAATATTACCGTAATCTTCGTAGCATAACTGCAGTTGTAATCAGAAGTTAAGGTAAAAGCACAACTTTATATTATATTAAAAGAAAACAATACTACTAAAATATTGTACTTAATATACTACAGTCTAGATAAATATCAAGTTTCAGAAATTAATTGCAAAATTATGACGATAGATCTACGGACTTCATATTTAAAAAAACAAGCCTGTCCATCTCGTACTGTGCATGTTGCTGTTAAATGAACATCTCAACAGGTATATTACCTCGAAACTTACTTTCTACCATCTTTGCAAACATTGACTATTTACAAAGCGCATTCACAACTGAGTGTAAATGTATACGTTATGTTCCTACATATGCAGTAGAAACATATTCTTCATAGTAACGGCAACTCGTATGTATTTTACACTTGATAAATATATATTTATGTATATATTACGCAATTTTATTGATTAACATATATATTTCAGTATTTCCTATATCTTAGTATTTATGTGACTTTTACAAAGACCCTTCGTGGGACATATAGTGTGCAATACGAAATCTAGTAAGTACCTACTTGTCATAATTAGGTAAGTAACGGTAATATTCTAATATAATAAATTTAGAAATGAGAATAAGTATCTATCAAATTAAATGGTAACTGTAAGTTTTCTCAAGAAAATCACTGTAAATTCAATACAGATTTTTATCCTTATTTATATATAATAGGACAAATAAAAACAATAAAAAAAACCTAAAATTTAATAATTGATATGGCACATAAATTTTTTAAATAAAATTTAATTAAATTAGTGTCATAATTATATCAGCTACTTACTCAAAATAAGTGTTATGTCCATACTTTTATAAAGAATTAGCATAATTAATAGCTTTACGTCGACAGGCTACCTGCCTTTCGACCGTCAGAAAGTAATAAAAATTGCCACTGAATAATTATTTATTATATAACTCTTATATTAAACCATATTTTACTTTTCTTTTTAAATAATTTGTTATTTACAACAAACTTCATTTTATCTATATTTTTATACTTATCTACAAAAGAATACTATAAGAATACACAATAAGAGTCAATATGCGCATAAATCACGTCATCATTTTACCTGAGGTACCTACGTTCGTGCTACTACAAACGCATTACATGCTTAATCAACTATAGATTTCTTTGCAACATAAATATTATGATGTCAGCTGTGTAATGACTTGACAGGCAAAAACATAGCTGTAATGGCTGAACGAGTAAATATCTAGTATCTGTCTATCGCTAAATATATGCAAAAAATATGTAAAGAACACCTTTCTTGTATTAAAAAAAATCAAGATGCAACTGTCGCGCAGTAGGCTGACTGTAATCACGATGGCTGTGGATTCGATTCCCACTCAGGTATTGATTGTATATCATTTTCTTCTGTCCGTTTTAGTATCTAAGACAAACCACGACATTGAGTTCCACCACTTACAGCGGAATGTCTCGATTTCGGGCGGAAAGTGAAGAACGCAACGTCTTGACACTAGTCACATAAATCTAATAATGTGTGTAAAATAAGTATACTACACGTATTAAAGTAAAATAACAAAAATATAAATTCAAGCAGCTGGCTGAAATAAGTAGATAATTAATAAATAAATTAAGAAGAAATAACAATTATGATATATGAAAAACAAGTCTGTAACAGTAGCGCAGCTGCAAAGTGACAAGGCTGGAGAAATGTCACTGGAGAAATCATTATATTTTTTAAATATAAACTATATACCTACTACATCATATATAGTGAATAAACGGTAAAAATATTATAAATAATACTTTTGTTCCTCATTCTTAAGTTCAAGGGAACAATTAAATTGACAAGGAAAGCCGATGACCTCCAGTTGTAAATGCTTGCTTAAAATGGGTGCGTTGCATTGTACCTATGAACTAAACAATCGAACGTGCAGATAGAATATCTTGAGATACATGTGTATATGAACAAAGGCAATAAAACTTTGAGTTTTATTTTTAACTAACGACCAGCTCGTGGCTTTGTCCGCCTGAACTGTAATTCAGGTTCGACTGTTTAGTGTTTTGGATGTTCCGCGTTTTCGCTTGGTTTATTATTTTCATACAAATTTTCAACCCCTATTTCCAACCTTTAGGTTGGTTTAAAACAAAAGGGAGCCTATGCTTGACCTTGCATCACGAAGGATGTTTCTGACAAAATCCATCCACTTTTGTCTGTCTCCTATAGCAAAGCTTTAGTGGTTTATTTTGAAAAGATATGTAGTCTATGTAGTGTATTCGACATCGGGCTAGTGGTTTTGCCGTGGAAGGGTAACAGACAGACAAACATACTTTCTCATTCATAATATTAAAATGAATTTGTTGTTGACCAAAGTCAAGAAAGGCTACCTGCAAGGTTTCATACTGTGGTCATATTAAGTATGCATTTGCATAAAAAATACTATGATTATAAATTGTTGTTGAATGCAATATGATCGGTTTCGCTAAATGAGCAGTATGAATATACACACAACTTATTGCAAGAATATTTATTAAATATATCATTACGATGACAACTTGTAATTTAATCACGTTAAGTATTATTATAACATTAGACGATATAGCTACCAATGAATGTAACTACTGTATAGTAATGTCATTTTATAAGCGACTAGGGATTCGCTCGCGGCTTCACCTGCGTAATCTACACGATTAAAATTATTTTGTATTTTCGCGCACCCACTTTCTCACTTAAATCCCTAATTTGTTTAAATGTATAATTTGTAATTAAAATTACTAATCACAGTAATATATTTATTTATGAACGGATTGAAATAAAATAGGCACTAAAAATATTCGGGAAGTTACAATACAATAATGAAAGCTGCATTTAAAACGGTTAGACCGTCTTAGAGATTAGGGTGTACAAATTCACAGAAAAACAGAAAAAAATTATAATAATTATTTTGGTTTCTTTTACTTTGATAAATGTCCCCAATAACATTATTTCTCACATATCTTCTATGTACAAACGGCTATCAGTTACATCTATATATGTATATATAAAATAGCCTATCCTGATTCACTGACTGACTGATTCATCGTCGTCTAGCTTAAACTATTAAACATCGGTGCATGATTTTGTCAGTAAATTTGCTTAATGAAGTAAACGCTCATGTAGTTAGTAGATTTTTGGAAATTCCACCCTTAAGGGAATTAAATAGGAGTTGAAATTTTGTATGAAAGCCCGTCAGTTACGAACATGAAACTTTATATCTAGGTTAATAATAGGGGTTTAAAAACTTGTAGGGAACTCGGTCACTTTGACCACGCGGGCGACACCGTGGGTAAAAACAGCCTTTTTTTTTATTATATATATAGATTAGAATCTAAGACGATATATGTAGCTACCAATCACTACTGTATAAATATCATTTTATAAGCAACTATACACAGTTGACTAAAATTATCTATTTTACATATATCAAAATTTGTAGCCTTGTTAAGGCCTCTGCATCTACATAAAATATTTCCCGTTACAGAAGATACTCACAATCAAACTTTATTTATGACTATAATAGCTATGCTAATGTATTATAAATTATGCATGAAACTGCAATGAATGATGTAAGCTTACATCTAAGGAGTATCATGAATTTACATAGTTTATGTATAATTGACTGGTGAGAGACTAGCGTAAATGCAATGACATCTTTTTAGTTAGTGGTAAGTCTGCGATAAATTTAAATACTCGTAGTGTGACGTAGTTACAGACATGACTGGTGATTGGCCACACGCGGCACGCCTAATTTTATGCGACCTACCAAACATTCACAGATATTCTTCCGCTACTTTTTAAATACTATTGAGAAATGTAGTTTTGGCCTGATAAAAAAAATCACAATAAAGTTGTTCACACCTGCTGTATATAGGTACACTTATCGTAATGTCAATTTGTCAGTTATTGTAACATTTTAAAATATTTTAATACTTAGGTGCATCCAGCCAATACGCATTATCTTTAAAATGTAACTTACAATTCAGCTTTCTCAGCCTACGTCGAATAAAATATGTAAATAAATATTACCTTCAAATACATTACAAAAATACCTTGAACAATCATTAAGTCTACGTACTTTTCCATCGCCGACATCGTCGTCGATGTCATGTGAAGAAATTATAATTTGATTAGTACCGCTAGAAAAATATCAGTTACAGTTCGATAGTGACGTTTGTAGGTCAGCGCTGCGTCCATTCACAAAGGTACTGCGACACTGCCCGTTCAAGGTTAGCGCTTTCACACAATCAGCTGTCTCAGACCTCTGTTTCCTGATATGCAGATCAATACACAGAATACCATATATTGCAATCATTAAGTCAGAGAACAGTCATTGGTGTACATAAATTATACACGGTGATTGTATTTAGTGATATTTTAATAAAAAATATTGAGGTGCAGCAGGTGTTCATAATTCAATTGTAAAACACAAATATCTAAGCCATTCTGCTAGTCATAAACGATTAGACGCCAAATAAATAAATCAAGACGAATGCGAAATCAAACTTTTTATTGATTTTATTCGTCAAACACGCGCCGCGTCGGTTTCGGCGAGAAAGTAAATACACAAAAAACTTGTCTGTTGAGTTTCTCCCGCCAAAACCGAGATCACTGACCGACTGACATTCGATACTCCTGCAGCGGAACATGAGAACTCCTGGTCACATCTGGCAGTGTCTTATGACCAAACAGGTTTGTCATCAAAACGTGTTTTAGTCCTCATCACCACCCATCCTAAGACGTCTTGTATGTCCAATAATTTCTCCATTTATACACAACACTCCCATCGTTTTAACACATATTTACATACGTCTAATATTACTGTAAACGAAAAGTCGTAATTATTGAAAACATATATTGCCATGTCACACTTCTAATTTTTATTATTAAAAATAATGCAAAGGAATGATGAACTACAGTGAAAGTACTTTCAGTACATTTTTTTTTAAGTAATTATTATTAACGTTTACGCTTAGTGTCAGGTCCACCATATCACGTTGTTGTGCACATGACTTTTTTTGGAAAAATAATTGCGTAAAATTATACACACACTGACAATTTCTCCGAAGATAAAATTAATGTGTTTAATTTATAATACAAGCAAGTTATTCCTGACTGTTATCGTATTCATCAATAATTAAAAAAATAAGTATCAAAGGTCAGTGATTTCTTTGTAGCTTTTCATTCTAAAAGCCACGTGATTACGTCACATTTACTTATTCCACAGATAATAAAGGTTATAACCGCTTGTCTAGAATAAAGAAAATATGAGGTGTTGTATTCGGAACGCGAGTTCATTCGAAACCCGCATTCCGATCGGCGTTCCACTTGCCTGACATTTGCATTAACGTACTTGGACCTACATAAAGGTATGTAAATTTAATAGCGTCTATTCTTTAAACACCAACGTCCATTTTCCTGTGGCCATTGTTCGAACGTATTAATTTATTTGCTGCAAGTACATCCCTAGATTTCATAAATTGTGCATGGATACAGGCGGAGGCACGAGGAAGTATTCTGCGTGTTCGGATAAATTGGCGTTCATAAACAAGTACCCTTATAATTTAACGGCAATTTACATTGTAATGCCACATTCTTGTGATAATATTTGAAATAGAGAACACAAATAATATCTAGGTATTATATAAATTATTCATTTAGTATTTTATCGAGTAATGTAACTGCAATAACTGCATTATTTTCATTTTCTTATACTTTTATTTTGAAATACACCTATTACAAATGAATTCTTATAACTATGTTTAAAATAGGATTCACAGCTTTTAATACTTAACTTGAAAGCAGGCTTGACTGATATAACAGCTGACCAATATAATTGCAGTGAAAGTTAACAAATCGTCGTTAAAATATCGAAGAAGTATTATTAAAATTATTAATAACTATTATCTATAGATGAACGTAACAGATAGCGAGACGACGTTGCGCAACCATCACGCATGCTCGAGCAAGATATGTCTACATAATATGCGCTTAGGCACCGCGAAGTGGGTTAAATTTAAATTATATACACTTTACTTGTATAGATTTACGTCACATTTTCCTATATCTTAACTATAAATTCCTCTCAATAACGCGATCACATAAGTGGCACTAACAGCTTTACTTGATTAATGTTGTAACGCAATTATTAAATGTTGCTAAAATTTTACGTTTTACCTAATATCATAATTAAAAGATTTTTTTTTGGAAAAAGGTATAAATGTAAGGTGATGAAATATCATCATGACGCAGTGGATTAGTTATCTGATTGTACCACAGTTGTCTATGGGTTCGATTCTCACTCGGCGGAACGCAACGTCTCAAGTTCGGGCAGTAAGTGTAGAACGGTCACTCCGTTTCCTTGACATTAGGCACTCTCTGTTATGTAGAAAAAAGCTTAAAGCTGTAAAGGGAAAACCTTTGAGTCGTTTTCTTTAATGTTTGAAAAAATACGCGGTAGAATTATAAAAAGCAAACTAAAATATTTTTTACGCTTAATGATTATTACTGAGTGATTTAGTGTTACATTATAACGACATTAATGTGTCCAAGTCCAATTCAAAAGTGTACATACTTATTAGCGACGCACCAGCCAGTGGAAATTGGGCACAGTGGTTTTATTTCATAAAAGGTTAGTTAACACAAGAAGTCTCTAAACTCTAATGTTTCAAAATCGTTTTTTAGCTATCAATATCGCTTGTGTCATTTTCAGCATCTTTACAAAAGAAAGAAAAAAGTTTATTTCAAAAAAATATATTTATTGAAATATACAGATACATTGCTTTATAGATTAGTACTTGATATTTTTTTTAGCTTCACGCTGTATCCTGCACACAGCAGGCAGAGGGTACCTAGTGTTAAGACACTCCGTTCCCCACTTTCCGCCGAATTTGGAGGCATTGCGTGTTAAGTGGCGGAACTTAACGCCGCGCTTTACCTCGACACCAGAGCGAAGAAAATGGAAATATTAAATCCCTCGAGTGGGAATCGAACCCACAACCAGTCGTTTACAGTCACACGCTTGTGCCACTGGGCCACGACTAGCTACAAAGACTGGGTACTTGATAAATAGAATAATATTTAAAGCAAAAATAACTTATAAAGTAATAATAGTCGATAACCTTTTTTTAACTGGAAGTTTTTCTGTCTCCTGTGAAATTAGTAAAAATGACATAAGCGGTGTTGTTAGCTAAAGGTTGAATTATGTTTTTTTTTATTTTACACTTAAAGTACTTTAAAAGAAGTGTCACGAAGTTTGTTTGCTTTATCACTAACAATAAGTCGATATTGACTTGATAGCGCGTGCTTTACATAAATAGAATTGTTTTTTGCCAATATATTTGCGACTAACAATAATGGTGTTTAAAAAAATATGATAAAAAATGTGATACAACAACTTATAAAGAACTTATATTTCAAATTTCACGCTCTTACTCTCAATAATCGTCAGTAATGTAGTCACAATTTGCAAATGAAATATATATTTCACAAAGTTGAGAATTTGTAAGCAAACAATTACCTACATAAGCAGCCTATAGGATAAAGGCAACATCAAAAAGAATTTAGTAATTTGTTCAGTTCAATAAAAATAAACGTAAATTGTATATATTAACGTCATTGTTATATTTCGATTTGTTCGCCCTAGTACCTAAAATAAAGCGCGTCGTTGAGTTCTGCCAATTGACACGGAATTACTGAATTTCGGGCGGAAAATTTTCTGAAAATGGTTCTCTCTGACTACCCTCTACTTTGAGGGAAAAAGGGTAAAGCTTCTCTAAAAACTTGTCGCCACTCCTTATCCTCTACGTGATTTAAAAAGCATATTTGTTTAATAAATCAAATGTTTAACTACTAAAATTTGTATTATTTGAGTACATAAACTTTCTAATTAGTATGCGTTTTCTTTTAAGCGTATGGCTTTGCAACTTTAACACGTCACCTCGGACCTTTGACAAGTTGGACTATAAATATTTTTTATTAAATGTTCGTAAAAGAAAAAATAATTGTCGTTTTTCATCTTTTCATTCTAAATAATGCCCAAAAATGATTTTTACTTTAAATGTTAAGTAAAAATCTACTTTTTACAAATAGGCACTCTAATACAAAAACGCCTAATGTCGTTAGTGGCGTGTGTTGCTAAAATAATAAAATACGAAATCTGTAGTGTGTATAGGTATAGTAGAGGCGGATTCAACCCTAGAAAAATGTTGTGGTCAACTTAAAGTTGGCCAAGTGCGAGCCAAGTTAATTACAAATGTGCCAGTAATTGGTTTATTTTCTTAAATCAATACTGGACATACTGAAAGGCCAGTTAACTTATGAAATTTGTGTGAAGACCAAGAAGTTAATGAAGAAAAAGAAAGAAGTCTCAAGTCAGTTTTGGTTGAGAATGTGCACATCTTGCCCACAACAGAAGATCCGCGCTAGTATGTATAGTTTATAGGTTTTACAAATTCACGTAAAATACCTAATATACCTACCTACTTTAGTAAATAAAACATATTATTGTTCAGTTGAGTTCTTTAATTATGGCGCTCGAAACGTGCAAGTCGAGTACTTATCACTTCGCCAATGTCACGTTGTATAGAGAATACACGAAGAAGATTGATCGGTAAAAAAACGATAAAGTTGTATTATTGTAATTATATATACTTATTTATAAGGTTATTTTACACAGCAACTTCAACCTTGCCTACTTAAGTTATGAATGTGTCAAAAATATCGTGGTGTAAATTTTAAATAAATATTTTAGTAACATTCTTAATATAATGTGGCCAGTCGTGGCCCAGTGGCACAAGCGTGTTACTGTAAACGACTGGTTGTAGGTTCGATTCCCACTCGAGGAGTGGAAATTATATTTTCATTTTCTTCGCTCTGGTGTTGAGGTAAAGCGCGGCGTTAAGGCCCGTCACTTAACACGCAAGCCTCCGAATTCAGCGGAAAGTGGGGAACGGAGTGTCTTAATACTAGGTTCCCTCTGCCTACCCTGCTGTGTGCGGGATACAGCGTGAAGCTTAATATATACATATAAGAAAAACATACTAGATCGCTGTCTGTACATGGAAGATACGTGAGTAAAAATATTATTATGGATATTTGTCAATATATAGTATATAGTATCCAGTTTGTTGCACACTAATCTCTGAAATGCCTTAACCCACTGAAACATACAGTTAGATTTAGAATTCAGAATGCAGTTGTATTCAGGTAAATTTCCAGAGGTAAACATTTATTGCATTTTGTTTTAATCGGTTTATAAGTAAAAGTTACAATAGCTTAAATTATAAACCTAAAGAAGAATCGAAATAGTTTTAGTCGCATAGTCTACGCAGACGAAGCCGCGAGGGAATCCCTAGTATATAAATATTTTTATTTATTTATAAAACTATATATAAATAATAAAACGTATGATTTTAACATATGTACTTGCCATATTATTCCATTCAAATAAACAAGTATAACTTTCTTGTTAACTTCTAAATGTTTTCTCAATAAATCTTGATTAACGACTCCACTCGCGTAATAAACATTCAAACACATGTTTAATGGTGCAGGTTGTTTTGTAACGAATGCAACACAAACGTTAGTCATTTTAGTTATTTAAAACGCATAAAAAACATATAAACAGAATAAAATGATAATAATAAAGAATTTATTAGATTGAAATGAGTCATTTAATTTCTTTATATAATTTGAAAATGTATCTTTACTTTCTGGTACAAAACTGACTAAAATTTGGATAATATAAGGGGCCTATTAAAGGGTTAAATATGGTTTGTGTATAAAAGTTTTGTAAAATTTTCTCGCTTGGTCTCATTGCGTCAACAATGGCTCATTGCGTGTTAAGAATACACATGTTTACAATATTAATTTGTATTTCTAATGCCATTGAATTATTATGAAAACGTAATAAATATCGTCTGAATCTATATTTAACTATGCCAAATTTAAGTACACATATTTATTTAAAACGAGGATTGTAAGCTTCTTCATTATATAGATATTAAAAATAATATAATACATTAAATTATGTGTAAGATTAACAACAGATAAAGAATTAATTATATGATTGGGAACAAGTATATATTATAATTATTGTTGTATTACATCATTTTTATTAATCGAGCTATTTAAATGCTTTTACACTAGATTACTTATCGGGGAAACACATGATTAATAACTTGTATAAAGAATATTCTTTGACATTTAAGAACAAAAAGTCCAAAGAAGTAATTCAATTATGGGCTTAAAATGTTGTGTTTTATAATAATTAAACCGTTAAACTCATCTCGGTTCGTAAATCAAATAGGTGATCAAAAGTATAACGTTTTTCAAGTATTACTTTCGTTATAAAGTATTTTTAACTTTTACATATTATTTTTATATTTTGTGAAAGTGTTCTTTTATTACTTTCATCTATTAGTAGGAATTAGTATCATATAACAAAAACTTCCATTTCGTAACTTAAGTCATGTTCAAGTAAAGTACACGCTTGCCCAGTACCTATTTTAAATATTTTTCCAATGACTATTTTGTGCCTTTATTCAATTTTTTAGCTTACAAATAAAATATATAATGCATGATTGTATTATAAATGTTTTTGTGTATTACATTAATGCATTGATATTTTTTGCAATTATAATTTTTGTCATTCTTACAATATAAAAGTCATATCAACTTGGACTACGTAACTTTTTTTAAAGAGGTAACCGAATTGAGAACCTCTATTTTTTCCACTTTCATTCACACACAAAAGTACTATCTTATCTGTAATATATAATTAATTTTATACTATATATTGGGTGTCTTACAAAAAACGGTTTAGGAATATAAAACCTTCTCCTTAAAAATGATGCATGAAAAAAATATTAACATTCATCAAAATCGATCCAGCTCTATGCTCTCGTTGTCAAAGAAACCCGTTAAATCTAATTGAAATACGAAAACACTACGTTACGCTTATTCGTTTTATGGAACACGTGGTAATTGATACTTCGATCTCAGTAACTGTTACTTTGATGAAAACCTCGTATGACATGACCCTTTTGACATTTGCAAAGATTTATATGACATACGAAAAAAAAGCTTATTTGTTAATTTAATTAAAAAAAAATAAATAAGTATTACACGAGTCAGAGATACTATGTGTACAGAAGTTTGTGTTTGTCTAATTTTAAAAGGTAACGTCAGTAAGAATGAGTGTACATAAATTAATATAATAATTAAAATGAAACAAAAGTAGCGGTTATACATACGCAATAGAACGTCATCTAGTGAAATTATTTGATTTGATGGCGTACATACACTAATATAAAAAATGACTGTTTTAATTGTGATTTTTTAGTGATTCTAACCTACAATAGTAGTGTAAACTCAAGCACGTCCCATCTCCGCCACGACTACGTCAAAATATAATAATTAAAAATAAAATATTTGTCATTATTTCTTGGACTTATACACTCATCGCTTAGAGAGTTACAATAAAAAACATGAATGCTATAAATTATATTAGTAACCGCATTTATAAAATAAAATAAGTTAAAACGTGCGTGAGTAGCTCTAGTTTCATTTTAATGGGCAGTAATCTAACACGACTAATGGAATTTTAGAAATAGACGTTAGCTTGTTCGTGCGTAGGTAATATAATATTTCTCGTGTATATTATTAAACATTCATGTAAGCCATACTACACTTTAATAATAGATGATAGTAACTTATGTCCATATACACTTGATACTTCTATAATTATAAATAACCATAGTGTAATAGATGTTTCATCTACGCCATTAGTATGCCGATGAATTATAACAATTTGTTATACGTATATAAACTTTGCCTATACGGTTACGTTTGTGTAATATTAAATCAAAGGCTTGGAATGCAAAAAAAATGTATAAGCAAGGTCAATTGAAAGAATGATTTTAGATGTTGATAATTTTATAAAATTCTTTACGGAAACAAGAACATAATGACAAATTATTCCACTTAAAACAAAATTTATTTTAATTTTCTATATATGCCCGATAAAATTCGTTACAAAAATTTCAAACTTTTAATTTGACTAGCTCATTCTAAGATTACGTGATTAATAATACTTTATAAACTGCATCTTAAAGTCATATAACCTAGTAAAATGTATCTATAAAATTTAACGGTGAAGTAAAAACTCGAAATTCGCGAATATTTGAAATATTTTTCCTCGTTTTGGAAGCAAATTTCAATGATAAGTTTCGCTTACAAGTCGCCTCTAAAAAAATATTATAAACAGAATGTTAAAACTCACATTTCTCACAATTCACATGTCACTGAAGATTATAAAAAACATGTACATATATACCTTAAGCCCATTAAAAAGGAGTTAATAATTAATAATATTAAAAGGTCGACCGTATTTTACAGAATCATTGACCGTCGCGCGACCGCCTCGCGTGTGACTTGCTACCACCACTTCTTAATACCACGTAGAGTACAATATTACGAAGGAATAAGGAGTAAAATCGCTTGCTTATAAATAGATTTTGCTTGGCATTCTCTACAATAGAGGGTCGCACGTTGTAATCACGTTTAAGTAAACTAGTGCAGTGTAACTGTGGCCTGGGACTGGCAAAAACTGCTTTTATTGACTAATTGTAAGCTATTGCTTATAGTTGATATTTCGCTATCAAGAGTGATGTGAAAGCACTGATTAATGGCCTTTACCCTTTTTAATGATATGTGCTATTTTCTATGCCTTGGCATACTGATTGACCTTAGTCATAATGATTATTAAAAGTAATATTGAGGTTAACACACTTAAGTGTAGTTTACAGATTGGTTATATATGTACAATGTCTAAAGTTTTAAACCTGACACTCTATATCTAAAGTTCTAAACTTATTTTTTCTTCAAGGTTGAACACAGCAAAGGTAAACGCTTATTAGACGATAAAAATACCATAAAAATATGAACATTGCAATATTTAATACTAATTGTTATGTTTCATAATAATAAATACAAGTAAAATTTAAGAAGCAAAAGCAATATTGTAATAAATTCAGTAACAATAATGTCAACGACTTCATGATGTAACGACGTCTGAGAAAGACGAATTAATCTAAAAATGTACTGTAAGAACGAGATTAGGTTAAGTGTTATTTAAAACAAAACATAAAAAACATATACAATATAAGCATATATTTTCCATATGCCAGCAAATTCTTCTACATCCGGCTTTTATTAAAATAAGTTAACACAAAAAAAATTCAAAACATTCGTCATACAACCAAACCCTAACAAAAGACATCAACGCGTTCAATGTTAGCAATCAAAATTTGGCACAGAATCAAATGTATACTCTGAGAAGTTTTTTTAATACAATAAATAAAATTTTAAAATATCTTTAATTGCAAATTGTCAAGGGAACACTAACTTCATAGAGTGATTTCAACATAAATAATGGTACACCTACTGAAATAAAAAAATCGACAAATCGTTTTCCGAAAGTACGAAATTACGAGGTCAATGAAAACCTGATGCCGGGATTTGGTAATGTTTTCCGTTTCCAGCAAATTGCATACACACGCGCAGTTAGCCATGTAAAGTATGCACGGACCAGGAATGTATTACCAAAGCAAATGTATTTATAAATGTTCATTGGTAACATTTTTTGCTTACCTTACGCAAGCAATACGATGAGCTCATTCATATCAACTTTATATTAAATACCGGTTTCCAAATCTTTATTTCAAAGTAATAAGATTTCAAATGATTTCTTCTGAGCAATTTTATTATTACAACGTTTTAATTATAGCCATAGATTTCAAAAACAGGTCGTCATTAATGCTTACAAATACTTTTATACTAAGGTCATAATGATTACGTAATTACAAATTATTTGAATACCTATAACGAGTACTTGCAAATCAATTATAACATAGAAATAATTAACGTCAAATTTAAAATAAAATATGTTATGTATATCTCGTTGTGATTAAATTATGATTTCGAGCTACGTATGAGATCTGTTTGCGTGGTAATTCCATAAATATAACCAGTATGGACGTATGATATTTATTTCTTGAAGGAGTATAAGAGAGGTCATAATTTGGAACATTCAAACACTGAGACAAATCTGAAGTAACATCGTTGGCAACATTTCTAACTGGTTTGACCGCGTGTGACGACAAGTTCCTTAATCGACGTAACCGCAATCGAGGCCCGCCTCGATGATCGGCGACTGTAATACTGTAATCTTTCTTGGATTACTTACATTCCACATAAATATGTGATGCTCATGCTCAACTTAGAGAGGCGCAGAAATAGCAATCAACGGACAATTATTGTATTTAAAGATAGTTCTTTAGGTATCTGTAATGACAATGTGATGTTAAGATAATAAATTAATATATGCCTACCTCAGGTGGAGCAGCGAACTTCAGATTAGCAAGAGATCCATGCGATCGACTCCTATGTTCCTGTCTTATACTGTATGAGAATGCTCGTTCATTTAAATGACCCTTTTTCCTGTATATTCCTCCCGAGTCCTCGACAGCTTCTAGACCCGTCATACTTTGAGCTGCTTTCATTGCGGATGGCGGAGGCTTTGAGCGTCTCGGGTCGACTGTTGCGTACTGTATTCGACCTCGCCCAGGCGGAGGCACTGGTGGAAAAGGGCCAGGCGCTAGAGCTGCAGGCACACGACCCCTGTGACCCATTGTTGCTGGTCGAGCGTGTGGAAGAGTTGCGGCCGGATGCGCCACCAAAACCATCGGATGGCCCGCCGCGGCCCAGGCGGGTGGGGCGCGTCCTAGCGACCTTCCATTCATTACAGCGGGACCAGGCATTGTCGCGTATAGTTCGTCTGCTGACGCCGATGATTTCTTTTTTGATTTCTTGGTAGTTGATTTCTTTTTTGGCTCCTCAGGTGGTGGAGGAGGAGGTGGTACGGACGCGGGTCGTGTTATTTGCCGGGGGCGAGGTGCCCGAGTTGGGTGTGGAATATCATCGCTCGCATCGTCGCGTTCTATTTCTCCAACCCATACTTTATGATTTTCGTCTCCATCAAATACTTCGACCTCCTCGTCGTGCTCCGGAGGTAGCTGTGACGGTGACCTTTCCGCTTCTAATCGTTTCGCATATGAACTGTCCGCATATGCGTGAAAACAACATCGCACAAGGGCATTCGCGGCTGCCTCGCGACGGCAGATAAAGGCGTGACATTCCAAAACCTTTATACCTTGTGTGCGTCGCAACACAGCTGCGAATAAAGGAGGGCGTCTCGGCGCCGGCGCTCTTGCGAATGGAGAGTCCAAAGGTAAAAATCTGGGCGCACCCTCTACACTCACGCGCCTTACCGCCGCACAATAGTGCAAGCTGGAAATGGGAAAAAATCGCGACACCCTCGACCCACTCTCGTCCACGTTCTCTAGCAAGATTCCATTCGACCACACCGACAGCCACGAGTCTATTCCGCCGGTAGTCGCCCCCTTTTCCGGATACAGCTCGCGCAGAGGCTCCTGAATGCCCTGTAGGCCGTCCTTGCTCTGCTGCGGCACCGCAGAGCCGAGGTACAACACGCGGCACCGACAGATCGGCGTCGATTCCATTTCTGACACTGCACTATCACATGACACTTAATCACTAGAAGTCACTGCAATTGATAACTTATTTTTAAGACACGCAACAAAACGGCGTACGTGCGGCCTCCGCGAGACGGGCGCGGGTCTGAGTGAGCGGAATTCAAGATGGCCGGTGAGTGGGCGGGGGGGGGGGGGGGGGGGGGGGCGCGGGGGGAAGGCTTTACCTGCGCTTACGCACCTGTGAAGACGCCTCTAAGGGTATAGGTAGGTAAAGTAGTGCCGATGAACCGGCATTGTGTCAAACGAATCGTCGCGAATTCGGCCGCATTTCTCTCACCCGACGCGTCATCACATCACGCATCGACGTGATGGAATGTCACACTTTTGTCTTGGTGTAGTGAAATCTGAAGGTCGACTCTGATTCAAATTCTTTCTTTCAACGCTACGTGTGTAAAATTCTTTGTAGAAATCACTTGTGATAAAAATATGGTAGTCCATTTTAACACTAAATACATATATTTAAAATATTTCTATGGTGAGACGAATTACTATAAAGAATATAATTGTAATTGAACAAATATACTAAAGAACTACAAATAATTAGCGGAAAAAAAAACAATTTTATCTTTTAACTAAAAACTCATTTCAAATAAACAGATAAAATAAACAATATGTAATATAAAAAAAAAGGTTACGAATAAAACAATTTAATTTTATTTTCTTTTATATTATTTACAGGTGGTATTCAAACTCTTTAGTACATACAAAAGTACGAACAAAACATTTTCAATATTTAGTTAAATTCTTAATATCTAGGTGTCTTGAAGCCAGTCTCGTCTCCGGTATATTGCGGTGCTTTTCGTTTTTGTATTATATTTTGTATCTGAAACAAAATTAAAAATTGTTCACAACACTTAATGTAAAAATGACTTTTTAAATTGAACTATTTTAACTGGATTAGTTACATTTTGGTATTCAGAAATAGATTTTAGAAAAACCACGTTTCGAATACTTTACTTAATTGAGAATTTTGACCGCTCAAATTTACGAAACTCTATGGCAAGATTCAGCCAATTCATTCAAGAATCCAGGGCAGTACGCGAGGCAACTAAGAGACTGATGGTGGAGGCATTTCTTTTAGCTTCACGCTGTATCCCGCACACAGCAGGATAGGCAGAGGGAACCTAATGTGAAGACACTCAGTTCTCCACTTCCCGCTTAATTGTCGAGACATTGCACGTTAAGTGGCGGAACTCAACACTTAGCTTGACACCGAAGCGAATAATTTGAAACATTAAATATTTCAATTCCTCGAGTGGAAATCGAACCCATAACTAGTCGCGTTTACAGTCAGTCATACTTACATGCCCCAGCGCTACGACTGGCTTCCATTGTATTAACTTAATATGTCATAATAATTTTATCAAATTGTAAAGTAATCGAAGGGTTTTCTAAAATAAATCGTTTTTATCACTACAAAATTTTGTGTATATATTTAATTTAATAAGTTCATTATTTATTAAACAATCTTATAGTTCATTTGATTCCTACTTCTTATTTTATATTCTCCAATATTTATGACTTGTCACTTCATCGTCCATTAATATAAACAACATTCATTCATTAAAAGGTTCATAAAGTACAAATTACTACATTAAAAAAAAGTATAAATTCATTAAAAAAACCGGACGTATAAACATCTAACCATAAAAACCTTTTCTCTAGACGGAAAACGACGGAAATTAATTTTCACCCTTTCTTATAAGACATTGATGTTTATTTTTATTAAAAATAAATATAAAAAAGGAAGAGGCCATCGTGCCGCAAAGTAACACTGTCTGACTGTAAGCGGTGGAATGATTATATATTACAAATTTTTATTTTTCCGCTATGATACCTAAGACAAAATGCAGCTTTTAGTCCTTGGCTGATTTCGTGCGGAAAGTGGAGAACGGAGTGTTTTGACACTATACTCTATTTGAGTACCCCGCGATAAAATATAATTTAATCAAACATAAAACGATTAGATAACAATATAAAGATTGATTTATTTAGATAATAAATAAAATCTTTATTTTAATTAGAGCTTCTTATATTATTAATAAAACAGATATTTGCAAGGCTTGACCGATTGCAACTTTCTCTGTAACATACATTATGACGCAAAGTAAAACAAAGGCTACCTTATTTTTTTTTAAAAATCTAACACCCCTGAGGGGGTGAAAATTTAAAGGAAAAATATAAAAAACTTAATTTAAGCGAAAACATGGGTCGTCGAGAATACGAAACACTTATATTTGTATAGAACCCTCGGCCGAAGTTACCAGCGGGTCGCTATCATATTATACAGAAATTATCTTCAACCAAAACAGAAATATAGTTAATCAAATATGGTCCATTGTTCACATTATAATTCTGTTTGATGCCAGTTGTGGCTTGTAGGCAAAGTGTGACTGTAAACGCTACTAGTTCTGGATTCGATTCCTACTCGATGAATTTAAATAATTTTTTTTAGCTTCACGCTGTATCCCGCACACAGCAGGGTAGGGAAAGGGAACCTAGTGTTAAGACACTCCGTTCCCCATTTTCCGCCAAATTCGGAGGCATTGCGTGTTAAGTGGCGGAAATTAACTCGCAACTTAACCGCGCTTTGCCTCGACACCAGAGCGAAGAAAATGGAAGTAAATATTTCCACTCCTCGAGTGGGAATCGAACCCACAAGTCGCTTCACCGTCAGACTCTGTGCCACTGCGCCACGACTGGCCCCTTATTTAAATATTTAATATTTCATTTCCTTCGCTTTGGTACACATGCAAATGGCAGCATTGAATTCCGCCACTTACCACGCAATGCCTCCGGAATTGGCGGAAAATGGTGAACGGAGTGTCTTAACTATAGATTCCTTCTGCCCATCCTGCGGGATATAGCGTAACACTAAAAATAAAAAAAAAAACAAATAAAGGTATTCACAGTACCTGTTGCCATTCGCGATCTAATTCCGCCTTTTCACTTTTATCTTTGGTCTTCCTTGTCTTGCGGCCATCTTGCGTCTTCACGCCATATTGAAAAGCGGCTTTAGGCAATGCCTCCTTGCTACTCATGTACGCCGAGTACTCTTCTTGAGTGTCAAAATCCCAACGACCTGGTAAAGAATATATAAAACATACTTATCTAGTTAAATAAGTTATTTTATATGTATAGATATACAAATAAATAAAGTTAGAGTGTCTGTTTGTAATATTAAAATAACTGCCAATTTACTAAACGCATATGTATGTATTCACAGTATATAAACTAAAGTATAAATATTTTTTACAATTTTTGTTTGTCTGTCTGTCTGTCTGTTACGGCTAATCTCTGGAATGGCTGAAAAGATTTAGATGCAGTAACATGGCATTAGATATTTTAGAATTATGACTGTTGTGTTAAACGTCGTGGCGTAAAACAATATAAGCACCTATAAAATTATTTGTATGTAGTCCTCAGTATCTTTGACAAACTTCTAATACTTTTTCTGCTCTTTAACGAATTATATTTCCTTAAGGCTTACTAGCACGGTACAGATAGTAATTTCTTTTATTATTGAAAAGCCTCCAACCTGTCACAATTCCACCAGATGTCACCTTTATCCATGCAAGTTTTCTTTGTATTCATACTTCATACTTCCATATAAATATTATAAATAAATACAAAATCTGTATGTCTGTCTGTCGCGATACGCTTTCACGGATTACCTACTGGCCCGATTTGGATGGAATTCGGAATGAAAAAAATTATAGACTAGGGTCAAAGACAGGTTACTTTTTTATAAAAATGAAACAGAAAAATGTAAGTTCATATTAAAAATCTCAACAGCTAGCTAAATAGCTAAAACTATTTTGATGAATTTTCTCAAATACATATTTAATGAGTTCAAGTTCAAGATTGGCTACTCTTTTCTTACAATAACCATCCCCCTACCCACCTTTACACTGCGGGACTGAAATATGGGATGAAATTTGTATGAAAAATATAACCATAACGCGGGCTATAGAAAATATGAAAAGCTATAATGGCTAAGCCAAAAGCAGACACGCTACTAACTATTAATAATCTATTTTTAGAGTTAATCAATTTTTTGAGTTATTAAATTTTTTGAGTTATTCAATTTTTTGAGTAAAGCAAAGGTTAAATGTGCAATCCTTCAATATGTTATTGGCAATAACTTTACAAAAAAATAGAAAAATCCAAAATCTATATTCTTTTCATTACAAAACAAACCTATAGGTCCTTTCTTATTGCCAGCGTCCATTTTGCTATAGTCCACCTCATCATCCGAGTCATCTATCGCGTCATCCATCTCCCTCAAACCGGGATAGCACTCCGCGTATCCCTCTGGTTCAGCTGCGAGACGGGATAGAAGGGCTGCTGAACGTTTATCCCGTTCTTCTGGATTACCTGTGACTTGCCTACGAGGGAGGGGCCCTGGACCTGTGGGATAAATTATTATTTTACATTTTAAAGTGGTGGGGAACAGAGACAGGGGACTCTGCTGTGTGCGGGATATAGCGTGAAGCTAAAAAAAATTCAAGTTATCGAATCGAATCGAATAAGACATATTTAGAATATTTAATAAGGTGTAATAAGCATATAAAAATTTCGACGCAGCTAGCAGTAGAACGCATGGCTTAACGGTCAAAACGCTTGGTTACGATGACTAAAAGGCGAGTCCCGCTGCGTTCGTTTTTTTATACGTTTTCTAAAAATGAGTATTTATTTTTTTTTATATTAATTAATATTTATATTTTGATTCTGTAAGATTCATGTAAGAAACGTACATGCTGTGTTAAGTTCGAATCTGAGTGATTATAATAATTTAAAAATTAATCTGTTTAATAATTAATTTAATTAAAAAAATAATTATTAAACAGACATCGCGTAGAACAGTTTTTAACCTTAGTCTCAGATCTAAGTTTGAGACTTAACTATTTTCTGATAATTGTTTTAGTTTTCCATCTTTATATATTTATTATCACACGTAACTAAATTATTATTGAGAAGTACAAAGCTTTCTTTTTCGAAATAGTGAGTGGCGGAATTCAACCCTGCGTTTTGTCTTACCATAAGGAGACAAGAAATTAGTGGAGATCAAACCCACAATCAACCAAACCATTAACAATCATACATTGTCCCATGGCATCAGAATGGTCGCAATTAAAGTCTGTTAACTTTTTTCCATCTTTACGTCTACAATTACCAGTTCCTAGATTATTTTTACAATATAATACAATCAAAATTGGCGGCAATATAGCCATTTTACTGTAGAATATGAATGTCTGCTTCAACTTTTAATGTACAAGAGGTAAATATCAGGTAAGTAGCAAAATGTCTCCATGGCTCCTTTTTTTAGATATAATAAAGCAAAATTTCTAACAAACATTTCTTTTGAACTAATAACAAAATAAAAATATCGGGCCACAAATTTACCGCCCCTAAAAATATACTGCCATAGGCCTACTCAAACTGCTGGTAATTCCGCCATTATCTCAACATAGTATAACAATCAAATTAAAAACATTATAAAATCATAAAATAAGAGCCAGTTATCTATGACTATTAGAAGCATACCTTCTTCTTTCTCAATTTCCATAGGTTTATCGAAATAACCGGTCCGGGGGCGTTCCTCTCTGCGATCGTTGCGTTTATCTCCCGCGACGTAGTCACCGATATCTCCGTAAATAGAATCATCGTTACGGCCTTTATCATTCACCTTATCCTAAAATATATTAAATTTAAATTTATTTAACGATTAAAGCATTTAACTGCTTTACATTTTGACAGTTTCTACTGCATAGATGCAGAGAAATTGGGTTTGGCTCCGTTTTCTGAATTAGAGACATTGAGCTTAAGATAAGTTAACTTAGCAGATAAACAAAAAAAAATTACAACTTTTCTTTTTGTTCACCCAAACTCCCACTTCTAGCTCTACTACGATTCAGAAAAGCATACAAAAATTTAAAAAAAAGCATCTTCTCAATCATCATCTGTTAAGTGGCGGAGCTTAACACCGCACTTTGTCTTCGGTGCTTAAACCAAGAAATTAAAACAATTCACATACAACCATTCCCCAAGTAACAATCAAATGCACAACCATACATCATATTTCTACATTTCTTTAAAAAAAGATTTAGCTTTTAGTTCATTTATCAACAAACTAACTTAGCCTTTTTAAACATTTTTAACGTGTTATTCCACACTTAGGAAAATTGGCAAATTAATGCTAACTACAAAAAAAGTTGTAATAAAGCGTATAACAATTTCGACGCAGCGGATAGTAGAACACATGGCTCAGTGGTGAGAGCGCCTGAACGGTATTCAGGAGGCGCGGGTTCGAATCCCGCTGCGTTCAAATTTTTACACGTTTTCTAAATATCGTTTTTTACCTTAGCCTTCTTCAATTTCCTATGTCTACCGTGTCTCAGATAAGAGAATATCTGTGCCAGTTTATCTATAACCACGTCGTTGGCAGCTGATGCTGAACTCCTCTCGTCTGCTTCCGGCACATCAGCTTTGCTCCTCGTCAACGTTGTGGGTATATCACTGTCTATGGTGCCCTCGTCGTCCAGTTCCACCACGTACGCCATACGACCGGGCGCAAATAATTCATTTCGTAACACTTTTTTTGATCTGTAATAATATAATGTAAATTCAGCGTCAAATTTTTATACATTTTCTAAAAATGTCTCTCTCAATTTCCTTGATTGTGTAAAAAAAAATATTATTAATCATTATAATAAAATTATTGTAAATAATGATTCAGGTGCCAGTTGTGGAATAGTGGCACAAGCGTGTGACTGTAAAACGACTGGTTGTGGGTTCGATTCCCACTCGAGGTGTCGAGGCAAAGCGCGGCGTTAGGTTCCGCCATTTGACCGCAATGCCTCCGAATTAAGCGGAAAGTGGGGAACGGAGTGTCTTAGCACTAGGTTCCCTCTACCTACCCTGCTGTATGCGAGATACAGCGAGAAGCTAAAAAAAAAACTTAAAATGATTATGTAATGATTGTAAAAAAATCGTGTCTTGTTTTTTTCAGCATAGCAGGGTAGGCAGAGAAAACATAATGTCTAGTGGAAAACATAATGATTCTACCTTCCGCCTGAAAAACGAGACTGTGTCAAGACGTTAATTTCTACACTACAATAGTGTAGTGAATTAATTGTAATTTTATATTTTATTTATATGTTAAGAGAGAGTGCTATAGCAATTTATTCAACACTTTTTATCCCACATAAAGAAGGGAAAAATATTTTTAATTGATTAAATAATTTTTAATTGTTTTTTTTTTAAGTTTCACATTTCTTTCTGCATAGCAGGTTGGTCGGACAACCTAGTGTTAGGTATCAGACTGGAGAAAATTAATTATATTTGTCTAATCAAAGAAATAAAACTTTTTTAAAAAAGACATCACTTCAAGTCGATATTTAATTTATCTATTCTAAGTGAAAAAAAAACCTAAAATTTAGCAGTGATTTTTTCCATACCTTTGTTCCATAACCAAGTTGTAAACATTTTTTGCCATTGGAATCTTAAACTGCATTTCTTCTTCCTAAAATAAAATTAAAGATAAGTGTCGAAAATATTTTCATTCAATTTACTTTGTATAAATGTGACGTTAATTATATTAAAGGATATATTTTAATTTCAAGGGGTAATTTTATAATTTTTAAATGTAATACTACCAGAAGAGCAGTGAAAAATCCATATAACATGATACTAAAAAGTTTTAGAAGTTTTGTGGCTACAAATTCTATGCATTTCTTAACTCATATTATACAATACAGTTTGAGTTACCTAATAATAATACAACATTTAATATTTGAAACAAAACAATATGTATTGCAAAATTGTGTTACCAAATTATGGAGATCTAACCAACAAAATAAAGTTGTAATAACGCGTATAAGAATTTCGACGCAGCGTGTAGTAGAACGCATGGCTCAGTGGTGAGAGCGCCTGGACGGTGTTCAGGAGGCGCGGGTTAAAATTTTTATACGTTTTCTAAATGCCTTTTTCAATTTTCCAGTGTGGAATAACACTTTAAAAATGTTTAAGAGATATTTCTTTTTTAAAATTTTGTAAAAATGGATGTGCAGTATTTATAATGTGCTTTTCATGGTGTTGCACTTTCAACAACAATATGTTTCTTATTCTCAACTGGCATACAAACAAGAATATAAATACATATTTGTACAAAATATCATATATTTTATACAAATATGTATTTATATACTCTAGAAATTGTTTAAAATTATATTGTTCAGTTTTTTTTTATGTAAAAAGGACAAGGCAAACGAGCGTTCGGGTCACCTGGTGTTAGGTGAACACCGTCGCCCACGGCCCCGTGCAACACCAGAGGAGCTACAGGGATGTTGCCGGCCTTTGAGGTGGAGGTAAGCGCGCTTTTTGAAGGTACCCATGTCGTATCGACCTGGAAACACTGCCGCTGGTAAGCCATTCCACAGTTGTGTAGCGTGTGGAAGAAAATGACGACGAAACCGCACAGTACTAGAGTGCCAGGTATCCAGATGGTGTGGATGATATTTCAATCTGGCACGTAATAAATAATAAATAATAAATAAATAAATTCTTTATTAAAACAAGTTTGTTACATAAACCTACTAGTGATTGGAACCTCCTTTTAAGCATGTAGTTGCCTGTGCCAGGAGGTTCCGCTCTTCCATTAGCATATTTATAAAACAGCAAGAGTAACCTTAGCTAATAATTTTATATTTACAAAACACTTATATTTCTAATTATATATAAATATATATTTAATTTATTTAACAGTATTGCTTGTATTTATTTGCTTATACTTTAATTTAACATGCATATATATGTATAAGATCCTCCTATCCCATTTCTCCATCCTATCCCATTTCTGACTTTTCGAATGTAATTTATGTATTAATTTTGCTATTTATCATATTGTATGAAAGCTTCTGTTTCCTCATAACTAAGTAATTTTATCCATTCTTTAATCGTTAATTTACACTTATAATATAGCATAGGATATATGTTTAATTGTTTATTTATTCTATTATACAAAAAGGATGAGCGTGACTGGTACTGAATCTTAGCAAATGAAGTTCTAGTTTTAGAGGTATGTGCTATTATGTATTTATTTCTTTTATTTTCCAAGCGTGAGTCGTATGGTAGAGATTTGTGTTTTTTCAAGGTTGTGTGTAATATGTAGAGTTTTCTAACGGTTAATAAGTTACTGAGTTCATATAGTTGGTGTGTAGGAAACTTTTTATTTTTAAAATATATGACTTTAATTAAAGCTTGCTGGGCACGTTCTAACGTTAGGAATTTCGTCTTTAGAGCACCTCCCCAAATGGGGATACAGTAGATCAGGACTGACTGGGCAAGCGCGATATATATTTCTGTAAGTATATTTCTTGGTGTTGATTTTTCTTTAGTGACCTTTGGCATTACGTATCGTAGTGTGCGAAAAATGAAAATTAACTTTCTGATTCTACTCGCTACTTCCTCTAAGTGCGGGTACCACGTCAACCTCTGATCCACTATAACTCCTAAATATTTAGTACACACAACTTTATCGATAATAGTACAGTTACAGTTTTTATTTTGCAGATCTTGGCACGTATGTATTTTTATTTCGAAGTTAATATCAGGTTGGGTTTGATTATTTATAGAGAAGCAAACATAATTAGTTTTGGCAGTATTTAGTGTTAGAAGGTTGCCTTCTAACCATTTGGTTACCAGAATCATACCGTGCTCTGCACTTTCTTTAACTTTTGCCCAGGAGTTGCCAGTAAATACAATCGCAGTATCGTCGGCATAGGAGAAGAGCTTACCTTGTTCTAACTGCATATTACATAGGTCATTTATATACAAAAGAAACAACGTAGGACCTAAGACGCTCCCTTGGGGGACGCCGTACGTTACAATGGCTTCCTCACTTATAAATTCGCCCAATTTGACAATTTGCCTTCTTTCTGAAAGGTAATCCCTAAACAATGAGAGTGCTTTACCCCTAATTCCAACCTTTTCCAATTTGTGTACAAGAATAGGGAGGGATACTGTATCAAAAGCTTTTTGAAGGTCCAGAAAGAGAGATAAACATTTATTTCCTTTGTCGAGTTGGTTGGTAACCATCGAAGTAAGGGCTGTTATAGCATCTTCCGTTGATTTCCCTTGCCTAAACCCATACTGAGAAGGAGAAAGTATATTAAATTTTTCTAAATAAACAAGTAGTCGATTATTAACTAATTTTTCTATAATTTTAGATATTGCTGGTAACACTGAAATAGGTCTATAATTGCCTATGTTGCCTCTTTCTCCTCCTTTATATACTGGCGTTATTAACGCACACTTAAGTGGGGTAGGGAAAACACCAGATCTAAAGCAAATATTTGTCAAGTGAGCAATAATAGGCGTAATTTCGTTTTTTAGGTGTTTTAGGAATTTGATAGATATATTATCCCACCCAGGAGCACTGTCAGATCTAAGACTCATCAAGATGCTTGTTACTTCTCCTATATCTGTCTCAACGAGAGCAAACGATTGCGATTGTGATGTAAGCGTGGTTAAAGAATTCTCATAGTTTTCGTCTACACCAGAGTTTATTTTTTGAGCAAGATCTCTACCTATATTAACAAAATAATTGTTTATCGCATTAGTCGCTTGTATTGGCGTTGGTCTAATATTAATTAACTCCATGTTAGGATTTTTATTATTATTTGTATATGTTATATTCTTTACGCTTTTCCAAAGTTGTTTACTATTTTTCATTGATTTAGCTATTAATTCCCGGTCATATTTTCTTTTCATTTAATTAAGTAAATTATTACAAAAGTTTCTGTATCGTGTATATGTAATTTTTTTAGCATTATCAAGTGGATCTTTTTTGCAATCTTTTTGTAATTTATTTCTGTTTTTTATACATCGCAAAATACCAGGCGTAATCCAGGGCTTAATTATACGCTTACTTTTTGGTATATGTCTAGTAGTAGTACTTGCTTTAATAGCCTCGCTTAGTTTAAGAATTAGACGTTCCGTTACAAGAGCGGGGTTATCACAAAATAGTAGTTCAGGCAGATGTTGCTCCTTTAAGTTTTCTAAAGCCTTATCAAAATCCACAGTGCTATATGTTTTGTCAACAGGATTAGTGCTCTTTTGCTTAGATAAAGCTAAAAATATGGTAAGATGATCGGTGATGGTACTCTGTAATATAGCTATGAATGCTTTATAATTCTTTTTATTTAATTTCAACATAAAGTGATCTAGACAACTTTTATTCCTAGTTGGTAAAGTGTGTCCAGGTAAAATACCATGGGCTGCCAACATATTGAGATAATAGGTTCTATTGTTATCTCAATATGCTTGTTCTGTATCTTTAGCTATTAGGTTTATATTAATATCACCTGTAATCACTACATTTTTTGACTTAATAGACTCAAGGTGCATATTCAATGAATTTACAAAACATTCCGCGTTTGTATTGGAAGGGGAGCGATAGATACAAACAATAATATTATTTAAAAATTCTACTTCTAGACAGGATGCTTGCGAAATTTTAATTTCTCTGACATTTGTCTTCAGTGTATTTTTTACGTAAACTACCACTCCATCGTTCTGGTTAAGTTGACACGTTGTGGAATATGCATAGTAATACTTAAGTTGTGGCAGAGGCTTACTGGGGTTTAATCGACACTCAGTTAGAACAATTATATCTACATTAAAAGAAAGAGTACTTAAATTAACTATAAAGTCGTCAAAATTGCAATAGATACTTCTTATATTTTGCGAAACAATTGTTAAATCATTTTTATTCACATGCACATAATCCGATAGATTACAAAAGTCACACTCAGCGCTTCGTGCTAACGATAGACTGTCTATTTCATTCACAGTTTTTAGAATTTCACCCATAACATAAACTGCTAGCATAAATATGGAAGTGTGAGATTGAAGGGGCTACTTGGTAGTTATTGTACTTTTTTAGAATAGATCGAGCGTAGTTATTTGTTAAAAGTGTAATTCTTTCACAGTATTTGTGTAAAACATGATACATGTTAGTTGGTAGGTGAGTAGATAGATTGGGGTGTCCTCATAAGTTTTGTATCCAAGGTGTTTGGCGCATAGCTTGCTTTTATTCTTAATGTTGAACGACTTCGCCATCTTAAGAAAGTCGTTTTTGAGTAAGGTTGAATTAGTTTCAACAACGATGGTTGGCGATTTATTTTCGGCTGATCTTGGTCTGACTCTGTATATATCTTTAATATCTGACTTAGTGATGTTACAATCTACAGTCTTCGAGAGGCTCAGAACCATATCAATAAGATCAACTTTAGTTTCGCTAGGTTTTTTAGGGACGTTTTTAATTTCAAAGCTAGACTTCCTACTGTTCATTTGTAATTCCTCAATCTTATTTTCTAACGTAGCAATGTGATTCCGATCCTGTTTAGCTTGTGCTTCTAATTCCATTATTTTTTGCCTAAACTCTTCATTTTGCGCCGCAAGGTATGAAACAGAGTTTTCAATATTGTAGTTGGATTGTTGAATATCTTTTAGTAGCGAGTTTACTTTCCTCAACTCTTCAGCCTGCTGAGTCGCGGAAGCCTTCATCATTTTACGTAGTTGTTCAGTGAAATCATCCAACTGATTGGAAACCGAGTCTTCCATCTGAGTCCTGCACCTCTTGTTACGTTGGAACACGAAATTTGGTGGAGTGGTGGTCAAATCAGTATCAGAGGCCGATTTATTAAAAATAGTTTCCATGTGCGACGTATTATCTGAGCGACAAGGTTTAAATTCCGTTGCCGAAGACGCCGTCGGGCTTAGTGCAGTGCGAGGCGCTGCAGCGGTCTTCTTAGACAGTGTCGCAGGCGGCGGCGGCGTACGTTTGAGTGGCATTACGTATAATGTACCAGGGCAGCAGAGCTAACAAGCAGGTATATTTCGCAAGCAAGTTTAGCTGACTAGCGTTTTAAAAGTGAACGTACTGTGCGGTTGGAGAATTCAGCGGCAGGTATCAGGTCAAACAGTTCTCCAGAACACTCCCCGTAATACATGCGATAGAGAACGCATAACGAGGACACGTCTCTACGCAACGCCAAAGTGTCAAGCCCAGCACAGATTCTTGGGTCCCTGATAATTCGAGTGGCTCTGCGCTGTATGCGATCAAATGGTTCGAGCTGATACTGGGGGGCACCGGCCCAGAGATGAGAACAGTACTCCATATGAGGCCGCACCTGGGCCCTATAAAGGGACAATCGGTGTTTGGGCGTGAAGTACTGTCTAGCTCTACCGATGACACCCAGCTTCCTCGAGGCCAACTTGGCCTTACTTTCCAAATGATCGCGATACTGGCACTCACTCGAAACTTTCAGGCCCAATATGCTGATGCTGGGCGCGGCATGGAGGGGAGTGTTCTGGAAAAGTGGCGATACGACAAATGGGGATTTCTTAGTGGTCAACGCGCAAACTTGTGTCTTCTGGGGGTTGAATTGAACCAGGTTCCTTTCAGCCCATAAGGAGACATTCACGAGGGATGCCTCAACAGAAGACACAAGTTTTGTTCGGCTCTCGTCGACATTTTCCCGAGAAAGACCTGCACGGCCGGTGTATACGGCGTCCACCGTGCTGTCGTCCGCATAGCAATGAATGCTAGGGTCTTCTAACATGTCATTGATATGCAGAAGAAATAGCGTGGGGGACAGCACACAGCCCTGCGGGACGCCAGCGTTCACGGGCATAAAGTCAGAGCAAAAACCGTCGACAGCGACCTTGATGCTACGCCCAGTGAGAAAACTGGCGACCCACTTGCATAAGTTCTCGGGAAGCCCAAAAGATGGTAGTTTCGCTAGGAGCGCCCTATGCCACACACGATCGAAGGCTTTCGCCATGTCCAAACTAACTGCCAGGCCCTCTCCCTTGCTTTCAATAGCAGCAGCCCAGCGGTGCGTTAGGTAAACCAGAAGATCACCGGTTGAGCGACCATGGCGGAAGCCATATTGACGGTCATTGATCAACTGGTGATCTTCTAGATAACCCAGAAGCTGGCTGTTTATTATGCTCTCCATTAATTTGGAAAGCAGGGAGGTGATGGCGATAGGCCTGTAGTTAGTCGGATCTGAGCCGTCGCCTTTCTTCGGGATCGGGTGGATAAGAGCGCTCTTCCACGAATCTGGGACTACGCCGGTTGAGTAAGAGAGCCGAAACAAACGCGTTAGCACCGGCGTCAACTCAGGAGCACATGCTCGGAGCACTATAGGAGAAATGCCATCCGGACCACTCGCCTTTTGGATATCCAAGGAAAACAGAGCTCGACGAACAGCCTTTTGGCTAAACTTAACGTTAGGCATTGAGCTCTGGCACCGCGGGATGGTCGGCGGAGAAGTTCCTTGGTCATCCAAAGTCGAGTTCGAGGTGAAGAGAGCGCTCAGGAGATCGGCTTTCTCCTTCGCCGTGTGGACCAGGATGTCATTCTCTGTGCGTAACGGTGGAAACGAAGGCTGGCTAAAGTTGCCAAGCACAGCCTTGGAGAGTGCCCAAAACTGCCGCGTTCCCGACGGGCACCTCTCAAGTTTCTCACCGATTTTGCTGATATGCTGGGACTTTGCTCTAGCAATTTGCCGCTTAAAGTACCTAGAGGATCGGTTGTACTTCCCTTTTAAAGCTTTCGCCTTCGGATCCTTAGCGACTAGTGCCGCGGCCCAGGCTTGATAAGCTTCGCGCTTGCCAAAGGCAGCTTGTTTGCAGGACTTACCAAACCAAGGCCGTGATTTGCCACCGATGGGCACCACAGAGTTAGGAATATAAAGTTCCATACCCTGCAGAACCACGTCAGCGACAGCGGCGGCACAGACACTGGGATCATCTGAAGAGAAGCACACCGGCCCCCAGGGATAAGATGAGTAAAATGTACGCATCCCATCCCAATCTGCTGACTTGTAGTGCCAGACACGGCGAGTTGCGGGTGTTCTGCAACTGCTGCGTTTAATTGGCACCACACTCCGTACCAGGCAATGATCAGAGGACCCTAAAGGGGCGTCCACTGACACCTGGTACTGTTCCGGATGTGAAGTCAGCAGAAGGTCCAATAAGGAGGCATTGTGGCTGTCCACGTCCGGGATTCGTGTCGGTGAATCAACCAATTGGGACAGTCCATTTGCTATAGCAAAGTCAAATGCAGTCCTCCCCGCGTGGTCGGTGGTGCGTGATCCAAGCCAATCGGCGTTATGGGCGTTAAAATCACCAAGTATCACGACCTCAGCGGAGGGGATCTGTGAGAGCATATCATCAATGGCCGATTGCATATACTCCATGAGTCGATCCGTTTCCGCGTTACCACTGTGGGACCTGTATAGGCATGCGTAGATGCGGACACGATCGTCGGAGTCCAGACGAAGCCAGATGGTAGACAGGTCCCGACCTTCAAAATTAGCAAGGCGACGAAAACTCATATCCTCCCTTACGAATACAGCGACCCCGGCGTGAGGTAAGAAATGATGCTCTAATTTGTAGCCGGGGTAGTGGAGGTAGGCTGTATCGCTCGGTCGGATAATCTGAGTCTCCGTCAAAAACAACAAGGCCGGCCGTGCCGTCTCAAGGTGGTGGTGAACGGCATTCAGGTTGGAATGCAGGCCCCTGATATTACAAAAATCCACATTGAGCGTGGTGGGGGTTGCCGTGGAGCGTACGCCTCGTTTGCCTTGTCTGAATTTGTAGCGCGGTTCTGTGCCCTCCCCAGAATTCGACGGGCGGCCTGAGTGTAGAGACTCAGGGAGGGATTCTCCAGCATCAGTGATGTTGGTACCCTCCTGGGGTAGATTCTCTTTCAGTACCGCTGTCATGTTTGGGGGGGGGGGGGGGGGGGGGGGGAGTTGGGCTCCGGTGCCCGGCATCACCTGGTGCGAAACGCAGTGGCATAAAGCCACTGCTTAACGCCGGTTTCAGATGCCGGGGGTGGTGGTAGTCCGGTCGAGTCGGCCCATTCGAGTTACCATTACTGGCAACTTGACTCTACCACTCGTATTTAAGTCGCCTCTTACGACACCTCCAATACCAGGGTGATCCTATTCTAAGCCGGGATCACACGGCGAAATTATATTGTTCAGTTTTACTACTACTACTACTATACATCTATAACATTTTATGGCTAAATGTAAATTTATTTGAACTTTTAAGAAAATATAATAAATTAATATATTTATATACCACAGGAACAACTTCTTTTTTTTCTTTAACAACTTCTACAGGGGCAGAGACGAGGCGTTCCATTTCTGCTTCTTGTTCTTGCTCACGAGTTTGTATTTCTGACCGAACCTAATTTAAAATAATATTAAAAAATAAAAAATAAAAATATTATTATTTAAAATAATATTATATTACAATTTTATAAAAAACGCATTATTAATTTTGTTGGAATGAAATAAAAATAAATTTTACCTTTTGCAATAACGCATAATCAAGACCTTTCACCAAATGAGTGTGTTCCATGTCACCACCAAGATATTTTGATTCCTACAAAACAATAAACATTCACATTAAAGTATTAAGTTTATATCATTTAACTTAATATATTATTTTAATAATTTAATAGATCTTCTTTTAATGATTAATTGTTCTTTAATTAAGTCCTTTTTTTAACTTAACATGGCTAAATTATTATGCACTACCAAAATATATACTTTTCAAAGAGGTATATTAATTGTTGCTTCAATTAAATTATATCACCTGAATCATCTGCCGTCTTCTTTCTTTTGCATCCATACCTGATTTTACATCTGGAGCTACAGCCCTAAGAATAAAAAAAATATATTAAATATATATAATGAAAAGTATATTATTGTGGCCAGTCGTGGCCCAGTGGCACAAGCGTGTGACTGTAGACGATTGGTTGTGGATTTAATTCCCACCATTGTGTGGAAATATTTAATCTTTCCATTTTCTTCGCTCTAGGTGCAGGTACAGCATGAAGCTAAAAAAAAAAATATAATTTTTATTAAGAAAAGATAAGCTTGTGTTAATATAAATAAGGTATACATGCAATGTCTCCTATTGGAAATAATATAAATGTATCTTGGTTGCAGTTAAAAAAAATACACAAAAAGTACAATTTTAGATAAGAATAAAAACCTATTGGAACACTTTGACTACTATACCTGTAAGCACTGCTTGCAGTGCTAGTAGGATCAGAAACCAACTCATTGACTCCATCACGTCTCTCTCGAGCTCTGTCTCTATATTTTTCTGCTAATTCTGCAAGTTTATTGTCTTCTTGTTTTTTTAAAGCTGCATAATATGACTTTTTCTTACGACGAAGTTCACCTTTATTTTCTGGAGGCGGTGGCATAGACCTATAAGATTAAATTGATTAAAAATAAGCAAAGTGAGCATCCAAAATTAATTAAGCAGATATAGAGTAATTTTACCAACCCTGCGTTAGCCATAGCCTCCCTTACGGAGCCAGCAGCGTGGGATCCTCCAGACGGAGTAGCCCGTGGTGTCATTAATAATTTTCTAAAATCGTCATTGGTAAGCCTTTGAGACACTGGAGTGTCTTCAACGCTTCTATGATCATCCATTTTAGGAGTTTGAATATCACGACTTTGAAGTAAATTGGTAAAACAAGTATTATCTCATAAACAATCAATGTTATACCATATTATTTAATATACTACCGCATCATTAACAAATTAAGCATTTATAATTAAAGATTAGCCCGCTCCATGCAAGTAACAGCATAAACGTCAACTAATTTGACAGATAATACAGAATATACAGATAAATGAAATAGAGTATTTTATTTTTCTATTTCATCAATAATGCAATAGATTGTTAGTAAATAGCAAATTCTATTTTAAATATTTTAATTTTTTACACATATAAACATTAGAAGAAATAATGTACTGTACACTGTACATTGTACATCTATTTAGTTTTTCGAAATATCTATTAACTATCAAAAAATGTTAAATTAAAATTTATGATGTATATTGTATACTATTAATTTAAAACTTATATTTTTATTATACGTTTTCCTTTTTGTGTATTACACAATACCTTTTATTAAGTAGGTAGAGAAATGTTAATGGTTATCTTTACATTTTTTCATAGAAGTAAAAAAAGCAAAAAAAAATGCCGCTATATATGAATGTAAATATATAACATGAATGTTTGTATGTATATTTAAACTTATTTATATTATAAATACACAAACTATTTCCTAAGCAATACTTTTTATGCTTCTCTACGATTTCTTACAAGAAATCTTTTAATTAAATGGTTACCCTTAAGAAATCATTTCATCCATTGCACATCCATCATTGCACAGAATGATATATACATTATTTTTATATATTTTTGTTAGTTTTTATGTGCAATAAGTTGTTGTGATTATTACTATTAAAGACATGTAATTTGGCCAAATTGAAATGACCTAACTATGTTTCAGAGAAAAGACCAATTACAGACTTCCCCTATTTAAGTAGAACCTGCAACAAATTATTGCAGATATGATGTCACCTCACACTTTATTAATATAACTTTTATAAGATTACTGAATATAATTAAAAAGATCACAGGTTGAGTAATTAAAACCACATTTTTACATCAAATACTATATTGTTGAATTTATAATTTAAACTTGTTAAGGCAGATTTTGAAATACATTATTAATATAGCCTCTAAGATATGAATACAGTTAAGAAATTTATCCAAAAATAGCATGGAAGGTAGTTCCCTTGAATCCCACATTTCCAGTTGGTTCATCTTGAAATGTTATATACATCCTAAAATGTTAAAGAAAAGTATTATAGCTTGCCAGTACACTGAAATTATTTTAATAAACAAGTGTCTCATATGTTTTAGAGTAAGTCACAATGTTATAATACTTAATTAAATTATTATAATGGCATGTTATATCACAATATTTTTTATTTACTATTCTCAATTATAATGATTCTACCTGTCATTAGCTACTCCTAATTCTTTTTCAACCAAATCAAAAAGAATTTTGGCATGCTTTTTATTTTGTTCAACACCCAGGGCACCAATAGACATGAGATTTGCAACTGCACATGGCTCAGAGCTACCTCCAAAACTCATTTGTACATCTGGGATGACAGACACTACACAGTACTGTAAGACAACACTTATGATAAAGTTTATAAGTTTAATTAGACAGTTTATAGATAAAAGAATAATACTAGAATAAGAGCAGATTGGCAAGTACAGGAGCATCCACAGAAAGACAAGAATCCATCCACTCCACTTATGATAAGTATTAATCTTGTCATCTTAACATTACATACCAACCAAATTTGATTTTATTGGAAAATACTTACTTGTTCTGGTTTTCCAAGGGCTTTAGCTAACACAGGAATTGCTTTGTTAACAAAATCCTGAGGAATTTTAGACTTTGGTACATTAGTTTCAATTCTAAAATGAGGCATTTTTATGACAAAAGTGCCTTTTTTAATTACAAATCGTAACAAAAACTCCCTCTTAACGTGTATTCTCACGTCCACTCAATTCTCACTGAATTTGACCATAAAAGATAACCAAATATCTTTTTATTTTTAGAATCAAAGTTCAAGTCAATATCAAGTGTTATTATATAGACAGTATGGTATATCTTGTTATGTTTATATTTTCGGCTCTCAAGTGGAAGTCAGATGTCAAAGCGAAGTAAATTATCTATGCGTTTAACATTGACCCTTGAACTTGAAAAATATACACGTAAGGCAAAATAGATCCACTTACTTATCTCAAACATAGCTTTAATATTTGGTATACATAAATAAATAAAATTTGATTGGTCACTTAATCACGTTACCTTTCATATGTTGCTGAAATATATTAAAGCTAGTTTGTTAATTATTGCGGCTTACTTATATTATTATCTTAAATAAAAACAATCACAGTTTTACTTTTATTTAATGTGTAAGATTTTTATAGTCTACAGGTAATAATTGTAAATATTACGAAATACATAAGAATTTTCTCACTTTTATTGAAAATTAAAATGAGCACTAAATCTTAAAGGAATATTACTAAAATAGAATAGTCAAGCTGCATTTAAATAGCTCAAGCCCCTTTTTAATGAAGCGTGTACGGAACGCACAAATAAAAAAAGATATAGAAATAAATATTGTTTTGAGGTCTATAATCTATTCTATTGATAAATGTTCGCAATAATGATTAACCTACTCATAATTCTTCTATGTATATTTCGTGGTCATATCGTAGAATTGACGACTTCATGATATCGTTTACAAATCATGAAATGGTAGGAGTTCATGAAATGGTCAAGTGAATTTGACCATATCGTTGTTTCGTCAACGTTTAATAATTTCGTCAATCGACGTTTGGTCATATCGTAAAAAAAGGTGTGAAACGAATTCATTATATAATGACCGTGTTCTTAGTTTAAAACACTCTCAATTTCTAGAGAATCAATTTAATAAAAAAAATTAACCTAACCTAACCTAAAAAATCTTTTACGTATTTAGATTTATTTTGTGTGAAGAATCTTAAAAGGAATCAAGATTTACTATATTATTTTTATTAATATAATGTATGCAATACACATTAACATGAAATAAAATGATATTTAGTAAAAGCTAATATGTTTTTAAAAAACATTTTTTATTTAAAATAAGCGAATGATTAATTCCGCTTTTAATAAATAAACATATTTCAAGTTATAATTTTGCCTTTGTTACTATCAACTGATATTCAAAAAGCGCTCCTAGCGCCTCTATCGTTGTTATAGTAATTATTTGACGATTTGGTCAAAGAATATCGTCGATTTCCTGAAGTAGACTTGCGATACGTTGAGCATATCGATAAACGTTAAGTTGTCATTGATTTCGTCAAGCGACATTATGATCTGGCCATACGATAATTGGTCATTTTATGATATAATCAACTATTTCATGAAATCATCAATTTTACGATATAACCACGACATATATATTTTCATTATATGAATAGATGCTATCTAATTCGTAATGATAATAAGTAACTATAATTTTACTAATTAGCTTTACGAATTAGATATTAAATGTTTTTCTCCTCATATTATTAGATATTAAATTAAATGAATGATATGAGTGTGTATAGAAATTTTTAGAAAAGATGAATTAATATAATAAAAATTAAAATGTATATCCCATATTATAAAAAAAAATAAGGAGCTTTAAATAATACGAAAATATATGAGTTTTATTTTTTAATATACCTTATTTGCTTCTTTCATTTTTTAGATTGCATCCACTATATTGTCTATTCTATTATGCTTTAACTTATAGTTCTAGGTTTTGGGGAACTACTTAATGCTTTTCGCACAGATAACATGCCAAAAATATATTACGGATAAAGTTAGTATTATATTTAAATTATAAATTTAAGATTACATTCACGATTAAATTTGAAACATAATATGCTATTTTATATAAATTTTACGCAACTATTCTTCAAGCTTAACGAAACTTAAATTTTACTTTATTAGTTTGTGCTGCTTAGTCACACAATACGTATATTTATTGTTTATGGTAAGGTATATGTATGTGCATTTATTGTTTATGGTCGGTACATTCCACACTACTCATAAGTTATCTAAGCATACATTATTATATATCACATTGTTAGTGTAGAAAATATTTATAAGCCACTGCCATCATTTGTTATATTATTTCTTTTGAGAAATTGTAATGCTTCATATCGTAATCGTATTTTTGATTATTGGGTGATTAAATAAAGAAAGTGTTTGTATTATAATATTGTTCAAAAGTTTGTTATATTTTTAAACGCAATTCTCATATTACATTGATGTATTGTGCCATGATAACAGCAAACTTATCAATTTATTAGTTAATAGCTCTGATTTTAAAACGATAACGTAAGTGTCTTGAAGTGGGCATTATTAATAACATTCATAAACTGTAATTAAAAATTCATATCTGTACTAAGTACCTCAAGTTACTATGGGGGGAGAAAACTCTAAGCCAAGTACTCAAAGGTAGGTTATTTTATGATATTGTATATGTACTAAAATACTATATATTAATGTTATTTATTTATATGTTACCCACATTCATACAATGGAATGAAAGTTACTACAAAAAATTGTTCTTAGAGACTCATAACTCTATAGAAATCTAAAACTAAACAATGAAAGAAAATATTTCAGCTCGTTCTATCTTGATAATTTTCACTATTTTCTTTTCACAATAGTATTGTCATTTTCATACTTGTATATATATAACTAATACGAATGGAAGAAAACAAATATTTTAAATGTAATATTTATTTTCAGAGAGGCTTACATTGAACAACTTTATCGTGAAAGAGCAATAAAAGCAGCTCTAGAAGAACAGAGACGAGCATATGAAAGAATATTTAGCACAACAACACAATCTCAATCAACACCTAGTTCTGCTACCCAAAATTTTGCAAGCCATGATAGGTAATCTAGTTCTAGAGAACCATTAATAATGTATTATGGAGATTTTTGCATCTGAAATTTTGAAAACCACCAATGTAGAACAATTAAAATGCACTTGACAAATCTTATGTGGTTCTGAATATGGTTTAAATATTTTTGATTTCTTGCTGTATCCCTCACCTTTGAAACTTAGTGTTAAAACACTCCTTTTCCTATTTTCTGCAGAACTTAACATGAAAATATTATATATTTCCACTTCTCTAGTGTGAATTGAACCCACAAGCAGTCACATTTACAGTCTCACTTTGTACTATTTTGCCATGACTGGTCTTTGTGCATGCTTTGTCTTAGGTATTTATTCAGTTTTATTGGCAGTTTTGTTTAAAAATATCTACAAATATTACAGAGTAATGTATGTAATCACAATCATTGAATGTACTGTAAGATGATACAATACTCAATTTATAAAATTTAATTGGATAGAATATTTAATTTTAATATTTCTATTAGGGTTACTTGTATATATGTTTACTTAAATTAACTTTCTTTTTACTTCAGGCCTCGACCACCAACACTATCAACTCCTACATCTACCAATTTGTACCCAAATATTCAAGAAACAAGGCTTCATGAAGACAATTTTCATTTTGTTCAGGGCTCCACACAGTATTCAAGTACTTCAAATGTACAGCAATATCAGTAAGAATTATAAAATAAATTGTTATATACTAATAATAGTAAATTGTAAATAAATTAATTATTTCTGCAAGAAAAAATCTAATGTAATTTTAAATAAACTAAATCACTATTGATTTAAATAAAAAAAATTAAAGCTTTCATATAAACAAGTTATAATATTTGTGATATTTTAGACACTCTCCAACGGCACCTTCCGCTCCAGTAGAATCTGCTCAAACTGATTATGGAGAAATAACTCGGGAAACTAGAAGTACAGGTGCTATTCCTAAATCCAGGTAAAGTACAAAATAGTCTTGTTTTTTTTTAGCTTCATGCTGAATCACGCACACACTAGGGTAAGCAGAAGGAACCTAGTGTTAAGATACTCGTTCTTCATTTTCCGCCGAATTTCGGAGGCATTGCAAGTTAAGTCGCGGAACTTCACGCTGCGCTTAGTTTCGACACCACAGCAAAGAAAATGAAAATAATAAATATTTCCGCTCGGATCCACAACCAGTCGCGTTTACAGTCCCATTTTGTGCCCCTGTGCCATGACTGGTCTCTCGTAAAAGCAGTGGATTTATGCTATGTGCTATGGTATATAATATGTGCTATGTATAAATTAAAAACCCATATAGATCATATTTTGAGTTTCAGCTTTACATTTTTTTCCGTATAGAAGAGAAGTCAAAGAGAATCTAATGTCAAGTGAAAGCATTCTTGAGTTTCCATTAAGGCATTGCATGTTAAGTGGCGGAAATTAACGTCGCGAAATATTCTAAAATTAAATTAAAATTATCTTTTCTCTGTTTCATATAACAAAGAAAACAGAATTTTAGTTTCAGTTCATTTATTTCCCCGAAAATTTTGTCATTGCGTGATTTTACTTGTAGACATTAAAATATCAAATTTGCTTCATTTACCTGCATACTTTATCACACTTCCGACTCTACTTTATTCGTACGGGTGTCCTAGTGATTAAGTTCGTTTTGAGACGCATAACAATCGCATTTGCTGCTAAAGCAGAAGTTTGTAGTCATATGACATCGTATTAAGTGGACGACGGGACGTGAATTCGTATCCTGCCACTGACACCCAACCGCGGTTGTGAGTACTAGTGACATGGCCACAACAAAAACCTTCCCACCTTCCCACCGATATTAATTTGGCAAAAGAGATTGCTGCTTATAAAATATTATATTGTTTTTCTAATACTAAGTGTGTGAAATAAACTTTAAGTTATTGAAATAAGTAGGAAGTCCTTATCTCTGGCAAAATTGTTAGCTGCTTAACACTTCATTGTATTTTTTACAGAACCTTTCGGGCAAATCAAAACAATAATAAAAATAATAACAGCTCAGGCTTAGGTTGCGTGTCCTGTTCAGCAAGCTACGGGATACATATATATCAGTGCCAGAATGGTCACAGTTCGTGTCAGAAATGCAGATTTTCTCATAAAGTGTGTGGAATTTGCTCCAAGCCCATAACAGATATGAGAAACATAACTCTTGAAGCACTAGTAGCAGATATGGTGATCAAAGAAGAAAAAATTCCAGTAAAAACAAATGTAAGTGTAATATATTTATTTTTCAAACGCTTAAAAAAAGCATCTTCATGCTTTTTCCCGTATAGCGAGAGAGAGAGGGAGAAAGATAGTCAGAGAAAACCTAGTATCAAAATAAAATCGAGATATCGCTTATTAAGTTGCTGAACTTGACGCCTTACTTTGTCCTAGGTACCAGAATGAGAAATGAAAATAATATGTAACCGAGTGGGAATCGAACCCACTACCATCACTTTTAGAGATGGCTGTGTCTGACTGTGTTAATTTGGCTTCTCATATATCCATACTTCCATACTTATATTATAAATGCGAAAGTCTGTATGTTTGTCAGTCATGCTTTCCGCTTTAGCTTAAATTTGAAATGAAAGTAGCAAAAAACCATGTATCAAAGTGGGGAACGTAGTGTTATAACACTAGGTTCCCTCTGCCTACCCTGCTGTGTGCGGGATACAGCGTGAAGCTATTAAAAAAAACATTTAAAATTATATACATACTTGTTTTTTGAAAGCGGGTCCAGTTGACTACTAAAACTTATGTTTCTATCAAGGCATATCGATTCCTATTCGCTTTAAGCCTTTTAAATATAAGTATTTATCGTAGTGTCCACATTTATTCACGTCAAGGGGAGGATTCCTTCAGGAATCGATATCTTAAACTATTTACATTCTGAATTCTATCCAAATCTGGCGTTAGATCAGCCAGGAAGTCGTAACACTGCCTGTTACGACTTCTTGGCTGGACTTATAATATTAGTATGAGTGACAAAGAAGTGACAACTGATTTAATAGTGATCTCTATGACCGATGCGTACTAAGTACTTAATATGAAGTTAGGCAACTGCATATTCTATATATCAAAATTCTTCGACATAATGGTTTATTGTCAAAAAAAATATCTGTATAAAGAAATGTAAATACTATGAAGTTATCGGAAATTAATTGGTATATATAATAAAGAATTTTCTCTAGTGTGGTTAAACGACACTTTCTCTTTGTATATAACCCCCGAGATATATTATATATAAGCTACTCTAGATATATATAAGCTACTCTACCTCTTAATGAGAAGCAGGATACTATTCATACGATGTTGTTATAACTGTGTGCTTGTTATCTATATTAACATTATTAATGCGAATATCTGTTTCTCCTGTTATGGTTTTACGGCTAAACATTTTCCCGATTTTGGTGGAATCTGAATGAAAATAATTGAAAACCTGAGTCTATAATTTACTTTTTTTTTCTAAAACCTACCTCGTAAGTAGCCGAAATAAGTGACAAAAATCATATGGAAAATAAACATCTATAGTTGTGTAATTCAAACGGGTGAAGTCGCGTGCAGTGAGCACGTATCTTCTAATAATTTTTTACATAGTATAAAGCAAAGTCGTTTCCTGAGGCTGTTTGTATGTATATACCTATGCTTAGATCTTCAAAACTACGTAACGGACTTTAACGCGGTTTCTTTTAATAGATAGAATGATTCAAAAGGAAGGTTTATATGTATAATACATTATAATAATTTTAGAGGTTTCTAATGTGATATCGGCGCGGCGGTGCGTGCCTATAGTGAAATAGTTGTGTAGTTTACGCAGGCGAAGCCACAAGCGGGCCACTAGTTTTGTATAAAAATATGACGATTTTATCTATTGGTGCGTTGCATTTTCAGGAACGCATCAAATGTCCAAACGCAAATGATGGTTGCTGTCTTTCTTTTACCAAAGAAACTTTGTCGGAACATTTGAAAGAATGTCCTTATATGGAGTTAGAGTGCCCGATGTCAAATATATTTGGTATCTGTAAATGGAAAGGTAAGTTAAATCTTTTATACATATAAATAAAATTGCATTATATGTATGTTTGTAATATTAAACAAACAGCTTTTTACTAAATGTATGTGTATGATTCACAATACAGCAAAGTAGAATTTTTACAATTTTTGTCTGTTGGTCTGTATGCGTGCTTGTTCCTGCTAATGCAGAGGTACTGGCAGATAGCTAATATAATGAGTAACTTCAAGCTACTTTTATTTTGGAATCATAACCGTTATGTTAAATTGCTCGTGAAGGAAGGCGCAGGCACAGCAATCTATATATATAATAAAAGAGTAGAAAAGTCAATTCTGTACATGAAAAATTTCAGAAAAAATTTAATTGGGTGCGTTAATATATCGATAACAGAGACCAAAAATCCACTCAGTAGAATTTTTGTCTGTCTGTCTGTCTGTCTGTCTGTCTGTCTGTCTGTCTGTTAATTTGTTCGCCAATCACGCAAAAAGTACTGGATGGAAATGAATGAAATTTAGCAAGGTGGTAGCTTATAGTCCAAAGGTACATATAGGATAGTTTTTATCCCGGTTTTCCATGTAGTTTTTTTGTAAAAAATAAAAAACCGATATAAATAAATCATTTGTATAATGATATCTACCGGGTAGAAATTGATGATTTTTTGTATGGAGTTAGCTTAAAGGGTAGAGCAACATATGGGATAGTTTTGATCCTGATATTCAACCAAACTCTCGCAGAAAAATAAAATTTAAAAAAAACATTCAAACTATGTCGATAGTTCACGAGTGAAGCTAAATTTGTTTCAATATCACCAAATTAAATAATTATAAAATAAAATAAGCATAACATTAATCAAAGATACACTTGACCGGTCTATAAAACTTTACATAATCTATATGACAGCAGATGTCACTACGTTTTCTAGAACGGGTAGCGCCATTAGTTAACATTGTACTAGATATATCCGTAAACATTAATATTATTATTATAAAAATGCAAAAATCTGTATCTCTTCTATCTGTTATGTTTTTCACGGGTCCGATCATCTACTGGCCCGATTAAGATGGAATTCGTAAAGAAGATTGTTGAAGACGTAGGGTCAAATATAGGCTACTTTTTAAAAAATCAAACCCTATGAGGTTGAAACAGTGGATAAAAGTTATGTATGTTTAGTATATAGTGAAAATGAAAGATCTGAACTCCTTGACTGAAATGAATGAATTTTCTCAGGAAAATAGTTAATGAGGCAAGGTCAAACATAGACTACCACCTTTCAGCTAAAAAAAACCAGTCCCAAAGAGGCAATAGAGGATGAAAGGGGTAGTTCACGTGGCGAAGCCACGAGCGGGTCGCTAGTAATATATAAAACGCTTATTAATTTTGACATTTCATACATTCCATTATATTACTTCGATTATCAAAATGCCTAACAAAAACTTAACCGAGTTCAACAACTAACTTAATCGAGATCTTCACTATTCTTCATTTTATAATAATAATGGAATATACGTTTTCAGGTAAAGTTAACCATTTGTCCGTTCACTTCAATGATGTACATCCAGAACATTGTATTGCGGAAGTCGGAAAAGAAATGACTTTGCTGGACGTAAAGGTTGAATCCATTATTGTTTATTTCATAAAAATCGGTTCTTTTAATTTTTTATTTTATATCAAACGGGATACAGACAACACATTATATATGACAGCTCAATTATTTGGCACGAAAGTCAGCGCCTCAAAGTGGATATATGAGATCGAAATCTATAATAAAAAGGAACCAAAACGAAAATTTACATACATAGACGTTTGCAATTCTATCAGTATTCCAATTGCAGATATATTTAGCTCAGGCCAGTGTGCTATCCTTGAACGGCCATATATATCGACATTTTTTAAAAATCATGAACTAACTTATCAAGTATTTCTTAAGAGAATAACTCATAATACGAAAAAGCAACACAATATTAATGAGTAACTTTAAACTTTGTGTTTATATTTAGCTTATAATCAGATATACAAATAATGCTGACATTTAATTATTATGCATTTGACTACTTCTTTATAATACATACATATATATGCAATATGTTATAGTAAGTTTTTTTGTTATTATACAAATTATTCATCTAGTTGTTAATCAAATTATTACACCATGGCGTCATGGCGGTGTTGCTATGTGCCTACCAAACAATTGATGGTTTAATTTCCACTTACGAGTTTTTTTTATTAATATCTACAACAAACATTTTTGATCCATTTACGCAGTGTAGTGTCGTTTTTTCTTTTCAATGACCTAAATTTGAAAAGAAAGTAAAGCCTATGAAGTAGAAAACAAATTTAATAATATGTGATATGATGATTATTTAAATACGATGATATGATGATTTAAGGGAATGAATTAATGATTTATTAACATTTTTATTTATAAATAAAAATGTTTTTATGCCTTTTAACGTAATTGTTTATTATACTGTGTGTAAGTTCTACATTATGTTATTAAGTTTCTCTAATGCTCAAAAAGATGCAAGTGTATCTCATTAGCATTACAGTTATATGGTTGTTGGTTCGATTACCACTCGGGGGAATCAGTATATATTATTTTCATTTACCCTCGATTATTCCGCCACTAACATGCAATGACTTGATTTGGTGCAAAGTGGAGTCTTGATATTAAGTACTCTCGTACGTCATTCTGTAAAACGTATGTAAAAACTCATTAAAAAAACAAGTGCTGTGAATATGTATTTTAAAGAAATGTTTATAGGTTTATTGAATTATTTTAAGCATAATCTTTAATTTTCTTCTATAATGGTTAATGATTCTGAATTTGTATGATTATTCTATTATCTGTATGACCTATTGTAAAATTTTAAATAATAAAGGTTTGCCTTATACATCTATACCTTTTTATTTTAATATGCCACTGCTTATCATAATTCATTTTTAAATTAAAGAAATATGGCTATCACACAAATGTTCCTTATATATGATCTGTTCCCGAATATCCTACTTTTATAAACAGGAAAGTCTGCCTGTTACACTTCACAGGCAAATTACAGGAAGATAGTTTATGACGCAAGATCAACTGTGGGCCGACAATTTTTTCAAAATTCACCCCCAGAATATGTAATGTAAAAGTAGTTACCTATTTTACGCGGGCGAAGCCGCGAGCAACGTCGCTAGTTACAGTATTAACATATATGGAATGGATAATGTTACTAGGTATGCCAAACCACTTGAAATTTTGTCTCAGTAAAGCTTAGAAGTATACAAATACATTAGTTTTTGTTTTAGTCAAAAATATCTAGTAGTTTTGATTTTATAGGCATTCAAAGTTTCGAAAAATATCGAGTCCCGCTAAAAGCCACTTGAGCGCTTGTGACGTCATTTCACAACACTGTTATAGTAGGTGTAAAGGGATTTGTTGTGTTTTCGTCCGCGTAATTATATTAGTAGTCTAATAATGGTAAATATTATTCGATTAATAAAATGGATGAAGGATTCGAAAAAGGGATAATCTACTTAAAATAAATGTTTTAATGGTTGCGCATTATTTATCGTCAAACAGTGGTTTTGTTGCCGCCGAAATGTGAGGAATAAAAATGCAAAGTTAAGTAATATAAACTAACTTTCCGTAATACTTATGTTTAAAAGTTAACTGTTCAAAATATCTTACTAATGTCATAATGACGAATGCAACTCAAATACTAGAAGTACCTACCTACCGTTAAATTTTTACGTTAAATAACTTTAAGACAAAAAAAATGTAGTCTGTAGCTATATGTAAGTAGGTACGTATGTACATATATATGTATATATATATGTATATATATATGTATATCATTGTGGGACCTACATTACCTACCACACGCAGCGTCCATACATAACATGAAGCATATGACCGTCGCGAGCCGAAGGCGCGCGGTTACTAGAGCGCAGGAGCACATACGCCGAGTTTTGTATGGGCGCAGGCAGGCGCATATTTATATGGCACCCCCCGCGGGGACGGTGCGCCCCTCACCTCTTGTATAATTCTTAGGAAATAATCATTGTTCTTAAATACTCACTTGCTATTGGTAGAAAAGCCAATGTTTTGATTTGTACATAATTTTACTAAAGATTTTTATTTTTAATGTAGCCCTTCTGATTGGTAAATCAGTAATTAAATTATAACTCACATTATAATCCAATTTCATTGGTTATAATGTGAAAGTTTTTATTGGAGACTAATTTTTGTAAATATTGTTTATTGGTTATTTATAATTGTAATTTTTGTATATATACCAGTGTAATTTTTAAAATAAATCATTCCACCTGAAGCATCAACAAGTGTATCACTATACTCAAGAAACCTCCGAAGTAGTTAGGGAAGTAGTAATCCCCTACAGTGGTGACCTACCGACGCTGAGAAAATGGATCAAGATACTGCTGCTCAAGATCCCAAACCTCAGGCCGATGTAGACCTGGCAGCCATCTCCGTACAGTCACGGATACTACCATTCTGGAGGGACCTTTCACGAGCCTGGTTTATACAATTTGAAGCCGTCGTAGACCCCTTGAAGACCTCCGATGACCAAAAGTTCCGTTACGTCCTACAACAGCTGCAAGCCACGGACCTGCAACACGTCACTGACATCCTATACGACACGCCGGCTACTGATAAATACGTCACATTGAAGAACCGCCTACTCGCCGTATATGAAAAATCCGACGTAAAGAATTTCCAGAAGCTCGTCAGCGGTCTACAGCTGGGAGACCAGAAACCCTCTCAATTGCTTCGCCAGATGCGAGAACTAAGCGCCGGTATGATTACGAACGAAGGACTCCGTATCGAGTGGCTTAATCATTTACCTACTCAGATACGCGTGGTTCTATCAGTAAATACTGAGTCATCGCTCGACACACTCGCCGCCATGGCCGACAAGATGGCGGAATACTCAGAGCCCGCGACGATCGCCGCGGTATCGACCGCAACAACAACAACAGACGCCGTATCAACACAAATAGCAATATTATCGAAGCAGCTAGAAAAATTGTCGCTAGAAATAAATGAAATACGCGGCCGCTCCACACATCGTCAATACCGTCGCTATCGCTCTCAGTCAAGACCACGATCAAGTTCAAATACACCTAGAAACAAATCATCTGTGAAGCCCGGCGATGCCACGTGGGAATGTAAATATCATTACCGATTCGGCGATAAAGCGAAGCGTTGCGAGTCGCCGTGTTGCCGTAGAAACAAGTCTTTAAACTAGCTCCGACATCGACTACGGCGGACCTCGATGTCCCTATTGCAAGTAACCGCCTATGTATCTACGATCGCAACACTCGAGAACGTTTCCTCGTGGATACCGGCGCCGATATATCCGTATTATCAGCAGCAAACTATAAAAGCAACACAAAAATCGACAACGCCTGCAGATTATTTGCCGCAAACAACACACCTATCAAGACGTATGGCGAACAAACGTTAAGATTGGATTTTGGTTTACGGCGAAACTTTCTATGGACGTTCATCATCGCCGACGTCAAAACATCGATCTTGGGAGCTGACTTTCTACGACACTTCAAACTTCTAGTAGACCTGCACAAGAAGAAACTAATAGATAAAGTCACCGAACTTTCCGTCGATGCTATCGAAATTTCAACAGGCGCTGAAAAAGAAACAGAAACGGTACACGTAATCGGCACAAACCAAGCCTATTACCACGTACTAAAGCAATATCCAGATGTACTACGACCCATGTCACTCAAACAACCTTCAAAACATAACGTAGTCCACCATATCGAGACAACTGGCCCGCCACTCTACGCCCGTCCGCGTCCGCTTCCACCGGACAAGTACAAAGCTGCAAAGGCTGAATTCGAGAACATGCTGGAAATGGGCATCTGCAAACCGTCAAACAGCCCCTGGGCGAGCCCCGCTACACGTTGTGAAGAAGAAGGACGGCGGCTTACGAGTTTGCGGTGACTACAGACGATTAAACGCGGTCACACTACCCGACCGCTATCCGATACCTCGCATACAAGACTTCACATATCAACTTCATAACAAGACAATATTCTCGAAGATCGACTTAAAAATGGCCTACTACTGGATACCAATCGCCGAGGAAGACGCACAGAAAACCGCGATTATAACTCCATTCGGTCTGTTTGAATTCAAACTGCATGACCTTTGGACTACGTAACGCGAGTCAGACATTCCAGCGATTTATACACGAAGTACTCCGAGGCGTCGAAAACTGCTTCTGTTTCGTCGATGACATCTTATTATATTCCGAAAACGAAGAAAACCACATTGAATTATTACATCAAGTATTACAAAGATTAGAAAAATTTGGCGTCACACTAAAAATCGAAAAATGCGAATTCGGAAAAAACAAGATTAATTTTCTCGGTTACGAAGTCTCGGCGGACGGAATAAAACCTACTGAAGATCGCATTGAAGCCATTTCAAATTATCCGAAACCAAAAACTGTCGTCGAGTTACGTCGCTTCCTAGGCATGTTGAATTTCTATCGAGACTGCCTACCACATCAAGCCGAACTTCAACACGAACTCAACAAATATTTGCACAACCGTAAGAAAAACGACAAAACTCCGATCGAGTGGACACCGGAAGCCGACGTAGCCTTTGAAAATTGCCGTCAAAGCATTTTAAAAGCTACAATTTTAACTCATCCGCTACCCGGTACACAACTCAGCATCATGAGCGACGCTTCAGATCACAGTCTCGGCGCCATACTACAACAGAAAGTAAACAACGAATGGAAACCGCTCGCATACTTCTCAAAAGCAATGAGTGCTACACAACGCCGCTACAGTGTATACGATCGCGAATTACTAGCGATCTATACAGCTGTAAAACACTTCCGACGACTCATCGAGGGATGCGAAGTGACTGTGTACACCGATCACAAGCCGCTTGCCTACGCATTACATCGCCAAGCAAATAGTACCGACACTCCGAGAAGAGAACGACAACTACACTTCATTAGTCAATTTTGCTCAAACATCAAATACATACAAGGAGAAGAAAACACAATCGCCGACGCTCTTTCACGCATAGAAGACATTCAATGCCCGACGATCATCGATTTCAATCAATTAGCCATCGATCAACATAACGACGAAGAATTAAAATCATTGCGAAGACAACCTAACTTGAAATTCGCCGACGTCGCGATGCCTGGGATACAGCAGCCAATCACGTGCGAGCTGTCTACCGCGACGCTGCGACCGTACCTACCAAGCATTTATCGCTACGCAGCATTCAAAGCGCAACATGATCTATGCCACCCGAGCGTGCGGACTTCAAGAAAACAAATAAGTTCGAAATACTTTTGGCCGAACATGAACACCGACATCGGTATATGGACAAAGGCGTGTATTAATTGTCAACGAGCGAAAATACATCGACACGTCGTCACGCCCTTAGGCGAGTTCCCGCCGTCACAGCGCTCCGAACACATACACAATCGACATAGTCGGACCGCTAAGACCGTCGAATGATTGTCGATATCTAGTGACTATGATCGATCGCTGTACGAAGTGGCCCGAAGCAGTACCGATACAAGATATAACAGCTGAAAACGTCGCTAAAGCCTTATATGAACAATGGATCGCACGTTTCGGTTGCCCGCTACGGATATCAACGGATCAAGGGCGTCAGTTTGAATCCGAGCTATTCAAATCTCTTATGAAAAGATTTGGTATTACAAGAATTCGAACTACTGCATACCACCCGCAATCGAATGGTCAAATTGAGCGATGGCACCGAACCCTGAAACCTGCACTGATGGCGCGCGAAGCCACGATACAATGGACGGACGAGTTACCCACCGTGCTACTCGGTTTACGCACGGCGTTACGCAGCGACAGCAACTTTAGTCCAGCAATTATGACCTACGGTACTACTCTGCGCATACCTTCGGATTTCTTCGTACCTACACAGTCGAAGATTGACGACGCCGAGTACGTACGCCGCCTCGTCGAGACCATGGCGAAGCTACAACCGACGCCGCGCACGCACACGTCGCTGAAACAAACCATTTGTATATAAAGATCTAGCGACGTGCACGCATGTATTCGTGCGCAACGATACAGTTCGAGCTCCACTAACTCCACCGTACGATGGGCCTTACGAAGTTTTGAAACGCTACGACAAGTACTTCCAGATACAACTGCCAACACGCACGACAGTTGTCACATTGGACCGACTCAAGCCAGCATACACATACAACGAGTCGCCATCGTCTGAGGACCCACCGGTCAGCAGCAGATGCCAGGACAACTCTGCGAGCTACACGACGAGGTCTGGAAGAAAAATCAAACCATCCGTACGATTTTCTTGAGGGGGAGTGATGTGGGACCTACATTACCTACCATACGCAGCGTTCATACATAACATGAAGCATATGACCGTCGCGAGCCGAAGGCGCGCGGTTACTAGAGCGCAGGAGCACATACGCCGAGTTTTGTATGGGCGCAGGCAGGCGCATATTTATATGGCACCCCCCGCGGGGACGGTGCGCCCCTCACCTCTTGTATAATTCTTAGGAAATAATCATTGTTCTTAAATACTCACTTGCTATTGGTAGAAAAGCCAATGTTTTGATTTGTACATAATTTTACTAAACATTTTTATTTTTAATGTAGCCCTTCTGATTGGTAAATCAGTAATTAAATTATAACTCACATTATAATCCAATTTCATTGGTTATAATGTGAAAGTTTTTATTGGAGACTAATTTTTGTAAATATTGTTTATTGGTTATTTATAATTGTAATTTTTGTATATATACCAGTGTAATTTTTAAAATAAATCATTCCACCTGAAGCATCAACAAGTGTATCACTATACTCAAGAAACCTCCGAAGTAGTTAGGGAAGTAGTAATCCCCTACATATGTAACAAAGTATATAAATATATATATATATATAATATATATATATATATATATATATCTATATATATATATATATATATATATATAATTAATATATTATATATATATATATATATATATTTATATATATATATATAATATATAAATATATATCTAATATATATATATATATATCTATATTATATATTCTTTAAATCTCTATATATATATATATCATATCTCTATCTTATATATATATATATCTCTATATATAAACATTTCCAATATCAAACCCATTATCTATTATACGTCCATCTATATATATCTCCTCTAGTATGCTCTCCTCTCTCTCTCTCTCTCTCTCCTCTCTCTCTCTCTCTCTCGTTCCCCGCTTTTCTTAGTAAATTTATAAATATACATTGCATACTAGCTTAGCTTCCGCCAGCAGCTTCACCCGCAGAAAGTAAGGATACTACCTACGATGTAGATGTCCTTGTTGAATGTTATAGATTTACTAAACCTTTTTATGTTGTGTTTGTTTTTCTAAAAAAATGGCCTTACGTACTTAGATGTACTAAACTTTTTATTTATTTGATTTTTTACTAACATATGTATGGCATATGTATATAACTATTTTTATTTGAAACCGGTCATCGCCAACGGTTACTTGAAGATAACCAACAGGTTATGTTTAAGTAAAAAGAGTAGGTGATGTATGTACGGTTAAATGGAGAATCACGCCAGAACACCGCGTACGTACCGCACCTTATCATTGTATTTCAGAATGAAATGAAAAGGATCAAGAAGTTTTAAATGTAACTTGCGGTGATTGTGCCGCCAGAAGAGGTGGCTGTACACATATAGCATAGCTATATGCTATAGCATAGCTCTATGCTATAGCATAGCATTTTAATGTGGCTACATCGTCGAAGTGAAGAGCCTTCAACGAATGCAACGAATGCCAAGTGTTATTTGAAAAAATCTAAGCACTCAGGTATTGATATACCACACCTAAAATGATTTTGATTTGAAGCTAAAGATTTTGGTACAAGTGGTAGGTATTGATAGTGGTACATACTTCATGAAGCCGGTCAGAATGGAAAAATATTATTGACAATGGTTTAACATTAAAACTCAGGGAACTTGAAATAAAGTGTTTTCTTTCACATTTTATATGTGAAAAAAAGAAGTTGAAAAGATATATTTAGATAGATCCATTCATAATTGAATCATATCAAAAAATCCTGTGTTGATTTTGACGTCAAAACTATTATAACATTTTGTAAGAACGAAATGACGGAATCAAGGTGTTTTCAAGTAAAAGAGGGTACAACAGCTCAATCAGATCCAAATTTGTGGTTTGGGATGCGCTACGGATGTATAACAGCTTCAAAAATGCACGAAGTTGCTCAGTGTACAACAAAAGATACATAATGTAAAAATAGCAGAATCTGATCTTTTTTTAAGTATGACTGGCTCATGATTGGTGCCTCGCCTGGCGCGCTTACTGATGACTGCGTTATAGAAGTAAAGAAGGAAAGTGTTAAAGACATTTTACAAAATATTTAAGTATAATTACGACGAACGGGCGAGCGACCACGAGCGGATTGAGAGTGCCAGAATGAGCGTGTTGTAGGATGACGTCACACGTTCACCGGCCGGTTACAACTTGTTTTACTTATAACTCGGAAACTAATTGACGTATCGAAGTAATTCTTTCACTAGTATTTTTTATTTTTGACATAGAATATGGAATGCTAATAATCAAAATTAGTTAACATTCTCCATTGCAAAAAATTGTCTTCAATAAAAGCAATGATGAAATATATTAATTTGTAAATTTTGGAGAAGGCCGTATGTTCCTTTTTCGAAGTTATGTCCTCTACCATAAAAACCATGAAAATGCCAATTTTTTTGATAAGTCTCTAGCTCTTCTATGTACATTTGGTTAAATTCAAGCATAACAGAGTTTCATTTATGGAGTAAAAGAAAGAATCACGATGCATCATATTTTTAATTCATAAGATCATTACAATATGCAATATAAGCTTCGTCATCTAAATCTACAGGGTGAATATCACTAAATCTTAAACAATTTTTACATAAAACAGACCAAATTGTCTCACACGATATATAAGGAAATAATTAAAATAGGTATACCATTGAAAAGTGAACACATGTTAGTTCGTATATTACCTTTGAAAGTATTTTAAAGCAACAATCCTTGTAACAAACAAGTTTGTGGACGGCATGATATTTTACATTTTGAATTTAAGACTTATTAAAGATTATGCCGTCATAATTAAGAGAATTATATTATAAATAATATTTTAAAAAAACACTCAAGTTTTAAATATAAAGTTTTTCAAACAGTGGCAGTGAACATACAACATTGAAAATGCACAACTAACATTAATGTGCCACACATTTCATTATTTCTATTCATTATTCACAAAAAAAATGCGCAATAATTGTATAAATACATTTATTTTCTAAACAAAATTATTAATTCTTATATTTAAAAACGAAATAATACTGATGTGTATAATGAAACAACTCAATATGAGGAGTATTAAATTTAGTTTATATCATATTAAAACTTGTCATATTGATATTAAAAAAAGGACAGTAATTTGCCACTTAAAACATTAATTACATTTAGGTTTGATTAAGAATGTAACAAGTTCATTTAACAAACTTGACCAATAAAAATAAAACTCAAAACATTTATTTTGGTTGCAACTTGAATACACTCGTTGATTCTTTATATAAATTTATCATATCCAATTCCCTTTCCCTGTAGTTGTAATAATTTATTGTTACTCCTACCCCAAGTTCATAGATCAACACACTAACAAACTGACTAGATTTTAAGAACAGTGTACACTTACTCGCTATTCATTAGGTAATATAAATAGTGTTACACACAAAATATCTAAAGACAATGCAAACAGTGCTAATAGAATAACAAAATAAATTAGCACAAATTGTCAATAAAAATTCTGACAATAAAGCTAATGAGATCAATATTTTTAAATTTTAAGTAAACAACTTTTGTGTTAGGTCAGAAAATATTTTTAATAAAACCTCATTTATATAATGAGATATCACAATTATGTTAAAGAAAGGAATGTTTTAGTAATAAATGCTATTTGAACTTTAACTTACTACTTCACATATTAAACAATTTTAAAATATTGCTATTTTCAAATTATTTTTGATAAAGGACAAATTTAAGTATAACAATTGAAATACCAAAGGTTTTTAATGTAGAAATGCCATGCATATTCAAAGTTTGTGTCTAATTGTCTATATTATCTTGTTAATCTCACTTTTAGCTATGTATTATTCTTTTGTATACAAGAAATTCTTTAAGGCAATCAATTGTTTTATGTTATTAATTGTTAATACCTCCATTGTATGCGTAATCGGCTTTATTATGCATGACTAGATGGTTGTCAACAAAGTAGAAACTATCAGAACAAGTTTCAAAGGGGGCAGCTATCATTTCCTCAACTGAAAAATAAAATAAATTAAATTAAATTTAAGGTAATCTTCAATACAATTATATCTTCATTGAAAAATATTGCTCATTTAGTTTATCAAAGTGTATTGATACCATGATAATAATATTATTTAAATATTTTTATTAGTAAATCATTGTAACAATAGCATATAAAAACATACCTAAATCAGGTGGTAAGGAGGGGAATTCATAAATATGCTCACAAGTGTTTCTTGAAAATGGAATGCAAAAACCAAATTCAAAATCAAAAGTTTTCAATAAAGTATCTCTAAAAAAGTGTTTTTCAATCATTCTAAAATGATTTACTGGCCGGGCTCCTACAGTAAATTCCACACTGAAAAAAAAACAGTAAATAATGTATAAATATTGATAAGAGTGAACTACTCACTATAACATTGAATTTGAACAAGTAATATAAGAATTAAAATTTCACATCAAGGCATGCTTGTTCCTAAACACTTTCTAGATATTGAAGGAAAATATAGCTTTCAATACCTGTAAAGTGGATATAATGAAATGAAAAAAATCCATACTTATATTATAAATGCGAAAGTCTGTGTGTTTGTCTGTCACGCTTTCACGGCTAATCTACCGGTCCGATTTGGATGAAATTTAGAAAGAAAGTAGTAAAAGTGACTGGGTCTAACATAGGCTACATATTTTTTCAAAAATCAACCTCTAAAGGGTTGAAATAGGGGATGAAAGTTTATATGAAAAATCTAAACCGCTCGACCAATTGTAATGAATTTTGGTATAAATATAGTTGATATTCTAAGCTTAAATATAGGGTACTTTTTTTGTTAAAAATGCGTCCCCGAGGGTTGCAATATAACGAAATATTTCACGCGGCGAAGCCGCGAGCGGGCCGCTAGTATTTGATAAATATTCAATATTTCCATTTCACAGTAATATATTTTTAATACAACAATACAATTTATAATAAGGAATATTTAAATGTTTGTAATCGTTAGTAAGAATAACAAATCGACAATGATTGGAATTTAGTAATAATAAATAATACTCACGTAGCTCCTACTGTTTTTAATTTTAAAAATTGTGGCGTAAATTGGTACCGTACAAATCGTCCAGCGTTGGGATCTAGCGGTTCCTCCGGTACCTCGTCAGATCCTTCATTATCAACACTAAAATCGGTGGGTGGTTTTGCTATTTCAAATAAAACAGTGCCAGTTTCCAAATCACGTATCTTAAATCTTGTAAAATCTATATCATATACATTTGCTTCAGGACTACATAAATAAGTATCTGTGATCTTATCCAACCTTAAAACATCGTCGGGGGTGACATTACTGGGCATTATTTCACCCCTATTAGATTCAATGTGGGATATTGATTCGCACTTTTTACCAACTAAACTCATTTTTAAGGCTACACTTATCTAGTTAACATTACATAGACTAATGTTATGGGTAACTACTATATTACATATTTAAGTTAAAGCATCATATTTAGAATCATTTTTTTACTATTAAATATTTTTAAAGGTTGATTTAGCAAGCAATGAGACGTGAATCGTAGAAACTTAAATGTCAAATGTTGATAGCTGATCGCGTCAACAATATGCTCGTAGTAGTAATCTGTGGTTCACTTTCGTTTTCTAAATGACAATCATATCACAGCCAACGAATATTTCACAAGTATTTTGTAAATTCTAACTTATCATGGTTTTTACATTTTACTTTAGGCAGAATATTTGTCGAAAAATTTTAACAACAATTATTTATAAAATTCTATATATATTAAAAATGTTTTAGTTACATTTTTAAAGTATTTACTTCTATCCATACTTATATTATAAATGCGAATGTCTGTGTGTTTGTCTGTCATGCTTTCACAGCTAATCTACTGGGCCGATTTGGATGAAATTTAAAATGAAAGTAGTAAAAATGATTGGGTCTAACATAGGCTACTTAGTTTTTTAAAAATCAACCTCTAAAGGGTTGAAATAGGGGATGAAAGTTTATATGAAAAATCTACACCGCTTGACCGATTATAACGAATATTAGCATATATATAGTTTATAATCTAAGGTTAAACATTAGCTACTTTATTTTTCAAAAATCCGTCCCGGGGGGTTGCAATATATAAACAGCTACGCAGATCACGCGGCGAAGCCGCGAGCGGGTCGCTAGTAAAACATATTTAAGTAAATTATAAATAAAAATAAATAGAACTTATTGTAAAAAACTGATGCTGATTTAGTTTACGCACACCATTAGTCAAATTAAGCCAGTATATTTTTTTGAATCTTAATTTTTTGATTTTTCAATCTTAATTCTTAGGTACGACCGTAATAATTGAGGAGTATGGGATTTTAAATTAACCTTTTTTTTAACATTTAAATACTTATTTATATTCTTAATATAGTAATATAAAAATAAGTATATTTTTATAATAAACTAAGTTCAACAACGTGTAAAAAATGTTTGTAAGCACATTATGTAATTATATATTTTCAACTTTTAATTTTGAACGAGACCATAGCTGTTGACGTAATTTCCGTTGCATCATTGAGTTGAAGCATGCGCCTTGTCATTTTCAATCATTGGTTGGTCTTGGCTTTTAAAATTACAATAAATCGGATAATCGGGCCATCGCTCAAGTGTTGAACTGTGATAAGTTTATATTAAGGTTGTAGTGATATATCTGATGTGCATTTAAGTGAAATATAATAATTAATCAAGATGCTTATCAAAGAATAGTGAGTATAGTAAAGGTTATATTATGTCCTTTTGTTAATATAAATCGATTTTTAGGTCGTCAGATAAATCTCTTAAGGCGCTGTCAAATCATTTTTTCTTAACTGAGATGTACTTTTTGCAAAATGTCAACTATTCAAATTTATTTTTTCTAAGTAGTCTACTTATTATTCCTCTTAAAAATTAAACGAAGTTTGCTTATGCTTATATTCTGATAAATGGCCATTTGTTGAATATCGAATATTTTTTAGAGCCTTAAAATATATACCATATGGTACAGTTAATTTTTTATCGTTTTTTTCAGTCGTGTTACACTACCTTTAACAGTTGAAGAGGTAAGTTTAATTTTTACTATTTTTTAATATTAAAAATTAAAATTAAGTTTGGTCAATATATCCGTAAATTTTATGGAACCAAAAGAAAGCTAAGGATTTTTTGTTCTAAAAATAAAGTCGTTTTGTGTAATAATATGCTTTCTAAGACACTAAATAGCTCATAACTATTAATAAAAATCCTATTAACGAGAATTTTAATTGTTATGTATGTAATGAAATGCTGGATATATTGAATGAAACAAAAGGGTTTTCTTGTTAATTACATATATCTGCACACTATCATTGATGGTACTAATAATTGATTATTTAATACATTTAATGATAATTGTATGATAAGCATTTATATTGTGTTGTCAGGAGAATACTTAGAAAATATTTACTGTAGATCATATTCATAAATTTATTATCTATTCTTAAAATCAAAATAGTTTATATATTTCTTGTATTTGTTGAATAACTTATAAATATGATTACATTACTACATTATTTAACTTATAATGTGATTTTAAATTATTTACTTGAAGCAAAAAAATATAATAATGTTAAGTGTCTTGTACCACATGTGTTCATATTTAACTTAAAAAAGTAATTGATATGTATTTATTAAATCCATAATTAACTGGTACATTAGTGAAAAAAAAAACTTGACTATTAACTACAATTTCATCTATAGTACCTTTTTAAAAATATTTTTATGTAGTAAAAACTAGTCTTTTGACATAATTTGTGTAATAAAATTAAAAGAAAACATTTGAGCATTGATTAAATAAACTGACTGATACCTGGACTAAGAAACAATGAATTAGTAGTTAAAATAAAAGAAATCCTAATTGAGTTCTTGTAATTTCATACATTATAAGAAATATTTATAGAATATCTTTTATTATATCAGGTGCACCTTCCACTTTACAAAATCATTATTATTTGGCGGACCCCTTTGGTCTATATTATGTATATTAAATATTGTAAATACAGTATATCATATATATAGTTGTATTGAATCTGTAAATAATTTATCATAGTTTTTCATATGTTATATTAATTTGTTGCATTAATGTATCTAAGTCATACAATTCTTTATATGAATCATAAAATATGTACTTGACCGAATTCAACTGTGTTATATTAAAACAAATTTGTGTCTTATATTTCAAAAAGTAATATTGTCAAACCAACAATCCTTTTAAGATCACTTTAATTTTTATATAAAAGAAGCATATTGTTGAGTTTGCTCCTAAACATAAATTTTAAAGTCAGCAATAAAATATCAAATGATGAGTTAGGCGATTATGCAATTGTTCAAACAAACTGAAGAAAGTCTTGTCAGTATAAATATCATGTTGAATTTAAAGCACCATGTGTAATTAGTCTGTACAAAAGCTGTGCTTGCGAGGCCACGGGACTAGGTCAAGGACCCTCAGTTAGCAAGCTACGAGAAATATACTTACAACGCCTATTCAGTCACTATTGTTTCATATGGCAACATTCACGAAATAGATAATCGTTTTATAAACATACAAATTTTATTGAAAAATAATAATTATTAAAAATATTTTATAATAACTTGCAATTATAGATATTATCTAATAACAAAATAAATATTTTATATTTATTTAATAACTCCACATGTAGCACTTTTAATAGTTTATTTTTTAATAGTTTATTTTATAGATTTACATGTTATTTAAAGGAAATAAGCGATGCTGGGTATTCTATTGACATCAAAATGGTTATTTTCATGGTATGCCTACAGACAAAGTAACCAATAAAGAAACCTTAAATTGTATATGTATTTCTTTATATAAAAACAGTATACAATCTTACAAAAAGCAAGGCTATATTTTATATTAAATATTACGTAAGTGAATAAAGTATATGTGACGGTATAACATTATATTCTACGAATATTATGATTAAATTCATATACAAAAATATCTTAAAATTTGCAAACTAAATTTAATTAATGCTTCGATTTTTTTTTAACTTTTTATACGTATTTCTTGACCCTGAAATAAATTTAATAATGGCTACGTGTTCCTAGTTATTTTCAAATAAGATTTAATGACGAGTTTATTAAGTGTTCCGTAACCTATATTTTTATTGAAATTGTTCTTTTTTTTTTATAAAGAAAAATTATTTAATAATAAAATATATGCTATTTTAAATTATCATTATCTGTGAGCTTAACTGCCTTATTTAATTTTTAACCAGTCAGAAGTGAAAGTTAATTTTATCATTTTTTGCCCAGTACCAAGTCGCGCAACTGTATTGTGTTGCGGAAGTATCCAAAAATGAAACCGGCGGCGGCGAAGGCATTGAAGTCATCAAGAACGAACCCTTCAAAGACTATCCCTTGCTTGGTAAGTCTATATAAATATTTTTGTATATCTAAATTATAATAATTTATTTATACATATATTAAAAATGTGTGATCGTCCACTGTACAGGGAAGATATACGAGAAATACTATCATTCTGGGTGTTTATAAATGATTACATTTATAAAGAGAACCCAAAACAATGATTTTTAATTTGTGTGTTTCTCTGTGGTTTTAAGCACGCTATTGTCAGTAACGGACTAGTTGATTTAAATGGGGTTTTGACAATTGCATTCTGCGAAATTTCCCTTAACATTAATTTTCAATTTTTTTTTCTATCGTTTTATAAATAAAAATGTTACAACAATTTATATTTTACTCGATAAAATTGCTATAAAATAACTCTTATTAACTTGGCTAAAACTTCAATTTCCGCAAGCGAAGCCACGGGCAGGTCGATAGTAGCTTATATGTTTGTCAAATATTAATGTCTTGGACATATTAACTTAATACGCCCAATTACACGGTAGTTCCACTGCCTAGTTAGACAGTGTCGCTCTAGCTACCATTACTCATTACATAAAACGCAAAAAAGCGGAGGTCGATTGTGTTAGTGTTTATATAACAAAGCAAGATTTTACCTGACTACAAGAGCAAAAAAGTTAAATTGCAATAACTTTAAGTGTGACTGATTTCGATTATTTATTATTGTTTAATATAAGACCGTAATGTATGCATATATATTAATAATGATATATAATATAGGGGTCAGTCGTGGTGTAGTGGCACAAGCATGTGACTGTAAATGACTGGTTGTGGCTTCGATTCCCACTCGAGGAGTGGAAATGTTTAATATTTTCATTTTCTTCGCTCTGGTATCGAGGCAAAGCGCGGCGTTAAAAAAACATATATAATTGAGACGGTTTTGACAGCATTTGACTGTTACAGCAATGATTGTGGGTTCGATTCCTATTTGGGTTATGATTATATTTTATAATATTTCATTTCTCCGCTCTAGTTCTTAAGGCACAGGCGGTATTAAGTTCCGTCACTTAACACGCAAAGTCACTATTTTTGAGCCTGGAGAATGGAATGTCTTATGTTCTGTCTAGCTACGCGGGAAAAAGGCGTGAAGTTGCCTTTTTTTATTATTTAATATAAGTATGCCGCAAGTCAAAACCAATTACAGTAATAACAGCGTGATACCGATAAGGTGACGTCGATGACAGTAAATACCGTTGAATGTGTTTTTTTTTGTTATCTAATCATATTGTGCGGATAGATTTGCGTTGCGGTAACTTCACATTTAAATTTATTAAGGGAATTTACGAAAATATAGATATAGCGTGAATCATTATTTGATTATTACATATTGGGTGATAATTGTAAATAGATACATATGTATTTTAATTAAGAATTATTTAAATTTTCTTTAATTGTGATGGTAGCGAATGTCTGTGTTTGTACATTTATTTACCTCGATTTGTAAATCAATCGTTTGATTTGGATATAGTGTAGTACATCTTTCTAAATTCCAGTTCTAGGATAGGGGCATAGCTTTGACTCTATTTTTTTCTTCAAGTAAATTGTATTTTATGTAGATAAATTTGAATCTTTTCAAATTATATTCTATAACTGATACTATTATACAATGTAAAATAAAGAATTCTCTATTGAATTTGACAAATTATTACATCACCTGTTTAGTCTGTTAGTTATGTCAAAATCGGTCTAGCCTTTGCAGAAGTTAGCCAAAATAAACAGACAGACATTAAAAAAAATGTTAAAGAAATGTATACACAGAACAATACATTCTATATGCTATTTTAATATTACAAGTAGACAGACACTCCGATTTGATTTAATTGTATAGATTTTTTAATTTTTGTAACACAAAGAAAAGTATGTAAAAAATCTTTCGTAGTGTTATAAAGAATACAGTGTTATAAAAAACACAGAATTAATAAAATAAAATAAGAAACATTTAATTTTAAATTCTCTCACAAAATATCATTACTGAGGCAGTAAAATGTATCAATAAGTTGCAGTCTTGTTTCGACCAAAGTGAATGACCTCATATTGGAGATGTTCCGTTATATTTTCAGGATAGCTTAAGCACACAAAGGCTACTTGTATTTCAACGCAAACAGCTAATATTTTATTTTTCTTAATAATATTATTGGAATAAATATTTGTTTATATATTAGTACTTTCGAGGCCATCGTGGCGCAGTGGAGCAATGTCTGGCTAGAATTGTGATCGGTTGCGGGTTTGGGACCTGCTCAGAAGATTGATTTAATTATTTTTTTCTGTTTGCTTTGGTGAACAAGATTAAACATTGGCGTTAAGATCTGCCACTTAACATATTATGTTTCGAATTCTAGTTAACAAAGAGAGTGGCAGTGTCTTGACACTGGGTTCTCTCTGTCTCTATGCAGGAAAAGCATGAAGCTACAAATCATAAATATTTTAAATTTATACCAACTACTATGCTATTACGTTTCTTCTATTATTTTCTCTGTTAAATGAATAATTTTTTAGTAACGAAACCTGCAAGTTCAAATGTTTCTGGCGCTCAATTGACGAAATCAGACACGTGTGGGACTTGCGGACCTTGTGTTGATGATGACGGTACAATAAAAATATAATAATAATAACTCTTAATTGTACACCCAAAATAAAATACAGAAATATATTAATAAAATATATATGTACAAAAAGTAACTTGATAGTAATTTTTGTTGAATGTAATAATTAAATTTAAAAATATCCAGGTATATATTGTATGTGATTTAGGTAGAAATTAGTAAATGTATGGCATTAGTAGTAGGTATTTTTAGTAGACGTAATATTGAAAAGTAAACTAATATTTTTTACGATTACTTAAATAGTGATGCATACTTTGATAACTAAGTTAAAGAAGCTGCCTCCATAAAGATCTCACAGTAGTGGCTGAGTGCCAAGTATGATATTCTTCATGCTCTATAAAAGGTTTAGATATTGATTGACACTCTGAAGCCGCAAAATAGTAGAACAACATTGTCGCAATATACAAAAAATAGGTAATTCATCTTCTTTTCAAATATTTTAAGATAGACGGTAAATGTATTCTTAGAATATTATTTAAGATATATATTTACAGAATATTATTTATATTCTGAGCGTAATAAGAATTTCTAAAACCAAGATTGTTTTTAAAAACGATGATCGTTACAGTGATGACTGATCTGATCTAATGACTGATCTCAAAATCAAATAATAAAAAATTACATAATTCGTTTTTTACTGTCAAATAATTAACACTGCTTCTCAAAATTCTCAGACCCGGGATGAACCGTCGCATGAAACTCAGCGGTTTATACTTTAAAGTTATGTTCTTATCAATCTACAGATTTAGATAGTATACTGCATATATGGATATTTGGCACTCGATGATACTTAATTAATCCCATATATGTATGGAAATAGCTTCATGCCTTTTCCTGCATACAGTGTCTACCTACCTGCATCAGTACTAGTGTCGAGAAACTACGTTCTCCACTTTATGCTCGAAATTGACACATTGAGTGTTAAGTGGTAGAGCTTATCACCGCGCTTTGTCTATGGTACAAAAACGGAGACAATATTATTACATAATCATCCCCCAACTGGGAGCTGATCCCACTATCATACAGTCAGCCTTTACGGCGATATATGTAAATATGGCAGTACAAAATGTAATGTATAAATTCAAATAAAAAATATTTAAATGAACTACTTAGTATAATCAAAAAATCACTGTAATGCCGTCTTACGTAAGGTGACCACTTTTTTCTTGACACTATATGGGACATTAATTTTAAAAAAATACGTTACTTTATACACCACTGAAACATTTATTCGTTTTTTTATAATGATCATAGAAATATTTGTGTTTCGTTTTTTACAATAATCATTAATTGCTCACGAAAAACGCACGGTCCCAATGAAAAAAAATCCGCAATAAAAAAAAATAAAAATGGAACATTATTGCGTCCCAAGGCTATTTTCAACACCAAAAACTGTAAGGATACGGAAACGTGGGACAGTCCTATACAAAATGAGACGTGTGGTCACGGTAGTCATACGTAATTCGCAAAGTCCATTTTATTAAAGTTGGTAGCCGGATGAGCGAAGTTTTAAAACGGCTGCTGTGTGTATGACGTCACGGTTTCAGTGTACACAGATGTAGCAATGTTTGTTTAGGTGTGGTTTTAAAACAAAATCCTTTATCACCTCCCTGAGAGACCTTGCCATTTGCTGCATTGCAAATATTGTATTATATTTAAAATTTTATTATACTTGAGTATAAATATGTAAACGTTTTCTTTTCATTTGCTACTGTTGCCACATAGAAATAAGAATATTAATTATTATTTGTTTATTATATAAAAAATATTAACTCAAACTTGCAAAGCTGACTTTGTTGTTTTATTAGAATTTACATATAGATATTTGTTATTATGTTACATATTATAATTGTTATGATTTCCCTAATAAAATACCTGATAATTCAGTTTTAAAAAAGCGTCAGGATTAGATAGTCGAATTGAATGCCTACTACGAGTATATGTAAAAAATAGTAAATTAGTTTAATGAGGTCAAATGAAGAAGAAGAATATAATCCAAAGTATGAGAGTTATATAAAAATACTATTTTCATAATAAATAATTCCAGAGCTTAAGTAAATACCTTAATGCCCATAAGAACAACATTTTGAGTAGAAAGTGTTTGGAATTTAATATGTCAATCACACATTTTTTAGTATTTTTGGTATGAAATACAGGCATAATTCATGAATGATGGTAAAATAAAATATCAGAGTAACCGAGCTTTTTTCAGCATTTTTAGTCTATTACATTTTTTGGATATGAAAATCGTACTAAACATTGTAATAAGCTTCACGCTGTATCCCGCACACAGCAGGGTAGGCAGAGGCAACCTAGTGTTAAGACACTCCGTTCCCCACTTTTCGCCGAATTCGGAGGCATTGCGTGTTAAGTGGCGGAACTTAACGCCGCGCTTTACCTCGGCACCAGAGCGAACAAAATGGAAATATTAAATTTTAGCACTCCTCGAGTGGGAATCGAACCCACAACCAGTCGTTTACAGTCACACGCTTGTGCCACTGGGCCACGACTGGCCACTTGTAATAAGAAGTTAATATATAAAAAAAAATATAGTAATTAACACGTCTGGTTTCCAACCGAGGTTTTCTGGTTTCAGGACTGTCCATATACCCACCTGAGCTATTATAATGTTGTAGAAGGTAGCAAAATTACCTTCGTGTATTAATGATATTGTAGCAGGTTTTCAATGCCTGAAAATACAGCTAAAACGACATCTCGAAAAATGGAATTTTGCTCAAACCCCTACTTACTAAATTTTATGAAAATCGCTAAGTTGTTTTCAAAATTCAGATTATACATAATTATATACACAAAAATTGTTCATTTAAAAATATTAGAGAGATAGATATCTTGTTTCATGCACAAGATTGTGTGAAGCAAAAACAAATGAAAAAAATAACAACATTGACGTAGCATCTTTGAAATTAACATCGACACAGTAATCAAATTATACGATGTTATATTATCTCGTACGAAACCAGGAAAAGAACTTTGGTTTCTTCGTATAAAATTAAATTTGTAATATTACTTTGATTAATGTAAATTTTTATTTACACCTCCATTTAAAATATAAATTTCAACAGCTGTTGTTAGAATAATTACTTTGTCTTAGTTTTTTTGTCGTTTGGTGTATATATATTCTTAGGTCGTATTGTAAATAATATATTCTTGTAATTAGTATTTATAGCTGGTGTTTTTACAGACTTCCTATGTTTTATTGATGTTGAAGTACTTCTTAAGAAAATCTAGAAAAGTCTATTCACGTATTTGCGTATAACGTGTTAAAAATCTCCCATTTGAAGATACAAATGTTTGTATTTTTCATTTTCACACTTTTCGAGCTCAGCAGTATACTCAGAGAGTATTAGTGTAAAACACTATTAAATACCCGGCAATTCAATACATTGTTTTTGGAGCACTCGACTATTTCGAGCACTTTTTAATCGTCGTGAACCTAAAACCACCGGCTAAGGTTCTACTGAGAAGAGCCGGCGAAAAACTCAGCAGTTGAGTTAATAGAAATATAACCGTTTCCCGAGTGGGAATCGAACCCAAAATAAATGATATTTGCTTCTGATTAAAAGTTGAAGTCTTTGTGGTGTAGGAGGATAATAGCAGTTTTGTGGGGAAATCACATAAAAATCATAATTAGCTGAAAATGAATTCCTTGGTAGCTGAAAATTAACTAAACACTACAATGAACAAAAAATTAATTGTTAAGTGCAATTAAATTTTGCCCAACTTTGTTTTTTTTATGTACGTTAGGCATACGTTTGACCACACCAAGCCTGATGTTATCCTTTTATTACTGGCCTACTAAACTCGATGTACTCAACATTTTCTTCATCTATGAACCGTTTGTTATGTCTTATTATATTTTCATTACTTATACACAGGTGGCAAATACTCATCTGGTCAATACACCTACAAGATCTATCACCTTGCGTCAAAGGTGCCAGCTTTTATCAGGCTCTTGGCGCCGAAAGGATCCCTAGAAGTACATGAAGAGGCGTGGAATGCGTACCCATACTGCCGGACTGTCTTAACGGTAATATCATAGTACGTTATGGTCATATGTTCGAATTTGGAAAAAATAATAATATGTATTTGAAAATAATATTTTTAATATCAAATTCAATGTAATTAATGCATTTTATGTTTGAACGCGCTACACCCTGGAACAATGTTCCGATTTCAAGTCGAAAGTGTCTCCACTTTCGGCAAATGAAGTTTTTTCACACTAGGTTCTCTCTGACTATCCTGCTACACAGCCATAAAGCTCATGCTTAGCTATTGAAGTTACAGTACGGTACAAGCATGTACCTAACTTCAATAGAATGAGCTTTATGGCTTGTTGTTTTAATGTGTGTATGTATCTTTGTAAATATGCATAAAACGTAGTTTTTTTCAGTCAATATATATTTATATAATGTTATTATATATAGGAATAATATCTTATAAATCTTGTAGTTTGATTATATTATGATGTTTTTATTAACAATATATTTTTATTTTTAGAACCCCGGTTACATGAAAGAGAACTTCGTCATCTGTATAGAATCTTTGCATTTACCCGATGTCGGCGACCAGCAAAACGTAAGTCCTTTTTAATTTTTCTTATTCGTACATTCTTTGTGATATAGATCGTTTGTAAGTGAGATTGCAAGATTGCTCCGTATGCGTTTACAGTTGTTAATACAATAATCAGTGCAGGATTTTATCAGGTCTGTCTATCTTGTACCCGCAAGAAAGCGTTCTTGCTCTACTATTCTTTTTTTTTTAGCTCCACACTGTATCCCTCACCCAGCAGGGTAGGCAGAGGGAACGTAGTGTTAAGACACTCCGTTCCCAACTTTTCGCCGAATTCTTGAGACATTATTGTGTTTAGTGAAAGAACTCAACGCCGCGCTCTCCCTCGACACCAGAGCGAAGAAAATGAAATATTTCAATTTCTCGAGTCCACAACCAGTTTCGTTTACAGTCACACTTGTGTGTTCTTGTGCCACAACTTGCTTCTAATCTTCCTTCTATCAATTTCGACGAATAAAATTAAGATAATAAATTTATTATTATATTATCAATTACGACTGGTTGTCGTGTCATTTTACCTATCAGACTATCAAGTCAAAAAGCCACCAATAAAAGCAAAGCAAGCAAAGTTACCTATAAAAGCAAAAAGAACACAGCATTGTTGCTATGCTGTTTGAAATACATATACAGTCGTAAACGAGTTGAGGAGGAATAGGAATCTTAGGAAAAATAATAGCGTATAATTAATCTTAAACAAATTATACACTCCTCAAGCCTAAAATGTCTTGTTTATCAAGTGTATTTACATACATAATCTATTGATTACTATCAGAAAGCATACATTGTATTGTGCTGTAGATAAGTTTTAATTTTAGTATTGGTTTTGAAACGATCAAAAAAATTACGTCATTTTATTGTCTTTTACAAATATTTAAGAAAAAGTATAAAAAACTTGAACACAGCAGGATTTGAACCCACGCTTCTTTGTAATTCCCAATGCCCAACCGCTCTGACCGCTAAGCTAAAAGCGTATTACAATAATTAAAACTTCACACTGTATCCCGCATACAGCAGGGTAGGCAGAGGGAACCTAGTGTTAAGACACTCCGTTCCTCATTTTCTGCCGAATTCTGGAGGCATTGCGTGTTAAGTGGCGGTACGTCAAGTTTTGCCTCGACGCCAGAGCGAAAAGAGTAGAATAATATAGAAGAGTAGAAATATTTTCATTCCTCGAGTGGGAATCGAACCCACAACCTGTCGCGTTTACAGTTGCATTTTGTATCCCTGCGCCAGGAATGGCCTCAAGCAAGACAAGGCTTTGAATTCCGCCATTAAACACGCAATGTGTCGGTTTATGTGGAATGTTCAGAACAGAGTGTTCTGACCCTATGTTTTCTTTGCCTACTCTGCTAAGCGTGAAGCTAATAATAAAAAATCAGGTTACAACAAAACAACATAAACAAATGCCTATTCTCGTAGTAGGAAATGTGAAATGTGAAACGTGTCGTGTCGGCCTTGCAGATGATGATGGTGGACTGAAAATAAAAATACAATAGCGTTTATGCGTTACGTTTCGTTTTCATAAACAAACAAAAAATTTGCTAATACGAATAATTACTTCGTTAACGTGTTTGAGTTGTAGAAAAACTGATTTTTTATAAGAAATTAACATTATATATTCGTATATGTTAATTTGATATAATATATGAGATAGTCTTGGCGCAGTGGGACCGCGTTTGGCTGTGGAAGGTTCGAATCGCACTCGTGGGAATAATTATATATCATTTTCATTTTTTTCATATCTTCGCTCTGATACTTAAGACAAAGTGCGGTGTTGACTTCCGCCATACGCCGTACGGAAAGTGGAGTGTCTAAATACTAAGTTCTCTCTGATTACCATGCTATGCTTGTAAAAGCATAAAGTGCCATATATATGTATAATGAGTAATAAATTTAAATCCACTGTGATGATATTATTAGAAAAGCAAAAGCTATTTATAATAAATAGTGTTATCCTTGTTGTTTGAAAGACACTTGCTCTTGCGACTACGCGCGGTACAGTTATGGTTCCACGGTTAGTTGTCTATAATTAAATATATCTTTACTACATAATACATTTTCTTTTCCGGTCAAATACATTAAAAATATGTTTGGCGAGTTAAAATGTAAGGTGTCCATATTCTCAAAATGAGGTAATAGAATGTAATTTTCCTTTCAATCGTGAAATTAAAATGTGATATGATGCATGATTTTCATATACTTTAGTACATAAAGTTATAATGATCTTTAATTTAATATTGTTGAAATTATTATACAATGTAGCTTCACGCTATATCCCGCACACAGCAGGGTAGGCAGAGGGAACCTAGTGTTAAGACACTCCGTTCCCCACTTTCCGCCGAATTCGGAGGCTTGCGTGTTAAGTGGCGGAACTTAACGCCGCGCTTTACCTCGTCACCAGAGCGAAGAAAATGGAAATATAATTTCCACTCCTCGAGTGGGAATCGAACCCACAACCAGTCGTTTACAGTCACACGCTTGTGCCACTGGGCCACGACTGGCCACTATAATAGCAAAATAGTATAATTATAATATTACTTTTTTGTTATGGAATAAGTACTAAAACTACTGCTTCTATGATAATATTTATGTTTATCAGTTTAAAACTCCTATTAAAGTTTTTTCGGTAAACTTTGAACTCAATTACCTCGAATTTTGAGTTATTCGACATAGTTCATGCTTGTATCAGTATAACTGACGTGATTTTTATTAACTTTACGCTTTTTTGGGCAAAGAGAATTATACTCGCCTGAAATAGAGATATTGCGTGTTAAATGACGGTACTCAACATAGCGCTTTATCTTAGATACCAGATTCAGGAAATGAAAATAATATATAATCATTACCCCCAAGCGAGAATCGAATCCTTAACAGTCACGGTCAGATGTTGTCACACTGCGCTACGACATCCTTAAACTTATATGATAAGAAATCTTATATAATATTGGATATATTGAACTAATCGTGACCACCAAAAAGGTCAGTTTGGAGGACGTTGGATATTAGGTACGTGAACGACATCTGAAGTATGTAATTTGTTTCGACTGGTTTTGAATAATTGCTTCGAACTGCTGAGATTGCTACAATTAACCCCTAAGTATTGGAGGTCAAGTAGCCGATGTGATACTTAACATTGGATCTTTATAACTGAATCATTTGCAATACTGTATAGTATGTGCATAATATACTAGCGACCCGTTCGTGGCTTTGCCCGCGTAAATTGAAGAACTAAGAAGATACATATTTCGTATTTTCCGTAGGCCGCTTTTTTGTTCTAATGACAGACAGCTCGATGATGGTGTTATGGAATTAAATCGATACTAGCGTATACGAAAAGATTTTCGATAGCTTGTTCTCAGATTATTTTATAAGTATTAAAATTTAAAACATTTAGGGATAATATAGCTTTTTAACTGTGAAAAACAAATTGAAATCGGTTCGGTAGTTTCGGAGACCACCTACCTCAAACATACAATCTCACAAACGCTTACCCATTTATAATATTAGTATACTCGTAGATGGAAGCTATATCTTGTTTTTAGAGGTCATTGCAGCTTAGTGGGATAGCCTCTAGCTTTAAATGGTCGTGGGCTATATATAGGTCGTGGGTTCGAATCCAGTAAGACAAAAAGCATCTTGACAGAAATATTCTTGAAATTTTGTCTGAAAGTGGAGAACGAATTCTCTGTCACTAGGTTCTCTCTGACAAGTGACAAGTGAAGCTCAAAGATATCTATCTATCTACATCTTTATATTATAAAATGAAGTGTTTTAAATAACCTATTTAATGTTTAAGGTAAAGCAAATTGGTTTCTTTCGTTTTCCTTATAGCAACAGTAGAAATATATAAATAAAAACAGTATAATTTTAGTTTATATCTACAAATAACATTTTCGTTGAGGTTTACTCATAATGGTTTTAAACAATTTAAATTAATATTTTCTTAGTAATAAATAATTTCACGATATATTTTGTGACAAGGAAAGTATTAAAAATATTAGTATAATATTTTTATTAACTGCGCTTTTTGCCTCATAGTAGGGTAGTCAGGGAGAACCTAGTGTCAAGACACTCTTCTCAACTTTCCTGAAATCGAGGCATTGCGTGTTGAGTGGCGGAACTCAACGCCGCGTTTCTTCTTAAATAGCAGATTAACATTCTACAGTATTGTACACCTCACGTGTTTGTAAAACTAGTTCTAACCATATAATAGTTTTAAAATGTCTATTTAATTTTATTTTAATTTAAAGTACAGTCGATTTACAGTTGACTTACGTAATGAGTCTTGATGACACTTAATAGTCCCTATTGTGCCATTACAGCATATATACTTGTATTATGAGTTGCAAGAATATAATTAATGACCAATACAACGTGTTTTTGTACTTGCGAACCGGTTTTTTAATAACTAGGCACTTAGTATTGCGGTTATAGTTTTTACGTTACGCGTCAAAGATTTGCATATTTTATAATTTAAAAAAAAATAAGCAGGTTCTCGCTTTTTCTCGCAAAGTATGATATTTAGACACAAACTAGTGTCAAGATTTTCCGTTCTCTACTTTCCACTTGAAATCGAGACATTGCGTGTAAAGTGGCGAAACTGGTCTTAGGTACCTACCAGAGTGGAGAAATGTAAAAATAATATATAATCATTCCCCCGAGTGGGAATCGAACTCAAAACCATCGCATTTACAGTCACATATATATGTAGATTATAAATTGTTTGGAAATCCATGTTTGTAGTAGGTAAAATAAAAAAAGGTAGGTAAAAAAGGTAAAAAAAACACTAATGTAATCATCGAAATTCATTCGAAAATTTAACATTTTTACATAGTTTTTAGTTATTTGTTTGAATATGTTTATGTGTACACTCAGCAATTGTTTATATATAAAAAGTGAAGATGATAGTTTTATTCATTTCATACCTTATTAATTTCATATTTCGTAAGAACGAATGTCTTGCCTGCATCAGCGCTAGTCGTGGCGCACAGACACAAAGTGTGACTGCAAAAGTAACTGGTTGTGGGTTCGATTCCCACTCGAGGAGTGGATATATTTAATAATTCCAGTAATAGCAGATAATAGGTGGTTCAAAGTCCAATCCAGGTTAAAAAAGATTTTGTTTTATTAATTTTGCGTTATTTCCATGTGCGATTGATTATTAATTCGATCTTTTTTTTTCACGCTGTATCCTACACAGAGCAGGGTAGGCAGAGGGAACCTAGTATTAAGATGCTCCGTTCCCCACTTTCCGCCAAATTCGGAGGCATTGCGTGTTCAGTGGCGGAACTTAACGCCGCGCTTTTACCTCGACACCAGAGCGAAGAAAATGAAAATATTAAATATTTCCACTCCTCGAGTGGGAATCGAACCCACAACCAGTCGTTTACAGTCACACGCTTGTGCTACTGAGCCACGACTGGCCACAATCTCTGCTATGATTATATTGAAAATATTTTTATTTTTCTACTTTGATATGCTTGCATTATTGGAATGGAACGCGACGATGACTTTCGCCACTTAACACACAATGTGTTATGTGCTGATAGGCTGATACGTCTTGATAAGCTGTAAAATTAGTTAATACAATACGATACCTAGGTGATGTTAGGTATTATTTATTTTATTATTAATATCTAAATCCAGAGAAAAGAGCATTTTATAAAAATAAAATTTCGTTAGATCGAATTTTCTCCTTTGAAACCCCCTACATACGAAATTTCATGAAAATCGTTGTAGCCAAAAAAAGTCAAAATAAGCAACATGAATGATTTTTTGAAAATATTGACGTACATTTAATATCCTATACTTGTAGTTACCTGTTCTAAGCCATTTTCTAAAATGTGCCATTGAATTAAACATTGGTTATTGAATTACATAATAAATTTACTTTCTTGGCTTGAGATAAAATACAGTGCGGAAAGCACTATCCTTGACCTAACATGTATTTCGCCTACATTTTAATAGATTGCATACCATTCCTTTGCACTATTATACGAGATTACATTGAAGCTACTGACTGAATTAAAGGTTCTACATTGCACTATACGAGATAAGATTGAAGTTATTAACTGAATTAAAGTTTCTAATATAATAAAGAATTTTTGAAATAAAAACAAAAAGGTTCTAATAATTTAAAAATGACATATATTAGGTTAAATTTTAACGTGACGTAGCGTTCTACCGCTCAATACGAAGTGTTTCGAATTCGAGAAGAAAGTGGAGAACGGCCTTGCTACGCAGAAAACTATGAAGCTGAAAAGAAAGCATATATTTGTATATATTTCGTTTAGTTACTTTTTTTAGCTTCTCGCTTGAATTAAATATTTCCACTCCTCGACTTCTCGAGTTAGTTAATTGTAAATATTACTCTCACTTAGTTTTAAAGTGTTTTTTTTGCACACAGGTACATGAACTGCCACCAGAAAAGCTAAAGAACCGTGAAGTGGTTAACATAGACATTGCAAACGATCCTCTCTCCTCTGCGGATTACAAGCCAGAAACTGATCCGACTAAATTCAAGTCGGCCAAGACCGGCCGTGGCCCCCTTGTCGGTCCCAACTGGAAGAACGACGTGAAGCCGGTGATGACCTGCTACAAGCTGGTCACGGCTGAGTTCAAATGGTTTGGATTGCAGGTGAGACTGGTTCCTATTTTACACTTCAGTCCAGTTGTTTAATTATGGCGTTGTGGATGTGCATGCTTAGCAGTAATTATTTTAATAATTGCGTTGTATGAGGAAGATAGAGATGTTTAATTTTACTTTGTTTGTGAAAAAAAATTAAGATGGAGCGTAAATTTTGATTTATTTGTTGCTATGCCTGCGACTTCATCCGCCTGAAATTAAATAAAAACGTTATGATTCTAATATGAAAGTAGGTTTAGTTACTCCTTATTATATCGGCTATCGGTGCCAGCTAGAGTCTCGTCAAAATCGGTCCAGCCGTCCCAAAGATTATGGGAATAAACGACATTTATAAAAATTACAAAAAAGGTAACTTTAGTGTGTGTACCGTGGACACATATCCCTTTAGTAAAATGCGTTTATTTTAATACTAAAAATTCATTAGAATTTGTATAGAAGAGTTATAAGACAAATAAGGAAATAAAGTAGAAGAATATTTTTATTCCTAAAATAAAGAATATATCACAATTATTATAAATCTCTAATTACATTATATTAACATCAAAGATATACACATACATAATAATAGACTTAAAAACTAATTTAAATAACATTTATCAGTTGCTAATTCACGGCCAGACCGTGAAAGATATAAAAATAATTATTATCGTTTAAAAGATAAAGTAAACAATAAAACTCGCCATCTTGTATGCTTATATACTATACAATTATTGTCGGACTCTATTACAGTAATTTAAAGTTCACAATGGCTAATTTAAGAAACAGGTACTTAGTACTATCTAGGACAATCTAACAATTTAGATAGATTGAGTTAAATGATTAAATCAATGATACGGAAAATAAAACAAGAACGTTAGACTTCTTTTTATGTAAATTATGCGGACGTAGCAGTAGCAGAGAAAATTGGCATATTTAAAGTTTATATTTTTCACAAAAATACATTAGAAATATGTTAAACTTATATAGGTAATAAACTAGGAATCGGTTCGGTGTCGTCCGTGTGACGGGTGACGTCCTACATCACTATAGCTGTTTCGTATTTTCGACGGCATGCGTTGTTGTTTAAATTAAACGGCTTATATTTTTCATACAAATTTTCATCCCTTATTTCCCCCTGGGGGGTCAGTTTTAAAAACAAGTAGATTGCCAGACGTCATCAAGTAACTAGAGTTAACTTTCTGAGAACAATTTCATTGAAATCAGTCAAGCTGTTTAAATTTTTCACATAAACTTTCATCCCCTATTTTAACATCTGAGATCTGTATTTTTTTTTTTAAAAAGTGGCCTATTTTCGACCTAATGTCAGTTTTTATTCAATCTTCTTGTGGTGCATTAGTTACAACAGTGTAACACACAGGCAAAGCTTAGCGTTTATAATGATCAAGGATAAGTATAGATCACAGAAACGATATCTATATTCGACATTGTTGTACTGTTTAGACCCTGTACACTATATAGAGCTGAGAAAACGCGTATTTTACGGGTCAAGGGGTCTTCTAGTTTTTATGAAAAATAAACAAATATCTTCAACCAAGTTGTATTGTTAAGTTTTCTATAGACACATCTGCACAAGCTTAAGACTGCTAACCGTATTTACACTTCGCAGTGTTAGCAAATAGGATTAATGCGCAGTGCGATCATTACCCTAATCCCTAGTACTCTTTCTGTACTTCACGCTTAAAATTTCAATGAACTGACTGAACATAGTTTGGAATATATTTTTTTATTATTATTTTGTTGTAGTTTTATAGTGTTTTTTATTAGTCATAAAAAAGTATAAATTATACAGCAATCGCGTAAGTTAGCATATTGAATATTGAAATACAATTTACAAGAATAGGTTTATGTATTATAATTGTTAGCTACTTCGGGCATAATATAATTTGAAAGTGATGTTTTCTTTGAAATTTCAATCAAGTCATGTTAAGCTAATTTCAACTACATACATTTCATTACATTAAAACTTCTTACATTAGGAAGCAAGGGCCTTCTTTCTAATGTTGTTATATTAGTTCAACGATGTAGAGAATTTTAGCCAGATATTTTTTAATAATTAAATATTGTTTCAAATAATTTTATCCAAAATAATAAAATATTATTTGCTTAATTTTCTGTTTTTATCACCGGTTAACTTTAGTTAATACCTCAGATTTGAGTAAAACCTACACAAGAAACTCACCAGGGTCTCTCTCTATTTCAAATTGTTTTGCAGAGTTACAATTACTTATTATTGACATAGTGCAATAATGGCACAAAATTCCCATATTGCCCATACATTCGTATTACTTAAAATTACATTACATAAAACAAATTTTAAACGTTTTAGCAACAAAACTTCATTACTACCTACATTATAAGCATTAGTTAACGTCAGTTGTAATTAATGTCAAATTAATAAATAAATAATTAATGTTGCCATTAAACTTAATTTGGTTCTGGTGGTTATTTAGCAACTTGGTTGAATAACGTATATTATACAAAATAAGTTATTTTATACAATATTGATGTTTAAGACCTATAAAATTTATATGGTTGTATATAACGGTAAAACTTTTAACGTCTTGAGTAAAAATATGTATAGAGTTATTTTTTGTTATTTGTAGTTATAAATGCTATTTGTAGTTATAAATGCTAATTTGTAGTTATTGTGCTATTTTTATGCATATAAATAAATATATGTTCGTATAAATGTTTATAAAAATATCTAGAAAAATCCACTGATTAATAAAAGAAGTTAATATTTAGTTTTATAATAAAAATGTAAATGAAACTTTAAATAGAGTGTTTTTCTTTTTATTCAAGAAAACAACATCAATAATTACATAAAATATAAGTGCATACAATAAAAATATGGCTAATAAATATTTATATAAATAGTGAAACATATATAATTAATATGCCAATGGTAGTAGTAATGTTGAAAAGGTGTTATTATTTTATTTTATGTTAGGAATAAGTATAAAAAATGACATTAAAGTTTTAACATATCTAATACTAGTAGCTGTTCGCAACTTTGTTTGCGTAGACTTAATCACCCACTAAAATATCCATCATGTTGAACAAGTTTTTTTAAAATATAATTTCCTAATATAGTATAGCTGCAATAGATCATTATGGTTCCACATCAGGTGTTGTAGTCTTTAAAATCAATTGTATTGCGAGTCCTGTTTAGGATTAAAAGCTATAAAACAAATAAAGTTTCGTTCAAATCCGTCCAGCAGTTCAAATGGTATAATATAGATTAATACGAAAAACGTCAAAAAGAAACCTTTAGTATTTTAGGCAATAACCTTATATAAAAAAACTAATAGTCTTACCGTCTACTTACTTACATCTTGTTTAAAATAATTTTTTTATTAAATATTATTTGCATAGTGATCGAAAAATTTTCAACACGAACGACCAGTTTTTTTTGTTTTAAACGTAACAGGAGACGAATTAGGGTATATTGAATTGCATACATAGCTACCTAATACTTTGGTACGATATCGATTGTTTAAAAATTTTATGTCATAATGTTTTTTTTTAACTTTTCTACTTCGTTTACCGCCCGAAATTCAGATATAACATGTTAAGCGTGGCGTAACTAAACGCCGCGCTTTGTTCTAAATACCACAGAGGAGAATATAATTTTAATACAATAATTAACCTGAGTGAAATTAAATCTACAACCAATCGCGTCTACAGTCAGACATTGTCGCACTGTATCATGAAGTCTTCTATCTTTGTAACTGATGTTATATAATGTTGTTTTTTTTTTAGTTAGCTTAGTTAGTTTAGCTTCACGCTGTACTCCGTACACAGTAGGGTAGGCAGAAGGAACCTAGTGTTAAGACACTCCGTTCCTCCCTTTCCGCCGAATTTGGAGGCATTGCGTGTTAAGTGGCGGAACTTAACACCGTTCTTTGTCTCGACACCAAAGCGAAGAAAATGGAAATAATAAATATTTCCACTCTTCTAGTGGGTATCGCACCCGCAACCAGTCGCTTTACAGTCGCGGCTTATACCTCTGCGCCACCACTGTTTTTTTTATTTTTTTATTTTATAAAATATTAAAATAAAACTAACACGTTTCTCAAGTCCAACACACTTGCTCAAGCAATAATATCAGTAATAAAAGTTTTTATATATTTTTTTTATTTATCATTTTCCAGAGCAAAGTCGAAAATGTTATTCAGAAGTCGGAACGACGGCTGTTTACTATATTCCATAGGTAAGTGATTGCTTTTTTTCTTATTTTTTTTGTTGCATCTAAAAATAAACCTTAAAATTTGATTATATAATAATAATTTTAAAATTCCGATTCATATTGGAAAATGTCCTTACTTTGTTGTAATATAATTGCTTGCTATACGTCAAAGTAATAATGTATTTTAATTAAACCTAAATTATAGTGTTGGTATGTACATTTAAATAATAAAATACATTTGTATTAATTACTAAAATTATTACGGTTTTTTGTATATCCATTTACTGATTTTTATACAAAAATATTTGTGATTTTTATTAAATAGCTGTGCACACTATGTAAGCGTGAAATTTAACAAACAAGTTATAATTTTAAGATAAAAGTAGTCTTAGTTAGCCCTTATTATATTATATAAGAGCTATCTGTAAATGAAAGTCCTGTCGAAATCTCTCCAACCGTCCCCGGATTAGCCGGTAAAAATAGGCAGACCGAAATTATAAAATATTAATTTGTATATATATTCCGTGTATATTAAGTAAATAGTCGTTATTTTAATATTACAAATAGACTGAATGTTACAGAGATTAATACAAAAACTCACTGTGAAGGTCAACAACTATATAACCAACGACTATTTCAATTTAATAAAAAGAAATATATAAATATACATAAATTAATATAAATAAACTAATATTACAGGCAAGTGTTCTGTTCCATGGACGACTGGTACGGCATGACGATGGCGGACATCCGCGCCATAGAGGACCGCACTAAAGAGGAGTTGGAGAAGTTGCGTCGCGAGGGCGAGGTGCGCGGCATGCGTGCTGACAACGAGTAGAACCCGACCCGCGACTCCCGACCCCCGACACCCGACCCGCGACTCCGACCCGCCACTGGTTGAGTGGGGCCGACCCGCCACTGGTTGAGTGGCATCGTCCCGCCACTGGTTGAGTGGGACCGACCCCCCACTGGTTGAGTAGAATGGTGATGTGACTTGACTTGGGTTTTGCGAGTTAGTCGAGTCGTTTTGTACTCGATTGAAGTGATTGTTTTATAGATAACGTGTAATACGTTTCGTGTGGTCATTCTGGTTGACTTAATGCCTGAGAAATGCAAATGCTGTAGCACGCCCTAAGTTATAGATCTCTTTTGTTACATGTAAGAAATATGTTTTCAAGTCACTCAGTTATAAAATGTAACTCAATGCAAATATGTATTTCGAGTGAGGTTTCGTTTAGTAATTTCAGAAGAATATTATTTATTTAAGTAATTAACATAAAAAAATATATCTGTCAGTGTTGGTTAGTATCGAATCGATAAGTAAATTTGAGTAGTAAAGTGACATCTAGTGGCAACAAGTATCTCGAGAAGATACGAGATTCGAGTAATATTTTTTCAATCGAATACGAGTTTCACAAATACACTCGAGTGACTCGATTAAATTCAGAGCTCGAGTCGCATCACTATATGGAGTCGGGTCGACCCATATTAACCCTTTAAGGTTGTTTCCATATTTTTGTAAAATGAACTTAAAAAAATAAAACAATTTATTTTTTAATTTTTATATTATGCTTTTGTTATTTAGTTAAGATAGTTGGTGTTTTTATATTTATATGTAATTATGTGTACGTATGGTTTTTGATTGATCTTATTACATTTGTGTAGTGATTTTAAAGGGTTAATATTGATATTTGGGAGTTAGGGGAGGGTGCGCCCGCGCTATGCCCGAGCCTCAACTAGTTTGCGTAACGACTGCAGGCAGTCGCGCTCATTATTTATATTCGCGTATATTTCCTATCTAGGACCGTTGTTTTCGATATTTTTTATATAAAATTTTAAAGTAATTGACTTGCTCTTTGTTTTTGTGAAGTTCGGATTTTTTAGATTAGACGTATGTTCCTAAGACGGTTTCCACCAGCGGCTCTGCGTCGCACTACAAACGAACATTGAAAGCAATATAATTAGTATTTTATTCATAATTAATAACGAAATATATTTGATCTAACAATAAATATATCTGGCTTGAAGCGCGGGCATGCCGTTAGACAATTTCACACATGTGGTATAGAGTATATAACTATTTAAATCAATAAGTCTTATTATATGTAGTCCGTGGTTGAAGGTAGTGTCGTCGTTACCTAACAGAGTTAATTCGAGTTAAATATTTGGGACAAATACTTAAATATCTGTGGATATTAATGGCATTTTAGATGAGATGTTTAAATATTTCGCTGTTTAAATAAGTATCGTTGTATGGTAAGCGCCCGTCTGGGAGTTCGGCTGTTGTATATTATAGAGGTACGCTATCATATTGCATATTAATTAGCACTCCGAGTCGTCGACACGAATGTTTTAAAGGGAAAAAATAATATATTTATTGGTGCAATATATTTTCTATCGGAATCCTGAGGTATTGTGTGGCGGTAGCTCGGTTAGTCGATTTATAGAGGTGTTGCAAGGAATTTAGATTTATTATTTGTGTATTATTTATATATATACGATATATATATACTTGTCGGTCGGTTGCTTATATCGGTATCGGTTATACATAGCAGGGGGAGGTTAGACGAGAGCGTTGCAACACCCGTAGTGTGATAGCAAGTATGTTTAAGTTGTCGTTTAACAGATCAGTATTTTAATATTTGAGTGACATTCCAGACTCTGTGCCGCGGGACGTTTTGCGAGACAATTAGCTCCCTTTAGCTCTCTTTCTAGTAGCGGAAAATGCAAATGGTGCATATTATTGCTCGATATCAATAATCGATTTTAATCCAAAAATTGCAACCTTAGAATGATGTAGCATTTTTTTGAGATCAATGAATAGTCACATTATTGCATATTCGACCTTACTCAAAAAATGACTGCTATCGATCAATAGAAATTTGCAGTTTTTGCTTCAGGATCGATTATTGACATTGGGCGTATATAGAGTTCATTGATATATTTACTTAATTTATTGTCAGTACGAAGTGTCAAAAAGTTGTTATTCAGTAGATTTACTGTTATTGTTCAAGTGAAGTGTTCTACGAGTTCCTTATTTTTTTTTTAATTTTATGAAATAGTGTGTGAATGTTAATTTTGCTTTTATATATTCAATTTTCATTTGTCACCATTGTTTTTTTTTATAAATATACTTGGTTTATTTTGATTCTTATGATTTTTCGTCCCTAGCTTGATCTACTCTGCTTCGTCACATTATGTTCAAATTGATGTATTTAGAGAATTCGTCTACTTGCAATCTGCATTGGCTTTTAGTGTCGCATAGTGCTTCGTGTTTTGTGTTTTTATAATTTGTTTATTATCTGTTCGCATTTAAGGTACTTAATTTTGGCCACTGTTTGTTTTCTTTCCACTATAATATTTTATATTTTTTTCAAAACGAAAAAAAATAATTATGCAAATAATAGTATAGTAAATGATATGTTCGATACGCTCTCACAACTGTTTGCAGATCATGAAATGCAGTTACCAAATAAAAAATTAAGTACACATAAAATTCTTTTTTTGTGAATCCCCTTAATGTATGCACTTAGTGCAGTTAACTTCATGAGTTATAGCTATAGTTCTATAGTTTGAAAAGCATGTAATGCCTTTTCCTGTTGATATTGCTTTGTTTTGCTCTTTTTCCTCTAAATTGAATTAAATATTTGATAGGTAATATTTTAAATTATAATATATGGTCATATTATGTATTAAATAAAACTTTTCTTTATCAATGTTGAGTTTTCAACAAAATTTAGATTTCAAAGTTACATGTAAAATTTAAATGTAGAGTATTTATAGTAATTTTAAAAGTATATATTATTTTATCTGGTGTTTGCATAGATGTATGTATGTATTTTGAAAAATTGTAGATATTTTTGTGCACACATTAGTTACAATCAGTGCAACCTTTGTATAGAAAGCTGAAATTGTCAATTTTTAAATATTTAGCTAATAAAAAGTTTTGACGAGTCTCGCATTAATATATAATTGTATGAAATAACATTTGTTGTAAAATGTATTATGGATATTTTGAATGCCAACAGAAATAAATTAATTCTAACCTGCCATTGTTTGCTATTATTTATAATTCATCTACACGTTGACGCCGTCGTGGCACAGTTGGACATCGTCTAACTCAACACAATGAGTGTGGGTTCGATTCCCACTCAGGGGAGTGGTTGTCCATCATTTCCCCGCTTTGGTAAATAAGACAACGTACGACTGTTACGATTTAGGGCATGAAGTAGAGAACGGAGTGTTTTGACACTTGGTTCTCTCTGACTGACATTTTCCTACGTGGTAAAAAGCGTGAAGCTGCACAAAATCTACATTAATTTACTTCAGGACTAAGGAAATTAAAAAAGTCACCAATCTGTTGTTTCATATATTAGCAAAAAAAATAATAACAAAATTCATTTCAGAAATGAATAACTAAGCCTATTTGAGATCTATACAGGAAAACGTAACGTAACATAACAAGATATTAAGAAATGGTTTAAATTATTTTCCTATTGAAGCAATTGAAGACAGGCATGTATGAAGATGATGTCAAAAAATACGAATTTCGATAAAATAGACTTAATTTAAATATTGTAGAATAAAATACTGAATATAGTTTATTTTTACGCAATGAAAAGTTGAACGAAGTTTGTAAAAAAAATCATTTTATTAACAAAATTTGCCCATATAGCAGGTTAGTTAGAGAGAACCTAATATTAAGATTTCATTCTGGACTTTCCTCCCGAAATCGAGACAATGCGTGTTAAGTTAGAACTCAATGCCGCGCTTTCTCTTAGTTAGCAAAACAGAGAAATGAAAATATTTTGAAGATATATATTCTTACGAATGAGAAGCAAGTGGATAAAACCAACTAAGCCCTTAATACACACAAGCCTTAAAACACAAAATGGTAACTTAAAATGTTAATTTAAGCATAGAAAATAGTCTAAAGTTCAAAAATGCGACATCACCTTAATACATGCATGTCTTACAACTGTAAAAAAGTAATTGAATTGGACATATTACAAATTTGCATAAAACAGTAATAGGTTATAAAAAAATACCTGCATTTAATAATAAAACATCAAGTGCACACCACACACAGAAATACATGATATTATATCATTTTTTTTATATTGGAACTTTCATAAAAATATTTTAAATCAGAATTTGTAAATAATCTTAAATATTTTCCTGAATAAATATATGTCTTAGTGCAAAATTACAAACGCAAATTTAAACTGCATGTTTAAGCACATTTTAAAAATTATTATATTTTTTATTAACATTAAAATACAAATGACCTTACTTATATGATTGTATATTATATAATTTGAAATTTATTATCGCTAAAACGCGATAATTTAGTAGGAAATTTATCTTCACACACCTGACAATTTAACATTATGACTTATTCATACAACAAACAGAATAAAACTTAAAAACATCTTCATAGTTTAGTTACAATAAGTTAAAATAAAAAATACTGTCTAAATTATGATCACATAATCGATAATCAGGTTGAAATAAACAACGAAGAACCTTAATATTAAAAAAATATGATTTGCTGTTTGTCCAGATAAACCAGCTTTCATATAGACAATGTATTGAAGTTTTAAATTATTTTTAAATATATTCATAGATTTAATAGTTTAATAGCTGTAGCATCGTAATAAGTTATTTTAGTTAGTTACTATAAAATTTTAAGAGGGCCTACACTTGGGTCTCAAGTCCCAGACCCTAGGGCCAGTGGCCCTAACTCCTCTTTCATGGACATGTTAAATCCACGGAAAGCTAATCAATTTCTTCTCTAATATTTGCAAGATACTACCAGGCATTTGTGGCGCAGTGGAACAGCATTTAAGTGTGACTGTATCATAGGTTCGATCCCCACTCGGAGGACAATTAAATTATTATTATATTTATTACCATTTCCCCTCTAGTTTCTAATTCTGGCGAAAAATGAAGAACTAGAGTGTCTTGACTAGGTTCTCTTTGCCTACCTTGCTATATGTATAATAATACTATCATTAAATTTATACATAACATTAAAACATGTACATTGAAAACTTAAATAATTATGCCATTATAAAAAAATGATATGTTAAAATAAACTGAAAATTGATTAGCTAACTTTGTCATAAAGAAAACCAGTAAAAATATATCAATATAAGACTAGATTAACTTATATTAAATGAATCAAAACTATTTCAGGCACACACTGTATTAAATTTGCACATTTATTTATTATTTCCTTAAAATCTCTTTTTGCTTAGTCTAATTTGAACATTATATATAAAATGTTATGTTACAAATACAATTTTTCATATAAAGTTTTGTACATGTGAAAATTTGATTTTCATTCAGTTGTCCAAAATATTTTGTCATATAGCAGTAAATTAATAAATAAATTTATACTTAGAATTGAATATTTCAATAAAGTTATTTAATATAATATGAATAGAATATCTTAACAATGATATACAGCAAATTATAAATGTGTAACAATTGTCATGAAATAAACACAATAAGTATTTAGCCAACTTTTGCCAAAGAATTGGAATTTAATTTGTGATTGAGTGATTTTCAAAAGATGCTTAAAAAAGAAGGAGACAGCAGTTAGAATAAAAATTAAACTCAGAGTAATCATTTCAATCACGGCAATATAGGCAATATATGTATAAAGTCGCATAAAAGCTACCATAGAAAATTCAGGTAAGCTCTGATGAAATTCATGATTGGATGAAAATTTATATCTCAATCATCAACCTCAAGTTCTAATTCAATGTCAGCAAGATTAATTTTCCTTAGTGTGTTAATAACCATATATCTAGAAAACATAACATATAAATACCTAAACCAGACCATTTGACTCTTATGTTGTTTCATAGCCCGTGTCACTCTGCGACTCTCTGTCCAGCGAAGAAAATACCTAAAATTACAAATTAATTTTATTCTATTTCAAAGTTTTCCATTTAATATTTTAAGAAAAGACCTTTACCTTTTAGAGGACAGTAAAAAACTTAATGGCAAGTCCAAAAAGCTCAAATATTTTCTCAATATATTGACGGAGTCCAATGTATATACTGTACATTCTGAAACCGGAAAATATAGTGATTATTTTGTAAAGTATGTTATAACTTACAAGTTTAATATAAATTACACATGCAATAACTTTATTAAGATAAAAAATAAACACTCTAAACATTTTAACTCACTTTGTGGCATATTTTTTTCAACAAACATGTAAGCAACAGCATAGAAGACAGCTGAATGATTAGCATGCGAAGATACACCTCCCCTGTCAAAAGTGACTAAAGTATCAATATCTAAAGTTTCTAACTGTTGCTGTATAAGTTTAGCTATAACTGGTACAGGCCACTGTGCCTTTGGGTTATCTTGCAACCTTGTATCTGATATAAGACATATGTTACAATCTGGTACTCCAAGAGCATAACAAGCTTTCCATAATTCTTTCCTTCTCTCATTTCCTTTTCCATCATAATTCCCTGGAATAAATCATGATGTTATTTTCTAATATAATTATTTATTTGCAGTTACATTCCCTGCTAATTGAAGGATTGAAGGATACAGTGTTAGGAAATAAAGACTTGTTAATTTTTAAGCTTTTACATAAAACAATAGTAGGGAAAATTTACCATTTGATAAACAAAGTAAATAAACTTCTGCTCCTTGCTCACACAATCTAAAAATAGTTGGACCGAAAAACATGCATTCGTCGTCAGGATGGGCTATCACTATTAAAACTCTTTTTGCTCCAAGAGCTCCACGAGTCCGAGTCGGTAATCTCCTGGCATAACGGCGATAAACAAAACAACACACAACCAAGTAACCAATCAACCATACGCTAATGTACAATATAAAATTTCTTATATAAATTAAAGCTTCTGCCACAAAATGTACGTAAAAATTGCAAATAAATTTAAAAGTTGTCTCAAATAATAACATTTCTGACTAGAATATGATATTTTTTAAGTGAAATATGGTAGAATATACTTTTAATTCATTTGTTATATTAGTTAACATATTATTCTAAATGCTATTAAAGTCTTAAAACCTAAAAATTGCACTCTATAATTATTTTCATTTCTATCGTCAACATGATTAGATACACACACAAAGTATAGACTAGTAGATAGTAGATGGTCATAGAGTATTCAGTATAGACAATTAGACATAAAACCAAAGTTAAAAAATGTTAAATTACAAGTGGCATAACTTCACAAATTTGTGATACATACATGAAAAATGTGATTATTTTCTATGACAATGTATTGACTTTATTTATTACTATGCTATTACTGCAATATTGAATATAAATATATAAGTTATATAGCTTATAAATAAATGAATATACTGTAGCGAAATCCTAACTTTTGATAAGCTGTGGTATAATGTATGAATGAATAACAAATCGGGGACAGTTTATTTGTGTCGGAATTTCCCTAAAAATATCGTTTTTATTACGGTGTTTGTGGATATTATTGTTGAAACTTATCGAGTTCTTTTTGTGTCCTTAATAATCGAAGCTCAAAATGATTCAACCGGATTACGCCTCAGCAATGGGCTTATTAGCTCATCTGAATTCAGATGAACTAAAGGAAATGCTTAATGATGATACAAAATTTGATTCTGTCCTTAAAGATGTTAAGCAGGTAAACAAATTTAAAAATAATAAGTGTGAGAAATACGCTTTCAGAACATTCGTAGGACCTAATCTTGGTGACTCATTAATAATGATTACAATAAAAATAATCTACGTTATGCATACGAACTTATTTGTCTGTTTAAATTAATAGGTCAAAGACTGGGAAACTGAAAAAGAAATGATTATAGCTAGTAATCGGTCACTAGCAGAATTCAACTTGAGCAAGGAACCAGAATTAGAAGAATTAAAGGCACAAGTTCAAGAGAAATCTAAGGATGGTGAAGAAATGTGTACGCGCATACAGGATCTCTTAAATGAATATAGTATGTAAGATTTTTATGTAGCTTTAGAGAATTTAAGTACAAGTTTAAATTATTTCAAATTTTATATCTTTCTATAGAATCAAAGTCAGCTGGAATTTCTCCTGACACAACATTAGCACTACTACAAACTGCAGCAGCTGAAGCTGAAGAGGAATCGGAAAATATTTCACAAGATTTTCTTTCTGGCAAAATAGATGTAGACAAATTTCTTGAAGATTTTGAACCCATTCGCAAAACAATGCACTTAAGAAAATTTAAATCTGACAAAATGAGTGAACTTTTAAGAACCAATCAAAGTTCCTATGGTAATGGTATTGCTAAGCCATATTTACCATATCCAAGCTATGGTCAAAATCCTGGTGTACCTAATATACCTTATCCTGTAGGCCCTCTAAACATGCCTATGCCAGGTATGTACGGAAACCACTTCTGAATATCCCCCATATAATATAAAATAAACAGGTATATATATATATATATATTATAAATATATATAAAATGATTGTTAATGTTAATACAATGTGTTTTAATTAACATATTATAAATAATATTTTCTTAGAGGTCTTAGAACATATTATTTTACCATTTATTATTAGTTTAGTTTTATTTTTGCAAAGACATGTAATTATTTTTTATAAAACACCATAAAATTTTAATTCAAAATGATTTTATTCATTGCAACATTATATGTATATAGAATTTCTATTTTCTAGTAAAATACTATTTTATCTACAACTATTGTGTTATGTTATATTCATTTTTTAAACAGTCTAAGAAACAAATTAGAGTATTTTCTTTAAGGTCAATTAAATTAAAATGTAAGTAATATTTTTGTTTAAGTAAATAAACAGTCCGCTTGATGTTGGTGCTTGTAGATAAAGATATGTAATTATTTGAGTGAATATTTGTTAAATTATGATTTGTGAGCAAAACTATTGTCTTTTGGCTATCCTTATGAAGAATAGATTGTAATGGAATGCACTTGATTCAAATAAAATATAATTTTTATGACATTTAATATTCATAAACAATTTTATAGACACAAATAATTTCAGCAAGAGTAACTAACTACATCTATAAGTCCTTAAAATCCAGTAAACTATTGAAACAATGTCAAAAAAATAATATATTAATTTTGAGTTAAGATTAACTTTGCTGTATCCTCGAAACCTATAAAATGAATATTGTTTCACGTTATAAGGAAATGAATTAAATAATATGATGTTAAACTTCATAAAAATTTGACTGTTTTAGAATAAAATGTATTTTAAGAGTTATATAAAATTTTCATAGTATATTTTATATGTGTATATTCATCTTATTTACTATTATTTATTATACAATAGTTTTAAGTGTTTCGGCACTCTCAGTCTTGGATCTTTTTTCTTTTTGGAGGCATCCATAGTGGATATTTCATTTTAAATGGTATGAAATCTTTGTGAAATTCAGTTTTATATTTAAAATAAAATGTGAATAATATATTGAACATGTTTTGTGCCATTTATATTTAGTAACTGCTTATTTTGTAAGAAATCTCGTAGTGATTTTGATATCAGAGGGAAACAAAAGCATTTATTGAAAAAAAAAAAGAATTTATTAACAATTTATCATATGTAAAATATGTACAATATATACAGATGATTAATAATGATCTATTAAAAATATACTATAAATTAGACCTAACATTTTTTTACTTTAAAGTACTGCTACTAGTTAAAAAATAAAACTATTCATTTTCAGTTGTCGCTGAAGATTTTGCCTTACTTTCAATTTTGTTTTGATCGTAATCAGCTTTGCCATATACCAAGAAACCTATAAAAAGTGTTGAGATGAAAATTGATAGGTACATAGCTATTTCTTGATTCTGGGCTTGCGATACAGCTTGTTTCTTCTGAGTTTTGTTCCGAACATATGTCTTTTCATACTGAGCTTTTTTAAATAAATCACCATAATGGTTTTTGGACCTGCAACAAATGCAAATCACCATTAAATATTGTAACTTTTTATTTTTAACATTTTTAAAGTGTTATTCACACATAAGAAGTTAAAATACAATTTTAGAAAATATATACAAAAATGTAAAAACTAGAATGCAGAAAAATGCAACTGCTATCATTTTTTTGCATGTTTTCTAAAGTTTATTTAAAATATTTTTAATATTTTTTTAAAACAAATATAAATTTTAAAATATTTCATATTAATTGTCTGTATCTAAGGTTGTTAACTACAATAAAATCAATACCAAGAATCAAAGTCATATATGGGAGTCTTTCCATCCATTGTAGGGACAACATTTCTTGTTTGACGTGATTTATAAAATTTAACAACAGGATCGTTAGGTTCACTGTCAGGGTGAAAATCCATGCGGCTTGTGTTCTCTCTTCCTACAAGTAGACCTTAAAACAATTTGTTTGGTTTAGTAACAATATATTAGTAAAATTACTTCTACGTTTTTAGTGGAATTACCTTTATCATACATTTTTTTTAGTTTAATATTTCCTAAGACTTCATATGCTTCTGTTATTGCTCTAAATTTTTTTGCAGATTCTTCATCCTGAAATAAGTATGATTATTTTATATTTGTGAAAATATCTTTGACACTAAACAGCTTTCCTTTCAAAATCCCTTTATTGATTTGTAAACAAGCGAGCTATGTTATATTGTGTCTCTTCAAAGATAAAGTAAAATCACACCAACTCTCAATTGCCATTTAATCTATAATTATTAAATATATAATTAATGAATTTATTGTACAAACCTTAGATGTATCTGGATGATATAATTTTGATAATTTATAATAAGCTGACTTTATATCACTTTGAGTGGACTTTGGCGTCACTCCTAATACATCATAATGACTAGCTCCAATTTGAGGTGTTATACTAAACGAACGTAACACAATACCAGTTGCACTACAAAGTAATTTCTTCTTATTTTGACCTAACATGGTTAAAACTGAAATGATAATATGGTTAAAAATGTAACTTATTTTGAACGTTTTCCATAGTAAAATATTAAAGGTATAACTTAAAACTAAAAAATAAAGATTTAATAACTACCTAAATAGTAATATTAGATAAAAATTAAAAATGTAATCATGTTTGAATTGGTTACACAATGAATGTCAATGTCACTAATCATATGGTTACGTTAGGTTGTCGGCCGCTGCTGTCACCTTCCTAGGACTTTTGTATAAAAACAAAAAAGGCATATGTATTCAGGATATATATATATATATATATATATATATATATATATATATATATATATACATATATATATATATATATATATATATATATATATATATATATATATATATATATATATATATATATATATATATATATATATTACTTACTAGCGGCCCGCTCGCGGCTTTGCCGCGTAACTACATACATAACTGTTGCAGTGTATTGCAACCCCAGGGGATGGAATTATTAAAAATAAAGTAGTCTATGTTTATCCTTGGATTATCTACTATATTTATGCCAAATTTCATTACAATTGGTCAAGCGGTACACCGCTTTTCATACAAACTTTCGTCCCCTATTTCAACTCTTTAGAGGTTAATTTTTGAAAAAATAAGTAGCCTATGTTAGACCCAGTTATTGTTACTACTTTCATTCTAAATTTCATCCAAATCGGACCGGTAGATTAGCCGTGAAAGCATGGCAGACAAACACACAGACATTCGCTTTTATAAAATAAGTATGGATCGTCTATATATCGAATTCATTTGGTGTTTGCCACACGATATATCGGATCAAATCGATTCTTTGTTCGATATATCGTTATATTTTTGAAAATATAGAATCGACTATATGATAAGATAAGCTGACTGATGACTCTTAATGGGAGTATATTATAAATTGTTATCAAAGTACATTTTTATTTAGAACTAATTTTATTGAATATTAAAAAAAACAAACTTCACAATATTTTATTTGATATTATAAAATACATCGTTATTTTTATATTTCTTTGATATATTGGAATTCAGAAGATTCATTATCCCGCATAATTATATAGATAAATTTAGAAGTGGAAAATCCTATAATCCTACAAGCCGTGCTATACATCAATTGTTTCTTTGTATGACATGAAGGCATACCAACAACGAAATATAAAATAATATTATTTCAAGATCATATGATTTATAATAATAAATAATAATACACAGCTGATATAATACAGAATAATTTTGTTATAAAGACATGGAAAGATTTTATAGTTATAATTTATTTATAGCTGAATTCATATTAAACATCAAAAAAGACTACTGATTGCTCTATTACTATATTAACAAAAAATATTTACTCTGTGGTACTACAAATTTTTGTTTTTTTTTTACTATCTCAAGTCCTACGTTGACGGTTGGAGTTGCATTACTGATCTGTGGGTGTGTTTTAATATTAGTCATCGCGTTTGTTCGTCAGTCTTATTTATTAATTTTGTTAATAACTATTTACTTATTTTATTCCTTTTATTTACAACCGTTTTAACAAATATACAGGTATGTAAACTCTTTATTCTTCTTTTATAGTGGTGGTACAATATTCTTTTTGAAATGACCTGTACATATTTGCTTTAATATGTATATTATCAATTCAAGACCTTATAAGGCTTGCAAGTGTGTTTAAGATCATGAATTACGAAATCGTGTCCTACATTGTATTTTCCAGTTGTCGTTGAATGCAAGTCATAAAAGGAATTTGTATTTGACAAAGTGACTCATCTACCTTATAACGGGCACAAATTCTTTATCGAATTTGTATGACGTTATTATTATATATGGAAATTGGTCTACAGTTAAATGTAACTTGAAAATATTCTGTAGTATTTGATAAGAAACCACTATTTTAATTACATCCAGTTATCAAACAACTACTTATATATATATTAAAAAAAAAAATTGTCTCTCGGGTAATATTTAGTTACTATAATAAAAGTTATTATTTATTATAAATTTTATTTTTTAATTGAAGCAGAAAAATGTCGTCGCGCAAAACAGCTGGTCGTCGTGGAACAAACAAGAAGCGTGCCCAGCGGGCTACTTCAAATGTATTTGCTATGTTTGACCAGGCCCAAATCGCTGAATTTAAAGAAGCCTTCAATATGATTGACCAAAACAGAGACGGCTTTGTAGATAAGGATGACCTGCATGACATGTTGGCCTCTCTTGGTAAGGATTAATACAATATATTCTTTAGTTTTATTGCAAAATGTTGTATTCTTTTGTTATATGAAAAACTCTTTCACATATTCCCTTACACTTATTAATTAAATGTTTGTGTGTTTTTATTTCTTAATTTATATTGCTATTAATTTGTGTTAAATTAGTTGTTATTAAACATAAAATGAATATTTACTGTAATAATTTACCAATGCAGGCAAGAACCCAACTGAGGATTATTTAGAGGGCATGATGAATGAGGCACCAGGACCTATCAATTTCACTATGTTCTTGACTCTCTTTGGAGAACGGCTTCAAGGAACTGATCCAGAAGATGTTATCAAGAATGCTTTTGGGTAAGTATAATTTTACTTAGTTTCTTCTTATAAATTATTATAAATTCTTGCAAGTGGAATTTAAACCAGTACAGCCTGATAATGTATGGTTGCATATTGTTCGTAGTATATTATAAAATATATCGTCGACGGAAAATGTATCATTACATTTTTATATTCCATAAATTGAAAACAAATTGCTGTAAGTAATAAAAAGTCTACTTTCACTTATTTTAGAAACATGTAAATATTTTCAGTACATTAGTAATGTTAAAGTTTATTCACGTACCAAAAATCATGTCTTTATTGCTGGTATTAACAGAGCTATGATTTTATTTCAAATTTAAAAATTTTTTCGGCTTTATTTCAAACTTTACTACTTACAGCAAATACGTTTTCTGTCGTCGATATATATCTTTTAAATTCTTTAAACTAACATGTGCATATTTGTATAATGGTAGTCAGGTGTTGTGCCGTGATATTTTCTTACTTCATAATACAGACTAATTGTTGTTATGCATCCAGATATTTAAATGTCATACATACAGAAAACCAGATTTTGTGCATATGTTGTAGGTACATAGTGTTATATGTTAATTTTAAACAAACAAATACATATCAACAATATATATTTGTAGCTAAGTTCAGACTTTTCTAGTTGGAATGCGCATACTTTATGCCAGTTTCCATACATTCATGCTTGCATAAATTTGACATGTACATATTTAATATAGTAGTCTAGTCTGGATAATCCTCATAACCAAGGTCCGGATAGTCGAGGTTTTTTTTAGCTTCACACTGTATTCTGCACACAGCATAGTAGGCAGAGGGAAGCTACTGTTAAAACACTCAGTTGCCCACTTTCCGCCGAATTTGCAGACATTGCCGTTAACTTGGCGGAACTTAACACCGCGCTTTGCCTCGAGTTTCTATTGTAATTTAAATTTCACTATTTCTTCCCAAACAACCTTCAAATCCTCATTCAGATACTTCCCAAAACTACTGTTGTAACTACTAAAATAACAAAATTATATTATTAACAGATGCTTTGACGAAGAAAATACTGGTGTGATAGCAGAAGAGCGTCTCCGTGAGCTTCTCACCACCATGGGTGACCGTTTCACCGATGACGATGTTGATGAAATGCTTCGTGAGGCTCCCATACGTGATGGGATCTTCGACTACGTAGAGTTCACTCGCATATTGAAACATGGCGCCAAGGATAAAGATGAGCAGTAAAGATATATGCAACGGCAGGTTGATTATAACAAATTTGGTTTATTATTCACGTTATATTATTACAATATTTTATTGATATATGAGTGGACACATTGAAATACTTATAAATGAAATATCTTTGTATATGTACTTAATTCTCAACCTGCCATATTTATTTTGATTAGTGTCATACAAATATTATTTAGCCTTATATATAACATGCCAAACTAATCCTTATTCAATTTGTATAAGATTTTTTTCCTAAATACTAAGTTAGAGTTTATGGATTTCAATAATCTCAAAAGATGCTGAGGTGCTAAAATAGATATTATAAGGTTTGTTGCATTTTCGATTGATTTTTATCATGCATTTGTTGATACATTTCCATTTAGTTGGGTTGATTGACGTTTAGTCGGAAAATTGAGATTTCCATGGAAAAGGTTAGATACACTATAGTAACTATTTGAAATGCGATAGTTGCGTGTTCGATTCCCATTCGGAGTAATGATTATATATTAGTTTCGTTTCTCTGCTCTGGTACCGACAAAGCACGGCGTTAAGAACCACTAGTAAACACGCAAATGTCCCGATTTCGGGCGGACAGTGGAGTTGTCGTTAACTACTGTTAAAAAAGCGTGAAGCTACTGCTTTTTAAAATATGTAGCTTATACAAAGGCATTGATGTTAAGAAATAAAATATAGTTACACAAGTAATAATGAAATAATATGACTTTAGATTTGGAAACAAAGGAAAATATGTAATCAGTATTTAAAAAAAAACTACAAAATGTTTTCATTATCTGTAGTCCAGTAGACTGATTAGAAAAGTATTTAAACCATTCCGTTTTTAACCAATCATATGCAATTTATTTGCTCGTGATGAAATTGTAACATTCTTAAAAATTCGACTTTAATTATAAATTAATATTATAGAATACGAATTTATGTAATCGTCACTAACAATTAGGGTTACCACCCGTACTTTATAACAAGATATTGTTCGTTATTTCGGGTAATTGAACTCTATACTTTATTAAAAAAATAAAGTACATAAAAATACTGTATTTTGCTTGATTTAATTTCTCTCTACTTTGGAATTTTTGATAATTAATGTATTTCCACATTGTCTATAAAAACGAATTACAATTTACATTTTTTGAAGAATTGTAAATATGGTATGCAATTTTTTTAGCAGTTATAATATATAAAAATCAAATGTACTTTATTTTGACATAACATACTTTGTAAAAAACAAAGGTGGCAACCCTACTAACAATCGTGTGTAAAAAAAGTATCATTTGTATAATCACTTATGTATTTATTTTGTGATTTTCTTATAAATTCTTTTAAAAATTGAACTCGTTTTATTTTTAAAACCTTAATGAGCTAATTTTATGTCCAAAATACACACTAATGATGTTCTGGTGATGACAACGTTGTTGATGGTGTCATAAGTTTATAAATAGTGTTTTAGTCAAAATTTAGTTTTATATTATTTTACTAACCCTATTAACAAAGAGTACCCAGTTGTTACCTGTTAATTTTTATTTTTAATATTAAACAAATCTTTATTGCAGCAATTTTTTCCATATGTTTTGTGAAATTCATTTTAAATCAAATATAGCGAACAGTTTTAGTAAAATAAATTCTAAACAAGAAAATTCATGTAATTTTTTTATGATAATTTACTTTCTTATCACTAATATTATAGATTTAGTACAATTAAAATTGAGGTTACGGTGGCGCAGTGGGCACCGTCTTACTGCATGGTTGTAGGTTTAGGTTCCACTCTGGGTAATGATAATTTATAAATTATTTTAATTTCTTTGGTGACAAAGCGCGGCGTTGAGTTGCGTTATTCAACACGCAATGATTCGGATTGAGGTGGAAAATGGATAAGGAAGTATCTTCACACTAAGTTTTCGGGGATAATAGAGCGTTATTCGCTAAGCGGGGAAAAGTATTAATTGAAAAAAAAAATTAAGATATAATTAGTATAAAAAAAATATATTTTAAAAAAATATATAAAACCAATATTCCTTGTATTGTAATAAAAACATTTTCTTCGATAGCCTCACTGAGCGCATAAGCTAGGTTTACCTTCGTTTAGTAGAACAGCCCATTCTAGAACGTTCTCTATACGCATGTCTGGCCTTTCATTCTTAACTGTAATATTATTATAATTATTATTTATTTTACCTTATTTACTTGTTATTTTCTGGTAGCTTAGATATATTTATTCCACATTTATTTTTAATTATAGAAACGATTGTATTACAAAAAATAAAAGGTAAATTTACGTTAGACTGAGTATCGAAACCACAGTCATGTAGTCGTGTAACATATTTTCTAACTGCTAGATTTATTTTTTACCAAAAGAAATTCCCCGATTTTGGTAAATAAATACACTTGCAAAAATAAAAAAGTTGTTAATACACCTGAATAACACAACGTCATACTAATAAAAAAAGCCGCTGCTCGCTTTTTTCTGCATGTGTCAGAGAGAACTTAAAGTTAAGACACTCTGTTCTCCACTATCCGCTCGGAAACAAGACATTGATTGTGTGGCGTTGAGTTGCGCCATTTAACGTGTAACTGGCGCAACTCAACGCCACACATTGTGAAAGTCTAGAGTGGAGAAATGAATATAATATATAATGGAGAAATGAATATAATATTCCTCCGAGCGGGAATCGAACTAATAACCATAATAATAATGAGCATGAACATAAAATATGTTACATGGTCCTTTCAAGATCTTGTAACGTAAATGGGTATTCCGCAAGCAACGTAAATAGGTAACCGGTTTCATGAGATTTTTTCTTAAAATATCCTCTTAGTACGGCCAAAAGCAACATTAGGTAATTTGACCAATACTTACTTATCCTCTTACGAATATCAAATTTGTGTTTTTAATATAAGCACAGATTTGATTTCGAGAAATATAAAATAGTGAGTTAACATGATGAGTCAGTGTACTAAATTTCTCTACTAACGTCACGGTATTCAATATAGTTTAATCACCTTGAACTCTTACAAATTCTTTTGTTGGCAAGTCATACGGTTTCCATTTCGGCCTACTAAGTTGTAAGTGTGCCGTTGAAGCTATTCCTTTATATAGTTCCTAAAAAAAGTTTCATAAACCGATATATAAAAATCTACGTACAATGAGAAAGATCTAAAATGTAGATTGTAGAAATATGTATAAAAATTCGATTATACTTAAAATAGGCCTTACGTTGGTTTTAATTCTTAACATTGGGGTAAAAACATGACGAGAACAGAAAAGGTGACAGGACAGCTTAATTTTACCTCCATCTTCATTTTTACCGTTACTGAAACAACTTGTCTCACCTGGTCCCAGATGTTTCGTTTTATTATTTTTGGCTCTTGTCGATCAGATCTAGCTGATTTAGGATTGTAATCAGGAGGATGGTACAACATGTCATAAGCACATAACTGTTGCCTGTTTGACGTCCATTTGGTATTGAAGTAAGACTCCTTAGATACTGGTATTACCATTTGGGTTGTCAAGCGATCTTCTAACATGATGCAGTTAATTCAGGAATATTTTTTGGATTTGGCAGGATTTTGCCGATTTAAAACTATGAACATATTGACATATTTTAAGAACAGGTTTCACAAACCTATATCATGCTTAGCAGAACTATTATAAATATAAAATAGTAGGTCAGTAGTAATTGTTTTTTGGAACAGTAACTAGTGGTTCTTGAGGATGTGAAGGTGTGAGTGAACTAGTAGGCAGGTACTGGTGGACGCTGACGCTGGTGATGGAACTGTTTATATCTGGCCGATACAATAAGTGTAGCTGTTATCGCGATTGGTTGTGGTTTCGATTCCTACTAGAAGAATGTGAATACTTTTATTTTCTTCACTCTGTTGTCGAGGCCAAGCGGCGTTGAGCTCCACAACTTAACACGCAATGCCTCCAGAATTCAGCGGAAAATACGGAACAGAGTGTCTTAACACTAGGTTCCCTCTACCTACCCTGCTGTGAAGCTACTACGATACCTACCTAAGTTTATCCCAACGAAATCACTACAATACCATATAAAATTCCGTAGATTCGTTGTAATTACATAAAATTTAATTGTACAAGTAATTTTTTGTACCAAAATATGTATGCTAAAATTTCACCAAAAATGACAAAAAGTTGTCAAGATCTAGACAGTTTCAGATAAAAAAATTATTTGATTTAATTATTAATTGCTTTGCGGAATTAGTTTTTATTGCCTACTTTATAATTCACACCAAAATTTTGTTGATAGACTTTAATTAATCACATACCTAACGTTAGATATTATATTATGTAGATACGAAATATTACGGAGTCAGTCGTGGCGCAGTGGCACAAGCGTGTGACTGTATACGATTGATTGTGGGTTCGCTTCCTATAGAGGCAAAACGCGACGTTAAGTTCCACCACTTAACACTCAATGCCTACAAAAAAAAATACTTATATGTTAACGTATAATCGAAACCTCTTTTATATAGCTTGTTGTTATTTTAACTTCCTGCCCTGGGGATAGATAGAGGGATCCTATCGCGAACCGACACATTGAGTGTTAAGAGGTGGAACATCACACTTTGTGCAACCAAGACTGGAGCAAAGAAAATTGTGTAGAATTAATTTCCCGAGTGAGAATCGTACCCACAACCAACGCAATTACAATCAGATGTAATCCCACTCCGCCACGACGTCCTCACAGCGATAGTTTTAATAATAATACTATTTTAAAATTAAAACTTTTTTAGTGGCCAGTCGTGGCCCAGTGGCACAAGAGTGTGACTGTAAACGACTGGTTGTGGGTTCGAATCCCACTCGAGGATTGGAAATTATATTTCCATTTTCTTCGCTCTGGTGTCGAGGTAAAGCGCGGCGTTAAGTTCCGCCACTTAACACGCAAGCCTCCGAATTCGGCGGAAAGTGGGGAACGGAGTGTCTTAACACTAGGTTCCCTCTGCCTACCCTGCTGTGTGCGGGATATAGCGTGAAGCTATTTAATTAAAATTAAAACTTTTTACTGAAAAATCCTATTTTGACATATGGTTTTTTATTGTCAATAGTCATTGAATTTATGACATTTGTTATGAAGAATGGTTTCCAGTGAACCTTTTACTGTTTCCGTAATAACTTAATTTTGTAATTATTGTAAAGAATCAAAAAGTTATTTTAATCAAAAATCCAAATTTTATGATGCATTTAAGTAGCATCTCTAAAAACACTGGTCAGTAGTTACCAATTGTTAAAATATTTTATTTTTGTTTTTGTATTATGTATTTATGTTTTTACACATTTAGAGCAACTGGAATATCCTAAACAATCGCAAAGTGAAGTTTTATTTTCTGAGAAAATTGAAAACGCTAGCTTAAATTTTTTACATGATTTTAAAGACACGAGGAGCAAGCAGAAAAAGGTATAATAGCATATTGCTTAAACATATTGCCTAACTATATATACTGCTTAAAATATATAGATCACATAATATGTAAGGCAAAACACAAGTCTATTAAAATATATATTTTGCATTTAGCCCCATTCTTGTTTACTTTCAGATTTTTTATGATTGCTACAATTTACAATTAAATAATACGAAAACTCAACCATATAGTTACAAACAAAAGCCTTTTGTTAAACCAATTTTAAAAATAACAGTCTCTCGAAAAAACCCTGCAAGGCGTCTTTCCAGGACGTGTAATAAACAGGAGTATTATAAAAAAGTTGAAACAACAATCTCAAACCACGAAAGTTCCTTACAAAATTTACACTTGCCATCTATTAAAGAAAAAAGAATACAAAAAATATATGAAATTAAAAAATCTGAAAGTGACATTTTGCATTACAAATATAATAATACAAAATATGCAGCATATAAATGTGAAGATTTAAATTTTTGGAAAATGGAAAATAATAATCGTAAAGATATTAAAACTACTAGAATAAAAAGAACAAATAAAGACTGTAATTGTGAGACTAGTGATTATAAATTGGAAAATGATAGAAAAAACAGGGTCACAATTGTCGGTCAATTGGGTCTAACGCAAGATGAACGATACGTACTGAAGTGTGCAGCCACAGTAAACAATAAACCAGGTATTTATAGTACCTATCAGTTTTAAATATTTATAGTATATGTCTTAGTTACTATATGCAATAAATAAATATTGAATCTGGTAAAAATATTTTGAACGAAAATGTTGTTACAGTTCCAACGAATTTTTCGGAATCGATTCAATATCCCGATCGCGTTTTAAAACAAAATGCATTTAATGAGTAAGTTTTATGTTAATTGTTGTACATTATTATAGGCTTTGTTAATTCTAGGTGAGATAGTACTTTTACTAGAGCGATGGTATTTTTTCAGTGCAGAAACACAAGCTACTCAAGTTGATTTTAATTTTTCTCGGAAAAACAAGAAATCATACAAAAATCGTTTTGTGCAATGTGATTGTGGCGGAGGTAAAGTTGACGCTGCAGTATCCAGGGCTAATGTACTTAAAGAATGTAATAGTCCGCTAGTCGTAATATCAGTTTATCCGCGACAAGGCGAAACAGAGGACACTGATTACTGTCCAGTCAAAATTGTACAACATCAGAATTTCAGCAAAAATAATGATAAAAAAAAATTAGAAACAGAGATTTTCAAAGACAATGACAAGCAAAATAGAGATAGAAATCTTCCATTTTATAAGAGAGAACGACTACGTGCCAGCAGATCCCCGTCTCCGGTTAATAAGACAGAAAATACTTATACAAGCAGGACTAAAGAATCGAAGCCTTTTGCTATGAGTGATGTTTCAAGAAAACAAAGCCCTGAGAATAAAAGCTATAAGATCGCTAATAAACCTAACGAGTTTAAAAGGGAAGTGTTTCGCGTTAATGAACAAAATAAATATAACAAAATTTCCAGTTTTAACAAACAACAAAGTAATAAATTTGAGCGTAAGGTTCAAAAAACTGATGCAGAACATGTTAAAAGAACTTTGGTTAACGATTTTTTAAGAAATATTGATAAAATCGATAAACGCCAGCCGAAAGTGAAGGTTATAAGTGCCAAAGACGACGCTTCGAAAATAACAATTAATATAGACGGAGATAACGAAAACTATGATGTTACATTGGAACGAAGCGATTTTGATACTGGCGTAACTGTTCGTAAATCTGCAAAACATAAAAAAGAAGCAGTAGCTGATGTTAATTCAATGCAAAACTACCTTATGCTGACTGAAGAAGACATAGGGGAGGCGAGTCACTCTCGGGTAAACTAATGTCATATGTTTTAATTAATTCGCGTTTGTTCATAACGAATTTTCGAATTGTGACTTTCTTTATTTTCAGCGACCTATTAACAAGCGAAATATGAACATGGCAACAGATTCTAGGTTAAACGTGCGTGATAGTTTGGAGATTAATCACAGGTATAAAAAATAAATGTAATAAGATTATAGAGATTCTATTCTTCTTTAAATTTATTTCAAATATTATTACTTTAAATATTAGATTATTTTTTAAAAATACTATTGGCTGTGGTTCTATTCTCACTCAGAGGAATAATCATATTTAAGCTGAAATTGATGTTCCAAATCCTCCGGCCAATATTTTAGTAGGTAGACTACTCAACAACTATTTGGCAAGAATCGCCCACTATATGGATTCTTACTTTTTATAAAAGTGTTCATTAAAATTCATGTAGAGGAAATTGATAGAAACATTGATTTTTTTTTTGGTATTTTATTTTATATAAGCAAATCAACCTCCTCTTGTTAATGTGACTGCGCAGTTACGACTTATTTTTAATTGTTAAATTAGTTGTAGACAGTGTTTCATCGAAAATTCTCGTGAGTGGTTTAGCTAACCAGAGCAATAATTAGCGCACACTCTGTGATTTAAATTACCTTTGTTTCTTTGCTCTGCTAAAACGAAGCGCAGCATTCATTCTACCACAAAACTTCCACTCGACATGTACAAAGTCTTCAAGTGGAAAGCGGAGTATCTTGACACTATATCCCTCTGACTACCCTGCTTCGCGGGTAAAACCATGGAGTTGAGAAAGTAATATTTCACTAAGTATATTAATATTTTAGACGCGGACAGAAAAATTCAAGTTATAAAATGAAAAATGATATAAAGTTAAAAGACGAAGACTACTATGGTAAGAATAATTTAAGAATAGCATAGAATCTATTATTACCATAAAAGAAACAAAATACACATTATAATATAAAATGTCCAGTGGCGTAGGTATACAAGGGTCCCCCTGCATAAGAAAATAGTCAGGCCTGCATCTCCTCTTTGCGTGTTACTTGAACTTATATTGGCCTTCAAAATTATACATAGGGATAATAATTTTATAACGTCGCCATCATTTATTATTTTGGCTCTCGTTGCAACTACCACTCAAATATTTTGGCTTTCCTTTTTTTTGCAACTACCACTCAAGACTGTCGTTTTTTTTACTTTCGTGTTTTTGCAACTCCCCTCGCTCTATTATTTTCACCACCACCTATTTGTCACCAGCAATTTAGCTTGTGGGCATATACCCATAATGCCTAAGCTCCAGGGCCCTACTACGATAGCTACGCCACTGAAAATATATGCGAAGACGTTTTCATCACTTATTCAAACAATCTCTTACAGACCTTTGCCTTTGATAAAGAAAGTCATAATTAAAAAAAAATAGTATATTAGTGCAAGATATAACATTTCTTGAATGCAAGCCTACGTAGGTTTTTTATTTTAATCAATTTGTAATTTTGTTTCTAGCACCTCTGAAGCATTTTCGAGGTGACAATTGTTCCATAACAGATCCAAATGAAAGGGACAAAGAAATCAGAGAACTCTTGGGAGTTTTACGGGATAGTAAAAAGTCTAACGTATGTAATTACCATTTTAAATAAATACGAAGATATTTAATGTTAATGTACACTAAAATAATATTTTATTTATATTTTTTAGATAACTTCTGACAAACAAGATAAAGATAACTGCGTTAAAACATGGTTTAGTTTTTCTTTTATTTTTTTTATAGTGAAATATATATAAATGTATCTTTTTTAATACACATTTATGTTTTATATACATTAATATGTTTATTGCAGCTACGAAGGTTTAATGACAGGGCATAGGATTGGAAGTTTATTGAATATAAATATAAATGAAAATAAAGATATGCACGAAAACTCAAACTCCCTCGTGCCATTAAAAAAAGAGGAAAGTATTAAACCGTTTCCAAATTATTGCATTTTAACAAAAAGTTGTTTCAACGCTTGTTATACGAATAATCTGATAGTACCTCAGAATCTCGTAATAACTCGTCATATTCAAGTGTTTATGCAATTAGACCCCATTAACAAAATTCGTCCAATAATCTTAACAAGTACGCAGTACCAAAAAGTTAAAAGACGCGTACAACGTGCTGTATCAAAGAAACTTAGTATTGAAAGAAAATCAAGATATGTTACAAATACAAATGATTTATATATCGGAGATGTTACAGTTAAACAAAAAGTACATAACACTTTGCATTTTGACCGCGAAGTACAAACTGAACAATCCGCGATGAAGAAAATTGCAAGACACGCGAAACGGAAATATCATCAAAATATTAAAGTGTTCGATGAAATTCTTAATAATTCAAATTCCGTAAAACATATTAATAAGGCTTCAGTTTGTGAATGCAAGCATACTAAAGAAAAACATTTAGTTTACAATGATTATCGCCATGTTGTTTCTTCCATAGAGATAGGTAAAGGCTGTAGAGCTTGTAGAGATGTTATGTATGTGAAAGCAACACCTCCATCATATGTTATGGAAAGCGAAAAAAAATCTCTTTACAGTTTAAAACAACATAATTCTATACATACAATATTTAAAGGTAGGCATTTCTTTTCTCTTATCTTTTACCTGATTTTATTACACGTTGAATAGGATTTTTAGCAGCACATTTGACCGCTGAAAACTCTGGTAATGCATCTTCTTTAAATATTTTAAATATTGCTACAGAATAATTATATATTTCACTATTATGATTAAAGTTTCATAAAATCTATCTGATTGTTTCATAAAATCTATCTGATTGTTCCTTAAGTCTCCGTTAAACCTAACGGAGAAATCGAAATAAAACATCTAAATAAGAATTCAGTATATGAACGTAAACTTGAATATAGGTAACATTTTAAAAATTTATTGCAGGATATCGAAGATCCGTCACACCAAATCTTGGTACGTCGGCAATTTCATTAGATTCTGAAAGAACAGCATCAAATAACTCAATAAAACCGTTTGGTGCCGGTGACTGTAAAACTAAGAAACCGTTCTTACGGAGACTAATATCCTGTTTAGTAATGAGACCAGCTCAGACTTCGGAATTAAAAGCTGAAACTCCAGGAAAAGATCGGGTACGATTAAGTAACTCGGTGGACTCGTATCACATTAACACTTCACTTGGGGTAAATTACTCGTACACTATTTATCAATATATGTAACATTTATAATTTTGAAAAATAGGATGTTTTTTAACTTGAACGTAATTTAATACCATTACATTTCAGGCGTTCGAGATGTCTTCATCCCTCTATGATACTTCAGTGTCTTTCTACAGCAACCACACTACTATGCCGTTAAATAAAATTAAACGAGGACTTTTTACTTCGGTGCGAGAATTTCTGACAGGACGAAGAACTTGATTTTATTTTTTCGAAAATTATCGTTGAATATGTAATGTGTTGTAAATGTGTTGTTTGTATGTTTCTTTTATAATGTAAATAAACGGTTTTATGTATTTTTTGACCCTATTTTCCGTTCTTTTATGCATGATAATCTGCTTATATAATACTTTTCAAGTTTTGACTACACGTTTTCGGAATAACGTCGACGATTGCCGGATAAAACTTGTGCCTTCTGTTGTGACATCCCTCGCGAATGTCTCCTTATGGGGTGAACTGATTCAATTCAATTACCAGTAGAAACAAGGTTGTACGTTAACCACTAAAGAGCTCGAATTGTCATATCGCCAGTATTCGAGAACACCCCTCTTAACGTGGCGCTTTGCATCAGGTCTTAAAGTTTCGAGTGACTGCTAGGATCATCTGAAAATCAAGGCAAAGTTGGCTTCAAAAAAGATGAGTGTCATCGGCCGAGCAGGACAGAACTTCACGCCCAAACATCGATTGTCCCTGTGTAGGGCCTAGGTTCGGCCTCATATGGAGTACTGTTCTCATCTCTGGGCCGGTGCCCCCTTAGTATCACAGCTTGACCCATTTGATTACTTACAACCCAGAGGCATTTAAATCATTAGGGACCCAGTAATCTTTGAAGGGCTTTGGCATTGCGAAGAGACGTTTCTTCACTGTACGTTCTTTATCGCATTTACTACGGGGAGTGTTCTGGAGACCTGTTTGACTTGATACCTACCGTCGACTCTCCAACCGCACAGTGAGTGCCAGACTTAAATACCGTCTACACCATCTCGATACTTGGCGCTCTAGTACTGTGTGGTTTCGTAGAACTTATATGCCACTCAACAGTGGAATGGCCTAACGGCGGCAGTGTTTCCAGATCGATACGACATTGATACCTCAAAAGCCGCATTTACCTCCATCTCAAAGGCCGGCAACGTCCCTGTAACTCCTCTGGTGTTACAAAGGGCCGTATGCGGCGGTATTTACCTAACATCCAGTGACCCGAACGCTCGTTTGCCTTGTTCTTTACATAAAATAAAGAAAGTACAACTATGTTATATCGGTGAAATTTCGATCAAATCGAAATAAACAGTAATTTTAAACTTGCTATTAAAAATATTAACTATATTTTTAATAGCAAGTTTGAAGTTTAAAACACCCAGCATATATTAAGTAATCTTAGCTGTTCCAGGTGTCGCAAAATTGAGAAGAAAAAAAAGCAAAACAACACCTATAGAGATTTTTTTTCCTGTAAGGCAGCTTCAAATACATGAAAAAATAACTAGTAAAATAAAGCATATTTTGCAACGTAACTCTACAAATCATTTCTAATCATAACTTTTTATTTAAATCGGAATGTCAAAAAAATCGCCTACTGACAGTAGGCTACTGTCAAATCCGTTCGGTAGCGATTACCAAGCATAACCTCAATTTATTGTAGTTTATTTATTATTTAAATTACGACTATAATAATTAATTTTTTTTGGTGAAATAAAATATGTTTCTTTTGTAGTAATTTATATATAAATCATTTATATAATATGGCGTTTGTAAGACGTGTTGCTCCCTTATTTTTGAAGTCATTTAAAAATGTTCAATGTATTACACAAGGTTTGTCTATTTTCAATACTAGTTACTGCTAATATTTTGTAATTGTTTACTATTTGTATTCAATTATTCTAGAAAGACAAATAAAACGATGGGTATCGCCAACTTTAATGGAATTAAAATTACGTGAAAACAAAGTTGGAGGCAAGGTAACAAATCCAAGGAATACATACTTAGAGTGGAATCTAGAAGCGGAACTGTATGCGTTTGCGAAACGTTTAAATGAAGACTTTGATTCAGACCTTCTACTTCAAGCCTTTACAGATCGCTCTTATGTCATAAAAGAAGAAATGAAACAAAAAGAAATTGAATTTGATTTGAAAATGAAAGATAACAGAGAACTAGCAGAAGAAGGTAAAGTCTAATAGAAAAGAAATAGTGTGTCTCATTATAGTAATTAAATTTGTTATTAACAAAAACATATTTTTAGGTGAAAGGTTTATAAAAGAGTATGTTAATATTTACTTAGAAACAGTATTGCCCAAGTTTCCTCTGGAAGGTATAGTAGCTGTTCGAGATTACCTTATCAGTGAAAGTGTACTCGCTAATGTATCTTTGCATCTTGGCACTAAAGATATAATTTTGGCAGCTGTAAGTACATATGTAATTAAAATACAATAATATATAAGTAAAATAAAATAGGTAAACATTAATTATTTACTTTTTAGGAGTATCCAGTTGACAATCAAATATTAGCAAATACTTTTAAAGCTATTGTTGGTGCTTTAATAAAATCATCAGGGGATGAACAGACAGCTCACTTTGTTAGAGATTTTGTGATTACACAATTACAAGGTAATATTTAAATATTGCGTGTATGAAATATACAATAGGAATTAATTTTGACACTAACCCTTTATCATTGTTTTAGGTAAGGATGTAAATGAATTTTGGCACATAGATAATCCATGGGAGATGTTAAGTGATTTGATTGCCAAAACCAATAGTGAATTAGAGCCTCGGTTAATTGGGGAAGCTGGAAAGAATACCTTGCTGGCTTGTTATAGGGTTGGACTCTACTTGGACAAGAAAATGTTATCATCAGGTAATGTACAAAATAATAATTGACTTATTGAATGTGTATATATGTTAAAATTTTAATAAATCCATCCTTTACATACTAGAACTAGCCAAGTAAAGCAGTGGTCCTCTTGACAATAGAGTCCATTTCTTAAGTATGGTGTTCAAAATATGTTTATACATTGCTTATGCTAGGCAATGTAAATTGCCCCCTTATACAAAAGTGTATTTGTAAAACATGGTGGCAAGTGTAACACTTAATTTTATGAATCTTAAGTATTTATAATAAACTATTATGACAAATATTGTTTTTATATAAACCTAGCCTATGTTTCACACATAATAAATTCACATTCCACCGCAACAAATAATATGGTTTGAATCCTGCCATACTTTATTTCAATGTACATTTACAGAACAATTTTAAAAGGCTATAAATTAAAATGTTTTTTTTTGTAGGTTTTGGGGAAACAATAGAAATTGCAAAGGAAATGGCTGCAAGAGAAGCTCTGAAAAAGATTTTTGGCACTCAGGAAAATATGTATCCAATTAATTTTAAACTCAAAGGTATACCAAAAGCAAATTCTAACATTAGGTACAAGATATCAGCCAGTTAAAACATTAAGTATAAAACATAGTGTAGAAATGATCTAATAATAAAAATAAATGTTATAAACAATTATTTTATTTTTCACATAACCACAATTCATCATTAATTAACAAATTATAAATATTAGTATACATTAATGCTTAAATCTAAGTTTAAAATTTTATTGAAATTAATAATTTATTAAGAGTCCTAAGGCACATGAAATCACAGTAGAAAGTTCACAGAAAAGTAATAATATTATAGAATAGCCTGTCATCCAGGAGCAGAATCCATAATGAGGTTGCCATGTTTATCTTTTATTCTGACACGTCCAGAGGCATATCGAGTTTCTGATGTTCCATCATTGTAAACTAGTTTAACTGTTCCATCAGGGTATTCACGACGCTGAAATTAAATAAGATTTCAGTGAATACCAATTGCTTATTAGAAATTATGTTATAAAAGTAAAAAAATTGCTGTTTTTATCCACTAATGTTATATATTTTTATTTTTACCATTCTACCATTTTTCCCTTTTACACATTTTGTGGTGAGTAGTGTAACTCATGCGATTGTTTTATTTTTCAAAAATGAACCCTCCGTGCAGCAAATAGAAGATGAAAGTTTAAATGGAAAATATAAGCCGCTTGACCGACTGATGAATTTTCGTAAGAAAATAGTCGATGACAGAAGGGCAACTTTATATAGATTGCCTATTTTTTAAAACGAGTGTTCGTTTTCTTAAGCATAATAAATAGGGGTTGAAAATTTGTATGAAAAATGTTAGCTACTAAATTTGTTAACTTATTCTTATAAGGATCTTTTAAAAGAAACTAAAATATGTTATGTTACTTTAGCTGTTATCTATCAATCTGATGATTGATTTACTAATTGTATACTTTTTCTAAACTTATAATTTCATTTAGCATACTTTACATATTTATAACTTTTTTTTCGTGTATAATTCAGACATTAATCATGCATATAACAAGCTTTTTATGTTGCATATAATTCGGTGCTTAAATGTAAGCGTCCTCTTTCCTTCCTCCTTTTTTGTCATAAATTTTCTGACATTATATTGGGTAAAATAAACTTTGAAATTTTTTGTCTTTAAAATATAAATACAATTAATTAATCGGTATATCAAATCCTAAATAAAACACTAATATATATACTTTTCAATGACTTACTTTGTGATCCTTGGCATGTACTTCAACTTGTCCATTAGCAAAAACGATACGTTGCTCGCCATTAGCAGAGACTGTGAGCGCCGCACCGTCAGGAAAACGCCACTCTTCTCGTACATGTTCATTTTTTGGATCATAATACCTAATACTGCCATTTGGTAGTCTAATTTCTGAGGAGCCATCTTTATAACGCTTTTCAACCTGACCACTAAAAAAAGTAATAGTATAATTATTTACAAAATTGAATGAATAATCGCCATTTTTTTTATAAAAGATATACACAATTTATTTAACTTACTCTGGAAACTCTAAAACTTCTAACCCATCAGGATGTGTGGTATGATAAGTTTTTGTTTCTGCATAATAATATTTTATTCTACCTTCATCATAAAAGTTTTCTTTAATATCTCCATTGTAGTATATAAATTTACTGTATTTTCCATCAGCTGCCACAAGCTTAATGTTCCCATTTGGAAATCTAAGCTCCTTAGACCCATCAGGTCTGGTAATTTCAGTTGGGCTTAATTTAGTTTTAGTTAAACTTGTTTTACTTGATTGTGGCTCTGGGCTTGGAGCCAGAGTATCTAAATACTTTTCTTTATTTATTACAGTGCCACATTTAAGACTGGAAAATGACCTGTTACTTAATATAGAAACAGGTGATTTAGTTCTATTTGAATTTTGTTCATAATTTAAGATAACATCATTTTCGTTTGTACTATTTAATGAAGATTTTGAATCATTTATTAATCTGTTACTAGAAATAGATTTTAAAGCTGCTCGACTGTCAGCTAATTCAGAAGCAGGAGATTTTTGTGACCCATTAGTTGACTTTTGAATAAAAAAATCATTACTGTGCATTGATTTCTCAGAAGTTTTATTCACATGATCATATAAACTAAAAGATTTGGTGCTTGATGCTGGTGATAGAGATTTAAACCTATCATTATATATTTTTTCTAATTTATTTTCATCTTCACTTTCTGAACAATTATCAGATATATCTGAATCTTCACAAATATTATGTTTTATATTTGATATATTTTCAGATAATTTTTTAAGATTATTTTCCAAGCTATTTCTTTCTCTTTCACTAAGTGAATCCTTTTGGCTAAAATATTTGGCATACCTGGAAGTGACATGTAAATTAGGGACACTCTTTGCTCTTTGTTTTGGTCCCCTTGACAAGTGTGCTTTTTTTCCTCTGCTTTGTCTCTCAATCTCAAATGCTTTATATTTTATGTTGGAATCCACATCTACCTCAGATCTAGAATCTTTTGAGGCCATGTTGGTAAGCTTTTTATTAATTTGCTCCAAATATTTAATGTTAGTTAATCTTCTTGTCATTTCATTGCTGTGTTGTATTCGCCTATTCTCCTTTTTTAATTTGTCTATTTCTTCCTCAAGATTTTTCTTGTCTTTGTCCATTAACTTTAGCTGGTTGCGTAGGCGTGCAATTGTTGATGTAGATTTAGCATCTTTCAGTTTTATTTCTTCTTTTAAATTGTGAATTTCATTTTTCAAAGTGATTACTTCATCTTTTTCTTTTTTATTTAAGCGTCCCCTCATGTCCCTCACATATCTCTCATACATTTGCTTTTGCTTATTTAATTTTTCTTTTTCTTCTGCTAAGTAATACTCAGATAATATTTTTTCTTCATTGAATTTCTGTTCAAACATAGTTTTCTCTTCATAAAATTTTTGACGTTCCAAATCTACTTCTTCACGCATTTTTGTCAAATTTGCATTTTCTTTTCTAAATGTCTCAATTTCATCTTCTAGTTCCTTTAGTCTATCCCTTAACAGTTCACCTGTAGCAATTAACTTAGAATTCATTTCCATCATATTAGCATTGATAGTTTCATTTTCAACTGTCACATTGTCACTTTGACCTTTTTTTTCTTCATAATTTTGTGCACTATTTTGAGAGTGTTGTACTTTTTCTATTACACCTTTTTGATTTGTTAGATGTTTTGCGTTGCAAGTTTCATCTAAGTTGGTTTGTGTCACTGTTTTACAGGAACAGCAACTTGAAAATGTAGAGCAATTTTCACTAAACTCTGTATATTCACTATTACAAGTTTCAGTATCACAATCATGTGAGCTATCATTTCTTAATCTTTGCTGCACTTCAGGGAAAATGTGGAGTAAATTAGGGTTCTTTGATAAATATTTCTGCATAATTAATGGTGTACTTTCTCCAGAACATTCCAAATTGTTATTCCTTAAAAAGCGGCTAAAAAATGAATTATGGATGTTAAAACTTTCATGACTAACTTTATTTTCCAACAATTCAAATAGGTTCTGCTCTGCTACTTCTTTCTCTTGTTTGAGTCTAGAGCTATCTTCATCACAACTTACATCTGATACAATACTTTTGGCAGGAGAACCAAAGTTTTTATAATAATCACTTTGTTTCAATTTCCTAAGGAAATCATCTTGCTCTTTGGTTAATACGGCTGCCCATGTTTTGCCTTTATCTTTAGGGATACATTCATCTGCTTTTAGAGTGATAGAAGTTGACTCGCCTTTCTCTGGCATTAAATTATTAATATGACTTTGTAATCGTTTGTTTACTTCTAAGTTTTTTGTTTGGGGTTTGGTTAAAGGTTCAATCACTTCTTGTTTTCCATTTTTATTTTTCAATGGTTCAATGTTAATCTTTATTACAGAATTTCTTGTAATTTTTTTATTATTATTGCTTACTTCATTTGCTGTCAGTTTTCTTTCATTCTTATTTAAAACTTCTGAATTGGTTTTAGGCTTTGAATTTAAAACTTCTGAATTGGTTTTAGGCTTCGAATTTAATATTGTATTTTCTTTTCTCCATGGTAAAGACTTTGTGTTTTGTATGACAAGATTAGCTTTTTGAATACCAAATCTTGCTGTACCCTCACCTCGTTTAAGGAAAGGTTTCTTAATATTTTTTTTGCTATTTACTATAACAACCTTTTTTTCTTTTTCTAAATTCTTGTCATTTTTTAGTTTTTCTGTTAACAAAGTTTCAAAATCTTTCTTTGGGGAAAGAATAGGCATATCATCTAAAGATATTTGTTTCTTTGTAAGCTTACTGTCTACAGTATTAGAAGTAGATTGAATATTGTCATTGCTTATTCTGACTGAATTCGAACTTCTGGTTACAGTAGGTGAATTAGGATACAGTTCAGATTCTGCTGAAATATTTAGAACTGAAACACCATCAATAACATTGGATAAATTTTCTGTTTTGGACAACCCTTCATTTTGTGTGTCCTGCGTACTCTGTAATAAGCTTCTAAACGTGTTATAGCTTGTACTATCACTAAAATGGCTAACGATCTCAGTGATACTTGAGGTTATTTCAGGAGAGTTTTGGTATTGTAAACGATGTTGCTGTAACTTTCCTCGTTGTAATATTTGTAACTGTCGGAGCCTGTGTAAACGATCCAATATTTGTGAAGGTGAAAGTGAAACATCGCTTTCCGAATGAGACTGATCCATTGTTTAGCTTCATAACATTACTTATATATGAAAATATGGAATTATTTAATTTCTATATGTTGTACTTTGTTGTGCAGTTCAATTTTCAAATCTTTGGCAGTTGTAAGCGTATAATAGATAACATATTTATTTTAGATAGCTGTCCGTTGTCAAAATTGACAATCACATGTAGATTAGTAATTTAGTATAGTTTCAGAAAAGTTTAAAAGTAAGCGTAATTTTATATAGTTATAATTTTATAGAATATTTAACTATTTTGACGATTACATTTTTTTTAGTAATAGAAAAAAATCAAAACCTAGAAAATAGGTTTTACTTTATATTTACAAGCTTAATTAATCTGGTTATAGAATAGTTATAGAACCTTGAAAAGACAAAACCTTAAATTAAGTTTATTCATATGTATGATCAAAACACGTTAAAACACGTTAAAATATTTTTATTTGAAATAAATAAATGAATCTGATTTATATTTTATAGTAATACAAAATAGAACAGCAAGGTGCTCAGTGTTGCTTTATGTAATATAAATTCTTTCTTTGGCTAGTAATTTTATAACCTCGTCTATACTCCACTGTCAGTTTTCTGTCATTTGTCACAATAAATGCCAAAATTTCTGTCCAACTTCATTCAAATAACATCTGGCTATTTGCAGTATAAACACATTTTGACCACAATGTCTAAAAGAAACAGTTTTCACAGGGCTCCAAAATTTAAACCTGAAGTCAAAGTAGTCAATCGGCCGAAGGTAGCTTTTAGCACAACCATTAAAAAGGAGAAAATTGAAATACTTTCTGAGCCTATTAAATCTGTTTCTGATAAAAAACTTTATAAGTGAGTATAACATTTTTTTGAAATACCTCCAAATATAAAAATAAGCAGTAGGCATTTTAATAAAAGAAAATCTGAATCAATTGTTTACCTATATGATAATATTTTTTTTACTAATTGTATATTGTGTAATTATATATTATTGTTACAATTTTAAGCTTTAGTTAAACATTATATTACATTTAAGGGGTATGCTATTTTGATGACTTGCGTATCATAATTTTATTACTTGAACATTTATTAAAATGTTACAGTTTACTTAAATTAATTGTGCTAAATACTGTGTTATTATATTGTGTTATAGAACAATAAGATTAGAGAATGGTCTAACTGCATTACTCATATCAGATCCAAGTAGACCATTTATTAGCAATGAGAGTGGCTCAAGTGAAGAAGAGAGCAGTGGTTCAGATGAAACCACAGACCAGGATAGTGATGATGGAAAATCAGTACAGTCTGCTAGTAGTGATCAACATGGCACTAAAAGAAGAGCTGAATTTGATGAGGAAAAGCTGGCAAGTAACATATTATAATAATTTTGATCTTTAAAGTTAATTAGAGTTTAATATACAATTTTAATATATCATTGCTAATCAAATTAAGGACTCTAATAACTTCGTTACTTTTGATAATTTTATGTGTGTCATACATACATATGTAAATTAAACAGAAAGCTTTTTTCTGGCAAATACTGTGGCAGTATTCAAATTATGCAATATTGACATTGATCTGGTCTCTATAATGTAACCTTGACAGAAGACTATAATTATTACCCTCCTTTGTTTGGTTCATGGTCAATTGGTAAATTAAAATGTTGTAATACACAAACAAAACCTATCTGTAACCTAGTTACAGTTCTAATAAAAAATAGTAAACGCTCAGTTGTGTTCATACAGTGTTCTTTTCAATACATTTTTATTAGTTTAAACTGTATTAGTTTTATTAAATATCCATGTAAGATAATATTGGAACACTATTTTGACTGACTTGCTTTGCATGAAAACTTGTATGTAGCCATGATACCATATTTTTATAGCTTAAACATGATATCTTTCCCAGTATGACTAGAAAAATATGTAATACATTAGTCTAATTTAAAAGTATTTGTAATTTTTAAGCATAAAACACATGAAGTTATATATATTCACACTATATATTCATAAATGTCACATCTACAACAACTATCTCAGATAGCTAGAGTTTGAGCAACCAGGACATAAGATCTCCTTGCAAGATTGTCTTCTTTATTTCATAATATTTTTTGAGAAGCAATAATAAGTAATTACAGTAAATATTGTAACATCTCTAAAGCTAATACTTATAATGGACTATGTCTAAACTATTAAATAATTGTTCGACTTTCTTGTAAACTAGTATATTACGTCATTGGCTACCCTATAAAAGAAATAGACCGAAACATTACTGATGTTTCATGCTACAATGTTTGAAAATATGTACATTTTGCAATGTATTACCTGTTCTATGTTTACTTTATAAAACTGCTTCTTATAAAATCATAAATGCTATTACAGTTTTGGTTTTGCATATGTTTTACCAGCGGAACTGAATGCTAAAATAATTGAGAAGTGTAAACTGTAGTGTTTCCCGCATAGAGACATTCCGTCCTCCACTTTTCGCCCTAAATTGGGACATTGCGTGTTTTGGATTGTTGGAACTCAACGCCGCGCTTTGTCGTAGGTACCAAAGCAGAGAAATGAAAATCATTCCCCCTAGTGATTATTGAATGAATTTGTTGCCCGAATTTGAGACATGGCGTAATAAGTAGCGGAACTGAACGCTAAGTGTGCGTTACTAGTATATGAAAATTATTCATATATAATCACCCCACCGAGAAGAAGATCGAACCCACGATCATTGCGTTTACAGACTGAAGCTGTCCCACTGCGCTACGACGGCCTAATGCAACTGTTCCTCAAAATTCTTTACTATTTTCAAGTCTTTGATCCTCTTGACTTAATTAGGCGGTGGGATCGACGAATTATTATTTGAATTGATCTAAGTTTTATACAAAATATTACCAGTTAACAGTTTTATAATTTGAATTTGAACTGCCTTGAGTTAAGAATTTAAATGTATAGGTACAATACACGTTCCTCGTTTTTGACAACCGATTTAAATTGTCGTTGAAGAGTAGAATATAGTTGTTTTGTTGAATACTTACTTAACATAATCGAAGTAAATGTTTCCATTCCATGTGACATAATTATGGTATCTAAAACTCTTGATAACTACCAGAGATAAAAAGAATGAAATTGAAATTAAAAAAAAAAGAAAAACAGTTAATTTTGTTAAAACGTTGTGTTGTTATTTAATTATTTTTATGTCTGAAGTGATTACTTAGAAATTACTTAAAAAAATATTTATAGAAGTCGGAGCATATATAGATAACTGCGGTTTTATTTATATACACTAAATGCTCACATTACAAATATATATTTGTATAGCATATTTTTTTCTGGGGTTGTGGGTTCGATTCCCTCTCAAGGAGTGGGATAATATTTAATATTTCCATTTTCTTCGCTCTGGTGTTGAGGCAAAGCGCGGCGTTAAGTTTCGCCACTTAACACGCAATGCCTCCGAATTCGGCGGAAAGTGGGGGACAGAGTGTCTTAACACTAGGTTCCCTCTGCTTACCCTGCCGTGTGCGGGATAAAGGGCGAACTAAAAAAAAATCTAATTACTACCAAAGTCATGCTAACTCTTCATACGTTTGGCAGGTTGGTAGCCAAAGACGAAATATATTTAGATTTATGAAGAACAAGTTTGAACAAATATCTAGAAAGCGATGCAAGATATTTCTAAGCCAACTTTCACTTGACACGGTATGAGGTGTTAACATCAGTTTATACCACTTTTACTATATACCATGCTTAGAATTTATAGTTTTATATTAGTACGATTATACCTTAAGTTCGTTTGCGAGGACTTTTAAAAAGATTTAAGAGAGAGTTTTGCAATTATATTTTAATTTCTATCTTCTGTAGTTATATGTAAAATTTTTGGCCGTTTTCGTATTAATTTAGTAAAATTAGCGTCTTAATACTACCCTACACGTCCCAGGGAACATACATACTAAATTTCAGCCTCTTGTGTTTAGTAGTTGCGTTGTTGTCTATCAGTTATTCAGTGAGAAATTAAACATAGAATATGTAAATATTATATTTATAGGTATTAAATTTTTTGAACCAGTTGGCCCCGTTAACGCGTGAAACACGTTGCCTTAGCAACACGATACGATGATGATACATATGTACTTATATTTATATTTATAAACATAATGTAGGTTTAATTAAAAAAATAATTTAAATAACTTCGTTTGTATTTTTTTAATCTGAAATGAAAAAAAAATAAACAAAGCAAGGTATTTTGGATATTCTCACATAATCACATTCAAGAGATATTTTAAAAAACAAATTGTGTATAAAACCTTACCATTGTAATGTTTTATATTTATAATGAATGCTGCATTCAGCATGCGTTATATATAATAAATACAAGAATAGTAGATAATTAGACGAAACAATTGCTTTAATGGTCAGTAAACATACACATTAAACTGTAGGTCGGGAATTTCAGACCCACGTATGACATATCTGCGTGGAGAGCATAATTTTATTATTCGTTTTTCTTGTTTTTCTCTAAAATATGTATTTAATATCATACGTTCATCTTTATTAATTTTATCGAAAGTTATAGATTTGTATACAAGTTTTTTAATTTGGAAATGGATACAGTTTAGCTATGGATACCATTTTTTATACGTCAGAAAATTCGTTATGGATATCCGCCCGGGGTGGGAACCCGGGACGCGGGTATGTGGCACTCCGGCTTGGCAAGATGATACACCTCCGTTTACCCACTAAAACCTGACGGTGCTCCTCTCCCACCACTAGTCTCGGGTACTGCCTCAATCGTCTGTGGACCTGGGCGGTAGCTATGGATACCTGACTGAACTTGACTTTTGAGTGTATGTTTATACGATGTATTTCGATTCTTTGTGTGTGTGACCACTGAGGTGGATTTTTGAAAAATAAAGCTTATGCTTAAACTTGGATTATTAACTACATTTCTACCAAAATTCATTACAATCGGTCGAGTTGTTTTTCATATAAACTTTCATCCTTTATTTCAACCCTTTAGAGGTGGATTTTTGAAAAATAAATAGCCTATGTTTGACCCTGGATTTTTTACTACTTTCATTCTAAATTTCATTGAAATCGGACCAGTAGATTAGCCGTGAAATCGTGATAGATAAACAGACAGACTTGTCTGAGTGTCTATAATATAAACAAAAGCGTCAGGAAAATTACATAAATAACCGTTTGTAGTATATAAATGATCCACCACATGGGGCACATAAGGCTTGCAACGTGCCTTCATAAGAATTTACTTTGTTTTTAACTTTGAAACTTAAGCGGGTAATTCGCGTGTCCGTTGACCCTGACATATTATAACACGACATTGACTGTGCCAGATTGACCAAAATATATTATGACTACCATTTCGTTTGCGGCTTCACTCGCGTATAGGTACTATGGAATATATGTAATAAACAGTTGTTTATTATATAAAGCTACTTCGTATTTTCGACGGCCTGCGAGAACGCTTAAGCTAACCAATTTATATTTTTCATACAAATTTTCATCCTCTTTTCCAACGGCTTAGGGTTGGCTTTTTAATAAAACAAAAATAGGTGGTCTACGTCTGATCTTGCGTCGCCTACTATCTTCCTTAGAAAAGAGGCTAAGATTTTTCATACAAACTCTCTCATCCAATTTCAACACTTTGATTTTTTGCGTTGATTTTTGAGGAGAAGAAGAAGAAGTAGACTATGTTCAACCCTAGGTCTTCAATTACTTTTTTTCCGAATTCTTCCCAAATATAGCTGGTGTTTTCGCCTTGAAAGCGTAATATAGAGATAGACAGACATTCTCGTTTATAATATTAGTATGAATAAGAAACATTAGTAGATTGTTATTAATGTATATACACGGAAGTGCATTAAAATGAGACAGAGCACATCTCAATACGTGCTTAATGCTCTAATGCGATATGATACTATACTTTAATGCAATGAACACAATTGTATAATAAGAAACAATTGTATGAAAACGTACATACATATGTATGACTGTGTGTATTTTATTAAAGTATTATCTTTTTTTTATAGCTTCACGCTATATCCCGCACACAACAGGGTAGGCATAGGGAACCTAGTGTTAAAACACTCCGTTCCTCATAGTCCTCGAGTGGGAATCGAACCCACAACCAGTCGTTTTACAGTCACACGCTTGTGCTATTGCGCCACGACTGGCCCTAAATAAAGTATTATCATGACTTATTCTGTGAATATAATGTCGTTGTAGAGTATATGTATTTATAACTTTGTGTTTATATGAGAATGTAGGTAACTATTAAAATAACGATGTGGTCTAATGCATGATTTAATGTTCCGTACGACCATTGTCAGCCAAAATTAGTCTGCAGTTTTTATATGTAGTTTTTATCATCAAAAATATTCATATAGGTAGGTATTATATAGGTTATCATCTATCTATCTTCTTGAGAATAGAAATAATTGAAATCCGTCAAGCGGGATTTTTCATATAAACTGTTATTTTTACACTTTTAGTGGTGGTTTTTTTTAAAAAAGTAGCCTATGTTTGACCTTAGGTCTTCAACTATTTTCATTCTGAATTTCGTCCAAATTGGCCTGATAGATTCGTGAATGCGTAATAAATGGACAGACAGGTTACACATTATAATATTAGAATGAAATATTTAACTTATTGTACCTATATAAAGAATTGACATATTTATTAGCACAAGAATTTTTAGCTTTACGCTGTATCCCGCACACAGCAGGATGTGCAGTGTTTAATGTTATAATGCCAGTTTTTTTGGTCTAATAACTGCAGCTGCCAAACCGTGCTTTAAATATCAAGGAATTGTAACTTGCCATTAACTAGTACTAGTAAATATAAAGCGCGCCGTTGAGTTTCGTCATTTAACACGCATTGTCTTGATTTTGGGCTGAAAGTAGAGGACAGTGATGTTGGAAAGTAAACCTGTAAAAAAAATAAGGAAATGAGAAATACTACACGATCATTATGAGTCTTATTAAAATATTTTTCGGCTTTAGCGATATTCAGCACTATTTGCACTGGTTTTGGACCTCTGTGATAACTAAGAGCACCATCGGAATAATTGTACAACGGATGACATATGCATCGTTTAACAATGAATTGACACATTATACTAAATGAGTCCTCATTTTTAAATAATAAAGTAGAATTAACTGTCCGAGGTTTGAGTTAACTCATTCGCAGGCAATATTTTCGATATTACAATATTTATTTTCATTTATCTTTAAGAAAACCATACTTACTTAAAACATTTATATTTAAATTTAATACCATATTGACATTAGTTTTATTTTTTATTTGTTTTTTTTAATGTAAGTAGCTGAATATTTAATTATTTTATGATGAATAAAATCTAAATTGTATAAATGTTTGAAATCGTTGATATTTGAATCCGCACAATCAAAGGAATCCATCAAAACTCCTACAACGAGACTATAGAAGGATAAAACATAGAATACGTTTTATCCTTCTCAAGTCTCATTTTTTATGATTTATATATATTTTTAAACTTTAATTTAAAATAAGTAAAAACTAATATTTTTTTACAGGCAGCATGTGCGCTTTCTGTGGGAGTGGGCAGCTACAGCGACCCACCAGACATTCAGGGCTTGGCGCACTTTGTAGAACACATGGTTTTTATGGGTAGCGAGAAGTATCCGAAGGAAAACGAGTTCGATTCATTTATTAAGGTAAGATATCAATATAATTAGTTGATTGTGAAAGTTAGCTATTCAAAACAGATTAAAAAGATAAACGTTTGAAAAATAGTGAGCTATACTACGTTTTAAGGCAAAAGATAAGATAGTTATTTATGTTTCTATTTAAATTTGATTAAACTTTCTTTTTTATAGGTAAATTTTATTTTATTTGTTGTATTTGTATGTGTGTGTTTATTTACAAAATGAAAGAAATTTTAATATCGGCTTCCTCACAGAATAATCCGGTATACGCACAAAACAAGTTTTTACCCGCGACGGAACGGCGACTGTATATGTGTTTGGGGTGAGAGGTTGTTTGTTTGTTTGTTTGTGTGTTTGTGCAAATTACTATGTCAATTATTTCCAAAACTATAAGTCCGATTTTGATACGGTTTTCTATGATAGGTTAAGGTTCAATTGGCGTATGTTCTTAGATATGTCTTATTGCCTTAACTCACCAGGGGGCGCTGCAGTAAGCATTTTACGTGAAAACGAATGTTTTCAATTATCTCAAAAAATAATAGTCTGATTTCGATACGATTTTCAGTGATAGATTCAGGTTTAATTGGTGGATGTTCTTAGATATGTTTTATCGTGTCAAACCACCAGGGGGCGCTGCAGTAAGCATTTGTTTGTACTTTTTTTGTATTTATTTGTCTAAAACCGAAACTACTGATCCGATTGAATAGAGTTTTCAGAAAAAGATTCAGCTTTGCTTGATGCATATTTTAAGATTTTTCTTTTTTTGTTACGGGGAAAACTCACCAGGAGGCGCTGCAGTAAACATTTGTTTATGCAAATCAAAAACTACTAGTCCAATTTAGATGTAACCTTCAAGGGTAGGTTCAGGCTTAATTGGTGCGTCTTTTCATATATATGTTATGGTGACCACTCATCAGGGGGCGCTGTAGTAAGCATTTGTTTGAGTTTTTTTGTGTAAAACCAAAATTTTTCTTGTATTTATTTGTCTAAAACCGAAATTACTCATCCGATTAGCTAGAGTTTTCAGAATTAGATTTACTTTGCTTGTTGCATATTTTAAGATTTTTGTTTTTTGTTACGATGAAAATTCACCAGGGGGCGCTGCAGTAAACATTTGTTTATGCAGAGCAAAAACTCCTAGTCCGATTTAGATAAAACTTTCAACGATAGGTTTAGGTTTAATTGGTGCATCTTTTCATGTTTGTGTTACGGTGACCACTCACCAGGGGGCGCTGCAGTAAGTACATTTGTTTGTGCAAAACTAAAACTACGAGTCCGATTTGAATGCAGTTTTCAATGATAGATTCAAGTTTACTTAGTGTATATTTTCATATATGTGTCATGTATGTTTACTTAGTGCATATTTTCATGTATGTGTCAACTCCCTAGGGGGCGCTGCAGTAAGTAGCTGCTTCTATTTTTTTGTGTAAAACCAAAACGACTAGTACGATTGTCAAGAGTTTTCAGTATTAGATTCCGATTTACTTAAAACATGTTTTTAAATTTATATTACGGTGACAAGTCACCAGGGGGCGCTGCAGTAAAATATTGTTTGTGCAAAGATAAAATGAAGAATTTGATTTGGATGCAGTTTCAATAATAAGCTCAAGTTTAATTAGTGCATGTTCTTGGATATGTTTTATCGTGTTAACTCACCAGGGGGCGCTGTAGTAAACATTTGTTTGTAATATTTAATGCAAAACCACAACTACTAGTCCGATTGGGCAGAGTTTTTAGTATTAGAGTTACCTTTACTTGGTGTAAGTTTTTAGGTTTTTTTTACGTCAAGAACTCACCAGGGGGCGCTGCATTAAACATTTAATTATGCAAAGCTAAAACTACAAGTCCGATTTGGATGCAGTTATCAAAGATAGGATCAGGCTTAATTAGCGCGTGTTCTCGTATATGTGTCATGGTGACACCTCGCCAGGGGGCGCTGCAGTAAGCATTTGCTTTTATTTTTTGTGTGAAACCTATTTAGATGCGGTTTTCTGTGATAGGTTCTGGTTTAATTGCTGCGTGTTTTTATATGCCATATCACGAACTACCACGGGGCGCTCCAGTATAAATTAGTTTGTTCAAAATCAAAACTACTAGTGGGTTTTGTGATATTCACTGATTTGGTTAGATTTAAGTTTCGTGGAAATGTTACGGTGACAATCTGCCAGGCGCTGCAATAAGCATTTGATAATCAGAAAGCATTGGGTTTATAATTTCTTTTGGATTTGCATGAAGATTAATATAAAGTATTTCAATATTATGTAATAATATATAGTGTATATCTATTCACTTTAAAAAGTTTAAAATAAAAAGCAAAATTAAAAATTTTGAAAAAACCCACGACGGTTTAATTGTAATTGTAAAAGGATAAAATAACTATAAATCCCCCGCCTAAAAGAATATTTGTAACGAGATGATGGGGACGACTTCGTCGGGGGCTGCCAGTTGCAACCTCTATTTTAAATATAGTAGCTCACAGTATAGATTTCTTTTTAAAGTCTTTAAAATACCAGTTATCAAAACTGTAAATTCATATTAATATTTTAATTTTTTGCCAAACCTATTTTAACAGCAAGAAAACCTATGAGAAGGTTTGTGCAAACTTAAAGTAATGACAGCCCCCGACGAAGCCGTCCCCATCATCTCGTTACATATATTCTTTTAGGCGGGGGATTTATAGTTATTTTATCCTTTTACAATTACAATTAAACCGTCGTGGGTTTTTTCAAAATTTTTAATTTTGCTTTTTTTATAGAAAGGATAAAAAGCTATTTAACCAATAAATTTTTAAATATTAAATGTACATGAAATTATGCTTTGAATGCTCTTTTATTCTATCCTTAAGAGTTAGAAGTTGTTATAGAATAAACAAGTGGATGTAATATCTCTATAATAAGAGTGGGAATAGTGTGGAAAAACTACAAAGATATACTCTAATCTCTAATTGCCGAATGCCATTATATTAAAAACTTGATAATATCACATTACTGTATTACTCTGCGGAGGCGTTGCTATGACGTGTAATAACTAATCTGTCCGTAATATTATTAAGACGTTTCTAGAATGCTTTATACACAAATGAATTTATTTTATTATCCCTTTTTCTAACATAGAAAAAAGGTGGTTCTGACAATGCTTCGACCGATTGTGAAGTTACAACCTTCTACTTCGAGATACAAGAGAAACATCTGCCGCAAGCTATGGATATATTCAGTCAGTTTTTTGTCAGTCCACTCATGAAGAAGGAGGCTATGCAACGCGAAAGAGAAGCTATACAGTCGGGTGAGAAAAATATATAGTAAAATATAATTAATGATTTACCATATCTACATCCTGTTCTGAAAGAACAGAACAGAACCACATATAACAGAAAAAAGCCTTAACATGCTTAATATTTAAACGCAGAATTATTTTTACTGGATTAAAGTAAAATAAATTGCCAAATAAAATGATTTAAAAATGTAATGATGATGACTGATTGATATTAAATAAAAACATTAGGGTAAGCAGAATGAACCTCACGTTAAGACACTCCGTTTCTCATTTTCGGTCGAATTCTGGAGGCATTGCGTGTAAAGTTTCGGAACTTAACGCTGCGCTTTCCCTCTACACCACAGCGAAGAAAATAAAATAGGTAACAATACGTCGAGTGGGAATCGAACCCACAATCAGTCGCGTTTACAGTCACACTATGTGCCCTTGCGCCACAACTGGCCTAATTAAATATATTCTATATACATAAAAATTATATTACAGAATTCGCGATAGCATCCCCTTCAGATTCGAACCGCAAGGATCAGTTGCTCTCCAGTCTCTTCCCAGACGGCCATCCAGCGGGAACCTTCACTTGGGGCAATCTGCGTAGTTTACGCGACGATATACAAGACGATGAGAAATTGCATAAAGCTGCCCACGAGTTTAGAAAACGACATTATAGCGCTCATAGAATGACTGTGGCTGTGCAGGTGTGATGATTTTGATAAATTGTTGATTTTAATAGATTAATTTTAGATGATAATAGTTGCCAGTTAGTAATATAATAATTTGTTTTAGATTTTTTATTTAATAATACACATTTCGAAATGAAATTATTTTAACTGGCTTAATTGTGCTTATTTTTGTTATTCGAAAAAAAATTTAAGAACAGATAACAGAATATAAAATGCATTTTACAGTAACAGTAAAGTGTTCGAAACGTCGGATTTTTAAAATGTATTTATATTTGAGTACTAAGAATAAACGCTATTAATTCGGTTAAAATAGTTATTTTTTTGAAAAAAATATATATTTTGTTAAGTCTATCAAACACATAATAGAAAAGTTGATCTTAAGAATTATATTGTTATTTCTTTAATTATTTTATTTAGCTTTTCGTATTATATAGGTATTTTAAATAACAATGTAAAAGAACCGGAAACTGTCTAAGCATTTTGACCTAAAAATTTCTATACATTTTCTTAAAATGTTAAATATTTTCATGTTATTAAAAAGTTTTTCGCGTTTTACAGGCTCGTATGGACCTATCAGATTTAGAGAAATACGTAACCAATACTTTTGGACAAATACCCACGAATAAGTTGCCAGCAGATGACTTCAGTGATTTTACATTCAAACCGGAAATGGTTTCGCCGAAATTCAAGGACATATACTATATGAAACCTGTCAGCGATACTACTGAGGTAAGGAATATATATTACCGCTTTGCTGTCGAACAATATCTATGCTATAATTATTTTTACAAAGTAGCTTCTTATTTTTTTTTGCAAAGCAGAATAGGCAGAGAGAACGAAGTGTCAAGACATTTCGTTTTCTGCTTTCCACTTAAATTTGAGACCATTATATATTGAATAGTAGAGCTCAACGCCGCACTTCATATTAGATACATCTGGTATCTAGAAATCGGAGAAATGAAAATAATTTAAATATAATCGTTACCTCGAATAGGAGATCACCTCGAATAGGATCGAATCCACAACCAATCGAATTTGCAGTCAGATGCTGTTCCAATGCTACACACTTTGATCTTAGCCAAAAGGCCGCGAAGCGATATGCGTCATGATGACCTTAATTACGATTACATACTTCATTGTTTTTCTAGATTCCAGGCATAAAATTTTATATTAAGTGATTATAAAATCCTATATAGTACCGCTTTATTTCTCCATCGACCGTATGCTATTAAATTCAATTTTATATTTCTTTTTAGGTCCACTTAACGTGGTGCATGAGATCGTTACTTTCTGAATACGAATCGAAGCCGCACCAGTACGTGTCACATCTACTGGGCCATGAGGGACGCGGCAGCCTGCTTTCCTATCTAAGAAAAAAGTAAATTAATTTAAATATTATTTAATTTTTAGTTTGAATGAACTGTGTTCTTAGACTTTTGTTGAATATTATCATTATTTCTTATTTTTCCCTCCTTATTTGTATATAGCTAGGCATGAGGAACGTTTTTTTGGCAAAACTATTCAATTTTAGATTTTTTTTCATGTCGTTACACACTTTTTAATAGTATATAAAAAGTTACGAGAATATCTGTAATATAAATGAGACGTTGACGGGCTTGTATGTATGGTGGTATTAAATTGTATATATGTAATAATTAAATTAGAGGCCAGTCGTGGCGCAGAGGCAGAAAGTGTGACTGTAACGCAACTGGTTGTGGGTTCGATTCTCACTCGAGGAGTGGAAATATTAAATGTTTCCATTTTCTTCGCTCTGGTGGTTCACGGCGTTAAGTTCCGCCACTTAACACACAGTGCCTCCAGAATTCAGTGAAAAGTGGGGAATGTGTGTTTTAACACTAGGTTCCCTCTGCCTACCCTGCTGTGCGGGTTACAGCATGAAGTTAAAAAAAGTAAAAAATTATAATTGAACTATTTCTTGTTTATCACAGAGTTTGGGCGCTTGGTATCTACACGGGAAATTCAGAAAGTGGTATAGATTACACATCTATGTACAGTCTGTTCTCAATTCAGGTTGTTCTCACAAAAGATGGACTCGATCATGTTGATGAGGTAGACATTTTTTTTAAATTAATAAATATGACATGTTTTTTGATTATTAATTTTTGTATTTTTTATATTGAGGCAATTTTAATATTCTTTTTTATTATTCCTATTGTGTTTTTAGGTGCTTGAAGCCATATTTTCGTACATACAAATGTTGAAACATATTGGACCATCAGAACAAATTTATGAAGAACTAAAGGTAACTTTTAAATTTTTTAAAAATAAAACCAATGTAATATAATTATTATTTTATGTAAAAAATTGAATGGAACTCAACTCAAACCCGCAGGTGCGATACTTTAAATTGTAAAAATATTAAATGGAATAATATAAATAGTATTCCTTCTTGCAAGACCATTATTAGATATAATTTTTGGTTAGCCAAAATTAATAAGTAATATCCCTACGGAGATGTTAACAACGAAAGTATATTGTACTAAGCGTAAAAATTTCGACGTAGTCGAATATAACACGATGGTTTAGCGTTCGGAGTGATTTTCATAAGTTCTAATTTTTTATACATTTTGTAAAAAAAATATTAAAAATAATACAAATTTATTTTCAGACAATAGAAGAGACAAGTTTCCGTTTCGAAGAGGAGTCTCAGCCAGCTGACTATGTGGAGTCACTAGCGGAGAACATGCACTTCTTCCCGCCAGAACATTATATTACAGGGGACAAACTGTATTATAAATTCGATCCTAAGGTAAATTAAATATATGTAATATATTGTTTCTTGAAACAAAGACTAATATTGTCGCTCGTTAAGAGATTATTTATTAATACAAAATTTTTTTACATCATTTTACATTAACATTTTTACACACTTCTATATTTTATAATGATTACCTACCTGTAAAGAGAAACAACATTATAAGCTATTGCTTCAATATTATTTCTTACAATCAGATTCTTATATATTTTCTATAAAAAAACACGTTAACGGTTTTAGCGTCACAAAACCAAAGACAATTCTTCAAAGTTGAATTTTCAGAATGCACAGAGTGCGTAGTGCCGTAGACATAGACAATACTATGACGTAAGACATTAAAAGCAATGCGCGAGCAATTTAAATTAAATGAAGAGCTTCATTTACATATATTAATATTATTACAGCGTGACAGCGTCCTGACTAAATATTTGATGGTTGTGGGTTCGATTTCATGTCGATTTTATGTCAAATGAGTGTCTTTTCTGGTGCCAAGACAAATGGTTCCTAGTTGACGTTGAGTTCTGCTTCTCAGCACACAATGTCCTGGATTCGGTCGGAAAGTGAAAAAAGTCTTGACGCTAGGTTCTTTCTGCCTACTCTGCTATGAGGAATAAAATGTAGCACTGAAATAAAGAAAATATTTTTTTTTGCTTCACGCTGTATCCCGCACACGGCAGGGTAGGCAGAGGGAACCTAGTATTAAGATACTTTGTTCCCCATTTTCCACCGAATTCGGAGGCATTGCGTGTTAAGTGGCGGAACTTAACGCCGCGCTTTACCTCGACACCAGAGCGAAGAAAATGGAAATATTAAATATTTCCACTCCTCGAGTGGGAATCGAACCCACAAACAGTCGTTTACAGTCCCTAGAACCTAGTATTAAGATACTCCGTTCCCCACTTTCCGCCGAATTCGGAAGCATTGCGTGTTAAGTGGCGGAACTTAACGCCGCGCTTTGCCTCGACACCAGAGCGAAGAAAATGTAAATATTAAATATTTCCACTCCTCGATTGGGAATAAAACCCACAACCAGTCGTTTACAGTCGAACGCTTGTGCCACTGGGCCACGGCAGGCCAAATGGAAAAAATGCTGTCCTCATATTTCAATTTATTTTGTTACATTAATTTTTCATTGATGTAGCTGATTTTTGTTTTTTATAGCTCAAAAATTAAAAGAAAATGAAGCGAGAGAATAATTTAAATATAATAATTATTTATATCTTTAGAAATTCTTTTACACTTTAAAATTCGCACATGCTTTACTTGCAGTTCACCAAAGTTTTATTCACAATGTTCACAACATTGTTCACAGCTCAGAAACCTCTATAAACTGATTACTGGGCTTAGGACACTTTAAACCTTGAATTTAAAATGCATTATTCGCTCGCCCCTACTCAATGACTTATAAGTGTAATTATGTCAATTATAAGTAATTATTTTTTAAAACCAAATAACCAACAAACATTTATAGTAGAGAGTATAATATGAGTCTAATATCTGTATTACTCTGAGACTACACGATGTTTATGGGTATAAATGTATCGTAAAAAGTATATGTTTAATTTTATTGTGATTTTTTCACGTTTCTTGTCATATGTATTATTATTTTTATAATGATTTAGAGTTTATTAGAAAGCAGCGAACGGAGTGCTATGGATTCTAGGTTCTCTCTGACTACTCTGCCATACGAGAAAAAGCGTGAAGCTACTTTTTTAATTAGAAAATGCACATAAATTATATATAAACATATTATTAAACGTTCAAACTAATTTAGGGTATAACAGAGTTGCTGGACTGCATGAGAGCGGAGATGGTCAATGTGCTTGTACTGTCCAACAAGCATTCGGAGCCGATACAGTACGACGCTAAGGAGAAGTGGTTCGGAACTGAATACAAGAGAATAGGTAATTGTTGTTATTTTAACACAGTTTTTAGCTTCACCCTGTATGTACGGGCACACAGCCGGGTAGACAAAGAAAATCTAGTGTTGAGACACTCCGTCACCCCAATTTCCGTCGAATTCGGAGACATTGCGTGTTAAGGAGCGGAATTTAACGCCGGCTCCGCATAGCCTCGACACCAGAAAATTGGAATATTATGTCTACTCTCCGATTGGAATCGAATCCTCAACCAGTCGCGTTATGGTTACACTTTGTACCCCAGCGCCATAACCAGCCTCGTATTTTGTTAAATAATTGAAAACAGAATGAAGGAAGAGATAAAACACGACGTGGAATTCCCCTCTCTCAACACTTAATTTCTCGATTTTGGGTGAAAGTTGTATAAGTGACTGTTGGATACTAGGTTCTACCTGCATTCCTTGTATCTCTTTTTTTTTAACAACTTTACTAAAACATACAGAAAGATATTCATTTATAGCGTAGTTATATTTATCTATCCCATTAACAACTTTTTGTCTTTTTAGTAATAAATATATAAAATTACCTTGAATAATACTACTTCTAACCGGATTAATAGCATATATTTCTGGTATTCAAAAACATTTTTTTATAAAACCCCACGTTTCGGACACTATATAGTAGACCGTAGTCATGGATCGATTCGAATACCAAAAAATATATGCTATTAATCTGGTTAAAAATATTTTTATTTCAAAATGTGTATTAATCGCTAAAACAAAAGATCTTATTATATATTTTTTTTACTTCAGTTAATTACTTTTTTTAAACAGAAAAACCAAAAGCATGGTTAAACAGATGGATGAACGTGGAGCCCTACAAAGAATTTCATTTGCCAGAGAAAAATATATATATTACAACAAATTTCGACCTCGTTCCTCCCGCTACCGCTTATATAGAAGAAGCGGAAAGACTTGGAGTAGATCTTGTGAACAGTTCAGTCAAAGATATTCACAAGAAGGTTTCAGAGAGTGAGAAAATTACTAAAGTGATGTCTCAAGGAGATTTGATAGCGACTGTTAATAATTTTAGGTATGTATTTTTTTAGCGTCACGCTGTAGTTTAGTAGTAGTGTATTTGTCATTTGGAGGTATTGCGTGATAAGTGGCGAAACTTAACGCCGCGCATTGCCGATTCGACACCAGAGAGAAGAAAATGGAAATATTAAGTATTTCAATTCCTCGAGAGGGAAAAGAACCCACAATCAGTCACGTTTACAGTCACACTTTGTGTCCCTGCGCCACGATTGGCCTCGTGTATGTATTTTCAGTCAAAGTCAAAGTCAAATAATTTTATTCAAAATAAGAAGTTATGTAATTTGTTGAACTTCAAATAGTTTCCCACCGGTTCACTGAAGTGAATGCCTCAGACCTGAGAAGAGCCGGCGCAAGAAACTCAGCGGGACTTATTTTTTTTTTAAGTAATTTTGATGTAGAAATTATATTTTTTTAAGCAAACGGATTCGAACCCGTGTTTCTTAGAAAACACCCAAGCGTTCCCGCTAAGCGATGCTCTCTAGATCCTATGTTGGAATTCTTATACGCTTATTACAACTTATATTCATTGTTAGCATCTCTCATTATTTTTACTAGTTTCTGCTACCGAAATATTACTTCTACGAACAATCATTTGGCAAGAGAGAATATTAAGTATTTTATATTTTTACATTTTTTAAGTACACACACACACACTTACGACTTCAAAATATTTTTATATACGGAAGTATTCAAAAGTATATTCTATTTTGCAGACTAGATCAACCAAACCTATTGCGTAAGAATCGTCACATGGAGCTGTGGTACAAGCCGGACTTCAAGTTCCGTTTCCCCACCGCCTTACTCTACTTCTATTTCATAACTCCACTCAGTCTGCGGTCGCCAAGAGAGTAAGTTTCTTTGTTTTAGCCACTTTTTGTTTTGAATGGCGGAGTTAAACGCCGCGTTATCATTGTCTTGTTACCAGGGTGAAGAAATGAAAATTATTTAAATATATTCATTATCTCGTTTGGAAATGGAACCTACAACCAACACGTGTAAAATCAGAAGCTATCACACTGCCTTTTTTAGATTAAAAATCCAGGGGCCAGTCATGGCGCAGTGCAGCACGAACATGTGAATTAGACATGTGTAAGTAATGCGAGTGATGTATTACATTTAATATCACTCGACCGCGTACTGTACAGCACACATCACGCGGCCGAACTAAACATCACATATTACTTCTAATTCTAAACATCACATTACACTGCTCGGCCGACAGCGGTCCGAGCGTCGTGCATCGTGCGCTGTGTGAAGAGGACGACATGACGTGCGTCTCGTGTCGTGAGGCGACACTTCGCTCACGAGGGTGGCTTAATATTTATTTAGAACTGTATTATTATAAACATAAGGTTTATATTTGTGCCTGCACATTTCTTAGAGTGCAAAGCAAGAAAGCGCTCAGTTAAATGATAACAATTAGTTTATTTATTTGCGGAATGCTACAATTAATAAATTCATATATATTTTTTTGCAAAATCATGAGATAGCTACAAATACTCGCGGTATAATTTATGTTGTTGCGACTATTACCGTACTATGAAACCAGTATTACGGTACCTATATAAAATTCAGAATTGGTATCAAAAGTAATTATTTTTTTTTATAATATTGTGGGACCTACATTACCTACCATACGCAGCGTTCATACATAACATGAAGCATATGACCGTCGCGAGCCGAAGGCGCGCGGTTACTAAAGCGTAGGAGCACATACGCCGAGTTTTGTATGGGCGCAGACAGGCGCATATTTATATGGCACCCCCCGCGGTGACGGTGCGCCCCTCACGTCTTGTACAATTCGTAAGAAATAATCATTGTTCTTACATACTCACTTGCTATTGGTAGAAAAGCCAATGTTTTGATTTGTGCATAATTTTACTAAAGATTTTTATTTTTAATATAGCCCTTCCGATTGGTAAATCAGTAATTAAATTATAACTCACATTATAATCCAATTTCATTGGTTATAATGTGAAAGTTTTTATTGGAGACGAATTTCTGTAAATATTGTTTATTGGTTATTTATAATTGTCATTTTTGTATGTATACCAGTGTAATTTTCAAATAAAATCATTCCACCTGAAGCATCAACAACATTTCTTGGAGGTATAGTAATACACTTGTTGATGCTTTTTTTTTTTTTTTTTTTTTTTTTTTTTTAAAAAAAAAAAAAAAAAAAAAAAAAGCATCAACAAGTGTATAACTATACCTCCAAGAAACCTCCGAAATAGTTAGGGACGTAATAATCCCGTACAATATAAAAGTAAAACACTGTTTTACTGTTTAGATAGCTAATTTTAATATAAATATCAATACCGCAGGAGTGATAGTAATGTATGGCATTATGTGCAATTGCGTGTTATGTTTGAAATAATGGTAAAACCATACGACATTTCGAAAAATCAAGAGTTAGCTACTATTCAATCAACTTTAGTTCATTGTACAAATAGCGGTGCGATGGGCATGCCGTATTACTTATTACATTTCATATTACATGTCATCAGTATCTCAGTAATATCACATCACGCGCTGCCATGTGTGATATTAGTGTAATGCCATTACGCGACATTACGCGTGATGTTTAAAGTAATGCTAAAATGTAATATCACGCGGCACGAAATGTGATGCCATATCACATCACTTCATGGCGCACTGTTTTGCGCATGTCTATTGTCAATGTAAACGACTGGTTGTGGGTTCGATTCCCACTCGAGGAGTGGAAATATTTAATATTTTCATTTCCTTCGCTCTAGTATCAGTGGCAAAGCGCGACGTTAAGTTCTGCCACTTAACACGTAACACCTCCGAATTCGGCGGAAAGTGTGGAACGGAGTGTCTTAACATTAGGTTCTCTCTGCCTGTTCTACTATATGCGGGATACAGAGTGAAGCTAAGATGAAAAAAAAAAGTAATATTTTTGAGAATTAACATGTTATTTCGTATTAAATAATAAGTTTGTAGTTTTTAACTACCGGCTAAATTGTTTTGTAAAATAAAAGTAATTTTAGTTAATAAATTAAATGCTTTGAAGATACCTATATATTTTAATTAAATGATATCAATGTTACTAACTAGTTTAAAACTTACTAGTGTGTTTCAAAAATCGTTGAACGAAACCCTTTAGTTTATCATTAATAGAGTAACATACTATATTTATTTTAATAACATTCTAGCGCATGTCTCATCGATCTCTGGACGGACGTGTTGCAACAAGGACTCAAGGTATTTACTCTTTTCTTAAAATATTTTAATTCAGGGGCTATCAACCTTTTTGGTAACGGGCCTATTCGAATTAAATAAAATTATGTATATAGTATTTAAAATTGTTCATATTACAATCATTACCTTACTATAATATGTAATAAGAATAATAAATGGTAAATTAATTTTGAAATTAAGAATACAATATAAAAACCATGTTTACTTTATCATCGTATTGAATGTCACATGTCGACAAGTCGTATTAAATTGGTAGCATTTAATAAAATAACAAGAGAATATTTGCAATATAGATAAACGCTCGGCGGGCCGCATGAAACCATTCATAGCGGGCCGCGGGTTGCGTACCCCTGCTTATCATATTTTTTTTCATTTACGAGTATGAAATAAGTTTTATGAAGATATAAGATGTATGTATTTTATTATTTTTAACAGGAAGAAGTGTATCCGGCTACAATGGCGGACCTATCCCATTCGTTGTATGTTTCGGACAAAGGGTTAACTTTGAAAGTGAGCGGCTACAGCCAGAATCTACATGTAAGTATTTGTATGCATGAAAAATAAATGGATGATTAATGAAGTGATGAATGTAACTTTTGTCTTAATTAAGACAGTTTGGATGCTGCATTGTATTATTATTCACGTTAAATTCATGAATAGAACATTAATTTTATATTTTTAAATAAAAAAAAGGTTGGCGATATTTTTATTTTAAAGAAAAGGTTTTGTCGATATGAAACTGAAATATTTGTATTTACAAATCAATTGGTCTTATAAAAACAAGTGCAAAATTAAAACTTTATAGGAGGGTGGTTTAAAGAAATCTTAACTTTGTTATTTTGTCATTATTCGAAGGAAATAATAAATAATTCTTAAAATATGAATGTTTCCTATATGCTGAAATTTTATTAATGACGAAATTACAGTGTTAGGTATCATTCAAATAGTTTTTTCTGTAAAGTTGTGTGTTTGCAAATGCGATGGTCTTCATCGTACCTGTTTTAATTATTTCTTCAATTTTTATTTGATAAAAATGTCTTTTGGTATAGAGTTCACTCTAAACGCGATAGGCGTAAGTAAGGTCGGTTTCCGCTCGGGCAAATGATTATGTATTTTTTTCATTTCTCCGCTATGGTACAAAGCGCGGCGTTAAATTCCGCCACTTAACACGGAAAGTGAAAAACCGAGGGGTCTTGACATTAGTTACTCTCTGATTGCCTTGCTTTGCGAAAAAAACGTGAAATTGTAACACCAGATGCAGTAAAGCATGACAATATTAAATGAAGTAAATGTACTAATGTATGTTCCCCTTATCAGTTGCTAGTAGAGCTGGTGTCCCGCGAGATGCGCGCGGGCAAGCTGACGCCGCAGCTGTTCGAGGCGGTGCGCGAGGTGCGCGCGCGGACCTACCACAACGTGCTCATCAAACCGCACAAGCTGGCTAAGTTAGGATATACTTATTATTTTCTTTATTTTTCTAGGATATACCTTTTTTTAGCTTCACGCTGTATCCCGCACACAGCAGGGTAGGCAGTGGGAACCTAGTGTTAAGATACTCCGTTTCCCACTTATTAATATACTATACTTACCTTCTTCTTCGTCGTTACACTTTTGACAGAATGATCGTGGTCTTCAGTTAAGTGTTAGTGGTGTACCTTACGACTAAGGGGTAAGGTAAGGAGTAAGGGGTAAGGGCATAAATTGTGAGTGTAAACGTGACTAGTTGTGGGTTCGATTCCCATTTGAAAAGTTGAAATTAAACCAAAAATTAAAAATAATTTTACTGAGTTAATTAATTGTATCTCACCAACTTATATAAATTATTTCATGGCAAAAATTGTTGCATTTTCTTCGCTCTATCGAGGCAAAGCGCGGTTAAGCTTAACACACAATGCCTCCAAAAGTAAACTCGGTTCCCTCTAACCTTCCCTGCTGTGTGTGGAAGAAGCGTGAAGCTAAAATAATATTAATTAAATATGAAAACTTATTTTGTATATTATAAAAAAGTAACGTATTTGTATTTTATGACAGTGATAGTTTTTTTTTTCATAATACACACAACGCCATTTTGTATGTTTCCATTATTACAAGGTCAATATCATTGCAAAATTTAGAAGATTTTTTAATCATAATAAACCCATTTTGTTGTCTTGAAAAGTAAGTAGTTCAATATATGTATGTGCATAATAATTTTAGGTAAATGTATATGGGCTGCTGCTTAAGTATTGAAAATAATTTATACATTGATTTGAACAATAGTTCAAAGGTTTAATAACGTTCAATGCAAAACTACAATAAATAATGTTTTAATTTTGACAATTTTAATGTATGTTTTTAATTATAATTTCGATTTTATAAACAAAATATATTTTTTTACAATTTTTAAAGTTTCATAACCACACTTAGTACAATTATTTTTTTTATCTTTTATTATATTTTGTTCGTTATAGAGATGTCCGAATGAATGTACTTCTCGAGCCGTACATATCTCCGAGGGACAAAGCCGCTGTCATACAGAATATTACATTCTCAGAGCTAAAGGAGTATACTAACAAGTTGTTAGGAAAAATGTATTTACAGGTTAGTAAAGATATAGAAGACTTAATATTTATATATATTTATTAAATTTCATTATATTATACGCAGTGGCGCAGTGGAATAGTATCTGAATGTATACGCGACGTTGTGAGTTCGATCTGCACTCGAGGTAAGCGAAGTGGAAAAATGAAAATAAGATTAAATTAAATTAATAAAGTAAAAAAAAACATGCATTTTTTTACTTTTATACTTGACTATGGTTGAAGAATGGATAACATCTTGAGGCTCTGCCCTCTTTGTTAATATTGGTATGCGAAAAAAGCGCAAAGCTCCTAAAAATATAATTATTTGCATATTATAATGTGAAGAGCTCCTTTTTAAATGACGACTTTTAAATTATACTTAGTGAATATAGTGTTTTTCATACCCAATGTATGTATATAAATAACACTTTAAAAATGTTAAAACAATAATTGTTTTAGGTGCTTATACAAGGTAACTTAGCGTGGCATGAAGCTATCACGATATCGGAGAATGTGCACAGCAACATAAAGTGGGAGGGACTGTCTGAAGATGAAATGCCTGAGGTAAGTAAGAATTCATTTAAATTGTTTTGATTGAAAAGAAAAAATGTTCTTACAAAGCTTGACAAATAAAGTATATATATAAAATTTAAAGATAAAACATCTTTTAGTGTATGGATAAACGAATTATATATTTAATATGGGACTGCGAAACCAAAAAATGAAATTGATGTAAATTACATCGAGATTTATATGAGCTGCTGAATTACAACTAATTAATTTATTAAAAATGAAATTATTAACTAAATATGAATTAATGTATCTTCTCTAATATGTTTTATAGTTAAAGTTTAATAGTTTATTTTTTAACAAATGATGATGAAATTTACCACCGGCTCACTAAAATTAATCACTCAAACCTGAGAAAAAATTGGCGTTATAAACTCAAGCAACTTTCCTTTTTTAGAAAATAATACAAAAAATTAGTGACAAATTCTTAACTCTCTATAACAGATAAAAGTACACGAATTACCATTGGGTGAGAAGCGTGTACGAGTGGCCAGTCTCAACCCCGCCTCCACTAACAGTATAGTGACTGCATACTACCAGGGAGAAGTGGCCAGTCCTAAAGACACCGCCACGCTCGAAGTTATCATGGTGGGTACAATTCTTTTATAAATCTTATAAAAAAATAAAGAGGCCAGTCGTGGCGCAGAGCCACAAAGTGTGACTGTAAGGCGACTGGTTGTGGATTTGTTTCCCAGTAGAAGAGTGGTAATATTTATTATTTCCATTTTCTTCGCTCTGTAGTCGAGGCAAAGAGCAGTGTTTATAATATTAAAATAACTGCTGTTTAACTAAATGTCTATGGTATGTATATATATGTAATACATGTACCACATTTTTTTTATATTTTTGTCTGTTTGTGCTGAAACTATTGTTTCTTTTGTTATATTTTTAGTATATTATACATTGTCATATATTATTTGTTCATTATATAATGTTATGCTTGGAAAAGGCATGATATACGAAGGCATATACGAACCTTAACATGCATTTTAAAGTGGCTCCTTAAGCATATACTTAAGTTACAAGACCCAGACACCTTTACATTAAATTCATGGAAATCTAAAAATTTTTTCTTCCGGTATTTGAACGTGTAACATTTTCAGATGTTAATGGAGGAGCCGGCGTTCGACGCGCTGCGCACTAAGGAGCAGCTCGGCTACAGCGTGTTTAGTATGATGCGGTATACTTTTGGAGTGCTTGGATGTTCGCTCACTGTTAACACGCAGGTTGATAAGTTTAGGTAAGTTGATTTCTTTTTATATTTATATATAAATACAGAAGAGTCCGAGTGAAATTTTGATTATGTTTGTTGACGGTTGAATTTGGTAATAATTTTTATAATTTATCTATTACTAGCGGCCCGCTCGCGGCTTCGCCACGTGAACTTTTTCGTTATATTGCAACCATCGGGGGCGCATTATATAAAGTAGCCTATGTTTAAGCTTAGATTATCAACTATATTTATGCCAAAATTCATTACAATTGGTCAAGCGGTTTAAATTTTTCATATAAACTTTCATCCCCTATTTCAACCCTTTAGAGGTTGATTTTTGAAAAAATAAGTAGCCTGTGTTAAACCCAGTCACTTTTACTACTTTCATTCTAAATTTCATCTAAATCGGACCGGTAGATTAGCCGTGAAAGCGTGACAGACAAACACACAGACATTCGCATTTATAATATAAGTATGGACATTATGCACGTATCATACCTTCCTTTTGAATCACTCTATCTATTAAAAAACCGCATCAAAATCCGTGGCGTAGTTTTCAAGATCTAAGCATATATACATACAGACAGACGCGGGAAGCGTCTTTACTTTATACTAGATAAGGAGCCACTTGGCTATTATATGCGGTATACTTTCGGAGTGCTTGAATGCTCGCTCACTGTTATCACGCAGGTTGATAAGTTTAGGAAAAATATTTTTTTTATATTTATATATTTGTTCTTTTTTTTCTCTTTGTGTTCTTTCAAACACCACAGACTTGAGTTCCGTGTACTTTTTTGCTTTTTCTGTTTATGACTTTTTTTATTTATTTTAACGAGTGCTTAAAATATTTAAAGTTGTAGTAGTATGTATTTTAGGTTTAATGTCATTGTTGTGGTAAAGAATTGTCCGAGTAAAAGTGTTATTATAATTGATACGGGTTATATGGTAATATTTTTTATATTATTTATTTAATATAAGGAACCACTTGGCTACAGCGTGTTTAATTCATATGATCGGGTATACTTTCGGAGTGCTCGGGTGTTTGCTTACTATTAACACGCAGGTTGATAGGTTTATTTTATTAATTACTAGCGGCCCGATCGCGGCTTCGCCGCGTGAACTATTTCGTTATATTGCAACTCTTGGGGGCGCATTTTTAAAAAATAAAGTTGCCTATAATAGACCCAGTCACTTTTACTACTTTCATTCTAAATTTTATCCAAATCGGACCGGTAGATTAGCCGTGAAAGCGTGACAGACAAACACACAGACTTTCGCATTTATAATATGAGTATGGTTTATTTTTTGTACTTTTATTTTAATTGTTTAGTGTACAATAAAGAATACTTCGTTCATTATTTTTAGCGTATCGTACGTAGACCAACGTATAGAGGCGTTTCTTAAGAAATTTGCGCGTGATACTCGCCGTGGTGGGGAAAGAGCCCTCGCGCCTGCGAGACGGTCGCTCGAACAACTCAAACATACTACTGATTATGAACTTAAAGAGGAGGTATGTGTGAAATATATGTATTATTTTATAATTATTTATAATTATTTGGTTTATTATCTTTGTTAATGGGATTTTTTTATTTACAAAAAAAATAATTAATCCATATATAAAAATGCTATGATTGTAATTTAATTTTATTATATTTAAGATTGTTGTTTTTGTCGTTTACTCATTTCGAAATGAAATTATTTCTTTTAAAGGATTTTCTATTGGATTGGATTCTATTGGATTTAAAGGATTTTCTATTGGATTGGATTGACTATGTTCTTGGTATTTGATAGTTTGGGAAGAGCTGACGTTTTGTACTATTGTTACTAGTTTATGGTCATACCAATCTACCTACATTCACCTGGTGTGTGGGTAGATTGGTATTGTTAGTGTAATAAATTAAGAATTTTATAAATTGTTATCAAGTAAATTTTGTGGCCAGTCGTGGCCCAATGGCGCAAGCGTGTGACTGTAAGCGACTGGTTGTGGGTTCGATTCCCACTCTAGGAGTGGAAATATTTAATATTTCCATTTTCTTCGCTCTGGTACCGAGGTAAAGCGTGGCGTTAAGTTCCGCCACTTAACACGCAACGCCTCCGAATTCGGCGGAAAGTGGGGAACGGAGTGTCTTAACACTGGGTTCCCTCTGCCTACCCCGCTGTGTGCGGGATACAGCGTGAAGCTAAAAAAAAGGAAATTTTAGAATGTATTTTTCTTAATCTTTACCCGTTTTCCCGATTAAAAAGTAGTTCAGGATAAACAGAGTGAACTTGTCTTTAGGCACTATTTCTTTACTTTCTACCCAAACAATTTTATTATTATAAATAATATATAATAATTGCTCCGAGTTGGAATTGAATCTACAAGCGTTATCGTCAGACGCTGTCACAGTGTGCCACAATAGGAATACTATAATATAAATTTCTTATTATAATTATAATATGATATAAATTCACAGGTCGAAAGGAATTGGAGGGAAATTGTAAGCCAAGAATACCAGTTCCAAAGGCTTTTTATTGAGGTAAGTCCATATTACTTCATACATTTCCTGCATTTTGTATATTATGTACTTGATTTTTCGTTTTGTGTCCAATTTTAATAAAAATCGGATCAAGGATGAGCAATTTCTTTTAGCAACGAACCAAATTTTGAATTTTATTGGCGAGCATAATAACACTTCTCAATAGTATTTAAAATTCTGTTCATGTTATAAAGATTTGGTTATAAAAAAACGCTAGGGAGCGTTCAAGTGTTACGTAAGCAGATTTATTACAATCATCTACCCCCCATCCCCCTTGTCAGCAAAAGTAAGCAAGGCTCTTACCCCCTCCCCCCATGCTTACGTAAACAAGGAATGTATTATTTTTTATATTATAATTATAATGTCAAGAGTTTTCGGGAATTCCCGAAAATATGTTTCCTTTTCAAGCAAAGACAATGTGAGGTTAAAAGTAAATAACTACCGATGACGTAATTATAATTTAGACTCTCCTACTCTCCATGTCATCCAAAATAAGCAAAACAAGGACCGCCCCGGCTCCCTATAAGGCTTACGTAATACTTGAACGGCCCCCTAGTCGCAAACATAATGCATATAAACGATTAGAAGGTCGAACAAAATTATAGAGTTGGCCGCGGATTGTTTACTCCTGTTTCACCCAAACAAACAACTATTTTAAATAAAAGCTACGATGAAGACGTTAAGTTTTAGTTACTTATAATTATTTTAATATTTTGCATTAAATATATATATTTATTATATTTTTTACAGGCTGAGGCGATACAACAAGTGAGAATCGCGGACGTGAAGAACTGGATTGACAACCACTTCTCCAATGGTAACAAGACGCTGTTTAGGAAGCTTTCTGTACAGGTAAAAATGTATTATATATTATAAATTGTCTAAAAAAATCCTTCCCAGCTTTTTCCCCATAGCAAGGTAGCCATAGAGATTCTTGTGTCAAAACACTGTATTCTGCTAATTTCCGCCCCAATTAGTGACAATGCGTGTTCAGTGAAAGAACAACCCCGTGTTCTGTCTTGTCACCAGAGCGAAGAAATGAAAATAATTTAATTATAATCCTTGGAATAAATAATTTAATTATAATCCTTGGAATAAATAATTTAATTATAGGAATCGAACCCAGAATCATCGTGCATACAGTCAATCGCTAAAATTAAATTTATTTATATTAATTTTAATGGAAATGTAGTATAAGTACTATATACATATAAGAAATCTACTAATTTCAAATTTATATTTTATATATTTGTTTAACTGTGCTTTATAAATTGCCACATAGTCGGCTTAATCCCTGACTCAATATAATGATTGCACGTCAAATCAAAATACAAAATACTTATAATAATTGTATTATTATAATTAAAAAGTACTAATAATTCAACTCGATTTTTTTTAATGTTTAGATTGTAGGTAACAAGCCTAAAGATGAAAATGCAATCGTAGAAGATACAGAACCAAAGAGCTTAACACTCCATTACTTGGACGCGAGCGACTCCGGGGACTCCCCGCAGGAAGACGACGCCGACTTTATAAAGGATATAGGTGACTTCAAAAAGGATTTACCTATTATTAATGTTCCTAAAGTGGAATTGGCTCAGTGCTAATAAAGTATACGTGTGTATGGGTTTCTAACTTCAAATTGCTTTTATGCGTCAGATTCGATTATTGATATATGTTTTTTTTTGGATTTTTTATTTCCTACATTCGTTCTTCTAAACGTCGTTTACTTTTTAAATTTAAACCTTTTAGTTTACTTAATCTGTTTCTATGTTTATGATACTAGTTTGCTTTAAATAATCCTTTAACAAAACAACCAGCGAGGGGTAAGGCAACAAGAATTAATATTATTTTTATTTTTAAGTTTCTTTGAAATTCATAACCGTGAACTTAATTAGTGAAATATTTTTTTTAACATATGATTCATCTTTTTGAACTTTTCTTCAATTTTACTTGTGTTTATTTTCAAAAACTTGTTCGGCTTAATAAATAATTTAAAACAGCAACAAACTTAGTACTTTTAAACATACTTTTACTATTTAAAATACAAAAACGTGAATCTGATGCGCAAAACACGTTTGAAGATCAATACTTAGAATACCAGCTTCAAAAAAATAATTGAAAAATGTACGCTATGTACGTTTGAACGTCCGTTCGAAATATTGCAATATTAAGGAAATATATTATTTTACAATTCAATGTTACTTGTTTTCAATTTTTTTATTTTTATTACAGATTAAAGCTGCTTTTTATATGAAAATTAAAACTTTTCATAACGTATTTGACAGCCGAATTATTTGTGAAGCATGTGACTTATGATGTTGATACTTACAATTAATGTATAATAGATATTTATTATTAAATATTATATCGCCATTTTGAGATGACAACATGATATCTCGTCAAAATCATTCGATTCGATCGAATTCGATTATACAATTTCGAATCGATTTTGAAAACCACGTTATTTTTAAATATTCGATTGAGAATACTCCGTTTTGTAAAAAATAAAACCTAATACTTCATCTTCAAATATATAACATATAAAAAACGATTATAACGAGACATATAAAAAAAAGATTATAGAGAACATATAAAAAAATCGATTTAATGAGATGTCACATTGATATCGCAAAGAGGTGGTATTATAATATAGTTGACATATTGAGTTATTATAGAATATAAATAGATAGCTTTAGATATTTTTAAATGGTTGTACTTTATCCTGAATAATGCTTAAAAAATAATCATTCTCATGCATAACTAGAAAAATCTAAACTACTGATTTTCTAAACTAAAATATGTAAAAAAACAGTAAACGTAAATTATGTATACAATTGACATGTGTTCAACAGACATGATTCGAATTATATTATAATTTTACTCTATAGTATTTATTGACTCTTATAAATTTTTCTTCTTATACTCAAAACTGAAATTATTATTTAACAGGAATTCTGGGATTATTTTAAGCATTTTTATGTATGTACCTTACTGGTATTTGTTTTGTAAAATGTTTGATCAATTTATTTTATTTGAACAAGAAATAAAGATGTTTTCGCTAAAATAAATAAGTTTTTTTTTTTATTTTTATCACATTTTTCGCCAATTTAGTTTTCTTATTAAACTCAATATATTATTTTTCACTCAATAACAGTTCATCTTTTAATTTTTAAGTAAATAGAATCCAGATGGTTATTTTCGGTATACAATTTGTATGCGTCCGTCGCGATCTCTCAGAGTGGTCCCCTGCCGGCGCAAGTATCGCTGTAGCATCACGTAGTCTAAATCTAAGTTTACCAGATTTTCTCTATTGTTCGACAGCATCTGAAAATAAAGTATCAATTTAAAAAGCCTGTATATAATAGTGTCGTAGCGTGTGCAATATTGCGGAAGAGCACTGTAAAGTTGTAGGTAAATACCGTCTATGTAGATTTTTAGTATTTCACATATAGAAGAAAAATCTTAACAATTTGGTAACAAAAGTATTCAATGGTATTGTTTATGGTATTGGCATTGTTCTTATTGAGACATAGACAAATAAGCGCTTTAGAGACTGTAGTAAAAAAAATAGCATTTTTTGGTGTCACGTGTTATTTACTTAATACTTTTCCGCAATATTGCATAGGATACAATGATATATTTATTATCATGATGATCAAGCATGGATTCACCGTTCTGGACACGATGGGCATGCCCGCGCGTCTTGGAAACCGCCCAAGCGCTCAAAATTCTATGCCACGTTCTATTGAATGCATAGCTTAGCGGGCGCGGTTTCAAATCCTGTATTTTCTAAACTAAAGTCAGTTATCCTACCGTGTATCCTCCGCCGCCGTCGCCGATATAGTTCTGTGTGAGCACACGGTACACCGCATCGGGGCGCAGCGGCTCGTACCGCGGCACGTCGCAGCGGATACAGCGGACAGTGGCCGACACCACGCGGGATCCCACCGGCGCGGACGCGTTGTATACGTTGCGCATACCTGGAATAATAATTTAATTTAAACTATTGCAGTGATAAAATGGTAAGTATGATAATAAATCAACAGCCCTGCTAGTTGTCTAATATCTTAGAAACTCTTGGCACATGCAACCCGAGGACCGCAGGTTGCTCCCTTCTTTTTTTTATAGCGCAGGGGGAAATCTAGGTTGATTCATCCTAGTTTAAGATAGAGATATAAGCTAATACACGCCCGTATAGTATAGGACGGGCATGCGTTAGCGTATTTTTTTATTTATTTAAATATTTAAATACTACTGACACCTTGCCTCGTATCCTTTTTTTCCTTAATATGATTTGATTACATTTCTTAAATTACATTGACATGCTACTCAAATCTAAAATGATGTTTTAAATTAACTAAGCGATCCTTTATTATCCTATTCTACTTATTTCCACAATTAAATTAACTCTTAACCAAGACAATATTATATAGGTATAATTTTAAACATTAGTTACTTATTTTTAGTTACTTATTTTTATTAATATTACAAAATTAATCTTTCTTTAGTGGCCCACAAAAATATTATATCATAATATATCATAAAATATCTAACCTAGACTTAGGTTTAGGTGTGACAAACTCGGTGGCGGGAAGAGGACATGTCCGCTATCGACGAGTAAGAGCACAGTCAAAACCCTTGAATTTCAAATAAGAATGTTAATGTAGCTCTATTGTTCTAAAAAAAATCCTTTACTTAATTAAATAGCAGGTCACATAAAATATAGACACAAGAAAGTACGATTGATTTTTTAAAAACAAGCGAACTGGTGTGATGTTAGCATCCAACAGCCTGAGTTCCTTTTTAACTAAAATATAAAAAAAATAATATATAAGTAACCCACCCCCTATTTGTAGCATTCTGCCACTGTAGAAGCTCGTAGGGTTAGTTTGCGTCGCTCCCACGGAAAATTCTAAGGCTTCTAATAAGTATTCACCCTTCAAGTCATAAGCTTGCACGTGATTTTCAAATGGCATCGCCATTAAAAGTCCCTCTGTTGTAATCTCTGTAAAAAAAATATTTATATCCAATCATAGATCGAAAACAAATACTAGATCTTATTATTAAGACGAGATTTATGTAAATATTTTTTTTACACTTTAAACTTCTTTCTCTTGAGCCCTTAGTAAAGTAGATAAAAAGAGCCTAAATATGACACCGTTCTCCACTTGAAATTGAGACAGTTACGCAACGAGCTTTGTCTTACCAGAAGGTATATGTAAATTATTTAAATATTGCATTGAGAGGGGATGAAAATCACAAGAATCCCACTTACAGTCAGTTGTTATCCCATTGCTCAACAATTATTATAATATACAAAAAAAAGTAAGTACTAGTAAGAGCTGGTTACAGATTTTTTAGCTACGAAACAAAATGTAGTAAATGCATAAAAAACTGACACTTTATGCAAAGAAATTTAATTACCACCAGAATTGATATTAGCACGAATGCCGCCCGCGTTGATCATACACACGTGGGCATGTCCCCACGCCCCCTCGTCATTTTCCGCTAGGGGCATTACCTATAAATGTTAGAAATTTCAGTTAATTTCAATGTAGAATACTTAACTGTAAAGGAACAAAATATTCTCTGATTCACAAATAAATGTGTTCATTACTGTTGTTTGCCATTTTAACATTATATCCAATAGTAAGTAGTCATTTTTAACTGTGTAGGTGGTACATCGTTTTACGATTTTACTTTTACCAAAGACTTTTTTGAACGAAAATATTTTTTGTAACTCATACAAAGTAGTGACTGGCTCTAGTAAAATTTGTGGAAATGATACAAATAAAAAAAAAATTATAATATCGTACTTCTTCAAGAAAGCCATCGCAGGCCCAGCTGCCGAGGTTGCACTCGCCGCTGTAGCAACCACGGTTCAGGTTCGACAATGAAGAACCCAGTACCTCTTTGCCCACCGCGTCTACTTGTTCTCTCCATGGCTCTAACAGACTCTCTATTCTGGGATCTAAGACGTAATTATACAAATAACTATATATATTTACGAAAAACACAGAACAAGAATTAAATTCATTATTTAAAAAAACCTTGCTCTTATTAATTAAAAAATACATCTTAATAATGTCAAAAATGCCTTACATTATTTTAGACATTTTCACTTCACTTTTTTATATACCTCTTACAATGGACGTGCCGAGGTAGATTGGTTCTCCTTCCCAGGTGACTATCTCGCCGGTGTCGTCGAAGAACACTTTAATGTTGCCCAAATATCGAGTGTAAGCGGCTGCTTGAACGATTAGTATCTAAAAAAAAATGTTATAAAAAAATATATATTAAATATAGTAGGTACCTATTATTTATAACTAAATTGGAAAGCTGGCTACTGTACTTCTTTGTTTATTAAATTATATTTAAAGTTTATTACTAAAGTTGTCTCGAGTACTTAATTAATATGTTAAGGAATATTTCTATATTATCGAAATAGATGAAAATATGAAATATTTTAATAGATTCCGTTTAAAAAAAAAGGAAAATTAAATTATATACCTTACCTTATGTCCACTATCTTGTGTGACGACAGTAGGGTATTCGCCTACTGGTGTGGAACCATCGGGAGCTTCTCCAGTAAACAGGAGGGAATGTGAGTGACCTCCCACTATTATATCAACTTCCGGAGGCATACGAGCTGCTAACGATCTGCAGAATAAAATAATTTAAAAATATTACGAGTAAATATCGTGGTTTCGTGGCACAATGGGTCAGCGTCTGATTGTAAACGTGATGGTTGTCGATTCAATTCTCACTCAGGGGAATGATTATATTTAAATTTTCATTTAGATAAAGCGCGGCGTTGAGTTCCGCCTCTCAACACGCTCGATTTTAAGCGGGAAGTCCTCTCTGACTGCCCTCATAACAATGCGGTGAAAAGCGTGAAGCTGAAAAAAGTAATAAATGTAGAATATTATGCTTTTATAACTATACTTTCTAGTTACGAATATGAGTTAATAAAGCATAGAGCATTTTAAAGTTTAAATAACCAAATATTAGATTTTTTTTGTATTTGTAAAAATACACTATTCTTCGACATAACAACAAGATTTCACATAACATTATGTCGTTCAGCAACTTGTTCGTAAAATAAATAATAAGAAATAATCTAAGATACATACATATCACTGCTGTAGCCTACATGCGACAGTACAATAATAATGTCGACTTCTTGTGCAGTAAGAATTGCAGCCTCTCGTTGTACAGCTTCTAATTCATCTTCCATTATTACTTTTCCGATGGGAGCTGTGAACTAATATAAAAAAAATGACTTTTAAAACACCTATGTTTATCAGGTCATAGAAAGGTTGAAAGCTAATGATCGATGACTTGTTAATTTTTTTCATGTACCTACTTAATAAAGTTTAAACTTCTTTCCATATGACAAATATTAAATATTTTTAATAAGTTAGTTCGAAGATATTATCAAGTAATAATTTAGCAGAGTAGAGAGATAGCAAATTAATTATCCATGTTTAATTCATATACCTACCTACCTAATTTTTATAATAATTATTGTTTAATTAATGTACAATTAATGGCTTTTGTGAAAATCTAGCTTCTGACGTTGGCTCAAATGCGTTAGCTTTTCTAGATTCCATTTCATTGGATAGGTTACATTATTAATTTATCTAGTTATATTATTAAAGTTATTTTAGTATGTAGTTATTTAATAAGTATTGTGCTATACAAAATTTTTTGATTTTTAAAAAGTTGTAATTTATAAAATACAAAACTAACGATGGAAAGCAAATTTTAGCGTATTAAGATTTGTCTACATTTCTTTTGTTATACTCCCTCTTATTTGCATCTATACCTATACATTTACTATACCTATAGCTTAAGATGTATTTTTTTTTACTTATAAAAATTTTTAAAGTGTTATTCCACACTTAGGAAACAAACAAACTTTCTAATAAATTTTTATGCGTTTTCTTTAAATGTCTTTTAACATTTTAAAGTATTATAAAAACAATATAAAGAAATTATATATATTTTTTTTTAATTTGAACGCATAAAATGCGGGTCCGAACCGCATTTTGGAAAGCTTTGAAAAGTTAGTAACAAAAAAAATATATATAACGATGTTTTCATGAAATGGTTAGGTTATGTTATTCCATGCCTAAAATTATGATAAATCATAATATAACTTACTGTTTTTAATAATATCCCAATAATTCCAATTTTTCGTTCTTTCTTTGTAATAATTATATGATTTTTTACAAATGGATCGATATCTGGTTCAAAGGTAGTGTTAACATTTGCTCCTAGCATGGGCGCCTCCAGCCTACTGAGATAAGGATATAATCCTTCTATGTCGTGATCAAATTCGTGATTTCCTAATACCTAAAATTTTTGACATATCTCTTGTAACTTTAATAAAAATCAATTAATATAATATAAATAAAGAAAGACAACTTATAAAAACATTTTGTTGTTAATTACAATCGAATCTTACAATATTCGTTTTAATGTGGAAATTTGAGTAAGGTCAGTTTAATTCTGAGGTTGCGATGTATTTTAGAATGAATATACGTAATCAACCCTGTTTTAAAATAGTTTCATTTAAGCTTCACGCTGTGCCTCCCACACTGAAATATAGGCAGAGGTGCCCTAGTCTTAAGACACTCCATAACCCATTTTCCGCCGAATTCTAGAGGCGTATCTCAAACGCACGCTTTGTCTCAACACCAGAGCGAAGAAAATGGAAAATGGAAATCGAACCCACAACCAGTCACATTTACAGTCAGTCACAGACGTGCCTAGTTTCATTTAAAATTTGTGTCGAGTGTCTTAACACTAGGTTCCCTCTGCCTACCCTGCTGTGTGCGGGATACAGCGTGAAGCTATAAAATTTGTAGAAAAAAGGAAAGTCAAAAATTTTATCATAGGGAACTTACATGAGCGTCATGAGGCAGCATATTCATAAAATGTTGACTGACATTCCAACGTAAGAAATTATACCATATGGTTCCTTGAAATGTGTCTCCAGCATTAAGTAATATAGACTCTGGTTCGGCTTCTAGAACCTCCATCACAGCTGTATAGAGACGGGAGAAACCGCCTATACAGTCGCCTTCTGTCGGATTGCATGGTCCCCCACTTAGGGATATCTGGTCAAAACTTAAAACAAATGGAAAATATAACATTATTCGTATAATTTTTGTTTCCGAGAGACGTAAGTTTCCAATACGCGCAGATTCGATTTCTGCAATGTTCAATGTTTTTTTATTAAAATGTTTTTCATATCCTAATCCTAAAATATTTGGTAAATAGCATTCTCTTTGCTAAACGATTTTTTGTAGTATAAACTTTTGGTAGCAGAAATTTGTAAAAATCTGTCTACAGAGAGCTCTCTACAACAAAAACAAGCCTTTAATAAGAGCGTGGTTGAACCTATTACGCCTTTTAGTGGTCAAAACTTTTGGACGGTTTTAAGACGCGTAGGTATATGAACCTACTGCAATCAACATTTTTTATTCATTCTCGAAAAACAATTGTTTGTATCAATATTTTCTTTAACATTATTTAATTTAAGGCTTGAAGGATATGGTAATAAGTTGCTCCAATCTCCAATTTAAGTCAATACCAGAGACATTACACAAATGAATTCAACTTAGCAATTTATCTGGTCTATTTCCTTAATAAGGGGCCAAATATGTAATTTTTCTAATTTTACAAAAACCTCTAGGAATTTTAAATTAAAGTATAGATAGTCGTGAAAAAATGGATAATATATTTCTTTAAATGGAAAAGTAATAAAACGTTTACAATTTTATATCTACACTATAATAATAAATTTAAAAACTTACTGTGCGTGAAAGTCGTTGTAGTGTATGATATTTAAATCAAATAACTTAACATCGTTATTTTGGGCTGAGATGGTGTTAAACAAAAAATAAGCCAAAACTAAACTTAAAATCATATTGACGTTTGCCCCACGACCACGAGTGCTCAACGCCAAGAACACGCGAATATACGGATTATCTTATTTCAATAACTAAGATTAGTAAATTATAGTCATAAAATTATAATCATATCTAATCAAGTAATAAATAATTAGACCACTTATAACTCACCAGGAACAATTTGCTTATAATATTTTATATATCAGCTATCAGCTTCCTTTTCACCTATGTTTAAAAAATTATGTTATTTAAGTGTTGCGTACAAACTCAAAATCGGTTGTTTTTTTAATTGAAGAAAACTCGGAAATTATACATACCGCAATGAGGGAGTCAAACAAATTACCACATTACACAAGCAAATTACTTGTACACCATTACACAAGCAAATTACTTGTACCTTTCGTTCATTTTTCATTCAATCGTTTCAATTTCTTGTTAAATTTTTAATAAAATAATTTTAAGACGTTTGAAAAGTCGTCATTTTCAAAACTTTATAATTGCCCGTAGTCACAGGTTAGGCTAGACTTTAAACTGTATTTAATATTGTAGGAAAGTTTGATTTAAAATGCGAAAATCCTGGCTATATATTCTTTATGTGTTTTACTTTTTATGCAGCTTTACGCTTAGTAGGGCAGACAAAAAGAACCTAGCGTCAAGACACCCCCTCCTCGTTAACTTTCTAGCCGATACTGTGACAGCGTGTTGAGTGACGGAACTTATCGCCGTTTTATCTTAGGTTTCGGAATGAAGAAATGAAAATTGAAATATAATCATTTTTCCGCTTGGGAATCGAACCCACATAGTTGTGGGTACAAGGTAGTCACAATGCGCCACGACGACCTCCAGTGTATTACTTAAATATATAGAAATCCTTTATATTATACGTAAAGATAAATTAAAAACCAGATAAGGAATAAATAGTCATCTTTATTACAAGTAGGGGTTACGACCAACATCTGGCTCTTAGAGGAGACAGAGGTTATTTTGAAACGCAATAAAATTCCGTATAAACTATTCAACGTAGTAGGATGCGGACTTACACTTCGCTCATATATGAAAATCATTGTTTTGGGAAACATTACGTTGATAAATGCCTCTGTAATGTCAGTTATCACTTAGTTTTATTAATGTATAGTTTTTTTTTTATTTTGTAAAATATTACAGTGCCTCTAGGGCATGGGTCCTACAGGCACTTAGAAAATAAACAAGAAAACAAAGGATGTGACTAGTCAATAAAAGACATAAAAATATTTTAAAACATTTATTCGTAAAACAACTAACATATTTATTAAATACACAGAATATTACATCTCCATGCTTCAAAAAAAATTTTAAATGCTTTTAAAACTACGTAACGGAATAATTCATGGTTAAGTAACTGTTTAATTATACATTAATTTGAAATATAATCTCAGTGTTTTGTACAGTTTCTATAAAGATGTGTTTTTGTTTTTCAAACAGTGTTGCCATATATCGGCAGACTATTGTTACATATAAAAAAAATACATTTTATTGGCAACTATTTTTAAACAGTCTGTTTTAAAACATTAAATAGTATTTATTTCAAGGTCACCAGAGGGTGAACTTCTAAACTACATTTTTGTTCATGAACTTCTAAGTACATATAGTTAAATAGTTTTAGTAATCTTATTTCGATAAAAGGCACTTAATTTATAGATAACTTCAAATACTCTATCATTATAATCATCTCCTAACTGTGAATAATGAAAAATTCAGTAAGGAACGCGTTTTAAAAAAAATATCGACATTTAAAACGTCCACGTTAAATAAATAGCAAAAATATCACAAATATAATACGAATAATACAAAATATAACAAAAATCTTTGTTTTAAAACTGATTAAATTATGAAATAAATAAACAAGTTATTATGTAAACTAGAGGAAATAACGAAATCATATTTTTTTACATAGAATCATACAAGTGTGAAGAAAAGACAGTATTACTGTATAAATCCATATACCATTTTAAAAACATGATATTACAATTATATTGGAACAGATTCAAAATTGAAAAAAAAGCTTCAACTGATCAGAGAAAACTTGCTGTTGAAACGTTTTCTTTCTTACTTTCCGAGCGAAATCGATACGTTGCGTACTGAGTAACGGCATTTTCATTATCAAAAGCGGAGAAATTAATTTGATTTAATGAAATTAATTTAAATATTATCGTTGCCTCAAGTGGGAATAAAACCCGCACCTGTGGTTCTATGCTATCGTGACGCTGTGACGTCAAAAAATAGTATTTTACAATTATTATTGTATTTCTCGTTTTTAAAACATTAAAACTGCGTCTGAAAAATATAAGGTAAAAAGGAATATTTAAATCATAAACAATTAACGAATAATATTATCATAAAAACCCAGTAAAGTTAGTTTAATAACCTTCTTCAATATAGTTAGAATAAGTAAAAATATATGTAATGATGCTTCCTTCGTGGAAGTACTGTATGATACAAAACACATCCTTTCTTTATAAGAAAATGTTAAAGAATTTAAAAGATTATAACTTAATAATATTTATCAAATCTACTCTCTTAATAGCATCTTCTAATAGAGACTCGAAATACAATAAGGGATCTATCTTAAATATAAAAATAGTTAATTTCATCTCTACCATGCGTGAATACGTTTGATAAAGCGAAAATCATTTTTTTAAGGCCGGCATTTTATTTATATTTTTATTGTTAAATTTCTTTTTTAATGTTTTGATGATGTTAAGAACATACGGCAATTGAACTTAACCTATCATAGAAACCGTTATCAAAATCTGGACTTATAGTTTGGAAATATGACCATAGTAATTTGCACAACACACAAACAAACAAACAAACAACACAAACAAAGAACACACAAACACCTCTCACCCCAAACACATATACATCTCCGGCCGTTCCGTCGCGGTAAAATATAAGGTAAAACGACTTTAAATCATAATACAAATAAATGAATTCATAAAGTACCGAGTAAAGTAATTAAATTTTCTTTCTAAATTTGCTTCAATATGTTAGAATAAGTAAAAATATATGTAATACTTCCTTCGTGTTAGTACTGTCTTATACAATAACACTATCCTTTCTTTATAAGAAATGTTAAAGAAATTTAAGATTAATTATAAACGAATAATCGTTTATCAATCTACTCTCTAAGAGAATCTAATAGAAACTCGAAATACAATAGGGACTCTATCTTAAATTAAATAATAATTTATCTCCAGGCCTGAATAACTTGATAAATCGAAATGCACTTTTTAAGCCGGCATTTTTTAGTTAATTTTTAGTATAACTTCTGTTTGGTTTTTTTTTGACTCTATAAAATAAACAAATTCTAACGCTTATAAATATTTAAAAAAATGTATATACGACTTGTCAATTTATTCACGTTTGGTATGGATATCATCTAAGGATAAACAGAATAACTTTTTTTTAATTTAGACCTTATGTTGACTCAAAAAATATAAAAAAGTTATTCTAATTGTCCACAAAACAAATATAACTACAGATGACTACAGATGACATTATTAAAAAATTACAAGCGCAATACTTCAGTGACGCAAGTGTTGATTATTATATAAATATGTAAAAAGCGTGGAAACAGTGATATATCGAATCAATATTATATTAATAATAATTAAATTAAATTCATAATATAATTATAATATTTAATTATAGCCACAAATATCATCAATGTTTGAAAATTTTCACGATTTTATTGTTTCATAGAGAAGGCAATGAAAATGTAGAGATCACGCTATTTTCAATTAAAAAGTCTATAAAAACTTTTTATTGATTTTTTTCTAATGGTAGAGTAGGCAGAGAGAACCTAGTGTCAAGATATTCCGTTCTCCGTTCCGAGAGACATTACGTGTTGAGTGACGTAACTTAACGCCGCACTTTGTCTAACCAGCAAATCAATTTTTCTTTCCTTTCGGAAAACTACATTTTAGGTAAAGGAACCTAACATGTAATGGGAAACGCGTGGGTTCAACCTCCAAAAAGGTTGTGGTTACAGCCACCTTAAAATCGGTCAAGTCTGAGACGGAATAAAAACACGCAGTTAATTACAATTGAGAAACTTGCATGAATTATTTTTTTATTTTATTAAAATGATACACTGATACTGAAATGCCGTAACTTGTGTATAAAAACAAAAAATGTGACGTCACAAATCAGTTTGGGTTGTAGATATGCCTGTTATTTTCGCAACGGTACAAAAGACACTTGCGAGAGAAACGCTTACATTTTAAGGTCATTTCAAACTTTAAACATTTTTTGATTATTAAAATAAATAGAACAGGTACCCACTTAGCCAAGATGGCGACGAATATTAGTATCACGATATTAATACTACCTGTCAGTAACAAAACCATATAAACATTTAAGTTTTAAAACAAATAAATCTAATATATACTTATAGTGTGACTCATTTCGTTAGTATCGATTACTTTATTTTCTACCAAATGCTTCAAACAAGAGTCGTTTAAGAGTAAGGAGTGCGGGGATTCACGTTGATCATCTCCGTTGTACTGTAAATATAAAAAAGAAAATTATTATTATTAGTAAATTTAACATAATTTGACAAATAATTAAATGAATATTCATATAAAATTGATGCCAGACATGGTGGATGAAATAGAAACATACTATTACATTATGTCGTTACAAATGAAATTTCTTCATGTTATTACGAAAATGAATAAATATAATATAAAAATATATATAATAAAATAATTAAATCATAGAAATTTAAAAAGTTCGTACAAAACTACTGAACTCTTTCTAATTATGTTTTTGAAGAATTTTAAGTCGGTAATTAGTAAGCATATAAAATAACACTTCTAATAATATTAGAAAAATACTCAAAAACAATTGTTAGAAAAAATAAAGATAATGTTTTAATAACAACAATTATTGCGTTATTAAAATGGAATTATTGCGGAGGCATTGCGTGTTAAGTGGCGGAACTTAACGCCGCGTTTTTCTCCACACCAGAGATACCCATCGGAATTTGAAAATATTGCCTATAATAAACATTCAGCTTCACTCTTTTTACCGTATTGCAGGACAAACAGCACTTCGTTTCAAAACACTTCGTTCTCGCATTGCATGTTGAGTGGTGAAACTCAACGCCGCATTACCACAGTGGAGATATGAAAATATTTTTTAGCGCTATGCTGTATCCTGCACACAGCAGGGTATCGCGGACCTAATCTAGAGTTAAGACACTCTGTTCTCCATTTTCCGCCGATTTCTGCATTTAAGTTAAGTGGCGGAACGCGCTTTGATCCGATAACAAGGCAAAGAAAATGGAAAAACCAAATATTTCCATTCCTCTAGTCGGAGAACTCATAATCTGTCGCGGTTGCAGAGACATTATTCTATTGCGTCACGAACTGGCTTTATAACCAAATACAAACAAAAAAGCCAAATTTAAAAATAAATAAATATTAAATAATGGTTACAAAACACATATTATGTAAAACACGATTTAGAAAATAAGTTACATTTTCTAACTACACAAACAAATTGCTAATATCGACTAGTCAAAAAAATAAATTAAAAACATAACATTTATAACTTACGAAGTAACTAACACATTTGGGGCTACAGATACATGATCCACATAACTGTGACGAGGTATCGGTTGTTGGAATCTATATTATGCAAAGACTTTATGAAACAAATTAATTATAAAAAAATTACTATATATTAAAATCTTCGTATATGCTATTAAATTTAAAGGGAACGAAAAAATAAGAAAGAAAACCATCGATTTTAAAGTCAGATAAAATTCAGACATTCTTTCCAGAGCTAGCTTTGAATCCACGATCTCCTTAACTTAGCTGCCATAATAAATATACACCTAATGAAAATAAGTAAAAATATTTTTTTCTCTTGTTAAATTGTATATAAACATTTTTGTTTCGTCACTAAGACTTTATTTCTCTTGAGCCTAGTTTTGATAACGAAATATATTAAATAATAAAAAAGTTAAACAAAACAAACAATATACTCAAACAAAAGGTACGGACCATATGTCTGCAACGTATCACCAATAATTTAAAAAAAAAAAAAAGAAAAGTATATTCTAAACCCAAGAATTTGTGGCACACAATAACCCATTTAAAAAAAAAAGAAACAAACGTCACCCACCTCTTAGAGCACCTGACGTGTATGACAAGCAGCACAATGCCCAGTAGCAGGCAAAGCACGCCCACCACTACGTAAGCAACGCCTAAGAACGGGTTCTTACCGCCGAGGAGGGAAGTAGTCGATATTATAAATGATTTTGTACCATCAAAATCCTTTACTGGATAATCTGTTGGATAAATTTTATTGTTTTATATCTTTATGACTATTTTTATTGTTTGTGTGTATTATTGTACTTAATATTTACGATAAGGCAAGTGTCAATTATACGGTGCTATTACGTTGAAATAGAAAATATAATAAAAATATAATTTATTACTTTTTTCTCACAACAATCAATCACGTTTAGAGACAAGCGCTGTATAAATGCAAAAACTCAATCTGTCTGTTTAAAATACTTAAACATATTTTTAAAAAAATATCAACAAAATATAAAATATATAAAACATTTAAGACGGTTGTGGAGTAGTTAGACAGTGACTGACCTTCAACCCCTTGTGGATTCGAATCCCATTCGGGGTAGCGATTATATATTATTTTCCTAAGCGAGAAAAAGTATGAAGCTGCTAAATATAAATATTTTATTTTTTTAGCTTCACGCTGTATCCCGCGCACAGCAGGGTGGGCAGAGGGAACCTAGTGTTAAGACACTCCGTTCCCCACTTTCCGCCGAATGCGGAGGCTTGCGTGTTAAGTGGCGGAACTTAACGCCGCGCTTTACCTCGACACCAGAGCGAAAAAATGGAAATATAATTTCCACTCCTCGAGTATATTATTTTCCTAAGCGAGAAAAAGTATGAAGCTGCTAAATATAAATATACTAACTATATTCAACACGCAGAACATAAGGTCCTTTCACAAGACCGGGCCCGAAGCCCTCTTTGGAGTGGTCGACGCGACGGTACAGCTTGCGGAATGTGGGCAGAGCCGCAGTACGCATCCATACGATTAGATCCTCATTCTGAAATTAAATTGTTGTTTTTTTTATTAAAATATTATTACAATAAAGATAAAGATTTTTATCAAAGTTAGTATTTAAACACTTGGTTCTTTGTTTTCTGTTTAATTTCGTGACATTGCTGATTGGCAGAACTTAATACCATATATTGCACTTTTAATGAGAAATGAAAATAATTTAAATATTATCAATTTCCACAGAAGATTAAAACAACCAACCGTCACAATTACTGTCAGTCCCACTGCACTACAAGTGTCAAATATTTTTATTGTATTGTACAGGATTATTATAACAACCTTATATTTTTATGCACCATACTCTAGTGATTCAACAGAACTAGAATATTACTTTTTAATTATTTTTAATAAATAAAGTATTTTAATAAATATTTAGTAGGTAATAAAATGTCTATATACCTGGAATCCATTGTTCTCAGTATTGTTTGGATCTAACATCCATACTGGAATACGCCAGTTTATTGGTTTTGTGAAGTTTTTGAATGCTGAAAAACAAATTACCATACATCAATTTATTTTGAAACATATGAACATAATTTTTTTTCACAGGTTTATTTTGTGTCAAGGGAACTAAGTCTAATTTCCGCGTGAAATTGCCGTACTGTGTGTTAGCTCCATGCAGAAATTAATATGACTCTCTAGAATTTCTTACCAGTCTCCAGATCCCCAGGTGGATTTCTGAATTTTATTTCTTTATCTGAAGTCCAAGCGATACCAGTTCTGAGTACAGGCACATCTTTATTTAAATCTTGGGACTCCACTGTTAGAGTATCTAAAAATTAAAATTCATCAGTAAAAGAAAATGTATAATTTTAATTAACAAATATGTTTTGATAAAAAAATATAACTTACCATTAAAGAGGGAATTAGCAATAGCACCACAAGGAGCAATGGGCATCTTCTCCGATTTCCCTTCCACATCAGCATAAGCAAATGGTGCACAATCACTGGAAGGTGTCAGTGATAAACGGCCAAGAAGTTGGTTGTCATCTCTAGAAAGTTATAAATTTATACATATGGTTAATTTGTTGAAATACAGTATTATTTGTAATAATAGTTTATGTAATAAATACTAGTCGAAGATTAATTAGAGTATTTAAGAAAAAAAAATACAATTTAGATATATTTTTTAATTTATTTTAACTTTTAATTTAGTTTTATTATTTTTCTTAGTAACAATATGTAATGATGATAATAGTCCCAAATATAGCTCAACATATTTAAGATTGAAACAATGGGGTAGGCTACTCATTAACACTAGAAATTTGTGAAAAGAATTAATGAATTCAATCTTTTACTGCTTAGCAAACATACTACCTTTAATCTAAATAAAAACATTTAAATCATACTTTGACAAGCCACAATGAGGATAAATACTTTGTTTATGAATATCTGTTCAACACTTTGCAGTGATTGTGTCAATTCAGAGTTCATGCCTATTATATATTAAATAAAAGCAAGTTCATGATGAAATTATATAAATATAGAAAACCTTTATGTTACTTTCAATTATTATTCTTTCATTAATTGCTATTATATTAAGAAAAAGAAATATTCATACATTATAATTTGAATAAAATTTTACCTTGACTTTACATATCTACGATGGTTTTGGTAGTAATTGCTAAGACCATAATAGAAATAAACATCTCCTTTAAAATCTTCAGTAAGATTAAATGGTATTTTGCAAGTACAAGCACTCAAATTATTTATTTTTATATAATCTGCACATGTGATGTTTTCATCTTCTTTCATACAGTATGTATAATCTATAACATGTTCTTTTACCTGTAATTTGATTGTTCAATTATAAATTATATAGTGTTGATAAAATGTAAGTCTCATTATTATCAATTATCATTTAAATTACCTATTGAGTTTGCTTATAAAGTGATAAAATAAAATGGTAAAAAGAAGCATTGAGAGGCTATTTGTGAAGCTTACCTCATCAGAAAAGTATAGTAAACCAATTCCAACTGGTATAAATGCTATACCAATTACGAAAAATGTTGGAAGAACAGTCCCTGCCGTTAGGATCGGTTGCCATGCAGGTAGTCTTTGCTGTTTAAAGGCAGACTCTACAATATAAAAACAAGTAATACAGAAATTGATACAAGTAAAGGATACTGATATATTATAAAAACATTGACTTACCAGCAGGTCGTCTTGATTTTACATTTTGGTCAGAAGTATCACTTGAAGTCGCCATCACTAAATTGTGTTTTGGTAAACAAAATTATTTTGGTAACGTTAACAATTAAGAAACACGAATTTCAGTAGTTAATCATTACTACCTAATCAAATCAATATTTCACAGTAGAGTTACTCATATAAATGTATTAATTATCTGTAAGTTCAGCCACAGATTATTAAAAAGGAGAAAATTCTAACAAAATCGATGTACAAACTCGATTTCAATTTTACAACATCAATGACTTTATTAATGTATTTACACTTATAATTCGTATCTAGTTTCATGTATCAATTTTTATTATTTAGTTTTAAAAGTTTAGTTTTATATTTATTATATACATAAATTTTGTTACTTTATAAGTTAATAATAATTATTGGCTGATATCAAGGTATTTTTTAAAATAATACCTATTAGCTACAAATAGTTAATAATTATAGGTGATGTGATATTAACGTACTTTTGTAAATTAAAAATATACACCTATTAAAATAAGGGCACTAATAAATAGCCTCTGATTGCAAAGGTTATTAAAAGGTTGTGGGTATGATCCCTACTCGGAGGAATAAAGAAAATATTTAAGCTATTTTCATTTCTCTACGATGGTAAAACAAGGCGCAGCGTTGAGTTACAACAAAGCACTCAACACTCTAGACAATGACTACTATGGGCGAAAAAGCTTGAATCTGTAGTAGGTCCTTCATATGTACAAAATGTATCATTTAAATTAAATAAAGGAAATTAAATTGTCTTTAATAGATCAACACTAAGTTTCGTGTATCCATTCACAAAAGAGAAGAGAGAAACTCCCTCCATTCCAAGTTCCTTCTAAATGCATTCTATGTATTCAGGGTCTGGATGCAGGACCTATGGCGTTGCCGAAAGTAGAGCTCGGGTCAGTACCTGGGATTTGTAACCCAAGAAAAGGTTTAAGGGACCGCTTAAATCTAATCAACTCAAGTCAGTTATATTTCTCTGTGCTCTCGCTGCTAACAGATCAACTGCTCTTACGAGCTGTTTGATAGGTTAACATGATGTATAAATTCTGGTACTTTGTCATGAGCGAGTGTTGACCGCTATCTAGGAATTCCTCACACTACACAAACATACGTTTGACTGGGCCTATTGCCTTTCTACTGTATAGCAAGGCGTTTCGGTGGGTTTATTGGGTACCCCATTTTTGAATTGGGAGTTATTGGAAATGTATTAAGATAAAATTTCAACAATGCTTGAAATCGATCATGAATAAGGGGTGCATTTTATACCAAATGGGATACAGAATATTTTTTTTAGCTTCACGCTGTACGCCGCGTAGGCAGAGGGTACCTAGTGTTAAGGCACTCCGTTCCCCACTTTCCGCCGAATTTTGGAGGCATTGCATGTTAAGTCGCGGAACTTAACGTCGCGCTTTGCCTCGACACCAGAGCAAAAAAAGGGAAATAATTAATATTTCCAGTCCTCATGTGGGAATCGAACCCACAACCAGCCGTTTACAGTCACACGTTTGTGCCACTGCGCTACGACTTTCCTATCGAAATACTTCTATAGTTATTTTTTTATAGAAAGGACAAGGCAAACGAGCGTTCGGGTCACATGGTGTTGTAAACACCGCCCGCGGCTCCGTGTAACGCCAGAGGAGCTACATGGGACTGCCGGCTTTTGAGGTGGAGGTAAACACGCCTTTTGAAGGTAATCGAACCTATCGACCGAAACATTGCCGCTGGTAAGCCATTCAACAGTTGTGTGGCATATGGAAGGAAATTTCTACATAGCCGCATAGTACTAGAGTGCCAAGTATCCAGATGGTGAGGTTGGTATTTCAGTCTGGCACAATATGTGAAGTTAGAAAATTCAGCAGCAGGTATTAGGTCAAACAGTTCTTCGGAACACTCCCCGTGACAAATGCAGTAGAGAACGCATAACGAGGACGCAGCTCTACGTAACGCCAAAGTGTCAAGCCCTGCACCGCTTCTTGACAATTTGAATGGCTTGACATGGAATGCGATCAAATTTAATGAGGCCATTGTAACACAGTCAGATTATAAACGTGATGGTTGTGAACTCGAATCCTACTTTCCTACTCAATATATTTAAGATATTTTTGTTTCTTCACTGTGCTTTCCTGCACATTATGCATGCTGCATATATACGGAAAAGAGAGAAAAGCTGCTTTCGAATTGAATATTGTTTAAGTCTAACAAGAACTACGCTTAAAAATTTGTACGCTTAAAAATTTTATACCATTACTAAAAGCGACTGTAGATAGAGTTAAACCACACAACTACAAAACGTAAAATTCTGATCTTTCATCATTTCACTATGTCAAATGAATCCGTCATTTCAGAAGTGACCTAAATATATTTATAATAAAAATAATACAATTATTTTACTTCCGATATTTAATTACACTTTATTGTTATTTTATAAATAACAAAATAACACCTTTAAATACAGACTAAGATTAATTAAGACATAATATAAATAAATAAAATACAATTATTAAATGCACCTTGCGAGGAATTTTAAAAATATTTTGCATTATCCTCGTTCCTGTAGATTCCAAGAGGTCGTTAGATCTCAAGGTCGTTAGACCTAGAGGTAGTTAGAATTGATCGAGTTTATTAATGCTATAGGTATACTTATTTGCTTTATCGTGGTCCCGTAAATTAAAAGATAGACTCCTGCATATATATCTTAGCTATGAGGTAGGACTTCTTGTTTGAATGTTGGCAGAACTTCTATTTAGCTCACTGGTTCCCAACCAGTGCTCCGCGAACCACCAGTGGTCCGGGATTTTAAATTTAGCGGGTGTTGTACCCAGCTCTACCCAAAGTTATACAACTGATCGAACTACAAAATGACAGAAAAAAATGTAAAAGTGGTAGCACGAATAATGTAAAAAAATTGATCCTTGATCATAAAAAGGTTGGGAACCCCTGATTTAGCTTATAAGTAAAATTATCATATAATACGTGCTTTAACATTAAAGAAGTGTGACCATATTTTTTTTTTTTGGTTGAAACTGCGCCTGCAGACGGTGCTTCTTCCAAAAGTACCATCCTTCTTGTTGTGGTAATTTCGTCATTCATCTTTTCTTTAGTAAGTAGGCAGTGCGATATTTTACTTCTGTTATATTCGTTATTATTTTTCATTAATCCTAATCTCTTTGGCTAAATATTTTTCCTTAATGTTATCAACTACATGAGACTAGTTGTATTTTCATTATTTGCACCATTAGAAGGAGCATCTATACGAAAACAAAAATTAAAAAATATTAGTTTAAAAAAAATCATATTAATTTCAACTTAGTTTGTTGTATTTACTATACTTAGGTATATAATACTAATTTATTTGTATTGATGCATTTTTAATTAAAATTTAAATGTTTAATCCTAACTGTAACCAGGATTATTATAAGCCTTTACAAAATTTTAATTACCTTGCTTTTTTCGTTTCTGTATTCCGTTTTTCACATATACAACTACACTTGTGATTATATACAGCAAAAACACGACCAACGAAATTATTAATATGCAGTCATATAAAGGGTTTCTATAATATTCAACGTTTTGGGATGTGATAATAAATTTTCGTGGACCATTATATATGCTTGATGGATAAACTGAAATAAAAAAAATATACGTATAGCTCTATGTCAATATGCCACGATTTTGCACATTGTCATTACGTGTGTAAATACCAATGAAGTAACAGAAAAAATGCAACATAGTAATTTTATGGATACAAATTCGCATATTTATATTTACATATACCTATAACATATACTATAACATTAGTAATGTTTTGAACCACTACTAAATTACGGAGGTTTTCCTCCTTCCTATAAAGTAATAAAACATAAATAGGCACATGGTATTTATAACCGCTCTTTCGCGGTATTTCACGCACAACGACGATATGTTTTTTAAATACAAAAAAGACCACTTAAGTATAGTCTCTAATATGCACCTTACGTTAATCGATCGTGAAAGAGTTTCACAGACGGTAATAGCAATATTGCACGATAATTTCAAATGATGAAAGTCTTATAGCGGGATAATTAATTAATCGTGAATTCATGAATAACACGACACATCCATCGTTTCAATGCTTACATTTTAATTTCGTTACCATTCACAAAAATAAAAGTTATTGCTAATATTAGTAGAAACTAAATTCTGTTTAAAGCAAATAAACAAAGTTGAGGTCATCGTGTAACTGTACTCACGTAAACACCATTATGTTTGTTCGAGCCATTATGTTGCGCGCGAGGCACTACGCCTCTTTGCCCCACAAAGCGGCGTAGTGCCTTGTGCTCATCTAGTGGGAGGAGTCACCGCTTGTCAATCACTCAATTTGAGACTGTTGAAGTGGCAGACGTCCAGTAGTCTTATACAATAGCCCAGTATTCAGTCCCTCAAACTCTATAGTTCGATTTTAGTTTTGCCTATTCTCTATAGTTCCTACGCATTAGCCGGTGACCATCTCTGGGCAATTTACTGTAGTTTCTCAGAGATGGATCCCGGGTGATGTATCACAGTAAAACGATTTATTATCTCTAAGGGGCCTCTACGTTTAAGAGTTGTGTCCCCACGCAAGCTTTTCAAAGGATCGGGTTCTTCTGAACCCGGGATATCCTAAAGGAGATAATAATAACAACTATAACTTACAATAACTAACGCGCAATACATAGCTACCGCTAGGAAGATCTTCCGTGAAGCGAGCACGAGGTTTGCGTTTTAATTCTGTATTCATCCATCCAATAAATAGTTCGTTCTAAAAAAAGATGTCAGTAATTTTATTTTAAAAATAAATAGAATAAATAAACAAATAAAAAAAATACTGTACTATATTACCAAAAGTGTAAGATTTAAATATAGGTCGTATGTACATATGTACTTCAGTATTGATAAATCTTTACGGAAAAATATTGGTAAGTTAGTTAGTTGGCTAGGTGATGAAAGAACAGTAATAGAATATGAATACGATTTTTTAATTTTTGTCCCTCTCTTTATGTAAGCGAACGTCTTTGGCTCTACTAGTCTAGTTTTAGAGAAATCGCCTAGAAACAAGACATCCAAGTTTTAATATCGACAGGCTAGTGGAAGTACATAGCATGTATGCAAAGCAGGTGGGCATCAACTAGTCTTATAATATACCAAAAAAACCAAATCTTTATCAAAAAGCTATAACGATTAATTCGGTGTATAACTGATTTGAAGTTAGGTACTATTTTATTTATATTATGTTAATTATATTTAATAAAGCTTCAGTAAGTATTTTTAATTGGTTTTTCCCGTTTTCTTATCAACTATTCAACAACTAATTGGGCGAATGTTCAGTTTCGATTCTCACATCATAAATTTTGAATATAGAGGAGGGATCAGCCTGTTTTAATTTCTTCTCATAAAGAACTGGAGGTGGTCAAGGACTATCAAAAATTTTCTTACACAAAAAGTAGATTGCACCTTGGTATAGAACGATAAGATCTTTCTGAATTCTCGGACGTTCGTGCGAAAACTTGCGCAGAAGATGTATTTAAGTTTCGTTCACACATGCCTCACCCCTACCCGTTACCATGTCCTAATGTACCTAATGTATCGTTAACAGCGACGCTAAATATCACTTTTATAAAATGAATATAATACAAAAGAGTAACTAATTTCATATACACAAAATGCCTTAGCAAAGTATACTTATTTATATTTTAGTAGTAAAATATAATAACCGACGTGTTGGTATTAAACAACAAAAAGTCAGTTATGGATAAGTAATATAAACATTTTAATGAAAAAATTGAGTTATGTTTAGTATATTCGTATATTTTTTTCATGTTTACCAACGCAACACCCAAGAACGTACACAAGGGCTCTTTTAGGTGATGTAAAACGTAAATATACCATAGGATGGTAACACTGATCGTGCACCTTCTGCACATGCGTCTTCTGCGGAAGATTCCGCGCGAACCTCTGAGAATTCATAAAAATTTTGCTGATCTATAATAAGTAGGTTAGTCTAATACGCTGAAATTGATGTAGTGAATGACTTATCTTAAAAACCCTTCTTATTCCGTTAATATCCATTTTTACCTTATATTATAAAACATAAAAGTATCTACTGACCTGAAACCCATTGTTTTCAGTATTGCTCGTATCAAGCTCCCATATACTTCTTCTCCAATTAGTTGGTTTTGCAAAATTTAATTTAGCTGCAAAAAAAAAACAAAATTAAAAATTTTGAAAATACCCACGACGGTTTAATTGTAATTGAAAAAGGATAAAATAACTAGAAATCCCCCGCCTAAAAGAATATATGTAACGAGATGATGGGGACGACTTCGTCGGGGGCTTCTAGTTATTTTATCCTTTTTCAATTACAATTAAACCGTCGTGGGTTTTTTCAAAATTTTTAATTTTGTTTTTTATTTTAAACTTTTTAAAGTGAATAGATAGATATACATTACATATTATAACATAATTTCGAAATACTTTATATTAATCTTCATGCAAATCCAAAAGAAATTATAAACCCAATGCTTTCTGGTTATCAAATACTTATTGCAACGCCTGGCAGATTGTCACCGTAACATTTTCAGGAAATTTAAGTCTAACCAAATCAGTAAAAATCACAAAACCCACTAGTAGTTTTGATTTTGAACAAACTAATTTGTACTGGAGCGCCCCGTGGTAGTTCGTGATATGGCATATAAAAACACGCAACAATTAAACCTGAACCTATCACAGAAAACTGCATCTATATATAGGTTTCACACAAAAAATACAAGCAAATGCTTACTGCAGCGCCCCCTGGTGATTAAGCCTGACACGCCCTAACACGCGCTAATTAAGCCTGATCCTATTTTTGATAACTGCATCCAAATCGAACTTATAGATTTAACTTTGCATAATTAAATGTTTAATGCAGCGCCCTCCGGTGAGTTCTTAACGTAAAAAAGAACCTAAAAACTTACACCAAGTAAATCTAATAATAAAAACTCTGCCCAATCGGACTAGTAGTTGTGGTTTTGCATTAAATATTACAAACAAATGTTTACTGCAGCGTCCCCTGGTGAGTTAACACGATAAAACATATCCAAGAACATGCAGTAATTAAACTTGAACTTATCATTGACACTGCATCCAAATCAAATTCGTCATTTTATCTTTGCACAAACAATATTTTACTGCAGCGCCCCCTGGTGACTTGTCACTGTAATATAAATTTAAAAACATGCTATAAGCAAAGCGGAATCTGATACTGAAAACTCTTTTCAATCGTACTAGTCGTTTTGGTTTTACACAAAAAAATAGAAGCAGCTACTTACTGCAGCGCCCCCTAGAGAGTTAACACATACATGAAAATATGCACTAAGTAAACATACATGACACATATATGAAAATATGTACTAAGTAAACTTGAATCTATCATTGAAAACTGCATTCAAATCGGACTCGTAGTTTTAGTTTCGCACAAACAAGTGTACTTACTGCAGCGCCCCCTGGTGAGTAGTCACCGTAACGCATATGTGAAAAGAAACACCAATTAAACCTGAACCTATCGTTGGAAGTTTCATCTAAATCGGACTAGTAGTTTTTGCTCTGCATAAACAAATGTTTACTGCAGCGCCCCCTGGTGAATTTTCACCGTAACCAAAAAACAAAAATCTTAAAATATGCACAAAGCAAAGCTAAATCTAGTTCTGAAAACTCTATCTAATCGAATTAGTAATTTCGGTTTTAGACAAACAAATACAAGAAAAATTTTGGTTTTACACAAAAAAGTACAAACAAATGCTTACTGCAGCGCCCCCTGATGAGTGGTCACTGTAGCACATATATAAAAAGATGCACCAATTAAGCCTGAACCTATCCTTGAAAGTTACATGTAAATCGGACCAGTAGTTTTTGATTTGCATAAACAAATGTTTACTGCAGCGCCCCCTGGTGAGTTTTCCCCGTAACAAAAAAAGAAAAATCTTAATATATGCATCAAGCAAAGCTGAATCTTTTTCTGAAAACTCTTTTCAATCGGATCAGTAGTTTCGGTTTTAGACAAATAAATACAAAAAAAGTACAAACAAATGCTTATTGCAGCGCCCCCTGGTGGCTTGACACGATAAAACATATCTAAGAACATCCACCAATTAAACCTGAATCTATCACTGAAAATCTATCGAAATCGGACTACTATTTTTTGAGATAATTGAAAACATTCGTTTTCACGTAAAATGCTTACTGCAGCGCCCCCTGGTGAGTTAAGGCAATAAGACATATCTAAGAACATACGCCAATTGAACCTTAACCTATCATAGAAAACCGTATCAAAATCGGACTTATAGTTTTGGAAATAATTGACATAGTAATTTGCACAAACACACAAACAAACAAACAAACAAACAAACAAACAAACAAACAAACAAACAAACAACCTCTCACCCCAAACACATATACTGTCGCCGTTCCGTCGCGGGTAAAAATAGTAAAATCATCGAAGGTTGCGCATTTCGGCAGCCTTGAGTTAAATAATCGATTTTATCACCTTTCTTTCTAACAATTACATGACATCCCTAAATCATCTTTACATTTAAATAAAACGCTTTTATTATAAACAGGTATATAACACAGTATGACTGTTTTATTTTTAATAAAATTAACGTAAATTAATTTAGTTATTTGTATAAGTAAGCATACATTACCTTCAGTTATGTTATCGGGATTACGAAATTTCTTTTTCTCATGATCTGCCAAAATACCTGACAACGAATATGGTAGATATTTCTCGTCCGAAGCGTGGCGAATGTTGAATGTATCTGAAATATCAAACATTTGTATTAATTCTTCCTGTACGGTAGTGTCAGAACACTCTGCCCTTCTTTTCACCTACAATCATGATACTCAATAATGAATATTGAATCTAAATATCGTGTACCAATAAGTTTTACTATCGGTAAAAAGAAAACAATTGAAATTTTATGATTCTATATAGTGAAGTTTAAACACTTAACCTGATTAGACGGTAACGCATTGCATCACGATAATCTAAAATAAAAAAAATCTTTACAAATTTAAATATTGCTTGTAAGTAAGTCTAATAGGTTGTTTGATCGAAACAAAAAATAAGATTACTTTAAAAAAATGGTTGTTTTTCTGACCATTAAAAAAAGTATCAGCAATTCTTCCACACGGAGCAATAGGTTTGCCTTTGTCATCATATCTGTACGGTTCACAATTTACAGAAGGAGTAGAATTCAATATACCCTGAAGTTGGTTGTCGTCTCTAAAATAGATATTCGTAAATTAAGTTTTATTCTATTATTTTAGTTACAAGACAGAAAAATTATAATTACCTATAGTTAAAATAAAGAAATAACAATTGATTCTGCAAAGATATAGTGTTACAGAAAAGTGACAGAAGATCATAATTATATAAAAAAATCACAGTCTAGCAAATAACAATCCTTTTGTAATAAATTATTCAAAAAAGTACATATATTAAAAGATCTGTGGCAAAGGTAATCCTAGAATCCAAGCTTAAATTTAGATACAGTAAAAATATTTAACTAGAGTTAGTCATCTCCAGTGTAAGCTAACTATTGCACTACATGCATTCAGTTTGGTATGACATGAATGTCTAGTATGCATTCAACAGTACAATTTTGCAGTTTCCGAATATATAAAATCAGGATATTGCGAGTCGTAGGAACTCCGTACCATACCCCTAAGTGGGAACTGAACCCCACAACCATTGTGTTTCCAGTCAAACATTGTCCTACTTTACTACAACTTAATTAAATAAACGGTTAACTTTTAGTAACAAAGGTGTGAGTATATTATAATCCATTCATGAAATGATATTACAAAATTTAAAAACAATATCAATGGTAATGACGAAAGCTTTTTTGTTAAATCTCTTATATTAATAGTGTAAGAACTGAACGTAATAACTTAAAATACAACTTACTTCGAACTGACATAATCCTTATCTAATTGATTGAATGACTCCAGTTCATAGTAAGCAATAATCGGTTCGTTGAAATTGTCAGTAAGATTAAATTCTAAAAGACAAATACATGTGCCTATTCTGTATTTTGGGTAATCATTACACATAATATTTTCCTCATTGGTGCAATTTGTGTAATCTACAATATGTTCAATGTTGGACTAAAAATAAAAAATAAAAATAAAACTGTGTCTCTTTTTTGCTCCATAGAAATCGCGTTTCACGCAACTGTGTTATAAAGCTCAGGTAGGCAGAGAGAACATAGTGTATAATGATACTCTGTTCTGTATTAAACTTCCCCTAAAACAATGCGGGCTTTGTCTTACCAGACTGAAGAAATAAGACATTTAAAGAAAACGTATAAAAATTTGAACGCAGCGGGATTCGAACCCGCGCCTCCTGAATACCGTTCAGGCGCTCTCACCACTGAGCCATGCGTTCTACTAGCCGCTGCGTCGAAATTCTTATACGTTTTATTACAACTTATTTATGTTGTTAGCTTTCGAAAAAGAATTTCGACGCAGCGGCTAGTAGAACGCATGGCTCAGTGGTGAGAGCGCCTGAACGGTATTCAGGAGGCGCGGGTTCGAATCCCGCTGCGTTCAAATTTTTATACGTTTTCTTTAAATGTCTTTTTCAATTTTCCTAAGTGTGGAATAACACTTTAAAAATGTTTAAAAAGTGAAGAAATAACATTAATGTATAGTACTTTACTACGAATTTCGCCTTTGGACATGACTCAATTTCAGACGGAAAGTGTGGAACGGGATGTCTCGAATCTAGATTCTATCTGATCTAAGGAAAAATGAGTAGCCGTATTTCTGCATGTGGGTATCGAACCTATAGCATAATATAAATTCTGGTGGAAAGTAGATAATGGAGTGACAAAACAAAGGAGTGAAGTCATGACACTAGGTTCTCTGCCTACTCTGCTATACGGAATAATGTTTAAAACTTTAAAAAAATGTTTTAAAGATGATACAATAAAAGCGTTATTGTTAACAAGAAATAAAATATCTGATGACATTTCTTTGATATAGGAAAGGAAAAATCATAAATATTACATGCCTTTTTGTAATCCAGTACAGCTATCAAATAGCTTGATGCTATCACACATGCGATTGATATTATTAGAAATAAGGGATGTAATTGTTTAAGTGTTTGAAAGAACGTCATGTTTACGATATTTTTTGTTTAATAATGATTCCTGGAACAAAAATATGAATGCTGCATTTTTAAATATATGGAACAACTATCATGTAAATAGATAGTAAATAGAGTATTTATCCTTGTGGCCATATACATTTTAGAAATTTAAAAACCTGAAGCCCATAACATAATACCAGGTTTAAAATATCATTTAACGTCCAAAGTGTTGACGGTCAAAGTCAAATGCTTATTTTAATTATAATTTACAAGTTAAACTACAACATCTTAATTTTGCGTTTATTTTGTTTATTTAAATTCAAGTCATAATATTACAAAAATATTAAATTCTGCTACTACTACAAAAATAATGCGTTTTGAGGCTCTATTTTAATCTGTGTATTCCAAAAAAATATGAAAATGTAATAATAAAAAATATTACAAAACATTTTTTTTAAATACTTTCAGTCAAACTTATATGGTAACGATTAAATACTTACCGATTATTTTGTTCGAGTTGCGAGCATGTATCGAGCGACTCGTCCTTCACATCTATTCTTATATTACTACACTAGTACACTAATATCTTTCATCTCGCTCTTTCAAATAAAGCAAAATATTATTTATTTCAATAGTTATAGAAATAAACTTTTCACTTAACTTTTTAAAAAATTGCCTCAATTAGCTTATTCCTTTGAAGGGTGCAGTAAATTTTAAACACTAATTAATATCACAAGGAACTAACTTTCCTGTGACTTTTGACATACTACGACTGACTCGAGCCTACGTCATTTTCCCAATTCTCAAAAATGTGAGTCACAAATGCAAAATTAATGTGCCAATTTTTACTCGCTACGTATACTTCCTTAATTGTGATAATATTTTTTGTATAATAAATTCCGTTGTTTGTTGGCGGAAAGCCTAGGTGACATTGGCGAATATTCCCAAGTGGCATGATAAACACATTAATGAGGTTAATACTAAAATACACAACTAATTATTTACTTATTAATTTTGAACAATAGGTATTATTTACAAGTACTATTTAAATTGTACTCCCAACAAGTATTATTTAAATTGTACTCCCAACGCTAGTACTTGAAGCTAAACAGTCGAGACTAAACGCGACAAGTTTTTTTCCTGTATTGCGCTAAAGTGTAAAATCGACATAACTTGCTATCAACGTACGGCTTGGAAAAACCGAATGTTAAAATAAGAGTATTAAAATAAATACAAGACGTAATTTACATATTTTTTTTAAATTTGACGAGTTTACTATACAAATATATCTATTTACATGTAAAAATTACTTTTGTCTAAAGAATAATTCATTTAATAATAAACGATCAACCGCCTCTTATAAAACCAATATAATGTTTTTACTGGATGTCTTTGCTAGGACGACAACAAGAAAAATAATGTTAGTACTTTGCATTTAATAAATGTTGTTGATTACATGTGCAAAGTTCTAAAACATCTAATTTACAACCGTATATAACCCAAATAAACTAAAATAATTAAGTACCTTTAAGTGCCTATAAGGCGACCTTATCAATGGTTTAAATAACTTTTGTTTAGACAATTTTATATTATGGGTGTTTCCATTATCATATAAAATATAAACATAGTGAAAAATGATTGAGCAGCTGAACTACGTTGTTTATCCTGGTGAGGTCTTTAATATACCTACACCAACAAAAATCTTTGATAGTTAAATTTAAATTAACTTAAATGAAATGAAGTCCTACCATTCATGTTAATAAGAGTGAACCATACTTTGTAGTAATTGGAAAAAGTATATCATAAACTCCATACAAATAAAGTTGCGGGCCGCAAACTGTTTGTTTATTGACATAAATGTTTAGTCAACAGTTATTATTTGCGCTCATAAGTGATATAATTGTCCAAGCCACCCTATATCCTGTACAAGATAGCTTGATCTTTTTGACAGCCGGGCTAGTGAAGGGGACAAAAAAATATCTAGTACTCCAAAAAATAACGTTATAAAATACTTTTAATTGTAACGAGATTTACATTTTTCGACCCATGTTGAGCACAGCCAAGAACATCATAACCAGAGTCGTCGGAGCTTGTGTCACCATCTCGAACTTTAATTATTATTTAGTGTTCAATAAAATTGTCGAAGTGGACATAGCGCAACATTAACCATCATCCGATGTAACATTGTACAAGCGTCTATTTCTTTCAGTGTTCCTATTTAAATTTTACTTTGAACCAATAAAAATTCCTAAATGTTTCGGCAAACGCGTCAGTCTTTTGTGTTGTATGTATTTTTTTTAATAATTTTACAATTTTTAAATTTGTAAATTAATAAAATAATATGTGCAAAGCTATGTTGATCAGAAAAAATTACATCTGTAAAAAAATCAAGCTATCTTGTACAAGGTATAGTAGTGGGTACATATAAATAACTGCGCGCGCAGTATTTCATATATGTACTTATATCGTTATATCATTAAAGTCAAATTACCAGGTAGGCTCATTTTCAACTAAGCGAAATGAAATACACCACAACAAAAGAAGTTGCCAAAAGCTTATGAAAACCAATAGATGATCGTCTCATAATGACGCGAGGAACGTCTCATATTTATGTACTAATATGCTACTACTCAAAGCTTAATCTAAACGTTTCTACCTAAGACATTTTATATTTTTACCAAAAAAAATATAATGATGTGAAGCAAGAAAATAAGAAAAATTATGCTTAAGATTTCTTTTTAGCTTTACGCTGTGTTCTGCACATAGCAGGGTAGACCGAGGGAACTTAGTGTTAAAACACTTCGTCCCCCACTCTCCGCCGAATTCAGAGCCATTGCGTGTTGCGCGTAGCGGAATTTAGTGCGTCACTTTGTCTCGACACCAGAGCGAAGAAAATGGAAATATTAAATATTTACACCCCTTGTGTGGAAATCGAACCCACAACCAGTCGCTTTACAGTCACACTTTGTGCCTCTGCGCCACGACTGGGCCCAAGATTTAAGATTCTGAATGTAGAATATATGTGAATGACATTTGAAAAATGTTTCAAAGACTTCATGTATTTATTATTATGCATTACCGTGTTATTAAATATATATATTTTTGGCTTCACGCTGCATCCCGCACATAACAGGGCAATCAGAGAAAATCTATTTTTAAGTCACTTCGTTCCCCATTTTTTGCCGAATTTTGCAAGTGTTATGTGTTAATGCATAACAGAAATTATTGAAAAATGACCCTAATGGATTCAAAATCAAAAAACGAAAAAGTCACATATTTAAATACGTTGATAGTATTACTCTTCGACTTTTGTTTTATGTTGTTGTTTTTTTGCTCATTAGTTTAATAACTATATTATTAAATATAATATAACATTCCATTTTTTGTTCATTTCCTTCCCTATACCATCATAAGCTAATTAATAGAACTGGCAACACTATTCTTGACATTTTTATGTTTTGTGTCATACAGCATACCCTATGCTCTGTCTCTATCTATAGTTGATAGTTGTGTCAGATAAGAGAAGTGTAAAACAACTCTGAAAACTCTACTAAATATAAACAATTAAGGCGTGACAAACAGTTTGCAACGATTTTTATTATTTATTAACTATCACAATGTCGAACGAAAATTCAAAAAATGTAAGTTTTGTTATTTATTTTTATCAATTTATGGTTCATGTATGTGATTGTCAGCGTACGCTACATTTTCTGTGTGATTCATACCGTACCAGAGTTTTAATAATCCCTAAATATTAAACTATCGAGTATATACTGTATACTATTTGAATAATTGGAATGCCATTAGCAAAAGAAATTTGGTGTTTCGTCTACACAGATTACAGTTAGCAACGGATGTATGTGTGTCAGTGTTCACAGCCCGCAGATGCCGGTTGAATATTTATTAAGCGATGCTCTATTTTATTCACTTATTGCTTATTGCCCTATTATATTATAGATATGCTTAATAAGCCCCACATCAATGTTCATTGCACGAATTTGTTTTTAAAATTTACAAGAGTTATACATTACATCTAAGAATTTAATGTCGTAAGTAGTTCTGTAGTTAAAATAATATGATTTGTTTTATACAAAATAATAAAGTAAAATAAACTTTAACCAACTATATTTTGATCTTGCATTATCTTAAAATTACTATTATGTATGACATTTAAATACTTTGTTTTGTTACAACTTATAATTATGGTGGTCTCTTTGATTACACTCAAATAATTGTCATTAGCAATCAGCTTATAAACTTGACTAATATTCAGGATATCCCTATATAAAAATAAACACAAAATGCAATAGATAAAAAAAATAACTAAACAGTTTTGTAATATAAAAAATTCTTTTGATAGTTTTCCAATTTGGAGACACCAGGATATGTAGGATTTGCTAACTTGCCCAATCAAGTGCATAGGAAGTCAGTGAAGAAAGGATTTGAATTTACTCTTATGGTTGTGGGCGAGAGCGGCCTGGGAAAGTCTACACTGGTCAATTCATTGTTTCTCACAGATTTGTATCCTGAGAGAGTTATTCCAGATGCTATTGGTATGTATATTTGTATTAAAATTTATATATTTTTTTTCATACATTTTTCAACAAATTAATAATAAGATTTTTCACATAGAATTCTTTTAACACAGTTTATCATGTAATAAAATTTGCGAAACTTCTGTATAAAAGTAAGTGATGTACAGAAAATGCACAATAAAGTCTAGGGCATACAAAACATCTTCCTTGTTAAAGAGAACAAATTAATGAGGGTTTCTGGTTTTTCTATAATTACGAAAAATATGAGATATTTCATTTACGGTCCAATGATGCATATAGATATAAAGACATTAGGAAATAACTTTAGAACAACTTATTTTCAGTATATACACTATATACATACACTTCAGAACATAGGAATGTAATCTACAATCACTTTTTAAGCAGCCTCTCCAAATGTGATGATGTCTAAATTAGAATAAATATTTATATTCTGTTAATAATAATGTGAACAGTAATGAACTTTGATATAATATTATTCACCAATTTCCTTATTAACTCATTTAATAGTTTTAACATAAGGAATTTAAAACTGTATTGTGTTCAATTTTTATTAGAAAAGACAAACCAGACAGTTCAATTAGATGCTTCTACTGTGGAGATAGAAGAAAGAGGTGTAAAGTTGCGCTTGACTGTAGTAGACACACCTGGATATGGAGATGCAATTGACAACACTGACTGCTTTCGGGTATGTAAATTATATTTATTTTTACAGGCTGAAGTGTAGTCAGTATGAATCTTGTGTCTAGATTTTTATTTTCCTCTTTTGTCCGACTTGAAGACATTGCATGTTGAACAGCAAACAACGGTGGCGACACAGCATCAAATAAAAATATTTTTAATAATGATAAAGATTTTAATTATCTACAAATAACTTAAAGTTAGGCTTGTATAAGATATTTGTGTTGTAATTTTAAACTTGATTTTCATTGTAAATAATTTTAAAGCAAAAACTTACAAAATATTCGTGTTTATTGTTATTTACCTTGCACAAATAAGGCAGGTATATTGTGTCAACAAAAGTTAAGACATTGCGTATCATTGTCAGTGAAAACAAGAGTGTCATCAAAAATCTTATTTACAAAACAAACTTTTAATATAAATCTTTAAATGAATAAAACAGGGCAAAGTCCGAAATTTCTTCCTATTAATCATTAATTTATGTTTGTCTGTTTATCGCTTAATTAATTCTGTGAAGCATAAGTTTGTTAGATTATGTTTATTAAACTGGTTTTTATTACAAAACTTGACCTTATTTGTGTTCGAATAAATGAAATACTAGCAATATAGTAATGGAATAGTAGTGAGGGCGTCGTGGCGTAATGGCATAGCGTCTGAATTGTAAACGCGATGGTTGTCGGTTCGATTTCCCACTCGGGGGAATGATTATATATTATTTTTACTTCTCCTTTCTGATACCTAAGACAAGGTCCGAGGTTAATATCCGCCACTTAACACGCAATATTTCGATTTCGATCGGAAAGCAGAGAGTGGTACTAGGTTCTTTGCCGGTTCTCTACAATGTCACTTGGTGGCTGTGACTGCTCCTGTTATGGGGAAAAAAGTGTAAAGCTGCTTTTTAGATATATTAAATCGCATCGCATCGCATGTCGCAATCACTATAGTTATTTTATGTTATCAAAAAAAGCCAACGACTCATTAGTGAAATCAAGTTCTTTAACAAATATTAATAATTTCAAGTTTAATATAATGACCAATTATATTCATAGTCGTATTTATCACCCACATAAAATAACTTGATTGAAGCCGCTGTAGCGCAATGTGGCGGCGTTTCAGTGTTAACGCGATTAAGGGTGGGTTTGATCTCCACTAGGGGAATGGATACTTCTGTACTATCTCCATACTAATATTATAAATGCGAAAGTCTCTTTGTCACACTATTACGGGTAATCTATAGGCCTGATTGCAATGAAATTTGGATTAAAAAAAGTTGAATACCCAGGAGAAATAAAAAAAAAATATGACAAAAAATGTAAACATTAATATTTATTTACATAAAAGATGCAGTATTCTGGGAATGTTAAATAGGTTATACATTTTAAACATTGTTTCAGTCAATCATCCAATACATTGACGAGCAATTCGAACGGTTCTTGCGCGACGAAAGTGGCCTTAATCGACGTAACATCGTCGACAATCGCATTCATTGTTGCTTTTATTTTATATCACCGTTTGGACATGGGTATGTATATGTGTAAATAATGATAAACTGTCTGTTTGTGGTTATTGCTGTAGATATGTATATGTATTTATTAATGTAATATATATCTGTGCCTTGAGGTTGTCGTAGCACAGTGTAAGAGCGTCCGACTTAAACGCGATGGTTATGAGTTCGATTCTAACTCGGAAAAACATGAATTCCGCCATTCAATACATAGTTTATCAATTTCGGGCCCAAAGTGCAGAACGAAATGTTATGAGGCAAAAAAACATAAAACGAAAATATATCCATGAGCAAAATAGTTTACTAAGAATTTGTTTATTATTTATTTATTTACTTTCATAATATGTATATCCTTTAATGTTTTATTATTTAAATTAAGATTCAATTAACTGTAAAGTAAGTTACAATTACTAGCAATTGGTGGGTTAATAATACGAGATTAAAACCTCGAAATATTTTATAAAAAAATGTAACTTTACATTATTTACACAAGATATAGTTATAATAAAAAAACGATATTATGGTAATAATAATATGTTCATTTTAGGTTGAAGCCACTGGACATTGAGTTTATGAAACAATTACACAACAAAGTAAACATAGTTCCTGTTATTGCAAAAGCCGACTGTCTCACCAAGAAAGAAGTACAGCGACTGAAGTCTAGGGTATTTTTACACATTGTTTATTTAGCTTTTTGTGGAGTTATAAATTTTTGTGTTAAATAATATTTATTTGTTAGGAAAGCAATAATATATATTGCTAATAAGTAATAATGCAAATAAATAAGAAGCTTAATGTTCGTGAAATATCCTCTACTTTAAAGTTTAACTAGAAAGAACAGTAAAAATAATTATCTTGTATTAATAAAACTAATTTAGAATAGCAGATAAGTCGAACGTCAATTTTATGTTTTTACAAACATTAATGTGTAATTATTCGCAGGTTATGGAAGAAATAGAAAGAGAGGGAATCAAAATATATCCTCTTCCGGACTGTGACAGTGATGAAGATGAAGATTATAAAGAACAAGTATGTTACATAATAATTTAGTGTTATATTTAACTAGGAACCGCCTCTTCGATCTGCAAATAGTCCAGAAGAGTTAAACCACAACGAAACACACTTTTGACCAGTAAGAGCTTCAGTTCGCTCAGGTCAAAAATGAGTAACTGTTATACCGAAATGTCATATTTCTTCAATATTGATCTTTAATCTTCGCAATTTTTAAAATTTTTTTTTATAATGTATTTTATAAGTTTGGTCGCGCATTTGTTTGATTTTCGAAATTTTTAGAAAACTCGATGTTTTGGACAATTTACAGTAGTCCGTGGTTACATGTAGATGTTTGTTTTAAAATCAATATATTCCACACACAGGTTATGTGTACATACGAGTATTTGATTATATTCATTCACTTAATATTAAATGAAAAAATACACATTATTCCGTTTTATGTATATACGCATTGCTATAATGTGTACGTCGCTTTTGAACCTGGGGGAGGCATGACGAGCGCATATTATTATCGATTGTAAAGAGTGCAATACCTGATACAGAACTATGACAGGCACAAACGTGTGACTGTAAACGACTGGTTGTGGGTTCAATTCCCACTCGAGGAGTGGAAATATTTATTATTTCCATTTTCTTCGGTCTGGTATTGAGCCGATCTGATTCCGCCACTCGCAATGCTTCCGAATTCGGTGGTACGTGGTGAATTCGGCGGTACGTGGTGAATGAAGTGTCTTAACACTATATTCCCTCTGCCTACCTTGCTGCGTGCGGGATACAGCGTGAAGCTTAAAAAAAACGTATCAATTTTATATGTATTTTGGCGGATACTAATAAATATTGTAGACTTAAAGAATTATTTAGAATTCCGTCCGCTACCCAACACGCAAGATCTCGGATTTAGGCGGATTCCATCTCTGAGGATTGCAATATAACGAAATAGTTATGTAGTGCACGAGTTGAAGCCGCGAGCGGGTCGCTAGTATGTTATATATTTGTTAACGTATTAATACCAAACCAGGTGGGCTAACGTTCAACCTGATATACACTTTAAGAGAAACTATTTAACATATAAACATGAAACCAGGTGCGTCAACTGAAGGCGGCGGTGCCGTTCGCGGTGTGCGGCGCCGGCCAGCAGCTGGAGGTGCGCGGGCGGCGCGTGCGCGGGCGACTCTACCCGTGGGGCGTGGTGGAGGTCGAGAACCCCGATCATTGTGATTTTATTAAACTGAGGACTATGCTTATGTGAGTAGATTGATGGTTTGATGATTTTTAACCCATGGCTAGATGTGAGCAGTGTTCGATATTAAAGATGCTATGAATGTTTGGTTAATAGTGTCAGAGCTTGAAAAATATATAAATAATTTAACGCTGGTAGTAGAAGGCATAGCTTAGTGATCAGAACACGTGGACGGTTTCTAAGAGGTGCAGGATCGAATTCCGCTGCGTTCAAAATTTTATACGTTTTTTTTTAAATATTAAAATAATATACTTTTATAGACTTTTCAAAAAAATACCTAAGATTGAACTAAAACTTAAACGTATGTATGAATGTAAAACCTAAGGATATCTTACTATTTAAGTTTCTAACAGCAATTAGTGATTCACTTGAGTCAATGACTGATAAGGCAGGGAGTCGTATTGCTTATCAGTTATGTATATATGCATTTATTTAATTATGTTTGTTACTCGTGTATATAAGAATCTCTTTATACAAAGTGGAAAGGGAAGTGGGCATTGCAAATATTATTCTTATAGATGATAAATTTTGGTTTTTATTTTTTTAATTTTTACTTATTTTATTTTGGTTATTCGTTCACATTTAATTTAAATAAAGAACAAAGAAACAATAATCATACAACTGATTGCAGTTTTTTTTATTTAGATGCAGGTACATGCGTATTTAGAATTTATAACGTTTACGTTTCTGAGATGACAACTACTTTCTTACTAATATAACAATTTCTGTTAGAAATAAACGCGTTGTTTATCTCAAAAATCATTGATGATGAATGATATTGATTTAAACACTTTTTTAACTGGTATATTTTAGTATAGTTTACTTCATATATAATAGCTTCTCTCTGGCTATGCAGGGAAAAGCATCACGATGCTTTATTACAATCAGATCGGAATTCTTAAGTAAAAAAACATACAAGAATCTAAATTATATCGCCGACCGGCGAAAAAACGAAATAGTGATAGTATTTCGTTATATTATTAATTTGTTATGTATAATCATATTAATGAATCGTTAAAATGCTTGAAATTTTACGTTACAAGGTAAAGATCAAATAATATATTTTTAAAGAGTTATTCCACACTTAAGAAAATTGAAAAAGATCGAATCCCGCTGCGTTCAAATTTTTATACGTTTTCCTTAAATTTCTTTTTCAAATAAAATATTGTTTGTATTTTTTTTGTTCATCAATAATATTTTTTTTATTACAGTACACACATGCAAGACTTGCAAGAGGTGACTCAAGAGGTGCACTACGAAAACTATCGCTCCGAGCGTCTCGCGCGCAACGGACAGATACCCAAGCGACACACGTATGTATTGATATTTGTGTGGATAATTATTAAATTAAATAAAATAGCTTCACGCTATATCCCGCACACAGCAGGGTAGGCAGAGGGAACCTAGTGTTAAGACACTTCGTTCCCCACTTTCCGCTGAATTCGGAGACTTGCGTGTTAAGTGGCGGAACTTAACGCCGCGCTTTACCTCGACACCAGAGCGAAGAAAATGGAAATATAATTTCCACTCCTCGAGTGGGAATCGAACCCACAACCAGTCGCTTACAGTCACACTCTTGTGCCACTGGGCCACGACTGGCCACTTTATGTAGATGAATATTTCTTATTTTTATATAATTGGCTTATATATTGATTTTTTATCTAGCAATACATACGATTAATGGTATGCAAAATCGACATTTCCTTCCGTTTTAATAATTTTTAATATATTTTTAAATTAAATAATTTTATTACATGTAAAAACCGATAAATTGTTAAGTTTTATGAATTTAAAATATAATTTATAATTAATATAATAATATATATTTTGTAGTTCTACTGAGAGTGGCTTGAGTGAATCAGACTCTGGCCTCACTAACGGATCTAATGATGATGCTGCGGAACGCGAGCGCGCCCTGCGTGAGAAGGTAACCCATTAATAAATCAAAATAAACTCAAAATTTCCATGACAGCTGTAGTTTTTAAATTACACATTTTTTATGGCGCATGTTATACCTTACTTCTAGTAGTAAAGTATCTTTCACAACCCTTCTTGGAAATTACATTAAATTTATTCATTACTCCAAAAGGTATTTATTTCCAATCTTGTATGATAAGACGATACTGTCTATTAGGAGTTATTATATTTTTGCTGCCTACCTAAAAATACCAAAAAAATACATTTTTTTAATGTTAAATAAGTATTTCTATAAGAAAAAAATATCTAAAATTTACCATTTTGTCGTTTCTAGGAGGCTGAGCTGCGACGTATGCAAGAGATGCTCGAGCAAATGCAACGCCAAATGCAGCTGCAGGCGGCGGCCAATACTACTTCCGCATAGTGCACCCGCGCCGCACAGGTAATTTTATTTTATGTGGATTAATATATTATTACAATTATTTCAACGATTTAAAAAACAATGGATGTTATTTTAGTTGAAACAGAATATTAAATTCTATCCATAAAACCACATTATGAACAACTTATTTTATTTACTTATGCGCTTATGTAGTTTTTAAGTACAATTTATGAGACTTTTCTTATTTTCTTTAGATAACCTTTTAATATATTTTTATATATATTTTTGTATATGATTGCGGCACCACTTTGTTTTTTAGATGGTTTTCTTCTTTCAAATGCTTGCTTGTGTTGGTGATTCAAATAAATAAAACAGAATCTATTCAAGCCCACTTTATAGCCATTGAAGTTTAACTTCTTTATAAAAAAATAGTTATTTGAAATATGATTAAAAAATAATACTTTAAGATATATTTTTTATTATCATATAACAGTTGGGTTTGAAAAAGTATAAAATACATGTTAATAATATTAATTGTATACTAAACGAAAAAATAATGAACTTATGATAATAAATAATAAAACCGATTTTAAACACAATTTTTTCCAGCTGGAAACAGGTAGGGCGGTCCAGCTGGCGGAGGCTTGTGACGTAGTTACCTCCATACTACGCGTCATACCTTACTGCGTGACATCCACCTAAGGAAATATGGACTTTGTAATAATATACACACCTCTCTTTCGCTCTATAACTCTCTCTTTACTAACGACCCGCTTTTGTCATTTCGTACAGTCCAGTGTGAAAATTTGAATTATTAAATATCATGCTTAATTAGCGACCTGTGGATAGTAAAAAGGTGCTAGCAGATAACAATTTAATATAAAAGTGTGGAGTCCCTAAATAAAATAATAGTTACTGCATTTTTTTATATACATTATATTTTTTTGTTTCTTGTTAGCCATAGGATATGTAACTTACTTATTATCCACAGTGTATGCTAATATTGGATAGTAAAATGTACTTTTGTAATTAATTGTACTTCATAATACACCAAAATACATTCAAAAGGTTGGCATTTAGCACAATATGATCACATTAAGTGACTAATAGCACGCAGAGTCGGCAATTAATAGGATTAATCATAGTTAAAAGCTGATTGACATTAAGTGTGGTATTTAATGAGTAAGTGACATGTAGATCTGAGTTATTAACAATTTACAGTTCCATTAGTTATACGATATACATTTACATGTAAAGATATGCATGGAAACAAAACCCAAAATTCTAATATTGATAAAAAAAGTTTAAATTTTGTGCATCATACTCTTAAAAGACATGTTAAATAATATTAAATCTGTTAAATATTATATTTACAAAATTTGTGACAGAAAAGACTAAAAATAATATCGTTTCGCAATGAAAATTGCAAAACAAATTGTGTTAATATGATATGTAATATGGACTTAGAACATTCAGCACATAACCAGAACTGACACATAAAAAATGCGATAGTCTTTTATCCATGCATATCTGAATACATAAAAAACATACACTACAGTAAATAAGTCAATTTATATAATTACACTGTCCAGGCCATTTACCCTTAGACGCTATTAGATAAATATTAAAAGTTCCATATTCGTTTCTCATTATATAATACTTAAGAATACTAAAATAAATATATTCCTCCTAATTATAATTAGATATTATTAATAATAATGGAAATTATCATTGTAATTAATTAAATAATCATTGTATATTAGTTTTAAAATGTCATTATTCATTATGGCTTAGAAAAAGACTAGCACTTTTCATACAAACATATCTACGAATAAGTTTTTTTTCGTTTTGATGTTCATTTTGATTAGAAATGGTGATTCTAAATTGAAGATTGCATCAATATAATAGAACTTTGTCCATTGCTTAAAAATCTATATTAAATTTTAAAAATATCAAAGAAAACGTTACATACAGTTATGATTTATGACTTTTTATGGGTATGATAAAAAATGTAATAATCATTTTAATTCAATTTCAATTAAAAAATATTATTTTATTGTATTACACCAAATGTAATTTTTAGTATTAGAATTTGTGTTTATTTCACATATTACAGTTACAATGATCTTAATCAATATTAGTATGATATGAACATATATTTTATTATTAGATTTTTTTATATATTACAAGATTTATATCGAATTTAGTATTAATGAATGTATTTGCAATAATAATCGAATATACTTAGTTATAGTTGCTTGTGTTATATACACTTTTTCTACGTTTCGAATAGTAAGTCTTTTTTCGCTTTTATAGTATTCAGGTTTTTTTACAATATAGAGAAAATTCAAGTCCAGAGCTCAAAAGCTTTTTTGAAATTTTTATATATTTCAATTTTTTTTTTAATACAAACTTGCAATGACAATACTCGCCTAATTAATTAAGTTGTTTTGATTTAGAGCAGTTTTTATATGACATATATATTATATGCTAAGTGTGTAACAGTTTACAGTTTAAATAATTTTCAATATTAATATGAATATGTAAAATAAAATTTGTTTCTGATTTTAAATAAATGCAATTTTTTTGCTTATATTAATTGAAATTACTTATGTTAAAAGTTTTTTAATTTTCAATATGACTTCAGAGATAAGGATATGTATTGTCAAACTTAGCTTACAAAGATAAATAAATAGATAATGTTCCAATTTATGAATTTATAAAAGGTATATTTTAATTATGTTAATAAAAAAGGTTGATTTAAATTTCGTATTAATATTTTTAACGTTTAATTGTATGTATACATATCCTTGTCTCTCTTTATACATGACACAATTTTAAGACTTGTATTATTCAATGATAGTATTATTTTCTTATTATTTGACTGATTTTGAATCTTCCGTTTTTACTTATCGATTTTATATTTTTAATTTGTGTTTATTTAAGAATGTAAACGTCATGATATTTTGATTTATATTCCATAATTATAAGATAAAAAAATAGTGAAATAGCTGACATTGGTATAGAACAATTTGATAGACGATTGTACTTAAAGTTAACAAATCTCGAATACATATGATTTGATAATTTTGAAATATTAAATAGCTGATCTAGGAACTCTTCTTTGAAGAGCTTAAAAGCTCCATTCGGTGCATTTATAAATTACGTAGATATAGATAATGAAAAAACGTGATGAGTAAAAGTAATAATACTAAATTTATAAGTATAAGGTTATCATTGGCTAGAATATCATAGTAGATGTAATTGGTGCCAAAATTGTGATTCAAGGGTTGGTTCTTAATATCTTCAGAACGAGGGAAAGTCAACGAAATGGAATATATTATCATGATCTTTAACCAAATTATTACAGTAAAAACCTATGTAATCATATTTTTATATAAAATAAAGTAAAATTAAATATGTTTTGTTTTATTAACCTACTCCTATCATTTTTACTCCCCTCCATCTTAGTGCAGCGATTCGTTATACCTTGTACAAGATAGCTTGATCTTTTTGACAGATGTATTTTTTCCTGATGGACATAACTTTGCAATGACGTACTTATTATTGTCTTAATTTAATGATTTAAATAATTGTAAAAGATTTTAAATATGCACGTAACACAAAAATCCCTAAAGATTCAAGGGTTATCCGATTTTATTGCTTCAAAGTAAAATTTTAATAGGAACACTAACAGTAATATACGCTTGTATAACGTTGCATCGGATGATGGTTAATGATGCGCAATGACTTCGACAATTTTATTAAACACGAAATAATAATTAAAATTCGAGATGGTGACACAAGCTCCGACGAATCTGGTTACGATGATCTTGGCTGATCATAAAACTATTTTATTTTTCAACCTTAATATTTACATACAGAATTGTTTTTGGACCGTGGTTCAGACCATGAGAATAAACAACTTTTCCAAAGAAACATGAGTCGAAAAGTGTAATTTTCGTCACAGTTAAAAGTATTTTAAAACGTAATTTTTTGGACTACTAGTTTTTTTTTGTTTCCCATCACTAGCTTGGCTGTCAAAAAGAACAGGCTGGCTTATACAGGATATAAATAACAGATTGTATTATTAATTATGAAATAAAATTTGATAGGAAAGGGTTTCGTATTGCCAACAGCAGTCTTAAGCATTGAAACGGAATCGTAGTACATATCTCTGACAATGTCAATATAGGCCTCAGTGATCCCTTTGGATTGCAATGCCCACCAGACACTTCGTGCAGTCAAAGGCATTCTGCATATCTAGGAATGCCACAGGCCGACCTCTTCTTTTTCTCCTGTATTCTGAGGGCAAAAATGGCGTCTGAGGTGCCCGATGCTGGCTGAAATCCATATTGACATTCAGAGACAGTACACTCTCGGCAGAACCTGAGGTCGATCATGCGCTCAAAGAGCTTCATGGCATGACTTATAACATCTTAACGCCCCTATAACTACCACAATAATGAACACTGCCCTTTCTTTTATATATAAGGGGAATAAAGCTATAACGCCACTGACGTGCCATAGTCCCAGTGTTCAAGCTGCGGTTGAAAAGGTCCGTCAGTATGAGCACACTAAGAGAGCCCAATGATTTCCACGCTTCGATCGGAATGTCGTGAGGTCCCACCGTAACATGTCCATCTATCCTTCACGGCAGCGTTGCCCTGGAAATCTTCGACGCAAAGACATTTTGGGATGTCTTGCGTCGCTTTATCCCGAGCTTGTGCCAATTTGTAAATGAGCTTCTACCCCTCCGGAGTTTCAAGTGTATCGTATAATGTTGATAACCTGTCACTGCGGGCTCTAGCAACAGCCCTTTACTGGCACGTTTCGCAGCTATGTACTCTAGTCTGTCTTTAAGAGAGTTGGATTACTACCACTTCTTAAAGGCAACTTTCTTCGCACGAATCACCCCTTGGACTTCGTTATTCCACCACCATGTTTCCTAGTCGATTCCCTACAAAACCCAAAACCTCGTTTACCTGCTGCGATAATTGCTGATTGGGCTCGATCCAAAACTTCCTGAGCAGTTTCGGTCTTAATCGATAGATTTTGACTCTCAACCTGTACCCGAAAGTGGGTCTGCATTAGTCCATTCAGCAACCGCCATCTAATCCGAGGCTTATGTTTGTCGGATATTTTCTTCTTCGGAGTGACGACGTAGTCCATGACAAGAAGACGATGTTGGGCCGTCAGGCTTTCACTAGGCATGACTTTACAGTTAGTCACCTTACCGATATGGTATCGACTGGTCAACAGATAAAACTATTTGAGTTGAGTGGGATCCGCTCTTATACGTGATAAGGTTTTGCGGAGTCTTTTGGAAGAGCATGTTCACGACAGCCAAGTCAGACACAATACAGGTTCTGACAATATATTCTCCGTCTGTGTTGCGACGACAATAACCAAAACCACTATGTACACGTTAAAACGTTTCCGCAGCCTTACCTACGTGGCCATTCCCCTCAATTATGATTACTTCATTGTGGCAATAGAACACCACTTTTATGGATTGGAGTCTTGGAGATAGAGGTATGAAAGTGGTGGCTCGAGGACCCGGGGTCGCGGACCCGTATGCCCAATCCCAAGTACCGGAAAAACACTTATTAGGTCATCCTCTGGATAAAAAATGTTATTATATAATATAAATATTGATAGATATTTCATTTATAGTTAATACTACACTATAAAATGTGTAATGTATGGTGTATAATAACTCTATGGGCGGTTGCCTGTGTGTTAACAATTAATACTCTGTGGTGTCATCTATGTCAATTGAATTTGGCATATTTCGACCGCCATAGAAAATATCTACCAATTTATGCTGTATGTTGTCAAACATTCATATTTTCTTATTTATAAACCTTACTATCTAAAATATGGCTATAGTGGAAGATGAAGTAAGGAATGGTTCAGAAGAAGAAAATGAAATCGAAGTGGTGGTAGAAGAAGATGATGCTGACCACGATTCTGATGATTCGGATGTAAGCATTTATTTGATTTCTTTATAAGAATGTAACAATAAGGTTACTCTTACTTTTTTCTGCGAAAATTTTGTAGGTATCTTAAAAATCTACATTTTGCTATAAAACGAATAGGGTGGATTCACATTTGACGGGTCATTTATTTTTTTTCCTTGATTATGATTGTTGTATGAGCTATATGTTTATATTTTGCTCGCAGAGATTATACTTAACAAATCTTTCTATAGATTTATGTACTTCTTTTGAATAGTATAAAGCACTTCGTTACAAAAGATATGAAAATATTTGTATTGTCTGTATTCCTTAAGTGTTTGGGAAATATGGTAGGTAGACTAAAAATACTGCAGGAAAGTTATTTAAAAAAAAGATTCCCTAGCATCTTGAATTATACCATTTTATAAACAATATGTTATGCTATTGTACTATACTGTTATTACGAGGATTAGAACATAGATTTATTATTCTTACTAGATTTTCATTTTGTATAATAATGCGAATGACAGTGAAAACACATTCTATAACTCGGATTGCTTATCAGGATGATGATGATGAAGAGATAGTTGAAAAAAAAGTAGCTGAATTGGAACAGCGAATAGAGGAAGATCCCTACAATTACGATGACCACATAGAGTTAATACAAGCACTCTGGTAAGCATGAGGAACCTTATAGTGTATTTATTATAATAATTACTACTTTATTATGACATATTTTTATTATTACTTTTGTAAATAAGTATCATTAATGTGTTAATATTATGTAATTAAAGGAATCTTTCCGAGTTAGACCGATGGAGGGCTGCTTTTGACCGGCTTTACCAGCTTTCATTGTTAAGGGCTGACCACTGGTTACTGAGATTACAAACTGAGGAGACCCTGGCTCACTCACCCCAGTCACGGGAGCATATTGCTAACTTGTTTCAACAGGCAACTTTAGATTGTTATTGTAAGTTAACCATTAACTACTTTTATAAGGACTTATTAATATTGGTTCTATATATGCTTAAAATACATAAAAGTAATTATTTATTAGTCCTCATTGAAGTGTTAAATATATCACATTATACAAGGTTTTAAAAAAAAAAAAAAAGTCGATCCAAATTGAGCTAGTAGATAACCTGTAAAACAGATAGACAAACAGACATACTTTAACAACTGTAATATTAAGCATGAATAACTGTCATATTTTATATTTTTCTGTCTGCGTAATTTTTGTTGAAACAGTTACTATATATTTACTTTACATATTAATATCTGACTTTATATTTAGCTATATTTAGCCTTTTGAAGTAAGTAGTAGATAAGACTATTATGTTTTTCTGCTTTATAGTAATATATATATTTAATATGATAAAAAATGGAGGCCAGTTGTGGCCCAGTGACACAAGAGTGTGACTGTAAACAAACGGTTGTGGGTTCGATTCCCACTCAAGGAGTGGAAATTATATTTCCATTTGTCGATGGTCGGTGTCGAGGTAAAGCGCGGCGTTAAGTTCCGACACTTAACACGCAAGCCTCCGAATTCGGCGGAAAGTCGGGAACGGAGTGTCTTAACACTAGGTTCCCTCTGCCTACCCTGCTGTGTGCGGGATTTAGTGTGAAGCTATTTATTATTATTTTTTGTAATATGATAAAAAATATTATTCCATGTACAAAAATATTAATATTATAACATAACAATCTTTGCTCTGATGTCGAGGCGAAGCACAGTGTTAAGTTCTGCCACTTAATACACAATGAATCCAGAATTCAGTGGAAAGTGAGGAATGGAGTACCTTAACACTAGGTTCCCTCTGCCTACCTTGCTGTGTGCGGGATACAGAGTGAAGCTAATAAAAAAAAATCTAAATTGTCTTGTTTATAATTTTTTATTTTTTTTTCTTTTTTTTAGCTTCTTTTTTTCTATATTCTAATATTTATATTAAATATTTCAGCCATACCTATACTATCAGAATGGTGTTCGTGGTCGCTGAGCGCCGGCGAGGCGGTGTCTGCGCGGGCGCAGCTTGAGGAGGTCTTACGTCGCGCTGGTGCTGATCCTCTTTCGGGAAAAATATTTTGGGATGCTAAATATGAACTAGAGAAGGCCAAATTGGACAGTATGAAGTAAGTTTTCGATTAAGATAGTAGATGTGATATTTCAAGTCCACTTTTAATTTATTACCTTCTAAATCTTTAATTCTTTTTTACTAACTATATTCAGTATGACTATATTCAGTAAGTATTTTACCCTCAGAGTTTATTTATTGAATCCATTGTGAGTGCACCTAAACAAATCCATTGTAGCACAGTGTAACAGCATCTGACTGTAAATAGGATTTCAGGCATGACAGTTGTGTGTTCGATTCTCACAACTCACGAAATAAATATATTTATATTATTTTCATTTCTTCACTCTAATTAGGAGACGAGAAGAGCGTCGAATTTTGTCCCTTAACGTGAATGATTCTACAATGTTTCGATTTCGTTTGTTTGTGTGTTCAGAAAGTGAAAAAAAAAGTGTCTTGATACTAGGTTCTCTTTAACTACCCTTACTAAAAATGCTTGACACTGATAATGTTTTCTCAAATCAAAGTCAAGCCAAGCCATTGTTTTCTATTGGATACTTGTAATATTATCTTTAACTTAACGCTGTATCCCGCACGCGAAGAAAACAAATATTAAATATTTGTTTTCCGTAAGGATTAATCGAACCCACAGCCAGTCATTTACAGTCAGGAATTTTAATATGATATAAGAAAATAAAATACACTATTCTAATAAACACATATTTAACAATTTAATTATATATTTAACAATTCATTGCTTAGTGAAAATGATGCAGAATATAAAGAACAACGTAAAAGAGTGCTCTGGTGTCTAGAAGAGGCAGTGTCCCGCCCACTGTTGAGGGGAGATGAGGCCTGGCCTCAAGTGGAGGAGCTGGCTTTATCTCTTCACGACCAGGAGTATGTTGACAGGGTAATTTATGATTTGAAATATGTTGAAATTATAGCTTTATTAAGTCTTCTTTGTTATTTCATTTTAAGGGGAATGATTATACAATATAATGGGAACGAAGTTCCTTATCGCGCGTTGTGAAAGGGGGCTAGGCGGAAAAAATTCTTACGAAAAGTTGTAACGACACTTTTTGCTATGGTAGGCTATTGTAAGCTGTGCGGCGTGCGCTTGTTTCTCTGTCTCTCTCTCTCTCGCTCTCTCTCTCTCTTTTAGAAAGCAAGCCAGATATTTTTATTTCTAATTAATAATAAATTAATAATTAAAAAAATATTATTATAACTTAAAAAAAATAAAATGTTATTACAATTCCTTCACTAATTAATCGAAAGAAACTTCGTTCCATCCAGATGTCCCTTGACACCTCTCTTGTAATTTTTATTATGGTTTTTCTTCTTCGTTGACAAAACAAAACGGGATCTAACTTAAGGAAATGCTTATTTATTGGTTATGCCTTATGCCAAAAAAAATCTTAATATTAAACTTTATGTGTATAACATGTGTGAAACAATGATATATTTATTACTTATATATATGTTGAATTATAAATATTTCATTTTTGACAGGTCAAAAAACAACATGAAGCAGCAGTAGAATATCTACAAAAAATATCACCTTTTGAAGATAAGCTATTAACACTAGAGTAAGTTAAAGTTAATTTACTTTTAATATTTATAAATGTGTTCTTTATTTATGTGTAAAATTTTCTTTGTTTTTTTTATTATCTATTTAATAATATAGTGCAAAAGAATCCTGGGGTTTTAGACAGATAATGAAGAAATAAAAGCATATTATGTATATGAATTAACTGTTTTAATTTTAAATAATAATGCTTGTTCGAAATACACTATTGTTTAAAGTGATATATCCATTGCCTAGTTACGTGTATAATATACGTCAACGGGTCCACTGTTTATTTATATTTTGTTATATTTATTTTCTTTTTCAGAGATCCAGAAGAAAAGTGCAAAGTATATCAAGAATATATAGAAACCGTTAAGGAATTATACAAAGAAGACAAATATTCTGAATGCGATAGTTGTGGGATTCTTAGGGCAAGTAATATTTTATTTTAACTATTTTTAACATAATTTTGTTATTGTAAAAAACACCCAATGGTTGTTGTGGGTTCGATCCCCATTCAAGGAAATAACAGCATTTATTTCTTGAGGAGTGTAAGTAATGCCTACAGGAACAAGAAAAGGGGATATTATATTTTACTGCATTTTATCCATGTTAATATCATAAATGTTTGTCTGTTACATTTTGGACGGACGGATTTGGATGAAATTTTGGAATGAACATAGTTGAAGACTCAGGGTCATACATAAACAAAATTCAATCTGTAAAGGGAAATACGGAATGAAATTTTGCATGAAAGATTTAAATCGCGTAATCGATTTCCGTGAATTTACTTCGAGGAAGGTAGATTGTGACGCAAGGTCAAGGTCGGAAATATGAAGCACTTATAAATATTGCCGATATCGGACGAAAGTGCGAGTGGGTTGCTAGTTAATTATCCCTATAAAAACAGAAAATCATCTCTAACTTATAACATCTTTTGTTTTTGCCATTATTACACATTTTGAAATGAAACTATTTTTAAATGGATTAATCGCGTATATTTTTGCTATTCAAAAATATAAATCAAAAACAAATCTGTCCGTCAGAGTTGGGTAAAAATTAATTGCAATTAACAATTAACTATAAACCATTCAATATTTTGTTTATGGGGAAATAACATAAAAATGACAACAAAGTGACTCTCAACTTCCAACCATCTATCCATATATTGTATCCCCGCAACACTGATGTCTCTGGGCCTCTATCTACTCTATCTAACTATCTATTCATCCATATATTCTCCCACAGGTGGTATACGACCGCGCGACAACAGAGTGCCTGTCGTGCCCCGCCGCGCACGCGCTGCTGCTGTCGGCGGCGCGCCACGCGCAGCACACGGGCTCGCGCGCGACCGTGCGGCGCGTGCTGGACGCGTGCGCGCGCCGCTGTCCGCGGAGGGCCACCTTCTGGGTGCTCATGATGCAGCAGGCCGAGCACGAGGGGAGGGAGTTTGATGAGGTGCGTGTGTGTGTGTGCGTGTATGTGTGTGTGTGCGTGTGCGTGAGCGTGAGCGTGTGCGCGTGCGCGTGCGTGTGTATGTGTGTGTAGATGGTTGGAGAGAATATAGTGTAATAAAAACATTAATGAAAAATTATGTATATATATAATCTTACCCCTTAGTGGAAATCGAATTGACAAACAGTTGCATTTACAGCACGGCACACCTATAGTCGCCGTTCTGGATGTATACTTGTAGTTGATTGCATGTTACATGCATTATTACATGTTTTTTACTTTTTAACGATATTTAAAATATTAGTAATTATCTATGAATATAATAATTTGAATAAAACCTCCATCATGGCGCGGTGGGACAGCCTATGAATGTAATCGCAGTGGTTGTGGATTCTACCTAGTCACGAGGAAGCAGTGTGCACCATTTTTTTTATGTTTCAATCCTAATTAGATAAAGTACTAACGTACTTTTTACTTACTTGCTTAATACACAATATTTTGAGTTCAGGCGGAAAGCGTTTTATATTAGATTTTCTCTGTTGCTCCTGCTATGTAGGATAAAGCGTCAAGCTAAAAAAAGACATTTTTTACGACTATACTTTAATAAAAATAATGTAAATAAATGTTTTTACTTTTAAAATCATTATTAGTTTCACTTACACACATATGCTGTTTATATTTTATTAACTTGTATCCATTTTTAGTATAATTATCTTTATGACAATTTTTATGAAATATGCAAATTATTAATGTCTCATATAAGAATGTTTTTTTGTCTAATAAATACAAAGGTGAAAACAATATTCGAAAAAGCATTAGCTAAAGGCATGGAGACCTACAAGGAAGCGGAGAGTCTGTGGCTGGCCTACTTGGAGCACGCGCGTCGTCGCACTGAATTTGAACGAACAGAGCATGTTGAGAGACTGCGGAGGACGTTCCGACTTGCCTGGGATTCTTTAGCTGAGGTCAGTAAATAATAATATTGTATACTTTTGTTTTATTAAATAAGGAGGCTAACGACCAGTAGCACCTGATGGTAATAGGTAACCTGTGCCAATAGACGTCCACAACGTTAGAGGAGTTGTGGGGGGGAGAGCTGGTATGAGGGTGAAGGAGGGAAGGATAGGGATGGTGGGAATAGAGAATAGACTTGCCTGGGATTTATTAATTTCAAGTCCGCTACTAAAAAAAAAATTAAATAGCTTCTCACGCTGCACACAGCAGGGTAGACAGAGGGAACCTAGTGTTAAGACACTCCGTTCCCCACTTTCCGCCAAATTCGGAGGCTTGCGTGTTAAGTGGCGGAACTTAACGCCGCGCTTTACCTCGACACCAGAGCGAAGAAAATGGAAATATAATTTCCACTCCTCGAGTGGGAATCGAACCCACAACCAGTCATTTACAGTCACACTCTTATGCCACTGGGCCATGACTGGCCACATGACAATATCGAATTTGGATGTAGAATAGGAGATAGAGTGTAGATAGAGTGAGATGTAGATAGGAGAATAGAGTGTCTTGACACTATTATTTTAATCCTACAGTGAGAGTAAGGGTGTGAGCTGAAAATAATTTTTTTTCTTTGATTTCATTTACGAAGGGTTTTATGAAACCACTCTCAGGACGTAGGTTGCAATTGTATTATAATTTAGCCACCACTTGAGAGTTTGATCCTTACTTAAAAAAATATATTAAATTGTTTTTTTTTTTTTTTTATATGTTTATGGTTGGGGTTATATTTTTTATGTTTGGGGTTAAGCACACTCAAAGCATTTTGTTTTTTCTTGTCTTACTTTAAATAATCGGCAGTTATATAATTTCCACTTCTTCAATTTCAAATAATCAGTTCTTGTCAATTTTTACATATTTATATTTTTTATCATAATGTTTTTTATAGGCCTGGGGCGATGAAGCAAATGACTGTGAAGTGCCCTTATTTTGGGCGCGTATTGAGTACAAAAGAATTAAAGATCCTGTACAAGGAAAACAAATTTTTGAAGAGATTTTCAGTAAGTTTTATGTTTTTCTATTAATACTTTTCTTCTTATACTCAGAAATAAGCTTTTTAAGTTTAATTGTTTTAATTAATCATTTTAATTAAATCAATTCTGTAAGATAGTTAAATATTGTAAACTTAAAATTTATTTACTTATTATATTTCTTATTCATCAGATCTACATATATCAAAGTACTGAGGCTAAATAATTTTTATATAATTAAAATTGTTTTATTCTTATTGTACAAATTTGTTTAAGAATATGGTGACAATAAAACTTTATCCAAGTACTGGGAAGCTCTTATTCACCTTGAACGGTCTCGAGATCCACCGTCGTCTGAACGCAGGTTAGTCTTACTCACTCCTTTGTTTTTATAATATATCATATAAAAGTTAATATATAAGAATACTATTATTAATATATGAAAATATATTGAGTATAGTTGTATTATTGAGCGAAGCGAGCGGAGCGCTCTACTGGAGACTGTTTAGCACTCTTTGTGGCGAATAGGCTCGAAGACTACATGTCAGAAATTTATGATATTTTTCTCGTACACTAATGCTAATATAAAGATGGTTCTTAAAAAAAATTGAGAAATAGTGATGTCCTTCAGAAATTATTACCAAAAAACTGATTTCCCTTTGCGCGTGCCAAATAAATAAATAATTTTCATTTGCTTGCTTCATTCAATATGTAAACGAAATTGAGACTTAGTCCAGTCTTACTGCTTCGTGCTTAAAGTCCAGTTACTTGTCTTACTACTTCCCTGACTATTTTGCAGTGCGGGAAGAAGCGTAATGTTGCATTTTTTCTATAAAAAACATATATGTCGGAGAGAAAAAGCCCGTAGCTATGTTTTAATGGGGTGACATCTGACGTCACCCGTATGGTTTTGCTGATCGTAGAAGATGAAAGGTCTAAAAATAAAATTATTTAGTATTATTGAAAGCCTAGTTTACTATTTAGGCATCGTAATATTATCACAGAGAGATCCACATTGTCCAAAGACTGAAGCGAGACCTCTGTGTATACAAAATGTCGGCGTATTTATACTGTAAATAGCAAGTTAAAACTACCCACTACTTTTTATGATAATTTTTGCATTGGCTTTATGATAAAATCTGAACACTTTACAAATTATTATTGAAAGTTGTTTTAAGTCGATTAATCTGACTATACTTATACAAAACAGGTTACGTGATCTCCACCGGCGCGCGCTACGCAGCGTGACGGACTACCCGCCGGCGGTGGCGCGCCTGTGGACGGACTACGAGCGCGACCTCGGCCCGCTCGACGCCGCCGTCGAGTGCGCGCAGCTCTGCGAGGTAATGATGCCCTGCTACTTGTGATTTGATGGTTTTAACGTTTTAACAGTGGACCCCCTACACTAAGGAAAATTGGTAAAGATATTTAGAAAACGTATAAAAAATTGTTTTTTTTTTCGTTTTCTAAATGATTGTAATTTGTATTTATTCTATCATAAACGGGACTATGTATGCATATTTTTTTGTTTGTGGGGAATTACATAAAAATCACAATTAGCTGAAGTTTATTAAGTTCTTAACGTTTGTGCAATTAACAATGAATTATTGTTATATTTGATTGTCACATAAGCAAATGATAAATATTGTATTGAAAGTATTTTAAACCGGATGATGCCAGTGGTGGAAAAATATGACTGTAAAGCATCTGTTTGTGGATTCGTTTCCGCCACTTTACACGCAAAGCTTGGTCGGAAAGTGAGGTACGGAGTATCTTAAAACCTGTGCCTCTCCTGTGTATCTTTGTTGTTTTTTTCTTAGTTTATGCTTGTTTATTTATTGGATATTGACGTGTTGTAATTATGTAGTATGTAGTTACCACTTAATAAAGTGCTGTCTTTGCACTTGTTCTCTAATAAGAGAACGATTTAAAATTTATAAATCGCGGAACTCAACGCCATACTTTGTCCTATCGCCAGAGATGAAAAATGAAAGTATTTTGAATCATTCCTCCGAGTCCATTATCGAACTCATAACATTGACAACGTGGAATATGGCACATTGCGCCATAAGAGCTTCCTAAAACATTTTTTTTTCATTAAAGGAAAAACTTAAAGAATGGCGTGAAAACTACCAAGCTATGAAAGACAAAATGATGGGACAGAAAAATAAAGGTAAAAATGCTCAGAACAAAAAATCTAAACAAGACAATAAGAAAAAGAAAGATGAGAAACCAAACAAAGGGAAGAGAAAATCCGACGACACGCCAGAGAGTAGCGAGGTGAAGAGGAAAAAGGAGGAGATGGAGGTAGATATGCCGCTAAAAGAAGATGGCGGCGGTGTTAAGAGATCACATGACGCTGATGACGAAGAAGGTAAAGAGAATAAGTTTGTTTTTTGCTTTAAATAGGGATACATAACCTATTTTAACAACGGGGCTATCCAAATGATCTATATTTTATATAAATATAGATAATTTGTGTATCCATACTTATATTATAAATGCGAAAGTCTGTGTGTTTGTCTGTCATGCTTTCACGGCTAATCTACCGGTCCGATTTGGATGAAATTTAGAGTGAAAGTAGTAAAAGTTACTGGGTCTAACATAGGCTACTTATTTTTTCAAAAATCAACCGCTAAAGGGTTGAAATAAGGGATGAAAATTTATATGAAAAATCTAAACCGCTTGACCGATTGTAATGAATTTTGGCATAAATATAGTTGATAATCCAAGCTTAAATATAGGCTACTTTATTTTCAAAAAAAAACACCCCGAGGGTTGTAATACAACGAAACAGTTATATAGTACACGCGGCGAAGCCGCGAGCGGGCCGCTAGTATTTAATATAAAAATAGATAATTTGGATAGATAATTTGTAATCTCACTATAAATACTAACATAGTTCTTAAGTACATAATTCTATTGTACTAACCAACTATGAGCCTATGTTGCTTGACAATTTTTTTTTATTGTTATTTATTTATAAAGTATCTGCACATTAAATAAGAATAAATAATAAATATAGTAAATATTTAATATAAAAATCAAAAATAGTAGTGAGGCATGTTTTTAATTTTACTATTGCGTGATATTAACTGAAATTGTATTTCAGCAGCTGACAGCAAAAGGCAAAGAACAGATGACCAGGAAGAAGTGGTGTCAGGGGGAAGGGAAGCGTGCACTTTATTTGTTAGCAACCTCGAGTTTAAGTATGTTTATTTGAATTTATTATAAGAATTGCTTTATATTATGGTCTTAATTTTTTCTGCTATATGAGTATATATTAATTTTCAAATTTAAATTATATAATGTACTTTGTAATTTAAGTAAAGTTTGAAAGTCATTAATAAAGATTTTTTACATTTTTAAAATGATTTTAAATACATTTATAGACAGCCTATAGAAATGTGAACATGCGAAACCCATCTTTAGAGCTTTAGACGACTCCAACATTTCATTAGACTAATTCGACTGCGTTCAAATTAGCAATTAGCTCCCTAAATATGTTTAATAATTATTATTTTTAAAATATGTTTTATTTGTTTTTTAGAGTAAACGAAGAAAACTTAAGAAATAAACTATCGGAATTTGGTGACATCGTGTCAATGCGAGTAAAAGCGGGCGTAAAAGCATTTGGCGGCTCAATATGTTACTGTCAGTACAAATCGCCGGTAAGACATTTAGTTAATATAAATTTTGCTTTTCTGGTTTGTTAATAACAAATGTTTAGGTCTGAGGGCCTGGGTGTGTTTCTCATTTGCGACAAATAAGTTATGTATGTTAAGAAAATTAGTATATTTTGCCCGTGGAGGGACGGGTCAAGAATACAATTCCCCTCCGCAGCTGGGTAGCGTCTCGTAAAAGGCCTGAAACCTAGTAGCTTGGTGGTAGGAGATTCGTTCTCCGATTGGCTCGCGACTACTATCATGTCAAAACGATCCGCCAAACATCTGGTGATGTGTTCCGATTCGATGGCATGTAAGACAGCTCTCTCTTTTCCCACTATCCTAATCCTTCGTCCCTCCTTCACCTTCAAGATCGGCAACGCATCCACAAGTTTAATGTTGTGGATGTCTATGGGCGAAGGTGGAAGGTGGAACCACTTACCATCAGGTGGTCCTTCAGCGTTTGCCTCCTTTATTCAATAATGTAGCTTACCAAATACTTTGTCTGAAAATTGTTTTTATTATGGGCTCTATACAGCCGCTCAACCTTGAGTGGTATTAATCCGTTAGTTATTGACTAAAAAAAAGCAAAATTAAAAATTTTGAAAAAACCCACGACGGCTTAATTGTAATTGTAAAAGGATAAAATAACTATAAATCCCCCGCCTAAAAGAATATATGTAACGAGATGATGGGGACGGCTTCGTCGGGGGCTGTCATTACTTTAAGTTTGCACAAACCTTCTCATAGGTTTTCTTGCTGTTAAAACAGGTTTGGCAAAAAAATTAAATATTAAAATGAATTTACAGTTTTGATAACTGGTATTTTAAAGACTTTAAAACGAAATCTATACTGTCAGCTACTATATTTAAAATAGAGGTTGCAACTGGCAGCCCCCGACGAAGTCGTCCCCATCATCTCGTTACATATATTCTTTTAGGCGGGGGATTTATAGTTATTTTATCCTTTTACAATTACAATTAAGCCGTCGTGGGTTTTTTCAAAATTTTTAATTTTGCTTTTTATTTTAAACTTTTTAAAGTGAATAGATATACATTATATATTATTACATAATATTGAAATACTTTATATTAATCTTCATGCAAATCCAAAAGAAATTATAAACACAATGCTTTCTGGTTATCAAATGCTTATTGCAGCGCCTGGCAGATTGTCACCGTAACATTTCCACGAAACTTAAATCTAATCAAATCAGTGAAAATCACAAAACCCACTAGTAGTTTTGATTTTGTACAAACTAATTTATACTGGAGCGCCCCGTGGTAGTTCGTAGTAGATATGGCATATAAAAACACGCAGCAATTAAACCAGAACCTATCACAGAAAACCGCATCTAAATAGGTTTCACACAAAAAATAAAAGCAAATGCTTACTGCAGCGCCCCCTGGTGAGGTGTCACCATGACACATATACGAGAACACGCGCTAATTAAGCCTGATCCTATCTTTGATAACTGCATCCAAATCGGACTTGTAGTTTTAGCTTTGCATAATTAAATGTTTAATGCAGCGTCCCCTGGTGAGTTCTTGACGTAGTAAAAACCTAAAAACTTACACCAAGTAAAGGTAACTCTAATACTAAAAACTCTGCCCAATCGGACTAGTAGTTGTGGTTTTGCATTAAATATTACAAACAAATGTTTACTGCAGCGCCCCCTGGTGAGTTAACACGATAAAACATATCCAAGAACATGCACTAATTAAACTTGAGCTTATTATTGAAACTGCATCCAAATCAAATTCGTCATATTATCTTTGCACAAACAATATTTTACTGCAGCGCCCCCTGGTGACTTGTCACCGTAATATTAATTTAAAAACATGCTTTAAGTAAAGCGGAATCTAATACTGAAAACTCTTGACAATCGTACTAGTCGTTTTGGTTTTACACAAAAAAATAGAAGCAGCTACTTACTGCAGCGCCCCCTAGAGAGTTGACACATACATGAAAATATGCACTAAGTAAACATACATGACACATATATGAAAATATGCACTAAGTAAACTTGAATCTATCATTGAAAACTGAATTCAAATAGGACTCGTAGTTTTAGTTTTACACAAACAAATGTACTTACTACAGCGCCCCCTGGTGAGTGGTCACCGTAACGCATATATGAAAAGAAGCACCAATTAAACCTGAATTTATCGTTGAAAGTTTCATCAAAATCGGACTAGTAGTTTTTGTTTTGAATAATCAAATGTTTACTGCAGTGCCCCCTGGTGAATTTTCATCGTAACAGAAAAACAAAAATCTTAAAATATGCAGCAAGTAAAGCTGAATCGAATTCTGAAAACTCTAGCCAATCGGATAAGTAATTTCGGTTTTAGATAAATAAATACAAGAAAAATTTTGGTTTTACACAAAAAAATACAAGCAAATGCTTACTACAGCGCCCCCTGATGAGTGGTCACCATAACATATATATGAAAAGACGCACCAATTAAGCCTGATCTTAACCTTGAAGGTTACATTTAAATTGGACGAAAAGTTTTTGATTTGCATAAACAAATGTTTACTGCAGCGCCCCCTGGTGAGTTTTCCCCGTAACAAAAAAAGAAAAACCTTAAAATATGCATCAAGCAAAGCTGAATCTTTTTCTGAAAACTCTTTTCAATTGGATCAGTAGTTTCGGTTTTAGACAAATAAATACAAAAAAAGTACAAACAAATGCTTACTGCAGCGCCCCCTGGTGGTTTGACACGATAAAACATATCTAAGAACATTCACCAATTAAACCTGAATCTATCACTGAAAATCGTATCGAAATCAGATTATTATTTTTTGAGATAATTGAAAACATTCGTTTTCACGTAAAATGCTTTCTGCAGCGCCCCCTGGTGAGTTAAGGCAATAAGACATATCTAAGAACATACGCCAATTGAACCTTAACCTATCATAGAAAACCGTATCAAAATCGGACGTATAGTTTTGGAAATAATTGACATAGTAATTTGCACAAACACACAAACAAACAAACAAACAAACAACCTCTCACCCCAAACACATATACAGTCGCCGTTCCGTCGCGGGTAAAAATAGAAAATTAACATAAAAAAAATATATATTTAACAGAATTCAGTGGAAAAAGCAATAAAACACGACAGAACACCACTAGACGGTCGACCGATGTTTCTATCAAGATATTCAGCGGGTAAAAGCAAGCCCTTCAAGTATCCACTGACTACGGAGAAGAACAAACTGTTTGTGAGAAACCTGCCTTTTGCTCATTGTACTAAAGACGCCCTTACGGATGTGTTCCAGGGGTGTGGGAAGTTGAAAGATATAAGGATTGTCACTTTTAAGTAAGTTTTTTTTTATAAAATTGCTTGTATTATGTTTTTTTAGTGGTTTTTCTATTTAGTGGTGTTTTGGTCTGTGGGCGGAATGTTATGGAGATATTTGTGAAAATTGATAAACAATGTTGAAAAATGATTAAATATAAACTCGTTTAGTTAGATATGTATATGTTAAAATATTGTGGTAGTTGTAAGGTTAGTAAAATTGGTGTTAAATTCTACTTAACCCACGATATCCCCATTTCATACGGAGAGTAGAAAATTAGTTTTTTGACATTAAGTTTTTTCTGCCAACCCTGCTTTTACCCGTATGGTAAAAGCGTGAAGCTGCTTTCTTTTTAATTTTTTTTTTTTTCAAAATACACTAGAAGTACTTTTTATCTAACTATTAGTAATAGTAGTTATAAAATTCCACAACAACATTTATACTAAAATTTTTAACTAACAAATATTCATTTACAGAGACGGAAAACCAAAAGGCTTAGCATATGTAGATTATGAAGACGAAGAATCAGCGGCGAAAGCAATAGAAAAGTGTAATGGACTTCTATTAGGCGATAGGAAAATCGAAGTGGCAATAAGTGCGCCGCCCGCGCGCGCCTCCCTCACCGCCACTGCGCCTCAGCGGGATTACACACCGGCTACCACTATGTGAGTAAAAAAAAATAAGCTCTTTTTTCCTTTAAACATTTTTAAAGTGTTATTCAGAGACTTAGGAAAATGAAAAAGACTTTAAAAAAATGTATAAAAATTGAACGCAATGGGATTCGAACCCGCGCCTCCTGGAAACCATTCAGTTTGTTTTTTTTTAGCTTCACACCGTATCCCGCACACAGCAGTTTAGGCAAAGGGAACTTAATCTTAGACACCCCGTTTCCTAATTTTGGAGGTATTGTTGAGTGGCGGAACTTAATGTCCTGAGTAGCTTATCTTCTATATAAATAGATAGAATTGGAGTGTCTGTTTGTCATACAAATACAAGTCCGTTTGGTATATAAGTAATAAATAGCGCTTTTTACTAGATGCATATGTACACATGATACGTTATAAAACTTAATTTATCTTTTTTTAGTATTGGTTATTGAGAAGTATTCGCATTAAAATCTTCATTATTTATTGTTGTAATTTGTACTGTGAGCAATAAGTTATTATGAAGGTATTTAATGAAAAAAGTACATATTTAGTGTTTTGGTCACAAGCTTCTCTGCAACGTTACAGTAGCAAGTATAATATGTACGTTTCAAATATTTCCGTTACGTTTTAATTTTCTTTAACGTTTTTTTTAATATTAGAGGGGTTGGTATAGAGATCCCAGTGTCAAGACACTCCTTTCTCTCCCTTGCTTACGATTTCAGAACGTTGCCTGTCGAGTATCAGAACTCAACTCGCGCTTTGTCTTACCAGAAAACTACCAAAAAATATTTTTTAATATAATTGATTCCTCCGTTGGATTCGAACTTACCAATGGTGTCTAAGTGTGCTATATACATTAATGTAAATATTTTCAGGCGACGAACTCAACTAAGTAGTTTCATCCCCCGCGTCCTACAAACGCCGTCGACATCGACATCCACAGCAACATCAACAAGCAGTGCTATCCTGAAGCAAAGCAACGGGGATTCCAAACAACCCCTCAGTAATAACGACTTTAGAAATATGCTACTCAAAAAGTAAATATAAAATATAATAATTAATATATTATTATTGCCTTATATTTAAATTTACATCATCGACCCTCGATGTAATGGTTGGTGTACTTATTATTATCTACTATAAACTAAGTGTGAATAATTTGTTTGGTTTACTTAAGTTCTATTTTGAAGGCATTTTTCGTGTTTTGAATATGTTTTATATGTTTTTAATATAAACAAATGTATTGACAATATTTTTTTATATAGTCGTAGTTGTTTTGTTTGGTCTTTGCATTTTGTTAGTAATGGTGAAAATATTTAAATTGAAACTTTTTGCAGGAAAATTTTGGTTACTAAATTTTATAGGATACAAAAGCCTAAAGTTTTTTAAAATAATGTTTGTTAAAATATATATCATAATATTTTATACATTGAACAAAGTATTATTTTTTCTTATTTCCTTTCATTTTCGTAGTAGGTATATCTATGCCTTTAAATGTTGCAAATAACAAAAATATATACATGACAGTCTTAGAAATCTCAAAATGGCGGGATGTGAACATATTTTAATATGTAATACTTGATCATTGAATGACATCAAATGGACTTAAGTTAGCAATTAAACCATGTAATGATAATAATATAATAGTTACAAAAAAGTAGAGACCATTAGTTAACCTAAAAAGAACTAGATTTTTACTTCTCTATGAAAGCCCTAAAAATCTACCTATCTTGAAAGTAAAATACGTAATTTTGAATATATTTATTATCTTATGTGTGATTTTTGTCAATACTTTAAATATTGTAAAATTATTCATGCTTAGTTCTTACAAAATGATATTGTGAATATAGGAATAATTTAATACCCAAGATGGCGGTCTGGTGCATTTAGGTGCGGAACAGTATATGAAAGGTTATATTACAATTAATGATATAAACACATAATATTGCTTCATTCACTTAATTATTGTCTCATTTACCTGGATTTGTTATTCTTAAGAAATGACTCTTAGTTTAAATATTGATTTGCTTAAAAAATGGCTACCGTCTTTTAATTACACTCCTATCCAATTTGTCATCGAAATGTTGTAGATATTTTACTACACGCAGCTTTTTTTAATTAGTTTTAAAAGATAATAGAAAGTTTTACAGAACTGTAATACATTTATTATGATTTTTTGTTAATTATATTATAACTGATAATCTGATTATCCCTATGATATTGTTCTTGGTATAAGATAACTGAAATTATCTACTTTTTTTATATATTTTCCAATAGTGGAGTCAAATCTTATATTGAACATTTTGGTTGAAACTTAAATTATTACCAAAGAATGTTTCATTATCAGAGTAAGGAGTGATTTGTCACTAAGACTTTAGAATATAAGTGAAATTAAAATAAGGCCAATGTCGATTTTGCATAATTTTCTTGGTCATAGGAGTTTTTTGTATAAAGTAATGTTTTTTCGGAGTGACAACATATACTTTAGTTCAGGCCGATACTTTCTGTAAAGGTCGCTCTTTTTTGTTTTATATCTAAATTATAGACTACAAGTTACATTGATAATAAAAGTACTTTTAAATTGTTTATCTGTGTTTTTTATTACATTGTTTGGAAAATTCTGTAAGTGTATTTACTCATTTGCTACCTCTTTTTTCATTTAGATTTTTTTTTTAGATTATTTCTCTTTACTAAAAAACACTTAGCCTCGTTTGTAAAATAGTTTGGTAATAACGTTCTAAAGGTATTTTTTTAATATTTCATTATCAATTAATTAATTAAGCATTTATTCATCCATAACATGTTTGGATTTAAGGTGAGATGTCGTTAAGTCTTAGTTGTAAACATCCAAGAATTGGATATACAACCTTTATCAATACGACTTTTGTTAAAGTATAGTCATTAAAACAGGATTTAGGTTATGACAGGTTTAATTATCTACAAATTAAACCTGCAATAACTAAAATACTGATAATTGACAAAGCGTCTAAAAGTAATTTAGGTCATCAAATATAAAATGAAAGAAAAAAAAAAAAAACAAAACTAAATGAAAAATATATTTATTTATAAAAATACATTTCACACTTTATAATCTCAAAAGAGACTTCTTATATACATCGCAAATAGTTAACAATAAATAATCTATAAGCAATCCACAATAAATGACGTCTGATTAAATACAATCCAATCCAATTAAAACACGCTTTGTACTTGATAAATGGAAAAGTAAATTTTGTGCTCGAACCGAATTAAATACCGACCAAAGCAAAACAGACTAGACTACTACGACTAAAATTTAAAATGGTTAAACAACTAACTTTAAATATAGCAAGCGCATTTTACGTTGATCGGACATATCTATGGTTTGCGAAATTTTCGCACAGGTATGCACCCAATATCAATTATCGATCCTAATCCAAAAACTTCAACATTTGATTGATTTAGCAATCATTTTTTGTTGAGTTAAGTGAAGGTTGAATATGCAATCATTCGATTGGTTATTGCCAATATATTTTGCATTTTAAACCTTTATTTTACTAGCACCCAATGACAGTTGAAGAGTGACTGAGATAAAATACTACGCGTAATAAAACTACCAGTTTATCCTCGTCTTACAACCAATCAAATCACTCCTTTAAAGTCAGTTTTGCTACGTCTATTGTAGCTAGCTTCCGTCCATTCAACATAAAACGCGCTTGCTGTAAATTATAAGAAATGAAGAAAATTACTTAAAAATAACGATTTAATAATTAAAAATTTCAGATGATCTAAAGTAGTAAAATTCACTATATAACAACAAACATTCTATGACACCAATTGAGCTAAGCTCAATAAAACAATTAACAAAGTAAGATAAAACTTTTGTTTTAAAATAGCAACCCATCGTATATCTAATTGTCTTATATATGTATAATCGCTTTTGCGATGATAACGGGATATCTCGTTAAAATAGTTATTTAAGAATTTTTAGAAAACGTATTAAAAAAATTGAACGCAGCGGGATTTGAACCCGCGCCTCCTGGAAACTGTCCAAGCGCTCTGTAAGTTAATCCATGCGGTCTACTACCAGCTGCGTCTAAGCTCTTATATGTTTTTTATTACAACTTATTTTTGTTGTTCAACAATTGTTTTGGCAAGAGAGAATGCTATTTTTTAAATACTTTTACCATTTTAATGGTTATTAACGCACTTAGAAAATAAAAATGAATTATTCGTAGAATAACCTTTTGGTTTGAAGAAGAAATGTAAATACGCGGTATTTTTAAGCTAACGATTAAATGTAAAAGTATTGACTACCGCGGCTTTTAATATCATATAACGTAATGAGCACGATTTTGACATATCACGTTATCATCGCAAAGAGACGTATAAGCTCTAATAAAATGTAACAAATTTGTATAACATTTTTATGGCGTATTAAAAATCACCCAAGTTCATATTTAATAACTAAATATCGCCCAAAAATGGCGATAATAATTTCAAACTTTATATTCCCCTACGAAAACAACGTTAAAAGATATGACAATTTACTTGAAATGTAAAAGTTTTTACAATTTATTTTATTAATAACAGTTAATATAACTTCACAGCAACGTAATGCTCATATATATTTTTTTATTTTTCATTTATAAATATTTATTATATATGTATGTTTATTGATTAAAAAGCTTCCACTCATACTAAGTTTTCGTTTCTATCAATTTGTTATAGAGTATCTATTATTTATGCAGAATAATAAATAATCGTGATCGTAGAACTTGGACGGATATAAAATGTATACCCTTTCTGAAATTCACAGCTTGCCGAAATCTCAACTACCATCTTTTAACTTCTCTTCTATCACTGATATTGATACTAAGAAGGCCATTCTTGCTATCTCTTCCAAAGCCGTGGGTGCTGACGATATTAGTCGCGCTATGATTACCTTAATTCAAGATTTCCTTGTTCCTGCTATTACTCACATCATTAATTTTTCTCTTTCCTCAAGCCAGTTTCCTGAGATGTGGCGAAAAGCATTTGTTCTCCCACTAGCTAAAATATCAAATCCTACACTTCCGTCTCATTTTCGTCCCATATCAATCCTCCCTTTTCTATCTAAGGTTGCTGAATCCATTGTGTACCATCAAATTTCTAGTTATTTTTCAAAATGCGACATTTTAAATCCATTACAGTCCGGTTTTAGAATTGGACACAGCACTACCACTGCTTTGTTAAGAGTCACTGAAGACATTAGACTAGCTATGGAAAATAAAAATCTTACAGTACTTATTTTAATTGACTTTAGTAACGCGTTCAATGCAGTCGATCATGATCTTCTTCTTGCTCTCTTATCACATGCTAATGTCTCCAATTCAGTGTTGGAATGGTTTTCTTCCTATCTTCGGGGACGTCAGCAGTCAGTGCGTATCGGGGAGACTAATTCTGACTGGTGCAAAGTGACGGCTGGTGTGCCTCAAGGCGGTATTTTATCTCCCCTTCTATTTTCTATATTTATAAACTCTATTACATCCATTTTAACCTCTCGATACCATCTGTATGCTGATGACTTGCAGCTTTATGAACATGCAGGACTAGACGATATTGTGGAGGCTATTGAAAATTTAAATGCCAACTTGCGACAAATATTTACTTGGTCATCGAAATACGGCATTGCTGTGAATGCTAGTAAATGTCAAGCCATAATTATTGGAAGTACACGACAACTCGCTAAACTTAATCTTAATAATCTGCCCAATCTTGTCTACAACGGCACGGCAATAAATTTCACCAGCACTGTGAAAGATCTAGGTCTCGTTATAGATAATAAATTGACTTGGGGTGGTTATGTTGCTGAGATTTCCCGCAAAATCTACTCTTCCCTGCATTCGATGATGCGACTTAAAAATTTTTTGCCTGTGCACACGAAAATTCAACTGGTTAACACCTTGCTGCTTCCTATTATTGACTACGGTGATGCTTGCTGTTTAGATATAAATAAAGATCTTATAAACAAGCTCGAACGGATACTTAATACCTGTATACGATTTATTTATAACTTACGCAAGTATGACCGAGTATCGTCTTATAGGAAGCAACTTGGTTGGCTCACGGTGGCTGATCGTAGAAAGATCAGGATTCTTTCTTTAGTTTTTTCTATTCTGTTCGATTCTAATTCTCCCACTTATTTATCTTCAGACTTCTCCTTCCTTTCTTCTTTCCACGATAGGTCCTTGCGCTCCCAGGGAAATTTCACGCTCTCTATTCCAAGTCATACCTCGGGCTTCATGTCGGACTCGTTTGCAGTCACTGGTGTCAGGCTTTGGAACGAATTACCCGAGTCCATTAGAAGGGCTCCCTCTCGTGAAACTTTTAAGCGTCGGGTGAGAGAGTTCTTTTTTAAAAATTCATCCGTATAGCACATATATCTACCAATATATTATTTATGTATGTATGTATGTATGTATGTATTTATGTATGTTTGTAATTATGTATGTATTTAACTATTTTTTATTTATTTAGGTATATATATATATATATATATATATATATATATATATATATATATATGTATATATATATATATATTTATATTTTTTACGTATATATTAGTATTATTATAGTATTTTATTTTAAATATATACATGTATGTATGATGTTGAATGTATATGTATCTATCACCATTTTCATTCTTTTGTGCACCAACACTTTTAATTATTTGTTACATGATGAGGTTGGCTGGAAGAGAATGCTTTTTAGCGTTAAGCCCGCCTTTTGTGCAATTTTTCTGTTGTGTACAATAAAGAATAAATAAATAAATAAAATAAATAAAATGTGTATGTTAAATAACAGTACAAAAACCATTATATTTAAATTAAGAATATTAAAAAAATCATAGAGAGATAGTTTAAAACCTATAAAAAGATATTTTTATAATGTAGAAGAATTAATTTAGTTTACTTTCTTCATATATGTATGTACGTCCTTAATTCTATGATCACGGTAAATTTAATGGCTAACAGTTTTATAATATTGAGTGTGCAGTTGTCAGATTAAATGTTTTCCGTCTTCCCACTTCTTTTTAGATCTCTCAAACGCTTCCCTTATACAGGATCTATGAAAATAAATATTTTTAAAGTTAATAACTTAAGTTTCGTACGTATAAAACATACGTTAAGACACTCCGTTCCCCACTTTCCGCCGAACGCGGTGGCGTTATGTGTTAAGTGGCGTAACTTAACGTCGCGCCTCGACACCAGAGCGAAGGAAACTAAAATATTAAATATTTCCACTCCTCGAGTGGGAATCGAATCCACAACCAGTCGCTTTACAGTCACAGTTTGTACCACTGCGCCACGACGGCGACGACGCGCCCTAAGCTATATAATATAAAAATTTTACCTTCCAATAAAATTTGTATTATGTTTCCTATGACGTCTGAAGTCCATTATGAGAGAGTACATCCGTTCCTTCTGCCGCGATCCGTCAGATGTCGCTGCTTTCCGGTGTTGTTTCGCGCCCTTTGGCAATTGACAACCTGAAATAGCTTTGACACGAGACAAGCCGCCGAGTTCTTTGGTCATTGATATTCTCATAATGTATTGGTATGATACTCACCAGGTAGCCATTACTTGGACTTCAGACGTCATAGGAAACATAATACAAATTTTATTGGAAGGTAAAATTTTTATATTATGTGTTCCGTTTGACGTCTGAAGTCCATTATGAGAGATTTGTTTGATATCTCCTGGTGGCTTGTATTAAGGCGCAACAATGTGAACTAGAAACGTATTACGAATGAATAAAAAGAACTATACATTTTATACGAATCTTTATTCATATACTTATTAACAATCACTATGCCAGCAAGAATAGGTGGCTCTTTAACAAAAATTGCACATATAAATTATTACAATGCAAAATTATGATTATTTATATTATTCATGAATTAAATTATAGTAAAAAATTGAGATAATGATTTTTCAGATCTACTTTTATCAGATGATTCGCGTATATGCCTCTGGTAATATTTTCGAAACGTAGTCTCATGTCTCCAATTAGCCTTTGCCAATATTTCATTTATAGGATAGTTTTCGATCCAGTTCAAAGAGGATACTGCTGATCTGAAGCTACCGGGAGAGGCTTCTATCCCAGCTTCAGAAAGAACTCTTTTTACCCATCCCCCAATTATAGCAGGAGAAGCCGGTTTATATGGTGCTCTAGTGGTAATAAACAAATTTTTAACAGAGCCTCTAAGGTCCTGAGTTAAACGTAATAAGGTTCTTAACCAGAATATAGGGTTAATATTCTGATCCTCTGCAGGTAATAACTTCCAGCTCGACTGCTGATGAGATATTGAATCTGTTTTAGACCCAAACTCTGGATGCAAAGTTATAAATGTCAAATTGTCTATAAAGCTTCTGGTGTCACAGCGTAGCAATGTGAGATCATGTACTCTACGACCAGAAGTTAGCAGTAAAATAACAGCAGTCCGTCGTGAAACCTCATACAAATTATTGGGGCTTGGACTTTTTTCTTTTAAATGTTTTATTAAAACTCTTACATCCCATATTGGAGCTTTCACTGTTATGGGTCTAGCTAATGACACTGCTTTAAGTAAGTGCTTCACGATAGGACTAGAAGAAATCTTTGTCTCCGAAATAGTTTCACAAATAGAAGCTATTGCTGACTTATGTACCAATAAAGTACGGTATGCCACTTTCCCTGTTATGTGTAAATAGGCTAGATATCTAGCCACATCAGATGGAGTAGGTGTACGGCTATTGATATCGTGAACGTTACACCATCGACACCACTTGCTCCATATAGGTGTGTATGTCTTCAAGGTAGACTCCCGCCAGCATGACAATAATAGATCTTTCTCCTGGAGACTCCAATTTTCAGTTAATGTATCCCACCCAAAATGAGCCAGGCTTCCAACCTTATGGTTTTGATTTGTGGCAGAGTACGACCCGTCCTTGTGTTGATCAATGTTGACTCCAGGTTGTATATCTTTTTGGGACGAGCTATTGCGCGATTCTTGAGATCTGGGCGCCAGAACGGCTTTGTCCAATTGGGGGCTACTATTATGTATCGCCCCGATGCCGTATTGAGATGACACAAGACCTGAGGAAGGAGGCTCGGAGGTGGAAATATCCAAGCAAGGTCGTAATGCCAGTAAGTGCTGAACGCGTCGTGAAAGCAAGCGTTCGAGTCTGACAAGTCTAGAGATACATAACTGGGAACAACATGAGCGGTTTTTGACGCGAAGAGATCTATTACAGGAGTTCCCCAGTGTTTGAAGATCTCTTCCGTTGCGGCGCTTAACAAGTGCCATTCTGCGCTGTTTAAGTCTCTGGATAGATGATCCGCCTCTACGTTGTACACGCCCGGTAGGTAGTGGGGATGAAGGGCTACGTTGAGATCGTCTACCAGTGCAAACAGATCCTTTGTCAGGTCCAATAGCCCTTGGGATCTCGTTCCGCCTTCGTTCCTTATATAAGAGACGACGGTCTTGTTGTCGCTCTGTAGTATTATTTCTGAGCCTCTCAGAATGTCGACTTTGGACGCAACAGCGGCAATTACAGCGTACATCTCCTTTAAATTGCAGTGCCAATTCCTCTGATGATTCTTCCAGGTGCCCTGAATCTTCCGGTTGTTGAGCACAGCACCCCACTGAATGTCGGACGCATCTGTTATTAGATAATTGATCGTTCTGGGACTTGGATGAATCGGTGTACACTGAGTAATATTTTCTAACCACCATTCCAATTCCTTCTTCACTTCGGCTGGCAATACCCGTCTGGCACGTGGGTATTTGCGAAGATGCCTGCTGTGACGCTGTAGCGAACGGCAATGCAACCTTCCCCGGTGGGTGACGAAGGTTGCAAAGTTGAGATACCCTAAGAGGCATTGCGCCTGCTTCAGGGACCAACTGCCGGAGCTGAGGAGATTCAATATAAACCGATAGGTTTTGTTTACCTTGGTTAAAGGTAAGGACTTTGTGTTTGTCTTGGTGTCCCAAAGAATTCCCAGAAATTCGACCGTCCTCGTCGGAGTGATGACGGATTTTTCTAGGTTTACGCACCAACCCAGGCTTTTTAGTAATTGAAGTGCTAAAGCCACTTGGGAGGTAAGTGTATTTATTGACTGGTGAACGATTAAAAAATCGTCGAGGTAAACTACTACACGAAGGCCCTTCGTTCGTAGTATCTCTGCTAACCAATTTGTTACTGATGCAAACATCCTCGGTGCTGCTGACAAGCCGAATGGAAGACATGTCATCTGAAGGAGCTGACCCAAGTAACTGACGCGAAGGAAGCACCTGTGTTCCAATTTTATTGGCAGATGATAATAAGCCTGGGAAATATCGAGCTTCACCATCCAGTCCTTGGGTTGCAAAAATGTTGGTAGCTGGCGATGGTTTATAAGATGAAAGGGCTTTGGCTTCAGGTATTGATTCAGCGCCTTGAGGTTGAAAATTGTGCGATTCTTTCCGTTGCTTTTCAATATTGTAAAAAGGGGGGATATAAAACTTGCTGACCATGGAGCCGGCTCCAACACCTGATCTTTGATTAAATTGCATATCTCTATTGACATAGACGCCGACACTGGAGTTTGAAACTTTGTTAATAAGTCCGCTGTTGGAAAAATCAATGGTGGAGTTTGATTGAAAGGAATTCGAGCTCCTGAAATCATTTTTAAAATGGTTTTCGGTGGATTTAAAACTTTCCAATTGGTTTGAAATAGCCTCAGACATTAAATTTTCTCCCCGGTTTATCTTTCTGCCCTCCTCTCCTTTTCGAAGAAATGATATCCTCGGATTGCGAATTGACTTTGGCCTCTCTTCGTTTATTGTAATTTGGCTTTGGCTTACTGAATTGGCCACGAAAATTTCTTGACGTAGATGGTTCTGGAGATTTAGCTCGAGGACGAAAATTATTAGTTTGTTTTGAAATCTTATCAATTCCTCCTATCTTCTGTATGTATGTAGCCAGATCATTAGGATTAAACATATATTCTGAAGAAGGAGGTATTTTAGCTAAATCTTCTTGAATAAGCTTTTCTTTTACCGTTTTTAATAAAGATCTTCGACGCAACTCTATAACTTCCGCGCGCTTCCCACACATTATTTGAAACACGTCCTGAGATATCGATTGATAATTTGACGTATTCCCAAACAATTCCTTAAGTTTGTTGTAAATTGAAGAAGGACTCAGTTCTGTATCACTTTTTGCTGACCAATCAATAATCGCTTGCAAAGCAACGTTAACTGAATCATTTTGAGACAAAAACGCATTTGACAAAGCCGCAAAAGTACGCTCCATTTGTGACCAACGAATTGGGGAAAAAGGATCTTCATAACGTCTCAATTCCTCGTTGACTTTCAAATCTACGAAAGCCGGATACGCCACATAATTTTTTCTGAACATCTGTGTAACGCACAGCATTCCAATCTTGAGAATCAAATCTTTGCATGGAAACAATCTTAGCTACGTGGTCTGGATTGGCTTTTGCAATCGCAGGCTCTTTTACTGATACTTCTAAATTCGCAATATTATCAAAATCCTTTGTAGAGGGTGGACGTAAAAAACTATTTTCTCGATTTTCCGTAGAAGACGAGGACTGTACATTCTTACTACTACAAGGAATTTGCAAGGGGGTAGACGATTGAGCTGCTTGAGCGGTCTGTGACATAAAATTAGCACATAAAATATTATTTATATGACTCACCAGTTGCTGTGATAGGATTTCAAACCTTCTCTCCAGGCCATCGTCTTGCCTTCGCCGTTTTGCAGCTAGGCAGCCATCACTGCTTGACGTCGATGATGTTGAAGAACTTCGCCTTCTAGACGATCTTGGTGTGACGGGTAGCCCGTCTACCCCCGAAGCAGGTCCATTTTCTTCGTCCATTTTGATGCACAACACGTACGGAAAGCAATTTACTTTACACTATAAAGCTAATATTTCTACTTTATTCTCGAAATATTAACCACTTATTTAACGCTTTTTTATAATAAGCGACTTTCTGAAGATGCGAACAGTTTGAAAAACGACGCAACAATGACCAAAGAACTCGGCGGCTTGTCTCGTGTCAAAGCTATTTCAGGTTGTCAATTGCCAAAGGGCGCGAAACAACACCGGAAAGCAGCGACATCTGACGGATCGCGGCAGAAGGAACGGATGTACTCTCTCATAATGGACTTCAGACGTCAAACGGAACACATAATACAAAAATGCAGGTTCACGCGTATGAGAGTAGTCAGGAAGAACTATTATTTTTTATTTGCATTTCTCCGCTTTGGTACCCAAGATAAAGCAGGGGTTCCGCCACTCAACAAGCATCTCGATTTTGGGAAAAAAGTGGAGGACGGAGTGTCTTTAAGTTAGGTCCTCTGATTACCCTGCTATGTGAGAAAAAATGTGAAGCTGAAAATGAATGATATAACTATAATACTATGAAATATTTAGTAACGTTCATAACTAGAACAAAAGATTAATTAAGCATACCTCATAAAAAGTTAATATAAAAATATAATAAATATACAAAAGTACATAGTGATTGTTAATATTATAATATAACTAAATATAATAAGACTGGAAAGTCTGGAAGTCCAATTTGGAGACCTATACCCAGCAGTAGGTGAATAACTATACAAAATGATTTGAACAAGCAACTCACCTGAACAGCGACTGGTGCAGCAGGTAGGCGGAGACGTGCCCCGCGTCGACGTAGCGCACCTCCGCGCCGGGCCAGATCTCCTCCAGCGTGCCCACGTCGTCGCGCGGCACGTACGCGTCGTGCTTCGCGCACACCGCTAACCAACACACGGTCAAATTAATTAACATATATTCAATAGGAGATTATAATCAAATATATCCATATACTTCGCTCTGGTATCAAAGTCACATAACACGCAATGCCTCCGATTCGGCGAAAAGTGGGGAACGAAGTGTCTTAACACTAGGTTCCCTCTGTCTATCCTGCTGCGTGCAGGACAAAGCGTGAAGCTAAAAAAAAGATTATAATCACGGAATATTAGAGCAGCTCGAGGAAGACAACCATAGTGAGGACGATCACGATTACGCTTTTGAAGCCTACACTAGTGTCGCCAGGAGCACTGCTCAACTCCAACTCCCCAATTCGATAAACACACCTCCATGACCATGAAGCTATGAAATGTTAAGCAGTTTCTTCTCCTGGCATTAAGTTTTCATTCAAAACACGTTGTTTCGGATTATAGGGAAAAGTGCAAAACAGTGCTTTGACATAGGTTTGATAGAGATATAATAGCGGAAGATGATAAGGAAAAATGCGAAGTTGCTTTTTTAAATAAGGTACATGATACAATGAGAAATTACAGACTATCTAAAACATAGTATATGGATGGTAAAACTTACATGAAAATAATGCTCTTTTTATTATAAAATTGGTACCAGCTAAATATAATTACGTAGTAAAAAGGATTTCTTAACATGAGAAATGCATGAAGCATTCATAAGCATATATAATTTCATTCTAGTAAATATCGAACCTGTAACCGTGTACGATTTATGGACTTTACAAATTTAATTCTTAGTAGGTACTAAGCACTCTTTATACACGATAGCCACTACACGATAGACAAGACAGGCAAAAATAAAATAAGATGTAAAAACTTAATACAAATAAATAAAAACTTAATAAAAAGAAATATCACTCACCAATAATCAAAGAAGTATCGAAAGGCACAGAAAAGTTGCTCAGATGTGTGCATTCGTCCATAATACCGCGCATAAACTGCAACGCCTCTCTGTCCCTCCAGTGTATTTTGCCTATATCTATCTTCTTCCCACTAGACTTTATAAACGGCAAGTTGACCCAAAGGTCCGAAGTCAGATCTGACACGTTCCAAGATTTACGTTCCGTTTTATCTTTTGCAACGGTTAAAGTATTATTATTTTTATCTTTTTCTAAAGTATTTGTATTTTCACTAATGTCTTTATTATCTGTTTTATCTTTTGCAACAATTAATGTATTGTTGGTTTTATCTTTTTCTATCGCAGTTTCATTTTCTTTAATATTTTTATCGTTTTCAACAATTGCGTTTGCTTGGTTATTATTTTGATCCACTTTTGTAACATCACTGTCTTTTGCTGATTGATCGCTTAAAATTTCTTTTAAATCTGAAAGGTTAATTATGTATTTTATTCAGTTTAAATGTAAATATAAAGCAATATTTAATTATTGTAATAGAATTGCAAATGATATCGTAGGATTACCTAACTGTTACATTATCACCAATAACTTAACATACGCTAGAAGAAGCAAAGAAAGCGGTTTTATACATACATATATAATAGAAAGATTGCTGCTACCAAAATAATTCAAAATTTAATAAAGTAATATAAAATAAAAAGATTAAATTCACAATCTACTATCATAATGGATAGGTCTTACCTCGCGTTTGAGTTTTGAGTAACAGTTGTTTAATTCTACCATCATTTAACTTATTTATATCATCAATATCTTGGGGTTCTAATTCAAAATTTTTATTCGACGTTAATTTATCATATAAAAATTTACTTATTTTATTATCTTCGAGCAGCCTTTTCAAGTCTTCTTTTAAACTAACATCTTGTGTGTCCAAGACAGTAACATTACTAGGCACCTTCGCTTTTACTTCTATATTACTATTATTATTATCTACTTCACCATTACTTTTGGCACTGTTAGATTCTTTGTATGTAATGTCTAAATTTTTAATCGAATTATAATCTATAGCGTCTATAATACAATCTTTTTTTATATTTTTAGGTATATCGGGCGTGGTTTCAATGTTTTGAGAGTAGGTGCGTGCAAATTTCTTTCCCGCTAGAAAAGCTTCGTCTACTATCGTCACCATTTTGGATAGTTTCTCTCTATACACACCGTCAGATAGATATTGGTCTTCTAAAAGATCCCAGTTTATTGAATGTGACATGACACCCTAAAATATTATATAGAAAATTATTAAAATGAAAGATATGACATACAATCCAATTTCGGGCCAGTCGTGGCGAAGAGGCACAACGTGTGACTGTAAAGCGACTGGTTGTGGGTTCGATTTCCACTTGAGGAGTGGAAATATTTCATTTTTCCATTTTCTTCGCTCTGGTGTCGAGGCAACGAGGAGAAGGAGGAGGAACGGAGTGTCTTAACTCTAGCTTCGCTCTGCCTATCCTGCTGTGTGCGGGATACAGCGTGAAGCTAAAAGAAATACCTAGAGGCTATTTATTTTATTATTCGAGTACGCGCTCAAAACTTAACGTGCTTTACCTTCTTAGTAGAGCAGTGTAAACAATTTATATTAACTGAACCTTTTATTTGAAAAAATAAGACGCAGATATAGTGAAACAGCGATATACTTATATCGCTGTCGCTATAACAACGCATATAAACGTGTATATATAAAATTAAATAAATAAATTATGAATAAAAAGAACACAAATATGAATCTATAATAATTTATCAGTTCATTTCTACGAATTCTTCTATTTATTAGTCATAATAATTATTTTACATACCTGCAAGAAAACAGCCGATGCTGTTGACCAAGATAGGCAAGGCACTAATACAAGAGGCTTCGGCCAATTTGTCGCTGCTAACGACGCCATCTAAAAATAAGCATTATGTTATAAGAAATAGAGAGCCAAAGAAAGAAGTATTCGTGGCCCAGTGTGACAAAGTCTGACTGTAATCATCTTTGGTTGCGGGTTTGATCCCCATTCAGTGAAATTATCATAACTTTGATTATTTTTATTTTTCTCTGGTGAACCAGGAGCAATGATTTCATTCCAGGTGGAATGTGGGGAACGGAGTGTAGTCATACTAAGTTCTCTTTGATTTCCCTGCTATGCGAGAAAAATGTTAAGCTGGATTTTATATTTTTTTATGCTATAAGAAATTATTTAGAATATTATACGACTTTTTTGTTTCGAAACTAAACAATAAACTCACGTGCCCACCCATGGAGAGTCCCGTCACTCCCAGTGGTCCAAGGCCATTTCTTTCACACCAATGAAATAGCACCAGAGACTCCAGGATCAAGCAACCACCCATTACAAATATGTCCGAAACATTATGTAGGGATGATCGACTGGAAATAAGTAATTAAAAAATATATATTATAGCTTTCCTGTACCCTATTCCTAACGTTTTCAAAAAAATTTAGTATTTCTTTGTTGACCATTGTTAACTCTGAATATATAACAGAGATTGATATGCAAAATTATTTTGACTCAAAGAAAAAAGTTAATGAATTATGCAGTACTGGTTGCACATATTCATGTTATGTTGCATTGTAATGCTATTTGAATTATTTGTCAATATCATATACATATACAAATATTTGTAAGGAACAAGGCATTGTTGAACTAAATTTTGGCTCGGCGGAGGTGTGTCTGTGAAACTAAGATGGTTAGCAGTTCAAATCTCAATTTTTCAAACTATTCTATGATAGTGGCATTTCTATGGTCTGAGTAAGTGCTATGTATATAATAGAGGATGAATAAGTGATAATATATTATAAAGATTATTTTAATAGGCACTCTATGAGAAGATATAAAAAAATACATGTCCAAGTCAATATTGCCATTTTATTATATAATGAATGATGATGAATAATATATTTATTTTTTAACCCATAATATTTAAATGATTTTTTTTAGATAATAAAAATGTAAATATAATAAGTTTGTTAAGAAAATAGAGTATTACTTGGGACTTACATTTGATCTGTAGGCTTCCGAAGTCCATAGAAAGGATTTTCTAGAATGATACCTCCAATACCTGCTTCTTTCAGCAAAGGTTTCACCATTAGATTTCGCCGTCGCCAAAAAAACTTAAAACATTTAATAAATAATATTAATAATCATATGTATAATATAGTAACATAATACATAATTCCTTAAAAAAAAAATTAAGATATATTTGTAAATAGAAAACTTTATTAGTGTAGCATGTATCTCTACATAGTTATGTATACAGTGATGGCATATTTGCTGCACTATAATTAATTTGTTGTTTGTAATTTGATGCTCGAATGCAGCCAAAACATCTACTTCACATAAACAAGTTAAAAATATCTCAATAATATTGCAATTATATTATATACAAATTATTTTAAAGATTACATCAAGAGTATATTATTTAGGTAATACATCCAGTTTTTTTTATATTTAATGTGATAATACTTTTGGCTACTATATAGTAGTAATAGTAGTATTTTACTAGTATTAATTTTTATAACATAAGCTATTTAATTGATTCACAAAACACACCATATTAATTGAATTCTATTCAAGGAATATAAAAATAAGCAAAGAGTGCTATGTAAAAATTATGTAACACATTGCATTAAACTAGAATTTTACATTAAATACTTTAAGCAATGTAGAAATATAATTAATTTAATATGTTACTTACTTAGAAAGTTGTCAAAATTAGTACACAATTCTGATTGAAGGTGAAGTTAATGTTATATTAGAGTATTCTTACATGGTCTCCAGTTCCAGCAAGATGTAAACACACAGGTTTGCAGCGGGTATCTGGCCATTGCACTGGTAATAGTATTTGGAAATGGGCCTTTTGAGCTACTTCAGGTACAATTCCTGGCAAGTATTTCTCTAGAGGTGTTAAGAAATATCCTTCCAGTATATGACAGTCTGTGAGTTTTTGTTCCTGTTTCGTAAATAATAACACTATAAAGAGCTCAATCTCAGTTTACAGAAGTATAATAAAACAATGAGCTTACCTTCGTAATAGTCACCGGATAATCTCTTTCAACTAATTTAAAACATTCATCGCGATTTGACACTACTTTTCTAAACTCAAATAACCTAAAACATGAAATTTTAAATAGTGAAAAGTGAAAATAGGTATGTGATTTTCCAATTACTTATCATTTTAATATAAAATAACTATATTTTGCTATAAATTACCTTTATATTTACTCATACCTTTTTAAATTTTCCGGTTTTCCCCAACCTTTCGTGAAAAATTTCGTTAATAGTATACTTCGATAAACGGCGTCTAATTTACTTGCGGACATTTTTAGATAATAGGGTGGTTGTGAAATTTGTTGTTTTAATTTATAATAGCATTTACGCCGTTCATTGTCGTCAGTACATTATGAAGAAGAAAATCACAAGGTTGTCATTCATGTCAATATTGTGAACTGGAAAATTGTCAATGTCAAAAGTATTAGCTAAGGTCAGCTGTTTATGTAAAAAATGTTTACGTTGAGAAGCAGCCTATTTACACTTAACTTTTAAACATTAAAATAAATTTCTTCTTTTCAAATTCATTATTGCTTAGTATAATTATTTTTATTTCCATAGATTCTAAGCATTATAACTAAAATAGAAATTTGTGGCTGATTACAACTTTGATGTAGGTTTTAGAACGCTTTGGTTTACACATCTGTTATCTATATTCTATACTACAAGATAAAAAAGTAGTAAATGTATGTGTACATTGTTTCGTAAATATATTGACAAAAAAATAAAAAAGGGCCAGAAATAGGAATAGAATATGAACCTAAAGTTTTTTAGGAGGATAAGATCTTTAATGTTTCTTTATTTGTTGTATTATTGGTTTCGATGAAGAGACACTAAGTAATTAATATTTCAACGTTATAAAAATTGTCAGACATTTAAATTGAAAAATATTAAATTTATTCTATTTCAAGAAACTTTAGTATACAATCGAAGAATCGAAGATCATTTTTTTTCTTATGTCAAAATGCCGTTGTGGCACATTGTAAAAGCGACTTACTGCAAGCGCGATTGGTGGGTTCAATTCCCCCTCGGGGGAATGATTATATTTAAGTGTTCATACATTGGTTTTCGATTCTTCGATTGTATACTAAAGTTTGTGAAATAGAATAAATTTATAATAAGATTAAAGAAATAATTTCTTTGCTCTACAAAGGACGGCGGCTGGACAAAGGACGGCGTCTTGTTCCGTCATTCAACACGCAATGTCTCGATTTCAGGTTAAAGTGGAAAATGGCGGGACACTAGGTTCTCTGTGACTACACTATACGATAAAAAGCTTAAACCAACTTTTTTATATCTAAATTATGTTAATTTATTATAAACATGTTTGTTCCGCATATATATCATACGATATATACAATTAAGGTTGATAATATGATCTGATATTGTTATTGTTATCTTTACAATAACTCTATAAACTGACGTAATCAATGTGGGTCGATTGACTCAGTTACTAAGTCAGAAAAATATACTGGCCAGCGTCCAGCGCCATAATTTTATGCTAATAATGATATTTAGGATGGATAATAGGTGTGTTTTTAAACTGAATCTTCTTTGATACCAATCTATCTTACTAACGATCGATATTTCCCTTTCTTGGAAAGACAATATAGTATCAAATATTTTTTTTATTACCAATGAATATTAAATGAACTGTTTCAAATTGTGTTATATAGTTCCCTCATAAACAACATCCCATAAGGGTATTAACGAACGTTTGAAGGTCGTGCCAAATAGAAATTATTGTTTATGTGAAAACCATGTTGTTTTATATATCTCAATAATATAATACACTCCGGTGTAGTTTTTTCGTGCTCCGCCAAATCTTGAGACTTCGCGTAAACTATATAGTATGGCATATGTCATATATATTCCCTGATAGTTATGAATATAATGTCAATATTATTTACCCAATTTCACGAAATGTCAATTTACCCAAATATGGATCAACCCTAGAATCTTCGTTCTACAGTCAGGCACTATTCCACTGTGCCATGATGGCTTCAATTTTGAGTCTATTTACCTACAGGTTATAGATAATTCACAGTTTGCCTATATAAGCATAATGCAAATAAGGATCTTTTTTTTATGGTATAAAGGCGGCAAACGAGCAGAAGGCCCACCTGGTGTTAAGTGGTTACCTTCGCCAATAGACATCCAAAACATTAAAGTTATGGATGCGTTGCCAGCCTCGGGGATGTAGGAGAGGAGGGGGAACGAAGGATAGGAAATAGGAATGGTGGGAATAAGGAGAGCTGGCTTACATGCCATCGAACCGGAACATTATCAGATGTTTGGCGCTTCGTCTTTGACATGGTAGTGGTCGCGAGCCAGTCGGAGAACGAATCTCCTACCACCAAACCACTGGGTTACCCGCCTTTTACGGGTTTATGATTAAAAAAAATATTATAAGCTTCACGCTGTATCCACACACAGCAGGGTAGACCGAGGGAACTTAGTTTTAAGACACTACCATTATCCATTCTGCCGCCGAATTTTGGAGGCATTGCGTGTCAAGTGGCGGATCTTAACGCCGCGCTGTACCTTGACACCAGGACGAAGAAACTGAAAATATTAAATGTTTCCACTTCTCGAGTGGGAATCGAACCCACAACCAGTGGCGTTTACAGTCACATTTTGGATCCCTGTGCCACGACTGACCTCAAATAAAAAGAATATAAAGTTAAATATTGCTAGATATAATTTTTATGAATTTAAAGTTGTAAATATGTATAATAAATTATTAAGTTATTATTACTATTATAGACATTTAAACTGTCAGCTCCATTTACTCGTACCATACGCGTTGCCTTAGCAACGTGTATAAGGTATTTTTTTATTATAAGGCAGAGGGAACCTAGTGTTAAGATACTCCGTTCCCCACTTTTCGCCGCATTCGGAGGCATTGCGTGTTAAGTGGCGGAACTTAACGCCGCTTAAAAAGAAAACTTCTTCTTATAGAGTTTTACTAAAAGTATTAAATTTGGCATAGTTAAATTTATAGTATCTCTATGACGATAGTTTTTAATAGTAGTACCTAGTAGCAATACAATATCTCAATGAAATAAATAATAATATACGCAGTTAGTAATCAAGAGCTTGATAAATACTTTTTAAAATTTAATACTTTTAGTAAAACTCTATAAGAAGAGGTTTTCTTTTTCATTATTTTTTTTATTCAGTTGAATTGGGAATTTATAGATCCACGTTTAATCGAGGACAATAAAATCTTTGCAGTTACAAGACACACTATGACTATGACTATGAGGTATTTCCAGACTAGGATATAGAGCGGCAAACGATACTCGAAAAGAAATGACATCATTTCAGGTTTAAAAGTAGTTATGTTCACTATATATGGAGAAAAAGGAATTTACTGACAAGGTTCTTACAAAGATAATATTGTTAACATACTTTGTGTTATATAATATATTCGATTATTTCATTATTGGTTACGAAAATTAGATCATCATCTCATTTGAATCAATTTGTTTTAGGAAATGTGAATAATTAATTATTGACGGATATGAATTAATATTTTTAAGTGCAGATTTTGGCTGTGGTTAGTCAGGCGAATTCGCTATGCGTAGGCGATGCCAGGTGGTATAAGGACACTGTGTACCTGTAGAAGGCACGTTTTCCTCTTCGCCACACACACGGACGGACAGTTGTAAGTGTCTCCAGTGTTTCATTAATATAATAAGCGAGTTGTCTCAATTATTTATTTTTTGTGAGTGAAAGTGCGGGTATATTAGGTTAAAATTTATAGAACATATATTTATATGTGAAGTGCGCTTATATGATATATAATCAAAAATTACTTGTAAATTTGAATGTTAAGTAATATTTCATTCATGATTATTTCAAAATATACTTAATATAAATATAATAAAAAATTGTTTGTATGGTATAAGTATATCAAAGTAAAAGTATATTTCATTAATAGTTCTTATATGGCTAATATCAAATAACTTATTTATTTACGCAAAAATACTTTTATTCATATTTTATTTATTTTTTTTAATTCTCCTAAATAAAATAAAACTTTTTTTTAGAATTAATATGAAAATTAGAAATATTTAAGTATAAAATTTTTTTTCGATTACAGATGGAGGGGAAAATATTTTTGGTGGCGTCTTTGGCGCTTGTAGCGTTTACTTTTGGTGTTGAGGGTAAGTACAATTTAATGAAGTAAAAAAAATATAGATCATAAAATATGGTAGTTAAAATTAATGCAATAACTAAAATGGTCCGCGTTTGTCGAAGAACATTACAGAATACTATTTAGACATGGTATATGTTTAAAAAATATATGTGTGATATTCTACAATAATTACTTCGTTAGAGGCCGTCGTGGCGCAAAGGAACAGCGTCTGACTGTAAACGTGAGGGTTGTGGGTTATATTCTGATTCGGGGGAACGATTATTATTATTAATTTTCATTTTAGTTTCACGCTGTATCCCGCACACAGCAGGGTAGGCAGAGGGAACCTAGTGTTAAGACACTCCGTTCCTGCCGAATTCGGAGGCATGCGTGTTAAGTGGCGGAACTTAACGCCGCGCTTTACCTCGACACCAGAGCGAAGAAAATGGAAATATAATTTCCACCCCTCGAGTGGGAATCGAACCCACAACCAGTCGTTTACAGTCACACGCTTGTGCCACTGGGCCACGACTGGCCACACTCGTGGCCTTATGATTATTATTATTAATTTTCATTTCTTCGCTTTGGTAATTAAGACCATGCGAAGCGTAGTGTTAGTGCCAATCAACACGCAATGTCTCTATCTATGGCGGGAACTGATTAGGTATTTGTTTATTAGATTTTTCAAATGATAAAATTTTTCAAATGATTAATTAGCACGTAGATTACTTCCAAAAGTATCATTATGTAGAGGCCATTGGAATTGGACTGTGTTTGACACAACGCGTGCAAACGTGATTAGTAGTGGGTTCGACTCCCACTCAGGAAATGACGATATTAAAAAAAAACAGTTATACGTTCTTTTACCTCATAGCAGGGTAGTTAGAGAGAACTTATGGGGATCATTGTCATTCTGGTGGGAGTGTGTGAACTATGCTTTCTCCCTATGATTATATAAGTATTAATTATTTTTGTTTATTTGATAAGAGGAAATGATAAGGGTTGAATTCTGCCACCCAACACTGAGTATTTTAAATTGGGGCTGAAAATAAAAAAATAAGATTATATTTATTTCTTTCTTTTGTCGTTCTTGCTATGTCGAAAAATGCATTGTAAAAAATATCTTAATATGCTATAAGACCATAACTTAACGTGTTTGCTCATTATGGAACTGTTTGCAATTTTTTTGCAATAAACAAGACGCACGTCGCGTTGTCACCAACCACGCGGAATCAGCCCACAGTAATAATTTAATTGTAATGATTGACGTTAGCAAGTTATGTTGCGCGTGCGCCACTCACTTATACAATTGTTAAAAAAACATGCAGTTAATGTATGTGTCTCCCAAAAAGTACCTAGTTCTTCTTTTCCTTTTCCTTTTGAAATATTTAACGTTTAGTGGAAACTAGAGACATATAATACGTTGCTGCAATAACTAGACCAATATGAAACCAGCTGATTTATAAATGATTTGTTTTTTGTAAATGTATGTCTTCTAACAGTTAACGCGGTGTTGTTTTTTTTTTATAAAAGTAGAAAACTTCTTATTATGCCTATGTCATAAAAAAAAATTGTGTCAGTTGTGAATAATGTCACAAATATATTTCTACACCTACTATGCAGCTTCATGTAGTAAGTGATTAGTGCTGATAAATGCTGCACTAAACAAAGCTGGCAAGCTTCACTTTGTCCAGCAGGTAATTATTCTACGAACGTCGACATTTGCTATTATAATTTATACTGTTTTAATATACAATCTATACGACAGTTAAACTTAACTACCGTGTAGTGACAGGTACGAATGAGACAAAAATGATTCATAGTAATTTGCTAATAACAAACACGTCGAGACTATTTTACGATTTAGTATGAAAGTAAACATTACTTGCCCCTTTGAAATGTTAATATTACATAATATGTACCTAAATACTTAGGGCGGAAAATGGAGAACAGATTGATTTGACACTAAGTTCCATCTATATTAATTACACCGCTATGTACGAAAAAACATGAAACTGAAAACCTATTTCAAAAATCAAACATTCTAATATGCTAAATCCCACGCTCGTAATAAATAATAATATTTACATATTCGCAACTTCATTAATGAGTTGACTGCGTATTGTTAACCATTAAGCTTCCGAGATCCGTCGAGAGGACAAGGACAAAAGGTCCAGTGTGGGTTTTAACTCGTTTACACCCTTATATGGCGGTCTAAGGTTGACTGTCGTCGCCTCACGGTCTCATAATGTACTAAGATTATGCAAGAACTTTTGATATACTCATATGTCGCTTTATTTTCGGCGAATATCGTGTCATCATCGTTATAATGTTTACTTTAATATTGACTAACGAGGACGTTATCTGATTTAAGAGGCTCTTAAAAAGACGCGAACTGTTTTGCAAGTGTGAATATTAGATAAATAGGTAGGTTGATTTTAGTTTTTAAACTATTACACAAGTAGCTATCCGCCCGTAGCTTCACCTTCGTTAATTAACTATAGCTGCTTCGTATTTTCGATGGCGTTTTTGCTCAAGTTAAGCGGTTTATATTTTTTTCATACTCTATTTCAACCACTCAAATAGTTAGTTTTTGAAAAAGTAGGTTGTCCTTAAATATATTGAACTCGGTCAAGCGGCTCAATTTTTTATATATTTTTTTGTTTTTATTTAAAGCTTATAGGGCTTGATTTTGATAAAAAGTAGTCTACATTTGACTCTTCAACTATTTTCATTTTGAAATTCATCCCAATCGGGCCGGTGATAAGCCGTGAATGCGTACAAACAGACAGATTTTCGCATTTATACTATTATTACATAAGATTAACTCTTCTAATAAAAAGAAAATGATTTTCCGATAACATTCTGAAAGATTGTGGCCAGTCGTGGCCCAGTGGCACCAGCGTGTGAGTGTAAGCGACTGGTTGCGGGTTCGATTCTCTCTCGAGGAGTGGAAATATTTAATATTTCCATTTTCTTCGCTCTGGTATCGAGGTAAAGCGCGGTGTTAAGCTCCGCCACTTAACACGCAAAGCGTCCGAATTCGGCGGAAAATGGGGAACGGAGTGTCTTAACACTAGGTTCCCTCTGTCTACCCTGCTGTGTGCGGGATACAGCGTGAAGCTAAAAAAAAAGAAAAAAAAATAACTGAAAGATGGATTCTTCAACCTACAAAAGAGCTAAAACAATCAATATTCTAGTCTATATTCAAACTTAATTCCATCACACAGGTCAGCGGTACTACAGCCCGCGGGGCTACTACGGCCACAACCTCTACGAACACGGGCGGTCCATCTCCGACGAGCTGGTGAGATGCGGACCGAGCACCTGCGGCGTGGGCGCTCACTGTACTCATGGTAGTGTGAGACCAGTATGCGCGTGCTTACCTGGTTACTCTGGAGATCCATTGTCGCAGTGTGTGAAGATTGAGTGTGTTGGTAAGATTAAGTTAATGTTATTTGTATATTGTTAAATTTCTTTTGTTTTCAAAGTTCGATATATTTAAAACGGCATAAACAGATAAGACCAAAATTACAATTAACTATATTAACTGTAAATAGTCCCGTCGATGTAAAATACACGTTGCCTTTGTAACGTATATATATTACTTACTTGTGTAAGTTGTTAAGCATTATAATGTATGTAATATGTTTATATTACCCATATAGATATATTTTTAATGCATTGTTATAAAAAATATTGACTTTCTGTATTTATTCTCCACATACAGTACCTGCGCGAAGTGTTATAATTAGTCTCATGTAAATTTCATCGTCGTTAAAATTGGTTACAAATTTCACATAAAAATAAAATCCCTACATGTTTTTATATTATAAAACTTCACAAATGTAAATAAATAACATTTCTAACGTGCAGAGGACAGTGAATGCCGCGCTCACCAATCCTGCGTCAATCAACATTGTATCAACCCTTGTGAAGGCGCTTGCGGAGTCAACGCCAATTGCGATGTAAGTATTCTTAAGTTACGCTTAGATTTTTAAAGCATTTAAGATAATTATTTTATTCAATTACCAATTTATAATTGTAATTATAAAATGGCGATAACTCGAAAGAGAAACTATGGTTTTAATATTTTCAAGTATTTTTCACACACTTGGGAGATAAAAACCATTAGCTTAGATTCTGATAAAAAAATTGTTCAGAATGCTTGGTTGGTTTTCACGAGACCCTGCTTCGAGTTACGCTGCATTCAAAATTTAAACGTTTTCATATTCCAAGACAAATTGTAGGTAAATAAACAAATTTCTATTAACTCAAATTATTATGTTTATATACAGGTCCGCCACCATGTCCCAGTATGCACGTGTCCCGCTGGATATACCGGCAATCCTTTCTCATCCTGCAGAATCGCTGATCCAGGTATGAATATTAAATAATATAAAATACACTAAAAATATTTATGTCTATTTGGATGGTTAAAGTACTTTTAAACATTTTTAAAGTGTTATTCCACACTTAGGAAAATTGAAAATACATTTAGAAAACGTATAAGCATGCTTTTAGCGTTCAGAACGCTTGGACGGTTTTCAGGAGGCGTAGGTTCGGATCCCGCTGCGTTCACATATTTTTATACGTTTTACGTATGTCTTTTTCATGGTAAAAGTAGTTTTAATTATTTATTTGATTATTTGTATTATTTTAGAGGAAGCCTGCCACCCATCTCCCTGTGGACAAAACACTAAGTGTCACGTCGCCAACAACCAGGCCATATGTACCTGCTTACCCGGATACAAAGTAAATAAATTATATTTAAATCTTCCATTTATAATTTTAGTGTTAAAGTATTAAATATTTTTTGAAATTCTACCTTTTGCTTGTTATATAAGGATTTGCTTAGTTAATGTTTAACTTTCAATAATATGATTAGTAATGATTTCTCGGAACTAAAAGTAGGATATCTTTAACCAATTTATTTCCATTCTACTCTACAATATTACTTAAAGTCTATAGGTACTACAAATATTATTAAATATACATCTAAAAATATTTATAACTAGCGGGCCGCTCGCGGCTTCGCCGCGTGAACTACATAACTGTTCGTTATACTGCAACCCTCGGGGGTGGATTTTTAAAATGAATTAGCCTATGTTTAAGCTTAGATTCTTAACCATATTTATACCAAAATTCATTATAATCGGTCAAGCGGTTTAGATTTTTCATATAAACTTTCGTCCCCGATTTCAACCCTTTAGCGGTTGATTTTTGAAAAAATAAGTAGCCTATGTTAGACCCAGTAATTTTTTCCAACTTACAGTCTAAATATCCAAATGGGACCGGTAGATTAACTGTAAAAGCATGACACAAACACACAGACTTTCACATCTATTATCTATATATGGATACACACTTCTACTACTATCACTTCTATACTAAAAATGTCGTTTTTAACTACAACTATAGGAAGGTTTCTTAATCTTCCATTAAATTCTCCAGGGTTTCTTTCTAGGGTTTCAGGGTTTCTTTTTACTACAATTATAGTTTTACTTTTTACTATAATTATCTTCCATTAAATTCTACAGGCTTTCTTTTTACTACAATTATAGGAAGATTTATTCCTAATCTTCCATCAAACTCTACAGGGTAGTCCACTATCAGGCTGTAGACACGAATGCGACTCGGACAACGACTGCGGGTCGCACCAGTCGTGTCGCGACTTTAAGTGCGTGAATCCCTGCAGCGACTGCGGCGTCAACGCGGACTGCGAGACTGTGGCGCAACATCGCGCTGTGTGCAAGTGCCCTAGGGTATGTGAAGTTTTTAGTTTAAAATCTATAGGGTATTCGTTTTAGCATTTTGAAATATAGCATTAGATATGTCATATTTTATTTTTTTAAATATTTTTAATTGGGGGCCAGTCGTGGCGCAATGGCACAAGCGTGCGACTGTAACCCACTGGTTGTGGGTTCAATTCCCACTCGAGAAGTGGAAATATTTCATATTTGCATTTTCTTCGCTCTGGTATTGAGGCAAAGCGCGGTGTTAAGTTCAGCCACTTAACACGCAATGCCTCCGAATTCAACGGAAAGTAGGGAACGGAGTGTCTTAACACTAGGTTCCTTCTGCCTACCCTGCTGTGTGCGGGGCTCTCATCTTTTGTGGATTATTCGTCCATGGATCCTATTTTATAGATTTTTAATATATTTTTTTAACTTACTACTACAAAAAATCTCATTTCGCCTCTGTTATTATGTTTTTAGGGCTACCACGGTGACCCATACAAAATCTGCTCAGCTGAATGCACATCAGACAGTGAATGTCCTAGTTACAAGCCAGCGTGTGTTTACAACGCGTGTATCAACCCTTGCACTAACGCGTGCGGTGTGAACGCGGACTGCAACCTGCGCGGTTTAACGCCCGTGTGTTCGTGCCCTAAGACTATGACCGGCGATCCGTTTACATTCTGCAGACCTTTCGAAGCGCGTAAGTATTGTATTTTTGTAGATAATAGATGTTGTGTCTTGTAAGCCGTCTAAGCGCTAAATCGTGCCCTTAAACGCGTGAACTCGCTTGCAAGTTTTAATATTAAAACGTTTTTAAAATTAAAAATGTTAAAATATACTTTAAAAATGATAAAATATAATTTTATTGTTCACACACAGGAACAAACTTTTTATTATAAATTAAAAATCTCGACATATAACTGTCGTAGTACGCTTATGACTTGACGCCATGCCCGTAGTTACCTTCACATTTTGCACGCCGTCCATAAATACTACCATACATGAATAATATGTATTCGTCATACATTGTTGTGAACAAAAATAGTCAAGCCATTCAGGAATTATTGCGTAAGGATTTCTTTTGTACAATTTACATAATGCTAATTAAAATGTAATTCATTTTGTTTTAAATAAGAAAACACTTATTCATATATTTATTCATATTTAAGTATTTTTTATAGCTTATTATTTGCAATTTTATTTCATTTTATAATTTTCCATCTTTGACAAATGAAAAAGGTATGAAATATAAATATAAATTTTTATTTTGCGCTCATTTAAATGAACTTTGATAAAACAAAGTACGGCGTTAATTTTTACGTCTTAAAATGTTACATCTGGACTCGGGCGGAAAGCCAAGAACGGAGTTTCTCGCATCAGGTTCTCTCTGCCAACTTTGTGCTGTCATTTGTATTGACAATCAAAGTAAGCTTTGTCCACACATGGGAATCACTTATCCTGTGAAGTTAAAAGTATGTAATATGTAGTTATAATGTATGCAAGCTATATAGGTATATATGTAGTTGTTAAATAATTATGTACATAAGCTTGTATGTAGTTAAAACAGGTATTTTTTTCGTTAAGGTGACCTTTGCGAGCCAAACCCATGCGGCGCGAACGCGAAGTGCACTCCGGGTCACGACCGCACCGGCGCCGAGCGCCCCGTCTGTACTTGCCCTACTGGCTACCTTGGTAATGCACTCGTCTCTTGTGAAAAGGTAATTTATAATATGTACTTTATACTTTTTTGCAGCATTACTCTTTTGCAACTTTGCGACGTAGTTAGAGTAACTGGAAATCGAAGCATTGCTTGGTAAGTGGTGGAATTTTACCAGAGGATTCCTCATATTTCCTATGAGGCTCAGAAAAAAATATTGTTGAAATTGTGTGTGTTTATTGTGGGTTCAAAATTGTAAAGCTTTTGTAAAGCTTTACCCTTTTCCCACATAACTGGGTAGGCAGAGAGAAACTGCCAGGATTCGTTCTCTACTTTCTGCCTAAATCTGTAACATTACGAGTTGAGTGGCGGAATCTAATGTATCATTTTGTTTGTAATTAAAATAGAGTAATGTTAATAAATTATTACCTTAATTATTATCAAATATGATCATTTTTTTGAATGGGATTCGAACATACAATCATCGCGTATACACGCAGACCTCATGGTCTCATTAAATAATAATAAATTCCTTTTTTTAGGGTCAATGTGAGTTAGACGCTCAATGCCCAGATCACTTAGCCTGTGTCGGCTACCAGTGCGTGGACCCCTGTCTCGGCAACACACAGTGTGGATCTGGTGCCGTATGTATGGCGCGTCGTCATATAGCTGTATGCACTTGTCCTGGTGGTAAGTATATATAAAACGTAGAGTAATAATTCTAAGAATAACTGTTATCAATCAGAATTATATAAAAAATTCTATCGTTAATATAGTAAAATAGACTGCTGGTCCTCTCTCTGAATCCCCCTGTGGGAGAGGGGAAACGGTATCAGGTCTGAGCCCTCTGGACGTTGTTATCTCCGCCATCCATAACCTAGTAAAGCAGTAAAATCAGAATATGCATCTTTGGAACTACTGGACAAATTTGAATGAAACTTTTTATGTTGTATAGCTTATAAAACTATATATCAGCTAGCTTAGACAGGAGTTAGGCTATAATTGATTTTGAAGAGTGGAGTATCTGATGAAGAAACTTAATAGACCAGCTATACTATAAGATATATAGAAAAATGTAGCCTTAACAAAAGTTTCTCCGTATGCAGGGTGTTTTAGTAGTAAGTGTTATTTAATCTAGCCACACGAAGTTGCGGGCAGCCATTAGTATTTAATAAGTTAATGCCAGTTATTCATAAACAATGCCCAATAAAGATTTGTAGGGAAAAAACCCTTAAGCTACCTATGACATTCATAATTAGAACTAATTCATTCGTTAATAATTTCTAGATCATCATGGAGACGCACTCGTAAGCTGTTACCAGTCACACTCTGAAGCAGTATCAACGCGCTACTATAGATATAAGCGCAACGGTAACTTCACCGACAGTGTAGTAGTGCCTCCACAAATCATCACCAATTTGAACAGCACTGCCGAAAACGTCGCGAACGAAGAAAAACAAGAATAAACTTGCCATAATTTAATAAAAATAAAAGGACAACTTAAATACTAAATGTAACAATTATTGATCCTTTGTTTTAGAATATACGACATCTTTAACACGGGATCGATAAAGAATGATCATTAAAATAAATATTTTTTGAATATGAGTAATGTATTTTATTGCTTCAAGCCTATTATATTTCCATTTTATACTTAAAGTAAATTAATGAGAATTTAATTGTATTTTCATAAATGATATAAAGATATACTTGCTATCATTAGATAATATTAATTTAAGTATTCATTTCAAATACTTTTAATGTTAACAGTTTTATTGTTCCATTAGACAAATTACACTTTTAAAAAAGTATCTTCAGACTTAGTTATTTTGTCAATACACTTTATTTTACCCAAATTACCTTAATTAAGATAAGCCTGGTTCATTATAGCATGAAACAAAATACCTACTAGTAATATTTTAAAATTATATTTCAAATCATTTTACCCTTGCCGTGCATATGGATATAGGTCAAGATGCCATTAATCGCATTAGATTAATTTAATATATGTAACTACGTAGGTAAATATAGGTACTGCATAAGAAAGGCTTTACGTCCATATAAATTGGTATATTTTGCCATTTAAATATGTATTTGCATAAAAGCATATGCATATTTTATATGTAGGTACATAAATATATTTTTTTAGCTTCACGCTATATCCCGCACACAGCAGGGTAGACAGAGGGAACCTAGTGTGACTCCGTTCCCCACTTTCGAATCGAACCCACAACCAGTCGTTTACAGTCACACGCTTGTGCCACTGCGCCACGACTGGCCCCAATATTATCTGCCTGTATCATAAAACACAGCTTCACCTTTTTCCCGCATAGCCGGGTAGTCAGAGATAATTAGGTGGTACGCCACTCCGTTATTACTTTCCATGTAAAATTGATTGTTGCGTGTTGAGTTGCGTCTATAATTATTAAAGAATATTAAATTTATATAATATTTTTTTGTATACAATTATAATATTTGTTGATGAATTAGATCTTTTGTTTCCACTTATTTCATTGACAATGGTAAGACGGCATGCCATACTTAATAAAACATTTGATCTCTATTATAAAAAAACACTATTTACGACTAAACTAAGAAAATATGTTTTTATTGTTAGCCCCACTTATTAGAATTTGACCTCATAATTATCGCTGTTAGTGAAATACATGTGAACGTACATGCGAAAGTTCTATGATAGCCATAGATATATAGATGGGATAGCTATTAGTTATCTATTCCTTTTATATGCCTACATAAGTTAAGCATTATTACTCAGTTATTTAATATTTATATTGATTAGGCATAAAATTTTCTAAAAAATACGATGCGTACATACGTATATACCTACCGGAAAATAAAACGTTATTTGACAGTTAGAATTTGACATTTGCGAACACAAAACGCCAGTTAAGGTTGACATTGACGGGTTGATTGATACGTCCTGTCGTTCGATTATCGAATGATGTGAGAAACAGTATTTTTATTGTTAATTATTTAACGTTATTGTAAATATTTATGCAAAACCATGTCTGATATAAATATGGAAAAGTTTGCGGTGCCAGATTTCGTTCCGGAACGATATGTAAAAGAGTTGGCAAAGTCATGTGTCGGAGGGGAGGAGCTAGCCCAGCAAAAGGAGAAAATCAAAAGTTTAGCTGATGAAACTGCTAGTGCCCTTAAGAAAAATGTGTACGAAAATTATATGCAGTTTATTGAAACCGCAACCGAGATATCCCACTTAGAAACTGAAATGTACAAATTGTCGCATTTGTTAAGCGATCAAAGAATGGTTCTAACAACATTATCACAAGCTTCTATATTAGGTAATGAAAATACATTATCTCGAGAGTCACTAGATAATCATAATTTAGAAGCAGAAAGAGCTGAAGAAGAGCGAAAGAATAAACTTAACTCTATATCAGAAAAGGTAGAAGGTTGTATGAATTTATTAGATGCTCCAGAACGAAATTTGCTACATGAAGGTGATCTTCTAGAGATAGACGCGGAAGAGAACACTTCTCTTCAAAGAATGCATGTTTATTTATTTAATGATTGTTTAATGTTAACCTCTTGGATTTCAAACAGGCGGGGGCCAATGCGGTACAAATACCAAACTAGTTACCCTATTAGTACTTTAGCTGTAGTTAATGTTCGGGACTTAGGAACTGTGAAACAGGCATTTAAGGTGCTAGCTTTTCCAGACACCAGAGTATTTCAGTGCAACAGTTTAGCAATAAAAAAAGACTGGCTTGATAAATTTGATGTAGCTAAAAAAATGCATATTGAAAAAGAAAATTCCAAACAAAAGAAAAAAGATTCTCAGGATAAACTTAAACATGAATCATTGGAGTCTCCAAGTCTTTCAGTTGAAGAAATACCTTCACCTCAGGTAACCCCTTTACCTGACTGGCTAGCTGACGTTACAGAAGAATTAGATGTTCTTATAGTGGAAAGACATTTTCAAAAAACCTATGAGCTAATGGTATCTGCTCAAAGTACATTAAATTCAGCAGATTTTTCCAATCATCCACTGAGAAATGAAATACTCAAGAAAATAGAGCAAAAACAGAAATCATTAACAGAAATATTGCTAAAGGAGCTTGATGTAACTCACAATTGGAGTCCAAGGGGTGGATTAAGATCATCTCGCCATCCTGTTCTAATACTCAATAAATTTAATATGACTAGTCAGGCTTGTGAACTTTTTCTAGATATATGTAGCCACACAGTCAGAGCTCATGTAAAAGGTGTTCAACTTGAAGGTTCTATATACAGTTATGTTAAACAAGTGGGTGAAGTGTTTTTCTGCTCACTGAGTGATGCCTTAACTGAATTTATTTCATTATTTCCTAAAAATAAATTAAGTGCTTTCATAGTGTGGGCTAGTATGCAACTTAGACTATTGATGAGTCAGATTATTAAGCAAGTATTTACTCCACAGTGTGCTTTAGACTCTGTTTTAGAATGTGTTCAGAGTTTACGTGACCAATGTACTCTATTTTGTGAATTTGGTTTAGATTTAAGATTTCAGATGAACAGCTGTTTAAGGACACCTATAATAAAAGCCTTGAAAGAGTATAAAGAAAAAGTTATTGACTCTTTGAAAAATAAGATATCAGAAGACAAATGGACCCCTGTAAATATGCATACTAAAGCTGGAGTTAATAAATTTTTAATACAAATGGAAAATTTAGGCCTTATCTTAACTAAATATGTGATAAATGAAACGTGGGTGGACTTATCAAGTAGCACCATATGGTTTGCACAGTCTATACTTACTGTACAAAATGTTGGCCTACAAATAGTTACAAAGGATATGATGGATGTTGTTGATGAGTGTATTTATGCAATATTTAATTCACGCCTTACATTTACTCCTAAGAATGAATCAGCATATGTTCAGAAAAACCTAAAATTTATGTTAGAAACACTAATGCCGCTAATGATAAAAAGCTATAAGGAAAAAATTGGTTATGACAATGAGAAATTATTAGATTTAGCAAAGAAATTTGGTGTGAATATTTCAAAGAAATCAAACATCACAAAATATACCAGTAATGAATATTTATGAGAATAGTCAAGCCCAAAGTTCTGTTAATGTTGGTGTAAAAATTATTTTTATTACGCTGAAGCTTTAATAATGTAATATATAGACAGTAAGCATGCAAGATTTTTGTAAGTTTATTTAAACTGATCAAATTAAAATTTATATTACTTATATGCAAAGTTAAATAATATCAAATTTTAATAAACCAAAACACATGGTTCATATGGTTTTATTTCATTATGCAGTCATTAAAATTATTTTATATATGTACATAAATAGTGGAACATTCAACAAAATTAAACAAAACATATTTTTAGATAATATATTTGAATATGAAACAAAATTCTGATACACATAAGCAATATTTTGTCAACATTATTGAAGATGTGCATGGATGGATAAGATAAGATTCATATAGAATATAAAGAAAACTTTATTAAAACATCTTATATAAAAATGATGCTTATATTAAATTATACACTTATGTCAATTATGCACAGTACTGAGAAAATATGACATCATCCATACATGTCTTCAAATGGAGACTAATTTTTGCATAATATATTAATATTTTATATTATATTTTCACATATTATTTCTAATCAGATTCCATTAAGGCTTCAATAAAAGTGTTGCCATTAATTAATTTAGTGGTGAGCACTACAAATTCAACATTGGAGTCTTCCTGTTGGCTGATATTTCTCAAAGCCGATATTTCGTGATAAGTGCAACCACCGATGAAGAAAACGAGAATAACTCTAGGATTTTCAATAGAGGACGAATTTTCACTAGAGATAGAATTGCGTCGAGTCATACGAGGCTGAAGGCTTTGCAGTTCATCAATTGTTGGTCCCGGTAGAGAGCCTAGTACATCTGCTATTCCTAAAGAGAAAAAAATCTAAATTAAATATAATTTATGTAATAAGAGTTTTTGTTTTCGCCCTTTTTAAATTATTATATGAAGCTATTTTAAACGCATTAGTTGTGTTTATTTTTGGTGTTCGAAATTATTTTACAGTACCTACTCCACTGTCCCTACTCCACTGACCATGTTTATTTCTATATATTTCCTTACACTAAAAATAAACCCGAATAATTTGGTTAAAATAGATTTATTTAAAAACATAATATGTGCATTTAATAATTTGTTCATATTTATAGAATAACTGTCTAATTATTTAAAAATAATAAACAGCAATAATGTGTAAAAGAAAATATTCATTATGTTCGAATATTAATGAAAAAGTTTGTTTATATAAATACAGCGTGCCTTTATAAAAAGCAAATACATATATAAATAAATTGAACAACCTAGTTCAGAACAATTGAGTGCTGTTCTTTTATATAATGATGTCCTTAAAATCTTATTATGAATTGCTAAACCACACTTTATGTATGTTGAAATAGACAAATAAGCCTACCAAAAAACTTATTTTTAGTTTTTATAAATTTTTTAATACTATTGAAAGTAAGCTAGGCAAAGCGTAGCGTTGAGTTCTGCCATTCAACACGCAATATCTCGGATTAGTGAGGAGTGTGGAGACCGGAGTCGTTTGACATTAGGCTCTGTCTGAACTCTTAGCTAATGGTATTTGGTAAAAAAATGTAATTGATCACTGTCTATATATGTAAGACTAGTGGACCGCTCGCGGCTTTACCGCGTAAACTACCCGACTGTACCTATTTCGTCATATTGCAACCCTTTGGAATAAATTTATGGAAAATAAAGTAGTCTATGTTAAACTTTGGGTTATGAACTATATTTATGCCAAAATTAATTGCAATCGGTCAAGCGGCTTAGATATTTCATACAAACCGTCATCCCCTATTTCATCAATCTTTAGAGCTTAATTTTTGAAAAAAAAGTAGCCTCTGTTTGACATTGGATCTGTAACTATTTTTATTCCGAATTTCATCCAAATCGGACAGGCAGATTAACCGTGAAATCGTAAAAGACTAAAAGACTTTCGCATTTATAATTTTAGTGTGGATATACGAGAAAAAGTATTGTCTGTGTGTGTGTTTATGAACGCTAACCTCAGAAACGGCTTAACCGGTTTAAAAGTTGACTATTGCATTTTGTTAAACTTCCCTTTATATTTAGTGTGAGGGCAGACGAAAAAAATATACCTATAGTCGTGTAGTTTACATAAGCGAAGCCGCGGGCGAGTGGGTAGTCATATTTTCAATTTTACATTTAGAGTTCATTATAAAAATAGCGTTAATTTACTTTGTTTTTAGCCTTGCCAGATATGCGTCATATAATTAATTAATCGTTCACAATGAGAGTCAAACATACGTTACCCAGATAACGATTGCATTACATTTTTATCAATAATGTACTACAACTAAATAGTTTTATATTTCATTTGTAGTATTTTTTCGTCGCATTAATATTTGATTTTTTAATTTTATTTTTTATAGCCAAAGTGTTGTTTTTAAATATGTAAATTTTAAGTTTATTTCTCATAATTTGATTAAGAAATTATTTAAGGCCATTGTGGCACATTAAAAAAGTCCGATGTGATGATTGTGGGTTTGAACCCCACTTAACAAGAACTTGTATATGCATATTTGTAATTACTTAAACTTCAAATTTATATTAATTATTCTCATATAAACAATGCAACAGGCATATTAACATTAATTAGAAAGGGGAAAATCGAGTGTCTTAACACTAGTTTTTCACTTCTTACCATAATAAAAATGCGTTAATTTAAAAAATCTCTTTGCAGTATCTTACCAGTCCATCCCTTATTTTTAGCGATATGTTCACTGAGACGTACACTTAACGGCACGTATTTGCATGACAAGAAACTCTTTTCCTTTGTGTCTAATTCTGATTCATCCATAGTTAGGTGTAAAGCCTTTAAGAAAATAACACAATAGTAAAAAAATATTCATTAATTAATTTAAATATTATTATGTTGCCATTTGTGGTAATTGCTTTGTGTTTTAGTCTAAATCATTATTAATATATTAGGTATATACCTAAATCATAAAACAAGCCATTATCTTTGGCCTATAATAATGACGTTTGTGAGATTGAAAATAAATTATAAATATTCAAACTATTTCATTTGTAAGTATTAATTCCTTTCAAATTAAATATTAATGTTAAAAAAAAGTTCAATTTATGTATATTTGATAACAACTATGCATAGCGTCTGACACAACGCAAGGAAACGTGATGGTTCGATTCCCAATCAGGGGAATATTATATTTAAACTACATATTTATAACAAGAATAAACACGGTGTTGAATATATTGGGATCACAAATTAAATGTCTAAAATCATCAAATTTTAACAACCTTTCTCAACACGGCATATTGTCGTGTTCCCGTTTGCGGTTTGAGGAGACCACATTTCTCAAGATTGCAAAGTGTCAGCCAGGTCTTAAGTCCATACACTTGTACTAGCTCGCGTTTGTAGTATTCTAGAACTTTCGGCTTCAAGCCTGATCCTGTTACACATTGTAGGCATATCAGTCGTAGTATCTGAAAGTGTAAAAATACATAATTAATTTTAATATAATATAATCAATGTTTTGTTTTTACAGCTACGGCGCCATTGTGGCGCATTGGGACATAGTTTGACTGTTATATCGATGGTTGTAGGTTCAATCCTCATTCGGAACACTATTTGAATTTTCATTTCACTATTCAACAATTAGAGGTCATATCAGAGAGTGAAGTGTTTTGATAATAGTTTCTCTTAGTCTATTCTACTACGCGTATAAAAGCGGGAAGACGTGTTATACGTCTGTGTGCAAAAAAATGTTTATGTTTATATGTGACGTAGGTTTTTATACGATTTTGGTCTTTTAATTATTATTTTAAATTAAATACCGTAACATACAAAAATTATGCATATATTTAAATTATAAATATAAATATGTATTATTAAGAATATGGTTAACCATTTTGTATATAACAAAACCACACAAAAATTACCTTATTTATAGGAGCTTTTTGAGCAATCAGGTCTTCTATGAAGGAGCAGACCTTTTCATTATCTATGCAGTTTAGAAAATCTTCCTCACACTGTATCGTGTCGTGGAACTCAAAGGAGTCTGTGGTCTGAAGATAAAAAAAATTAAATCTTACTTTACATAAAGAAAAGCGAAGCAAGATGATACCTTTACATTTACACTTCATCAATTGTAATGTCACTTCATTAAATATAGCAAGTGTCACTTTAATATGCTTCACGCTATATCCCGCACACAGCAGGGTAGGCAGAGGGAACCTAGTGTTAAGACACTCCGTTCCCCACTTTCCGCCAAATTCGGAGGCATTGCGTGTTAAGTGGCGGAACTTAACGCCGCGCTCTACCTCGACACCAGAGCGAAGAAAATGGAAATATTAACTATTTCCACTCCTCGAGTGGGAATCGAACCCACAACCAGTCGTTTACAGTCACACGCTTGTGCCACTGGGCCACGACTGGCCACATACGCCACTTTAATATGCAAGAATAGATATTTATTAGCTTTTATGCAAAACGCAAGATCACTTGTTATAAAACGCTTTAAGTATAAAAGTCAACAACTTTGAGTTTACATTATTAAAGAAATAAAAAAATTGCTATTTATAAGATATGACTGAAAATTTTCTTGTCTTATTTTTCGGCAATTAAGAGTATTATGACGGTTTCTCAATTTATAGAATATAGCGATACATTAGAAGTCTAAGTCTCTTAAAGTTTAAGTATAGCGTGTACTTGTCAACACGAAAGGTTCTGGGTTCGACGCCCATTGGGGACAATGAATGTTTAAATTAATTTCTTTCTTCTTTCTGGTAAAACAAAGCGGGACGTAGACTTTCGAAACTCAGTAACCTGCTAAGCGGAAAAAAGCCTAAAGCTCTAAACACATAAAATTTCATAACATAGATTTATTTCTATCTCTTACCTCTTTAATATATTCGGCGATCGCGGTGTGTGTTGCCAGAGACTGTTTATTCGCCAACATCTGTGGTAATCTAGACACAAACTGTTTGATTTCTTGTACAGATTTATCATTGTGTCTTTCATCCAACTGCGTTTTGATGACTCGAGCCTTTTTAGATAATGCTGCTCCCACCTGAATGTGTAGAAAATAAATTGAAGTAGGAGCACAAAGTGTGACTGTAAACGCGATTAGTTGTGGGTTCGATTCCCACTCTAGGAATGGAATATTTTATATTTCCATTTTTTTCGCTCTGGTGTCGAGGCTAAGCGAGGCTTTAATAAACGCCGCCCTTTGTCATTTTGGAGACACGCGATGTCTCCAAAATTCGGTGGAAAATGAGGATCGGAGTGTCTTAATACTAGGTTTCATCTGTCTACATGCCTGCAAAGTAGCGAAAATAAAAATGTCTACTATGTGCGGGATACAGTGTGAAACGAAAATATATGTAGCGGATCTAAAATAAATGTAGCTTAAGTTATTTTTTATCGCATTATCCGCCAGCGAGAGTCCCGTCAAATCGGTCCAACGATTCCAGAGATAAGCCGGAGCAAGCGGACAGACAGACAAAAATTGTTAAACGACTTGGTATACTCGTATGTACCGTAGTTGTAGACATATGTTGTGAGTAAAAATCGATTATTTTATTATTACAAACAGACACTCCAATTCTATTTATTTCTATACATAATAATATTTATTATATACTAGCAATAATAATATTTTATAGTGTACATTTTTATTTTAGCCTCACGCTGTTTCCCGCACACAGTAGAGTAGGCAGAGGGAACTTACTGTTAAGACAGTCCGTTTACCACTTTCCGCCCAATCCGGAGGCATTGCGTGTTAAGTGGCGGAACTTAACGCCGCGCTTTACCTCTGATACCAGAACGAAGGAAATGGAAATATTAAATATTTCCACTCCTCGAGTGGGAATCGAACCCACAACCAGTCGTTTTACAGTCACACGTTCGTGCCACTGCGCCACGACTGGCCCCGCCTATAGTGTACATAAGTATCAAAAATGAAGTAATACTATCCAAAGAGGAAAAAGTGTATATAATATTAACTTCTACGAAAGCGACGTTACTTCCGTTTGTTGATTGCATCCGGCTGTCAAGTGTCACCGTCTCTTTAATTGGCACTAACTAAAAGAAAAAGTAAGTACCTACTCGTTTTATTGACTCAAGGGGACCCGAAAAAAAAATGTTCTACGAAAAAGAAGTTTTAATACGTACTTTTCAACATTTTAAAGTATTATTCACACACTTAGGAAATTGAACTGTCTTTTTAAAGTTTTAATAAGGTTTTTTTGATCTAATTAAATGAAATATTATCAATATACCAATGGATATTAATTTTAATTTGGATTGTACTAACTTCATATATATTTTTTAATTAGTTTAAAATTAATGTTATATAACGTAATACTTTTGTATTATACAAGCTGTCGTGGCACAATGAGACAAAGTCTGATTGTAAATAGGATAGCCATGGCTTAGATCCTATTCGGGGGAGTGATGATATATTATTTTTATTTCTTCACTTGAGTTAATTTTCGAAACTTAACATATTGCGCTTCGAGTTCGCGCGGAAAGTGAAGAATGAAGTGTGTTGAGATGAGAGAAGAGATTAAATTAGAATCCCTATGAAATAAAAGAAAACGTAATACATTACCGTTGTAAAATTAGCATCTCGTAGTTCTGCAAACAGTTCTTCACTAGAATTGAGTATGATTCGTTTTCTTTCTCGAGCAGTCACTTCGGGGCTCGCGTCGTCCGGACTTACGAACTTGTGGCCGGGGAATGTAGCCGTTGAGTTTTTAATTCCATATAGTTCATCTACATAAGTTGAATCATATAAGTTTAATATTGTATAAGCATATTTATATAAAGTATGGTATTAAGTTCTTCCACATAATACAAAAGTTGTCGGTTTGAGGCTGAAAGTTAGAACGGAGTGTCTTGGACACTAGGTTCTCTTTGACTCTCTTGTTATGAGGGAAAAAGCGTAATGGTGAAAAAGTTCATGATCATAAAAGTAATATGGAAAAATTGAGTAAAAATAGCGATACGCATAACGCGGTAATCATGGATGACTGCGTGTCAAGGCACTCCGTTCTCCACTTTTCGAAACTTCGAGACATTGCTTGTTGAGTGGCGGAACTCAACGTCGTCTTACGTCTTACGTGCCAAAACCAAGAAATATTTTTTTAAATATAATCACTCCCCGAGTGGGAATCGAAACAATAACCATCGCTTGACATTCGAACACTGTCCCACTGCGCCACAACAGTCTCCGGTCCTCAAATAATAAATGTACTATAAAAAATATTCGAAAACATATTTTAAGCCTACTTACCAATGAGACCTTCATAAGTGAGCTGAGTGCACATAGTGCTAGTAAAATCAATAGCTCGATCAAGCAGTAACAATTGGTCAATACATGATGTGGAAGCTCCTCTAGGACCAATTCCTTGCTCTTCCTTGTTCAAGCGGCAGAAAAGATCCCAAACCTAAAATGTTACATATATAGAGTTGTAAAAATCTTTCAGTCACATTGCAGTGGACTTTAAAATGATTCCTTATTAAATTAAAATATTCATGTATGTATCTATGAATTTATATTTTAGTACATATTTGAATTTATATCATCACAAAATCATGTTATCAGTTTGCCCCACTTTCTGCCACCTGATTTGCTTGAAAATTTTAACACAAGGCCATATCTTCTTTCCTAGGCTGATCAGGGTAATGAGAAAATACTTTTAAGTATGTTTTTTAAAATATTTTAGACTATTTTTTGAACTTTATACAGCAAAATTGGAGTCAATCAAACTAAGATATGTTAAATAAAATCTTATTAAAACACTTCAAAGTCAATGTATTAACTGTGAAAACTACCAAGAGTTCAGAAATATAATTTTAACTTGTATATTTTTACCTGCTTAGCTGCTTGACCCTTTCCATATACCCTAGGTATTATTCCATAGAGTTGTTGTATTGTCCTTAAAGCCTGTGCTGCATTATATAAGCAAGTTGGATCACCCTCCAAATAATTCTCACTGTTAAAATTTAATCATTTATATGTTTTTTTTTATCTGTTACACTATTAAATAGCTAGATACTAAAATATATGTTTTTTATGGAACTTATAATATGCATATTTAAAGTATTTAAGACTAACACTTACCGGAAATCATTCTGTAGTTCTAATGACATTACATCACTGTCAAAAGGAAATATATCACATTTGAATTCTTGTAGAGTAAGATTTGAAAGCACACCTCTGTTTTTTAAATGTTTCTCACATAGTTCACTTTTTCTAGGCACAAAAAATAAGTAAAACTCCACAGGAGAACTTTGTTTGGATCTGGAACAATATATCTTTAATGTATAGTTTGTTTATGTTTCAAAACTATAAAAAGTATATGTTTCCTTTAAGTATATTTTAGAAAAATGTTTTACCCTACCTTAATGAAAGGATATAATCTGCAACAAGATCCATCAAGACAAGTTTTGGCCTGGCAATGAATATAATATGCTTAACTGATATTGTAGGTAAGCTTCCTGGTCTGAGTGGAAACATATCAGCTACCTCATGCTCCATAAGTAATGAATATTGAGCTACAAGTCCAACGGGTCCTGCTAGCCATTCATCCCAAATTGTAACCTAAATTTTATTAATGTAGTTTTTAAAGAAAGAATATACACAATTGCGGTTTTATAATGCATTTTTTTATTTACACATATTTAAATTTACGAAACACTAGTGTTACAATATTGTATCTACTTTTTGAGCTAATGCTTCACTTTGGCGTACGTAAACTATATTGCAAATACTAAAATATTTATAATTTTACCTATTTAGAACAAAATTAATAAACTCACCTTAGGTCCTTCGCATTGTTGAAGCAGATTTAACAATTCTTTTCTCATTGTTTCCTGTAAAATCGCCACATTTAACCTCCCACCCGATAGATGGGTGCTCATTTTTGTATCTTTCATTTTTATACAATAAAGATAAAATCTAGTTTATTTAACTTTTTTTGCAAGTCCTTTTTATCACTGTTGTATTGTAATTCGTTTTTTCTGTTTATGTACAGCTGATTTGACAGTAGGTTGTCAAATAATAATTTACGTTTAGTAGAAAAATGTACTGGCTCATATGTTTAAAAATCCATAAACTAAATAAGAACAATTATATACTATAAACTGAATTGACTGATCATGTTTAGCATTTTAAGTAGAAACATATTTAATTTAATTTCAGAATCAAATTTTTAAATTAAAGCTTATTTGTAAAAGAGTAATTTTTATATAGAATATTAAAAAATTAAATAAAATGGGAGCCATGTTATTTTAGCATTTTTATAGTATACTTCTAGGCTTTTACATAACTACTTTGGCCATTTATAATGACTTTGTCATTCATTTTATCGATCATTCATTTTTTTAGAAAGAATAATTTAACATGGTAAGTTTTTTATAAAATATCAGTTTCCTTTTCCGGTTCATGACATCATGTTTTTTTAACAAATATTTAAGAAAGATTTTGGCGGGTAATTATTTATATAGCTAATAATTCGTATAGAAATGTTTATATTAAAAACAAATAATACAAAAGTCAAGTAATCCAATTAATAATAATTTTTATTTCTTTAAAGAAATAATAAGACTTTTAAGAATACCTAGATCATTTATTTTATTGATTTGTTGTTCTAAGTAGAGATATCTATTTATGGATAATTAATTAGTTAAAAACGGTTAAATAATAAAATCGAATTGTAGAAATTATTTAGATTGACACTTCAGAAAATGGTCAATTTATTGTGAGATATAATATAGGTACAAGGTAAAACATTTATTTTAATGACTTAATTAGTAATGTATTTTACAAGAATTTTACTATGAAGATGTACCTCTATGCCTTTATATTCTTTCATTTGCGAAGATTTATAATATTTTTAGTTGTATATTAAGTCTTTGTAATTAAAATGCAATTAATAACATCTCCAATCAAATGTTATTTCAAACTCAATGTAGCGTAAAACAAAAACAATACAACCAATTAGTTATGTTAAAAAATATGAGCTATTCAATTGATTATAATAATACAACAATAAATCACATCAGATGTGTATCATATACGAAAGATTAATAGGAGTAGGACACGAAATGATATTTGAGGAAGAGGAAATTTTATTATCCCTTTCGCTCGAACGAAGCTTTGTATTTGAAATAACATTCCATACAATCTAGCCAATCAGCCATTTTCGAGGCGGTACGTGCCCAAATTTCAGAATAGGTAGTATATATCAACTCATAGATAGATATATTCGTACTTCAGGACCTTATCACTTGCGTACCGCTAGCAGCCGACTGCGCGCGGCGCGACATCGATTTTTCCACTAAACAAGCCATTTTCAACCATCAGTGAGATTGTAAACACGTTCTGTACCCGTAACATCTCTGAATAATTACACTGAAAAAAGTGAGACATGTGAACACGCACAAATAATGCTCTACGTTGTATCGGCTACTAAACGTGATGGCCGCGCAAAATAAAGGTGCGTATTTAAAGAATATTTACAAATTTTAATAATGATTTGTATTGAAACAAATTTGGCACATATTTTCAATTTTTTTTGGAACGTAAATATTATGATAATACAGCACGGTGGCGCTTTGTAGGCCAGTCTAATTGCTCGAGTGTAACATCGTTTTGACATAAAGATAACAGCGAGTGTGGGCGAAGGAACGGCCATGTGATGTTTGAAAATGTTTTTATGCCATTAGTGATAAAGTTTAGCTTTTAGTAAAGTTGTATTGATACTTTGATATTTTTTTAAACGATAAATCAAGGAAAAAAGACTTATTGTAACTTACTGTAATGTGATTTAAAGTTGATAAAAAAATTGTTAATCTTAGATTTTTTTAATTGTTTAAGTTAAGTATTTTGAAAAACCTAGATGTTACATGTCTACGCTATTATATTAGTTACTAAAATATAAGTTTACATAGTTATATTAACTTGCGAATGTAAACGAATTAGGGAAGATGACGTAGCCGATTTGATTAATGGTTACAAGATATTGCATAGATACAACGGCTGTATGATACGCTGGGCTCATGTTTTCATATTAAAGACTAAGTTAAGGGGTAAGATTAATCTCCTGAACTATATTTGAGGGTTTAGGAGACGCGTACCTAAGCGATTAATCTTGGTCCAACTTCGGTACAGCCTTGGAAAACAAATTGACGGCTCAAAGTAATGATTTCTTGGGTCGTATTTTTCCGCTCTGTATTTTTTTTATGTTTAATAAGTATTAAGACTTACATTAAAAATAATATTTATTTTTAGTACATCATTATTTACAAAATAATACTTAATAAAAAAATAATAAGTTTTTAGGAATAAAAATTATGTTTGTACATATTTGTTATATATACTACACCGAATAAAAATGTTTACTACGAGAACGAGAAAAGTTTAATATATTTTTTTGTAAAATCCTAAGCTCGCACTTTGACGACTTCTCACGGTGATCGAGACAAATTTCTTTAGCAGCATAATGGAAAAGTTTTAATGGAATCTTATTGAGGTTCACATTTTAATTCTTTTTTGTGTAGTGACAAAATTACAATAGGTATTGTTTATTCGAGAAGAGATTATAACGGATATTGTTGCTTTAAAATATTATTTTGTGCTTAGTAGCCATTTATAAAAAATATTTTCAATGCTTATGCCATTTCCGATGTGCGAAGATAAAGATAATTCTGACTAATAATTTTATAATAATGTTGATTTAATATATGGTTATTTTAAAATTAGTATAATTATTTAATGTCTCTGATTCGGGTGGAAAGTGGAGAACGGAGGATCTGGCCCTTAGCACTCTCTGCCAACTGTGCAATGTAGGAAAAAGCGTTAAGCTAAAACGAAAATCATATTGTTATATAAATCAAATTAATTGAACATTAAAAAATATACTAATAAGTTATATGGGTTAAGTACCTATTTACCTGTTACAATTTACGAGTAAGTCTAAAAATTTTTAACATCTTATCACAAATAAGCAAAAGGTTTGCCTATATCTATTACATAAATGTTTTGTATGTTCTACCAGATCATGTTGATTCATGTCTGTAATATTTTTTCAAGGCAATTACATTTTGTGAGCAAATATTATACGTATTAAATACTCATTTTTTAAAGTAAAGGCGTAAGTAGTTTTTATTATTCAACATGAGATAATTACAGAATGAATTCCCAAATGTTGTAGCGTAAGAGTTAGCAACGCGCTTCAACAAGTGAATTTATGGGTTTTCTTTAAACGTAGTTGTAACCTACTATCTTTTCATATGAAACTATGTATATAGTTTATTTCTTATTACATTTTTAGTGAATGTTCTATTCATGGCAAAAAAAAACTAGAAAAAAGAAAAAAAAGACTAATTTTAAAGCATATGAGGTAATCAAATTACTTTAATATTAGTCCGTAATTGAAAGATTCTTCTATGTAACATTGTCTTCATAGCGATGTTTAAAGATATATCTATATATATATATCATAAATTTATATTCATATCGCTCTAGCAACAAAAACTAGCCAAACGTTAAACTAGCCTGAAAAATACTTGTCCAATTATCGAAGCAAAAATTCTCTTGTCTTTCTTCTGTAACATTGTTCGTGTTTTAGTAGAGCAAGCCAAGATCATCTTCAAATCAAATCTTTTTACATTTCAAGAGAGAATTTAGTTATATACAAAATTATTATGTATAGAACTGTTCATTTATTATAACAGTGGGGATGCGGGATGGGATGTTATGTTTTAAAAATTACATAATTCAAATGTGATCCTTTATGATTTTGACAATGCTGCAATCTGGAGCGGAAATTTGTATGACAGACTGACAAGTTTCGTTTCGTTTCGTGATAAGTTTCGCATTTTCTTCCGGATAAGTGTATTCAGTACCTCACAAAATATTAGGTTTTGTTTAAAAATTTCACTATTAAGTTACTTTCAAAAAATCCATTGAAAATAAGTCCAGACTATGCGGTGGTGAGTTACTGTCATCTCCCTTGTCTCACTTTTTGCCTCTGACCATGAATTTTCGGCTTTAATTCTTTTGATATAAACATAAAACTGTATTCTTGATAAAGATATATTCTATATCAAGAATACAGTTTTGTGTTCGGATCATAGTTCAGACCTTATATTGAGTAGAGAAGTCCAAGTTGTTCACAAATTGACGCCCTTTACGCCTTACGTGGATTGTGAACGTGATGTATTAGGTCAGCCTGATCGAGGTTGATTTATTATTAAACCTGTTTTTCTGTCTTCAAAGTAATTATTTAATCAGATGAAGCGATCAAGTTTTTTTTATGCTTTTTATGCTGTATATCAAGAGCAAGTTCCAGCACTAAGTTGTAAAAGCAAAAAAATAATGAAGAACATTTTTTTTTACCTTCACGCTCAGGGTAGGCAGACCTAGTGTTAAGATACTCCGGTTCCCACTTTCCGCCAAAATCGGAGGCATTGCATGTTAAGTAATGGAACTTAACGCCGCGCTTAGCCTCGACACCAGAGCGAAGAAAATGGAAATATTTCCACTCCTCAAGTGGCAATCGAACTCACAACCAGTCGTTTACAGTCACACGCTTGCGTCACTGCGCCATGACTGGCCCATTAAGAACATAAAAATAAAATTATACAATTTTAAAAATCTAAAATATCTACGTGTGTATCAAAGTAAATTCAGAGTTTATAGAAACTATAACCAGTTTTTATGAATTTCAAAGATCGGAGTGTCATGACACTAAGTCTTCTTTGCTTTCCCCGCTATGTCAAAACATAAAAACTTATTATATGTGTGATGCTTGTGTCTGTACCATTTAAAAAAAAAATACTTTTTTAGTCAAAAATGTATAAGAAGGCAATTTATTAGTTCTATGGACTTAATATTAAGATTATTTATAAAAAAGTAAAGCCACTGAATATAGTCTACTTACATTAAATATTCGAACAGTGCTAAATGTGCATAGTATTGCAATAGGAACATTCCTTGTCCGAGAAACCTTTCAATTGCTGTCAATTTGCAAATTGACACATTGCTTCAGTTTTATTCTATTGTCTCTTCTAGTATTTCAATAAGTAAAACATATATTCTTGCCTTGTTCTATAAAATAATTGTAGATTAAATATTTATTGTGCAGTTGAAAGTGGGTCGGAAGATATGCCGGCGGCTACAGATCCAAATGCTGAGCAAAAGGAACGTTTGATAGCTGCCGTGAAGAAAGAAGTTAAACAGTTGATGGAAGAGGTAATTGTATTTATGATTAGATTATTTATTAAATTAGCTCTGTTCTAACTTCTGACTAGCGACCCGTTTCCGTCTTCGCTCGCGTAAACTACAGAAACTACTACGCTACTGCTGCTGCTGACAAAATGACAAATTCGTCAAACTTAGAATTAAATCGAATTATATTATATATTTCATAGAATTATATTAAAACCAGCGTACTAACAAAAAGACTTTCGACAGCGATTTTTTCCCCTGGCTACTTTATAAGTGTTAGTTGATCTATCTCAAACATACAATCGCTTACCTCTTTATATGATTAGTGTATATAAATAAATGTAAAATTCATTGTATTATTGTATGTTTTTACTAATATTTGCTTGCATAATAAATTTTACTTAATTGTAATCGTTAAGACAATTGTGTTCTATTGATTATTCATCAATGGTTCAACATAAGTATTTATCATCATTTACGTTTTTCATTCATCTTAAAATACATAGAATTTATAAAATTTTTATTTAAAATATACAACAGATTTCTTGAATAATGAAATTATGAAGTTTTCTTTAATAAACTTTATTCTCTATATCAAAGAAACTTAGACTTCTTTCAAGTTACAAACTTTGTCTTCGGTTGAAACCCATTAGTGTTTTGCCGCATTTAACAAGATATGATTTCTCTCTTGAGGAAAAACTTTACGGAACTCATTAAAATCTTCCTTTTTATACATATAATTTATAAAAAAAAATATAATATGACAATGTTGTACTTACTAATTAAATATCTTAAACTTAAGTGTATATGTTAATTAAAATAGCATTTGTACATCTTTTAAAAGCAGCTTTACGCTTTCTCCCCGCATTTTGTAAAGCTTTCCCTTAATCTATATTGTTAAGAGACTTTTAAATGGTTAAGGATGATATATATGTATATAATATATAATAAGCAAATCTTCCATTTTCTCCATTAATATAACGGTTCATTTGGTTATTGCCATATTCGTTAAAGAGATTGAAACTTTTGGTATTGGAAATAAAGTTCTTTCATTTGAAATGAAGATATTTTTTTCGTTTGTATTAACCAAAATAATGAGTGTTCGGCGTTTTATGATACTACCAATAAGGTCCGATATCAGAGATGAGCAACCTTTTTTTGGCAACGGGCGTGTCCAGTTTTTAGAACTTTTTGGTGGGCCAAAATTACTCTTTATATAGTACAGTATTAATAGTAAAAATAAGGGGAATATATTTATAATAAAAATAAATGAGTGGGGGGTGCCGTCCCGTAGGCCATATGTTGCACTGTTGCGCTGGTCTGTATGATTTTTTCACGTTTTATACACCAGATTTTCTTGCTGCATTTTTAAAAAACATAACATATTTTGTTTCTTATTTTAGATTTTCTTTTTACATTATCCTGCATAGCAGGAAGGACCTATTGTCACAACACTCCGCCCTTCTTTGGCTGCCCAAATACGAATATAGAATACTTTAAATACTAAATGAAAGAGTGAGTAAAGCCAGTCGTAGCGCAGGGGCACAAAGTGTCACTATAAGCGGGGCAGATTGTGGGTGCGATTCCCACTCGAGGAATGGAAATATTTGATATTTCCATTTTCTTTGCTCTGGTATTAAGGCAAAGGGTGGCGCTAAGTCTGCCACTTTACACGCAATGTCTCCAAAATTCGGCGTATACGGAATAGTAGTATTTGCCTACCTTGCTGTGTGCGGGATACAGCGTGAAGCTAAAAAAATAAAAATAAATACTTAAATAAATAATTGTTTATAGGCTGTTACACGAAAATTTGTTCATGAAGAAAGCGGCGGGGTCACTGCCCTATGCGGTGCAGTGGAAGCATGTCTTGGTCAAGGGCTGAGAAGGCGTGCACTTGGCCTTTTCAAAACGAGCTCCACCACCGCTCTTTTACATAAGATAGCTAAGGTGAGTGGTGAACTTTGTAACATAATTCTTTTGATTTAGTCTTTTGAAGACACATGTTAGTGTAATATTACAAGATGTTATATAACATCTGAAACGCTCAAAATCTTAGAAAATGTTACCTTTTTATAATTAACTTAATTTATTAATATGTCAATATCTCTATACATTGAATTTTGTTGATTATACTTTCAGCCAAGTAAATAAAACATGTATTTTATAGCTATTTTCTCAAATAAAATTTTAAATGACGTTTTTTCTGTGTATGGACCGATTTAAATACTACTTTAAATACTTATTGTAGTTTAACAGTAGCTAAAATTACGTTTAACTCGTTAAAGTTGTTTCTTAAATAAGCTCGTGCACAGACAACCAGGTACAAAGATAGTTTTGGCGTGCTACCCATAATTTCTGAGGCAATGTAAAAACATCGACCATAATCCCCTTTATCACATGTCATTAATTTATTAGGCACTGTTTAAAACACACGCAGCCTGATTCTGAGACTGATAACATATAGATATACATATTCCACACTAGAGGCTACACTATTTCTAAAAGTTTCTATTGTTACAGCCTAGAGTAGTTTCAGACCACTTAAATTCCGTATAGGAACTAGTAAAGTACACTCCTATTGAGGTAACGCTAGGCGAAAACTTTTAAATGGTTACATAACTAATAGTGTCACGTCACCTCATTAATCTTATTCATTTCCAATATTCAGTTTACGTCGTTGGAATTTCCAATACTATTTTGTATGATGGATAGCTGTTTTTTAACTTATGTTTACCATTAGAATGTACTTATATCCGTATGTAAAAGAAAATACTTTTGTAAATAAGAGATTGACAATAAAATCGAAATCTAAAGTAAGAATGAAATGTCGGGTTTGTTCTTTGAGAATAATTTGAAAACACACCAATAACTATACAATTACATCGGTTTAAAAAATGAAATAATTTATATGTTAGTCACGTTTACATTTTACCTATCTTAAAAGAAATAAATCATGTTTGATCTATTGACGCTCTCGTGGTAGAGAGAGAGACATCGTCTTAAAGTAAAGATTATGGGCACGAAATCCACTCAAGAGAATATTAATAAATTATTTTCATTTCTCCGCTTTGGTAACTAAGACAAATCGTAGTTGAGTTCCACCACTCAACACGCAATTTACAGTTGGGCAGAAAGTAGAGAACGGATTGTTAAACATGCCGCTTAATTGTCTTTTAATACCTGTAATTTTCTATTTGCAAAGTTTTTACTTGCGCAAACAGCGTATGAATAAAAAGATTAAACTTACACATTGTCTTTTACACAGCTAAGGTTTTATATAAATAGAGAATTCATTTTACTGCATAAAGCTCAAACTCAAGCTCGTGCTTTTTCACTTAATTCTTTAATACTCCTAACGTTAGAAAATGCACGTTCAACTACAGAATTTGTAATTATTTTATGTAGAATTAAAAATCTTCGTTTTATTTTCGACATTTTAGTGTATTTATATGATGATCTTGAACTTTAAACTATGTACATATGCATTAAGCTTTCTTTCTATTCATTAAGCAAGTGAGTAACCAAAAAGAATTTGAAGTACCAAAAAGAAGTGAAATTTACTTATCTACGTTTGCGTAAATTATATTAATGAAAAATATACAGGGCGAATTCAAGCAATCGGCAAATATGTACAGTATATAAAATTGGGCTAATATTTACATCCGTACCGTAGAGTAAATGTTTAAAGATTTAAAAAAAATATTGAAACTTTTTTTTTATAGCTTCGCGCTGTATCCCGCATGCAGGAGGGTAGGCAGAGGGAACCTAGTGTTTAGACACTCCATTCCCCACTTTCCGCCGAATTAGGAGGCATTGCTTGTTAAGTGGCGGAACTTAACGCCGCGCTTTGTCTCGACACCAGAGCGAAGAAAATGGAAATATTAAATATTTCCACTCTTCGAGTGGGAGTCGAACCCACAACCAGTCGTTTACAGTCACACGCTTGTGCCACTGCGCCACCACCGGTCCCTGTTTTTAGATTAAATGTGAAATTTGTAAAGCAATATAATATCAAGCTCGGATACGCACTGATTTGTGACGTCACAATTTTAGATCTTCACACAAGTTCAGTTAAGTACATGGCACTTCAATATTATAGTAATAAAATAAAAAATATTGGTGCGAGTTTTTCAATTAGTATACTACAACTAAAGGCTTTTAAGGTGGCTGTGACCGAAACGTTTTTTAAGTGCTGGATCCGCCCCCAGATCGATCCCCAGTATTAATGCACCTAATTGCTTCTTAAACTCTCGTAAGTAGTAAGTTTTTTTTAAATATTGTATTATATACAGAGATTTTAGCTAAACACCTTTATCGAAAGACGTAATTTTATCTTTATTACTCTGAGCGTTGCTCTTATCCGAATTAACTCACATATTCATCCGGACAAATTCAATTTGCAACATGAATAAGCATTGATGATCCCTCACAATTAAATTTAAGGAGCTGCGATGGAAAACGTAGTCGATATTTATTTCCCTCACGCAATGTTTGCGGGTTTAAATGTTTCTGTTCTATAGTAATACACACTAAGATTCTTTAATAGGCTGATTGGAATAATGCTTTATTTAGAGTTTTTTGCTCTAAAAATGACAAAAATGTGTGTAGATATACTAAATGTTTTTTTTTTTTTTTAAAGTAGCTTCACGCTTTCCTCGCATAGTAGTATGATCAGATAGAACACAATATCAAAATACTTTGTTATCCCATTTTCCGCCTGAAATCGCTAATTCGCATAATTTAATTATTTTGTTTTCTTTGCTTTGGTAAAGAAGACAAAACTCGGCGTTGAGATCCTCTACTCAACACATGTCTCAATATCTTAAATAATGGCCGAAAGTGGAGAGCAGAGTGTCTTAGCACTACATTCTCCCTACCTACTCTACTGTGCGGAAAAAAGTTAATAAATAAATAATAAAGGTCGACAATGAATATGATTTTTATAGTATTTTTGTAATATAACAGCTTCGAGCTTTTCCCGTATAATAGTATGATGAGATAGAACTTAGTGTCAAAACATTTCGTTCTCCACTTTCCAACCGGCATCGGGACATTTCATGTTACATGTATGGCGGAACTTAACGCTGTGCTTTGTCTTAGATACTAAAGCGGAAAAATTAAAACATTATATATTCATTACCGCGAGTGGGAAATTCAAGAAGAAGAACTAAAATAAAAGACTTGATGAATCAGAAATAATAAAAAAACATCCAGACTAATCATTCCTGTCAAAGGAAAAATATATATGTATAGTAAATCTTGTATACAATATATAACGTAAAGGGTTTGGCGTCCGGGATAAACTAAGCTTACGCGGAATTTACGTCCGAAGGTTTTCGGGTCTGGGATTAGTGGAGCGAACGATAATATATTAAGTGGAATGCTACGTACATTTCAAACAGGCATATAGGTATACCTATTTGGTATACCTAGAGGCATACTTTTTTATTTGATATCGAGTTTTCAATATATATTTGTAATAAAATTTTATGTGAAGCGATATTGATTCGATTATGTTTGTAATACGTAATGTATTACGTACGCTATAAGGCTTATTTGATATATTAGGCACATCTACAATTTAGACACCATCATGGCACATTGGAAGAGCGTCTGATTGTAAATGTGACGGTTGTGGGTACGATTATCACATAGAGGAATATTTATATTTTTTTATTTCTTTGCTTCGGTACTTAAGACAAAGCGCGGCGTTAAGTTGCGCTTTTTAATATACAATGTCACAATTTCTGATGGAAAGTGAAGGATTGTTCTTTGGCACAGGTTTCTCCCAGACTACCCTGTTATGTGGGAAAAGGTGTGAAACTGTAATGAACGTCTCATTTCTCATCGTATTCATAAAAAAAAAAAATGAATTTCTTTCTTATTTGTAAGGCATTTAAACATGTATTTGTTTTCGGCTAAACTTGAATCTGTTAGTAGCTAGCTGTCTCTAGTAATCAAAGTCATCTTTGCATCTTAATTAAACCGCAGCGGATTCGACGGCGTTCATCTGTCGGAGCTCATTTAATTTTGAGACCGTCATTCGTTATTCTACATTTAATTTGCATTGAATTTATTGAGACAAAGTTGTTAAAGATTTATCAGGGTCATTTAATCAAGGAGAGAAATATGGGCGTTCTACATAAGGAAAATTACCAAACACTTATTTTATTATTGGCAATTTATTAATTGCGACTAATATGTGCAATGCCTTAGAGCTTCCTTTAGAAATAGTTCACATAAGTTATACACGTTTTCAGATTTATTCCGTATTAAGTCTTAAGATCGTCGCAGATTGGTTGTGGATCTTTGCTTTGCTGGTAAAGAGTATACTCTTTGAATCCCCTAAAACTTAACGTTGAGATCCTCTACTTAACATGCAATGCCTGAAATATAGGCGGAATGTGGAGAACAGAGAGTCTTAACACTAGATTCTCTCTATCTACCTTGCTGTGCGGGAAAAAACATAAAACAAATTGAAAAAAATATAATAAGGTCGGCAATGGATATGTCTTATTTAGATAGTATACGACGATATCACACACAGTAGAATATTATATGCCGTTAAATCGTCGTTCAATCTTCATAGCTACTTTCCATTTATACGAGTGTATTATATACCTGTATATATTATTATGATGGACCTTTGGTGGATCGCGCCGATATCGCGACATCGATATGACCTTTTCTATGATTCGGTGGAATCTACCGTGTCGAGATATTCGACTATATCATTAAAATGAATATATCTTTTGAATAGGAAAAAATATAGTAGGTACATACATTTTTATACATTTTAAATCTGTTTAAATGTAATTGGTGCATCTATATAGGTTAGTAACAAGGTCTTAGTAGCGCGTAGCGCGGTCGTCTGAGTGTAAAGGCGATTAGTTGTGTGTTCGATTCCTAATCAGGGAAATAATTATATCAAAATTATTTCGATTTTTCGATTATTGTAAGACAAAGTGTGGCATTGTATTTAGCCACTCAACACACGATGTCTCCGATTCAGACAAAGAACGAAGTGTCATGACGCTAGGTTCCCATATCTACCCTGCTGTGAATCCCGGGATAAAGCATAAAGTTGATTAATATGGAGCTGATCTCTAACGGTTGAATGTATTGTATAAAATGTAACACATGCTTTATTTTCCAATATGTACTGTTACTAATTAAAAGCTTTTATATATTATTTGCTAATCGTCACAATAAGTACTACACTCACGCGAAACTAGTTTAAATGTTAGCAAATTTAAAATTAAGCAGTACAATTACTTGAGTTAAGTTCAATAAATTCTTAAAGCTACATATGTACAAGTAACAATTTAATAATAACAATGAGTTAACAGAACCCGCTTAACCTATACACTATACGTACGTAGCTCTGTACTCGTACGTACGCACGAGCTGGTAAAATCGATGCGACAGATGGATACTAGTCGCTATATCACATGTTGACTTGGACAAGTGTTTGGTTAACATTGTTACAAAATTGTAGATTTATAAAAATGTTATACATTGGGAATTATATTTTTGTAGCGTTAGGAACGTAGTAGGAAGGTATGTGTAATTGTGCACAGTTATGTCGGTTCTAATCATACAAGGAGAATTGTTTATATTAAAAGTGGCGTTAGGTTCCGCAGCTTAATAAGTAATATCTTGCTTAGGGTGGTAAGTAGAGAGCGAAATAGTTCAACTTTATTTAAAGGAAGGTTTAATTTTAATATATATTTTTTTTAAATACGAGACACGTTATTATCATTTACGTATTTTAACATTTATTTTCATTTCTTCGCTCTAGTACCAAAGATATGGCGCGTCGTTAAGTTCCACCACTTAAAACGCAATGTCTAGATTTCGGGCGGTAAGTGAAGAACGGAGTGTCTTGACACTAGGTTCTCTCTGACTACCCTGTTATGCGAAAAAATGTGTAAAACTGCTATTTTGGGTTGCAAAATTTTTCACAAATGCTCCTTTTCATTACCGAAATTATTTGCATATATTATAGATATACAATTTATATCAAGCAAGGATATAAAAAAAAGAATAAGTTTACATAATACTAAAGCACTTAAGCGGTCGTGCTAAAATATGTACTATAAATTTAACATCAATTTCGACAGTCTCTATCTAAAACATGGTCGGATGTGGATAAATACATAAATGTATGATCACGATACAAACCACATTATACGTGTTGACTTTGTAAAGTGTGTCGGGGTTGATAGGTTTGTTGACTTTGCCAACATGAAAGCGGAATGAGAATAAAAAAGGTACTAATCTATTTTGTTTCTTTTGTATGATTTTTTTTTTATCCAACTAAAATTTTATCCTTAAGCCCAAACACGCTGGCTGACCCAATTCAGTGTTTCATTTCTTCATACTGAATTTATTTACTTACATGTACGTTGGGGTGTAGTGTAGGAAAGAATACGTGTACATCTTGTATTGTATAAGTAATGCTCAAATTGTGTTATATGAAAATTCTACTCTTTTTTATAAATTATATCAAACGAGAAAATGAGGCCGTAGTGGCGCAGTGGAATAACGTCTTATTGTAAACACGATGTTTGTGTTGTTTGTTCGATTTCCACTCAGGTAATTTTTATGTAATATAAGACATTTTTTCGCTCTGGTACCTTAGATTTTTACTATGGGGGGCGGATTAAGAATTTACATATAAGAGGCATGTAACCCAGTAGCTTGGTGGTATAAGATTGATTCTCCGACTTGATCACGACCACTATCACGTCAAAAACGAACCGCCAAATATCTAATGATATTTTCTGGTTCGATGATATGTAAGCTATTACCATCTATCCTTCTTCTCCCACTTTCCTTCTTCACCCTCAAGGCCGGCAACGCGTTCACACTCCTCTAACGTTGCCCATCAGGTGTTCCTTCTGTCTTCTCTCCTCCTCTCCTGTTTCGTTTGTCTCCTATACGAAATAAAAAAAATGATCATCACTCAAGACTTAATGTCTCGAGTCTGAGCGGAAAGTGTAGAACGGAATGTTATGATACTTGGTTCTCTTGACTCTTGACTATCATGCTATGCGGAAAGAAGCGTTAAGCTGTGTTTTTTTATCTTAAAACGTTACAAAACATGGCTGTATTTGTTATAAAGGTTTTTTTTATAATTTACTAAGCAGATAATATACAAGTCCATCGGGACTTATATGAAAAAGGTTTTTAGATTTCTACTAAAAATATTCGCTATGGTATAATTCGTTATTGGAGTATAAGTATTATTGTAGGCCTTCCTAGTATAAGTTTCACGCTCTACTTGGATCCTATTATCGTGGACACGTTACGGAACTAAACGCTGCCAACTGCCAAACTCAACGAGCCGAGAAATTATTTAAAATATATTTATATTATTACTGTTGTCTACGCTACGACGGCTTAGTATAAAAATATTAAATAATAAGTATAGTACCCGGCAACAAATAATGCACATCGATGCTTAGAATGAAATGTCGATCAGTTTCGGTTTCGTAGAGCGCTGTCTTAGTCACTCAGTTGATAAGTGACGTTTCTCACTGGTTCGTCAGTCTTTGTATAAATACGGTAAAGTATGGTCGGTTTCAGGTTCATAGGTTACCGTACCGTACCGTACGTACCGTAGGTTAACGTATTTATACAATATATATATATATATATATATATATATATATATATATACATATATATATATATATACATATATATATATATATATATATATATATATATATATATATATATATATATATATATATATATATATATATATATATATATATATATATATATATATATATGAGTTGTTACTGTCCCCAAAATTTTATTTTTAATTACATCTTTGACAAAAAGAGGAAAAGTTTTGCACGGTCAGTTACGTGAAATTATGTACAATGCAAAAAAACAAGCTGTTAAGCCTACACATAAAATAAATATGAATATTATAATGGGTCCCGAATAGTAGCAATTTCTCTTTATTTTTTAATCACCTTAAACAAAGGTAGGAGGTAGTCCATTCGTTTAGTTTTTTTTTTCATTTTCAAGCGTCAAATTTAATTATTAAATAAAAGGAATCAGCTTCATTGAAGTTGACAACTATTATTATCGCTTTAACAGCTTTTAATAGATACCGGACTGTTATTATTTTAGCGACAGAGACGACGCTCTACGAAGTCGAAGCTAACCTATTGTTTCATTCTAAGCAACGATGTGCATTATTTATTGCCGGGTACTATACATATATAAAAATATAATATACTGTAATGAAACAGCTACATATATTTCATCACGGCCTCACTGTACCTTAGTAAGTACGTATATACAATATCAAAATCTTTACGTTCGTACGTGTCTGTTGGGAATATGTGGCTTACTTAAAGTTGAAGGCAAGTATTTCAATAGACGAATCCCAATTCCCAAATCACTATAAGAAATAAGGAAACCGCTCACGTATTTCTAAAGCCTAATTAAAATATAAATACCTATATTGCGGATAGAGCGATTGCAGAATATCTTTAAACTTTTCATTTGAATTTTTCTAATTTACCTGCTACATAATACACATTCTTGACCTGTACAATATAACATATGTCATAAGTTACTTCTGTACAAATAAATTAAATGCAAGGTCTAGTTAGAATATAAAAATGACCGATTTTTATTAAATGAATATATGTACACGAAACATGTACCTAAATAATATTTTTTACGATTTTTGTCTGTCTGTCTCGTCTAATCACTAAAGCGACTGAAACGATTTTGACGGAACTTTCACTGTCATGTCAATTTATAAGTTCAACCCACACCCAACGACACTGTTCTATTGCGCCACAACGGCCTTACAGATGGAATAAACTTTTATTTAATATACAGCCGACAGCCAATGATATCATCTAAAGTAAAAAATATAAATTATGAATAACCCCTAAAAGTTCACTCCGACTTGCCTGGATGCGACAGACGACACGTGAAATTCAAATTGGATTACGGAATAACGACGAAGAAAATATTATACTTATACGATTACCACAACTAGATGTATTAAATATTTTTTATGTAAATTTATTTTATCATTACATTAGAATAAAATGAAATGCTAAGCAATATTTGAAGAAATGTTTAAATATTTACAATTGTCCACACATTTAGGAAATTGAAACACATTTTTTACAAAACATATGTACGAAAGTTTGAAAGCAGCAGGATTTGATCCCGCGCTTCTAGGACGATTTCCAAAACGCACAGGTTTGAGTACCGCTACTTCCAATTTTTTATACTTTTTCTTAAAAAAATGTTCGTAAGGAAATGTTGATTTGCAAGACTTTGATTCACAGAAAAGTACAGCTTTATATATAAAGTACGTAAAATATTCAATTTTCGTACTTCAAATATTTATCAGTAAATCTTTGGCTCTCAATTTTTGGCATCTCTTTAAGCGGAATCTTCAAACTTTGAAGGGGCGAGGGTACGCTTAATGCTTTTATTGAATTTAGTTTCCCAGTACGATTAGCCTTGAACAGTTATCTTTGCGATGGATCAGACAGGCCTTTGATAACTTTTAAATTATTGGCTAACTTTGTCCAAATAACCTTCAAACATCTGAACTGACAGGCGAAAAAAGTTATAAAACATTTTGATATAGATGATACTGATGTTGCCGAGAAAATATTTTATATAAGATTTTAATTATTTCAAGATATTGTAAAGATATTGAATTTTTTAATAAAAAATTGAACGCAGATTGAAACATTTAACGCATGGAATTTGACCAAGTACTGTATGTATGTGTTATACCCATACCTTACTATCTCCGATTGCGTCACATCAAAATTTTTACACAATTTGTTATTTTAGCCTCGTAGAGTCTCGTAGAATGATTTTTCAAACTTCACTACTGCATTCTAAAGACAATCACGGTTTGCCCTGATTCTTGTATCTAGAAATATTGGAAAGAAACAATAACAGAGCAAATACAATACGGTGTTTTAATTTTACTATCCATATCTAACATCATTTAAGACAAAACATTGGTACATAATAACTTTCTAGGGATTTCCATCAATATTCTATGAATGTCAATCTGAGGTAAATTTATTGATTTATTCATTTTATTTATTATCAAAATTATTATTTTTATCTATTTCTTCTACTTTTTTTCGATATTATAATTCGTTATATTAATAGCACTGCTTAGCCATAAATCCTCCTTTTATACATTTTTTTAAAATCCTTTATTGGGCCTATTTTATTGTTTAAATATAATATGCTGTACAAATAAAGTGTAGCAAAGATGAACAACATTCATTAGATGAAGAAAATATTACCTAGATACTAGATAGATTAAATTATCTATTTTTAAAGGTTTCCATCTCTTAAAAGAACGCATAAATTAAAATGCTCTGTCATACAGCCTCTAACATTTTGCAAGTAGGTAGTTACATGCAATTTAAATTTACCGCCGCCCACTTCCCTTGATTGCAGGGAGACCTAATGCAATTTTGCGTGGAAATAGCATCGCAGTGAAATTGATTCCAAACATAGATTGAAATGACAATCTTATAAATTCATTTTCTTTCTATTTAATTTTTTTGACGGGCTGTGGAACGTTAAGTAGTAATGTTTGCTTTTCAAACGTTTTTTAACATGTAACAACATTAAATATGTACTTCGCTCAGCTCTTCCCGCCATGCAGAGCAAAGAGGTAGTTCCTAGTGTATTCCTAAAATTCGGTAATTTATTAAGGTGCTGCTTTTTTAAATTATGTATTTGTGAAACTTTTGAACAGATTAAAAAATTAGTAATCACGAAAATAAACTTAGCAGATTCTTAAGCCGATGGTAATATATAAAGAAAAACAATAATTATTTCATTGTAGAACATAGGATCGATGACACTGGAAGGTCACGTAAAACGTATGAGGAGGGCGTGAAAGAGTTGATGACAATGTACGAAGCGAAAGAAGTATGCAGGGACCGTAGTGTTTGGCGCTCTGTTCTGTCTTACTACACCGCAAGGGATAAAGCATGGAACAGTCTCTTGACAAAAGTGATACAAAATTGTTAGACATTATTTTAATTTTTCAATAAAAGCCATCCAGTTTCATCTAAAAGAACTGAAAAAAATAAAATAGTAAATTTGTTTTCCCTGTGTAAAGAATTCTCGTACAATTATATTTTTTTGTATAGTTTTATTTATACGGGTGTATCGTTAGCATGGCTCAACGAGTATTACTGCTATGTATAACCTTTTCAGAATTGTAGTTTCGAATATTTAAAAAGAGACTTAACAATCTGCGTGTATATATCAATATGCAAATGAATGGCAATCCATTCGTTTTAATATTCTATTTTTATTATGCCACTCGATGCTAGGATTACACAACAGGCTTTTTTTACTATTAAACAATATTTTAAAATAATATATTTATGTAATTCCTTTTTTTGAACGTATAAAAAGTACATTAGAAATTAACGCGCACATAGAAACTAGTGTCAAGACACTCCGTTTACTACTTTTTGCCTAAAATTGAGACATTGCGCGTTAAGCGGCAGAACTTAACGCTGCGCTTTGTTTCTATTTAAGTAATAATTTAAATATTCCCTACAGCACTGCCCAGAAGCGGCGTTAGTCTCGGCCCGCGTTCTAGCAGCTGAGGGGGCGCCAGCTACGCGTTCTGCGTCTGGAGTGGAAAGAAGGCCTTCAGCACCACGCCCTCCTCTCAACAAAAGAGGATCTGGCTCTTTATTATCGCAATCACCACCGCAATCCAAGTAAGTGACTTAAAAAACAAATAACTTGTGTGAAAAATTAAACTAGGGGCGCAACCAGACCCTCAATTTCGCCATTTCAAGCCTCAGTGATAGAAAACAATATTTCTATACTGCCGTTTGCATATTGAGCGAAACGAGCAAATGTAAATAATTTATTTTAGCGCTCTCCAACAGTGGTGAAGATGTGGTCATCGCACTCTAAAATGGCCTCTTGAAACAGTCCCGGCACGCGCAGTGTATTGTAGTCGAAACTTTTCGAACAATATTTTTCCGCCATAGACTTCAATGGGAAATCAGTTTTTTGGCGATAATTCCTCAGGGACACATTTCTTTTCATTTTTTTTAAGTTCCATCTCTATATTTGCATTAGAGTACGTGCAAAATATCATAAATTTCTGACGTGTAGTTTTCAAGCCTATTCGGCACAAAAACGTCTGTCAAACTGTTTAAATGAATTATTTTTAATTTAGCTCAATGCTTTATCTCAAATATCATGGTATATAGAACTTAGTGTCAAGATACTCCATTCTCCAATGCGAAACATCAAATGTCGAATGGCGGAACTTAATGCCACGCTTTATTTTACAGCAGAACAGAAAAATGAAAATAATTAAAATATAATAATTTTCCGCAAGTGGAAATCGAACCTGCAACCGTCGCGTATATAATCAAAACGCTGTCTCACTGCGACACGAAAACCTCAATAATAGAAAACAATATTTCTATATTCCAAAGTTTGAAGAGTCATTTCATTACATAAGTATTACACTCGAGCTTCGGGCGCTTTTCTGGTTCTCATATGTTACTTTTGTAAGCTATTGTTATTTCATAATCACTCAACATCACATTCAACATTAAGGGAAAAGTTTAGGGCGTCGCGTCGCTTAGAGAATTAATTATGCTAGAATTATGTTTATTTTAGTTTAAAATGTTTTTTATAATATGTACAATGTACATATATGCATTAATCACCGCTAACATATATCATACTTATGTAAGTAGTGATTAATATAATAAAACGAGTCTGAGTCTAAACGTAATTGGTCGTAGTTTCGATTCCTACTTGAAAAAGAGATTATTTTCGATTTTTTACTCGGAAGAATGATTAGGTACACCTAAAATATTTTTTGTTATATTTAATTCATTCATTCAATTCTCATGAGGTGAAGAACTGTGTTGTGTTTCCCAATTTTCACACAATGTCCCAATATATCTCAGAGAGAGAGAGAGTGAAGAACGGAGTCTTGATAAGATGTTTTCTTTGCTTACTCTGCTATTTGGTAAACAGCATAAAGTTAGGGTAAAATTTAGGTAACGCAATTATTTTTGCTTTGTTTTATATAATGGACTAATTTGAACACGTACTTTATTCCATTAGGATGTACATGAACCTTGTCCAGCTCTCAAAAAGAGTTACGTTGATTACCATTCCAAGTTAAATTGAATATAAAGTGTAATAAAAAGCCTCACAAATACCATTTCTAAGATTAAATATTCATCTATTAACGAATGGAATCAATTTTCCAACAGAAAATTTATTAAGGAAATGAAATTGTCGTTGAATTGAGATATTGAACACATTTATCACGGAGTACAGCCACATTTTACGCGTATATCTTGAACGTAATGGTGAATAACGTGGAATAATATGATATATCGATCCATTTATCGTGAAGGAGGAAGGGTTAGGTAGCAGGAGGTTCATATTTTATAGTTTTTATAGTTAGGAACAGAGTGTCTTAACACTAGCGACTCTCTGACCTACCTTGTTGTACGTGAATCTGAAGGTAATAAGTAATACATTATTAAAATGATTATTATGTAATATATCATTTAAATTTTTGCGTCAAAGAACTAAATTTTACTAAGCAACTAACAAACATGTGTACGAGATTAATTATTTGCTACTTTCATACCTGCTATATGTTAATATTAATTAAAATAGAAAAGCTGAGGCTATCGTTGCATAGTGGGACAGCGAATGACTATAAATGCGATTAGTGGGTTTGATATCTCCTTGTAGGAGTAATTAATTTTTTTTTTTTTTTTCCACCCTGGTAAGACAAGTTGCCTAATTAATTTCGCCACTCGAGAACACTATTCGGGGATCGGAAGTCGCGAAAGGATATTTTGACACTGTTCTGAAAAAAATCTTTCATATTACAACGTATAATTTCCTTACATTAACAGTATATACCTACTAATGTATGTTAACGTAGCACGTTTCTACAGTTACCGTAGAAGCGGTTATATCAAAATCAGAATTAATTTCGTCGTCGTTTCGCGGTTAGGATATACTTTGCTTACAATTTTACTCCCATGTATGTTTGTTTTTGATTTACTTTCTTCTTACGTTAGACATAATGTAAAGTTGTGTTTCACCGCTCACGCAACACGCAATTTTACGTTTGGGAGATAAATTTCAAACGTGATCTTTTTACCTTGTTCTTGTTAAATGAGGTAGAAGAACTAAAACAGAGTTATTCTTTATAAATATAACTTACTTAGTTCATACGTTTGCCGTAAGTAACTCACTTATATAATGCTAGCGACCCTCTTGTGGCTACACCCGTGTGTACTACACAAGTTTCGTATTTTCGACGGCGTTCTCGCTTAAGTAAAGCGATTTATATTTTTTTGTAGAAATTCTCATCCCTTAGGGGTTAATTTTCAAAAAAAAGTTGGTAGCTTATGTTTGACCTTGCGTCATCAACTATTTACCTGTCGATCGGTCTAGATTTTTCATTCTTTTTCTCATCTTCCATATCATCCTTTTAGAGATTGATTTTTCAACTGCTTTTATAACGAATTCCATCCAAATTGGTCTTATGGTCTAGCTATGATAGCGTAACAGACACAGACAGACAGGCTGATTTATACATTTATAATATTAATATGGACAATGGATAGATTATAGGGAGAGAAAATCTCATTGATGACAACTTATAATTTACTCGTAAATATACTATCAAATCAATATAACTTTAGTTTGATATTCTGACATTTGGCGAAACCGCACAGGCGCCTTCCCAATTAATTCTGTTAATGTTATTTCAACAATGGCAATAATCCTATTAAGGCAATTTACTTATTGTCCAATAGATATCACAATATAATTAACTGAGAAATCATTGATTTTGCTTCGAAATAATTATTTATTTTATTCAATATTTCATTTAATTTACATACTTTACTAGCTCTGCTCGTGTCATCGTCCGCGTAGAATTTATCAAAAAAGTAATAACTCAAAAAGAAAGCCTAAATTATTTTTTATTACACTAGCTATATATAGCTATTTTTTATTAAACAAATTCGGTCCAGCTGTTCTTGAGTTAGCCGTAACAAAAGACAGACAAGTGGACACAAATTGTAAAACATGTTATTTTGGTATACGCACGGTGTATACATGTACCTTAAGTAAAAAGCGGTTATTTTGATATTACAAACAGACATGCCAATTCTACTTATATGCTATATATGTACATAAAACATTATTAAAACGCTATATTATTATACGAATATTATATATATTCCCTTTTGTGTTCAATTACGTACGTTAATATGACGGGCTTACACGTTCTACTTGCGCTTACATTGACATTCGTTTTTCATTATATCGCAAGTCGCGTTATACTTGTATAAGCCTTTCAGCCTACGGACTAGGGACGACCGTGTCGTAGTCGGACAGCGTCTGTTTAAAAATATCATAGTTGTGGGTTCGATTTCCACTCGTGGGAATGATTATATTTAAATTACGTTAAATTTTATGCTCTAATAAGATAAAGTGCGGCGTTTACTTATAATATTTATCAAATGTTTCAAATTAGGACAAAAAATGCAGAACGGAGCGCATCTAACTTCTGTCTCCCTACCCTGCTAGGCTGGGATAAAGCCTGAAACTTATAAAAAAACATTTTACAAGTAGTTTCCATTATTACAAAAAAAGAGTCTTTAACAAAATCTTAGTAAAACTTTGTTCTAAACGCAAAAAAAAGACTAACTGTAAGTAAAAAAAAAAATGCTTCACGCTTTTCCTGTATGTCGGGGGGGTAATCAGAAAGAACCTAGTGTTAAGGCCCTCCGTTCTCCACTTACTGCCCGAAATCGAAAAATTTAACGCCGCGCTATGTCTTAGATACCAGAGCGAAGAAATATAAAGGAATAATTAGTAGCAAATCTTAAATAGTCAGTCCACTCTACATATTGCAGTAAGTCAATTAAAGCTGTAACCATATTATATACCCACGCGATGCATTGAGTTGATTGAGTTTCAACTATAAACTAGTTAACAACCATTTTATACGAGTACGTATCTGTGCTATAATGCACGGCTTTGAAACACTGGTTGAGAAACTTAGTTAACAGTAACGTGGTGCAGTGAATTCATTGAATGTGCATAAATTCTGAGAGATTAATTTATTGAGTGTTTTAATTTACATCTTGTTATACGAATAGAAGCTTTTGAGGCCGTCGTGGTGCAATGATTGTGGATTCGATTCCCTCTCGAGGAATAATTATATAATATATTCATTTCTTCGCTTTGGTACCTAAGGCGACGAGAGAGTGAGAGAGTGACGTTAAGTTCTGCTACTTTACTTACAATATTTTGATCTCAAGCGGAAAATCGAGTATGGGATGGTTTTTTAGAACTAATGCCTAATTAAACTATATGCCATATGTCGTATTATATTATTCATTTATTTATTTATTTGATCTACTATTATATTAGTTGTGGCCAGTCGTGGCGCAGTGGCAAGAACGTGTGACTGTAAACGACTGGTTTTGGGTATGATTTCCAATCGAAGAGTGGAAATATTTAATATTTCCATTTCCTTCGCTCTGGTATCAGAGGGAAATCGTGGCGTTGAGCTCCGCCACTTAACACGCAATGCCTCCGAATTCGGCGGCGGCGAAGTGGGGAACGGAGTGTCTTAACACTAGGTTCCCTCTGTCTACCCTGCTTTGTGCGGGATACAGCGTGAAGCTATAAAAAAAATCTACTAGCACTTGTTTGCACAGTACGCCACAAGAAAATTTTTAGTACATAGAAGTTACAAGCTTAAAGAGAAAACATCATAAGATCCTCCTAAGCACGAATTTTAGCAAAACAAACAAAGGAAAATGACAAAATCTCAAATTCATAAATATATTTTTAATATAATTTGAGTTTGGTGCTTAATATTAATCGAATCTTGTTTGTTGAATCAGCATTAATATTTAATAGGTCACTGTAATGATTAACCGACTTGCCGTTGAAGAGTCGTCGTAGAGCCGCCTCACACATTCAGACTGTAAGCTTCCGCCACTTAACAAGTGATGTCTGGATTTTAGGCGGAAAGTGAAGAACGGAGGGTTGTGAAATTAAGTTCTTTCTGACCACCATGCCATGCAAGAATAATCGTAAAGCTGAATATATGAAAAACCTTTATTAATTACTTTATTGTTAATACTTTTACTAAAAGAAGGCACTGTAACAGCGTTTAAAAAGTTACTTTTTTATATTTTTACTTTTTTTTATCTTCGCGCTGTATCAATTGCGGAGTAGTCAGAAAGAACGGAGCGCCAAACGCTACGGTCCATGTATACGTCTTTCATCTCGTCCACTGTCAACAACCTCTTCATACCCGCCCTCCTGCGGGTCCTCATGCTTTTTACGTCACGTGGATTTTACAAAAGAAAATATATGTATTTTATATCCCCAAACTAACATGTCAAATATAATTTATTCTACTTTACTTTCATTAGATGCTTTTTCTGAAACAGATCCACGTTAAGGCTAGCTAGAAAAAACTATAGAAGTTCGAGTTATAATGAAGCGAGCTTTTATAACTTTTTGCTATTTACTTGACAGAAGAAATTGTGAAAAAAGTGACTGTGAAGTTGTGAGATAAATATTGAAACGGTGCGACAGCTATTATTGTCTTTATAGTATAATTTTTTACCCACTTCAGCATTCCCTTTAGTACTTAGAGGCCATCAAGGGTCTAACTGAAAACACAACGGTTGTGGGTTCGATTCTCATTCGAGGGAATGATTATATATTATTTTTATTTCTCTGCACTGGTTCCTAAATAAAGGACGTGGTTCAGGCGGAAGGCGTTGATTTCAGGCGGAAAGTGGAAAACGAAGTTTCTTGACACTGGGTTCTGTCTGAATACCTTGCTATGAAGGAAAAAAGCGCGAAGCTACTTACAATAGTTATTATCGTCTTTGTAGAACAATTTTTTACAAACTTTACTATTATTAAATCATCAATTAATTTAGAAATCGTATCGATTTCATTTCTTACTTTCATTTCCCTTTTGTGACAAAAATTAATTAACAATGTTTGTTCCGCGTACAATTTTCAACTTGTAGGTAGGTATTTGTATTTTATAACGAGTAAAATTCTCTCGACTAACTGAAAGCCAACTTTACCCAATTACGCGGCGCGACCAGTTTGGCAGCTGCGACATTTTAATTACAAAAGACCACATCACATACCTCTCGCTACGTAAATTCCACGTTAATTGAATTTCGTTAAAGTTTAAGCTTTAACCGGCGTTTTCATTATTTAAAACGAGAATCACTGTTTGTTTTCTGCCAGTAGTTGGAAGCTGCATTATATTGTATTATATGAGTATACTAGCTTTGTTTACGACTTTGTCCGCGTTTATCGTTAAAGTTATCATTTTAAAATAAAAGTAGCCTAAATTACTTCTTGGGGCCGGTCGTGGCGCAGTGGCACAAAGTTTGACTGTAAAGCGACTGGTTATGGGATCGATTCCCACTCGAGGATTGGAAATATTTAATATTTCTATTTTCTTCGCTCTGGTGTCGAGGCAAAGCGCGGCGTTGAGTTCCATCACTTAACACGCAATGCCTCCAAAAATTTTTTGGTAAATGGGGAACGGACTGGGTTCCCTCTGCCTGCTGTGCGTGTGCCAGGACAGTACAGCGTGAAGCTATAAAAAAGTTACTCCTTTTTACATTAGCTGTCTGTCACTAAAACTGTCATCAAACTCGGTTTAGTCGTTTCAGAGATTAGCCGGGACAAAGAACAAACAAACAGACAAAAATTGATAAAAATATAATTGTTTTATATGTACCGTGTATACTCTTACATATAAATATATAACATTTATTAAGAAACAGTAATCTTAATATTACAAACAAACACTCCAATTTATTTGTATAGACAATACCTAGATACTTGTTCTCAGGTATAATAGATGACTGTCTGTTATGCAGACACGTGCATATCAAGTCCGAGACCTTTCTATAAGATGTAGGACACTCTATTATATCAAATGTAGGGTAGAGATATTAATTCTCAACATTATTTTATATGCATTTAGTAGTCTATTGTTTTAATATACAATACAGTTGATATATTACTTTAATTAATAATTTATTTTTTCATATGGTTTCAAAACATTTTTAACGCTGCATGCAATAGTGGAAAGAAAAATAATTAAATTCAGAAGATTTCAATACATTTTTTGTTTTGATGAAGACGAAGAAAGAATAAGTTTTATATAAAGACGATGTACATAGTGTCTTCAATCTTTAATAATAGCTTTTAATAAGTCAAAATAATCTTTAAAACTAACTTTTAATAAGCAAAAAATATATCTTAAATAAAAAGTCAAGTAATATTTCCTATAAAGTTAATAAGTGGAAGATCAGCAAACTATGGTTGCTGTAATATTATTGAAAAGTTCATCATATTATCTCATTACTTAATCAAGTATCGGGGCTCTCTAACGCTGCGAGCTTAATAATCTAGGTCTAACGTAGCGCAATAAAGTCTTTATAAAAATCTATCTTTATAAAAAGCTTTACGCTATATCCCGCACACAGCAGAGTAGGCAGAGGGAACCTAGTGTTAAGACATTCCGTTCCCCACTTTCCGTCGAATTCGGAGGCATTGCGTGTTAAGTGGCGGAACTTAACGCCGCGCTTTACCTCGGTAGCAGAGCGAAGAAAATGGAAATATTAAATATTTCCACTCCTCGAGTGGGAATCGAACCCACAACCAGTCGTTTACAGTCACACGCTCCCACTGGGCCACGACTGGCCACAACTAAAACGTCATTATTTTACAAAACCCCTTTTACGAGATTGTTTCGTTCCTTCAACATCTATAATAAGTTACTTACGATCTTACGATAAGGCCGTAAATCCGCTATTTCGTTATAATAAAAGATTACTTGTCTGTTTCTCTTTATTGCCAGTTTATGATCGATCGTAAACGAAAACAATAATGAGGATTACTTTTCATTGGCACTTTATTCATTTTAATGTTTGTATAGCGCGTCTTATAATTGATACTAGTTTTGGCCTGTAACTTCTTTTATATCGACTATTAACCGTAAAATCCAGATATTTTCATTTTTTGTGGGAGAGAGAGAGAGAGAAATTGTGTCTTAGTGCTTCCCTATACGTACAAGTATCAGTTTTTTACGGAAAGTAGTTTTGTCTGTGTATTGTCTTTCAGCCACATAATAATGTAAGCGTTTTACGTTCGTATATACATACATACATATATAAATTCATTATATAGATGAGGCTATTTTTTAATCTGTATAAATCTTTACGACTTTTTCTAAATAAGAAAAAATAAAGAAAGAGCATTCTTCAAATAAAAGAGGACTGCTTTATAAATTGTATTGGACTTTTGTATAGAGGGTGGAAGCGCTTAATTTAAATTTGTTTGATCGACTGGGAGAAAATAATAGAAAGTAACAGTAAATTAGCTTTATTTTTTTTCTAAAGCTTTGTATCTCAGGCTGGTTTTTTATTTGTCTACTTCATTATACACACAAAAAATCTTAAATATTTAATTTGAGCATTAAAAGTAGTAATTTATTATTAGGTGGTTTTCTTAGTACTTTTTTTACCTTATGTTGATCTGAATTGACGACGTTAATACGGAAACTTCTCAAACTTAATCTAGATACAGTCCATAGCTTTAATAGTCTAAGAGGAGTTATAGAGTTCAAAGTTTGATTGAGTTGACCAGCAAAGCAGTAATATATGATATGTCATCGAAATGCAATTAACATGTTGGTGATCGTTGTGAGATATACTTCCATAAGGAATGATAATTTTCATGTCTTTCCCTGATCGAATACGCTAAAGCGTTTTGTTGGCCCCTTCTCACTCAATGTAGTCTCTAAAACAAACGGTACCTACATAGTTTTAAACATTTTTAAAGTGTTATTCCACACTTAGGAAAATTGAAAAAGACATTTAAAGAAAACGTATAAAAATTTGAACGCAGCGGGATTCGAACCCGCGCCTCCTGAATACCGTTCAGGCGCTCTCACCGCTGAGGTACCTACATAGTTGTTACATACTGTCTGTTTAATCGACTAAGCCTCGGAAATGTGTGAAACTAAAAATGAAACTTAAGTATTGTGCGAACCCTTATTCTATAATAGTAGATTTTTAATTATAATACATAATATTACAGAATTTAACAACTTTTAAATTTATTACCAGGTACTTATGGATAAGAATAGCTCTCTTCGAGCGTCAATTAGCGAAAATCATCGAACATCTAGTCAACAATGCTACAAGATACTATGAAAGGGACGCCTTAGTAGCGGATCCTGACTACGGCAGTATACTGAGCTCCTTGTTAGTCGGACCGTGCGCTTTGGAGTATTCGAAGGCCAAGGCTCCGGCGTGCTTCTGGACTGACCCACCGGCAGATGAATTGGTAAGCTAACTTTAAATAAAAACAAGATTGAAATCTAATCCCTCTTAGAGTTTAAAATTTATGTATTAAAATATTTAGTTTACGTAGCTTTACGTACGTGAATATGTTTCAATAAACATATTGTTTGCTGTTGTTGATATTTTAATAAATATTGCCTCAAACAGACATCAAACTCACAACTTTTCAATAATAATTTGAGTTATATTATGTTAATACATAAATATAAATTATTATTGTAAATAAATACACAAACAATCGACTCATTTTTAGGAATACAGACTAGTGTAGAGAGTCAACGTCTGATTGTAAAAATATATATAGAGGCCATGATTATTTTAAAATTATTTTTATTATCCGCTCATGTATGATAGCGGGCGTTGGGTTCTGCCACTCAACACAAGTCGAAACATTAATTTGAAAAGGTTTTAATTAACTGTTTTTTACAGTTCGAAAAAATATTTAATTTTATATTAAATCCTTTAGTCAGCTGGTATAAAAAAGCTAATCTACGTTAATTACATTCATTACTTTTCCTTAATCGGACCTTCAAAATTCAATAATATTTTTTTAATAAGTTTCTACAACTTTTTTCCTTTTGGACGTTGACGTTTTAATTAAAAGAAACGTTAATTGCCATAACCATTTCTTCAAAATGAAAGTATATTAGAGACCATTTAAAATGAGGAAATAATTTGCGAAAAAGATTCAAGCATAAAACAAGTAAAATCAAATTTATAAAGTAAAATGTAGTTTTTATTTGTTAGTCAATAATTGAATTTAATTTTATATTAAAATTTAAACTGTACCAAATTTGAGCGAATTATTAAATATATCGATAAATTAACTAATATATCGTATTCACTTATATCATATAAATGGCCTTACAAATAGAAAATATTATGAAAAGTGAAATATATTAAATATAACAAACAACGAATAGGTAAGACTGCAGATGACAGGTACTCTCGAAAATCCCTGTATATTTTGCAATTTCTGTATAGGTTCAAAGGCATAGGATGTCAGCTGGCACAACAACTCCGCCGTCCGTGCGACGACCCATACTGAATTTCAGGAGAAGTTTGAACGCGTCGTCTGATGACGGTACTGCTACTACTTCAGGTAAATTCAATTTATACGCTTTTTAATGTTAATGGTAATATTTTTATTAAAAATTAATAGTAATATAATTTTTTTTATTACCTTCACGCTGTATCCCGCACACAGCAGGGTAGGCAGAGGAAGCCTAGTGCTAAGACACTACGTTCTCCACTTTCCGCTGAATTCGGAGGCTTTGCGTGTTAAGTGGCGGAACTTAACGCCGCGCTTTGCCTCGACACCAGAGCGAAGAAAATGGAAATATTAAATATTTCCACTCCTGGAGTGGGAATTGGACCCACAGCCAGTCGTTTACAGTCACACGATTGTACCACTGTGCCAGGACTGGCCCCAATAATTAAAAATGGATAAGACATAAAAACAATCTGGTATTTGCTGTTGATATTAAAGTTATGGCTATATTTTAAAATGGTATATCTTTTATTTGGTATAATAATAGAGAATGTTTTGTCACAGTGTAATGACCGCCTGTAATTCTGTATGAAAAATAAAAACATTTTAAAAAAAAAATAAAAGCCAGCTTTTATCGAATTAATCTCGGCAGCAATCTCTCGCTTTCATTTGACTTTCATAATGTCAGAGAGTATTAAAAAAACTAGCTTACCATTTTGTATGTTCTATCATGTTAGAGTTAGAATAACTTCTCATAGTTAAAATAACTGACCATGAATTATTCATTCAAACTAAATATATACAATTTCAGCTCAATTGGTAAATGGTATAATACTTTGTAATATTTAAAGGTAAAATTAAAAAATTAAAAATTTTGAAAAAACCCACGACGGTATAATTGTTATTGAAAAAGGATAAAATAACTAAAAATCCCCCGCCTAAAAGAATATATGTAACGAGATGATGGGGACGACTTCGTCGGGGGCTGTCATTACTTTAAGTTTGCACAAACCTTCTCATAGGTTTTCATGCTATTAAAACAGGTTTGGCAAAAAATTTAAATATTAATATGAATTTACACTTTTGATAACTGGTATTTCTTTTAAAAACTTTAAGAACGAAATCTATACTGTTAGCTACTATATCCAAAATAGTGGTTGCAACTGGCAGCCCCCGACGAAGTCGTCCCCATCATCTCGTTACATATATTCTTTTAGGCGGGGGATTTTTAGTTATTTTATCCTTTTTCAATAACAATTATACCGTCGTGGGTTTTTTCAAAATTTTTAATTTTGTTTTTTATTTTAAACTTTTTAAAGTGAATAGATACACATTATATATTATTACATAATTTCGAAATACTTTTATTAATCTTCATGCAACTCCAAAAGAAATTATAAACCCAATACTTTCTGGTTATCAAATACTTATCGCAGCGCCTGGCAGATTGGCACCGTAACTACTAGTAGTTTTGATTTTGAACAAACTAATTTGTACTGGAGCGCCCCGTGGTAGTTGGTGATATGGCATATAGAAAAACGCAACAATTAAACCTGAACCTATCACAGAAAACCGCATCTAAATAGGTTTCACACAAAAAATACAAGCAAATGCTTACTGCAGCGCCCCCTGGTGAGGTGTCACACCACGACACATATAAGAGAACACGCGCTAATTAAGCCTGATCCTATTTTTGATAACTGCTTACAAATCGGACTTATAGTTTTAACTTTGCATAATTAAATGTTTACTGCAGCGCCCCCTGGTGACTTGTCAACGTAAAAACGAACCTAAAAACTTACACCAAGTAAAAGTAAATCTAATACTAAAAACTCTGCCTAATCGGACTAGTAGTTGTGGTTTTGTTTTAAATATTATAAACAAATGTTTACTGCAGCGCCCCCTAGTGAGTTAACACGAAAAAAACATATCCAAGAACATGCACTAGTTAAACTTGAGCTTATCACTGAAACTGCATCCAAATTGAATTCGTCATTTTAGCTTTGCACAAACAATATTTTACTGCAGCGCCCCCTGGTGACTTGTCACCGTAATATAAATTTAAAAACATGCTCTAAGCAAAGCGGAATCCAAATACTGAAAACTCTTTCCAATCGTACTAGTCATTTTGGTTTTACACAAAAAATGGAAGCAGCTACTTACTGCAGCACCCCCTAGAGAGTTGACACATACATGAAAATATGCAATAAGTAAACATACATGACACATATATGAAAATATGCACTAAGTAAACTTGAATCTATCATTGAAAACTGCATTCAAATCGGACTCGTAGTTTTAGTTTTGCATAAACAAATGTACTTACTGCAGTGCCCCCTGGTGAGTGGCTACCATAACACATACATGAAAAGAAGCACCAATTAAACCTGAATCTATTGTTGAAAGTTTCATCTAAATCGGACTAGCAGTTTTTGCTCTGCATAAACAAATGTTTACTGCAGCGCCCCCTAGTGAATTTTTACCGTAACAAAAAACAAAAATCTTAAAATATGCATCAAGCAAAGCTGAATCTTGTTCTGAAAACTCTATGCAATCGGATTAGTAATTTCGGTTTTAGACAGATAAATACAAGAAAAATTTTGGTTTTACACAAAAAATCTCAAACAAATGCTTACTACAGCGCCCCCTGATGAGTGGTCACCATAACACATATATGGAAAGACGCACCAATTAAGCCTGAACCTATTCTTGAAAGTTTCATCTAAATTGGACTAGTAGTTTTTGATTTGCATAAACAAATGTTTACTGCAGCGCCCCCTGGTGAATTTACCCCGTAACAAAAAAATAAAAATCTTAAAATATGCACCAAGCAAAGCTGAATCTTTTTCTTAAAACTCTTTTCAATCGGATCAGTAGTTTCGGTTTTAGACAAATAAATACAAAAAAAGTACAAACAAATGCCTACTGCAGCGCCACCTGGTGGCTTGACACGATAAAACATATCCAAGAACATCCACCAATTAAACCTGAATCTATCACTGAAAACCGTATCGAAATCAGACTATTATTTTTTGAGATAATTGAAAACATTCGTTTGCACGTAAAATGCTTACCGCAGCGCCCCCTGGTGAGTTAGGGTAATAAGACATATCTAAGAACATATGCCAATTGAACCTAAACCTACCATAGAAAACCGTATCAAAATCGGACTTATAGTTTTGGAAATAATTGACATAGTAATTTGCACAAACACACAAACAAACAAACAAACAAACAAACAAACAAACAAACAAACAAACAAACAAACAAACAAACAAACAAACAACCTCTCACCCCAAACACATATACAGTCGCCGTTCCGTCGCGGGTAAAAATTAAAAAAACCTATAATAAAATCAGTAGATTTAAATTAGTAATAAGTGCGAATCCACTTTATGGAATAGTTAAAACATAAAGTCATTTAAAGAAAGGATACGCTTTCTTTATATTACTTTTTCAAAAATTCAAATACACTTAGGAAAAGTGTGGAATAACACTTTAAAAATGTTTAAAAGTAGTTAAAACATAATTTCATTTAATTAATTTAATCTAAATTGTTTTCTAAATTATTCAATAAAATAATCATAGTTCATTAACTGTACTAAAAGATTTAGTTACTTAAATCAGTTAATTAAGCCTCGAGTTCATTTCAAAGTGCTTCTTTAATTTCTTCAGTTTAATATAACTTATTAAGTAAGGTCAGACTATAGTATACGAGTTCTCTTTTTAATGACTTTTATGACGTTGGCTTAAGTATACTTTGTTCATCTAAATTGTATTGAAATCTGAGGAATTCGTAAACAATTTAAAATATCTTAGCCTTTGGACTCTTAATATATATTTAATATTTTAATTACTCATTTTGTAATTTTAGTGTACATTTTTACTTAAGCATTCGAATGGTAATAATTTGCTTACTATGCTACGAATAAAAGTTGAGGCTATCGTAGCATAGTGGGGCAGTATCTGGCTGTTAAGACGTTGTTTGTGAGTTCGATTCCCGCTCGTGAGAACTATTTTATATTGCTCTCATTTTTCGATTTGGTACCTAAGACGAAGTGCAGTGTTGAATTTCACTGTTTAATACGAAATATCTCGGCTCCGGCAGAAAGTAGGGAAGGGAATTTCTTGATACTGCAGTCTTATTGACTACCCTGATATGCGGTAAAAGGCATGAAGCTGTAATAATAGTAATAGTTTTATAATACTTCTAAAATATTTAATTATTTAAATTAGTAAATCAAGGCTTGAGTTCATTTTAAAGTGCTTCTTTGAATTCTTTTGTTTAATATAACTTATTAAGTAAGGTCAGACAATAGTACACAAGTTCTCATATTAATAATTTTCATGACTCTGGCTTGTTACAACCAACATTGTACATATAAATTGTATTGAACTCTGAGTAATTTGTAAACGATTTACTATATCTTTAACTTTTACTTTAAATACCTATTTATCTTTTTACCTTTAAAAACTAAATGTGTAATTATAGAGTAGAAGTATATTAGTAGAAGTATATTATTACGTTTCAGTTAAAAATAAGAAATGTAATAAGTATTAATTATACTTACTCAATAATGAAGTTGAGGCAGTTATGGTGCAGTGGGACAATGTATGACAGGAAACGCGTCGTTATGGTCTTAATTTCCACTCGTGAGAATGCTGTTATATTATATTTATATCTCCGCTCTGGTACCTAAGCACCACTTCCACGCTTGACATGCAAGGTGTCGATTTCAGGCGAAAAGTGGATAATGGAATATCTAGACGCTAGGTTCCCTACAACTTACCTGCTATGCGGGAATAAGCATAGGTAATACTGTAACACTTAAAAAGTACTTATTAATAATTAAAGTCATACGAATTCGTTTTAATATTTTTCCAAAAGATGCTTTAATTTTAGTGTTTTATTTATATTTCGCGGCAATAATAAATTACAATGTAGTCTTTCCTCTCTCTATTAAAGTTACAGTTCTTATTTGAAGTAACTATATCCTGTATTTGGTATAATAATGGAGAAAGTTCTATTAAACTTTCCGGTATACTTCGCGCTCAGTTTCAAAGTTCATAAATATCTCGAAGCATGTTTTATCAGCACTTTTCTTTTATTCACTACTGAACTTTACAAAACTTACTGTTAAAAGTACATATCGCCCTTTTAATTCAAAAGTGAAGTAAACCAAAAAAGCCTTTAGCATTTATTGCAAAAATCCAAATTTAACCCCCTATATTTTAATATTTAAAAAAATCCCCATTGATTTCTGTTTTGAAAGTACATAAATGACGCAACCTTTTCTTTTGAACTTTTGGATAAGATGCGCGAAATATCATCTAAATGCTGCTGTTTTTTTTATTAAGTAACTAAATGAGTTAAGAAACTTAATGCAGCTAAAATACGCTTATAGGGATATATGGATTGCATATATTTAATACTAGCGGCCCGCTCGCGGCTTGGCCGTGATCTACGTGATCTACGTGGCTGTTTCGGTATAATTCAACCCTCGGGGGTGGATTTTTGAAAAATAAAGAAGCCTAAGTTTAACCTTGGATTATCAACTATATATATGATAAAATTCGTTACAATCGGTCAAGAGGTGTAGATTTTTTATTTCATCCCCTTTTTTTTTGTTTTTTTTCGCTGGGAAATGCAGGATACGCAACGCAGGCAGATCTGCTCTGCGTACGCATGATACTGTGGGACTCACCGGTGAGTTAAACTCGCAGAATGAGACCATTGCAGACCAGTTCCTCTCAATATCCAGCATGGCCCCCACCACGCTGCCTAGTAAGAGGTCCCTACCCACTGGCTGTAGTGGGTAGGGACCTCTCGCCTTGACAGGCGTGGCGTTGTGGGGCCCAAGCAGGGCATTCAGTCAGAGTGTGATGCGCCGAATCAAACTTTCATCCCCAATTTCAACCCTTTAGAGGTTGATTTTTGAAAAACTAAGTAGCCTATGTTAGACTCAGTCATTTTTACTACTCTTATTCTAAATTTCATCTAAATCGGACCAGTAGATTAGCCGTGAAAGCGTGACAGACAAACACACAGACATTCCCACTTATAATATAAGTATGGATTACATAAAAGTGTTATAACATTACTAAAAACTTTTAAAGTGTTATTCCACACTTAGGACAATTAAAAAAAGACTTTTAAAAAACGTAAAAACAATTTGAACGCAGCGGGATTCGAACCCGCGCCTCCTGAATACCGTCCAGGCGCTCAAACCGCTAAGCCATGCTTTGCTCAACTGCTGTCTGTTATAACATTACTAAAAACTTTTTCCTTGATTAGTGTAAAGTGTAATTTTCACTTGTGATAATTTGTATATTTAATTATCATTATACAGAGGCACAAAGTGTGAATGTAAAGCGACTGGTTGTGTGGTCGATTCCCACTCGAGGAGTGGAAATATTTAATATTTCCATTTTCTTCGCTCTGATGTCGAGTCTAAGCGCGGCGTTAAGTTCCGCCACTTAACACGCAATGCCCCCGAACTTGGTGGAAAGTGGGGAACGGAGTGTCTTAACACTAGGTTCCCTCTGCCTAACCTACTGTTTACGGGATACAGCGTGAAGCTATAAAAAAAATTCATTAGATATACAAAATATGTCACTCCTTCAATATAATAGTAATATAATAGCATTACAAGTTAAAATTATATATTATTTGATGATGTTGTAACATCTTACATCATATTATGTACAGTATAATAAAAAAGTAAAACACAGAACGTTTGTATCGCCTATACAAATCTGTCTAATAATTAAATCTAATTAAAATCTTTTTTTTCTTGTAAAGCTTTTAAGCTTAAACAAGACTTAGGTGATAATTGATTTTGAATAGCGGAGCACCTGTATCTAGAATCATAATATTGACCACTTATATTATAAGATATAAGTAAATTGCACCTTAAACAAAGGGGTTAAGCGTAATGAGTATTTTAGTGGGAAGGATCATTAAGTCTATATAAATCTTTTTATTATTAAATTTGAACTCACAAATATAACGTATACACACATATGTATATATAAAAGTAACATAAACAATAAATAAATACAAAAATGTAAAAAAATAGATCTTTTAATAATATAAACTAAGAAGGCTAGAATTTTTTGTAAGAAATAACTTATTAACATTAGACATGAAAATAAGTCTAAGCTTTTTCATATGAACATTTTTGTACGCTGAATTTTGAAATATTAAACATTTTTATAGGAGCTGGCAACGCAACAGTTTCTAGCGCTAAGGATTACGTGGAAAGTTTACATCAGAATTCCAGGGCCACGTTGTTGTATGGCAAAAACAATGTTCGCGTACAACCGGTGAGTACATTTATTATATTTTTTTACTGTAGATTTATTTACTGTATATATTATTATTTTTTTTATTATTTATAATTAATTATAAATGTTTTTATGCTTGACATATAATACAGAGTGTTTTTACACTGTATCGGGAAAAGGCATGAAGTTGAAAAAAATATTAAATAATTTTGATTTGTTAATATCTTACTCAACCTCATCTTTACGACTTTATCAGTGAATGTTATTTGAAATATTGCATGGTAAGGAATTGAAATGACCGATAAAATATCTATATTTATATTATAATATAAATAAATAAATACAACCAAGGCTTTTCAACGTCAATGGGAATTATAATTAGAACTTAAAAATATCGCGTGCCAAGCATCATAACAGCTGACTTAATTTAGTATCATGTAACTCATAATGTTAATTAAAACCTGACTTAACTGACTGATTTATTTATTTAGTGATAACTACATTAAATAGTAAAACGCAAACAGAATAAAAAGTTATAGTAAAATTTATATTTTTTAAAGGTGGATAATAAATGAATGGATATAAAAAATAGCATAATAAAATATATTTACTTCCTTTTCATAAATGTCAAATTAAAAAAAATATATTATCATAATAAAATACAAAACACACCTATAATTACGGCCGAATAAGACATAAACATTTTATAATATGAAATATATATAACTTTTCTTGTACCTATATATGTAGGTATATCTTTTGAGGAAATAGTAGCGCAGATTATATTTAAATTATTTTCAATTCCCTGCACCGGTTAGCCAAAGGCGACGTGGTGTTCAATTCCATAACTCAACACATAATGTTTTAATTTCGGGCAGAAAGTACAGAACAGTGTTCTCTTTAAATACCCTGCTAAGATGGAAAAAGCGTGAAGCGTTTTTCGGAGATATTTAAAACAAGAAATTTATAATCTCATATTAATTTGATTATAACATGAGTACATAAAACTAAAATATTATATTTTTTTTTAGTTTCACGCTGTATCCGCACACAGCAGGGTAGAGGGAGCAGAGGGTTAAGACACTCCATTCCCCGCTTGCCGCCGAATTCGGAGGCATTGCGTGTTAAGTGGCGGAACTTAACCGCGCTTTGTCCTCGACACCAGAGCGAAGAAAATGGAAAAAATATATATTTCCACTCCTCGAGTGGGAATCGAACCTACAACCAATCGTTTACAGTCACACGCTTCTGCCACTGCGCCACGACTTACCTACCTAAATATTATTTACTTAACATAAAAATATATATTTTTACTATAAACAAAAAAAAAACTTGTAGAAAGACGTAGAAGAACCGATGCCCGGTTACTTAAGTCTTCATCAAACGGCCGCTGGGCTTGTTATTAAATGGACTCCGAATCAACTTATGAACGGATACGCTGAAAGCGAAGGAATTGATAAAAGGTAATGTCGTTTCTCATTTAATCTTTGTAGTGGTTTTATATTTCTAGAAAAAACTAGTTATAGATATTGCTTGTGTTTGTATGTTGTTTTCTTTTGTTTGAATCTTAGATATAATTTTCGTTTATTATTGACCTAAATTCTTCTAATGCCTATTTAAGAATGTTTATTATATTATGTACAAATAATTGCTTAGAGCAATATTATGAGTCATTGATTGTCTTTGTTTCTAGTAAATTATTTGCACCCAAATGAAATGTTTTAATCTCTTTCTTTGCTTAGCAATTCTTTTTATTTACTCTTTAGTATTTTAGTATTATGAAAAACAACAACATTTCACAATTACACAATTACAATATAATAAAATAGTTTTATAGAAACAAAACCAATAACAATTTTCCATTCCATTCTATTTTATATGACTCTATCTATATATTAATATTTATATTACAAATCAATAATAAACAAAAATTTAATAGCATATCCATGTATTCTTGTTTAAAACGCTTTAATATATCTCTCTCTTTGGTTAATACTCAATTCTTTTTATATTGCGATGTTTTTTCGAAAATATATTTTTTGAAACGTTTATTATTGAATAAACGAAAATAGCATGTCCGTACATTTTGTGTTTGTTTTGAGCTTGTATAATTGTAGTGAGTATCAGTATCGTTGGCACCCGGTACATGCCTCCGCGTGTCCCCATGAGTGTGTTCTGTGCAGTGCAGCGCCGTGCACGGTGTACAGGCGGCGGTGTGCTGGAACGCTTTGTTTTGATTGGTATGTAGAATGTGCTTGTTGTTAGTTAGTTTTATTTTTAGCATTTTAAAGCGTTATTTATAAACTTAGAAAATTGAATATAACGTTTTCTAACGTTTACTAAACCAAAAGGTATAAAAATTTGAACGCAGCCGGATTCGAACTCGCACGTCTTGGAAACCGTCCAAGCACTTTGACCGCTAAGCTATGTGTCCTACTACCAGCTGCGTCGAAATTCTTATATGATTATTACAATTTATTTATGTTGTTACTTTATCTGTAGAGAGATTTATATAAATTTCTGCTACGAACAAATCAATGTTCTAAGTGAGTGAACAACACTTTTAAAATGTTAAAAGTATTTAATAAATAGCATTCTCTCTTGCCACAATTATTAGTTTTTTTTCAGGTTCACACTTTTTCTTGCATGTAGTCAGAGAGAACGTCGTGTTAATGCTAGCGTAGTGTTCAATTTTACTCCTGAAATCGAGACTTAGCGTGTTGAGTGGCGGAGCTCAATCGTTTTGTCTTAGGTACCAGAGCTATGAAATGAAAATAATATATAATAATACATATGGCACACTGCAAGTACAGTCGGTTTTCTTATAATGTAAACTACATTATATTATATATTAATCAGACACTAGCAGCCAGCTCGCGGCTTCGCAGCATGAAAGACACGACGGTTTAGTTATATTCCAACCCTCGGGGCTGGATTTTTGAAAAATAAACTAACCTAAAAAAATAAATGTATAATAGCCTTGGATTATCTACTATATTTATGCCAACTTTTATTATAATCGGTCTAGCGGTTTAGATTTTTCATATAAAGTTTCATCCCCTATTTCAAACCTTTAGAGGTTGATTTTTGAAAAAATAACGTAGTATGTTTGAACCTGGGCTACTTTCATTCTAAATTTCATCCAAATCGGACCGCTATATTAGCCGTGAAAGCGTGACAGACAGACAGTCGTATGTATAATATTAGTATGAATTACCTGCTTGTGCACTTTCCGCACATTTTCGTTAATTATAAAACAACAGAAATTAAAATAATTAATTTATTAAAATTCCCCCAAATAGGGATCGACCCCCTAACCATCGCGTGTCCAGTATGACAATTCCCAACAGCCATGGTTTCATTATGTCTAATAACAATATTTATATGTTCTCTTTTTGCGTGTTTTTTTGAAATGCGAGTGAAATGCAAGTGACGCAAAGCCGTTTCATTATTTTACTATTTAATTGAACTCGTGGAACTATAACTAATTAAAAAAAAAAACGATGGATTCAAAGCCATATATTGGTTATGAGTTTGGGCCTAGTGGTGAGCTTTATATATTTAATATGCCCCCATATATACCCTAATAATGTAAAGTATAAAATATAAAAATTATGTTGATGCAGGAGTTTCATTAGATGCTTACAGGTCAAAATATATTCAAAATGTGCTTATATGTGATTATAGACAAAGGTAATTTGATTTTCTTTTATATAAATAAAAAGAATCGAGAGATAACTAAAACAACGTCTATAGCGTAATTATATTTTTGACCATTGTAAGAATTGAAACTGCGAAATTCTCCTCTTAATTGACTAGTTCAAGATTTTTGCTATTTTGTATTTTCAAACGCGTTCTCGCTTAAGTTATGCGGTTTGTATTTTTCATACAAATGTTCATTCTCTTTTTCTGCTTCATAGGATTGGATTTTGAAAAATATAGGTAGCTCATGTTTGATCTTGCGTCACATCTTCCATCGCGAGTGAACTATCTTCCTAAAAAAGTTTATTGAAATCGGTCAAGCACTTCAAGTTTTTCATACAAAATTCCATCTCCTATTTCAATCAGTGGTTCATTATTGAAAAAAAGTAGCCTTCAACTATTTTCATTCCGAATTCCATCCAAATCGGGCCGGTAGAAAAGCAAAGGTAAAGGTGGCGCTGAAAAAGTAACAGATATGCAGACAAAAAAGCTTTCGCATTTATGACCTTAGATTATCAACTATACTTACTCCAAAATTCATTACAATCAGTTAAGCCGTTTAGACTTTTTCATACAAACTCTCATCACGAAAGCGTGGCAGACAAACAGACTGACCTTTGCATTTATAATATAAGTATGAATTGGATATTATACGCATGACTATATAAGCAGTGGTGTATTCTTTCCGTGTGTACCGTACGACTAGCTACGCCACTATACATAAGTTGTAAGTATTAATCTCATAATCGATACAATTACTACAAACACAATGGGCATTGAGCAATCACATAAATCCCAAGCCTCTTCATTTAATGAAACCAATCAATAAAATGGAAGCTTTAGTTGACTTATTCGCAAAGAACACATTTTCTATTAGGATGAGCAAGCCTGAAGAAGATTTATTCATGTCACGTATAGAATTGTTTTCTTCTTTATTATTATTTACGTTTCGTGCTTGGTTTGACGTGTCTCTAATATTAAGTTTTGTAAAATATTAAATTATTTAGTTCTTGAGGGGTGCAATGTAGCAGCGGTTGTAAACGCGATCATTGTAGATTCGATTTCCACTCAAGGCAATTATTTTATTTAAATTGTTACCTTTTTCCGTTAAGAAAACAAAGCAGGGTTGCGCGGGATTGAGTTCCATCGCTGAATACGCAATGTCTTGATTTTGAACGTTAAGTCAAGAGAGGAGTGTGATGACACTAGGTTCTCTCTAAATTTCTCTACATAATCAAAATGTGAAGCAAAATGTTAATTTGTGATGTTACTGACTGATTGACAATCAAGGCACAACCAGCACTTCGTGATGTAGGAAATCGACAATTAACGTACAGGTTCCTTAAGAATAGGGAAACAGTAAGAGCAGGAGAGAGAATTTCTCTTAATTCCTTCGAGAACTAAAGATACGGGTGACTCTTACGTGTTATCTCCATGTAAAGGAAAGTTTTTATTCTAATATATTTATTTATCTTCACGACTTTTGTAATTCGTGCTCCGTTTTGTATTTTTTTTATCATTTTGCGGCTTATTAAATATTACGACGGGCACACTCCTTCACATTTACGTCAAAGTAAAAAGTTTATATTATAATTTAGTAATTTAGGAGCCCTAAGCCCTCCGTAGAAGTCTAATACGTAATTTAATTGAATTCTTAATTAAAAAGCTTAAACAAAGTTGCCGGCTACAGCCCATATAATATAAAAGCTTTATATAGTTAAAACGATTTTGATAGAACTTTCTTAATTCTAATTTTATTATCTTGGTAAATTTCGTAGGTTAATTTTTTTTTGTTGTTTTAGTGTGTACTGGGCGATGTCGCTTCAGGTGTGTGTGTGGGAAGTCGTGTATGTCCACGTGCATCGCTCTCAAGCCAGCGATGCTCTCATATTGGTCGGACAGGATGGGGTTCAACGACCGCCGATACATTTTCCAAAAGGTAATATTTGCTAGTTTTTATTATTTTTTCTTTTAGCTCCACGCTGTATCCCGCACACAGCAGAGTAGGCAGAATGAACCTAGTGTTAAGAAACTTTCCGCCGAATTTTGGAGACATTGCGTGTTAAGTGGCGGTAAATATTTTCATTCCTCGAGTGGGAATCGATCCCACAACCAGTCGTCGTTTGAAGTCACACGTCTGTGCCACACCTCATAAGCTGGCTATATTTTATAACGCTTTAAAAAATATTTTTCACTTAGGACAAATGCGTGAATAATATGACTTTGTATGTTATTATTATTTTACCAAATAATGAGTATCAAGAAGTTTACTATTTAATTAGATAAAAGTAAATCACGTACATTCAGAATTTGGACTTCTTTTAAAAAACCAAGCTATAATAAGGAAATTAATACAAAAAGGCTCCTATTTTCAATTAAAATTATGTGGATATTATTTACCATAATTGCCTATCTTATCACAAAAAATCAAAACTTATGAGAGTTTAAACTTATTCTTTATAATTTTAGTTCCAAATTCAAAAAATTCTAAATGTTAATCAGATAGTGATTGTGATATATTTATAAAACTATTTTTCACAGGGGGACATTTGCTATCGTTTTTGAGTAATTTGGAGACGGGCTTGTTACCACATGGCCAACTTGACCCTCCTCTATGGTCGCAACGGGGAACTGGCAAGGTAAGATTACAATTAATGTAATTTATTTAATGAATTTTTTATGTTCTTAAATAAACAATTTAATAAGTTCAAAATTGTTTTTGTATATTAAGAGTGCAAAAATAAATATTGTTTATACATATGACTAAAAGGGAAACGATTATGCTTTAATTAGTAGGAGTATCAGTAGAAGTTTCATTAGTAGGAGTACAGAGTCTTCAGTATTAATAAATGAATGAGTTATATGACTTAGTTTACTGCTTCCCGCTTTTTCTCCCATAACGGTGTAGGTGCAGAGAGCCTAGTATAAAGACACTACGTTCGCTACTTTCTGTCCGAATCAGGGACTGTGTAAGCTGAGTGAAGGAACTCAACTGCGTCAGAGTGGAGAGCTGAAAATAATTTAAATATAATCCCACATGAATGGAACCCACAACCATTGCGTTTTTAGTAGACAATATCAGACTTCCTAAAGGCTATTTATTATCTAATATCTTCATTTTTATTTCGATGTAATGTGTCTACATGGCGTTTTATGTATAATAAATAGCAAAATTGATATCTAGAGGCTGATTCCTCTTAAATGCGTCACAATAACATCTCTTTATAATAATCTTAATGGCCTTTTAATTCATATATTGTACAATACATATACATAATACATTTAAAATTTTAAAAACTAATATTTATTTGCTCAGGTGTTCGGTCGTGGTAAGATACGAAGGAGGCCGATGCCCAGCTTGTGTGAGAGTGGAGAATCTGAGGAACCCGATTGGGAAGAAGTAGCCGGAGATTATGTGTTCCGCATTGTGAATAACGCTATTGCTGATAGAGAAGGTATGTATTTATATAAATGACTTTCAATACGTAATCAATAATGAATAGAGAAAATTTAAAAATAATCCTTATAAATGTGTACAAAATTTTGTTAATGAATATAAAAGTTAAATTATATTACGTGGTAGAAAAAAAGTATATATTTTTTTTAAAAAAGGTAAGGAATAATTAAAGTTAGTGATACACTACTAATATTGAAAAACTTTACCTGGGATCATTTTTTACTTACAGCGCTTATTCGTCAATGTCACGTCACGTTATAAAAAAATAAATAATGGTGACTCAATAAAAAGAGATAAAGTTACACTAGTATCACGCCAGTATTTTATTTTAGAGTAGAATCTTATCTCTATTATTTAGTTCAATTGCGTGACGTGACATATACTGAAATGACATGACCTGACATGACATGTGGTGACATGACATGGCGTCACACGACATCACGTGAAATGACGCAACATAATTTTACAACAAAAATCTATTCTAAATAACAAAAACCCTTCCAGCAATGCGTCACTCGTTATTAGAGAGAGTGGTACAGTCACCGCCGCGTACTCCGCGACGTCCTTTAGCCTCTACTTCCACTACTTCATCAGACTCTTCCACGATGTCAGTGGACTGTCCCGCAGGATTGAACGGACATAGCATACCGGCACCCAATCCTATTGCTGAGGAGGTAAATATTAGAAATTTATTTGATGTTTGTTTTTGTTCTTTCATAGTTTGCTTTTTGTATTTTCGTTGTGGTGTCGAGTCAAAACGCGGCATTAAGTTCCGCCACTTTGCGCACACGCAAGGCCTCCAGAATTTGGTGGAAAACTGGAAACGGAGTGTCTTAACATTAGGTTCCCTTTGCCTACTACTGCTGTGTGCATGAAAGAAAATTTCTTATAAATTTCTTTTAGCATTTTTTAATTGTTATTCCACACTTAGAAAAAATGAAAAGACATTTGGAAAACGTATATAAAATTGTAAAAATCTCTATACAGAGATGCTAACATCATAAATAAGTTATATTAAACTTATTAGTTCGAATCCTTCTGCGTTCAAATTTTTATACATTTTCTAAATTACTTTTTCAAAATATACATTTCTTTAATAATTAAATAACACAACACAAATTAATTCAAAACATTACTTATAATTCGACGTTTTTCCATTCGCAGGTGGCGTCCATAGAGCTAGTATGCAGTACAATGCGGCGGCAGATAATATCGCGCGCGTTCTACGGCTGGCTCGCCTACTGCAGGCATTTGTCCACAGTGCGCACGCATCTTAGTGGACTTGTGCATTCTAATATAGTGCCTAGAGGTCAGAGTCAGATTAATTAGAAATATAATGTGTAAGTGGTGAATAGTGTCTTGACACTAGGTTCTCTCTGTCTACCTTAGTGTGCGGGAAAAAGCGTAAAGTTGTTTTTGACATATTATAATATTCACTATTTTATATTTACTATTAAATACACTATAAAAAAATATTTTTAGCTAGTAATTTTATGTAGATTTAGTTAGTCATAGTGTTTGTCATGTTTATTTTTATTTTAAATTAGCAATTTTTAATTCAAAAAGTTATTTAAATTATGAAGCCCGGCCGTGCAGGTCTTTCTCGGGAAAACGTCGACGAGAGCCGAACAAAACTTGTGTCTTCTGTTGAGGCATCCCTCGTGAATGTCTCCTTATGGGCTGAAAGGAACCTGGTTCAATTCAACCCCCAGAAGACACAAGTTTGCGCGTTGACCACTAAGAAAACCCCATTTGTCCTATCACCACTTTTCCAGAACACTCCCCTCCATGCCGCGCCCAGTATCAGCATATTGGGCCTGAAAGTTTCGAGTGAGTGCCAGTATCGCGATCATTTGGAAAGTAAGGCCAAGTTGGCCTCGAGGAAGCTGGGTGTCATCGGTAGAGCTAGACAGTACTTCACGCCCAAACACCGATTGTCCCTTTACAGGGCCCAGGTGCGGCCTCATATGGAGTACTGTTCTCATCTCTGGGCCGGTGCCCCCCAGTCTCAGCTCGATCCATTTGATCGCATACAGCGCAGAGCCACTCGAATTATCAGGGACCCAAGAATCTGTGCTGGGCTTGACACTTTGGCGTTGCGTAGAGACGTGTCCTCGTTATGCGTTCTCTATCGCATGTATCACGGGGAGTGTTCTGGAGAACTGTTTGACCTGATACCTGCCGCTGAATTCTCCAACCGCACAGTACGTGCCAGGTTGAAATATCATCCTCACCACCTGGATACCTGGCACTCCAGTACTGTGCGGTTTAGACGTCATTTCCTTCCACACGCCACTCAACTGTGGAATGGCTTACCAGCGGCGGTGTTTCCAGGTCGATACGACATGGGTACCTTCAAAAGGCGCGCTTACCTCCACCTCAAAGGCCGGCAACGTCCCTGTAGCTCCTCTGGTGTTGCACGGGGCCGTGGGCGACGGTGTTCACCTATCATCAAGTGACCCGAACGCTCGTTTGCCTTGTCCTTTTTTATAAAAAAAAAAAAAAAAAAAAATTCAAATGTTTCTTTTTATATTAATATATAATAACATTAATTTTGGTAAATCGATCAAAAAACTGACGTTAGCCTTTGCTAATTTATAAAATTATAGTTAATTTATAAAATTTTGTTACCTTTAAAAATATTATTTATCATTACATGTTTTTAACTTTCATAATAAATTGAGTTTTAATTTTTTATTTTGGTCACCGTCACAAAAAATGTAATGTATAAGTTTTGTGCGGAAAATGGAAGACGGAGTGTTTTAACACTAGGTCCTCTTTGACTACCCTGCTATGCAAAAAAAAACGTTAAGCTGCCTTCATGAAAACGTTAATTTCAATCTACAGAAGGCACAGAATCTGGACTAACACAAGAGCTATGGCGGTCCATGATGGACAACCGTGGTGTAATTAATGACCAAGATGAAGTATACAGAATCGTGTATTATGGTGGAGTGCAACACGATATAAGGAAAGAGGTGTGGCCTTTCCTCTTGGGGTATTATGAGTGAGTGTATTTTAAATTTGATAGTGTAATTTTGTAAGGTTTTGATATATAGGTACCTATATTTTTTTGTGTTTTATAGTTGTGTTAGTGCAATTTTGTTTTAATCGTAAGATATACTTAATATTGACAAGAAATAACGTTGAAGCTTATTTTTAGTTCTCTATAATTTCACTTTACTAAAGTTACCAATTATCATGATTTTGTAATGAAAATGTAAATATTGTAAATATACCAGTCTTGGCGTAGTGGCACAAGCGTGTGACTGTAAACGACTGGTTGTGGGTTCGATTCCCACTCGAGGGGTGGAATTATTTAATATTTCCATTTTCTTCGCTCTGGTCTTCGCTTCGCTGGTCGAAGCAAAAGCGCAGCGTTAAGTTCCGCCACTTCACACGCAATGCCTCCGAATTCGGCGGATAGTGCGGAACGGAGTGTCTTAACACTAGGTTCCCTCTGTCTACCCTGCTGTGTGCGGGATCCTGCGTGAAGCTGAAAAAAAAATTATTACAAAGACTAGATTCCTTACTGATTAAATTTCAAAGAATAGAGTTCATCGTGACGCAGTGAAAAGGATCTTACTAAAAACGCATCAGGTTGTGGGTTCGATTCCAACTCGAAGAGTGGAAACATTTGATATAAAATATGTCCATTATCTTCACTCTGGTGTCGAAGCAAAGCACGGCGTTAAGTACCCCACCACTTAACACGCAATGCCTCCAAAATTCGGCGGAAAGTGGAGAACGGAGTGACTTTATATAAGGTTCCAGATGCTTATCCTAATATAGCTTGAAGCTTAAAAAACAAACTTATTAAAATAATCAAAAAATCAAACAGATTCGGCTCAACGGCCGACGAGAGAGCAGAACAGGATATAACATATCGTCGGCAATACGAGACCACGATGTCTGAGTGGTTGTGCGTAGAGGCAATAGTGAGGCAGCGGGACAGAGAAGCGACTGCGGCCTCCATAGCGCGCCTTACCGAGTCCTCTGGGAAGAAACCTGAAGTGGTTGAACCTGAGGTTTGTATGTAGTTTAGTTTGAATTTGTTGGTTGTTTTGTGTGTGATGGATTTGCGTATTAAATTTTAAGTTGTTGTTTTTTTTTTTATTGAGAAATGAGGAGAAAATGTTTAGGGAAGTTTGCCAAAATATCATTGCATTTAAGTTTGTTAAGCCGTTTTTGAGGTTAATGTGCCAAAACGCACGAAAAAACACATAAACTAAACAGAAAGATAATAAAAATGATTGTTTTGGGTTCTATTATATTAAAATATGTTTTTAATAATATTTTTTCTTATATATCTTCCATGTATAGTAGAAGTTATAATTCTCGGTTAAATTAACATCACATCGTTAACGACAAGATAAACTAGTGAATAATAGAAACTATTACAAGAATGTCTAAGTAATGTAGTAACAATAATAATAATAAATAATGACGTTTATAAAAAAAAATCTATCACTTTGAGACTTCTTTGATGTTTATTTAATAATCATATTTATTAAACAAATAAATATCCTCAGGTATTCGAAGACGATTGCAGTGTTATATCAGACAACCCACCAATCGTATCACCCGAACCGAGTGACACAGAGCAAAAGAAGGAAAAACCGATACTCTCACGAGCTCCCAGTATAGACGAAGTTGACAATATCGAAATGGATTCCGAAGATAAAACTAAAGATACCAAACTCAATGGAGATACAACCGACAGTCGAGATAGTGTTTCAGAGTTAGAGGACGAAGAAGTTCATATAAAGAGTGTTGTAGAAAACCCTGATATGAGAAGGGAGAGTATAGCGGAGATTAAACGGTTGGCTGAAGGCATAGTGTCTAAGGGCGATGGTAGGGGTTTGTTATGCAGTGTGGATAGTGCTAATGTGAATCTTAATGGTGGTGATTCGAGAGTGGAGGAGAATGAACCGAGTACAGTAAATCAGCACACGAGTGTGATTATAACTAACCCGTCGGTTGATCTCGCGCCGTCTGGGTCGCCCGCGTCTGGGGGGACTACTGGTGAGTTTTTTGCTATTAATTTATTTCAGCAGTCCAGCAGATTCATTGACGTGTAAAAAAGTATAAGTGAAACACATGATAGTTAGTAGTGTGTGAAATTTATCAATTTTATATACTTCATACATACTCACTAGCCCATATGTATTTATCTAGTCTCTAATTAACTATAAAAAAGTGTTCAATTATCTTCATTTGGCTATAGATATGAACCATATGGATTTATTAAACCTAAATATTAATTATTTAGTTTTAAAAAATATATATATCGAGGATATTAATGTAATGTAGTAGGAATACGATACCTAAGTACAAGAGGATTTTTTATTCGATTTAAGAAAGATTATTTTTTCTATTAAAAACATTTATAATCTTTCCTCTTCTAACCATATTTCAAGATAATAATATGTATGAATAAACAATTTAACAGCAATCCATAATTATGTATGTGTGTTAACTTAACCAGCAAACATAAATCCAGCGCCTAATCTTACGGGAAATGTCTTAAAAGTGCTTTCCTCGTCCATTGTATATAAACAATTTAACATAAATCCATAACTAAAAATTCAATCTATATCACCCAGCAAACGTAAGTCCAGCACGCAGTCCACTAGGCGTGATGCGCGAGGAGTCGCAATCAGCGGACGCGTCGGTCGGAAAAGTCACAAAGTTGCTTTTCTTTTCTATTGTGAATACAACGTTTTTGAACAATTTCCTTGTGGCCAGTCGTGGCCCAGTGGCACAAGCGTGTGACTGAAAACGACTGGTTGTGGGTTCGATTCCCACTCGAGGAGTGGAGAAATTATATTTCCATTTTCTTCGCTTTGGTGTCGAGGTAAAGCGCGGCATTAAGTTCCGCCACTTAACACGCAAGCCTCCGAATTCGGCGGAAAGTGGGGAGCGGAGTGTCTTAACACTAGGTTCCTTCTGTCTACCCTGCTGTGTGCGGGATACAGCGTGAAGCTATTTATTTTATTTTATGAACAATTTCACATCAAACTATAATATAATTAAATATTTTATTTAACTATACCCAGCAAACGTAAGCCCGGCGCGCAGTCCGCTGGGCGTGGTGCGCGAGGAGTCGCAGTCGGCGGGCGCGTCGTTCGACACGCTGGAGCCGGACGCGCGGCCCGCGCCGCCCGCGCGCTCCAACTGCGTGTCGCCCGCCAGCTCCAATGGAGGGGTTTATTCTGTAAGCTACTTTTATTTAGCTTTACACTACATCCCGCCCACAGCAGAGTAAGCAGAGGGAGGAGAGGGAGGAAGGCTTGCGTGTTAAGTGGTGGAACTTAACACCGCGCTTTGCCTCGACACCAGAGCGATGCAAAAAAGAAATATTAAATATTTCCACACTTAGAGTGAGTAGCAAACCAGTCGCTTTACAGTCACACTCTGTGCCCCAAGGTAAGCTGCTTGTTTATTCTTTTAATACTAGGGACGCCACTAAACCTTCAATTTTGACTCACTGTCCTTGTGAAATCTCGGGTGACCTTTGCAAGTGCATCTTAATTAATATCTATGAGAAAGTGTATTTTAATCGATTATTCCTTATAGCCATGGAATTATTTTTTTTTATAAATCATAGAACTATCAACTTAAATAAGCTCGCAAAATTTCATAAGGATCGGTTCAGCCGTTTTAAATTGATGCGAGCACAAAAAATGCAAAGTCTCTAGTATGAATGTTAGTTGCTCTTTCACGTAAAAACGACTGAATGGATTTTAATGAAACTTTACAATAATATAGCTTATATATCAGAATAAAACATAGGCTACAATGAATAAAGATATTGTGTGAATTGTTCAATATATCAAGTAAATACACATATGTAATGTATGATAGAACCTTAAATAGTCCTACAAAAATGCCCACCACAATATTTATCTATATCTTATGTGTAAGCCATTAGGTATACACACAATAGTGGACCATTACTACAATTTTCACTAACAAAGAGCTGAAATAAATTAGGCTCCTTTGATTTTAAAGTTATGACTGCTTTGCGCATCCATAAATATATCGTGAAGCTAGTTTAAGATTTTTACCCAAATAGTGGTTGTGGAATTTCATTCTCAGTGGAGGGAAAGATTATATTTGAACTATTTTCATTTTTTCACACCTCAGACAAAACGCGAGTTTGAATTCTATCTTGTTATGCAGAAAAAAACATGATGGTGAAAAATGGGATAATAGTAAAGTAGCTTTTATTTTATACTTTTGTTGTCATATAAAATATTTTTATTAAAAATATATTATTTCTTCTAGAACGAGTTAGTAGAGAGTTTCGCGCTTAATTTACATCGAATTGAAAAAGACGTGCAACGATGCGACAGAAATTATCCTTTCTTCACTGACGAAAATCTGGATAAATTGCGCAATATTATGTGCACGTAAGTCATTTTTATTAATTTTTTTTTTTTTTAATTATAATAATAAAATTATAGGTATAAATTTAAATATATCAAATCTTGAACATTATTGAAATAAATTTTATTGAATCTAATTTTAATATCTTATTTAAACATTCAGAATATGAAAAATATTAATGTAAATGTAAAAAAAGGACTCATTTGAACTCATTCTTTTTATATAAAAAGAAAAGGTTTGAAAGGGGCACGGGCTCGAGTTCTACTACGTATTTACATAATTTTTTCAGACATTTTTTAAAATAATTTTCACAAATTTATATCCAAAGTATATAAATAAGAGTAATGAATTCGCCAGGTACGTGTGGGAGCACCTGGAGACGGGCTACATGCAGGGCATGTGCGACCTGGTGGCGCCGCTGCTGGTGGTGACGCGCGAGGAGGCGGTGGCGCACGCGCTGTTCTCGCGCCTCATGCTGCGCGCGAGGGACAACTTCCCCTCGGGACAGGCCATGGACGCGCACTTTGCTGATATGAGGTCAGTTTTGCTATTAAACTCATTTTAATTTCTTGCTAGCGATCTGCTTCGTGGCTTTGCTCGTGTAAATTGTGTAATTAATTCGTGTAAAAGATGTTTCGTATTTTCGACGACTCGTGTTATTGGTTAAGTTGAGTTTGTATTTTTCATATAAATTTTCTTACGCTGTTTCAGCCACTTAGGGGTTGGTTTTGTAAATAGGTAGCTTGTTTGAATATGAGTAACTATTTTCGTTCTGAATTCCATCAAGATTGAATTGGTTCATTAGCCGTGAAGGCGTTACAGACAGACCGACTTTTACATTTTTGATATTAGTAAGATATTCTTTTTGTTTATTTTTATGACTTGATTTATTAAAAATACTTTTAAATGAAATCATGACACTACTAATTAGTGAAATTGAATTTATTATTTTTTTTATTCAAAATTTCCTTTCCGTTGTATATTCAAAACAATACTTCCCACAAGAATTTTAACTTCTGACATAAATCTTGCATCGTGTTTTTATTTTTATTATAACAAACTGACTAGTAGTGAAAATTTGCGTCATTACAAAAATACAATTTACCCTTATTATAACGAGGTTCGAATGGGTTAATCACCTTTATAACGCCTATATTGTTGTATCATTGGTAATGCCATAAATTAAATCAAATTAACTTTTCATTTATACCGAAACACTGCATTTCATACTGCACTGCATATAATTTTATAGAACTATGGATGGAACTATATCACAATTTAAAAAAGTTGTGAAAAGACGTTTGTGTGTTAAAGGTTATTACCAAATTCAAGATTTTTTAAATGATAACACGCCTTGGGAATGAAATGCTCGCTCCAGGCTACTTCAAAAGTATCATTGTCTGCAATAAATCTGTATATAATAATCACTTAAAAAAAAAGAAGTCCCGCTGAGTTTCTTGCGCCGGTTCTTCTCGGGTCTGGGGCATTAAATTTAGTGAACCGGTGGTAAACTATTTGACGTTCGAATTTTTGAAGTATAATAAAGATAATAAAATGAATAAATAACCTTATATCTAAACATGTTACAACAAGGTTCCAATACATTTTTAATTTACAGATCGCTGATACAAATCCTGGATTGTGAGTTGTACGAGCTGATGCACGCCCACGGCGACTACACGCACTTCTACTTCTGCTATCGCTGGTTCTTGCTAGATTTTAAACGGGAACTTCTCTATCAAGATGTAAGTTTGTTAATTTATATTATTAAATTCCTATATAAAAAGAGACGAAAATCATGGTATATATATTTTTTATATATTTTATATGCTACGTTAAATAATTGATATGAAAAAAATATATATTGAACATAGTTTTTTTGAAGATCTAAAATCTTATTTGTATTAAGTTTTTCGAAGATCTGTAACTAATTAGAAAAATATTCTTAACGTAATGGGATTGAAATGAAACACTTCTCAGTGGCGATTAATAAATAATAAGAGATTAATAATTTATCATAACTATTCGAATATAATATAATAAAACACAGAAAACTAAATTGACATCATTAACCATATCCATTTTTTTAAAGGTTCTTCATTAATTTTTTTTATGCTATTTTTTCTAGCTTCACGCTGTATCCCGCACACAGAATTCTATTTTAATTATTAATTAATTTTAAATAATTACCATTTACATTGTCAACAGGTATTCAGTGCGTGGGAGCTGATATGGGCGGCGCGTCGAGTCGCCTCCGAGCACATGGTGCTGTTCATAGCGCTCGCCCTGCTCGAGACCTACCGCGACGTCATACTGGCCAACGCTATGGACTTTACTGATATCATCAAGTTCTTTAATGGTAATTATATTTGCAGTAGATTGTGAACGACAGAGTGTGACACTAGCTTCTGTATGCTTACTCCTGTTTGCGGTAAATAGAATATTTTTTTTTTAATACGACACTTTTTTTCATGCAGTGTGATAAGGTTTGGGTTCTAACTTGGTGGTCGTACATTCGATCTTCACTTGATAGAATAAATGTATTAAAATTAAATAATTAATATACGTTAAACAGTTTTTATTTTCTCGTCTACGTTGTGAATGAAATTCAAATACAAAAATAGATGTGAATTTGTGGCCAGTCGTGGCCCAGTGGCACAAGAGTGTGACTGTAAACGACTGGTTGTGGGTTCGATTCCCACTCGAGGAGTGGAAATTATATGTCCATTTTCTTCGCTCTGGTGTCGAGGCAAAGCGCGGCGTTAAGTTCCCCACTTAACACGCAAGCCTCCGAATTCGGCGGTGCGTGGGGAACGGAGTGTTTTAACACTAGGTTCTCTCTGCCTACCCTGCTGTGTGCGGGATATAGCGTGACTCTATTTAATTTTTTTTTTATGATGTGAATTTGAACGTACGTCAAAATTCGATCACTGTGCGATAATAACCATAACTGTCTTAGGTTTAGATTATATTTAAAAAATAAAACGCCTGCATTACAGCTAATAGCAAATATTATAAAGGCAATAAAATTATAAAAACCCAATTACAACTCTAAATTCAAATATTTAAAGAAATAGTATCGTATAACTGAAATATAAAAATAAATAAATAGCTTCACGCTATATCCCGCACACAGCAGGGTAGGCAGAGGGAACCTACCTAGTGTTAAGACACTCCGTTCCCCACTTTCCGCCGAATTCGGAGGCTTGCGTGTTAAGTGGCGGAACTTAACGCCGCGCTTTACCTCGACACCAGAGCGAAGAAAATGGAAATATAATTTCCACTCCTCGAGTGGGAATCGAACCCACAACCAGTCGTTTACAGTCACACTCTTGTGCCACTGGGCCACGACTGGCCACATAACTGAAACCGTATAACTGAAATATAAAAACTGTTTCATTTTCAGAAATGGCTGAGCGTCACAACGCGTCTGCGGTACTGTCTCTAGCGAGAGATCTAGTTTTACAAGTTCAAACTCTAATAGAAAACAAATAAATATTTTAAAATCTAAATAACTTATAATATATTGGTGTAAGATAAGATATTATTACTGTTTATATTGCATTTTTTTAATAAAAATGTTAAATTAATTTTGCTACTGATTTATAGTATGTCACATAAAAAGTTATTTCTTTTATATCTGTATATCTATACGTTGGCTTTCGAGATTGGAATCGGGATTTCGCTTGTGTTCATGTCCTTAGAAATGACAAAGAAAATTAAAAAAATGTAATTTAATTTAAATAGTTCAAATTAATTCATTATATTAAAAATATCCAATATCTTTGATACTTCAAAAAATTGTTATAAAATTGTTAATTATATTTATAATATTGTCAACTTTAAATTCGAAGCTTTCATATTGAAAAATAAACTAACTTAATTTGTTTTTGAAAAGTTTCATATAATTGCAGCAACATGTCTTACACCAATGTGAAAATGTAGTTGAAAAATAGTGAACTATTCTTATAAGATATTAGACAAATCGTAAATAAATATTTAATGAAGATATAAAATATAATAATATCTTAATAGACGATTCCAACGATGTTCTTAGTAAAACTAATTATTATATACTATATGTTTGTTTGTATTGTAGTGTATATGTATGTTGGGAACTTTATAAGGCGTAGTGTACATTGAAATATTAACGCAACTACTATAGTAATTAAATACTGCTAGTATTTTAGAATTTTGTAATGGTTAAACTTTTTTTGCATGTAAAATGTCTAATTTTACGAAAAAAATAATTGATTCGTATTGACATATTAATTATTTACTGAACAATTAATTTGAAACTAATTGAAGAACGTTGAATTATTATTCTCATTATTTTCATTTCTCCGCTCCGGTACCTATATTCTAGACAAAGCGCGGCGTTTAGTTCCTCCACTATGTGCAATGTCTCTCTAGATTTGGCGCGTACAATGGAAGACGGACTATATTTAAAACACTAGGTTTTCCCTGCCTATCTTGCTAAGCGGGAAAAGTGCGAAGCTATAAAAAAATTAAAATAATATTTTACCATCAAAAACTTGCATACTTTTTGTTTTAAAACTTATCTTATATATATTTTAAGAATATATAATTTCTTACTATTAATTTTTAGTAATATTGAGTATGCCACTCAAAACAATATCAATGTGCACTACGCTATGTCTTAGAAAGGCAATAAAATAGGAAACGACTTACAAAAATGATATTGTATAAATATATTTTGATACGTATCATCTATTATAATCTTCATGAAATATTAAAATCTCGATGTTTGAATAATAATAGAATCATCATTGTAATCATATTAAAAGTAGACGTAAAGTGAACTTCGTAGAACAAAAACATGTCTAAATACAAATTTACTACTAATATTAACTATTAAAAATACAAGAAATACGAAATACGACAAAGTCTTTTATCATGTAGAGTTGATGTAATAAATAATAAATGTTGTTTAAAAGGTTCTTTATAGTATATATTTGTAATAAAATATATTAAATATGGTTCTTTAGATGTGGATTTGTTCTGAAGTGTTTATTTGTGTTATATCAACAAAATAAGGCCAAATCAAAGTGATATCATAATATTGCACTTACATTAATTTTAAGTGTCAAAAAGCTTGCTTGTCAAAAATTGACAGTATATTTTTAAATTATGCGCAGTGTATGGTTAAATATTTTGAATATAATATAATGGCATAAAATTCGTCGTGCTATGGATATTTTACATATAATGCATTTATGTAAATGTTTGTTATTGTCAAACGACAATATGTTTAGCACTTGCTAGTACAAAGTTAATTTTGCATTCTAATATGGCAAAAGAAAAGTACATTTGATTTTCATGAAATTTAAATGAATTGTTATTAAGAATGTTACTTTAATAATTCAAAAAAGTATTTATACTATTTTACATTTTCAGAAGATCTTTTCATATATTTGCATAATAAGTCTATAGACCATTTTCATATCGCGTTTTGGCGTCTATCTTGATATCTTCCCCTATTCTTTTTGTAGTCAATATAAATTACTTTACATGCTTCAAATATACGTATTTCATTATAAATATATTTTATATTTACAGTTTCTTTAACACGATAATTAAATAGTTCACAGGCTTATCATATATGTACAAACACTTTAAAATTTATTTTCTATATAAGTACCTAAGTAATATACAGGAATAATTTCTTCTGTGATCAAATTTTCATTATGCTGCTCAGGTTATTTGTAAGATATAAAATTAAATATGAAAAATTAGGTCAAAATATATATAAATGTTTATATTTTTATACTAATACTAGCTGACGCGATAGACTTTGTCCTGTCTTAGTTATGATTTCAAACCTTAATATATAAAAATGTCATTATTTTCTGATTTTTTTTAAGTATTTGCGCAGATTTTTTTTTTCATTTCAATATATTGGTTCTTTAAAGTACCTATTGATAAACAGAAATAGGTAGATAAATTCGTAACCAAAGGGAGTTAGGGATTCATTTTTATGTATTTAATAGCGATGGTGGTGGTGATTTTTTGGGATGGATACTTTTAAAATTAGGTAGCCTATGTTTAACCTTGGGTTGTCTATATTTATGCCAAAATTCATGACTTTTGGTCAAGCAGTTCAGATTTTTCATTCAATGTTACCCCTTATTTCAACTCTTAAATGGTAGATATATCTTTTTTTAAAAGTAGCCTATGTTTGACACTGGATTTTCAAGTATTTTCATTTTAAATTTTATTTAAGTCCGACTGGTACATAAGCCGTGAAAGCATGACAGACAGACAGACAGACAGACAGACAGAAAGGCAGACATACTTTATATTATAATATTACTATGGATTTTATGGGTTAACAGCTATAAGCAATTATACAGATTAAATCAACATATTTCACAGCAACTCAACTTAATGTACCGAGTACTTACTATTAACCTGTGTCAATTTCCTGTTACTATTGTCGTTTCGCATACTATTTATAATCGCAGTAACGCAATAAAATACCCTTTTATATAAATAGACTTTTTGAAAAAAATCCCCGCTTTATATAAAAATGATGGCGTAAATATTATTTTCCAAATATGTACTAGTTCTTAACAGTAAATATCTGTTTTCGATATGATATAATTATTAAAATATTACTTTCTTTTAATAAATATGAAGACTTTTCAGTAAATATATTATCATTTGAATCGTCGTCCGTGAACGTTAGTCCTGTTTAGGAATTGAACTCGTGACTTCCGTTTTATTAAGTAGAATTTATCACAATTACTAATAGTTTTTAGAATAGCTATAAATATATCGGCGATTATGTAATAATAATTAATATTGGACGGTAAATCTTTTTTTTCGTCATTTATATAATACTAGCGGTCCGCTTGCGGCTTCGCTCGAATGAAATATAACTGTTTCGTATTTTCGATGTCCCGCATTTTCCCTTAAGTTAAGCGGTTTATATTTTTCATATAAATTTTTATCCATTATAGTAGGCCCTTAGAGGATGGATTTTGGAAAATATAGGAAGAGAAACATCACTGAAATCGGTCAAGCAATTAAGATTTTTCATACAAAAGTTTCAATCCCTATTTCAAGTCTTAAGGAATTCATTTTATAAAAAAACCTTGGCTTTGTTTGACTCTGGGCCTTCAACTATTTTAATTCCGATGTCGAAAGACAAATGGACATTTATAATATTAATATGGATGTACTTTATATAAAACTTTATTTACAAAAACGCACATTTAATCTACTAAAGTTTATGGTATTTGACCGTTTTGTTACCTTCATATTATATCGATATACTCATATCGTTTCCCCCTCGTGCCTTGTATCAATACACAAACCCTATAAAATTATATTTACCTATTCCTTATAATATACACGTTTGAAATTGATGTTATTTAACAAATATAATATTTAGAATTCCTATATAGAAAAAAATATTATAATGTACGTGTTAATATATAGATATATGACCATAATAGATTTAGTATATCATGTATTGGTTTTTTTATTATCATGAATTGCGAAATTTCAAGCTTGTTATTAAGAAAATGGAGTAAATATTGCAATTTAGGTAAAGAGGAAGAGTAAAGTCTTCTGAAAATTCATAAAAACGTATTTTTTCTAAATTTCATAAATATTATGTACATTTAACAATACCCATTATTATACCTATATATATGTACCTAATATTTACTACAATTTAAAAATAATTCATTTCCGTATGTATTTTTGTAATATTTTTAAACTAAGCAAATAAACTGGCTGTAAACGCGATGATTGTGGGTTCGATTCCTACCACGGAGAATTATATATTGTTTTCCTTTCTCCATTCTGGTATCTTAGACAAAGCTCAGCGTCGAGCGCCCCCACTTAGCACAGAATGTCTAGATCTCGAGAAAAAAGGAAGAACAGAGTGTCTTGTCCCTTGGTTCTTACCCTACTATGCGGAAATAAACATGAAGTTAGATTTACTCTATTTGGAACATCACTAACTATAACTACTTTCGTATATTTCATAAAAATCCCAAGCATTGCATGACTAATGAACTTCTAGTTCGTTTTATTTCTTTTAATTACGACATAGTCATAGTAATAATGATGTTTTTATTAGCCATGAACCTACATTGATGGTGTCTAAAAGTATCGTAACTGTATTTTACCAATGTTGCAAATGCAAATTTTATATTAAATTAATTGTTTTTAAAGTCAAATAATTTTATTTAAAATAAGAAGTTACATGCTTCATTTTTGTTTTTTTTTGTTTGTTTGAAAGAAACAACAATTAGTACATTCTTTATCGTAGTGTCTGTCTATTTAAGTAATTAATTTAATTTGTTATTTAAAATACAGTTAGGGGCAATCTATATATCGGTACCATTACCATTAACTTACATTTATTGACGAGTTATAAAAATAAGTTTATAATTTAATTACTATAAAAATAGTTAATATAACAAAACTGTGTATTTTTCTAAATTATGGCTAATTTATGCATGAAGTAATGTTATTGAAAGGGACTTGTTACTTCAATGCAAAAAAATAAAACCTCTTTTGAAACCTAACCTACTTACTTTAAGATTTAATTTTATTAGTGAAAACTATATTATTAAACGTGCTTATAAATTTAATATTTTGAAATTACTGGAAACATGTCGATCATATTTAATTAAATGAAAATATATTTATGGATTTTTACTTATATAAGTGGCTACTATATTCTCTTATTATATTTGTATTATACATATATTATATATGAAATAAAACTATTTTAACCGGATTAATCGAATATATTTTTGGTAATAGAAAATACATTTTTAGAAAACCCGGCCCGTGGTAAATACCAAAAATATACGCGATTAATCCGATTATAATATTTTTATTTCAAAACGTTTAAAAATTGCGAAAACAAAACAATTTATTAAACGTACAATTAGTTAGGGCTTTTATTGTCTATGCTTTAATGTTTCATTCCAAATATTTGTGATGTTTATATACGCTTAAGTATTTTACATTTACCAATTACCGGTAAACAGGCCTACGTCCACAAGCGAAGCTTTACCGAAACGTGTTTTAAACACACTGGTGTCAAAATAGATGGTTAGATATGTTTCTTGTAAGTAATTATTATATTATAAATAAAAACTATATTTAATGTTTTTTCAAATAAATGTTTGTATGTGATGTACATTTTTGATTATTCGCACTCGTTATTTTAAGATGAAAATGAATATTTACCAAAGTTTAATTAATGGGTTTTGGTAGCATTGTTTTTTGCTGTTCAATACAAAATATAAGTACAATTTTACATTTAAGTGTTTCCAAAATTTCATAGTAATAAAATATGTTATAAATATTTTAAAAGACCTTTAATCGATGTGCAAAATCCGTGTTATGGTTGAACATTATTGAAATATCAAAAGTTATTTTTTATTACATGTATTTCTTTTTTATATAATGTATTCATGAAAGAAAAATAAACGTAAAAAGTACATTTTCTGCCGTAATTTTATATTGTTTACAATTTATAAACCTATTTATTTTATCAAAAAATATTTATCATTCTGATAATTTTTGAAGTAACCACTTCAGTTTGATCCTTTGAATGTGAACAGTAAAATCCGGATATTATTATCGTTTGTAATGAAATATTATTTTCAATAAACCAACGTTTATCAATTTATTGTAAAATAATACGAAGTCGGTACTTAAATTTTTACTTGCGTCTGTGAGAGAATGTTTATTTGTGCAAATCAATTTTATTATTTATCTCCAAAACTATTTAATGATCTTGTTTTGATGCAGTTTTCAGTGATCGAACCTGGTTTGAATAATGCCTATTTTAAATTGTAATCGTGATAATTTAACAGGGAATGCTGCAGTAAATATTTGTTTGTGCAGTATCAAAGCTAATAATACGATTTGGAAATTATATACGGTCCGGTAGTTTTTAATTATATTTTAACCATCGTGGAACATTTTAAATGTTATTTATTCTAAAAATGTTTCTCAATAATATTTGTTAAAATAGTTTAATTCAACAAGATAATAATCTTATATATAAACAAAAAACAATAAAACTTATTGATATAAAATCATCTACTTGCATAATCATTGAAATTCAATATAATATTTACGTGTATGTGTTATTTCCCTGATTGTTTGAAATTGTACGTTTATTTAATCTACCCATGAAGGAAGTTATTTATTAATTTCCTGCTACCCTATGGCATTGTAAACTCGGGGATAAATAAAACCTGTCTCATAAAATAGTACTTTGTTTGACAACTCCATAATAATACGAAATAACTTTTGATATGATTTTTATAGCTTGTTTTGACTGTCTTTAATGTGTTTAAATGTAAGAATTTTCATCTCCATGTGTAATTCATAATTCGTCTGCTGCGAACATAGCGTTGTATTAAGAATGTAATTATGTGTTTTAGTTATAGCGAATTTGTAATAAACAATTATTTTTGTGAAATCATCTCGTCATTAAAGAGTTTCCATTAAACTGTTTATTTCATTTTAAACTGATGCCTAATTATAAGTGTTTTATAAAAACAAAATTAAAATGTTATTAAGATATAATTTACAGTAATTCTTTATCACATTACTTTGTAATACTATATAATATGCGAGAAATATTTGGTACTCCACGTAGAGAGAGAGAGCTCGAAGCAGTGCCTGGGACTCTAAGGACCCTTTAAAAATATATTAACGTTCATACTGAATGAAAAATAAATAAAAACGTATTAACTAATGTACTTTTGGAATGGAATTTTAATGAACTCATACATACAACTCATACCTACAGTAAAAGTTGGAAATACATTTATTTATCACAATTATTTTTAAAGAAATTATACGCAATTAAAGAAGGGAAAAGGAATATTTAATTTCTTCTTTTTACTTGTTAGTAAAAAAAATAAGATTAAACTAAATAATAATTGTGGCCAGCCGTAGCCCAGTGGCACAAGCGTGTGACTGTAAACGACTGGTTGTGGGTTCGATTTTCACTCGAGGAATGGAAATAATATTTCCATTTTCTTCGCTCTGGTGTCGAGGTAAAGCGCGGCGTTAAGTTCCGCCACTTAACACGCAAGCCTCCGAATTCGGCGGAAAGTGGGGAACGGAGTGTCTTAACACTCACACAGCAGGGTAGGCAACCCTGCTGTGTGCGGGATGCAGCGTAAAGTTAAAAAAACAAAAAAAAATTAAACTAAACCTATGAGGAGGTCATGTGCACTTTCTATATAACATTCCGTATTCCATTTTACTATATTGATATAACCCTATGTAATATATGACTACATATATTTATAAATATTTTTAGACAACCATTATTATTTTTAACCTAGCACAACTCGAACCTGTACTTCATCGCAAGACCTAAGTTCACTTCGAGTCTCGATACTTATGAATACTTATACGTTTTCTAAAAATGTTTATGAATAAAACTTTAAAAAGTTAAAATGCATAGTTTTTATAACTTAAACATACGTTTCAAATATTTGAAGTCATGATAATTACATGTAGGTACAGCAAAAATTTCTAATGTTTCTATTAATAGTTAGTACTAACTAATTGTTAAGATAGGAATGTATTTCATATAATATATAATGTTGTCAGTATATTCTGTTAATTAAAACGGGAAAGACCCTGTCACTGTAATTTAAAAAGAAATCTGTGCTAAGGACTTATAAAAGGTCTTGACTTTAGTATTGTTTTGATGCAGTAGAGTTATACGTTACCTTCTATCTATCTAGTATAGAATTATATATCTAAACTGAGTGGTCGGAACGTGACACTAACTGGTACAAGAAATACAGGTTTACATATCGTTGCCTATGGTTATTTTTACAAATATTTTTTTTATTATTAGTAATAATTCAATGGCTTAATTTATTATTATCGTATATAAGTAGTAGGTGTATGTATAAATATATAATGAGGTATCTATAACTTTATTTAACGTTAACGCTCTTTCATATTAAGGAGTGTTAACGTTAAAAAAAGTATAAGGGTAGAGAGAAGCTAGTATAAAAATATCTTTATTTCTAGAATTGTAGGTATCAACGTAATGCATGTTTAAGGGTCACATAGCTTATATTATAAAGTAATTGTCATTTTTTGTCAGGATTTGTTTTGCGTATATTCTCTAATGAATATTTAGGTATATATGAAAACACATTAATACATAACTAAATTAAGTAACAAAATGAATTCCCAAAAACCATTCAACGCATAGAAGTGACTAAGATGTAATAAATTGCCATCGATACCGTCATTATAATTAGGCGGATACCGGAAAACGGGTACGCCACAATACCAAGAGATTAATTACGTATATATCAAACGAGACGTGTTTTTTCTTTTTTATCTGTATAAAATTCCATCGTTTCATTGTGATTGACTAGTGAAAATATATATCTAAAATAACGATTTTCTCTCTATTGAAAGTGGGAATAACATTTAAAAAAGCTAGAAAATTTATATATTCTCAAAAAAAAATAAAGAGTTTCCGTAAGAATTTCTAAGACTAGACTACTTTATAAAACATTTCCTCCAGACATGCACAGTCGTAACAATGCATATCTAAAATTTACTATATAGATTCCTGGTTGTATTTGAGGAAATACTAAGAGAATATTTCCCGAAACACCTGCAGGATATCGATAACTCGGGATTTAACAAGGACAAAGCAAATAAAGAGGGATAATTGAAATAATTCTAATGGGGCTCCTCAAACATTTAGGTAGCAAGTCAGCGACTATACTCTGCAACTTTGATAGGTATTCACCAGGTAAATCTTTGGAATACTAAGGAATTTCTTGCAAGAACTATAACTATACAATAAAAATTCTGGGACAGAAGACGTATATAATCAAAAATGGGGACAGAAAATCTAAGATTTTTATCTCATTTACAAATGACTCATCTTTAAAGTGTGTCAGTGAACCGAACGATATTGTTTATAACGCAACAAAACATGGCCAATTTAGTTACATCATGGTGAGATCAATTTACAACGAAGAACTTGTTTATATAGATCACAAGGGAAATACCTCAGATATAAGTGTGTTTTATATAAACTTGCGGAAATTTTGTAATATAAATAATTACAGTTCTTTAAAAGATAATATGTTATTAGGTATATTGTAAAGAGTTGATGACTCATTCACGGTGAGATTTAAATTAAAAAGGATTTTTCATACCGTAACAGTTAAAATTGCTTGTCATAATTATCTTAAAATTTCAATTTGTTCGGTTTTTTTGCTGTCATATATCATTGATTATGGTTATGAGGTAGTGGTTATTTTATAGTAGTTAGTTATTATTTTTTTTTTTTTAGCTTCACGCTGTATTCCGCACACAGCAGGGTAGGCAGAGGGAACCTAGTATTAAGATACTCCGTTCCCCACTTTCCGCCGAATTCGGAGGCATTGCGCGTTAAGTGGCGGAACTTAACGCCGCGCTTTACCTCGTTACCAGAGCGAAGAAAAGAGAAATATTTCCACTCCTCGAGTGGGAATCGAACCCACAACCAGTCGTTTACAGTCACACGCTTGTGCCACTGGGCCACGACTGGCCACTGGGTAGTTAGTTATAATTAAGGCAATTATTTTAAAATATATATTATTATAAAATTATTATTTTGCATATCGAATCTTATTAAAGTGACTTGAACGCATGAGTTTCAAGTACAGGAGAGGGAAGGAAAATAGAAGGATTGTTTTAATCTTATATAACCTTAGAAAACTTTTTTACGTTAGCCATTCTATATCTTTTTTTGATTAAAAATAAAATAACATAGACGTTCCTTTTTTTAAACGTGAGAGAAGTTAAAGTATAGGTATATGATATAAAAAAAAGATCTAGATAAAAATAAGAAACGATAATAACTGATAAATACATCCATAACATCAAGTACATAATAAAGAGTTTTCGAATAAAGGGTTTTATTTTGATATTCAAAGAAAAATGGCATTTTTTAATATAAATGATTGGATGTTTATTCCATTATAAAGAGGAAAGTATGCCGTTAATAGTCGAAAATAACATGAGGCAAATGACCTCCACGAGCACGCTTACAGGACAATATCCTTTACTTATTATCTGAGCCCCAGATCCTACAATTTTGCTTGATGACGAAGCCACTGAGGTGGAACCATTTCCACCTCATCCTCACCTCAGCCTCATCACTTCCATGGATTCCATTAGTTAAAATTGCATTTATGATCGTATATTTTTATATTTTTGAATATATGTGTGTACTTCACGATGGTTGTTTAGTTAATCAGAGCTAGTTCACATCGGTGGAAAGAAAACAACATATTTATATCGTTCAAATTCCGTTCTACTTATATAGACTTAGTCCTTGTTCATCATGAATTTACAATAGCATACTACCTATTAATTCCATATAAAAAGAGCAGCTATAAGCCACAATATCTGTAGAGTATTAAAGAAAGAAAGAAATTCTCTAAAGAATAACCAAGAAAAGATTTTTAACCAAATAAGAACTATTGCTGTATCAATATAAATAGGTATAATTAAAAGTATTTTTTTATTTTTTTCATGTGGATCATTCAGTTCTTTTTTATAGGTTCACGCTGTATCCACAGCAGGGTAAGCAGAGGGAATCTACTATCTAGTGTTAAAACATTCCTTTCCCCACTTTCCGCCGAATTTCAAGGCATTGCGTGTTAAGTGGCGGAATATAACGCTTTGCTTCTGCCAGAGCGAAGAAAATGGAAATATTAAATATTTCCACTCCCCGAATGAGAATCGAACCCACAACCAGTCGTTTACAGTCACACGTTTGTGCCACTGCGTCACGACTGGCCCTAACAATAAATAAAAAAATCATACAGTTTATCTTATTAATAACGTATTAAGTGTATAACATATTAAATTTAATACCATGTTCAATTTAAAATATGGTGAAATAAATAACGATTCAATTATTTACTGCAATTTTATTTGTCATAAATTATTCGGTAACAATACACATTATATTTTAACTATTAACTCATATTTTATTGGCAATAAATACCTATATTAATAACTTATCGATAATATAGAAAAGGAACATCGATGTCTACATCTTATATTCGATTATACAACCTTCTTTCTATAGGCACTCTTATCTTTTATATTCTAACAAAAATAAGTGAGGAACTATAACATATCTACATATAGCAGATTACATTTGTACTAAATAACTTATAAAATATAAATTTTAATAAATCTTAATAAATAACAAATAACAATATAATTAGCGAGTATTGTGTCGTTTTCATAACAATCTATATATTATACGTTTCCGAAAATGGGACAGAAGTGTACGAATTTTGGCATTGTTTAATTAGTTTATATGGAGATATGTAGAAAAGCTGTTTCTTTCTAAAAATGCATCAGAAATTCATTGAATTAATGACAAATATTACACACACCATGTATTGGAGCCGGTCGTGGCGCAAAGGCGTAAACTGTGACTGTAAAGCGACTGGTTGTGGGTTCGATTCCCACTCAAGGAGTGGAAATATTTCATATTTTTATTTTATGCGCTCTGGTGTAATTTCTACTAATCACACAATGCCTCCGAATTTGGCAGAAAATGGGGAACGGAGTGTCTTAACACTAGGTTCCCTCTGCTTAAAGCGTGAAGCTAATAAAAAAAAATGTATTGGACACTTGTATAAATTGTTGTACGTACCGTAGTACCGTATGTATTGCTAGTATTACATATTACAGAGATAACCGTATACTAATAGGCAAGAACTCGATAACAAATGTACAGTTAAACCCCGTTAATACGATTTCGCAATACGCTCTTTTAAGTGTTTCCTGGTACTTGAGCCTGCAATTTTATCATCATTTTTATCAGGATTTTTTATCCTTTGTAATGTTCTATCTATGCTGTAACTGCAGCGCCAAAGACTAGATAATTAAAAATATATAATATTAATATTTTTATATCTATATATGTATGTATGTATGTATTAAATTTAAACAATTGTACATGTGTATGAATCAATATGTTTCTTCAATATTTTACCGAAATAACTTTCTTGTTTGTCATTTCCCGTTTAGTAAGTTGTCATGGTTATGACGAGTTTTTTATTTGGGATCTACGAAATTGTATTAAAGGGATTTCACTGTAATTGTTATATATAATTTATTATAGTGGAGTATGTGTATGGAGATATTTTATTATATTCTACGATTTACCAGCTTTTAAAAAATCCAAAGTCATATTTAAATCTAAATAGGAAGATGGGAAAGGAGTGTAATGAGGCCAGGTCTGGATTTCGTTGTACAAAGCATCGCCTGGACATTCAGTGTTCCTCACTTGCCTGTGACCTATAAGCTTGTAGTCCTTTTTTACGAAACCCATATCAACTCCAGCGGCGATTAACGCTTGCGTTGTTTTCAATTGTTGTAACGGCGGTACAGAACCTAAAGAGGATGCAAGAAATGTTAAATAAATTATAACTTTATTATACCTAATAAATGTAGTAAGAATGGGAAAATATTATTAATATTAATAATATTTAGCACTAAAAAAGTAAGTTGTTACACAAACAATCAAACAACAATATTTAATCGAAAAATTTATTATTAACGTACTTGATGTTGCATTTGGAACACTATACGCAAAAGTTACCGGCTCAAAAGCTACGCTAGGGATTTTTTTACTATTTATATTTAAGGCAGGCGTGTCCTTCATATGGTTAAGTAATGGTTAGTGTTGCGTTCTACTTACATATTTAATGCGCCACCAAAAAGCGAGATTTAAGAAATTCCCCTCGGTAAATATCCACATCCACAATACATAAAAAACTATACATATTTACTGTCTATCTCGTACATGTTTATTAAAATACTATTCGTTATTATAGATATAAGCAAATAATACGAAAGTATTTTTAAGATTATTTTAAAAGGTTTTCATACAAAATAATTATAATAAGAATTAAGAATTATAATAAGTAGTCTATTAGAAACACAGAAAAGTAACTTACTTGTCCAGTCTCCAATAAGGCAAATGCCGATACTATAGGTGTTAAAGTGCAATGAGTGAGCGCCGAGTACTTCCCAACCTCGTCCTTCGTAGGCTATGCCATCTCCGCCCACAGCAAAGCTATTAAAATAATATTACATATTAAAAGAAGTGTGTGGCCAGTCGTGGCCCAGTGGCACAAGCGTGTGACTGTAAACGACTGGTTGTGGGTTCGATTCCCACTCGAGGAGTGGAAATATTTAATATTTCCATTTTCTTCGCTCTGGTGTCGAGGTAAAGCGCGGCGTTAAGTTCCGCCACTTAACACGCAATGCCTCCGAATTCGGCGAAAAGTGGGGAACGGAGTGTCTTAACACTAGGTTCCCTCTGCCTACCCTGCTGTGTGCGGGATATAGCGTAAAGCTATAAGATAAGAAAAAAAGAAAATCCACAACCCGATATATTGCTAGAGCGTCTGACTGTAAACGCGATCCGTCACGGGTTGCGTTCACACTTGGAGGAATGATACATAAATTATGTTCGTTTCTCCACCTAAGACAAAACATGATGTTTATTTTCGTCATTCAACGCTCTAATATCTCTGTCGGAAAGTGGAAAACTGAGTGTATTGGCACTTGTTTTACTGAGAAAGTGGGATATCATATTTTTAATTTTGTTTATATGTTGTGCTTATAAAATTAGAAAAAAAATAAGACTAAAAAAATGTAATACAAAAAAAAAACAATATTATATACCAAAACATAATAATACAATTCAAATTAAACATTAAAAATAACGAATAAGTAATTAAATCAATCAAAATAAATGTATAATTTTATATAGCATATTCTTTACAAGATAATCAAATGATTTTATAAAAACTTGAAATTCGAACGAAAAGCTTATTAGAAAAATATTCTAACTTACTGGTATCCAATATCCGCCCAAGTTCTGTCATCCATGTGGAAGTTCTGCATACTTCGCATAGCTTGTTGACAACGGATAGTATCATAGCACGCAGGAGGTGTGTATGAGTGGTGTATGACCACGTAGGGTACAGGCGTAGACAAGGGCTCTCTGTACTTAGGTGGACGTGCGTGCCACTGTGAGCGACGCATGAATGGGAAATTATATGATAGCACCTCGTTCCCGACTAGGTCTCCTGTAAACATTTGTTTTTCTTTATACTTTACCTTAATATCAATAAAAATGGAGATAATTTATTATTTTAAATTTTATTATATTCTAATAAAATATACTTGATATAAGAAACCTGCTGCAAAATGCAATGTTTATGCCAACTGCAATAATTAATAATATAAAACAGAAAAATATGATAAAGGCATCGTATACAGTCTTTATTTATCTTCAAGCTTATTACTAGCCATTCCAGTAGGGTAACCAGAGAGAAGCTAGTGTCACGACACATTTTTCTCCACTTTCCGCCCGGAAACGAGACATTGCGTGTTGATTAGAGAAACACCGCGCTTTGGTTTACCAGAGCAGGTTAACGAAAATAATTTAAATGAAATCGTTCCCCCAAGTGGCAATCGAACCCACAACTATTCACGATTACAGTGAGACGCTGTCCCACTACTCCATGATAGCCTCATAATATATTAAATTTTATAAATTAATATAAAAAAACAATCATAAATTAATTACATTAAATAATAAGTGTACAGTAACTTACGGCAAGTCTGAATTGGCGCTCCAATTACAGCAGCCATCGCTTGAAGTAGCACGACACCAGTCATCAAGAATACCATTACAACAAATATTCCTCTCTCCCGCACTGGCGTTAACAATATCTGCAAAATTATCAACATGGTGTACTAAATATTTCTCTTTGTTTATTTGCGGAGCACGTTTCATAAATTTTCATGCGTTTTGTTTGCAGGCTTATCTTCACAATAATATTGTTTTATCAATAAAATGTGACGTAGTTATTTGTTTATCTCTATCGTTTACAATTTAGATTCATTTGCACTTCTTAAGTATAAGGAGTACATACATACAATATAGTATATTGGTATATATTATATTGGTATATTGATTTTAGCAATTATTGAAAATACTTGTATCGACTAGTATTTTTTAGTTGGTATTGCTTTACGCGTTTTTTGCATAATAGAGGAGTCAGAGAGAATGTAATGTCACACTTCGGTCTCCACTTTCTACCAAACATTTGAACACGCAATGTTCCGAACATCTAGCGCGCTTTATGTTAATAGAACGAAGAAACGAAAATAAATTAAATATAATAATTTTATCCTCTCGGAATTAAACCCTCAAGCAATAAAAAAAAACAACAAAATATATGAGTGGTAGTTGCAAATAAAACGACAGCCAAAATATTTGAGCGTTTTCATTATCACCATATCACCTTATTATAATGAAAAAAAAAAAAATATTGGCGCGATTATTTTCCAACCGGGGCTGGTACATCTGGCTACGTCACTGCGCATGTTCATATAAAATAGGTATAAAAAAGAGCACTGTTGTTGCTCTAGGTAATCTCTCACCAATCACACAACAACACAACACAACAGAAAGTGTAGACGGCAGTTTTTTAATACTAGACTGTATTCTCTTTGCCTTTGAATGCGTGTAGCTGCTTAATATTTTCATTAATGAAGTTAGGAGTTTTTATTTTAAAAAAATATTATAGTTTGAATGGGCACAAATATTTCACCAACCCAAGGTATACATTTAATTTAATTACATACGTTAAAATACCTAATATATACTATTTAACGACACAAACTTCAAGTGCTGTACTGATACAAATGTCATTCCAATTTTTTGTCTTTTACTCATATTTTACCGTGAAATGAATTTGTTTGTACACGGACTTCCTAAACTCTACAAGTGTACACTAATTGATTTTCTATATATACATTTTTAGTAAAACACAAAAAATCTATAGTTCATGGCCATGAAAGTTCAATTCAAAATTTCGAAACATTCTGAAATTATTTAATACTTTTAATAGATCTACGTATTTGGACGGTTTCCGAAACGCCCAGGTTCGACATCTCATTACAATCAAGTTTTGGTTCGTTTTTTCAAAATGTTATTAAAAAAACAGAGGGAACCTAGTGTTAAGACACTCCGTTCCCTACTTTCCGCCAAATTCGGAGGCATTGCGTGTTAAGTGGCGGAACTTAACGCCGCGCTTTGCCTCGATACCAGAGCGAAGAAAATATAAAATATTTCCACTCCTCGAGTGGGAATGGAACCTACAATCAGTCGTTTTACAGTCTCACCTCTGTGCCTCTGCGCCACCCTAATTTTATATAATGTCAAAAAATCCCAGAAAAGATTGCGTACATTTGACTCTTATTAATTTGTGGATTATTATTTCTTTTTGTACAAATGTTGTATTTTTCTACAAATGTTGTCAGCCATTAAAAAAATATAAATGATTTTATAAAAATATATAATAATTCCACTTTTGAGGCGATAGTTATAGATTGAAAGCGCATGGGCGCAATATGACACTAATTTTGCTATTCAATACCTATGTATTAAATAGCAAAATTAATTACACAATGGGAATTGTAGACTAAGCATGCATTACATTGTATCGATAGAGGTGTATAGAACAGAGCGGATAATGGCAATTTTTTTTAGTACTACAAAACATACTTAAAAACATTATTTAGTACTACAAAACATACTGAAAAACAGTACTTAAAGCCATTATCACATAACCGTGTTTATCAGTTAAAAACTATAATTAAAATATATAAACAAAAAGTATATAGAATAACTGAATAAGACAAATATAATTTAAAATTACAACCACACAAGCACTTTCGAAATGTCAATTAACATAAAATATAGTAACTGGTATTGTCAGTGCTATCAGAAGCCATCATCACAACGTATAAAAAAAAATACTTTTTCATATATATACCTAAGCTTACTAGCTCGCCTAACTAAAAATTTTACACATTATTATATTTATAAAAAAATAGATCAATATCTAAGAGTCTTATCTTATCAATACATACCTAAAACAACAGAAAACTGATAAATATACACAACTGGTAAAACGCCGAAATAACTTTTTATATCACAATCAACTAAAAAAAACAATTTTTAGCGTTATTTTAACACAGCCAGCTTATACTTTGGCAATAACGATAGTATTATACAGAATAAGTTTTATACGTATGCGTATATAGTCATCTGCTGCCGAGGTTAATCCCCGCCGGCTCGCGGATAAAAAAAACAACGTGAAAACTGTACACTAACCATTAGAACTGATTGCAAGATAAATTGATTTGACGGTGACTGATAAGATACAGCCAAATTGTAAAGCGGAAGTCATTTATTATCTAATACTGTATTTCTTTACAATAACTTTTTAGTTATATAAAAAAAATGTCTATTATTTTTGACAATAATACTATTTAACACGCAGTGTTTAAAAAATTCATATTTGATAAATGTTATATTAAGACTTTTTATTCAAATGTATGGTCAAGTATTCAAATGAGACATTATTTTTTTTTTACTATTTGACACACCACTTGTTTTTGCTCCTACATACTATATGGTCATACGTCACAATAAATTTTATATAGATTAACATTTGGATTGAAAAGGTAAATCACGTTATAATGAATATGTATGTATAAAGGCAATGGCAAGTCATTAATTGCGAAACTATAAACCATAATAGCCGAATAAATAACATAAGATGCGCAGTAGGACAGTGTCTCACTGTAAGCACGGTGGTTGTGGGTTCGAACCCCACACAAGTGAATGATTATATTGAAATTGTTTTAGTTTATCCTTTCTGTCATGTCGTTGAGTTTGGCTGAGAGTCAACACGCAATATCGATTTCGACTGGAAAGGAAAAATGGATTGTCTTTACATAAAATTCTCTAGTCAGAACTAGACTATTATACGGGAACAGTAAATCTGGTTTTTAACTATTTTTACTTGAAAATGTTTTTTTTATTATGTTATGTAAATTAACTATAATTTAACACTATACTACACTATGACAAAAATTACGCTATTGCGAAGAAATATTTCCACTTCTCGAGTGGGAATCGAACCCACAACCAGTTGTTTACACGCTTGTGCCACTGCGCAACGACTAAAATTCTTAATTAGTTTAAGTAAAATATTTATAAAAATAAAACAAGAGCATTTTATCAATGCAAATTTCTAAGGGCTTCCAACTAGATTGTACTAAAAACTGTGTACGCACCAAAACAACTTGCATAATGCATACAAAATTCTTCCATTGTACTTGGACCTTTATTTGTATGCATTTTATCGCAATTGTAATTTGTTATAAACACATATTTAAATCGTCATTAGTGTCGCTGTCATACACGTTTAACTATGAAATATTAAACGAAGCAATTATAAATATAAGTTATATTAACCGTGTGGCTTAGCGCTTAGAGCCCTACAGATTCTAAAAGATATGTTTTCTAAAAATATTTATTTTGTGGCCGGTCGTGGCGCAGTGGCACAAAGTGTGACTGTAAAGCGACTGGTTATGGGTTCGATTCCCACTTGAGGAGTGAAAACATTTAATATTTTCTTTCTATATTTTCTTCGCTCTGGTGTCGAGACAAAGTGCGGCGTTTAGTTCCGACACTTAACACACAATGCCCCCGAATTGGGGGAAAGTGGGGAACGGAGTGTCTTAACACTAAGTTTCCTCTGTGTGCGAGATACAGCGTGAACCTAAAAAATATATTTTTTATACCATAAATATAGTACTTAAGCACATACTAAAAAGTACTTACTTATGCGCATTTACTAGTAAAGGTGAATAAGTTCAATTCTGTATGAATACATTATGGGAACGTCGGTTATTTGTATTTATTTATATATTTATCAATCTTTGTACAAAATTTTGCAACTTTAGCGACTACCAACAGGCTAACAACTTAAGTAATTGAAGTCATTCCTCATAAAACAACGCACGATGTTAAGTTCCGCACCTTACCACATAATGTCTCAATTAGGGGCGGAAAATAGGGAACGGAATGTTTTAACACTACTTTCTGTCTGCTACGTAAGAAAAAGCAAAAAGTGGCTGTTTTGTCGTTTGATTTTCTCAAATATTTGTATTATATTCTTTATTGCACTTAAAAACATGCAGGCAGATAAGTAACATAACAGAAATTAAGTCAGCGAAGGCGAACTTTTTTATTTACACGTGACTACAGATTTTAAAGCATAGCAAGGAAGGCAGACAGTCAAGTCAAGTCAGGATGCTCCGTTTTCCACTTTCCTTTCAAACCTGAAACTGCCTGTTGAGCAGCTTAATGTAACGCCGCGCTTTGTATTGTGAGTAATGTAGAGAAATGAGAATAATTTATATGCAATTATTGTCCCAAGTGAGATTGAAACTCCCAACTATCGCGTATAATGTCAGATACTGTCACTGCGCCACGATAGCCATGTAATAGGTGATGAGAATATAAAAGTATAATAACAATGATATTATTACTTGTATTGATATTGGTACTTGTGGCCAGTCGTGGCGTAGTGGCAGGAAGTGTGACTATAAAACGATTGTGGGTTCGATTCCCACTCGGGGGGTGGCAATATTTAATATTTCCATTTTCTGCACTCTGGTGCCGAGACAAAGCGCGGTGTTAAGTTCCGCCACTTAACACGCAATGCCTCCGAATTCGGCGGAAAGTGTGGGACGGAGTGTCTTAACAATAGGTTCCTTCTGCGTACCTGTTATGTGTGTAGGATACAGTGTGAAGCTATATATTACTACTTTTGCTCGGATGGTCAGTATTATAAAATAAGCGTGTTTCCAAACAGTAGTAAAGAGAACCTTGCTTACGTTCTATCTTGTATGTTCAATTCGTTTTAAGTATATTAAACAGCACCTGCTCGCCTTTTCTAAACACACCGGTGATACAATGATATTTTAAAATACATATGTACGAATAAATTTCCTTTGAACTCGGAATGATCACTTAGGAATACAATATAGGTACATTAAATTATAAAAAAAAAGAAATAGCTTCACGCTATATCCCGCACACAGCAGGGTAGGCAGAGGGAACCTAGTGTTAAGACACTCCGTTCCCCACTTTCCGCCGAATTCGGAGGCTTGCGTGTTAAGTGGCGGAACTTAACGCCGCGCTTTACCTCGACACCAGAGCGAAGAAAATGGAAGACCAGTCGTTTACAGTCACACTCTTGTGCCACTGGGCCACGACTGGCCATAGGTACATTAACTTGTCTATATCTTTTTTACCTTATATGAACCACTCTAATTCTACTCTTGTGATATTCTACTTTAAAGGCTAGGTCAATAAAGTTTATATAACATCTTTGCACGTGCAATGCCACGAAAAATAGTTCGTAAATAACGCATATCTATATTTTAAAGAAGGAAAATCTCAATAATTTGATAAAATCTGTAGTGTTCAGCGGTATAGCTTTTATTGAAAAATATCCTCATATTCTTGTTGACTGATTTAAATAGTGTAAGAAGGAATATAAGCGAATCAGGAATATCAGCTAAGAACAAGGAGCCATAAATTTTCAACATTACACTTTAATGGCATTTAGGTTACCGTTCAGGCGCTCTTACGACTGAGCAATGCGCTCAGTGGTGAGAGCGCCTGAACGGTATTCAGGAGACGCGGGTTCGAATCCTTCAACTTCTCTGCGTTCAAATTTTTATATGTTTTCTAAATGACTTTTTCAATTGTCTTAAGTGTGGAATAACAGTTTAAATGCTTGCACTTTAAACATTACGCGGTATTTACAAAATGTTTTTACGCGTAACGACGATTAGTAAAAAAAAGAAGAAATTTACACTTAAAACTGAATCATATTTGATGAATACGTATCGATTTGTTACTCATAACAATATACTGATAAGATACACATTTATATTTAAGTTATTCAACTATTTGCGTAAATGCCCCTTTTAAAATGTTTACCTACATTAGAGTTGAGAGTGAGAGGAGTTAACGTACTTTTCGTGGGATTGCTAAAGTTGCTATTTTGTTAGACGCCAGAGGACAGATTATTATTCACCTAATATCCAAAGAAATAGTAGTATCCGTTGTAGCAAATATATATATATATAAAAAAAAATCACACTTTTACACATTTACTGGTAAATGGGGGGACGGCTTAGAATACAATTCCCCTCTGTTGCTGGGTAGCGTCCCGTAAAAGGCGGGTAAACCAGTAGCTTGGTGGTAGGAGATTTGTTTTCCGACTGGCTCGCGACTACTATCATGTCAAAGACGAATAGCCAAACATCTGATTATGTGTTCCGGTTCGATGGCACGTAAGCCAGCTCTCCCCTCCTAAAGTTGGCAACGCATCCACAACTTTTGTGGATGTCCATGGGCGAAGGTACTACTTACCATCAGGTGGTCCTTCTGCTCGTTTGCCTTCCTTTCATGAATAAAAAAAATAACCCGCTTTCCCGCATACCATCGTAGTCAGAGAGAACCTAGGGTCAAGATATTACGTCCTTCATTTTCTGCCGGAAATCGAAACGTTAGGCCCGTGTTGAGAAGAGAAACTTAACTATCAGAAGTCAGGTCCGGAAAATGAAAATAATATGTACTCATTCCTTCGAGTGGAAATCGAACCCACAACCATTGCGTTTGCACTCAGATACTGTCACACCGCGTATTTATTTAAATAATATAAGGAAAAAAGTATTATGAATGATATAAATAAAATGATGTGGGCTTTCAAATCATAACCATCACGTGCTATACGCGTTGTTAGTTGCAATTATAACTAAGTCAGGAAGTTAAAAGATTATAGTAATTTGTTTACTCCATTCTTATAATATTTAACCTATCGCTTTTGCGTCATATAACAATGACATTTTATTTAGAATTTCAAATTAGCAATTGAATATTTATAGCATGTGTGAATACTAAATATTTTTAATAGGTAGATTATCCAGTTAACAAGAAAATCTATGCAACTTGCAGGCACCTAGGCTGACTATCGGTCAATTCTCCGACTATCAACTGACACTCCGATCTCCGTTCTCCGTCCAGTTTTCCATTCGAAATCAGAACATTGTTTGTTAAGGAACGGGAACTTAACGGATCTTAACTTGTTTATTCAATTCCTCGAACCGGGAATCGAATCTGCATCGCCGTTACAATAACATGCTGTCACCCTGCGCCACGGTGGTTTCAATATTTTTTTTTGAAAGTTAAATAAATTTAAATTAACTTAACTTCGGTCATTTTTTATATCAATTTTCGAATAAAAACATTTTTTTAATTCTAAGAAAGAATAATGATTATTTTATTCAACTTATTAGATTTTTTAATCATTTTCATAATCATTTTATATTTTTTCATATTTTTTCATAATTACATTTCGACTCTAACAATATTTGAAATGAATTGATGTATATTTAACAATACTTGCTATTAAATTAAGAATTTATTACGGCATACAATGTATAAATACTTGCATGAGTAGGTACCCCACAATTGCAACGTATGCAGGCGGTATCAGCTTAACGATTAATGAAGCAATATGTTCAGTCAAACCCGTGCATACTGAAAAATTTTGAAACAAACAAATGATTGACGAATATTAAGTTTAATTTATTTTATTTCATGTTTCATAACCATGGTTTTGCAGCCATATATAATTTTTAATCTGTTTTTAAATGATCATTTCAAGTTTGTGTACCTTTTTTACATAACTACATCTTTTACGGGAATCCCCGCCCGATTGTGAACTCAGACAGGTTATGTGGTACTTCAGGTCGTTAGCGGGCATATTACCCAATAAATCTCATTCGTTTTTGACTCCCACTAACAGAGGTCGAGGGAATTGTCCTTATTTTTGTGATCTCCGGCGCAGAATTAAATACCTATAGATTACAGTATGTGTGGATTTTTTATAACTATTTAGTTTTATTACTACACGTTGTCGAAGATTCTATCTAAAGTAACTTTAATATAAAGATATAATAGGTATTTTCAGTCTAGCTTTCAGCGTAGTTTACAACTAAAAATCAATGATTATATTCTCTGGAATGCGCAAATATAATCAACAAAGATCAAGTAACAAAATAAATGAAATTAAAATAGCAATCACGTAGCTCAGGCGCGAAATAACATAACAATCTTAATATTACTACCGTCAGAACTGTTTTTGATTATTTATGTGTTTAAAATACATTCTTAAAACAAAATATTGGGTATTTAATTCACTGAACCAATCTTTAGCATAATTATTTATTATTATAAAATAAATTAATATAAAATAATAAATTTATTTACAACTTATACTAGTACAGTCATCTCTATTGATAGGAACTTTTAAGTTTTTCTTTATGCTTTTGTGAGTCCTTGGCCTTCTGAAAAATGCTCCCATTTGGATATCACATTCATCAGGGCAGTTCCCGGGCATTCTGTAGCCATAACTTGACTGTGCCCCTTTAATTTGTAATCAGGGCTAAGGACGCCGATACGTACTCCATCAGCAATAAGAGCTTTTGTTGCGCGTAGCATTTTGCGCGGTGGTTCTTCAACTGTAAATAACAAAATTAAACAAATATTTAAAATAGTTTTTTTCAAGACTTTACGAATATGCATACGAGGTTTGTTATAGCAAGGTAGAGAGAACCTCCATTGTTTGCGAAATTTACTTATTGTCTACTGACTAGAGGTGCTCGATGCCGTCGGAAAAATAAAATATTTTACACGCAATTATTTCTTCCGGTGAGGATAGACCCCCACAAGCAATCATGGTTACCTACCAGTCAGACGTTGTCCCACAGTACAGCGATGGCCTTAATTTTAATACTTATTTATACGTCATATAGTAGATATAAAATAATATGCATTTAAGACTTGATTAAATTAAATTAAATAGCTTCACGCTATATCCCGCACACAGCAGGGTAGGCAGAGGGAACCTAGTGTTAAGACACTCCGTTCCCCACTTTCCGCCGAATTCGGAGGCTTGCGTGTTAAGTGGCGGAACTTAACGCCGCGCTTTACCTCGACACCAGAGCGAAGAAAATGGAAATATAATTTCCACTCCTCGAGTGGGAATCGAACCCACAACCAGTCGTTTACAGTCACACTCTTGTGCCACTGGGCCACGACTGGCCACAAGACTTGATCTTTAAAAGTATTGTAAAAGAGTACTTTATGACAAATGGCTGTATAAAATATTTTTTTGTAGTAAAAAATACTAAATATCTTACCCCTCCAATCTCCAATGAGGCATATTCCGATACTGACTCTATTCGCAGGTCCGGCGTGTATACCGAGTGTACGCCAGCCTCTTCCTTCGTAAACTCCGCCTTCGCTTCCCACGCAGAAGCTGTAAGGAAATTATAATAGGTATTTGGTATTCATATTTTGCAATTAATATGAATAAAACAGTTTTATTCTCTAACGAAATTTATTACTATTTTAAGACATTTTTTATTTATTATTTATCTGATCTACAAACACGTGGTCCTATTGTTAACAATTACCTTATTATTTTTTTCGCCGTCACACAACAACGAAATCTTAACATATTTATTTAATTTATCATTTAATTCTTTCTGTTTTTTGTTCATTAAGTTTATTTAAAGTTAAGTTATGTTTTATTTTTTATTATAATGAATATTTAATTTATATGTTGTTAATATCTACTATTCTATAAATTATTTTACTATTTTTAAATGGAAAAAGATTTCATCACGTTCTAAGTTGGCTCTGTTGAAGACCACAGATAAATAAACCAATAAATTTTAATATCAATTCATATACTTATGTAGTTTAATTTTACTTTTTGTCATAACTGTATTGTAAGAAATATTATGTGATTTCCTGAAGTAGTCACGTTTTTATATAATTAGTACTTTTAAAATTGACACAAAAAGTGTTGCTAACATCATATCTTCTATCTATATTTTAAGTACCATTATAATTTATTTATTATAGAAACTGTTTTGCCTTCTCTAATTGTGTCAAACCCTGCATTTGTGTTTCACAATAACATTACATAACGTTGAATAAAAAGAAAGTTGACTTCATAACTATTAAAAAAAATATACTCATTTGTTACACTCGTCAATGACTTTTAGACGTTGACTAAGACAACCAACAAAAGTATTATTTACAAAGTAATAAATCAATAAACAAAGATTTTTTATAATTCTTTGTTTTAAGCAAAAACCATGCTATGTTCTTAAGCATTTTAAAAAAAAATATTTATCATTGAAATCAACCATATGTTTAAAAAATATATTCCTACAATTTTTACAATACAATCTTTACTCTTTCCCTTATTGCTTTACGGTTACGGGCGCATTAAGTATGGAGTGGCGAAACACAACACCGGGCTTTGTCTTGTCACCAGAGCGTATAAATGAAAATAAGTGAAATATAATCATTCCAGAGCTGGAATCGAACTCACAATACGTCTACATTACCAAAGCTGAAATCACTCACAATACGTCTACATTACGAGGGGCACATTGCAACAACTAAAACAAATAAAATAAAACTTACTGGTATCCTATATCTCCCCAATCCAAACTAATATGATAGTTCTGCATTGATTTCATAGTAGCTTTACATTGCGCTGTTGTATTACATGCACCGGGTATGTACGTGTGGTGAATTATTACATACGGCACCGGCGTCTTTATAGGTTCGACATCTGTTGGTGGAACAGCTCCCCAGTCTTCTCTTGTATATAATGTGTAAGATTTATGGTTCTCTGTAAAAAATATTTAAATTTTAACCATATGTATATCATAGACGTAATATTATATTAAAAAAATAATAAAAAAACAGCTTCACGCTGTTTCTCACATAATAGAGTAGTTAAATAACCTAGTGTCATGACACTTTGTCTGCACTTTCCACCCAAAATCAAGATATTACGTGTCGAGCAGGACTCAACGCCGTGCTTTGTCTAGGTACCAGAGCGAAGAAATGAAAATAATTTTAAAATAATCAATCTTTTGAGTAGAAATTGAATTGTTGTGTTTACAATCAGATGGCATATAATTAAAAAGTGCTTCGAAAAATAATATTGTTATTATACAAAAAATTATATTACAATAATCTATTATATTCGCAAACATTATTTACGTAATCAAATATTATTTAGGAAAAATTAATAAAAAATAAAGTAAATACTCACCATTTACTGGGTGCCCGTGTGACACAAATACATTTAAAACTAATAACAATATACACGTGTACATACTTGAATCGTACATTATGAATAAAATATATTTAACATATAGAACGAGAACGCTTGTTCCTTATTGAAGAGTGTTTCCGTTAAGCGTTGTATATCCAACCTTTATATGACCATTTCGCAAGCACGGTACTTTCCCATTACATATATACGTATATGGAATACTAGCGGCCCGCTCGCGGCTTCGCCGCGTTATCTACGTGGCTCTTTCGGTATATTGCAATTCTCGGTGGTCGATTTTTGAAAAATAATGTAGCCTATGTTTAACCTTGGGTTATCAACTATATATATGCCAAAATTGTGAAGCGGTGTAGATTTTTTATATAAACTTTCATCCCCTATTTCAACCCTTTAGAGTTTGATTTTTGAAAAACTAAGTAGCCTATGTTAGACCCAGTCATTTTTACTACTTCATTATAAATTTCATCCAAATTAGACCAGTACACACACAGACATTCGCATTTATAATATAAGTATGGATATATCACAGTGCACGTGTTTATATTTGTTTAATTAGTTTTGTAATATTGTGTATTATGTTCTAGGAGATTGCTTACAGTTTTAATACAGACATAATTATGACAGAGTAATAAATTAAATTTATATGTTCGACTACATTTTTCATAGATAATAATGTTTAATTACAGTTTCATTAACTGTAACTGGCTGTAACGTATGGTATATATTGTATGGCAGTTAAGCAAGGGAAAAAATACCACGGTCCTGTCTAAACTTGACAACTCTAGACTGCTTTTATGTATTTTACAAGGCACAAGATAGTAATATAAAAAATACATTCTTACTGTATAATTTTCTTATTTTAAATATTTTCTTATTATCTTTTTAAGTTTACTTTTTTTAGCTTCACACTACATTCCGAACACAGCAGGGTAGGCAGAGGGAATGTTCACACCTAACGTCATTTCCTTTCATTCCAGACATTTCCCATTTTCCGCCGAATTCTGGAGGCATTGTGTGTCTATGTGGCGAAACTCAACGCCGTGCGTTGTCTCGACACCAGTGCGAAGAAAATTAAATATTAAATATTTCAATTTCTCGAGTGGGAATCGAACCTAAAACCTGTGACGTTTACAGTCAACCCTTGTGTCCTTGCAACACAACTAGCGACTGGATCGAATTATATCAAGATAAATGAAAAAATTCTCTTTTCTCAAGCAAAGTAAAATCTTTTGTTAAATTACTGGAGAATCTGAAAGATGACGCGACATATATCGTTGGTTAGTCATATATTTGTAATTATCTGTAAAGTACTTTTGACATTATTTATCAGATAATTGTTTTAATTCATACGCATAAAAGTCTATTGCATACAAAATAAATGGTTGCAAATATACACATTATTGTGAAATACAGCACAAATACAGTACCTACTGTTACTTGAATAAATTATAATATAATAACTGAAATTTAGGCGACTTTACTGTTAAACGATATGTAAATATGTGTGTTCATATTAGTTCAATATTGCTGCATTTTTAAAATGGTTTAATGTGTTTATGACAGCATCTAGGCGCAGTGGAATCTGGCTATTATCGCGATTGGCTGTGATTTTGTATTCCGCTCTGTAAAATGGCCATAATTTAATTATCTTTATTTCTCTGCTCTGTTGAACAAGATAAAACGTGGCGTTGAGTTCCATTACTTAACACAAAATGTCTTGAATTCCGGCGAAAACTAAAGAACGGACTTCACAGATCTTGACACTAAGTTCTTTCCGATAAGACGAAACGATGTATTTTTGAAAAGAAAATGTGAATTGAGTTTAAAATTAATGAGTGATAAGACAATTAAAACCAGAACAGTTCAAATTATGTGCTCGTTATTCTCATTTTGGAAAGGCATTATGTTTATATTATGCGTATATTGTATTCTTGCGAATCCCAACCGGTCACCTACGTAGCCCTCCATGTCATCAAAAATAAGCAAGGCCAAGACCCCCCACCCCCTATAGTGCTCACATAATACTTGAACGGTCCCAAATCTAACGGAACGGAAAGTCAAAATAACTTTGCAACATTTTCTTAAGTTGAAAGATCGAAACATATATTTTGCTACCCAAATGTTTATTTTTTTTAGTAGACCACAAATTTCTAAGGCGTATATGATACGAGTACAACGCGATAAGTCCAATAGATTTTATCAATGAAATGTGACGCAGTAATTGTGATTAATTATTTTTATCGACAAATCAACATCTAGAAGGTATTTAATAATGCTCACCGTCACTTTTTATATCATTTGTGACCGGAACTAGGGACGATAAATAAGCTCGGGGAAGAACCTCACAAAGTACATAAATACATTTGTACTATTTGACATTAGCTTTCCTTAAAGCTTATTACGAAGACTGATAAGATTGTTTTAATAATCTTATTTATTTGCCTTTTGTTTTCTTTATATCAATTTTTCATTACTGAACAAACTACCTCGTTAATTATAACAAGTACCTAGATACCTACCTGTAAGGCCGTCGTCATCAGTGGAACAGCATCTGACTGTAAACGCAAAGGTTGTCATTTTCAATTATTATCCGCTCTGGTACCTTAGACAAAGCGCGGCATTGGCGGCGCCACTAAACACACAATGTTCTTCCTGACTATCCTGCTATATGAGAAAAGGTGTGAAGCTACAAAAAATATCTAGAACAAAGTTTTGATTATAGCATGATATTATGGATATTCTAAATGTTAAATTAAAATATTTTCTTTTGTTTTTAGCTTCACACCGCACACAGCAAGGTAGGCAGGGTCGCCGATTTATGGATTTTATTTTGATTTAATTTGATTGATTGCTGCATTGTGTGTTAAGTGTGATAATGGAAATACTAAATATTTCCACTCCTCAAGTGGGAATCCAACCCACAACCAGTCACGTTTAGAATCAGTCTTTCGAGCCCCTGCGCCACGATAAGACTGATATATATTTATTTTTTATAATTTAACCATAAGGTTTTTATTAGTTATTGTTTAGCAATAAATAATTCCTTTTTCCTCTTTCCTATTGATATTTTTCGTAAAAAAACTGCCTAGCGCCATTTCAGTAATAACAATTTTATAACAATTTTTCATTACTGAATAAATTACCTCGTTAATTATAACAAGTACCTAGATACCTACCTGTAAGGCCGTCGTCATCAGTGGAACAGCATCTGACTGTAAACGCAAAGGTTGTCATTTTCAATTATTATCCGCTCTGGTACCTTAGACAAAGCGCGGCATTGGCGGCGCCACTAAACACACAATGTTCTTCCTGACTATCCTGCTATATGAGAAAAGGTGTGAAGCTACAAAAAATATCTAGAACAAAGTTTTGATTATAGCATGATATTATGGATATTCTAAATGTTAAATTCAAATATTTTCTTTTGTTTTTAGCTTCACACCGCACACAGCAAGGTAGGCAGGGTCGCCGAATTCTGGATTTTATTTTGATTTAATTTGATCGATTGCCGCATTGTGTGTTAAGTGTGATAATGGAAATGTTAAATATTTCCACTCCTCGAGTGGGAATCCAACCCACAACCATTCACGTTTAGAATCAGTCTTTCGAGCCCCTGCGCCACGATAAGACTGATATATATTTATTTTTTATAATTTAACAATAAGGTTTTTATTAGTTATTGTTTAGCAATAAATAATTTCTTTTTCCTCTTTCCTATTGATATTTTTCATAAAAAACTGCCTAGTACCGTTTCAGTAATAACATTGATTATTGACAGAGTATCTTGACATTCTGTTCTATATATTAATCTCTATTCATGCAATAGTCATTTTACACATCGTTGTTTTATTTGCGTGAAAAACTAAGTATGCTAATAATGACCAAGCATTTAATTGATTTCCCTAGAACAAATTAGCAATTTTAGCTTCATTAGTTAAGTTACAACTTTTCACGTATTATTTTTATTCGATTATTATTTTTTATTTATTATTTTAACCCTAGACCAGGGGCCAGTCGTGGAGTAGTGGCACAAAGTTGTGATTGTAAACGACTAGTTGTGGGTTCGATTCCCACTCGAGTAGTGGAAATATTTTATATTTCCATTTTCTTCGCTCACAAATCTACACCGCTTGATCGATTGTAATGAATTTTGGCATAAATATAGTTGATAATCCAAGATTAAATGTGGGCTTTTTTATTTTTCAAAATTCAACCCCCGATAGTTGCAATACACCGAAACAACTATGTAGTTCACGCGGCGATACCGCGAACGGGCCCCTAGTTTTTCTATATTTTATTGTCCTATATAAAAATCAATTTAGACAACGTATTTAACTTATCTATTTTAACTAAACTAACAATGTACCTAATCTTAAAATACTGGACAATTGACGTCAATTATTTTGTGATTCATTGTTATCTTTTTATCTAGCACATGTTGATATTATTGTAACATAAATATGTTTATAGTAAACAATTCGACATAATACATAACTAACGTTGTCTATTGTGATGACTGTTTCACCAATTGGGGTCGATAGTAGGGGAAGGCCTGGATATAAAATATACTTTAACGTGACACGATTAACGACAATATCCCTAAATCATCGAAATTATTTGTTTTTGCTTCGTTTACCTTGTTGTCCATTCAATGAGTCATTTTTATTGTTTATATGTATTTAAATATAAGTTGACCGAATTTGTTTACAGTATATCAGCTTCACGCTTTCTTTTAGCGAGGAGCAACTACTGTAAATAATCTCCGCCCTCTACTTTCCACTAGAATACATAGTGTAAGAATTGGTAGAACGCAATGCCATTTTTTGGTTAATAGAGCCGGAAAATTAATATAAATAATGTTTTTATTTCCTTCCAGAGGGGATCGAACCCACAACCAGTCACGTTTACAATCAGACGCTGTCCTACTACACCATAATAGCCTCTACATGTGATCTTTTCGTGTCTCCAAATTATTTTCTTTCTTTTAATCTTTGATATATAAGATAATGAATGAAAGACAACGTAATATATGAGATTTTTACCACGCTTTTATAACCTATTTGAGGGCATTGCGGCGCAGAGGGACAGCGTCTGACTGTAAACGCTATTGGTTATAGGTTTGATTTTCTCTCGGAAGAATGATTATATCTAAATTGTTTTCATTTCAGCGGTCTGGTAACATTGAGGTGACGTCAAACGTGACGTTGGGTTCCGCCACTCAAAACGCAAAGTCTCTATATCTAACGAAAAGTGGAGAACGGAGGATTTTGATACTGAGTTCTCTCTGCCTACCCTGGTATTTGGGTAAATCGTGAAGCTGTTAAAAAGTCCTAAATCAATGAAAGCTAATTTTACAACATTAATCTAACCCATTCGTCCAGTCGAGGCCAGTCGTGGCCCAGTGGCACAAACGTGACACTTTAAACGACTGGTTGTCGGTTCGATTCCCACTTGAGGAGTGGAAATATTTCATATTTCGATTTGCTTCGCTCTAGTATGGGGAACGGAGCGTCATAATACTAATTCCCTCTGCCTACCCTGCGGTGTGCGGGATACAGCGTGAAGCTAAAAAAATCTAACCCATTGCTACTTATCGATTTATTTGAAAATTGGCAAGCATTTGCGAATCAGAGCACCAATCTACTGTCAGTGCTGGAACGATCAGGATAAAATGAGAGATAAGAAGTCTATTAAACATTTTTAATGATGTTATTCCTTTGTTATACTTAATTATTAATTATTTGCTGTTAGTAAATTATTGATATATAATATACACTTAAACAAAATATTGATTGGGTTAATAAACGTTACTACCGATAACGATCTGTATATAATATATATCTTATCACAATAAACTTGATCGTTTAAAAGGTTATCATTAGAAAAAATGCCGCCAAGATTATATACGGAGACAACAAAATATACTGGTTTTTATAATATTATTACTGAGTAATATAAATAAAAAAAAGTAAGTATACTCGAAGATCATACACAATTATATATTTTTTCATCAAGACCTCTGACGGCTTAGGAGATGTCTCAAGATATGTTGTTCTCCACTTTCCGCTTGCATTCATGGCATTATTTATCGAGTGGTGGTGCTCAACACCGCGTTATTATAGTGAGGGGCTACAATTAGGACAAGTGTTCCCTTTGCTAGAAATAAAAAAATATTTAAAATAGAACTTTACCACCTAGTCCCAAGTGACTAACCCAAAATGGCGTAGTGAATAGTAAAGTTCGATGTCCATTCGGAGGAATGATAATAATTGTGATCATTCCTAATTAATTAAAGCGCGGCGTTAAGTTCCGCCACTTAACACGCAATGCCTCCGAATTCGGCGAAAAGTGGGGAACGGAGTGTCTTAATACTAGGTTCCCTCTGCCTACCCTGCTGTGTGCGGGATATAGCGTGAAGCTATTTTTTTTTTTTTAATTCCTAATTAATTATATTACGCAGAAGATGAACGAGGCGCTATTGAAATACTGTCAGGATGTGTTATACTAAATTTGAATCAAGTTCCACTCAGAAGAAGGTTTTAGAATCCATCATTAATTCAATGAAAGTTTTTTAAAATAATAATTGGGAAAACGTTAATGATGAGCTATTCTCTTCGATTGACATACTATCGATTCATGTCGACTTTTTTTCGTTTATTTACTAAGATTATAAAGAATAATATAATATAAACTCTAAATACTAAAATAAATTAAAAAATGTTTATATTTTGAACATACGCGAAATTAAAGGTCATGATCAAAATTGATCAATATGGGGAGTCAGTGTGGATGCTCTCCATTCCAACTTGGAGTTGTTGGAACACAATGATAATAATAATTATTAAGTTATGTAGATTGTAACAAATTATGAAATAAAACAAAGTTATTGTTTAACTATAATGGTTTATAATGATACTTAGAATTAATTAGGTATTTATAACAAAGTAAAGCCTTTCATTCTATTCTCTATATCTTATCAACATACGTCTTTTTTACTTAAATTAAAATAATATCTTAAGAAAATCACAATTCATTTGATTGAATCATAGAAACAAACGGATTTAAAATTAAAACATATTTTAGAATAATATTTTATTTTATTTACATATTTATTGTAGAATTTGGAAAGAAAATGTTATTTAATTCAATATAATCCCTTAATGTTGGAACCAAAAAGGTTACATAAAATATTATTATGAGGTAAGTTAACTTGTAAGTTAGAAATTTAATACTAATAGTTAACTTTCTCATATGTTTTTATACTAAAAACCTTTTTATATTACTGCTAGTTATTTAAATTTGTAAAATAATTTGTTAACAAAAAAAGTCCATATATTGTAATTGCCTTATTATATTTGCTGCATCGTATGTTTTTGTATGGCCAATTTACACTTCATTTGTAAATCTGTCCCATTTAGATATTTCGTTGAACAATGCGTTTCCGGGACACTCGGTAGCGACTACTTGACGGTGTCCGATCAGTTTGTAATCTCGACTAATGTAGCCAAGTTCTACACCCTTTGCTATCAGCTTCTTAGTGGTCTCTAGTTGAACTGCTGGTGGTACAACCGCTGGAAAGTAAATAAATGTTTATTTTTTAAGATAAAAATAAATGGAAAGCTTATATACAAAAAAAATATTGTTTATTTATTTTTCAGCTTCACGTTTTTCCCATAGCAGGATCAGAGTAGAGGTCTTCTCGCTCGAAATCAAGACCTTGCTGACCTGTTAAGTAGGGAACATGAACGCTATGCTTTGTCTTATTCACTTTGCTGGTGATTCCCGGAAAAATTGAAAATAATTACATTATGATCATTGAGTTCTACGACTGCTGAGTCGTACGCTTTGTCTCGAATTTGGGCAGCAAGTGACAATGGAACATAATGATAATAATTAAGTTACGATATACGAGTACACAATTATAAATAATTAATTCGTGACATTAAGTTTTTACTACTACTATCTTGCTATGCGAGAAAAAGCGTATGTAATCATTCCTCAAAGTGGAAATCGAACCCACAACCAATTGCAAATACAGTCATAGTTAGAGTCAAACAGACAGAGCCTACTGTGCCACGGTGACCTCCAAACACCAAATATATTAATATTAATAAACGTTATTTCCGAAAACTATGGTGTAATATGAGGCTATTAACAGTGGCTATTCAACTTACTAAAGGTTTTTTCCCTCTACATGTTTCTTTGAAATACTCAGACTTTGAACTACTAAGAGGTCTAATGGGAAAATAATTAATTACATGGCGTAAAATGCTCTTGTCATTCGTTTAATATATTTTTAAAATTTAGAATATGAATGTTTGACAAATGGCACAAGCGTGTGACTGTAAACGACTGGTTGTGGGTTCGATTCCCACTCGAGGAGTGGAAATATTTAATATTTCCATTTTCTTCGCTCTGGTGTCGAGGTAAAGCGCGGCGTTAAGTTCCGCCACTTAACACGCAAAGCCTCCGAATTCGGCGGGAAGTGGGGAACGGAGCGTCTTAACACTAGGTTCCCTCTGCCTACCCTGCTGTGTGTGGGATAAAGCGTGAAGCTAAAAAAAAAACAATTTTGGTTTTTAAATTTGATAAAAATCCGGTTCGTATTTATGTAAATTTATCATGTTCATTGTCCGCTGCTTAGGCTTAAGTTATCTATTTATCAATTAATGTCCTATTAAAAATTGTTTATACTTTTGGTGCGTTACTCGTAACAATACAAAATACGTGATCTAAAAAAATGTACCATTATTTTTTTGTATTACGGTTTTTCTCGCATAGACAGATAGGCAGGGAGAAGCTTAAAAGTTCCGTTCTCTAATTTCCACCCGAAATTCAGACTGCATATTGGGTGGCAGGACTCGCTTATTATAAAATGATTTATTATAAACAGTTAACTACATCAAGTTATCAAATAAACATTGCATTGTTTAAAATAAGAATTTGTTGGGGGCAAGTATAGTGTACCTACGCACAGGGGTATAAATTTTTATTAATGTAAATTGTAATTAGTGGAAACTTGATAGGTTTTTACATCATTTGCTTTATTATATAATTTAGTTTTCTATAAAGTTTTTTGTTTTCTTTTTTTTAGCTTCACGCTGTATCCCACACACAGCAGGGTAGGCAGAGGGAACCTAGTGTTAAGATACTCCGTTCCCCACTTTCCGCCGAATTCGGAGGCATTGTGTGTTAAGTGACGGAACTTAACGCTGCGCTTTTACTGTTTCTACTGTTTTTTACAATAAAAATAAATAAATTACATAGTTACAGCGAATTAAGCAATAAATTAGATTTGTAAGTTAGTGAATTTATGGAAACCATATGTTTACATAACTATTAAGTCTAATATTAGATATGCACATAAAATACGAACATATATGAAAATACTTAATATATGTTACTATCAACATAATAAAGACATTGTTATGTACTTACAAACCCAATCACCGATGAGCACGATGCCGACACTATTTCTATTGACTCCGTAGGCATGAGCGCCAACGTATTGCCATCCTCGCCCCTCGTATGCGTCTCCATCACTGCCTATTGCAAAGCTGTAAACAAATAAAACATTGAAAACAATTCAAACTAATCCATCATTTTAGTTAATCTTTAAGTGATAAAATAGATGAAACGAAAATGTTTCATCTATTTGCAAAAAAAATCCGAAATTCCATGACAAGACACTCCGTTCTTCACTCTCCGCCCCAAATCGAGACATTATGTGTTAAGTAGCGGAATTTACCACCGAACTCTGTCTTCATTACCAGAGTGGAAAAATGAAAATAATATATAATCATTCCGTAGAGTACGAATCGAACCCACTACCATCGCAGTTACAGTCAAACACTATTCCCCTACGCCACGATTGCTTCAAACGATCAAAGAAAAAAAATAATAAAGTAACAGTTATCATATATCATTTCCATGACATAAACCTGATGCGCTTACCAGAATAACCATAATAATGAAGAAAAATTTTAGTTGTTTTCCTTTGAAGTACTTTTTAAAAGTAATTTGTTATTATATTTTTTAGCTTCACGCTGTATCCCGCACACAGCAGGGTAGGCAGAGGGAACCTAGTATTAATATACTCCGTTCCCCACTTTCCGCCGAATTCGGAGGCATTGCGTGTTAAGTAGCGGTACTTAACGCCGCGCTTTTCCTGGACACCAGAGCGAAGAAAATAGAAATATTAAATATTTCCACTCCTCGAGTGGGAATCGAACCCACAACCAGTCGTTTACAGTCACACGCTTGTGCCACTGGGCCACGACTGGCCACAAAATTATTTTTTTTTAAAAGTAATTTGTTATTATATTTTAGTGTAGTAATCAATCAAAATCAGCGTTTTTACGTGTCTACCATCTAACCTTACTTGTATATCTTATCCTGATCAATTTTATCACATTAATTATCAATAAAATTAGTCTTAGTTTGTTTTGTAATAATGTAATAACTATCGGACATCGCACTTAAGATGTTTATCATATCGTTAAAGGTAACAAACACACATGTTAAAATAAATTATTTAACATATGACAATTTTACAATATTTGCATTATTTTTACAAAGAAACGGTGTTATTCATATACTGTTTTTAATAACAACAGGGTTTTTTTTTGTGGGAAATGAAGTTTCATTTTAAAGTTTTCCTTCCATTTGTATGGAAGGAAAGAAACGTTGAACATCGTTGCTTGGTATAACTAACCAACACTCTATAGAGTGAGATTTTCGCAACTTAATATTATTCTAAGAAAAAAGAATTGTTATTTTAACAATTATGAATCAGATATAAACTATATTATATGTTCTCCAAATTTCGACAATCGATCAATCGATAATGATCATCGATATCAATAAATTGGCTAAAACAATTAACATCAAATGAAAGGAAATATATTATTTTGATCGTATCAAGATGCCGTTAAGAAATTACAGTAAGATTGAGGAATTTGTGTTTCTGTATAAATATATTATAGAACAACTTTACGCTTTCCCGCATAACAGAAACTTTCCGCCAGAAATCGAGGCATTGTGTGTTAACTTTGCTACGAAATCGGAGAAATAATAATAATAAATAATAATAATATATAATGTCCGAGGAATTACGCCGTTTTGTGAGGGCCCATCTAGTGGGAGGCGAGTCACCGTTTGCCAACCACTCAATTTGAGACTGTTGAAATGGCGGACGTCCGGTAGTCTCACTCAATAGCCCAAAACTCAGTCCATCCAAACTCCATTCTATAGTCCTAGTTTAGTTTCCATATTCTCTATAGTTCCTACGCATTAGCCGGTGACTATCTCTGGGCAATTTAATATAGCTACTCAGAGATGGATCCTGGCTGATGCGTTACAGTAAAATGATTTATTATCTCTAAGGGGCCTTTACATGTTGGACCTGTGTCCCCACGCAAGCCTTTCAAAGGATCGGGTTCTTCTGAACCCGAGATATCCTAAAGGAGACATAACAATATGCATTATTAAAAGTATAATAAATAATTTATTTACTTGTAGCCTATATCAGTCCAGCCGTTGCCTTGCTGGTGAGTGTTTTGCATCGACCGCATGGCTTGACTGCATTCCACCTTACTTTTGCAAGCTCTTGGTATGTAAGTGTGATGGATAACTACGTATGGCACCGGTGTATCTAATATCGAATGCCCAGTGGATGGTGAGGCTCCCCATTCTTCTCGCGAGACTAACGTGAAATCATTATCTGTAAAATTTTATGAAATATAATCAATTATAATTTTATAATATATTTTTTTATAACATTAAACTATTATAAAGAATATATAATATGAAACATTTTGGTTTTTTATAACAGAATTACACAAGTTTTCCGATTTTTTTCGAGAGAACGGAGTGTGTTAACACTAGGTTTTCTCTGAATCAGAGAAAACCTAGTGTTAACACACTCCGTTCTCCATTTCCTGTCCAAAATCTAGACAGGTCACTTAAGTAATTTTACTTTAAATTTTGTTACACAAGTAACTCTTGAGATTTTTGTGATAAAAGTTGTCAACAAGAAGAAATATGGGGTTTTCTTAATTTATTTAAATAAGGTATAAAAATGAGAGGTTGCGTAACATGATATCCGTATTAGCTGCTCGATCATAGTGACAACGAATTAGGTATATACCAATTACAATGCAGTATAAAGGAGAGAAACACCAAACAATATAATTATAAGCGTCCTTTTATACATATAAATCTTAAAGTTTAATGCATGGAATTTATAAACATTGTTAGAAAAATAAAATTAGTGCTTACCGCTTTTGCCTACAATCCGGGGAGGAGGAAGACTTAAAACACTGACCGCGACACTCAGTAGTAGTAAAATTGGAGTTAGTCCCATTTCTAAGAGTAAAAAGAAAATCATTAAAAATCAATTATATATGTCTAATATTGAATTTTCGTTGCAAAAATATTTAGCGAACTCAATGTGAAGCAAAAATTTTCCATTAAACTGGTTCTCACGATTGACCTCACAAATATATTTATCTAAACTTGTTAAATAGAAAAAAAAAGAAACGTTTAAACCCGCGGCATTTGATTAATTTATAAAAGTTTGGGCATTAAATTATTAAGTATGGGCATCCTAAATAATAATTTTTCCCTAAATCTATATTAAAAACGAACATTTAAATATAATAATTTCTAATAATTTTACACAAGAACACAGATTCTAAAAAGTACAAATTAAATTAAAATGCGTACCGGATAAGAACACAACGTTATGAAAAGTTCAAAACTATGATGTGTTAACTTTGGTAACTTTATAATTAATGCGTCTTGAACTGCTTGGTTTTATACATATATGCTAATATATATGTTGTTAGATAAGCAATCGGTTCTTCACAAAGATTCGGGAAAGATATCTTACTATGACTTGTGATAATGTAATCACTGTTTCGAGTGCATAATTGCGGGGAAATCATTTTTACCGCTATGTTAAAATTGTTATATCTTATCACTTTCAGAATGGAAGCTCCTTCTGTAACTCTAATGATATCTAATATTTAATACGTAACACTTATAAGTGTAATCAATCAAGTAATAAATCAAAATAAAATTAATAAAATGTGTTTTAAGATAAATAAATATTCACTATTGCTATTGCTAAAAAATAATACATTATTTGGGAATATATCGTAAAATAGTTTTAATAATAATATGAAAAAAGCAGCTTCACGGTTTTTTGCGTATAGCAAAGAAACCTAGAGTTGAGACACTTCGTTCTCCACTTTCCTCCATATATCAAGATATCCCGTGTTATAAGTGAATATATTAGTCATTACCTCAAATGGAAGTCATATCAAAAACCATTGCGTACAGTCAGACTCTATCCAACTGCGCCACGATAGTCTTTTATAATACAAATAGTTTAAGTACATACTTAGATGCATACACCGCATTTTTTAAAAGTTCCTATAATTCAGGGGCCAGTCGTGGCGCAGTGGCTGTAAACGTATGACTGTAAACGACTGGTTGTGGGATCGATTCCCATTCGAGGAGTGGAAATATTTAATATTTTTATTTCCTTCGCTCTGGTATCAGAGGTAAAGCGCAGCGATAAGTTTCGCGCTTAACACGCAATGCCTCCGAATTCGGCGGGAAATGGGAAACGGAGTGTCTTAACACTAGATTACCTCTGCCTACTCTGCTGTGTGCGGGATACAGCGTGAAGCTAAAAAGACTTATAATTCCTAATAGCCTGCCGATTTGTTTTCAGCATGACGTCATATTTATCGGATATTATATTTTTTTCAATGCAATTATAATTAATGTTTAACGACTTAAGATTACCATTACAGATAATAGCAAGAAATTTCTTAAAAAATATCTATCTGAAAAGGAAATCAATTAGCTAAACGTACTCTATCTAAATGATTAATTAAATATATTTATATAAATGTTATATATAAGAAATAATATCACTACATTCATAAATATTTTTATAAGGAATATATTTTTTTGCTTTGTTATAATAGCTACTAAGCAGGTAAAAAAAAACATTTGCGGAATAAGTATAAGCAGCTTGGCTTGGCAGTGATTCACGCTTGGGCAATTTTCAAGAGGCGCGGGTTCGGAACAATATTTTTATACGTTTTCTAAAAATATTATCCAGTCATGGCCCAGTGGCACAAGCGTGTGATTGTAACAACTGGTTGTGGGTTCGATTCCCACTCGAGGAGTGGAAATTATATTTCTATTTTCTTCGCTCTGGTGTCGAGGTAAAGCGCGGTGTTAAGTTTCGCTACTTAACACGCAAGCCTCCGAATTCAGCGGAACTCAGGGAACGGAGTGTCTTAACACTAGGTTCCCTCTGCCTACCCTGCTGTGTGCGGGATACAGCGTGAAGCTAAAAAAAAGTTATCCAATTTACTAAGTGTACGAATTATTTAAAAATACTCAGAAAATAATGGTCTAACTATGGTCCCTATGATTGTTAGAATGCCCAGAGAGTTATTAAGAAGTTCAAGATTTCATTTTTTCATCGAATTACCTTAGTTTCAGTAGTGCAGAGCGAACTGGTCGGTTGTAACAGGATTAGGGAGATTCCATGTATCATTTGTGAAAAACGCTGGGGCTGTTCAAGCATCTAAATATACATAAATCGACACATGGCTTTTAGTGTTAAATTATAATTATTTAAATAACAAGTTTCACGCTTCGCATTCGCATGCGTTTCAGCATGAGCATATCGCATAGTAGGATGGTTAAAGAAACTGGGTACTTTTCGCCTGAAATTGGGTATATAGAAAGAGATTAGAATGAAGACTGCAATCCAACAATGAGCTCTAAAAGTTTATATGGAGAAGGAAGCAATTTTTTTTCCTTCACGCTGTATCCCGCACATAGCAGGATAGGCAGAGGGAACCTAGTGTTAAGACACTCCGTTCCCCACTTTTCACCGAATTCGGAGGCATCGGCACCAGAGCGAATAAATATTAAATATTTCCACCCTTCGAGTGGGAATCGAACCCTCAACCAGTCGCTTTACAGTAACACTTGTAAGTATCTGTATCAAATATAGTAAAATGTAATTAATCTGATTAACATGTTTTTTAGTGTGAATTAAAAATAAATAAATTTTCATTCTCAGAAAAAGGGGAATTAACCTAAGTTATTTGTACTGATAAAACAAACGAATCTAATATATATTTTACAATGACATATAAATATTACTATTTGTTTCAAATCAAAACAACATTTGACTCATCTGTTTACATTTAGAACAGTTATTTCTGTTTTTATTTAAATAATTTTACCGTAATGATATACTTTTTGGTTATGTTTCTGTCCTATTATGGAAAAAAAGTTTGATCGAGTTCATTGAGCCATTTTGGTCACTCAGCCTAGTATGGTTTTAGAAAGGTTGATTGATGGTTATGGTGGCAACACCGTCAAGTTCGAGTTTTACTACCAAAAAATATCTAAAAATTCTACAGACTCTTTAAAAGTAATCTGATATTATTTATTTTCTTTAAGCGTGTGTGAGCAATACTTTTAATAAAAAGAAACAAATAAAATATAACGTTATGAATAAATATATATTATGATATGAATGTTGTCTGTTTCGTTTTGTTATTTTAAAGTTTTCCTGCAATCACGTTATTTTTGCTGTAAAATTCATTAGTTTCCGCATTTACTCATTATACCAAAGCAAGTTAAGTATCATCTATTCAATTTATCATAATACCAATAACCAGAAAAATCATTCGATATTGCGGTTGAATTTATAATAAGCTAACACATTGAGTTTATATTTGAGGGTATTCACCCTTTAATTGTGTAAGATACTTATTCCTCAAAAAATATGACAATGTGTAAACTTTATTTTTATTGAAATGGTATTGTAATCGTAATGTTCTATTAATGAAAAATGTATTATTTTTTTATACTTTATATAGTAAGGACGCAGTTAAGTATCTAGAGGCCGCCAACGAGGTTCAGTGGTACAATGTCTGACTAAAGCGCGATGGTTGAATGTTTTATTTCCACTCTTAGGATTATTTAAATTTTCATTTCTTCGCTCTGGTATGGATACCAAATTGCCTTGGAATGCAAAATGCGGCGTTAAGTGGCGGAGTGTCTGAACACTAACCTCACTCTGGCTACCTCGTTAGGCTGGAAAAAGCGTGAAATAGCTTCTTATATAGTACATATCTATCATCTTTTTCACTAATAAAGTTATTTTATAAAAAAACATCATATTTGTATTCAAACCCCTAAGCATCACTCTCAGCAATGTTCTAACTGTGCCACGATGACGAATCCATATCAGTAATTACCCAATTTATCTCCTACAGTGTATTGATTGCCCATTTAAGATGTCTAGTTACACTTCAGTAGCTTTCGATAAGGAGTGCCCTTGTAAAACGTAGGCGAGACCGGAAGTATGGCGCCATAGTATTGCCGGAAAGAAACTTCCATTATAGAAATAATTTATTGCATTCATTTCTGTTTTTATAAATTAAATAGTTTGCTGAAATTCATCTTCACATTCGAATACTTTTTTAACTTTTGAAATAAGACTTGAAATTTAGCTGTTTGATCAGGAAAAATAATAATTAATTTAGTAATTATATATGCTAAAAATACTATTACATTATTATGTTGTATGTATGCAAGCGCGGATCCATCGTTGTGGGTAATATACACATGCTTATAACTTAAACTGCTTGTGACCTGGTTTTAATACAAGTTCTCTAACTTACGCCTTAGTTTAGGTATCACCATATCATCTTCCTAAAATGAAATTACTTACACCTTGTTCTCCGACTTGCACACTGCCGAATTTAAGGTGCGGTTATAACCTTTTTTAATAGACATTTGCACCTATAAAATCACATTTGTAAAGAAAAGAAAACTGAAACTTTATGTATACTTGCAAACATCAAATATCTGTTTCATTTCATATATACATATATACCAGTGTACAAGTGAGAAAATGTAATTATACAAAGAGCTAATTGAAAATTCCTCAGGTTGTCAATTTATCAACATTCGTAGTAAATGATGAAAAAATCAGTATCAAATACTAATCATTATCTTTGTCCTACCCAAACACATATTGCTCTCTTATGAAGGTGTGTTTTGCACTTGTACCAAAGTACGTAGGACCCATTGAGCTTGTAATTTTTTTTATATTAATTTCTTTTCTGTTTGTATCTTTGTTATGCACGCTCAGAAACGGCTTGGCCGAATTAAATGTGTTTTGACTAATGATTTAGGCAACCTTCTCCTAATATTAAGTGTTTATTTTATTACAATTGATTCTGAACAAAAACTGTAACAACAATTTTAATTTAGTTCGACAAAATTGCTATAAAATAACGGTTTTATAAAAATGGCTGAATCTGTAATTTACGCAGGCGAAGCCACTAGCGGGTCGCTAGTATATAGACACATACAATATATACATATGTCATGCGCCATGATGACATCAATAACCAATAGACCGAATAGTTTCGATTAAAACATATATTTTATTGAATATGAATTATGAATTAAGTTGTTCATTATATAATGAATGATGTCTATCACTCGTAAACAGAAGGCAGGAAAGCATTAAAAATAGAGACTCTGACGTCGGCGAGTTTTATTTAAAAACGCGACCGGTCGTCTCGATAAATTTCAGATAACGACGTTTCCGCAGTTAATAGTTATATTGTATGATGAATAATAAATGTTGGGTACATTTGATCTACGTACATTCTAAAATATCATCGTATGTTCTAATAAAATGGAAATACGACCTAGTAAGCAATTAAGCCAGTTGGAATTAAAAAAAAAATAATTAACAGTATTCTTATAGTTGTAAATATAATATACAGCCAAGAGATTTTTAGGCTCGTTGACGACCCCAAAATGTATGAAAATATTTCTAAAACAAAAGTCGAACAAAATTATATTTCATTAGCTTGTAAATCTTTTCTCAGTACGATATTTCAACAATACCTACATATATTTTAGCTTTATTGATTTTTGTAAATATTATAACTCGAAGCACACTGAAACTACCTCTAAGAAAAGAAGACCTTATTAGATTTAGTCATTATGTTAAAATGTAACAAAAATCTATTTATTTTAACATTTTTATAGTGTTTGTGCAGTTTTAGAACACATATAAATATTTAAACATAGCGGGACTCAAACCCACTCCTTTTGGAAAACATCCATGATCTCTAAAAATGTTTTTTAAAAATCGATTTAACAGCTTATAAAATCTATTTTAAAAGCCAAAAAATACTGGAGCAAGTTACACAAAATAATTGATTTAAGAAAATATTAGAAACCACAAATCAATATTTCAGATCAAACTTTTTATTCTTTTTAACATTTAAATGTGCCTAAATGTGTTATTTCTCCATTAAATGTCTAAATGTGTTATTTCTCCATTTAACGGAAAATTAAAGAAAATATAATTTTAAAACACTCCATTCTCCGCATATCATATAATATGTACCTTCTATTATTCATACTAACAAATAAGAACCAAAGAATTATAGTAATAAGGTTTATAAGTACATGTTAAAGAAAAAGAAATGAAATATACAAAAAATATATTAGTAACGTTTTTTATTTATACAAAAAGCAATATTTAAACAACAGGCGGTATGCGATAGAATCTTTGTATACATGATATCATTATGCTGAGAGAGCTCCCGAATTATACATTCTATACTTATAATATACATAGCATCTCGACTCTCCTATTTATAAGTTCCAGTGTGTTCTGCTGAAATTCCGCTAGTCGGTAAGCACGCGCGACCAACGTCGCGTCCTGAATATTTTTTTCTTATGTCTTTTTCGTAAAAAAACTTTTTTAAGCCCCAAAAATTTAAATATTATAATGATTAGTTGATACTTTTGTGCGGTGTTCAGTGTTTTTATTCGAGTGCGTATCACTTTTGTGTTCCACACCACACACACCTACACTTAGTAAGATAAACGATAGATTATTTTAGTCAGCGGATGAATGCATTTTTTTTGTTCTCTCAACACTTGTTCTCGAGAAAATGAAAATATCTTTACGTGTTTCTCTTTTGCTTTTCTAATTAATAATAACATGAAATGTTTCAGTATGATATATCTAATAAAATTTTTAATTAATGGACAATTTAAAAATATATTTTTATAAGTAAAATTATGAATTAATTATTTTATATAATCGACCTAGGGTTAAAAATAAATAAGAAGAAAATTTAAATTTCGGCGGTGGACAACGGAACATCTTTACATTACGTTCTCTGCGAATACCTTGCTTTGCGAGGGAAAAGCGTGGAGCTGCGAAAAAAGAATAGAAAATATATATATTGAACTGTATCTTTTTAGCATAAGAAACTATTTAAATAAAAATCATTTCATTTAATAAGATCTAATATTCCATTTAAAAAGTTATCAATACAAAAAAATATGCCGATTAAAATTAATTTTATATATTAAACTCTGTAAGTACCTACTTGAATTCATTGTTCGCGATTCTTAATAATAATGGTATTCTTTTGAAGTGAAATGTGAAAAAAATAATTTGTATACTTTAAAATTTATTTAGAAAATAAACTTTTTTTAACTTATTCATCCATATATACTGTAACAAATTACATAAAATTATTCAAGCTTACTACTTGTTACCATAATGATATCAAGAGTTTGACTTGAATGAAGAATACATTATTTCAACTTTTATGAAGAAAAACCAAATAAAATAAAACAATACAAAAATAATTAGACTCCTTAAAAAAATACCTTAATAATTTGAAAACTTAAAACATCTTTTAAATATTTTTATTGCAGACATATCTACTTTTTAAATAATTAATGTTCACTTGATTTATCGCACATATTAAACAAACGATAAAACTGCATTAGAAAAGGCAAAAGAGATGTACACAGTTCTTTAAATCAAAAAACGTATTGAATTCTATGGAATTATGCCAAAATTAACAAACATACATATAACACAAGCACACATTTCAGAACAACAATGCCAATCGGTAACGTAAGCAGGGATAATTCTACTAAGCGGGAGACTTTCAGACCGCCATGGGTGAAAGACAAAGACGCGGATGCGCCTCCACCCTGGACACAGAAGAAGCTGAAGCCGGTGGAAAGTACAGCCAAGAGTACGGATGAGACTCCAGCACCCTCAACTGTAAAAACTTTAAAACGTAAGTCATTTTATTAGTGTCACGCAGTATCTTGCACACAGCAGGGTAGATAATGTTAAAACACTCCGTTTCTCATTTTCCGTTAAATATATGAGGTATTTCATGTTAAGCGGCAGAGCTCAATGCCGCGCTTTGCCTCGACCCCAGAGCGAATGAAATGGGAATATTTAATATCCTAATTCCTCGAGTAGAATTCGAATCCACAACCAATTGCGTTTACAGTCACACTTTCTGCCCCTGCGTCACAAATGTTCGACGCAACTCATATTGGAATTAATTCAATTGTGACGTCCAAGAGGTGTGGGTTCTTATCCCAGTTCGTTGCAAGTTTTGTTTACAATAAAATTTGATTACACGTATGAAATTTTGGCAAGTACTATTAAATAATGAATAAGAAAAGTAAAATTAAACAATGAATAAGCGCGACGTTGAGTTACGCCACTCAACACGTGACATCTTGATTTCGGCCGGAAAGTGGAAAACGGAGTATCATGTCACTAAGTTCAGGAAAATGGGCGACTGACTGCAAAAAAATATAAATTGTAAAATTATGCAATATTATCAAAAATTATAGATATACTACTTTATAAATAATATAAAATAGCTTCACGCTATATCCCGCACACTGCAGGGTAGGCAGAGGGAACCTAGTGGTAAGACACTCCGTTCCCCACTTTTCGCCGAATTCGGAGGCTTGCATGTTAAGTGGCGGAACTTAACGCCGCGCTTTACCTCGACACCAGAGCGAAGAAAATGGAAATATAATTTCCACTCCTAGAGTGGGAATCGAACCCACAACCAGTCGTTTACAGTCACACTCTTGTGCCACTGGGCCACGACTGGCCACTTTATAAGTGTGCTATGATAATCTATTCAATATTTCATAGTAAATTAAAGAAAACATAAATAGCATTTCAATTGCAACTATAACATTAATAGCCAGTCTACGAAAATTTATCTGCTTCAGACACAGAATATTCAGTTGACTTGTCAAAAAATGATTGATAGTGAATGTGAAATTCCTTTCGAAACCGTAATTCTAAGTGGGTAAATGTGCTAATTTCTGTCATAAATCCTAGTTACGATAATTACAATATTTAAAAGTAGCCAAAATTAAAATTTGAGATTAAAAACTACCTCTATGTACCTACGTCATTTTATAACCCGTTATGTCATAGTAGGTTTATAAGTACTTTTTTATATATTTACAAGCAATATTCGTCTGTGATTTACCAGGTGGTGACGACAATAACCATTTAACTTAAATTAAAACGCACTCTAAAAAGTTATGTACATACATTTGTAAAATGCTAATTTACAACTTTAAATGCAGGTATGCGATTCTCAGACACTTCAATGTTTGTATTTCTTATGCCCCTTTGGAATTCTTTAAACTTTCTGTTATAATAAAATATAGTCTAAAGCACTTCTGAGCTAGTCAGTGAGCTAGTAGTGTAGCTTTCTAATTTCGAAAGATTTTATGTGATCGCATAAGTATTTCCGAAGGTTAGCCCTTACAAACAAAGTAGCAAACTTTACCCTTTTATTATATTAGTATAGAAAACTATCAGCAAATTGTAATTATTAGTTTAGCTAATTATTAGAATCGATTCTATCATTTCTGGCTAATAATAATTAAACTAGGTTGATAAACAATCTGACTGAAATAAGAAATCGAACATTTCACTGATGGATAACAAATTGATATCCATGACGTATGCAAAAGTTTAAATATAAACAAATAATACTATATTGATATCAGGTATTCCCCTTACTAATGAGCTGTATCGGAAAAATACCTAAAGAAAGTGTGACGTTGATCCTCGCTGTGTATTTTTGTAAAGATGGAGAATAATTGAGTTTCTGCCGTGTTGTTAACAATTTAAAAAATAATTTATATCTTTTTTACACTTAATTTAATCGTTTATTCATACCCGTAATGTAATTATATTTCTTGATTCTATATTTATTTGTTCCTTGTATTAATTATAGAATAGAATTGATTCAGCTGGCATCTTCTCGTAGTGAGTATGTTGACAAAGCACTTCGTACTAATATCTACCAGCTAATGAGTAATGTCTGTTTGCGTTCATCGCCCACGATTTGTCTGTTACTTTACTTGTTTATATTTTAAAATGCGCTTTTTGAAATGACATAAAGCTTTCATTAATTATATGACTTTAGAATAGAAATGGCAATTTGGAATTCAGATTAAACGCGATATAACTCCTAGTTTAAGTACGAGAAATATACTTATGTTACTGTGAAAGTATGTGTCAAAATTGATCTTTGATTTGTTCATTATTATTTTCAAACTTAGTCGTATAACTCGATATCTTAAGTTTTATTTGTAAGGGACACAAGAAATGTTCATTAGGTTGGGCTAAAAATGTTTACCACAAAAATTAGTAACTATTGAGATTTACTTGAGAAATCTTAGGCTAACTGTGCAGTTCAGGCTTTACTGTACATAATGGAAATGATATGCAGTTCCGATCAAGGTGCGGTGTTAGGTTCCATCGCCAAACAAAATATGTTTCTTAATTACTCAGAAATGATGAAGGAAATCGTTTAAATCTAACATTGATTTGTTTACACGAAAAATTGGTGACATGTGCAAAGACGTAATACAGGGCCAGTAGTTTCATAAGATAAACATCTTAATAGTTCGTACTTTGTTCGTTATTTTATAATGATATACACATATTAAAAATGTGGCCATTGTGTGAACTGGTAAATTTGAAATTTTTATCATTTTTTCATTCATTCTGACGAGACAGCGCGCGACGTAGAGTTCCGCCATTTAACACGTCAACTTTTTGCATAGTTTATCTCTACTTTTAATTACATACTATATGAATTATCATGGTTTGGTAAATTCGTACCATTTTTTTTTAATCAATTTCAGCGCTTTTACATTGATATTTTTAATATGGGTTGTAATTTGAATGAAATTGAATTATAAATATCTGTTGCTTAATGTAAAAATTTTTTTAGCTTCACGCTGTACCCCGCACACAGCAGGGTAGACGGAGGGAACCTAGTGTTAACTTTGTGAGTTTTAATTATCTTCTTGTTCTCCGACTTGCACACTGCCGAATTTAAGTTGCGGTTACAACCTTTTTTGTCGGAAATACGCGCCTACAAAATCACAGAGCAAAGAAAACTGAAACTTTATGTATAGTTGCAAACATAAATATTGATAAGCAATAATTTCTCTACAGATACGTAGACTGGTGGGAAAACGTAATTTCACAAAAAGATATTTGAAAATTCCTCAGGTTGTCAATTTATCATCATTCGTAGTAAATGATGGAAAAATCAGTATCATTTTTTTTTAGCTTCACGCTGTATCCCGAACATAGCAAGGTAGACAGAGGGAACCTAGTGTTAAGACACTCCGTTCCCCACTTTCCGCCGAATTCGGAGGCATTGCGTATTAAGTAACAGTACACGTATACTGTGTTGTTTTTATATTAAAAGGAAATAAATATTTATTGACAATTATGATCGATTAATTTTATATTGAAAGTACTTAGAGAGTACTTTCAATATAAAATGCCCTATTTTCAGATAAAATAGGTAAAAAATATTACTTATATATAAAATATTAAAATTATGTAGAAATGTAGAAATGCTATAATAATGTTTAGACGACAACGAGGTATTTCACACAGTGTAACATTCTTGACCTAAAATAATAATTTAACATATGTGACGTAACATGCTCCCAGTGCACACTGCATATCATTTATTAAATATATTTTGATTTTAAATATCACTTAATTTACTAAAAATATAATATAAATACTAAAAATATAATTTGTGCAAAGAGAAAAAGTTACACCGTCGTCGACCATTTTTTTTTTACTTTTATTTTTTACACCTTCATGTATTTTCCTGCTACGTTGAAAAAAAAAAGAGACACGTTCTCTACTTTCCGCTCGATTCATAAAATTGCTCTTTGAGTAGCTAAATTTGACGCAGCGTTGACTTCGCATAAAGAAATAAAATTAATTGACGTATTGTATTTACAAATTATTGTATATATGGAGATTGACCTCACAGAGTAAAGACAGACAGAGCAGTCGACCTCACGATCATCATCTTTATAGTCAAACCTTCTTTCAATACATAATAAGGGCCTATGTACCTATATAATATCCATACTTATATTATAAATGCGAAAGTCTGTCTGTTTGTCTGTCACGCTTTCACGGCTAATCTACCGGTCCGATTTTGATGAAATTTAGAATGAAAGTAGGAGAAGTTACGGGGTCTAACATAGGCCACTTATTTTTTCAAAAATCAACCTCTAAAGGGTTGAAATAGGGGATGAAAATTTATATGAAAAATCTTAACTGCTCAACCTTGATTGAAATGAATTTTGGCACAAATATAGTTGGTAATGCAAGCTTAAACATAGGCTACATTATTTTTTAAAACTCTACCCCCTAGTGTAGCAATACAACGAAACAGTCACGTAGTTCAGGTCGAGCGGGCCGCTAGTAGTAAATATAAAAGAAAATTATCTAAAATGAATTGGGCCAGTCGTGGCGCAGTGGCACGAACGTTTGACTGAAAACGACTGGTTATGGGTTCGATTCCCACTCAAGGAGTGGAAATATTTAATATATCCACTTTCTTCGCTCTGGTGTCTCCGAATTCGGCGGAATGTGCGGAACGGAGTGTCTTAACACAAGGTCCCGCACACAGCAGGGTAGGCAGAGGATGCCTATCCTGCTGTATGCGGGATATAGCGTGAAGATAAAAAAATCTAAAATGAACTTAAACAATTATAATGACACAGCTATACCTTAATGTTTCTTTTTAAATTAAGACTTTAATTGCAATTAAAACTGCACATCACAAATTAAAATAAACAAATGTCAACAAGATTTTCGGTATTCATTTACGAAAGAGCAATATTTCAACAAGATATATATTAAGTATTACTATATAGATTGATAAATTCGCCTACAGTGTGACGTCAACACCTCCCCGAAACTTTGGCAGGGAGTCGGGATCTTAGTATGGCTCAACAGAGCAAAAGTTTGTTAGTCTGGAGTAAGAGAGGTGAAGTGTAGTGTTTAATTTTTGGTAGAAATATTGAAAATTGTATTTGTGTTAATTCTTTATTAATTTGTGTTTTTTTAAATATTATTATAGTGTATCTGTTTGTTGCATTGTATTTGGAGGAAACATTGTGAAGGTATTAGGATGAATTATCCTTAATTATTTTGTACATAGATTAAAAATGACTCATTGTATACTAGTTCTAGGTATTAAGGGATCTTAACCATTTACCCTTCATAACATTTAACATGGTTATTTTAACATGGTCAATTATAAAAAGATCAAAAATAACCGCGTAAGAAATGATATTAAGGCAAAAGATAATATTCTGATATATCCAAACACCCATAGACCTTGTGGGTATTTGGACAAATCAAAATTATGATTATAGCTATTTTTTTTGTCTTTGATAAAAAACTCAACGTCATTAGTTGTATGTTGTAACAAAACTAATAACGTTTCCTATTATATAATGATTTTAAATGCTGTCATGAGATGAATGTAGATGACAAAAGGGACGTAAGGAATTTTCCTAATAATTAACACTATTTATATAAAGAATCAACTGTATTCATTTTAAAAGGATTGTCATATTTATATAAAAAGTAAATGTTATGGAATATTCCATAATATTTACCTTTTGCAATACAAAAAATATTCTTATTAGATTCTTAAACTCTATGGTGTATCTTAACAGTTAAAATTTAGAAATGTTGTATGTTGTCAGCAACAGTTATTTCTTTTAAAAAATCTTCAATTCAATTTATATTAAACAGTGACTCTTTTAAAGTGTATAATAGAACTTAGAAAGTGATAATTAAAATACTTAAAATTATATTTCGTAATTACAAAAATATCTAATACGACATAATAAATATATTTAGGTAATAGTCAATGAAAATGTCATGATTGGTGGTTCACTCAAGTTTCATCTGTTCTAAGTAATAAAGCTAATTATAATTAGCAGCATAACATTTCCAATATTCCTCCACACTTTACATTAGGTATATGCATCACGAATAAATAATTACGCAGCGATATATTTGGCAGTGTATTTTATGTTGTAATGTATAAATAAATGGGCATGAATTGTAAAATGTAAAACAAAATCGAAAAAATCATACTATGACGCGATACAAAGTGTTTGAGTCGCGATATTCTCAGCCGTCGACGCCAACGAGGCGATATTTTTAGAGAGGACAGACATTTTACAAAATAAACGAAGTTGTTGGGGTTACTCTGTATGATTTATAAGCACCCACTCTGTTCTACTGCTATTTAAGAAATTTGTTTTGTTTCGTGAACATTTTATTTGGAAACTATGATTGTTTCTTAGTAGAGTAGCTGTAAAATTGTACTATTCATTGGACTTTATGATCTATAATTCCATTTTAGTGGGTTTTTTTGTACGGCGTTTGGCATACGTGTTACATTCATCAGCCTACAGCAATATATTTATAGATTACTAGCGGCCCGCTCGCGGCTTCGCCGCGTGCACTATTTCTTTATATTGCAACCCTCGGGGGCGCATTTTTAAAAAATAAAGTAGCCTATGTTTAAGTATAGATTATCAACTATATTTATGCCAAAATTCATTACAATTGGTCAAGCGGTTTAGATTTTTCATATAAACTTTCATCCCCTATTTCAACCCTTTAGAGGTTGATTTTTGAAAAACTAAGTAGCCTATATTAGACCCAGTCATTTTTACTACTTTCATTCTAAATTTCATCCAAATCGGACCAGTAGATTAGCCGTGAAAGCGTGACAGACAAACACACAGACTTTCGCATTTATAATATAAGTATGGATAATATAAATTAAAAAAAAACATTTTTTAATGATTTAAGATCCGTTTCATTCTTGGTTTTCTCGTATACTTGTATAATTTCTAATACTTTTTCTGTAAAATCTAATAATTACAAGGGTTTTAATATGTAATCGCGCTAAAATAGCGAAGGTCGGCCATCCACCATCTTGGCAGCGGCTATGTTTATTTACGTACGCAAATGCCATCAAATGCATCGAAACGAGGGCATAAACACGTGTTTCCAAAATTTTACCATTTTTTTCTATTATTAAATATTTCATAAAATTACCCCATTTAATTTAGCAGTAATAATAGAAATATCCATATTTTGATATAGAATAAAATACGTTTAAATTTTATCTTAAGAAACTTTGCTTTTAAATAACCACTTTATAAAAGAAATATATAATTCCAGCCGTTCTGAAAAAACAAACCACAATAAGGGAAAAGCCAGAAAACGGGGTTTCTGCAGAAGTAGAAGAAAAATTAGTCAAACCGTCTGCAGCTAAACTTGCCGACAAGGCGTCGAAATCTGCCGACGATAAACCAAAGTTTAATAAGCCCACAGTAAGAACTATAGATAAACAAGTTAAACTTGATGATAAAGTCAGTGAAAAATTACCAGAAAAGCCTATTCTAAAGACCGTTAAAACTATCGATGACAAGGCTAAAGAAAAATCCGTTAGTATTGTAGACAAAAAGAACACTGACAAAAATGAACCGTCAAAACCAAATAACTTGATTAATGAAAAATCTCCATTAAAATCAGTTAATAGTATTAAAGAGTCTAATAAATCAGATAAACTAGCCGACAAATCAAAGGCAAATGAAAAAATTGATGATAAATCAAGTAAAACTGTAAACAATTCAGTTAAAGAACCCAAAAAGGTTGAAAAAAGTATTGAAAAACCAAAAACAGAAGATAAAGAAGATAAGTCAAAAATGGCTACTAAACCACCGCTGGAGAAAAGTAATTCCAAGGTAAGAATCATAATTTCTAACTGTAATTAAAAATGTAAGTGTATAATTATAAGGGACTTAGCGTTACTTGTAGACCGTAGCGTTTGGCGCTCCGTTCGTTCTGACTGCCCCGCAAGAGATTCAGCGTGAAGCTAAAAGAAACAATTTAAGAGAAGTATTAGTTAAAAAGAATTAAAAAAATCAACTAATAATAATTTCATTGCGTTCGGTTCTATCTGCAGTAGAAACATGTCTGACTGAACACGATATTTTTTTATTTATATATGATAGTTAATTAATTAATTGCACAGTTAAAAACTTGAAATACATATTTTCTATCTCCAATCCGATTAGACATATTTAACATATTTTTGATTCCGGAATCCGACACGAATTGCAAATATGTCATAATAGAAAGTGATAATTCGAAAATCGGAGAACACTGTCAATTATTACTTTGAAAAAAACGCGGACGGTGTGACAATATAAAAATAATATTTATAATTTCAGCTCCCGCCTCGCAAGCCATCACTGCAGAAAGCACCATCAAAAGATGATGTTATGTTAAAAAAATGGAGGGACCCTCTGCATGAACGAGTTAAAGAAAATATTGATAAAACTTTAGCCAATGAAGTTCCCAAAGGACACACACTGACCAAAAATGAAAGCTTAAGAAGTGAGTACCCTTGCATGCTTTATAATTAAATCTAAGTTAGTACAAAATCGATTGAATTAAATATTAGCACCTCTATTATTAGCTAGAGATGCGTATCAATCAAAGAACACAACATCGGAAATGAATTCAACGTTGGCATTCTATCAATAGATCTTGGAACAAAAAGTATTGAACTGATATTTAGATTATCGATTACTATATTATTACTATATTTATTATTACTGCATAATTATAACTATTTTATTTCATAAAGTTTTCTTTTCTTTTTTAATGAATCATTCTAATGTAATTCTTCAGAGTTACACTTAAATGCGAAGTAAGTATGAATAATAAAGTAATCAATATAGTGTGTCCATATACATTTATATAAGATATATATTTCGCTGAAGATATCCCTTGAAGATGTGCTCATTAACATTCCTTTTGATCTCTTATGCTAGACTGTGGTCTAAATCAGGTCCAAAATAGTCTGAGATGGTTCCGCATTTGACGCGCACGCCTATCAGGTGTAAAGGAAAACGTGTAGGACTAATATTTCTATAAGCACAAAGGCGCAACTTTTAGCACAAAAATTTATAACTAAAATACGTGTAACTTAAATTATTATTTATACTTTTATAATTGAGTATTATTTTGAATTTGTAATTAATAGTTGTGTAGTGAATTTAAAACTATGGTCGTCACAGTTATATGTGAACCAAGTATGTATGAAGGTGGGTAACATTTCATATGCTATACTTAACGTGCCTTAACACTAAGAATTCAATTATTCGCTTTGTCTAATACTGTACTTCTTAATACTTTAGCCATATTTGATACCAAACATGAACTGTATTTGATTTTACAAAGGTTTATTGAAGCCGACACCACCACCAATGCCGCCTCCACTGCCGCCGAAACTCCCACCACCGCCAGATTTCAAAAAAGCACCAGTTGACCCTACTAAACTTAAAAAAATAGAGCAACTGCGTAGTAGGCCTCGACGAAGGCCAGACTGGAGTGATATGATGAAAGAAGTAGAACAAGGAAAGAAGTTAAAACATGTTGTTTGTAATGACAGGTAATTTTATAAGATATATATACATATATTTGTAGATGAGTATATACTATCAAATATATACAAATAAATAAATATTTATTTATATAATTATGATTATCAAATTAATAGTGTATAATAACATTTCAGATCAAATCCAATTATAACGCGCTCAGTGGTAGTTAAAAACAAAGATCAGTTTATATTTGAATCAGAAAAACCTAATTCCCATAATGAGCTTTTAAAAGAGATTAATAAGGGTGTAAAATTGAAGAAAGTTAGGACCAACGATAGGAGTAAGCCGAATTTGGAAGGTTTGAGGAAGTTCAGGAGGCAAATGACCATTGAGGAACAAGTTCAGAAGTCGATGTCTCAAGCAAACCTAGCTGCTTCTCCCTCAGGTGTATCAATCGCAGAGGTAACAAGACAATATAAAACTACTACAGAACAAAATAAAGTATAAACATAAATTATGTGTTATGTTGATATACAGTGCTAATTTTAAATATATCCTAACAGGCTCCCCCAGGCGTTGAAGAGGAGGAAATTGATGAAATGGATGACATTGATAAAGTGAGAGACGATCTACAGTCTACTAAACAACTTTTAGCGATTGAACTTAGGTAAGTACAACAACAATATAATGTGTAAAATAAAATTTAAATTATACTAGCGACCCTTGCGGCATCGTCTGCGTTAACTGAAATTTCAGCTAATTTAATTTTGGGGCATAAAATTCAAATTGTTGTTACTTTTTTATTTATGAACGAAACGAATAAAATAAAGACTTAAAGTTAAAACAAGATTACAAAATATAACAGTCAAAGCGGCATCTCCTATGTTCATACAGTGATCAGTTAAATTTTTATTATATACATAGATAAAAAGAATTGTCGAATATTTATATTTTATTTTCTCTATATTACAGAAACAAAGAAGCTCAAGAAAGAGAAAATAAGCGCTTACTGACTAGAATACACAATCTTGAGGCTGAATTAGCCAGGGAAAGAGCTATTATAAAGCAAGAGCAACACAAAACAGTCATATCAGTAACAGATGCATATGACGAAAGATTAGTTAATAATCTAAAAATGGAAGTCGAAAAGGCGAAGGAAACTGCGGATAATCTTGAAAAGCAATATTTGGAAGCTGCAGAAGAAAGAGATACTGCTTTGACAGATTTAGAGGAAGTGAAGAGAAGGAATGCTGAATTAGAAAAAAAACTAGAACAGGCTCTTTCGGTACGTATTTGTTTAACGGTTTTATGCTTTTCCCCGCATTGCTGGGTAGACAGAGAGAACTAATATTAAGATCACTTTGTTCTCTACTTTTTGTCCGAAAACGAAATATTACGTATTGAATGGTGGAACTCAACGCCGCACTTTTTGTCTTAGCAGAGCGGAGAAATGAAAATAAGTTAAAGACAATTAATCATTCCCCCGAGTACAGATGCTGTGTGCATGACATGTCTATATTAAAATGTTATAAATAAGCTTAAACTATAAATATTATCTCAGAAAATTGCAGACTTGCATACAATAACATAAATAGAACATTTAATAACAGGGTTTATAAAAATCTATTAAAATTGAATACTCTAAATGTATTAGTTTTAAAAACTTCAAAATTTCTTCTTTATCAGCTTTTTAGTACAAAACCAAAAAGTAACAAATAAAATGACTTGATATTCTCCTTTATATTTCTGCTTACTAATGTTCTCTTCGCACTTAACATATTTCTGCTTATTCCCTAATTTACAGGATAAAATTGAAGAACTACTAAAATCAGAGGAGCCTTTGTCTTTCTATCAAAAAAGTCAACTTGACTTTTTAAAGCAGTGTAGGTTATTGAACATAGACGTTAACGCCCCCGAAGCTCAACAGCTAAAGAGCAACCTTGCGGATGCTAATAACAACCTTGCTAATAACGCTTTTACTAACAATAACCAAGATGATGAGGTAACAAATAAACTCTGTATTTCCTATATTAAACGAAACACTATTAACATTTTAAAATGTAATACACTCACCGAGGAAAAGAAATTTTTAAAAAACATAATTAATATAATAATTTGAACGCAATAGATGGATGAATGGATTCGAACCCGTGCCTCTTAGATATCGTGCAAGCGCCCTGAACTCTAAGCCATACGTTCTACTACTAGCTTTAAGGTTTATATACTAATTTTTGTTGTTAGCATGGCTTAGCGGTCTCGAATGTGTCTTGTACAATAAATGAAACAATTTAATTTTCACCATTTTAAATTACATTTTTACAAAACCATAACTCTAAGCTGAAAAAATATTGTAAGTTGTATAACAAATGTTTTTAGTTTATGTTATAACTAATATTTAAACAAAATCTATAACAATATTTTAATATAATAGCACCTTTTCAAAAACGAATCAATTTCTAATACGATTTGCTTATTCCTTTTTTATTTTTATTTCACTAATACATAAATATGTCTTTTATAGTATATATTATGAATGTTTGTAATATGGAAAATATATTTATTTTTTATTACATTCATATTTTTTCTCCCATAGCAGGCTAATCAGAGAGAACCTAGTGTCAAAACACTCCGCTCTCCACACGAAATCGAGACAACACGTATTAAGTAGTGAAACTTAACGCCGTGCTTTGTCTCAGGTACCAGAGCGAAGAAATTAAAATAATATATAATCAATCCCTCGAGTGGGAATTGAACCTCCAATCATCATCATACATTTACTGCGCCACGGCGAGGTATTTAATATTAATATTTGTATAATGCATTTTTCAGGGTATAATTCCGACGAATGTTGGATCAAGACGGTCCAGCCACGCCATCAAGCAACTTTCCGTGACAAAGGACGATAGTTTTGAAGAAGAGGAAGAATCTGATGAGGAAGAGGTACTTGTGGAGCGTTTGTTCTTTTACTTAATTAAATAATGCCGCTCAAAACACAGTGACTCAAATTTAGGTGGGAAGTGGAGAATAGAATGCCTTTGCACTATGTTCTCTCTGACTACTGCTATGTGGAAAAAAGACTGAAGCTAATTTAAATATCAACAATATTATCCTGAGAGGAAATCGAATCCACAACCATCGCCTATTCTATCAAACATTATCATACTGCGCTACAATGACCTCTACAAAATTACTTACCCTTGACAGATAACTTTTTGAGATTGTAACAATCAATATAACATATAATATCCATATTAATAATCGTTTACAGGAGGAGAGCGAAGAAAAGAAACAAAAGCGAATAGAAAAGGAAATTCGCAACATGAGGAACAAAATACGACACTTAAAAGAGAAACAAGACAACATGAAGAGAGAGAGAATGGGTTACAAAATGGCACTAAAGAATCAACAAGCATGTCTCAAGTTAGTACACTTTCCACTTAATATGACAATTTTACAACAAACGCATGGTTATATTAACGAGTAAGCTATTTGATTTGCGTTGCCTTAGCATTTTATTCTTTAAAAAAATAGCATTCTGCAAGACTTTCATGTATAAACTATACCGCAAACTTTATTACCCTCTGTCCGCATCATTTTTTTAAAAGAAGTTTTTTATAAAAGTTACTTTTCACGTATTAATATACAGATAGCCATTAATAAAATTTATTTAAAAAAGATAATATGCAGTAGTAGTAGTAATATATGACAATTAATTCTAATATATTTATTAATTTACAGAGACGAAAAGCGTAAATTTAAGGAGCTAAAGCGAGAAGTTGATAAAATGGCAGCCATGATGAAAGAAGTCGGCTCCGATGAAGAAGACGAGGACGATGAAGATGAAGAGTCTGAGGAAGAAAAGAAGAGCGAATCCGAAGAGGAGGAGGAAACTGAGACCGAAACCGAACAAGATACCGAGAGTGAAACCGAAAGTGAGAGCGAGCCAGAGGTGAGAATTTTCTATGGACAATAATTTATTTCAAGACCAATCGTGGCGCAGGGGTACAAAGTGTGACTGGAAACGTGGCTGGTTCAATTCCCAGTCAGCCTACTCTGCTATGTGCGGAGTCAGCTTCACGCTGTAGTGAAGCTGACTATTTTTAAAGTTTTACTTAAGTACCGAGTAGTTTACGAATCTAGTACAATATAATACTTACGAACTCTGTAACTTGATTTTTCACCTAAATTTAAAATAAAAGATGGTAATTTTTCGTAATAAAAATTCCTTTAGAAGTTGTGCTTTTATTTAGATATACTAGTAGTAGCGCTTAGATGCTGTCGTGAGTGACGTAAGTAAATTTCACCCATTTCGGGGGGATTGTACAAACAACCCCCTCTGCTGTGGAGTAGCGTCCCGTAAGAGGCGGGTAACCTAGTAACTTAGTGCATTTGATCTCCGACTTGCTTGCAACCACTATCATGTTAAAAAAGAACCGCCACAAATCTAATGATGTATTCCGATTATTCGATGACATGTATGCCAGTTCTCCCTATTCCCACCGATCCTTCTCCCTGCTACATCCACTTAAGACTGATAACGCATTCACTTCTCCCCTTATGTTCTAAATGGCCATGGACGAAGGTAGCAATTTATCATGAGGTGGTCATTCTGCTCGTTTGCCCCCATTTATAAAATAAAGGCACCAGACTAACAAGTACCTTTTTTTTGCAGGATGCACCTTTACCTAAGAAGAAAGACAATCTAACTAAACGGTTGAAAAGACACGAAACAAGAGTTAACGCGTTGAAGAAGGGCAACACTCTTCTAATGGCGAACGTCGATCGACTGAAAGACGATGTATTAATACAGAAAGAAAAATCCGTTACACTCCAGAAGGAATTGGACTCACTTATTGAAGATTTAGATTAGTAGAGTGGAAAGAAATTACACTTCACCAAATATTTGTGCAGCTTTCTATATTTAAGAATAATATTTAGGTTAAATTGCTTTTAATTAATGACATAAGTATAAATTCCTTTTATTTGACATAATGTGTATACTATATATTATATAAAAAATATTTATAATTTTTCTTTATATTATGATTGATGATGTTACCATAACAATAAAAATAAGGTGTAATAAGAGTAAAAGAATTTCGACGCAGCCAAGAAGCGCGGGTTCGAATCGCGCTGCGTCCAAATTTTTATAGGTTTTCTTAAAATATCTTTTTATATAAATATCGTTCATACCTAATCACTTTATTAACTGACAGTTTAAAACAATACCCAAACTGTATTCATATGACAACTAAATGTAAGGATTAATAAAAAAACCATTAATAAATTAAAAAATAATTCTCAATATTACCTAAACCATAACTATAATTATAAATAAATTATGAATATTTAAACTATAAATCTTGTTTTCAACCATATTTTGTGATATAGCTACGTTTTAACTAAATATTAAACTGAAATAAACATTCATAAAAATATTGTAAATTTATTATCTCAAAACAGTAAATTGAAAAAATATTTTAGAAAATAATTGCGTGAATAAGTACAATTCCTTTTTTTAATTTATTAATGTAAAACTTCTTATTGTATGTCTACTCCCTTTTTTTTTTTGTTTATTATTTAAAATTGATTTTTAATGCTAGCCTTGTAAATAAGCACATATACATATTTAATTATTAATGTTTTGCTTCTTTTAATTCCTGCTACAAGTACATACTTTCGTATAATGTTAATTATGCAATAAATATTTTTCACACATGAATGATATCTGTATCATTTTATACTTTAGATTTAAGTTTGGGTCAAATATCTAAGAAAAAAAAAATCCGTCTAGTGCCAGTATTTTTTACAGGTAAGCCAAATACGTAAAAGTATTTTTTTGTAGAGCAAAGCCGCCGTTAAAAAAAATATATTAAGGTCTTCGTGTTATACGGACACTTCGCTGCTTATAGATATATAATTAAAAAAAAACTCGTCATTTCTATGAAAGGTCTTGTACTTACAATATTAAACTATAAGCAAAAGTCATTTAATATTAGGTATAATATTGAATTATCTTTTACTTATTTATTTTTTAATGTTTTAACCACAACATAATGACGTCTATTTCAAACAACGTCTTGCACATTTCGTATTTACAGATAATTTTAAAAATCTTATATTAAGTTTAAGAAAAGGTACATTTTTATTTAGATGATGAGTATCTACAAATCAAGAGTCAATAGATGCTTTCTTGGGCAACATGTTCCATCATACACCGACACGTCAACACCGGGCTTGGTGTGGTCTAACGTAAAAATAAACATAAAAAGATGTTTTTTTTTATTAAATACACATATCATAAGTTTCAAGTTTACGTAGAATAATTTATTATTCAACAACTATAACGATTCGGCATCCCAAGATTCGGAAGGAAGGAAGGATCGGAAGCTAAGTTTCCAGCATACCCGTACAGTAACTGAAAACTCCCAAAAATTACTATTTCATAACTCAATATTTCTTCCCTACATGTGTCGATTAACTTGACACATTTTCCGCTAATATAAATTTGCTATGAACGAAACGGTACCGCGAGTTAACTTACAACAACGCCATCTATTCTTGAAATTAGAACTAAAGTTCAATGCAGACTTATTTTCTTTCATAGCATAATATATTAAACTATGTGGAACTCATAACTGGGAAGTTATTGATTTATTACTTTTTGATTTATGACTTCCACACGTATCTTTACATAAAACACTACTTCAATATTACGTCACGAAAAAACATTTTTTTATAAGAAAATCTATTATGGTTTAACAGTAAAGACTGTACATTAATTAATTATTCTTTGAAGTGGAAATCTGAAAGTCTTAAAACACACGGAGTTTTGAAACAGAGCTAAATTAGAAAAATATTGCAATATTTGCATTATGTCTAAAAATTGTACCATAACGCATATTTGCAAATAAGAAACATTTTAAAGGAAGCTCGGTAGTCCCAATGATTTGTAGGGATTCTGCGTTCTAATTTTTATACGTTTTCTTTAAATGTATTTTAAATTTTCCTAAGTGGAATAACACTTTAAAAATGTTTAAAAAAGTAACTATGCTTAGTCACCTAAAAAGAACAGCTACACGTTTTTGATGTACTTAGTTACTTAAAAAAACAGTTGCTTAGTTATCTAAAAAAAAAGGAAAAAAGTAGCTCGCTACTAGTCAGACTACTTAGTTATTCTAGGGGCCTATTGAACGAAATGCGTGACTTCAACGACTTTCGGTCGTATAATCTCTGAAAAACTCTGTTATGGTTACACGAAACTCGATAATTCGGCATGGTTTGTATTAATATAGTTTTGAAACATATGAAATCACTATAATTCAAATTATATAATATAATTTTATGGTATAATTTAGTTCGTATTATTCTAAGTTAACGTTTCACATGTTTTTATATAAATATTACAATATTATTAATTATATACTGTAAAAGTTACAAGTTACAACGCGTGGTTTATAATTGAATATATCGGACTATAGAATAATTACCTGGCTTTTGAACAAGTACATCTTGTTATTTAACATTTTCTTGTGAACCGTTTTACAAAGAACATAATTAGTCCCTGTAGAGGGAAAAGACACTAATTGTAAGTCGATAAACTTAGTTTTGCAAGAACGACAGGTAAAGTTTTGAAAGATGCTGTAACTTTTGTTTTCTTTCACGAAACTTGCACTTTAATTTTAAAATAAAAGTATCTTAAGTTATTCCTTACTATATCATATTTGCTATCACATCACATCTTTACATCTGCACAGAACACATTATCCCAATGGGTATCTGCCTGTGCTTCCAGTAAACAATGCTTGTCAAAGAACATGGAGTCCAGCCGTTCCAGAGATTAGCCAGAACAAAAGGAGCAGGGAGACAAAAAATGTAACATTCTTTAAAATATGCATTATATTGCACGTATGTTACGTGCACATTGTTATAAAAACGCGGTTACTTTAATATTACAAACACAGCCCAGTTTTTTTAGCTGTATGAATGCTCTTTGTGCGAGCATCTGTGAAATAATAAGAGAGGGAAAATAAGAGATCCATATCTATCTTTATACAATCACACTTGCCTACTCGTTTAAAACCATTCCAACTTTCAAACTGAATAAATGAATTTGATTGTTAACAGATCATTTATTTGGAATTAATTTAGTCGTTAATTTTATTTTAAGGTCATTACGACATCAAATATTACTAAATAAGATGTTTTGTTTTCATGATTGTTACACATTTTGAAATGAAACTATTTTTAACCAGATTAATCGCGTATATTTTTGGTATTCGGGCGCCTTACAGTAGTAGTCTGTGGTTAGGTTTTCTAAAAATGTATTTCCGAATACCAAAAAAATACGCGACTAATCCGAATAAAAATAGTATCATAATTCACAAAAAATTACGTTTAGAAATCGCATTTCCTTACTTATATATGTTACTATTCCTATTGTTTTAGCTGAGATAATAAAAAAATAATTCAATAATAATAATTTTCACATAAAATCAGAACTAAACGTTATATTTAATCATAGTTTCACTTAAGTAACCAGCTTATACATTCTTTTTTTAAAGATAAAAAGCCAAATTTGGCATAATTAAATTTCAATTTAACACATTTAAGTAAATATAAAATGACAGTTGCTCACATTTAAGTATTTAAATAAATATAACAATGTTTTATGTTACAATAAAAAAGGGAGGGATTTACTACAGAATCGATTCTTGGGTAGAATCGGAAGCGATGGCATCCCTATTTAAGCTTCATAATTTCATATTGAAATCGGAACTGGTAACATTTATTACCTAACGTCAATTTTAAATTAACAGTCTTGGTTTGTTTACGATGTGAATTGGGAGTAATTTTGTTTATAGTAATATATTATAAATATATATACAAAATATAAACAGATAGTATTAGTTATTATTAAGAGTTCTGTGTTTCATAAATTCACAATTTATATAGCAAAATGGCACCCACGGATGTGGATGTACAACAAGCGGTTGGAAAGCCAAACCCGCGCAACAATCCAATTATGTTCAAAATATTTCAAAATGTTCAATATAATGTAGTTCAGCACAAAAAGTATATAAAAGAAATGACAAAGCTCTACAAAAAGGTAAATAGTATTTACCTAATGTCCATAAATTTGAATAAACAATTTTCACATATAAAATAAAACGAGCTCTTATTTACAGATCGACCAAGACTTTTTTAGAGAAAGTTTTAAAAATGCATTACATTATTTATTTACATTTGGCGATACAAGTGCAAATGTAGATCGCGTTATCCAATTTGTAGCTACTTTTTGCACAACACTGGATGATGAAGAAGAATTTCTTATGTTTATTTTTGAAATCATCTTTGATGTAAGTATATTTTAGTCTCTTGGTTTACATAAGCGGTCCGTATATGTTTGTGTAAAATACACATTTAATATATTGAACCATTACTAAATCGTTTACCTTTTTTTTTTTTTACAATTTAATTTACACCACTACGGACATAAGGTCTGTATATTTTTTTAAAATAATCTTTTTCTTTTTATATATTAATTCCTTATTTGATTACAATATCAGAGCTTAAAACTAAGTTTATTAAATATACCATAAGAGAGTCCAGTTTTCTTAGTTATTAAAGGTTAATTATATCTATTACAAAGTATTAATATGACTTACTATGACTATCTTTTACATATTTCTTAACATTAATTGATATTATATTTCTTATTTTGTTTTCCTATTAGGGACAAGCTTAATTTCTTATTTAATGTTATTAAATATGAATTTTATCTTGTTATGTATATATGTATATTGTTTTAGTGTCAATGTGTATCTGGCCAGTCAGTCCGATATCGAGCAAGTCAACTGCTGGCAGCTGTACTTGCAGCTCTTGGTGATGATGCCTCATTGGATGATGATTTGTGTGATAAACTGCTTGCATCACAGGTTTGCTTTATGTAAAATTACATTTAATATTTTTTCAAATCAACTACTTGCTAGAGAGAAAAATTCATGTCGCCTGGTCAAGAACAAAATTTAAAGAAATTAATATATTGACTGTTGCCTCTCAATACATATTTGCTTATGTAATGTGTGTTAAGAAAAATATTAATGATTTTATAAAAATTGGTGACATACATAATATTAATACTAGAAATAAGCATAAACTCATTACTCCTGTAACTCAACTACATCAAGTCAATAATTCACTCGAATGTCGGAAAACATTCTAGAGTGCTCTATATCACAATTTCATAAATTTGAGAAAAGTTGTTTGTGTGTTAAAGGTTATTACCAAATTAAAGGAAACTGATTACACACCTAGGGAATTAAATGCTCGCTCCAGTGTATTTCACAAAATTATTTGACTTTGACTTGGTGATAAGACATATGCATGAATGTGACCTCGACATACATAGCCCATCTTCCCACCACAAGTGGTTAATAATCGATTTTTTTACATGATTTATTTCCCAACTAAATATTTGTAATGTAAAACAGGAAGTAGCTTTGTATTAAGAAACAGCTAATAATTAAGTATTTCTGAAAAAGAATTGTACATTGTAAGTAAGTAAGTAAGCAAATAAGTTTATAAAAAAAAATATAAATAATTTGTCATTACACCTTGAAATAATCCTTTTTAAATATTGTTTTTCTCCTTAGATGCAACGTCTTCAAGACACTCGTGGTGCAGTACGATGTCGAGCTGCACTAGCTTTACAGCGCCTTCAAAACCCAATGGAGCAAGATGATGAAGTTACAAGGGCATACCGTTTTCATATGAGCTGTGATCCAAGTTCATCTGTGAGAAGGTAATTTGCTTGCAAATATTTGTGTACTAGGGACTGCATTTGCAATTCTGATCACCAGTTGTATTTTCAATTCTTGAAAAAAAAAAAAAATTTAAATAACTTTATGCTATATCCCGCACACAGCAGGGTAGGCAGAGGGAACCTAGCGTTGAGACACTCTGTTCCCCACTTTCCGCCGAATTCGGAGGCTTGCGTGTTAAGTGGCGGAACTTAACACCGCGCTTTACCTTGACACCAGAGCGAAGAAAATGGAAATATTAAATATTTCCACTCCTCGAGTGGGAATCGAACCCACAACCAGTCGTTTACAGTCACACTCTTGTGCCACTTTGCCACGACTGGCCACAATTCTTGAAAAAGTGACTAATTATTTAAATTATGTTATTGTTAAGTTTCATGTCTTAACATGTAATGATTTAATTTTGGGGAGAAAGCATCATGTGATGTGACACTTGATGCAGTCTGATTACATCGAGAATCTACGTCATCCTGCCAAGTGGGAAAATGCATAAAGCTTGTTATTTTGAAGTATTCATATTATTTTATAATATAAATTTTGATTGTTGTCACAATTTTTTTAGGGCTATAGTGATGTCAATAGCGAAATGTACTCGTAACGTCCCGTTCGTCCTGGAGCGTCTTTGCGATGTCGACGAGGCAGTGCGTCGAGCTGCTTTTTTACACATTTCCGCAATTAATGTGACACAGTTGAGAGTTAGACAACGAGTTTTGACACTAAAGGTAAAATATTTAGTAATTATCAAATAATAAAGAATGACTTGAAGATGGCCAGTCGTGGCGCAGTGGCACGAACGTGTGATTGTAAACGACTGGTTGTGGGTTCGATTCCCACTCGAGGAGTGGAGATATTTCCAATTTCTTCGCTCTGGTATCGAGGCAAAACGCGGAGTTAAGTTCCGCCACTTAACACGCAATGCCTCTGAATTCGGCAGAAAGTGGGGAATGGAGTGTCTTAACACTAGGTTCCCTCTGCCTATCCTGCATTGTGCGGGATACAAAAAAATTTTTTTTCTAATCTTCAGTATATTATATTTAGTAATTTCACATGTCATTTGCAACTTTACTTTTATTGCAAGTTATGTTTCATAGGGTAGATTGAGTTAATGCATCTTTTGTGATTAAAGGGATTTTGTTGAGAAATAAGATGTAGTTAAATATAATATTTACTAAAATTTTATTTTGGATTATCTCGCATTGTTAACAGACTGAGAATTATATCATCTTCTAAAATGTTTAGCAGATTGCCTAATAACTATTTATATTATATATTTTCCTACATAAGATTGTTTATATTTTCATAAATATATTTTTTTAAAATGGAAATTGTTAGGGAAAGTTTAACAGGAGGGTACTTTCTATTGATACAGTATTAATCTCCTTTATAGTAACCCATCAACAACTTTTGCATTCATTGAGGTACAAATCAACTGCACCATGCCATACATTTTATTAAGTATGTTGCGTAAAGAGTGTAGGAAAGTACTAAGGGACATTTTATACAAAAATGTTTAATCTTACAATATTAATATTCCAGGTTGGTTTAAACGAACGTAGTTCACGTGTACGTCGCGTTGTCGAAGAGATAGTCATCCCAAGTTGGTTGAGCAGTTTCCAAGGAAATATTATAGATCTACTCAAAGCTATTAGATTAGACAATGCTCACGATGCTAAGGATTCACAGTATGTTGCTGGGAAACTGTTGGAGTCATTGTTTAAGTAAGTTATTTTCATATGCATATAACATTATTATATCCATACTTAAATTATAAATGCGAAAGTCGGTGTGTTGGTCTGTCACGCGTTCACGGCTAATCTACTGGTCCAATTTGGGTGAAATTTAGAATAATAGTAGTAAAAGTAACTGGGTCTAACTTAGGCTACTTATTTTTTCAAAAATCAACCTCTAGAGGGTTGAAATAGGGGGAAGTTTATATGAAAAATCTAAACCACCAATTGTAATGAATTTTGGCAAAAATATAGATGATAATATAAACCTACACATGTGCTACTTATTTTTTTAAAACATATGCTACTTAATTTTTTAAAAATGCGCCCCCAAGGGTTGCGGAGGGAGCGGGCCGCTTGTAATGAAATATGTTTTTAATTATCCACTGTTAAAAAAGGGACCGGGCACAGAAGCACACAGTGTCGCCGTAAAGCGGAGACTTGTGGGTTTCATTCCCAGTCGAGGATTGAAAATATTTAGTATTTCCATTTTCTTCGCTCTGGTGTAGAGGCAAAGCGCGGCGTTAACTTCCGCAACTTAACACGCAATGCCCAGAATTCGGCGGTAGGTGGAGAATGAATTGTCTTAACACACTGCCTATACTGCTGCGTGCAAGATAGATCGTGAAGCTAAAAAAACACTGTTAAACAGATTACCAAAAAACATTTAATTATAGGCAGAAATGATAAAATAGAATCCTTTTTATAGATTATATTAGCTGAAGAGACCCGAATAACTTTTTTTAAGTTGTACTTATTTAATAATAATTTTCTATATATATTTACAGACGTCTCCCAATATCTGAGTTACTAGAATGGCTACCAACAGATAAGACATTGAGACTAATACCTGCGGAAAAGCTGAACAAAGAAACAACTTGGTACTGGCGCCATCTTGCGGAACATTTGCAGAAAATAGAAGATGATGAAACCCTAGAAAGTGTGTTACCTGACCTAGTTGTTCTTACTGGATATATAAGGGCGTAAGTTCTATTTTAATAAAGAATGTTACCAGGTACCAGAAATGTTAAATGTATGCTTAAAACCGTAAATGACAATTGAAATGTAATCATTTTTTTTAATTACAAGTTTACTAGGTTGGTAGGTAGTCAGGGAGAACTTAGTCTCAAGACACTCTGTTCCCCACTTTATCCCGAATTCGAGACGTTACGTATTGGGTGGCGGAATTCGACACTACGCATTGCCAAACCAGCGTAGAAAATTGAAAATAATTAACATATCATTCCTCTAAATGGGATTCGAACCTACCAACCAATCATATTTACAGTCACATGCTGGCCCACTGCATCATGATTGCCTCCTAAAAGACAGAAAAAATTAAAACCCATAATATATATTTATGTATATTTTAAATAAAATTTCAATAGTGGAAATGTGACGACTCCAGTGGGTTTAATGTAAACTAAAATGTTGTGACTAATTCTTATTACCTTACGCTTAATAGGTGTACTGAAGCCCAGACTTCAAAAAAAATTTACATTCATTTAATTTATCAATCATCTTTCAAGAGGCTGGAAAGAACGTCAAATTATCGAGATTTTTCCGGGCCTTACTGTATTAATTATTTTCTAGGATTGTCGAGTCACCCTGTCCTTCCGAAACAGAAGACCCAGTGGGATTTAGTACCAGACAATATGTGCTGCAAGAGCTGGGGTCTATGTTGCGGGTGTACGACGCCAGTGACCCCGCTGGTCGTAATGCTCTGCAAACGCTTATTACTGATATGCTTACTGGTAAGATTAGATTAATTTTGTTATGTTAGGGGTTTTTTAAAGAATTAATTAGCTTAAAAAATATTTTTGAATTGTATAAAAATGTTTTGTTGAAAACCAGCGACCCGTCGCGGCTTCGCCGCTTGACCTGCAAGTTTTTTTGTTTTGAGCCCTTTACTGAAATTTCCATTCAATCATAATAACATATTGCCTATAGCACTCCTGAATAGTGTAGCTTTCTGATTGTGAAAAAAATTTCATGATAGATTCAGTGTTTCCGAAGATTAGTCCTTACAAACAGGGTTACAAACTTAACCTCTTTATTATATTAGTATAGATTTGCTATTATTGTGACAACATAAAATACATGATATATGGCAGCATATTATACAGTGAATAACAGTGTCTTGACACTAGGTTCTCTTTGACTACTTTATGCAAGACAATTAAAAAAATAAATATTATAAATGTAATCAATACATTATTTAAATATATTTCAAAATGTTATAAAATATCCATCAAGTGGTTTACATTTAGCTGTGACTGTAATTACTTATTATTAAATTATTACTTAAATAATTTTCATTTTTTGAACTCTGGTGCACACAGCAAAATGCGAAATTGAAATCTATTACTTAACACACAATATCAATTTTATGCGAAAAGTGGAGAATAAAAAGTTTTTACATTACTTTCTCTATCTACTATCTTATGCATAAAAAAGCGAATTTACTTTTTAAAATAAAATATAATTACATTCCAGGTGATTACGGTCCTCTAAACCCAGACGTGATACGAGCATTTGTATCGGCGCTAGAGTTAGCCATACCGGAAGTGACTCCCCGTATAGAGGTTATATGCGGTATGGTGAACGCTTTACGAGAACCGCCGGAAGTTGATGAGGAACCGGTCCCACCTCCGCCTGTTGATTGTACTGAAATTAAATTGCAGGTAATTGAATTATATATACATTTTTTTTAATCAGCTTCACACTTTTTTCAAATAAAAGAGGACCTAGTCTCAAGAGACTGTGTCATCCACTTTACGCCAATAAATTGCGTGTTGAGTGGCGGAATTTAACGCGCGCTTTGTCTTTGATACTAGAGTGAAGAAATAAAAATTTAAATATAATCATTCCCCTAAGTAGGAGTCGAACCCACAGCCATTGCATTACAGACGCACATCCCGCTGCGCCACCTTGGAGCAGTGTATCGCAGCTCATTGTAAATGTGATTAGTTGTGGGTTCGATCCCTACTGAATTGAAAAATTTATTCGTGATGCAGAATCAATCAGGCTACGTCGATTTATTATACGTGTATTAGGCCTTTTAAAAAATATACCTTGACAAAAATTGGTGAGTGTGGCGAAAAATTTTTGGTGGGGATGATCATTTCAAGTAACTAGTAGTGCATGATAATGATTTTGAACCAACAACCAAATTCTATAATGAGTCACTCAGCTTTGCCATAATGTCTTAAATGTCTTTTTCAGAGGGCAAGACTGCGCGTATCTTTAAATGTGGCGATAGAGGCGCAAGAAGAGGCCGTAAGGGAGGAAAATTATGCACTCGCTGCTGAGTGTAAAGCTAAGGTAAAACGAAAACAATAAGTATAAAATGTAAAAGACATTTAGAAAACGTATAAAAATTTGGACCCAGCGGGATTCGAACCTGTAACTCCTGGAAACCGTTCAGGCGCTCTGATCGCTAAGCCATGCGTTCTACTACCAGCTGCGTCGAAATTCTTATGCGTTTTAGCACTACTTATTTACTATATTAACTAAGGAAATTAACTACCTACGTGTGTGAATAACACTTTATAAATGCAAAATGACTGCTTAGATAGGTTTTTTTTTCCTTATTCATAATTGGTCTCCAGCAGTGTTAAAAATCTTTAAAACGCGATGGATCCAGTTCCCGCACTTTAAATCCATAAAATGCCAAGTAGTTTATTTTCTGTTTTCTAGTAAATACCCATAATTGATATTTATCAATTATTAAAAATGCGATTATATATTTTCTTGAATACTTTAATTATATCGAAAAATTATACTCTTACTTTTTTATAGAAGTATCAACAACTAAAATAATGTTGTTTTCAGGTTGCAGATATTCAAAAGAAGTTAGAAGACCTGGCGTCTCAAACCCAAGCACCGCCACCACAACCTATGCCAGTAAGTTCTTTATCCCAGCTTCACGTTTTTTCCCTCATAGTTAGGTAGTCAGAGGGAACATAGTGACAAGACACTCTGTTCTTCACTTTTCGCCTGACATTGAAACATTGCGTGTTAAATGGCGGTTAAAACTTGACCCCGCGATTCGACATCGTGAAGAATGAAAAATAAGTTCAGCGAATAAGTAATAAGGCAGGAAATTGTATGAAATAATTAATTTTGTGCATTACACTACTAAAAGTTTTTTTTATTATAATATGACTTCTTCAGTTTTATACTTTTGCCTACATAGTACAGAGAGTACAGAGAAAATTTATTGCCTCAAATTTCGCTTAATAAGTGGCGGAACTAAACGGCACGCTTCGTCTTGCAGAGCGGAGAAATCATAATAATAATATACACTTTGTCATTCCCCCTAAATGTGAATCGAACCTACAATCAATCCCGTTTACAGTCAAACAATGTCCCACTGTGCCACATTGACCTCAAGATATGCCAATATTTTCATTGTGTAAATAATAATTTCTAGTTTCTTATTAATGAGACCAGTCGTGGCGCAGGGGCACAAAATGTGACTGTAAAAGCCACTGGTTGTGAGATCGATTCCCACTTGAGTAGTTAATTGTAATATATATTTTTTTTATTTTCTTCGCTCTGGTGTCGAGGCAAAGCGACGCGAGTTTCGCCACATAACACAAAAATAGAGAACGGGGTGTCTTAACATTAGATTCCCTCTGCCTACCCTGCCTTTTGCAGGATATAGCGTGAAGCTTAAAAAAAATACAAAATAATTTCTAAATCATCATATTTATTTTCAGACAATAAAAGAAAAACAGTGTGATGCAGCAACATTAAACAAGTGTTTAATCATATTGAACAGTTCTCTAGACACTCCGCAACTCAAAAGCGTAACACCTATGTTACAGTTAATATTCTCTGAATTAGAGGTAATTTTTTTTTTTTACTATTTTTTTTTTTTTACCTTTACTGGAGTGAACAGAAGCAACGTGTAAAAGTGTGATCACGCTATTCTTTAGTGTATGCCCAATTTTTGAGACATGGTGTGTCGATTAGCGTAACTTAACGCCGCAACTGCTGCTTCATTCTACCAGTCTTCGTACTAAATTAGAGAAAATGAAAATAATATTATTACAACCTACAACCATTGTATTAAGTCATTCAAATGTTAGTCATATATTGATTCACAATTAGACATTGTACAAAAAATAAATCACTATTATTATTTTAAAAAGTAATTTCAAATTATCATTTCCAAATTAATTCTTGTATTTCTCGTAAATTCTTTTGATTTAATATTATAATTTATTTGTTATTATATATTTAATCGTTATTTTCTAATACAATGTTTAACTTTTAGGCTGAAATATTCCAAAATCCACAATTGCTTGACAATGCTCTCGAGACTGTTGCACTATTTGGGATGCTGGATAAGGAGTTTGCTAAAGATCATAAAGCGTTCTTCTTCGCTAATGTAAGTAATTTAAATGCTATCTTAAAATTATATTTTTTAAACTTAAACTTGTCCTTAACAAATTTTACGGCCGCTGTTATGGTTAGTCTCGTACATATAATATAATAGACGTATGGTATTTTTGCCGTTTATTTAATTAAAATAAATCGTAATTAAAGAACAAAAAAAATGAAAAGTATAAATTTTATAATAAGCAGAAAACTTTATAAAAAAAAAATTTTTGATTCATAATAAATTTGCGTTAATCTTTAATATATGAATTATAGAAAAATCTTAACACTTATTATGAACTGCTTGTTTAACTCATTATCTAATTTCATATATTATTAACCTTTGCACATGCCCTCCACAAGGACCGTCTGGAAGGTATGTACTTTCATACATGACAGGGATTGTAGTTTTTGACACTTCATTATTCCTGTTTATCTATATAAGAATAAATCTTGAAGTTGCTTTTCTAAAAACTTGCAGTGTCAATATAAAATTAGTAGTACGAATTAACATTTAGTAGAAAATCATAACAATTGATATGTTTTTTCCCCACTCTTTAGAATACTAATATTAATATGTGCTTTATTATTTATGTTGGTGTAAATAAAGTCTAAAATTAGTTACTTCGCATATATTATCTGTAATTTCGTACATTTTACACCATACGATTTATATTTCTGAAGCCGTCGTGGCGCAGCATCTGACTGTGGGTTCGATTCCCATTAGATTATATTTAAATTTTCATTTCTTCGCTCTGTCACCTAAAACAAAGCGCAACGTTGAGCTCCGCCACTCAACACGCTACATCTCGTATTTTCTACTGCTCGCGCCCTCGTTTATAATTTACCTACAAATTTAATTCCCTAGTTCAGTCCTTTTGGGGTTAGTTATTGAAAAAAATAAGTAGCCTATGTTTAACTATCTTCCTTAGAAAGTTCATGGAAATCAGTTAAGCGGTTAAGATATTTCATACAAAATTTCAAATTCTATTTTCATCCTTTGGGATTGATTTTTGACCAAAAAAGGTAGACTTTGCCTTTTATAACATTAGTAAGGATTAACCTCTCTGTGCAGAGAGATTTTGATATTATTATAATGTGTGAATAACGCTTTAAATTTATTTATTATCTTCCAGTTAATAGATACAACCAATGAACCAACAGTGACAACAGTATTAAAATGTATAGTGGACTTACTATGCGTGCACGGAGCCCGCGTGTTTGAGGACGAGAGCGTGCAAGACGAGTCTAAATCCACCGTGAAGAAACGAAACACGCGTCATTCTATTGACGCTGTTGATGCTGATGGTAAATTAATTATTATGTAATGTTCTTTTTTCTTGATAAATTTCTCGACTTTTTATGATGTTCAGACAAATAAATTTACAAAACAAAAATAAAATCTAATAAAATGTACAACAACAACATATTTGTCATATGATTTTCGCATTTTTTGTTATTTTCTTCACGCTGTATCCCGCACATAGCAGGGTAGGCAGAGGGAACCTAGTGTTAAGACACTCTGTTCCCCACTTTCCGCCGAATTCGGAGGCATTGCGTGTTAAGTGGCGGAACTTAACGCCGCGCTTTACCTCGGCACCAGAGCGAAGAAAATGGAAATATTAAATATTTCCACTCCTCGAGTGGGAATCGAAACCACAACCAGTCGTTTACAGTCACACGCTTGTGCCACTGGGCCACGATTGGACACAATTTTGTTATTTTCTGATGTTTTTAGTCGGGTTAAGCCTATAATCGCTTCTATATTGTGAACTGGTAACCCTCTACTTCATTTAATTAGACTACACAAAGTAAAATCTTGTTTTCTCCCGTTTCCGTTTGAATTTTAAAATATCCTCTCATATTGTAGCAATATACCAACATTGTTACAGGAACAATATCAGAATCTGCGATATCTCTGTCACCAACACATAGCACAGTGATAGAATTGCTCTTGAAGATAATGGACAGTGCGGTGAGTATTATTTTAATTTACCTGCAACAAACGATGAAAATATAAAGGTATCGTAACGCAGAGGGACAATTGGTTGTGGGTTCGATTCCCACTTGAGATTTTTTTTACGCTCTGAGGCCTAAGCCAAAGCGCAACTTCGATTTCCACCACTTAACATTTTCCGACGGAAAATGGAAACCCGAATGTCATAAGACTAGGTTCTCTCTGCTAACTGCTACACGGCAAAAATCGTGAAGATGAAAAAAAACAGTTTATTAAGTAATGTTACTTCAGACCAGTATTGAGCACAACTTAATTGCAATTAACAATTTGATAATAACAATTGATCATTTGTTTGTGCGATAATCACAATTAACAATTAATTAATTGTTAATTGTAATGTAATAATTAACAATTAATTGATTTTCAAATCAATCTTAATACTTAATTAATAATTTTATCCGACCCTGGTTCAGACTATTGTTTTTTAAGTAGTGTATGTTTTTTTTAGTGTTCAACATACAGACTTATAATAGTTGAAGGATTATGTCGTCTTATATACCTCGGGCATCTGGAGTCGCCAAGCATACTAAGTAGACTGCTTCTATTGTGGTTCAATCCGGCTACAGGTAAAATTTTATAATATTTATTAAAGAATAGATTTTTTAATTTAATTTTAAAGTATCATTTATATATACATATAGAATTTATATATACATATATTCTGTTTTAAAAAAATATGTCAAAATACGTGTGAAGACAGTCAAAAGTCAGTTTCCAACAAAAAAAATCCTAACAAGTTTGTCTAAAGAAAACAATCTATGTATACTAACATAATAATAATTAAAATTTTGATTGTATTTTATTTTTAAATTTTCAGTTGATGAAGATAATCTACGGCAAACAATAGGGATTTTCTTCCAGACTTTCCCTATAAGTGTGGAAGGAGCTCAAGAGCAAATACAGGTAATATAGTAAAACTTATACATCATATGCGGGTTTAGCCAATAAGTATCATTAAGTTTCACGTTTTCGGCAGATCTCAACGTCGCGCACAATGTGCTGCTTTGAGTTACCAAATCAGAAAAATATATATTTTTAAATATCTTCAAATAGTAAAATCGAATCCCCCAAATAATCTTGATTACGATCAGATACATTCCCACTGCGCCACGGTGGTTTCATTACTATTGATATAGTTATAGTGTTACAATTTTCTTATACAAATATATATTGAAAATAAGCATAGACGAAGTTTTTTAAAAAATAGTTAAATAACTTATTGAGCGAAGCGCTCTACTAAAGACATTTTGCATTCTTTGTGCGTGCATCAATTACAAACGGCTGAACCGATCGTTATGAAATTTTGCGACTTAATTTAAGATGATGTTCCGATGATATGCAAAAAAAATGTTTTCTTAATTCCATGGCGATATAATGGCGGAATAATTGTATAAATGTAATTTTCCATAGACTGGATTGGACATTAATTGAAATGTGCTCGCTTCGTTCAATATGCAAACGGCACTGAAATTAAGGGTCTAGTGGCGGCCCTAGTTTATATACATATCTTTATTAAAATATTTTAACTCTCACCAGAAAGCGACGCTCCCAACTCTTCGTGCACTCGCCAATGCCCCTTCGAGTTCGCCCATCGCTGAAATAGACCAGGAGGCAGTTGTACGATTTATAGTCTCACTGACTAAAGTAAACCACGAGGTATGTATTTTTTGTTTTTTGATTGTCATATAAGGTTTTTTATTATAAAATGCTAATTTGTTTTAGTAAATATACAGTCATTCAAATTTGATATTGGCTAGATGTTAAATAACGAATTTACCTATTTTTTATTAAGGCTGCGATTGCTCCAATTCATGCTGCGTTTCGTTGCGTTTACCAGAACATACAAATAAGAATAATTAAATCATAAGCATCCCACAGAGTGGAAATTAAAGCATAACCATCACTTAAACCGCACTATGATGGCCTCATAATAATTATATTCGTTAATTAATTCTTACTATATAGCTATTTAATTTAATTTTTAACTATATAGCTTCACGCTATATCCCGCACACAGCAGGGTAGGCAGAGGGAACCTAGTGTTAAGACACTCCGTTCCCCACTTTCCGCCGAATTCGGAGGCTTGCGTGTTAAGTGGCGGAACTTAACGCCGCGCTTTACCTCGACACCAGAGCGAAGAAAATGGAAATATAATTTCCACTCCTCGAATGGGAATCGAACCCACAACCAGTCGTTTACAGTCACACTCTTGTGCCACTGGGCCACGACTGGCCACTTTTGGCTTATTTTTTTTATTTAATTTTTACTATATCTTATTATAAAATATATTTTTTTTATCTCCTGTATACTATATGCTTGTAGATTCAATCATTAACATGTTTCCACTTGTTTTCCAGTTGTCAGACAGTCAAGGTGCAATGGCGTTGTCCCTCTGCGGGTATTTAGTACGTCGGCCTGCCAGCGCGGAGGCGGCGTTAGCTTGTCGCATGTTGGCGTTACTGTCCCCGCCCAGAGAAGCACATGTCGCCTCTAGTCTTATTACTATGTTGAGGGATTTGGCTTTGGTTAGTGTTGCTATGTATTTATTATATATATATTGATATGTTTGGCAAAATTTTATTTTGTAAAAATAAAAATTGCATTTGCTTGTGTGAACATTACAGTTACAGTTAATTCGTTGTTAATTTTATTGTAATAATTGAGAACTAATTAATTTTCTATTAATTTTGATGCCCCCAGAAATAAAAAAATGTATTGTTAATATTAAATGATTAATTTCAATGGAATTTTGCTCAACACTGATAACAATACAGTAAACTCTCGTACAACGCGGTTTTTAGTACGCGAATTAGTATAACGCTATCATATAATTTTGACTGATACTCATATAGCGCGATAAAAAATGTTGTGATACGCGTGTGATAAATTTAACATTTTCATAAACTTTCCATTTATTTGTTTGGCGTTGCAGATATGCATCTGTTTATATATGGACAATAAAAGTCACAGAATAAAATATACTGTCTTTAAATAAAAATACTTATACACATTATAAGATATAAGAGCAAAAAAGAAATTATTTAACTTTGAAAGATATATTTGAATTGGGCCAATTTCTTCGATAATTCATGTCCCGTATAATGCGGAACCTATCCTCGATAGTTTACGGTATTCAATAATTGAATTTCTATTATGAAATATATTTTTCCAAATTAATATATTTGTTATATATTTTTTATGTTCAGTTGCCAGTCGTGGCCCAGTGGCACAAGCGTGTGACTGTAAACGACTGGTTGTGGGTTCGATTCCCACTCGAGGAGTGGAAATATTTAATATTTCCATTTTCTTCGCTCTGGTGTCGAGGTAAAGCGCGGCGTTAAGTTCCGCCACTTAACACGCAATGCCTCCGAATTCGGCGGAAAGTGGGGAACGGAGTGTCGTAACACTAGGTTCCCTCTGCCTACCCTGCTGTGTGCGGGATATAGCGTGAAGCTATTTATTTTTTATTTTGTTATATATTTTTATACTTTTATTAAATTTACAAATTTTGTAAGACAGCGTTTTTTAAATCGAATATATATTGTAACTTGATATTATTTCAGAAATTACCTGATAAACAGTCTTGTCGAAATCTAACCCGATATCTTGGAGCTCTGGAAGCTTTGGAACGCGCTAGCCTCAATAAAATGTCCACAGGTAAACATTAATATAATTATATATCATTCATATAATATATTAATATATAATTCATATATTTTTTTTGGTTGACACAGCATTTCGTTTTGCGTTATCCTCTAGAATTCGAAATTTGCGTAATGAATGGCGTAACTTTACCTTATTAGATCTTAAAAAAATGCTAACATTTGGTAGCTAAGCTCCTATGGCTTTGACACGAATATGTGTCAAAGCTGCCGTGTCTTAGTTGTTGAGGGTTCGATCGTCGCTAGATAAAATATTTACATTTTAATTTTTAATTCCTATTAGAAACATTTTGTCTTTGGGCAACACTTTGTCTTGTCTTGGATCTCCATCGTCCAAAACCCTAAAATAGAGGATAACTTAGTTAAATGTGTAAACGATACGATTTATGTATTTCAGCAACAACTGATAGTTTAATTCCGGCAGAAGATTCCATCGCTACACTTGGTCGCAGTACGGCATCTTTGAGTAAGTCTTAGTACTTACGGCCTTACGTACTAACGTACTTTGGGCCTTTTAGTTTTAATGTGTTATTCACACTTTGAGATTAAGAACTATGATTTTGTGAAAATTTACACCATTATTTACGCGACATGTTATAATATCATAAAACACAAGTAGCTTTTTTTTAACTCTTAATGCTAGGTAAGCATTACAATAATTTTAATTTACTACAAAAAGTATATTCTGTTATAAAACTATTATATAAGAAATAAAAAAAAATATCTCAATTTTACTTTTGTATTATATGTAAAAGAAATTGTAATTGGTGGTATATGAATGATTGAGTCCGATAGAAATTTGTATGGGTCACAATTAACTTTTAACATAACTGAGCACTTTGAGTAAACAAAGAAAATGATATGTTAAAAATGTATATATACATAGACATTTTAATTGAGTCATTATATGGTAACATATTATATTTTATGTTTATAAACAGCTATAATTGCAATATTTCTATTATAAAAAGAAAATATAACAAGAGTATAATAAAAGTTGATTGTCCCATATTCATATTTCGGAATATTTTAAGCGTTTCTTCGCTTTAGAATTCTATACTTTTTTGTTTTCCAGCTCAACCTCTAGCATGGAGTACTCACGTAGTGATTAACGATGTCCTCACGGAAGAAGGCGAAATAGATGAATCATCGCCCACTGAGCCTGTACTAAGGACATCAGATGGTAAATGAATTTTATTTTCCCGGTTAGTAGGGTAGGCAGAGAAAACGAGATAAAAGACGCTGTTCTTCACATTTTGCCCGAATTCAATACGTGAACTGTTCAGTGGCGGAACTTAACGCCACGCTTTGGTTTCTTTGGGTGCTTTAAAGCGGAAATGAAAATAATTTAAATATAATTATTCTACCGGAAATAGAGCAGTATATACAGTTATAGTAGTAGTAGTACAGTAGAGCGCGTATACAGAGAGACGTCACTGTGCTATGATAGCCTATCGTGTAATAAAATTAATATTGCTATGTAATGTATAATAGTAAAGTAATAATAATAAAATAAAAAACATATATAATAGTAAAATAATGTTCCAGAGCCAAACAAATCTACAGAGGAACGCAAATCTCTACCGCAAAGTTCTGATACGGACACGGTTGCGACCAAAGAGCCGACGGACAGCGGCTCCGAGAGCAGCGGTGTGTCTCCTGTCAAAAAAGCTAAAGTTACTAAAGGTATGGATAGTTATTTTCTAAATAGGTAGTAATATACTATTTTTATTATGCAAGAGCTTACTTAAGAGTTAACTTCTTTAAAATGTTAAATTAATTGAATAAAATTCTATAAAATTTCGAAATTCATTTAAATCGTATCGTAATAGTATAGTCACTTTTATTAAAATACGAGTATACGTAGCATTTTACGTATTTTAGGTATTTACGTATTTTTTTTTTTTTTGAAAGAGTTAAGCAGAAAGAAAGAAATATTTTCATTCAAAAGATAATTTTTAGATAATGAAATCTTTTTTGAGAGATAGCTTGCGATACATATTGTAACGAAAAATACACATTGTTTACCGAATCTTTCTGCTGTATAATAAAGGGAATTTAATTTAACGAATAAAGTAAATATATGAATGTGCTAGCCGAGATGCCTGTAGAAATTCCATTAGTGTAATTCATTTTAAATAATATATTTTTTGATATTTTATAAACCATATCAGGTAAAAAGAAGAAAGCAACTGTAACGAGGCAAGGATCTGGTCCCATTGAAACTAGCACTAAGCGGGGCAAAAAGTCGGCCGACGAGAAAAAGGAGAAAGTGCAAACTGAGAAAGGGGTTAAGAGAAGTCGGTCACAACGCTCCTTAGTTGATGTTGATAGAGGTATATTTATATTTATTTATTTTATTTAAATGCTTTATTACACCAGAAGGATAAATAAATACAAATAGTAATAAGAGCAAAAAAAAATAGAAAATACAATTTTGGTGTAAGGGCGGCCTTATCGCCACAGGTGATCTCTTCCAGGCAACCTTACCATTGAAAGAAAAGAAAAACATACAAACATTTGGTTGGTGTACAAATATGAATTGCATCTTATTTTTTTTCAAATAATAAACATACATAAAAAAAACATAAAACATTTATATTATACTAGTAGCTGTCCGCAACTTCGTTTGTATAGATTTATTGATTCGTTTGTATAGATTTTTGTTCATGCGCATTTTCCTTATATCTTATAGTATAGCTGGTCTATTATGGTTTTATATCAGGTGTTCTACTCTTCAAAATCTTAAGCTATACAGCCCAAGCTATGCCTAAGATAAAAGTTAAAACGAAAACAGTTTCATTCATATCCGTTCAGTAATTGCGCAAGATATACATATGTGTACACATAGCACAAGCATTTTGTATTTACTATTTTACTATAGTACTAGCGACCGTAACTACACACCTTTTCATAGAAACGTTCATCTCCTATTTCAACCATTTAGAGAGTCATTATTTAAAATAAAGTAGCATATGTTTGGATTAGCTGTGAAAGCGTAACAGACAGACAGACTTTCGCATAATATTATTATGGATAAGTTTAGATTAGATAAATAATGCTGAAATTTTAATATAAATATTACTATATATTTGATGGTATATTCTAAATCTGGTCATATATAATATTCAGTTTTACTTTTTTCCGGTGGTAAATAATATGGACGTCAGTGAACGTACAGCGCCGTACTTTTTTAAAAAAAAAATCACTAATAAAAGATTGTGTATGTAGGTATTTAGAAATATGGTAATCAGTTTTACAGGCAAATAAAAAAACGCTTGTCGACGACGGTCTGGTTAAAAAATATTTATTGTTTTTTTTACATAATTCCAGCCAAAAAAGAAGCAGATAATAAATCTAAAAAGGAAATCATACAACAATCGCCACCATTAGATGATGACTTTGATGTGTCAAATGTCACTGTACGGAGATCCACTAGAAGTTTACAATCTGGTTCTAGTTCTGAATCTAATGGTTCAGGCAAAGGGAAGAAAGGCAAAAAGCCACAGAAGAAAAAAGGTCAGCGTTTTTTTATTTTTACAGGTCACTTTTTTTAATTTCTTATATACCTATTTAATTAACGGGGAACGGAGTGTCTTAACAATAGGTTCCCTCTGCCTACCCTGCTATGTGCGGGTAAACAGCGTGAAGCTAAAAACAAAAAAAAAAGATTTAGTTATAACATTTTTATAAGACACCTTATTATAGAGCAGTGTGAGAGCGCCTTATTTTATACGCGATAATTGTGGATTCGATTACCACTTAAAGTAAAGATTATTATTGTAAATTATTTTTATGTCTGCTCTGGTGAGAAGATAAACCGGTAAGTTGAGTTTCGTCACTCAACATATGTATCAGATTTAAGATTTGTCTGTTAGTGGGAAACGGAGTGAGTCGACTCCACGTTCTCTCTGCCTATTCCGCTATACGGAAAAAAATAATGTAATATTAGAAATTTGCGAATGGAATTTTAATTTGTAACTATTGAAATGCCTGAAAGAACCTTCAACAACCGGAAATTGAGTGTGCTATATTTTTTACTAGCGGCCCGCTCACGGCTTCGCCGCGTGAACTACCTTGATTGTTTTGTTATATTGCAACTCTCGGGGGTTGATTTTTGAAAATCAAAGTAGCCTATGTTTAACTTTAGACTATCAACTATATTTATGCCGAAATTCATTACAATCGGTCAAGCAGTTTAGATTTTTCATATAAACTTTAATCCCCTATATCAACCCATTACAGGTTGATTTTTGAAAAAATAAGTAGCCTATGTTAGACTCCGTAACTATTACTACTTATATTCTAAATTATTATTATAATATAATTATGTATTTTCCTCATAGGAGAAGAACCTCCGCGTCGTTTGACTCGTTCTTCGGCTGGATCTCGAAGTAGCGCCAGTTTTAATTTAGACAATTCTGGTGATGATACGGAGTTTGACACATATTGTGTATGGATAATGATTCGTAAGTATATATTTTTTTATTTTGTTTTTTTATATAAAACAGTTCATATTTATCGGGCTAAGTGGACGTTTCTACGAACGCGGTGTAGTTGTGGGGTTTTATCCCGTTCGAGGAAGGAAATTGAATTTATTTAAATTATTTTTGTTTTTTTTTTTTTTTTTTTTTTTTTTTTTTTTTTTTTTATTTTAATGAGTGTCGTCTCCACGGACACAGCTCCGTGCCTTTGGTGTTTCTAATTTGATGATTGTATTCCTTTTCCTTTATTTGTTTTATTATCTTACTTTTACTCGGTCAGCCACATGAATCTTGTAACTTGTGTGCGAGTTGGTGATAGCCTCGCTGTTCTGTACGCGATGGCCATTTTCATTGTTGTATATACGATTATGTCGGCTGTGGCAGTCTCGTTAGCCCGTCGTATAAACCCTACGATTGCGTCTCATCGGCGTCGGGTAGGACGTACATTGACGGGGTCTTAGTGATGGCAACGGGACAGCATTGTGACACACGCTGTCGTGTAGGGCCAACACTTGGTGGTCTTGTCTGAATTGATGACTACGATCGTATGTTTAGTCCCTGAGATTCGTTGCATTGTAAGAGTGCCGTGAGTTATCTCCTCAATACCCCTGGTGCAGAAGTCTGCCGTTTTCTGCTTGTGTATGGACTAGGTATAGTGTATTGGGGAGTCTGAAATGAGTGGAGGCACCGTATATCTCCTTCTTCTCAGGGCAGCGAGGTGTCGACAGGGCTCTGAGAAAAATTCCGTTCGTAAACATCGGTTAGAGCGTAGGTAACGTCCAGTGGGCAACTGTATGTCTGAGAAGATCTTGGCAGATGGACGCCACGGGTTGGGGCCGACATATTTCATATTAAATAGATTTAGTCTATCTATTTATAATTTGGTAATTGGTTATTGTCCCCGATCAGTGTTAGAGGCATGGCTCCTGATGTTTGGCCGCCATTTACGATCGCCCCAAAGTTGGCTTCATAAAGGCCTCATCTACTAATTAGTTATTCTAGGCCTATCTTGGAACCCGTTACGAAATTGAGGCGATAGTCCGGCACTTTGTTTTTTGCATCGTTTTCACAACTAAAAGTAATTTTGTTCATGAGGTTCCGCGGCCGCTCAGTTGGTCGTAGTTGCGGATAACGTCACTGTCGGGGCTTGAAGTTCCTTATCACCCAGGTGGATTTCCCGCAAGCAGGACGCCATTGATCCAGTGAATATCCGGTGCGTCCCAATCCTACCAAAAGTTTCTTGGGATGCGGGAATCTACAATTAGCTGTGCCATATGAAGTATTTTATGGCTCCAGCGCGACCTCCGTGCATCGGGCTACCAGAATATAGGTCGCTTAGATGTTTTGTATGTGGGGGCCCGGTTTCTGCCTTGGGCTGATTTTGCTTGAAAACTGACGCCCTGGTGACTTGCTATAGGCCCCGGCCATGTGGGGGGATTTAGTGGTTCCCCCGCAGGTATTGTGATGTATTGTTGTTAAATTGGCGGCTTTTCTTCCTCGAAGAAGCACTCCAGTAGGCCTTCATTTCGAGCTCATAGGTTACTGTGAATCTCTCGCAGATCGCCTAAGGACTTTTATGGTTCTCCCTTAAAATCGCATTGTATTCTTGCCAGGCTGTTTCCCATGTGGTGTTTCCTTTACTGCTGGAGGTTGTCGGGTGTAGGGACTTCTCCTTTGTCAGCTTCTGTAGGTCTATCTTTCTTATCAGCTTCTGTAAAGGTTTAAGCAGGCTGATGGTAAAATTGAGGTTTCTTTTGGTTCCTTAGGGGATTTAAATTCTTGCGTAGGTTGTATTACTGAGGCGAATTCCTCTTCTAGCCCGTTTTGCACCGCTTTTGTTTCTTTGAAGCCGCTGGAGCTCATTGCTATTTTTTCGTCCTCTCAAAGAAGGACAGGGGTCATGTCCCATATCTTCGTACCATATTACGCTGTGTCTGGCTGATGCTTGGATACTGCCAGCAGATCTATGATGGTTCCTCTTTCGAATCCAATACTCATTGCATCCACGCTTAGCGTTTTTGGACCAGTAGTTCTGGCGTTTTGGGTGCTCAGATGTTCAAGCACCTTGCATACCTTGGTGAATGAGGACACTCCTCCTAGTTCGTCGAATAGTGCTATGGTCTTGTTTTTAGTGCGCACAATCCGACACTCCATGTCCCCCTATCCTGGTGATGGGCATGCTGTCGTATTCCGATCGTCTCATTGCGGCCTTGTTGGTACTGCCTCTAGTGAGGGCAGCTAGGCCAGGTGAGACGTAGACCCATTTTTTCGGACCTACGAAACAGAAGCTCAATCCCAACTTTTCTTTATCTTCGTCCATGAACAGGGCTACAGGTCGAAGTCTTAGCCCTGGAAGACCGGGATGTCCATGTTGAAGGAAGCGTTGGATGTTTGATTGTAGCGTTGCTGTCATTTCTGGTCTTGATCTTTCTGTGGTCAGTGTGATCTTGGGTGTGAGATGCTTTTCTTTCTGGGCAATCCTCTTAGTTGCTATTTTGCTGCCATTCCTTAACATCGCAGTTTGGAAGATATCTTCGAGGTATTCAAGGAAGACTGGACGTGTCTGATCGTCTGTTATTAAGGTTTCTAAACCTGACCTTTCAAGTTTCGTGTTTATGATGGTTTCCAGATTAAGACGAGCTAAGGAAAACCGTGGGCAGTCTAGAATTATGTGCCAAACGGTTTCCTCGGCGTCGGGGTCGCACTCACATTGCGGGGAGTCCTTGAGTTTATATTGGTATAGATAGCTAGCTATTCCTCCATGTCCGGTGAAGATTTGCACTTGGATAGGGCTCAACCTGGTATTCCTGGTGATGTGAAATGCAGTGGTGACATTTGGAAAGAATTCTTTGGTGGTTGACCCTGTGCTGGAGGTAGTGTACCTATCCTGCCATCTTTGGACGGATTCCTCCCGAATCTTTGCCTTGACGTGAGCCAGTGGTGTCTTGGCATAATCATAGGGCTTTGTGGATGCTGCCGCGCTTTTAGCGAGCTCATCTGCTCTCTCATTTCCAGCCGTTCCTACATGAGCTCTAAGCCATACTAGTTTGACTTCCCTCCCCTGTTCTCTTATGTACTGAATACTTTGCTGTATAGCACCAGCTAAGGGGTTTGTGGATCTTGGGGTCTTTAGAAGATCGAGTGAAGATCTTGAATCACTTAAGATCGTTACTAGGGTATCATTGGTGTTAATGATCTCTTGGGTTGCTCTGTAGATAGCATACAGTTCTGCTTGGAATACAGTACACGCAGGATGAAGTGTGAAGGTCAAATTTCTCTTTTCCTTCCCTTCTTCCCACCACGTCAGGGCAGCTCCTACTTTCTCGTCAATCTTGCTACCGTCTGTGTAGATGTTGGGACCGGAACTCTGGTGGATGCTCAAGGGATTTGGGCCGGAATCCTCTAGGTGTTCGTAATCAATGGCTTCTGATAGGGCTGGGTGTGGTAGGGTGGTTGGATCACTTTTTACCTCCAAGCAGGTGTTTAGAGGTAGGTAGCTTGTAATTAAGCCTCTTTTTGTACGATGAATAAGAGCCGCCTCTTGTATTCTGATGTCGAGAGGGAGCAGGCCCGACAGGAGGAGGGCCGAGGTGAGTGATACTGTGCGGTAAGATCTACAGATCTTTTGTGCAAAGCCTCTCTGTAGCATGTTTAGTAGTTTTTGAATCATAAGTAGCTTTGTTGCTGGATACCAGGCGCTCGCTCCGTAGGTCATAATAGGTTCTATTACCGCAACGTATATGGTCTTGATAATATCCGAATTCAGTCCCCAGGAGACTTTTGCGGCACAAGCCAGCTGCTTGTAGATGTTAGCGGCTTTTCTGCATTGTGCCATGATAAGACAACTTAAACAAAAAAAGAGGGTATATTTTATAAGCCTTAGTTTTAGGTTAACCTGTTGTGCGGTAAAAGCGTGAATCTGTTTTAAGCATAAGATAAAACGTACCATCACAACGTTTTTAGCGAAATAACATTTAAATTATAGTGGCCAGTCGTGGCCCAGTGGCACAAGCGTGTGACTGTAAACGACTGGTCGTAGGTTCGATTCCCACTCGAAGAGTGGAAATATTCAATATTTCCATTTTCTTCGCTCTGGCGCCGAGACAAAGCGTGGGTGTTAAGTTCCGCCACTTAACACGCAATGCCTCCGAATTTGGCGGAAAGTGGGGGACGAAGTGTCTTAACTCTAAGTTTCCTCTGCCTACCCTGCTGTGCGGGATACGAATAAATAGAAGCTAAAAAAAAAAGATTTAAACTGTATAATTTTGTTTCATACCATTTTGCTTGAAATTAAAATTCATCATTCGTATCATTTAGTTTGCACTTAAAAGGTATACTTTTCAACAAGTAATTAATTTGGAATGTTTAATTGCAGCAACAAGAAGTTTTGAACGATTCAAGTGAACTAATGAACAGCAGACGCTCGTCCAAAGCAAATGTTACCATCCCTGAAACACCAGATGTGAGCGACGAGTAAGTATTTTCCTATATGAAAAAAATATATATTTTTAGACAACTTATAAATATAAACTGCTAACAAGAAAAATAAGTTGTGGTAGATCCATCCACCGTGGCGTCGTAGAAAAAATGCGCGAGCGAACCTATGACGTCTCATGAGGGTGGAGAGGGTTTTCGCTGGGTTTAGTGGGTAGTACCGGACTCATCGGTGAGTCCCACAGTACCATCCGCCCGTAAGGTAGTTTGCCTGTCTTACGTACGGATAGTATGCGTAAACTGCATTTCCCAGCGAAAAAAAAACGCTCAAAAACCTTGAATGGTTTCTGAGAGGTGCGGGTTCGAATGTGCTTGCTTTAATTTTCTAAGTGTGTGACTAACACTTGTAAAATGTCACATTATTCCTATATTATATTTTTATCCACGAAGACAAAAACTACAGAACGAAATAAATGACAAAAAAATAAAGTTAAACATGACTGTATACTTTTGAAATACATACGAATATGTATGATAACATATTAAATAGAAATCAAGACGGTAATAATTGAAGACATGTATGGAGGAAAGTGATATATCGTATGTTCGTTTTTTTTTTTCGATTCTATACGTAAATGACTAAGTTCATAATATACAATATCATTATAAAAGTATTATTTTATATTTATTATTTGTAACATTTTTAATGTCAATTTTCAATTTTCTAAGAATCACACATTTAGAAAATTGAAAAACATTTTTAGAAAACTTTTTAAATTAAAGCAACGGGGGGATTCGGCCACACATTTTTATGTTTTCTGTAAATGTATTTATTCGTTTACATTTTTTTATAAAAAAAATGTTTTGCTTTGGCGCGGTTTGTAATTCCTACCCTTCTATACGGGGAAAACGCCAACCTTTGTATATATCATTATTTATATTTAAATATTTATTACAGATCCGAATCAGAACCTGAAGTACCAGTGAAAGGAAAAGGAAAACAAAAAGGGAAGAAATAAAAGATTTAAATAAGATATATTTTGTATTATATGAATAAACTCTAGTTATTTATACAATATAGAGTATTTATTCATTTAACAATTTTATACTTATCGATATTAAATGCTATTAACAATGTTCACTTTAAGCGACTGCATTATGTTTGTTTAAGATTTTTTTAAACAAAATCAAAAACAGGAGAACTTAGTGTCTAGATACTCTGTCTTCAACTTAAAAAAAAATACTTCTTAGTAAAAACTATTAATCAATTCGATCAAATTTGTAACTAAATTTGTTTTGTTGAACATTAATTTTATTAGTGTCATATTATAGGAAATTTGTTTACTAATTATGTTTATTTAATATATTAATAACTTAATGTTTTCTTTAAATAAAAAGAAATGCCTTATTTATAATAAGTATGACACTGAACTACACATTTGAAATATTTCTGCTTTTAACAGAATTTACATCAAAATCTAAGATTTTGAAAAACAGTTGCAATTATATGTCGACTTCATCTATTAATATGATCAAAGACTTACAGACGACATTTTTAACTTATATTAAAGTTTTACTTTATTATAATATCCTAAATGTATTTTGAAATAAAACTATTTAAACCGTATTAATCGACTCCAGGTAATGTTACCTGTAACCACGAATTACTGTAAAGTGTTCGAAACGTTGGTTTTTAAAAAGATATATTTTCGAATACCAAACATATACGCGATTATGCCAGTTAAAATATATACCAGTAAATAAATATACCGATAAATGTTATATATACACCGGTAAAGATAAAACCAGTTTTATTTCAAAATGTATAAAAATCGCGAAATCAAACGAACTTATAGCTCAAATATATTTTATCGTGACCGGTGTCCGCCATTTTTGCTCTGCCAGTTGATGTTTTGGTAGATCTCATCGCGAGGATGGCCGTCCTTGTTCCATGGTTTCCATCTGTTTTCATTTTGTCCCTGATTTGACTTGTTGTGGGACCACCTGTTTCTGATCAGAATTAGTTTATGTAAAATGTTGGTAAATTACTCTTTTAGTATTATATTTCATTTTTGTAAAGTAATATCTCAACCAATATGTATACGTATTTGCAGAGACGCATAGATAAAAACAGTATGTGACATTTTTGATTTTCACAGTTATATTTATAAATCTAGATTTTAAGTACATTTAAAAAGCAGCTTCGTGCATAGAAGGGTAGTAGAAAAATGTATATGCATAGAACCTAGTATCAAGAAACTGCACTCTCAACTTTCTGGCCCAAATCTAGTCTACGTTGCGTGTTGAGTGGAACATAAGTATAAACTTAATAAAACCATTATCCTTAATTATAATTTAAAAATATATGTATTAAAAAAATCGGAACAGAGATATCGTATTGTTTGTGTGCTTAGTTCCACTTTTCATTTAAAATAATTTCGCGACTGGTTGTGTATTCGATTCCCACTCGAAGAATTGCATTACTTTATATTTCATTTTCTTCGCTCTGCTCCAAGATTCGGCGGGAAGTGAGAAACATTAGGTACCTTTTCCTACCCTGGTGTTTGCGGGATACAGTGTGAAGCTAAAAAATACTAATACATTTGTACACTCTGGTACCCAAGACAAAGCACATAGTTACGAGTAAGTTCCACCATTCAACATGCAAGGATGTTCTCTCTGACCACCCTATACGATAAAAAGCGTAAAGCTGCTCACTACTATCATTTTCGCAGAACTGCAAATACATTATTAATACAATAAAACAAAAACTCACGAGTTATCATTATTCGCTCCATACTTATTCTTCAACAACTGGTGTCTATTGATGACGAACTGCGCCGCTCGCTCGCCGATCATGACGGCGGGCGCGGCGGTGTTGCCGGACGGTACCACCGGCATTATAGACGTGTCTGCTACTCGGAGACCTGGTAATGTAATGGGATATTCATTATATGTTTTTAAAATTTATTTATTACATGTGTATTATAAAGCGAAGCATTAAGAACACTCAAAACGCAATGTGTCGATTTCGGGCGGTGAGTGGAGGGTAAAAGTCATGATACTAGGTCCTCTCTCGACTACTCTGCTATGAGGTAAAAAAACTGCACTGCATGCATTTTTTTTAAGTTAATCTTGTGTGGCCACTAAAGTAGCTTGTAGTTTGATTAAAATATGCTTCGTACAGAAATCGTAAGGTTGTGTTTATAGATGAATAAGGTTTTATAATATTATTCATAACTGTTAATTAACGCTTACTGATAGCCGCTGATTCATAACTGTTAATTAGTGCACCATAATACATATTATAAAACTACAGATTTCATATATTACTTGAACGTATTTTTTTTTGAACTGCGGCAATTCTGAATGTACCCCTTTAGGTACAAACATAAGGATAACATCATAAAGCAATGTGTATAATATAAACAAAACAGAAAATAGAGGCCGTTGAGGCACAATTCAACAGCGCTTAACTGTAAATGTAATGTTATGGGTTCGATTCCCACTAGGTCGAACGATTGTGTATTATTTTCATATATCCAAAAAATAACGAATCCAAATAATAAACAAATATAAACAATCACCTTCTATGCCATAAACCCTCAACTGAGGATCCACAACGGCCATCACGTCGTCAGCAGCGCCCATCTTGCAGGTACCAGCTTGGTGGTTCTCAGGTGCTGTGTGCAACTTGGCGAGGCACCTCAGGAACTCGTCTGAGGGCACTCCTCGTCCGGCATCACCGCATTCTGAGCCGTAATCCTTGGCGGGCCTCATGCCGTACTTTTCGCGGAGTATCTGTTTATGTTTAAAATTTTAAATTACGTGTAGATCTATGCAAATTTCTTGGTGTTTTTTTTTATTATAGTTATCAGTTTTCGAGCAAAACAGACATTTTTTTTCGGATTTATCATTTAATCTATCTATATGTAATAATTTGTGGCGCAAGGGCATAAAGTGTGACTGTTATGTTCTTACGAGCGACAGATTGTGGGTTCTATTCCCATTAACACGCAATGTTTCCAGAATTCGACGGAAAATGGGGAAAGGAGTGTCTTAACACCAGACTCCCTCTGCCTACCCTGCTGTGTGCGAGATAAAGCGTAACGCTGAAATAAATAAATCTCTATCTAATACTTATATCTTGTACAAGATAGCTTGATCTTTTTGATAGGTGGGCTAGTGATGGGAAACAGAAAATATCTAGTAATCCAAAAAATAACATTTTAAAATTTTAATTTTAGTTGTGACGAGATTTAAACTTTTCGACCAATGTTTCTTTGGGAAAGTTGTTTGCTCTCATGGTCTGAATCTCTTATTGGAAGCCCTTTGATTTACTTTGATTCACTTTGATGCAATAAAAATATTTAAAATTTTGGCATACCGCTTGAATCTTTTACAATTTTAAAATTATTAAATTAAGAAAATAATATGTTGTGAAAATTAAGAAAAAATTACATCTGTCAAAAATATCAATCTATCTTGTACAAGGTATAGGTAGACAGTGACATAAGTTACTTTTATTGCGGTAAAACATCAAATTCGCTTATTGCAACTCATTTTGTTAACATCGTAAATAATTATATGAATCGATATATTTTTTTTAAATAGAATGTTGCTCTTAAGTCAAAGACGAAAATTATTCGTAATTTCCACTGACGAGGACAAAGCTGCGAGTAACAGCTAGTATACGAATATTTTTTTAAAGTTACATAACTATATCTACAGTATACACAACATATTTACCGTAGTGTTTGCCAATCTGTATGCGATTTTAGCACCGTCGACAACCACGTCAATATCGTGTTCGTTCGTGTAATAGTTGGGCTGCATGTATGGAGGCTGCATAGGATCCGTGGATTGTAGTGTCAAGTACCCACGACTTCTAGGCTGGAGAGCTACAACTGATATCCTTTAAAAAATAAAGGAAAATTAAGATTAACTTTCTGTATTACATTTGTGTAAAATATGAGGCCATTTTGGCGAAGCGTCTAACTGTAGACATGATAGTTTGAGTTCAATTCCCAATCGGGAAATTGTATTGGTTATATTCATTTCCCCGCTCAGGTATCTAAGACATAGTACTCCGTTTTATCCCTAGGACTAAACACGCAATCTCAAATTCACGAGAGTCCAAAATCTTTGCATTATATTGTATTTGCGAAATACGAGAGCCAAAATAAATGATGATTTAGCCTACTAGGAATAAGTTCAACTAACTATTCTATTATTACTCCTATCTATAATTTTGAAGACCAATATAAGTTCAAGTTACGCGGGAAGAGGAGATGCTGGCCTGATTATTTAACTATGCCGCGGGGCCCTTGTATTTACACCTAGCTACGACACTGGTGGAGAACAGAGTGTCTTGACACTAGGTTCTCTCTGGCTTCTCTGCTACGCGAGAAAAATCGTGAAGCTGTTTTTCATACATTAACACAAACATCTTAAAATATAATGAAGATATTTAAGTCAAAAAAATATTAGAGAAGAACACATTAGGCTCTTTCTGGCTACTCTGCTGTGTGCGGGATACCGCGTGAACCTAAAAAATATATATTATTAAGTATGCATATAAATTACTCACGATACGGTCCTCTTGTTTCCCTCTTTCAGCAGCTCATCAGCGTCTCCAACAGAACACGAACCGCAAGAAGCATAATAACCCCCGAAGAACATTTGCACGTCCGGCTGTCGACCGCCCGCCGCCGCCAGACGAGAGTTTACTTTACCTGTTAACTATAAAACAAATAAAATTTGTAAAAAACAAAGGCCAAAATAGTCATGTTGTAAATATATTAAACTGGTTAAAAATAAATATGACTGATATATAATGTATTTTATACATAAAGTATATCAAGTTAGCTTTACGCTTTTTCCCGTGTAGCAGTCAGAGAGAATTTAGTGTCAAAACACTCAGTTTTCCATTTTCCCCCCGAAAACGTTCCATATTGAGCGGCAAAACTCATCGCCTTCTTTCCAAAGTGGAATAATGAAAATAGTTTAAATATAATAATTCCCGGGATTGGGAATCGAACCCAGAACCAACTGACGCTGTCTGTACTTGCCATTAAATGCCACGCCAAAGAAGTAAATGTATGTAATAAATTTTATATAGGGGCCATTCGTGGCGCAATGACACGAATGTGTGACTGTAACGCGACAGGTTGTGGGTTCGATTCCTACTCGAGGAGTGGAAATATTTCATGTTTCCATTTTCTTCGTTCTGGTGTTGAGGCAAAGCGCGGCGTTAAACTCCGCCACTTAAAACGCAACGGAACGGAGTGTCTTCACAATGATCCCTCTGCCTACCCTGCTGTGTGCGGAATACAGTGTGAAGATAAAAAAATGGTATAGATGTAGTAGTTGGTGGTAGTAGAAAAAATAAGTATATGTATAAAGTATATATACTTACTTGAGATAATCCAGTAGCAGATAACGGTCCCTTTCGTTGTAACATATATTCCATAGCGCTTTCCCACGACATCTCGGGCACGTTGGGCTCATCCAAATCAAATTGTAAGACGACTCCGACATGGTTGTGAAGATTTTGACCAACACCAGGCAATTCTTTTACAATTGGAATATTGAATTTCTCTAAAGTCTCCTTTGGTCCTATGCCTGATAGTAGCAGTATTTGAGGAGAGTTGATAGCGCCTCCTGATAAAACTACCTGCATACAAATAAAAAAACAGTCTTCAACAATGCAACGATAGTGTTTTAATTAACACTGTAACAATACATACTATGTATAAATAAACGTAGGAATATAAAAATATTAAATAATATAATTTAATAATAATAAAAAAATATATACAATTTTATGGAATAGGTTAAACAAATAATAAAAAAATATTATATTAATATTTTCAGAAAAAAACAACGTTGGCTGTATGAGTTGCTGGCATATTATAGTTTAGGATTTTTAAAAATGGAATAGAAGAGAAAGGGAGCATGGCGGGAGCGTGGCGTTGGTAAAAAAGTGACGCTTAGGAAATTATTGATATTAAATTGCAAATATTATAAATTGAATACAAGGAAATGGATATTTAATAAATAAATTTAACATATTAAATGCAAAGTGATCGAAATATAATAATTTTATAATAATCAAGTTTGGTAAGATGCATATTTGTTAATTATGAAGAATTGCTTGGTGAGTTCTTATTACATTAATAATATAAAAATAACAAAGCGAATATAGAAATGAATATTTAAATAATAATAACTAAATAATATAATAGTATGAAAGGCAATAAATATTTTAAATATTAGTTCTATGAAAAAGAAAACGTATAATTTGCAGTACAATTAATTAAAATATTTGGCGTATGGCGGCGCCATCTTAAAATAGTGTTGTATGAACACTATAGTTTACATTTTCCTAAATATTATAAATTTATAAATTAATTGAAAGTTGCGAGTGTAAATAATATTTATTAAATAAAAATAAATGATGCATTGAATAATAACATATTTTATGGCAAATATTCTCATACGAATGTATGAAATTTAAAATAATATAAATATGTACTACATGTATAGGGGCGATGCATGTAGTACATATAATAATAACAAGATATTAATATATAATGCGTTTGATAGCTGGATATTTTATGGCAATAATTGGCACGATCTCATACGAATGCGTAAATCTTAAAAAAACAAATATAAACTACATGTACAGGGGCGATGCATGTACTGTCTCTCGACTGTCAGGGTTCGGTTATAGCTTATAGCTTACTGATAAGCGATGTCAATGACACAATCAAGGTAGCTTTGCAGCACCGAGGCCGACATGTTTGGTAAAGTGATCCGCTATAGCGACGTTGGTTTGTTGTATCCTTTCTGATGCTGTCTTGCGTTGCGTAAGCGATGCTTGTACAAAGTCGGATTGTGGTAAAACGTGTGACATGCGACTGTCGTGGGTTCAGGTAGCTTATAGCTTACTGATAAGCGATGTCGGTGACACAATCAATGTAGCTTTGCAGCACCGAGGCCGACATGTTTGGTAAAGTGATCCGCTATAGCGACGTTGGTTTGTTGTATCCTTTCTGATGCTGTCTTGCGTTGCGTAAGCGATGCTTGTACAAAGTCGGATTGTGGTATAACGTGTGACATGCGACTGTCGTGGGTTCAGGTAGCTTATAGCTTATAGCTTAACCAGTGACATTGGTCTCACAAACCATTAATGTATATCGGCTTAACAACCCGACGAATTCATTGGTCTCACAAACCAGTGACGTATATCGGCTTAACAACCCGACGAATTCATTGGTCTCACAAACCATTGACGTATATCGGCTTCACAACCCGACGAATCCATTGGCCTCACAAACCAGTGGCGTATATCGGCTTAACAACCCGACGAATTATATTGGTCTCACAAACCAGTAACGTATATCGGCTTCACAACCCGACGAATTCATTGGTCTCACAAACCAGTGACGTATATCGGCTTCACAACCCGACGAATTACATTGGCCTCACAAACCAATGTACAACTAATTAAATATATATAATAAGCGTAACAAGTACCTTTGAGAAAGATCACACACAAACTTAACAAACATGACGTGACAGCTAACTAATAATTGATCGTTTGCTAAGGCATCGTAAGTATCATATACGTGAACTGTTTCGTTGTGTCTCGGAGGGTTCAATATGATCGGTCGGATCCGCCGATCGGACGGAACTCACGGCAAGTGGCGGGGCGGGGCCACACGGCCATTTTTTCTCTTAATATAGCTATCTTGCATAGTTGTAAGTGAGAGATAAATGAGACGATCCTAGGGCTTTTCCTCGGACGAGCTCTGGGTGATTGCAACGAATAGTTTGTGTTAGATACTTGCATGTCTAGAACCCTTCTGATGGCTAATTAATATATAAATGAGTCTATACCTTCTGATGGCAAACTAATAATTAAGAAGGAAGACCTTCTGATGGCTAATTTATATATAAAATGAGTCAATACCTTTCTGATGGCAATTATAATTAAAAAAGATTACCTTCTGATGGCTTATTATATGTATTTAATATATTACACGTAGAATTTTCTAACACTGTTACCTCTGAATCTCAAAAAGAACTTGAGTTACTTACATACATAACAATAAAGGTCCTAACCACAAGACGTATCATGAGCCAAGGCATGATTTGATTAATATATTTTCAAACATTTCAGATCGATGAAGGGATGAGTTGGATGAAGGGGGGGAGACCAGTTACAACACGATTACTAAAGATTTACGTAATTACTGCAAAACATAATAAAATAACAATTTCAATATTTTTCTTATGAAAACAAACCTACATTAGCAATTTGATAGTTTGTTTTACAAATCTTAATACACAGTGTGCTCTACTTTTATGACTAAAAAATACGATACTTTTTCAACACATTGATTATATAATATATTGTTCATTATTTTATAATGCATAAAAATAATTGTCATAAAAATAGGGGCCTGTCGTCGTGGCGGAGCACAAGCGTGTGACTGTAAACGACTGGTTGTGGGTTCGATTCCCACTCGAAGAGTGGAAATATTTAATATTTCCACTTTCTTCGCTCTGGTGTCAAGGCAAAGCGTGGCGTTGAGTTCCGCTACTTAACACGCAATGCTTTCAAATTTCGCAAAAAGTGGGGAACGGAGTGTCTTAACACTAGGTTCCCTCTGCCTACCCTGCTGTATGCGGGATACAGCGTGAAGCTAAAAAATCTGTATGTATATTTAAAACGTCAATTACCTCCTTCTTAATTCCAACAATCTTCTTCTCTCCATTCTTAATGTATTCTACACCAGTAACTTTTTTGGTATTGGGGTCCACAATCACTCGGGAGCCGAAAGCGTTCAGAAGTACGTGTAAATTCTTCCTTTTAGAAGCTGGACGAATATAGGCTCGGGCTGTGCTGTATCTTGATCCGTTACTGAAATAAATAATATTTTAATACTTATTTATAAGAATTCAAAGTATTTGATAAGAAACATTGATAAATATATATGATAATAAGTTATTGGTGATATGGTCATAATTAAAATATATGTATAAAATTCTTTATAGTAATACCCTACATATAAAATTCCTCCATTACTGAAATCAGAAAGGCTGACAGAAAGTCAGTAAAATTATATTTTAAAACCGACCTGCAAATAAATTTGCGGGCTTCAACACAAATTAAATACATTACGTCTTATTGTTAGCATTGGTACAAAGTGCTTGTAAACGTTGGACTAAAAACCATATTTACATATTAAATACGCGTTAAATTATACGGTTGATAAAGATCTCTGACATACATATATTTTTATATACATACGCAAATAGTAAAAAAACTTAAGCTAACTTACTCGTTGTATGCCTGCGCAATCGTAAATCCGGTGCTTGTCTCACCATTCAGGTCGCTAGTTGGTGGATATCCCATTTCTATACCAGCGGACACCACATCGTGTGCAAATGTTGGCGCGTAGCGGAACTATAACAACGTTTTTTTTATAAAAAAATAATATATATCAGTAGATTAGAAAGCGTATTAAAATTTGAAGGCAGCTTGATTCGAACCCTCTCCTCTTGGAAACCGTCCAAGCGTTCTAGAGGCCATTAAGCCGTACATTCGCTGCTGCAGCACCTGCTACATCGAAATTCTTATACGCTTATTATAACTTATTATTGTTGTTATCATATCTAGAAAGATTTTTCTGCTACCCAAATTTATTCTACGAATAGTCGTTTGGCACGTAGAATGCTATTTAATAAATATTTTAAATATTATAAAGTGACATTCGCATACTGAGGAAATTGACAACTTTTTAGACCATATTGTTAACTTTTAAAGTGTCTCAGTACCTCTTGGAAGCCGTCCAAGCGCTCTGACCCCCTAAGTCATGCCTTCTATATCCGGCTACGTCGAAATTCTAATTTTTATACATATTCTAAAAATCTTAATCAGTAGACCAGTTGACGCGTAAAACATGAGTTGCCGAATGGTTCTTCACATAAACTTTAAATAATAATGTCAAGTAACATCCTCATAATTTCATAAAAAGGAGGCCAAAAGTTTTCCTTCATTGAATAAATTGTTGCATTTTTGTATTTTACATAATATAATAAAATTAATAAACACAAATTAGGGAGAATGGTGATAATAAGAATCGTAGGCGATTTTTTACCATTTTAATTAAAACTATTTTAACCGGATGAATAGTTTATCTTATCATATAGTTTATTTTAAGCCGGTACTAACGTACTAACATAAATTAACACGATGTTTAGGATAAATAAAAATAATAAATACATACATGCATTTAATATAGATATATGTAAACTTACGCATTTATAAAAACGTACGTACGTATTTCTTTCAAGCTTTCGATCAAAAAATCTACTATAATGAACGAACGACGATATCATTTAAAAACCGCGATGAGTACATCACTGCAATTCTCAAAATTTATTCATAATTTTGAGTATGTTTTGTAACATTTAATGAAAATGTATTAATTACCCGAAATATTTCCTGTTAAATTTAATTTTTATAAAATTATTATTTTGTGTTGGACGTCTCAACTATTTTTTTATATAAGAGCAAAGCTTTTAAGATTCATAAGACTTTGTAACTAATCATATATCATACCATTGCTTATTATTTTTATATACATACTACTATCGACTATCGCTATTTCGTTATATTGCAACCCTTCGGAGGAAAATTTGAAAAATAAAGCAGCCTATGCTTAATTTCGTGTTATTTTTAAATATCTTAGTGCCAAAATTCATTACAATCGGTCAAGCGGTTCAGATTTTTTATACAAACTTTCATCCCCTATTTCAACCATTTAAGGGCATTTAAGAGATATCTGCAAAAAAAGTAGCCTATGTTTGACCCTGGATTTTGAACTATATTTGTTCCGAACTTCATTTAAATCGTAACAGACAAACAAACAAAATTTCGCATGTAAATATTAATACTAATAATTCTTGTATATATCCATACGGATAAATATTAGTATGGATATATACAAGAACTTTAAAACTGCTAAAGTAAGTTGATAAGATTATTGACTGATACATTATGTGGTAAGTATAAAACGATTCTCGCGAAACCAGTTGATGCCTAACGGTACTTCAATACTCAAATGCAAAACATAAAATATCCTCATATTTCCACGACTAAGGCTCGGTTCTAAGCGAAATTTTAAAAAATGTTTAGTTTAGGCTTAGAGAAGTTTAAATTGAATATATTACAATATTTCGAATCTTGTTCCTCGATTCCGACAATGGTCTTTATATTTAGAATACTAAATATACACAAAGATACTTTTGAACATTTTTAAAGCGTTATTCCACACTTATGAAAACAAAATAAGTTGTAACAACAAAAATAAGTTATAATAAAGCGTATAAGAATTTCGACGGAGGTAGTAGTAGAACTCATGGCTTAGTGGTTAGAGAGCCTTGTGGTTTTTAGGAGGTGCGAATTCGAATCCCGCTGTTTTCCAATTTTTATTCGTTTTCTAAATGTCTTTTACACACATACTTGTTTGAAATGTCGGCTACAGAAATTTAAAACGTAACGACTAAAAATAAATTTTATTAATTATTGTAAACATCTAATTCCAGAAGTGCGTATTATAGTAGTTTTCGCGTGGATGAGCCGACAGACAGATGAAAATTAAAAATATCATGTTAAATATAGTCTGTTTTTTTATCATCATTATTAGTGATATTGCTAAAACTATAACTATAGTGTTCATAAAGAATAGAAAACTAATCCTTAATGCACTATTATTGATTTCCCACATTGGAAGGTGTTCAGAGTGATTATAGTCTCAAGGCACTACGTTCTCCACTTACCGCCAGAAATCGGGATGTTACATGCTAAGTTGCGGAACTTAACGCCGCACTTTGTTTCAGGTACCAGAGCCAAGAAATGAAAATAATATATAAACCCGCCCCCTAGTGGGAATCGAACCGACAACCATCTCGATTACAGTCAGAAAAAAATACAAACTTAATATTAAGTAAAAACCACAATATGTTTTATAGTCATTAATAAAAGTATGACTAATTTGACATACAATATTAAAATATAGTTAAATAAAGTAAAACATTGTATAAAAAGTCAAAGTCATACTACCTATATCCTTTATTATGTAAATACATTCGAGTACGTGAATTAGCGGTAAAGCTCTAATGACGCATCCGATGGTCGATACATTGGTTACTATGAAGTTCAAGATTATTCGCAGTATTAAGAATCTTCGGTTAAATTGTACCTTAGTACCGGATACAAACAAGTTTTATTAATGGGATATGACTAAAATATTACACGAAACAGAACGTGAGAACAGAATAGAACAGAACGGAATAAATATATGTATGATATTGGAGCCAGTCGTGGCTCAGTAGTTGCACGAACGTGTGACTGTAAAACGACTGGTTGTAGGTTCGATTCCCACTCGAGGAGTGGAAATATTTAATATTTCCTATTTCTTCGCTCTGGTGTCGAAGTAAATTACGGCGTAAAGTTCCGCCACTTAACACGCAATGCCTCCGAATTTGGCGGAAAGTAGAGGACGGAGTGTCTTAACACTAGGTTTCCTCTGATAAATTGCATAATCTAATACATACGACATGGTTTCGGATTCTACATGATAACATACGTATGTAAATTTAAACACATATATTTCTCTCTATGGAGAAACATTACCAGCACATGAATTTACGTATGACGTAAATTAGCGCAATAAATACTCAAATCATACAAAAAAAGCCAGCGAGGAGTCACACGATAGGTACTTATCCACAATATTCACGTTAATATTATAAATGCGAAAATCTCTCTGCCTGTCTGTGACGCTTCCACAGCAAAGTAACTAACATACCGGCGTGATTTGAATAGAAATGAAATTCGGATTAAAATAATTGAAGACCCAGGATTAAACATAAGCTATAACATACATAAAGTGCTATATATAAACTTAATAACTTAAGCGAAACGCGGGCCGTCGAAATACGAAGCAGCTGTAGCTGGTAATTCACCCAGGCGAAGCTACGAGCACATCGCTAGTTTTTTTATAATCTGCACCATCAACCACTTAATACCGAGTGGCTATAAAATATCTATTACTAACATAAAAGATAAAATTTCTTACTCTTTGCACTGGTAAGGGGCCACCAATATTATGGTAGTGCCCAGAGACTCCATTATCTATCTCCTTGTTGTCTTCGCTTTTGAGGAAATAAGGCAGAACTTCAAACCAAGACCAGCCTTCCGCACCGTTTACTGCCCATCCGTCGTAATCAGCTGGATTGCCTCGCATGTACATCATACCATTGATTACTGAACACCCACCTGAAAAGTTGCCACGAGTTAGTTGTGTTTTTTTAAGGATACATAAATAAAAAACAAAACATGAACATTTATAGTATCCTATATTACTATTTATAATAGTGTATTTCTGGTACACACTGTCTCGATTTAGAGCGGAAAGTGGAGAACTATCTTCCTATACAGGAAAAGAAGTGAAGCTGCTCTTTGAATCCCATATGAATGTACCCATTAAATGAGTACTTAAAAATAATATGCTTAACTGTTAGCATAAAAATGTTATTTACTTATTTATTTACAGGTACTCCTGAGACGCGTATTTTATTAGAACCGACATTACATATTATAACCGAATTATATATGAACCGACAAACAGAAGAAAATGAAACATAACAATAATGTTAAATGTCAGGCGTTTATCTGACATTAACGAGATTCTTTTTTTTACACTTAGCATTATAATGTGAATTATTTTTCCACTACTCCGGATTTTTTTCGTACTGCTTCAAACAAACGCATATTGTGCAACGGACTCCTGATACACTATACCATGGTAGTCAAAAAAATTGTAAGCGTGGTAAATGGTAAATTTGATCTAATTTAGACTGCTATTTCGGTCTTGAAGCGAAGAAGAAAAAATATCTTATTTGTACCTCTCACAAACAAACTAATATGATATATCTACAGCTAACACTGTGATCATCTGTCTGAGTCAAATATATCCACACAAAGGAAACAATTGAAAGTCAGATGTACTTAGCTCGCTATATAAAAATACTGTCTGGAGGTGAAGTAAAATATTTCTCAGGGGAATATTATTTACAAAGCCGTGTGTCTTACCACAAGTAGATTGCGTGCTTAGCGAGAAAAAGCTTAAAGTTGCTTTAAATTATATTTACCAAGCATCTTTCCTCGTGGCCAGGAGCACACGCCATTTTCGTCCAAACAAGCATTTTCTTGAGGTGCAGTGACGTAATTGTAATCTGTTTCTTCCCGACCCCAATAGGAGCTAGTAAATGCAGGTATTGCAGACGGTATCGGCTCGTCTCCGCCAGCTTCTATGAGTAATACCTGTGATAAAAATTAAATTAAATTGAATTTTTTTTGCTATCGTAACGACTAAGGGGATCCCCCCTTCATTACAATGATATTAGTTGTGCAAAAGTTGAAGCGTGCGACAAGCTTGGTCTTAGGTACCAAAAATGACTACCAAAAAATCATTCTTCCTCATAGGATACGAACTAACAAGCAATTGTGTTTTATAGTATGAAATTAAAGACTTATTTAACAATTATTATTTTGTGTCGCAAAAAATATTCATTTTAAGTAGCCTTGCGCTATCTTTCATATTTTATTAATTACGATGATACTGGTCTCAAGGCGACGCTAGAATTATTTTAATGTCCTGTCCATATTCTTTTATGATTTAATTAATTCATTGTAAATATGCATTCATTGATATGTGACATTGTAATATACTATTATATCGTATATTAGTGTTATAGTATCTAACTGTATATACGATGGTTGTGGGTTCGGTTCCTATCCCTTTTTTTTATTATTCTGTTTTATCACTCTACGGATATAATGTCTGTAACTTTTTAACACGATTCTTGTTTTATCATATGCAATACATTTTTTTTTGTTTACGATTTCATTACTTATGCGGTTCCTATTCAGGGGAGTGATTATACTAAAGCTATATTCTTTTCTCCGCTTTGGTGACAAAGCGCGATAATGAATTTCGCCGATTTAAAAACGAAATGTCTCAAATTCAAGCGAAAAGTAGAGAACGAAGTTTATCGATACTATGTTCTCTATGATTACCCTGCTCTACGGCTAAAAGATCATAGGTGATCATTATAAAGGCTATAGTGACGCAGCGGATAAGCTTACGTTAACAAAACGGTAGATTGGTTGTGGGTTCCATTCCCTTCTTGAGTTATGTAAAAAATATATTCACTTTTTTGCTCTGAAAAGTAGAGATCGGAATATTGTGACGCTAGCTCCTCTTTGTCTAGAATGCGTGAAAATAAAAAATATCTTTGTATTACTAATATAATAAAATAATATAACACGTATTCTATCGTACTACATTTTGAAATTTACTTATTGAAGAAATTATATATAATCATTCATTGCTATTGCTCAATGTCAAGAAAATTGTATCTATTAAGACATTGTAATGCTATTGTATAACGTTATGTACTTCTATACAATTATCTGAGCATACGCGATGCGGAAAAGCCTTTGCAATTATTCTGTATTATATAAAAAATTAACTATTAAACTTATAATTAGTCGAAAATGCAGTCAACACGCCATGATAGCCTTGTTCGTTGAGGTTATGTATAGTAATTAACAGATTTTGTAGTGTCATATACAAATTTGTATTATTAAATAGTCTTTTTGGGAAAATGTAGTGAAAGAGACCTAAGTAAGTGCGAAAACTGAACGTAACTGGAAATACTCGTATTGTGATATACTTATCTTAATTCCTAAGGCCATTAACACATTGCCCTACTTTTTTTAGGTTACACCAGTTTCATTTTTTCTTATATTTCGGCAACTCATTTTTTCAAATAATAATTATAAAGGACCATATCTTTTTCTGTTTCACGTCTTTTTCCACATAATAGGGTAGTCAACAGAGAGAACCTTGTGTCAAGACACTAAATCATCCACTTTCCGCTCGAAATCGAGATATTGATGTAAACAGTGGAACTTAACGCCGCCGCAAAAAAATGAAAGTTAAGTATAATTATTTCACCGAGTGGGAATCCAACCCACAACCAACGCCTTTACAATCATACTCTCTGACACTGATGCCTTGACTACCATATGTTAAAAGTTTATTATTATTAAATTACCTTCCATTGTGGATTTTCAGATAACCTTGCCGCTACAACAGCGCCCGCAGTTCCGCCTCCGATAACTGCAAAATCGTAACTGTCATCTGGTTGTTGTATATCGACAACACGGTTGCAGGGATCCGCCAAGTCACATCTGCCATTGATGAAAGACTCCAAGATGCTCATGAAGAGAAGAAACTGGCCAGGACAGGCATCTGATAGGGGTGGACCAATCTCTCGGAAAGGGCAACCGCACGACTGCAAATAAAACACAATTTTGTCAAAACGAAAAAAGTGATGATAATTTAGTTTCAAATTGATCGATACATTATATTATTAGGAACTGTTACGACATTTCATCGTTCTATATCTTTAATTTTGCAACTGCTGATCCTTTATTAAAAAAAATATAAATTAAACACAAAATCAGCTCTATCTGCGTTTTATTCTAGGATTAGTAAATTGTGAAAACTAAATTTTACGATGTTTTTTAAATAGCGTGGGTAGGTATATTTAATCATCAATATATAAGATAATAGTTATGTAAATTGCGTGTGTAGGTACTCGTATATTTAATCATCAATATATAAGATAATAGTTATGTAAATTTATTCAGAAGCTGTATTTTGTCGATCTATAAAAAGCTCAGTTTATAATACACATTAGAAGAAGTACTTATACATTTTTTTAGTCAAAATTTATCTTTTAGTTGAACTATTTAATATTATATATGCACATAAAATAATATTTATAAAATTATACTAATTTCATTCTTTGTTTAATGGCAGGACTTAACACCGCGCTTTGTTTTACATTGGTCTGGTTCCTGTTCTGACAGGAAAACATAAATCAAAAATAAATTCAAATATAAAACGTCTTTACTACACTTTTTTCTAGAATTATGGGGAAATCATCTCTTTGCGTTTCCATTATCAAAAGACTTGCGCCCAGTAGTATTTTATATACATAGTACCTATTTTGATATATTGCAATATACAAAACGAGATATGTCATATGAATATTTTTTTATGCTCTATTAGTGATTCTAGATTTTCATAGCCATTACAAAGAATTGCTCATTACCTATAGGCAGTAGCGCATAAACTATGTTATAAATAAATTTCTGCATTTGATTTTCATTGTATTACGCCCGTAAATGGTATTCTTGTGAAACAAATCTATGAATATTTAATTAAAAAATATTTAAGAAAAATATGTGGTAGGTACAGGGAATTGTACAATTATAATTGTAATTTTATCGTTACAATAAGTAAAATATTCATTGTACTCTGAACTGATTTATGTTTCTGTTTCTAGTTATTTCTCCTTCAATTTGTTGTTACTTAACTCTAATCATATTTTAAGTATGACTTCTCATTGCTCATTTATGATATAAAATAAACAAAAATCTTAAATGATAGATAAAATTGTTTGTTAACTTATTCTAAATACTAAAATATTTATTTTTGTTTTTTTTTGTAAGCCAGCTAAATGCTGGCTAATTTTATGTGGTAAAGCTCAATTCTTAGCTAAATTGCCTTCTACGCCAATTAAGTGTTGATAATAAAGATCATTTTTGCATCTTAATAAATGTTCGTCTCCTAATAATTTAAGAAAAACATTCAAAAACTCTAATTAACTATAATAATTCACTCACATCGAGAAATATCTTCATATATTTTTTTGTCTATTGTATAATTACAAAAACTCGTGAATGATTTTATCTGAAATTAAATTACAGTATAATCTTGGTTTTCCCGATCGCAATAGCATCATTATGTTTCTATTAATTTCTTACATCTCAATTTACCTATTTATTTCTAGTTACTAGTCATCAGTACATCCAAAAGATTAATCATCATATCATATAGTAAAGTAATTCTATTTTTATTATTAATTATTTTTATTTTAAAACAACGTAATTTAATAATGTTTTATAAGTTTACTTAGTTTTTATAGTTTCACGCTTTCTTCTGAATAGCAGAGACAGGCAGAGTCACTTTTTTTTAAAGCTTCACACTGTATCCCGCACACAGCAGGGTAGCCAGAGGGAACCTAGTGTTTAGACACTACTTTCCCCACTTCTTGGATTCGGAAGCATTGCGTGGTGGAACTTAACGCCGCGCTTTGCCTCGACACAAGAGAGAAGAAAATGGAAATATTAAATATGGCCACTCTTCGAGTGGGAATAGAAGCCACAACTAGTCGCTTTACAGTCACACTTTGTACCCCTGCGCCACGATTGGCTCCAAATAATATATCACCTAATCTCCGCTTTCCACTTGTATTCTGTAACAGGACTCAACGCTACGCAATGTCTTACCATAGGGAATTGCCATAGGGATAGAAAAATGGCTTAGATATACGTAAATTAACTTACGTAAATTAACCTTAGATATACGTAATTTCAGGTTGTGATTGTCCAGCGATTAGGACCCCACGGTGTGTGAATACTTCAAGAATAATTACTTCAGAATTCAAATGATACATGAAATATAATAATATTTTTATATAATACAATCAATGTTGTATATAATCGGAGTTATTATCACGAGCGAATAAAATATTGAAAAAATTTAACCACAAAAATTAAAAACCACATCTGTATAAGAACCAAATTAAAATGAATCTGATGTTTTCAAAAAAAAACACAACGAATCTTTTAAAAAATTCTATATTTTAGTTTTGGATTGAAATGAAATCAGAATAATAGACGTGCAAATATATTTTCCTATATATTTACGTAGAAATTCATCACATACATTACATACATCATTTAAAGACGCAAACTTTATCATCTCTGGTCTCCTCAAAAAATTTTGATTGCCATGAATATAAAAAAATATTATAGAATCGGGCTACTTAGCGAAAGAAACATATCGTTCTTCGTTGAGTATATTGACAGTTTAAAAATTTTACAGATTGAAAGAAAATATTGCGATCGATTGAAATTAGCGAATGAGCATACCAAATTCAATTTGTTGCCACAAAAATTGATTTTTCTTTTGTTGTTATTTATGTACTACTCTAGTGTGGTATTACCCGCGCAACTACGATACACGTATTACTATTATCTCCCGTCTCAACAAAAAAAAATAAAAACCGTTGCTGTCACCCTCACAAAAAAAAAAAATTAATAAAAAGAAGCAGTGTCTAACACTTTATTAACCTATAGATAATAATTACATCGGTACATCCCAAATATCACAGAACCACAAAAAAGAACGAGTTATTTTATAATAGACGGTTCGAAATCCGTAATGATCTCTATTATGTTATAATCATCATTTGTTCTTTATAATATTTTTTATGTAGAAACATAATGATTGCGGTTAAAACAAAAACTGTTAACGTGGTTAATCAAGTTCATATCGTAAACCATATCTAAATACACATGAAATAACAATTAGATATAGCTAATATATATTTAGAGGTCAAAAGCGGATTTTACCTTCGAATAAAAAAGGAAGCTTAGTTTTTTTTTAGCTTCACTCTGTAGCCCGCACTCAGCAGGGAAGGCAGAGGGAACCTAGTGTTAAGACAATCCGTTCCCCACTTTCCACTGAATTCGGAGGCATTACATGTTCTGTGGCGGAACTTAACACCGCGCTTTGCCTCACCAAAGCTAAGAAAATGGAAATATTAAATATTTCCAATCCTCGAGTGGGAATCGAAACCACAACCAGTCGTTTATAGTCACACGTTTGTGCCACTGCGCCACGAATGGCCGCAAGCTTAGCTCACAGAAACCTAAAAACAGTGTTGAGAGGCTAAATGAATTTCTTTCTTTCTAAATTAACATCCTTAAGATGTGTATTTTTGCTTCTATTCATACTAACGTTCTAAGGTATCATCTCTATTATACTTAATAATTACAGTAGGGGAATTGAACACATTAGAACACTAATAGCGTTAAAGCTGTACTATACCGACAATACATATACGTATTTTGTTACTTATGATTATCCGACTTTCCAAAGTTACTTTCCATACCACTGTTCGCCCCACATTTCTTCGGATAACAACAACTCGCTTTTATAAATATAATATCGTTCATTTGTACAAAAAAATTTTATTGGTGCTATTAATATAATAAATCCCAATATTTCTCTAGCATAAGAGACCCATATTAGGGGCCAGTCGTGACGCAGTGGCACAAAATGTGACTGTAAAAACTGGTTGTAGGTTCGATTCACCCTCGAAGAGTGGAAATATTTAATGTTTCCATGTTCTTCGCTGTGATGTCGAGGCAAGCGCGGCGTTAAGTTCCGCCATATAAAACGGAACGCCTCCCAAATTCAGAGGAAAGTGGGCAACGGGGTGTTTTAACACTAGATTCCCATTACCTACCCTGCTGTGTGCAGGATTCAACGTGAAGCTAAAAAAAAACAAAAAGAAATTATATCATATTTAGTCTTATTCAGAACGATATTCATTGATATAGAAATTCGAAAAACATTTAATGTGAAACTCTAAAAAAGCAGCTGCTCTGTTTCCTTATATCGACATTGATCAACTTAATATTACTTGTTCTATAGCTTCCACATACAGCTTACACTTTCGCTTGAAATATTGTTGTTTGAAATATTGCCTATTAAGCAGAAAAAATCCACACCGCGCTTTGTTTTACCAGGGCGAAAAATTTAAAATATAGCCATATCCCTGAGCGAAGATCGAACCCACAACCAATAATGTTTACAACCTGACTAATATGCCATGACGGCCTCTAGTATTTGCTCATTTCTTTTTTAGCTTCACGCTATATCCCGCACACAGCAGGGTAGGCAGAGGGAACCTAGTGTTAAGACACTCCGTTCCCCACTTTCCGCCGAATTCGGAGGCTTGCGTGTTAAGTGGCGGAACTTAACGCCGCGCTTTACCTCAACACCAGAGCGAAGAAAATGGATAATATAATTTCCACTCCTCGTGTGGCAATCGAACCCACAACCAGTCGCTTATAGTCACACGCTTGGGCCACGACTGGCCACTCTATTTGCTCTTTTCTTATCTTTAATGTAGTTATATCTCTTGACTGCAGAAAATAATTTTTAACGCTATTCTAGGAATAAACCTCGCAGAAAAATATGCAAAAGCACGTCTTTTTTCCTAAAGAATTTATTCATTCAAGAACATATTCATTACAATTTTTGTGATTAGATAAGGTTTTATTTTTAAGGATAATGGCAAGAATAATTTTAAATAATTACATTTAACTGTGCATATGTACATATATTAATGTTATCTACGGTGAGCCAAATATTGTATTTCTTTAAATGAATGTATACAGTACATTTATATACAAAAAGTTAGCTTCCGTTTATTTTTGCTTGTAACTGGAAAAATAGTCAAGGATATATGTTTATCTTTAAATCGTTATAAGTAAAAAGTATTTGTTTTATCTTTGGATTTTTATTTCGAAGTTCATATAAAAAGTAATGTAGAATCAGAAGTTCAGTGGATAATGAAAAATGTATATAGTGTAAGCTCATAATAAGGTCTTTTGTTTTCGCGATTATTACACATTTTAAAATGAACCTATTTTTAACCGGATTAACCACTTATATGTTTGGTAATCGAAATTACATTTACAGTGGTCCGTGGTCCTAGTCGACCTGCGACCAGGAACTACTGTAAAGTGTTTGTATTTCTAGAAATATATTTTCAAATACCAAAAATATAGGCGATTAATCCGGTTAAAAAAAGTTTCATATCAAAACAGTGTAAACTCTTTATAAATAATTTCAAATCACTCTTTTTTTATATAAAGAGTTTACGTCATGCAGAGGGAAGAGAAACAGTTAACTAAATATAACTAATTACAATAATTTATAATTTTCAATCAATATTAATGAAATATCAATATTCTGAACAAACACAAAACAAAGGGGAAAAACTCTACTTTAGTAGATATTTCCGTATATTTTAAAGAACAGTATTTTTTATAGTTTCGCTTTAAAAATCTTTGGAACTTAATAATATATCAATGAAAATGCGATACATAACTTTGTCCGTATTATGGCTACATACCAAAAAAGAGTTTCATTTAACCACCCGGTAAAATCCGGTAAATCCAGGGGTTAATTTGTACAAATAACATAAACACTCAAACTGACTAACCTTAAAAGGTCATAAAATTTATAATTATTTTACACCCCAAATATTTATTCCTAAATATATTATTCAATGCAAAGGCACTCACTATCGCGGAATAAATTAACCGTAACCACGTTACTTTAAATAAAGTTTACCTGTTATTAAAATAATTAAGTGACATTTGCATGACTGAGTAATACTTTTTAATTTCTCCATGTTTTGTTAAGTCCCTGCGAAAATTTACGCGATGCAAACAAAGCTGCGGGCGGAAAGGAAAATATAGCGATTTCTCATATTAGGTAACCTTTATATTGATATTTCACAAGGAAAAAGTAGAATATATTGCATTTTAGAGAAAGTAAAAAGCAGAAAAGTTCTTACCTCTGCTGCCCTTATCATATTTCCTTTATTCTTGACCGGTTCTAGTCTGAAAAACAAACATTATATCAATCTTATAGAAAGAAACATTCACTACGAAATACGTACAATAACTGTTAGTTTCAGAGTGTTTAAAATTAAAATACACTGTCACATTTAGTATACCCTAAGTTTTATTTTATAAAGCTGAATTAAAGTGCCTCTAATCATATATCAAATGAATAATTAAAAACAAATACAATTTTTTTTTTCAACCACCCGCATAGCAGCGCAGAGTGAACTTAATGTCTAAATAATCCGTTCTAGGGCACCTATCGCATTTTACAGGGAATATAGAAAGAACCTAGTCTCATAATCTCTAATGAGGCCAGTCGTGGCGCAGAGGCACAAAGTGTGACTGTAAAGCGCTTGCTTGTGGGTTCGGTTCACATTCGAGCCCATTTTGTTTCCCATTTTCTTCGCTCAGGTGTAAAGCAAGGCAAATCGTAATTAACCTGCCGGCAGAAACAGGAACAGGTATTTAAAATATTGTCTTTCCAGAATAAAAGTTTAGTGCTCGTACCAAAAAATCGTTATTTTCAAATAAAAAAATATATAATATAATTCGAAATTATAATATATTTAATTCGAGATCATTCCCGAAAACAGAGTTATAGAGATTGAAACGATACTGTAGAATTCAGGTAAACGGGTAAGAGTGGCTTTTGCTTGACTTACATTTTATATTTACGACATATTTAATAATAAAACCTTAGTACAAAGATGACAATATAAATAAAGCTTAATTCGTAATATACTTTTTCTGACAAGCAAATAAATAATACGAAACTTTAAACTTGTGTTATTTTTAATAGAAAAAAATGTTTATATGCAATTTTAAACAATATTCTGCTCATTACCTATTCATAACACAAATATTGTACAGTTTAAGGTCGGTCGGTTCTAAATCACACAATTTGTATTTAAAAAAATGATTAAATATGTAAACAATACATATTTATGTCTGTATTATTGTATATCTCTTATTGAATAGACTTAATTGAAGGATCTATATGTCGTAGTTCTCACTAAAAGTTTTTTTTTTCACTTAGCTATGACATATATATGTGCTTTCCAAATATTATTTTTATTTGCAAACCGGTTTTTTTTAAATAAAAGCAAAGTTTAGTAGTATCATTGTGGATTCGACTACCATTTGAAGTATTTTTTTTACTTGAATACGATTTCTGTTTCCGTGTTCCATCTGAGCATAGTGCATTTAAAGGAAAGGTTATACCTTTCCTTTAAAAATCTTTAAAGTCATGAAAATAAAAAAAATATGTCGATAGTTTTAGTATATGTTATGGTGCTTCGGTTTTTGCGCTTACTTTTTTGGAGATTCTTATTAGTTTTTAATTCTTATAACATTTATTTTTATTTTACACATATAATTATTTTGTAGTCATCTTAGTATTAACGAAATTCTTAATTTTTAATTAATATGAAACCAACTTATTTGAAGTTAACCTAAGCCTGACTATTGCAAATCGCCAACATTTGACCGCCACATAATTGTAGTAAAACACAGTTTTAAAGCGAAACTCGACTTCAACATAACGGGTATTTTATCGATAGAACTTCTTACTATACATAAAGAAGAAATAAAGCCGAGGACTCCTTTTTGTATAGGATTTTTTAAAATATTTTTGTTAAAGATATTCATTTTAAATAAAAACCAGTAAACATTTATATATATAGAGCTCCACTCACGTAAAATTTAAAATAATTATTTTTAATGGTTTATAACTAAAAATTTCAATATAACTTAAAGTATATAAAATATTCACAAATTACAATTCTGTACTCACGCAGTTACCGTTTTAATTCACTTTTCCATAAAAACAAATACCTACCTAACAGTAAATCGAAGCACCGTCAATGTCAGATTCTACTTTGAATACCAAGTAAACTTGTGAACAGATTATATTATTTCCACAATATATTTTTTTATTAAAATTTAAAAAAAGTATACGTTATAAGAAAAAATATAATCAATCAATTATTTTATCTGTAAGTCAATTGTGACTGGATATTATTTAAAATATATACAAAAAATAAAATAAAAATTTATTAATTTATACAAAAATTAACATACCTATGAAATTTAATTCCACAAAGATCACTTAATAATTTAAATACGGACGCGGGCGTAAGCACAGGATGCGCGTGAGTCGCGAGAGGCGCTACCAACAACACCGGCTGAATAGCACGCGACGCTTTTGTTTATATTGCTCGTCCCATAATCATGACTATACAGTATATTACATTTTCGTGATAAAGGCATTCATGGTCAATGACTTAATGTACAATTTATTTTAAAACTTCTTCCTCCAATATAACATATAACACTTATGCAGATTATCTTTATTATGAATGGGTTTTTTTTTTTTTTTTTTGTCATAATTCTTAATTTTTTAACACCTTATGTCTAATTTTGTTGTTTAAAATATATTATGTGTATAACAAACGAATGTAGACTAAAAAATAACAACAAATATCAATTAGTTACTGTTACTTTTTAATTTTGTGGCCAGTCGTGGCCCAGTGGCACAAGCGTGTGACTATAAACGACTGGTTATGGGTTCGATTCCCACTCGAGGAGTGGAAATTATATTTCCATTTTCTTCGCTCTGGTGTCGAGGTAAAGCGCGGTGTTAAGTTCCTCCACTTAACACGCAAGCCTCCGAATTCGGCGGATAGTAGGGAACGGAGTGTCTTAACACTAGGTTCCCTCTGCCTACCCTGCTGGGTGCGAGATACAGCGTGAAACTTTTTAATTTTTTTTTGTTCTCATTTCATTTTTATTGACTCTGATAAGAGTCAATGATGCTAAAGAGATATATTCTCCAAGTAATTAAAAATAATCAAAGTAATTAAAAATAAATTTCATTTTTAAGTTTAAATAAAAAAAAAATACTGCATCGTTTGTATGTCGCTGACCGAGTTTCTGAGACCTCGACAGTCATTACCAATGCCAAGGTAAAATTAATACATGACATTGAAATGTACTTTCGATCCTTTAAACATTTTTATTTACAAATATAATTACTTATTTACGTACTTTTTATTTTTTTATTTTAAAATACGCAGATGTCAGTTAAAAGAAACGGCTTCTTGACATTTCACTTTTAAATAATATAATATATGGTGTTTAAGTTTCTTTTATCATTTTCATTAGCACAACTAGTGAAATAGTAAAAAAAAATCAATATACATGGCTATGAATTCTATTTCTCTAGCTATTGATATGTATGAAAAAGTTAGAAATACGGTTAAAATAAGAAGTTTAATTTAGAATACTATTCTCTATTTAGCAACAAATTAAACTAATTCTTTGTATGTGATAGAGTTACGTTGACCTGAGTTATTAAGTATTGCTGAGGTCTACCATAACACAACACATAATTGACTAGATGATATCGATTGGCTTTCAATTTTTAAATTCCCTCGACTTAGGATGTCGATAACAGTCTTACATATGCCGGCAATGAGTGATATTGTTTCGCCGTGCGAATAAAGACTGGCGCAAAGCGCTTTCTTTATACGTACAGTAGGAATTTCTTACAGTAGGAATATGTACGGAAATACGGTGGGAAACTAGGACCACCACTCACCAAGCTATTGTTGTGTAAAATCGACGTCGAGGTAATCCTACGCTGATGACTATTAAAATGAATAATCATGTATTAGACTTCCAGGGAGGACTTTTTCAGCCCTTCTTAATAGTTGTAATGTTAATAATAGTAACTCTTTATTGTACACCCAAAGTAAAATAAAACAGAAATACAGAAACAAAATATATATGTACAAAAGGCGGCTTTATTGCTTAGATAGCTATCTCTGCCAGGCAACCTTAGAGCATAGGAAGTAGCAGAATGAGATCGGGTTAGGGCGAACAAAAGATAGATATATAATTAGTTACAAAACAAAAGAAGCAATAATCATACGTAAATAAATAAATACATACATACATACACATTTATATATACATAAATACAAACAAATACCAAATTATATACACGAAATAGAAATGGTAGAGTGCAATGACAAAAAGAGTAGTTCTTACAGTGTTGAGAAATATTTTTATAAGCCACACTTAGCAATTAATAACGATTTGGCACTTCTGATATGTAAAGGAAGGAAGCTCCATAATCGAAATGCTATTATGGTAAATGAGTTACTACAAAAAAAGAGGTATAAGAAGGAATTTTCAGGGTAAGGTTAAGTTCAAAGAGCTCGGGGATGAGAACTGCCCGGAAACTCAAAGCGTTTTTTAAGGTAGGGATGGAAAATTGGATTGAACAGAACACAGTAAAGAAGATAAAGTATGTGGGAATTCCTGCGAAGCGGATCGGGAGCCACTTGAGCTTTTTACGAAAGCCAGAAATGTGTTCAAATTTGTGTAAGCCAAAAATGAATCAGATGTAATTTTAATTCGCCCAAGCTTATTAAGTTGCTCCTCTCTTAAATCAAGGTAGCGAACATCAGCATAAATAAAAATCGGTAGGAGATGAGTATTCGCTAACGAAATTTTAGTCAGAATAGCGAAAAAATCCCTAAACGTTTGAGAGATCCTAATGACGCAAAGATCTTTCTAATTATCTGATTCACCTGTCAGTCTCATGACATATTATTGTCAAGGGTGGTCCACAGGTCTTTTACAGTATTGCTGTAAGGTATAGTATCGCTGTTAAGGAGGACTGGAGGTAACTTTTCGAATAACTTTTTAAATAACTTTTCGTGAGTTAAGTGATTAAATATACATGTGATCACAATATAATATCCAGAATGGGAATGATCATTTTACGACTTATGTGTACCGTCACCACACATAGCATCAGAATTAGTAGCTAAAATAGTCTTCTTATGGAGCATTATTATCATACAAAACATTTTATAGTTAAAAAAAAGAAACGAGAGAATAGCCAACAGTCTAGATCAAAGTTACAATTTTTTTTCTATTAAATATCAGATGACACATCATATTTTTAAATAATATATTGTGACAAGTCTTCAAGTGAACATAAACAATTGTAACTATTACTATTACAACAAAAGAAAATGAAAATTAATTAACTAAAGCAAATTAAACATAAAAATAAAAAGGTAATACTTAGGGAAACAAAGTAAAAGTAGATTATTATTACGAATTAAACAATATATGTATAATAAGGAAAATAAACAATTGCAACCATTATTATAGAAAAAGCAGGCTTAAATTAATTAACAAACGCATTAAAACGAAGAAGAAATTAGATGAATAAAGTAAAAATAAACTATTATAATAAGAAAAATAATAATATCAATAGTATTTGGGTAAATTAAGTAAATGTAATATTATAATAAGAAAGTAAGACTTAGTATATGTAGGCTATTTTTATAGAATAATTTAGATAGAAATTAGTATAATTTAAAGTTACTTCTTAGTCACCCGCTTCCATCTTTGGACAATCCAAAAAAAAGGTGCTTTTTGAAGTTACAGCGGTCCCGTGCACGATTGGTGGCGACTTCGATAAAGGGACAGTTATGCTCTGAGGGTCTGAGATACATTCGACACGATAGAACGAATAGACGTAAACAGTTGGGGTCTATAACATTGATGGAGCCAATGTGCTTCCAACATTTCCCCAAACTATAGCGTTGTCTGGCAGACATAAACACGTCGTGGCGGGTTTTTGTTATAAATTCAGATATAGTGATACCTGAACCCTTGAGTTTAGTCTGAGCAAACCACACAGTATGGCGTAAGTCTGCAGCTAACGTCGTAATTGTAGTTGGTGATGCAGTTTTATTTAGATCCTGATGAAACTCGCACATCCTAACATTAAAGTTCCGCCCCTTTTTTCCACAAAAAGTTTCGATTTTAAGAGGATGGTTTAGAACGGAGAATCAAATTCTCTCTGACTACTCTACTATAGGGGGAGAAGCGTCAAGTTGATAATTTCTTGGCTCACTTCATAAAAAATAAAATAGTTAAATTTAAATAAACATTAAGATAAATACCTACTAATAATTCAAAAAACTACACATACATTATACATATGGTTAATGTAGATATCAATTAAATATTTTGCATATAATGTGTCTTCAATATACACGCAAATATTCATTCAATTGGAATAAATTTCGTAAGTTAATAAAATTGCCAATGTTACTTTGTTTCAATTTTTTCTGTTTTTTAGCTTCACGCTGTATCCCGCACTTAGTAGGGTAGGCAGAGTCAACCTAGTGTTAAGACACTTCGTTCCCCACTTTCCGCCGAATTCAAAGGCATTGTGTGTTAAGTGGCGGAACTTAACGCCGCGCTTTGCCTCGACACCAGAGCGAATATTTCCACTCCTCGAATGGAAATCGAACTCACAACCAGTCACTTTACATTCACACTCTGTGCCTCTGCACCACGACTGGCCCCAATATTGTTATTGAGGCCAGTCCAATATATATAATGGCTTTATTTTTTTTAGTATTTGTTATTGAGTAGAGAACGGAATGTTTTGACATTAGGTTCCCTCCGAACTACTCTGCTTTGCGGAAAGAAGCGAAAAATTATTTTTTTTTATAAAGTATATGGAACGTCATATAAAATTACTAGAACTAGCTAGCTACTAGGCTAACATTTTACAACTTTTTGGGTCACTAGAAAAAATGATTGGCTTATTCACCTTCGTAGAAAATCTTACGAAATATCAAAATTTAATAATGTTATTATATTAAAGTCAAAATGCAAATATTGTCTTTTATCCTCGTTTTGCTAATTTTGCCTTGATATTAGTATATATTAGATGTACGTACTATATTGAAAAATCTATATGTAAATCGCATGAATATGTATACAATTTTTTTTATAGCTTCACGCTGTATCCCGCACACAGCAGGGTAGGCAGAGGGAACCTTGTGTTAAGACACTCCGCTCCCCACTTTCCCCCAAATTCGGAGGCATTGCGTGTTAAGTGGCGGAACTTAACGCCGCGCTTTATCTCGATACCAGAGCGAAGAAAATGGAAATATTAAATATTTCCACTCCACGAGTGGGAATCGAACCCACAACCAGTCACATGCTTGTGCCACTGCTCCACGACTGGCCCCAACAGGTGTTTACAATTTTATCAATCAAATGAAATTTGTATAGTAAATTATTATTAAAATAGTATTGAAGTAGTGTTTGATAATAGTATAATGACAATACAATCGCTCGTTTAAAAAATAAAATAATATTAACATTTGAATAATTATATACAAATTTCACTATAGTGAAAATTACTTACTAAAATCTAGAGTCATTCACCTACAACTATCACCTATAGTCAATTCTAGAACACAAAAACGCAAATATATATTTTATATTTATGTGGTATTTGTTCAGTAGTCTGTCTTAACACTAAATTCTATGTTAGGCACATAGAATTTAGTGTTAAGATAGAACCTTGCTATACGGATGCGCCGCAATTTTTTATGCTTTATCATATTTTTTTTGCATATAGTACCTGATTGTAAGAAAATTTTTGCACAATTGATTTTCCTTTTTACATTTCTATACATATAATAAAAATGTACCTGATCGCTGTCTGTACTTGCAAGATATATAAAAAGTATTTTTTTTTCTATTATATTTATTAAATATATGTATTAGGACCTAATATAATGATTTTTAAACTTATTTTCTGTTTGCTAGTTTGTTTGTTTATCCGTTTGTCTGTACACTTGTGGGTGCCAATCTCAGAAAAGACTTAACCGCTTAACAATTTAAGTGCAGCTTCACTATTGTGTCTTGGTAAATCTCACTTTTAGTGTTTATTTTATATATCGGCTTATGAATAAAAAGTTACAACATTTTAAATTAAAAGTTTAAAGTTTTTTTACTTAAGTGGCAACGCGGGCAGATGTAAAAAAATAATAGTTGTAGGTATAGTACCCGGCAATAAATAATGCACATCGATGCTTAGAATGAAACAGACGCTTAGCTTCGACTTCGTAGAGCGTTGTCTCGGTCGTTTAAAATAATAACAATGAGAAACGTCACATATCAACTGAGTGACAAAGACAGCGCTCTACGAAACCGAAACTGACTGACTGTTTCATTCAAAGCATCGATGTGCATTATTTATTGCCGGATACTATAGTAAACATTTACGAAAGCGAAGTCGCGACCGGGTCGTATATACTCGTACATAAATGTTGCATGTAGTGTTTATCATAACTATATAAGTTACGGTACGAATGGTTACTTTATTTTATTATTGTATCTCTAACGTTCCAATTTTACTTTATAATACTTTACTTATGTTATAAATAAATGTGTGTATATATCGACGTCGATTTTAATTAGAATCTACAAGTATTTAGTACCTATACAGTTAAAAATCTATCATCTTTAACCTACGACATGTACAATACTAAAAATGCAACGACACGACTATTATATAAATAATCTGATATTCAGCTTCTCGCTATTCCCTGCATAGTAGGGTGGTTAGAGAGAAAATAGTATAGTAGATCGAGACATTGCTTGTCAAGTGGCGGAACTCAACGCTGCGCTTTGACTTAGGTACCAGGTTGAAGAAATGAAAATAATTTAATTACTTCCGCAGGTGGAAATTGACCCCATAACCAACGCGTTTACAGTCAGGTGCTGACCCAATGTACCACGACGGCCACAAGAAATTTTGGCAGAAGTTAAGATTACTAATTCAATTTCGTATAAATATAAAAAAGTATATTTAATTTTGAATTAACCCAAATAGATAAACGCTAATAAAAATAATGAGGTCAATTTTGTTTTAGGCATCTCTGTCTTCTGCCATGATAAATCGTTTTCGCACGTCTGTTCACAATTCAATATGTTTTCAAATCAATTACAATTGTTTTTTTTTCTTCAATTCATACTATTGTTAAAGAGTTGTGCGTTACAATTGAAAAGGAAATCATGACTATTATGCATTATAAGCCGCAGTTGAACTTGTGCATTGACAAGTTACCGCAGTCATTACTACCGTGATTTGTAAAATATTTTAAATAAATAATTTGCTATAAAAATGAAATCCATACATATATTAAAATAAGTTTTAAAAATGCTAATAAAATTTAGTCTCTTCTAGAAATCCTAAGTCTTTGCGGTTTTTGGAGAAAAGATATATGTAGGTACGAGTACATACATTTGTACCTACAGAACAGTATCTAAGAATGATTTTATGTACTTTGAAAAATAGATGTATGTACGTACTATATCTTCTTCTTCAAGCAATAGATACAACACTTAATGTGTAAATAACAACTTATTTATGAAATAATTGTCAAAATAATTGTTGTGTTGTGTCAAAATAATCTTTCATCATCTTTTAGTTGCGAAACCTTGTAAGTCTTCCTAAACAGATGCTAATGACAAATTTTATAACTACCGCTTAGAAATTGTGACGTGACAGGATGTGAACGCCGAGTTTAATAAGCCAAAACACTTTAAGATTTTATCTAAGAGGTGGAGATTCAAATTTTGTCATATTTTATACGTGATATTTAAAAAGAATATTCATATTTGTGCAAAGTCATAATAAAATTGTCTGCTGAGTTCCAACTTACTACTCTTGAGCTGAACCAAATCGCACTTCTTCATTGTTCGAGTATACCGTTAAGAGCAAAACACTGTAGGATGTGCACTGGACCAGGAGACTTTAAAACTAATTACCCACTGGATAATACAATTATTAGTCGAGAAAGTAACGCGTGGGTAAATTGGCATACTGTTTCTAATTTCTTAGAGAAAGCAGGAAAAATACAAGTTTATAAGGAAAATCTTTACTAAAATGTAATAGTGCGTGACACTTATGCGAGGCGTTTTAAATTCAAACATATTTTGAATACAAAGCCATCTCTAAAATTAGAAAGGCTGTGTCATAAAATTCACAGATGCTATACTTATTTATGTGGTGGACGCTGGTCCTAACAGTGCTCGTGACGGTGACAACCGAAATCGATTTACATTTAAAGATTCCGCGTGGTATTGTGATGTCCCGTTAACGGTAATGGAGATCGTTTTTTGACGTTTTATTATTATTTGTAATATTTCAATTGTAAAATGACGAATTAAAATGTACCAGGATACTTCATAAATTACATTTAATTCCTTACTATTTCCGCGTCATTTTTGAAACAGTCATCATATTTTATTAATTATTTATTGTGATGTACGTTATTTTGATAAAAAAAACAAATTATTAAAGAAATACAAAGTAGCAGTAGAAGTATAAAGAAAATTAAAATGAAAAATGTACTCTTTATTTGTTATATTAATGAGTATGTATTTGTACCTACGATAAGTTACATCTCAATAAGTCGAAGTCGTTTTCAATACGCAGACATTTATTGAGTCCAAGATTACTTGAATGCAACCAATCAAAGTCATTTTTATATCAGCAGTCATTTATTTTTAAAAAGCCTTTTAAGTTTATATTCGATAATCTCTTAAGTAAAACGAAAATATATTATGCTAAGTTCTTATGATATCTTTAACTTTCAAAAAATCTTTCAAATCAGTCTACATTAATAAACCGTCCATCTTCTTTGTAAGCTGCTGAAGGGAAGATTTTTAGTTTTCTTCCTTAAAATTTTGTTAATTCATGTTTCTATATTTCGAAGAAAATATAAATTAGGTTTCGATAATTTGCATGAGTAATATTATATTTCAAAGTACCTAATATGAGTGTTAAATTAAGCAAAATTAATTCATAAATTATGATGTCAGATTTACATCGTGACTAGGCTAACTACTTTATGAGAGACTAATTTATGAGTAGTTTCAGAAAGGTTTTAAAAAAGTAGCTTCACAATTTTTTCCACATAGCAGTCATAGAGAACCCTGTGCCAAGACACTCCACTTTTCGCCTGAAGCGAGACATTGCGTGTTGAGTGACGGAACTCAACGCCGGACTTTGTCTTAGGTTCCAGAACGGAGAAAAAAAAAAATATATAATTTTCCCTAGTAAGAATCTAAATCAGAATCACAAAGTTTTTAATTTAAAATAAACAGTAAGCCTTGTTATGCATATAACATATTCATACGTATCAAAATGCGTATACATTTAAATAGTTTAGCAATTCATAAGTAACAATGCGATGAAAATTTTGCGAAAAACTTGTTCTACACTACATTAACATACTTATCAAAACGCTTTTCCTTAATTTAACTTAAGCTATAATTATATAATCCTTATTGAAATACCAGCAGGTATAATAAAGACTAACTTGATCACGTTACGTTACGGCTCATTATTTCTACTCCATAATTGAGCACCTATTATCATTATCACGATATAATCCACTATGTTTTCAGTAGAAGTTAGATTCACACCAGTTTTCCTCAACGCAAAAGTACATTAATATTATATACTTTTCCCGGAAATGTTATGCCTAACAAATTGATCGACATACATAAAAAAGAAAATATTTTTTTCGATGATAAAAAGCTAACTAAAAAATAATTTAAACGATTTAAACTATACTTCAGTAGAAACATACACACGCCAAGGCGTCGTTCATATTATAACTAATTAGATAATGTGACAAAAAATGGAAAAAAGTGGAACTCTGATATTCATTCAAATTGTATTAAATAGTAAAAACTAATTTCAATAAATTATGGATTAGAAACGTGGTGTAAATTAGACAAAACCGTTAAATATTAATAATTAACATTAACTAACCTAAATAACATACAGGTATCTCCAAAAATAACATAAGGAAATTGTTCGTATGAACAATTAATGGTAACAATGATACGTCATTTACTTCCTCATCTATACATTAATTATTTATATAGCTTATTTGATTATAATAGTGCAAAATAAATTGCCCTTCTCAGGGGTCAGAACCCCGACACTTTATTTACAGCCCTCGAAATGTTGCTCACGAAAACGTTATGGATTTCTAATTAATCCAACTTTTAACTTGCTGGTAACCGACTAACTGCGTAGTCAATTATAATAAGTACAGTTGACACTGAATGTGCAATGTATATGACTTGTTCAGATTCCGGGAACGAAGATAAATTGTAAGTATAAATTGTAAGTTAAAAAAAGTAAGCAGTAAGTTGGAGTAGTTCAGACTGGGGAATGCTCATTATAAGTCTGAGACACCTTGTTTTCACGCTCTGCACATGACTCTAGACATGTCACTGTGTTCTTTCTGCATCAGGCAGAACCTCATGCACATTCCAAAATTTAGATAATTGTCTTGATGAATCGGTCTAATATTTTTTGAGCAAGCGAGATTGGGAGGAGCACCACAATGTTGTACGTTGCTGAGATAAAATTTTAAAAATATTTTTGTTCAGCTATCTCTTCGGCCAGAAGTTAATAAAAATTGCTTTAATTTATTTTATCCATTACATATAGATAATGTTAAAAAATGTATGTACTTAATATACTATTAAACAATGATTTTACATGCATTCGGCGGTCACAGACTTCTTTAAGAAAGAAACCAAGAACAATAAAGGACGTAGAGCGTATTCGTTACCTTTTTATATACAGGGGGGATACGGTAGCGAACGATAGCGAACGATATTTTAAGAGAAAGAAAAAATTAGGTGAACAATTAAATAAATAACATAGCTATTTCAAAAAAAAACATTTTAAACTAAAACCACCGACATTCTTGCGCCTAAGTAAAACTAGAATCAACACCAATTAAAGAAGATAAAAAGTGTAAAAGTTCACAGGCGCCAACAATTTATACATATTGTTTTATATTACTTCCAAAAAACGTGTTCAATAGGGCTTCCAATACCGGGATCCCGGTATTGACTAATACCGGGATCCCGGTTTTTTTCCGCCTTTTTTCAATACCGGTATTGAAATGTCTAATACCGGAATACCGGTATTAGACACACTTAGCAATTAATCACAAAGACAAGAAGTATAAACACATTAATTTACGGTTAAACTAATTTTCTATAAGTTATAATTATTGTCGATATGTTTCTTTTGTACTTATATAAAAGTAGATATTTATTTTGTCCATTTTCCATACTTTGTATAATAAGACACCGAGCTTATTTTTGGTTTATCTAAATAAAAGTAATTAAGTATTTAATTTGTTAAGTTTTGCCTTAATTTGTATGTACAATACGATTTAGTCATAAAGAGACAGACACTGACTGATTTTTATCTATAGGTAAGTAGACGTTTTTGAAAATAAAAGCATGAAGGTATTTAACTTGTCAAGTTTTGTACGTACAATGTTATTAATTTATAAACAATAGGTAAACTGTTTTTTGTCTAGATGTTTTTTTATAAATATTCGCTAAAGGTGTTTTTTGTTATGTCGTTTCCATCAAAAAATATAGAATTTACTGCGTTTTAGTAAATAAAGTATTAAATTCTTTTTTAAAACCGGGATCCCGGAATCCCGGTATTGGAACAAAAAGAACGGTATTAATACCGGTATTGAAAAAATCCGGTATTCGAAAGCTCTAGTGTTCAACAAGCCAAGACTTCACTTTCGTTAGCCATTTACCAACCATTATGATAGAAGTACAATCAAGTAGAGCTGAATTGGAACCCTATAGGAAAGATAAGGACATAGAAATTGTAAAATCTTCTATTTGAAAAGCGGAAAAAAAATTGATGTGTACGAAATATTTACTTAAAATGTAAAATTAATGTATAACGTATTTCGGAGGCTTCATTAGTAGAATCTTTGTCAATCAAATAGCTTCACGCTATATCCCGCACACAGCAGGGTAGGCAGAGGGTTAGTGTTCAGACACGCAGTAGTGTTAAGACACTCCGTTCCCCACTTTCCGCCGAATTCGGAGGCTTGCGTGTTAAGTGGCGGAACTTAACGCCGCGCTTTACCTCGACACCAGAGCGAAGAAAATGGAAATATAATTTCCACTCCTCGAGTGGGAATCGAACCCACAACCAGTCGTTTACAGTCACACTCTTGTGCCACTGGGCCACGACTGGCCCTGGACTGGTCAATCAATTGGTCAATTCATTCAACTTCATCAAATTTGCTTAGATATATTCTTAAAGACATTTGTGTAATCTAATATCTAGAGTGTATATGTAACTTGTTACTTTTGGTCAATAAACTTTTATTTATTTATTTGCTTAGATATATAGAGGAGTACGGTCAGTGGAGCGAGCGTTAGTGTACATTTCAAAGGCAAATCGAATCTTTGGCAAAGCCACGAATCACGACCTTCAGCTTATCCTCAAATTTAGGCTTTAGTTTATCGTAAGTATCCTATGTGTAACCTAAGTATCCTATATCGTAAGTAGGTATATCCTATGTGCTAGAATTTAACCGTAGATTTTTTTATTTTCATATAGGAAACATTGTTCTTAGAAACAAATTGTGATATTATTTACACAACTTTGCACTTATGTTTCAATTATTTAACGGTTAAGGTTTTATGTTTTTAAAGAGATATTCTTTTAAGCTCTCGTATTATTTAATACATACGAAAGTATGCTATAGATTCTTTTAATCATCACAAATACTGAAATGCTTTATTTATACTTTTAAGATTAAATTATTTTACTCAGTGTGGCATTTTACTATAGAACTTACTTGTGCTGTTGCATGTAGGAAAAACCCAATGAATGAAGAAAAAGAATTAAAAGCAAAGGTTATCGTCTTCTTTTATACTATAATAAATCTGTAAAAAACAACCAATGCGGCCAGCCGTAGCGCAGCGGCCTCAACTTGGACTGTAAAGGGCTGGAAATATTTAATACTTCCATTTTCTCCACTTTGGTGTCGAGTAAAAGCGCGGCGATAAGTTCCGCCACTGCACTTACAGTTCGGTGGTAAATGAGAAACGGGGTGTCTTAACACTAGGTACCCTCTGCCTATCTTGCTGCGTGCGGGATCGACGTGAAGCATAAAAAAATCAATTTCAATATGCATAAGAATGAATACTTAAAAAAGAAAATTTAAACAGTTAAAGTCAGACGCCATAGTGGCACAGTTGCGAAGTGTCTGACTCTAAACGAAGGTTGTAAATTTGATTCTGAGTATTATATACATTTTGATAAATACTTTTGTCTTCCTTAACTACTTAGTACTGAATGTAACATTAAGTGTTGAGATCCGCTGCAATGTCTTGATTTCAGGCGGAAAGTGAAAGACGGAGTGTCTTGACGCGAGTTCATCTCTGACTACCTCGCTATGCAGCGAAAAGAGTGAAGCTGAAAATAAAAGATAGTACACTTTACAGTAAAATTGTAAATAGTGTCTGTACATCTAATAAATTTACGAAAAAATAATTGATTTTTAAAATTATGTTTGTGTGTTTATCTGTTTGTACATGAACATCTTTTGATCTACTGAACAGATTCGATTAAAACTTTTTCGTATATCTCAGAATGGAATACTTAACAAAAATTGATCAGAAACATAACTTTAAGAAACAGAACATGTCGCCTTATCTTTAATTTTTTAACGTAGTGGGCGTTTTCCATTGACATATAAGAATTAAATATGTGGATAATCTGGTGTAGAAACGTAGTTGACCATTTGAGTGTGTTGTGTTACCAAATAAAGGTCATTGAATGTTGAACATTCGCGCAGTAAGATGAGGTCTAAACTAAACATTTTCAATTCTGGTTCGATTTCTCTTTGATGGTACGGTTATATAATGCCAGCGTGCAACAAGCAGTGTCTCGAATTCGGTCTTAAAGAGACTCGCTAAGTTATTGTAATTTTGACTCCTGATGGTATATTATACTCAAAAGCAAAAGTTGCGGGCAACCACTAGGGATTCAATAGAAATGTAGCTACTACAAATTTCAAGGCACTTATCTTAAGCTACCTCCCCAGCCTATACATTTTAATTACCATGTAAGCTAAAATTTACTAGCACAAAATGAGGTAAACTAACTTCTATTACATACTTATATAACAAAAAATCAATCGCAACTGAAATCTACTGAACCGATAAAAAATGAAAGCTAGTGTATAAATGACACCACCAAAACACCATAGTTTATGATACTAAATACAGCTGTCGTTTACTGCTATATTACACATCACCCATATTCACATATTTCCAGAATATAAAGGGGTTAGGGGAGGGCATCGAACCCATAATCATCTCAGATTGTGGATTCGATACCCACCCCTAAGTTTTAAGTAGTATTCAGTTATTTTAGTTCTTCCGCTTTGTTGTCACTAATGAGCAAATAGTTTAAATGAAGTAAAGTAAAGAGCAAAGCGTTTGCGAATATTTGACTAGGTTCTCTTTGCTTACTCTCTATGTAGGAAAAGCGTGAGGCTACACAATTTTTCATTTTTAGTTCACCAAATGTAATGACATTTAAAGTAAAATATAAGATTTTAAGGACAAGGCAAACGAGTGTTCATGTCATTTGATGTTAGGTGAACACCGTCGCCCACGGCTTCGTGTAACACCAGAGGAGCTACAGGGACGCTGCTGGCCTTTCAGGTGAAGGTAAGCGCGTCTTTTGAAGGTACCCATGTCGTATCGACCAGGAAACACTGCCAAGCTAAGCCAAGTAAATGTTGGAGTTGTATATACAAGTTACATATATACAATAACATATAATGCAATTTAGTTGTATTGACTTTTGCCCGCCCAGAAATGTAGTAAACATATTTAGCAGCACGCTTTCACCAAGTTATATTACAGTAGGCAATAGTGCACCTCTGCACAATTGCACATTTATTTTGCCCAGGCTGTATTTTTTTATGTGTAACTTTTTACTGAGTGGATCCATTTTGATTATTCTTTTTTTAGGTAATTGGAAGTGGTTACAGTGTGGTCTCATTTTTTTCAGTCTGATCTTACTAAGTAGTTTTTTACCAACTTCATAAAAAGTGGAAAATTTACAACTCGACTTCATTCTTATTTTACCTATCATGCCGCATAACTTTTTACTGAGTGGATCAATTTCGATTATTCTTTTTTATATTAAAGCTAATTCTTGCCGTATGTTTGAATTTTGAATTTAGTTAAGAGCTTACTAGTATGAATAGTAGAAAATGAATTGTTGAAATTTTTTACCCCATCTCTCTAAATTTAATGATTTTGATTATGTGTGCTACTGGGAATGTTAAATAATAAAATTGCACGTGATCAAGTATTCTTATATTATTACATTTACTATTATTTTATAAATACACAAACTTTTATTTATTCCGTAAAAAAATGGGTATCGTCATGGATAATACTTTATCTTGGGCTCCGCAAATCTCGAATATAAGCCGTAAATTATTTGCAGTAGTAGGCTCTCTCAAAAGGTGGAAAAGTTTGCTACCTATCAAAACAAAAATCTCATTAGCATCTTCTCTCCTTCTTCCCATTATTGACTATGCCGATACCTGTTACCCTGACTTATCACAAGAACATCAAAACAAGCTAGAGCATCTGCAAAATCCCTGGGTAAGATATATATTTGGCTTAGAAAAAATTGATCACATTTCAACGCGTCGTGATAAGCTTCAGTGGCTAACAATTCGGCATCGTCGCAACCTTCATGCCCTCTGTACCCTCTAATCCATTCTTTTCCCTCCTAATACTCCTCACTACCTGAAAAAACGCTGTACCTTCCTTGGCTCCGATACCTTGCTCTAACTTCACCTCCGTTCCAAAAGTGATAACAAATTAAGGGTTCCTATAAGTAACACAGTACGTTTTAATGAATCGTTTTCTGTGAAAAGTGTCAAATTATGGAATGATTTACCGCATTACATTCGTCAATCTAAATCCCTGAACTTTTTTAAAAAATCTTTAAAGCGTTTAATTTGGCATTACAAAATAACAATTAGAATGTAGGTTTATTCCAAAATATATATGTATTTGTATGTAGGTATACATGTTTGTGTGTATGTACGTATTAGTATATTTATGTATATATGATTGCATTTAATTATATATGTATGTTTGTATGTATGTATATATCTTATATATTTACCTATTGTAGATTCTTTTATATTTTTATGCACTACGCAGGTTTTCCACTGTATTTAAATGTCTGTGCTTTAGGTTACCTGTAAGAGATCACTAATAGTGATAAAGTCGCCTTTGCATGCTACAATTAATTATGTTTGTATTATTTTCATTTTATCCATTCTGTCTTCTTTTATTTTTGTATGTGTGCAATAAAGAATCTTATCTATCTATCTATCTGTCTATCTTTTAAATTTATCAGGCTATTGATCCAATAGTCAGTCACCAGTAGTACGTCTTTGAATACTCTAAACATGAATACTAGTACTACTTCGTCGTTGAGTGCAGTGATTATTTGGTTTAAGTCTATTGACTCTAAAAATATTAATAAACATATTAATAATTTTTAAATACACTAATGAAAGCAGTGTGAGTTTCTAAAAGCAACTAGTGTATTTGTTTTTGCTATTTTTTAAGCCGGTATAAATTTTTAGATTTATATTATTACACTCGTGTAATCACGCACGGTATGAAGTATAAACACTTATTGAATTGAGATATTTCTCAGAAACTGTAAACTGTAATAGAAAAAATTGCAAAGACTATTTGTATAGATTTTGGTAATGGTTTCGCTAAAAATCACAAATAACATGCTTATGAAAGTTAATTTTTTTTTATATAGATGATCCCCCAATAAGACTTATCACATTTATATGCAACGGTATTGCGAATATTAGGACCAATATTTAGGTCTATAAGAATTATTGTGTAATAACAATATAAGGATAAGCTACATATTTTTTCATCAAATCTAACTACGATTATTTCAAAACTTCTAAAAATTCCTAAATGGAATCTTTGTAAACATGAACTGTTAAATGCAACAGACCATAACGTTTGGTCTAGGTAGTAGATGAGACAGCGTTGAAAATGGGATTGAATTGGACGCTCAAGAGCTTAATAACATTTTGAAAAAATGTTTCTTCAGCTTCACTTTTTTTCCCTGAGTAGTCAGAAAAGCCTAATGCCAAGACGTGCCTAAAACAGACGGTAGCCGTTTCATCTGTGATCAGTAACTCATATATTTTGTTTATTCACCCTTTCTACTCTTCCTTTCTACACTTTTTTGCAAAATGCATTGTTATATTTTTTAGCTTCACACTGTATCCCGCACACAGCAGGGTAGGCAGAGGGAACCTAGTGTTAAGATACTCCGTTCCCCACTTTCCGCCGAATTCGGAGGCATTACGTGTTAACTGGCGGAACTTAACGCCGCGCTTTACCTCGGCACCAAAGCGAAGAACATGGAAATATCAAATATTTCCACTCCTCGAGTGGGAATTGAACCCACAACCAGTCGTTTACAGTCACACGCTTGTGCCACTGCGCCACGACTGGCCACTAATATAATTATAATTTGACTGTATTGTTAAATTAATTTGGATATGAAAATTAAATTAACACGTTAAGGAAAACTATTTATGTAATTTTTCGTTCGAAAAATTGATTATTTAATTTGGTAAGGATACTGCTTTATATTATGTCTTGGATAACAAGCTTGGCCTTTAGACCGCATTTCACCCATTAATTTGAATCGCAAGCTGCAATCCCGGCAATATTACATATAACACACTGCTTACTACACATTTAGAAACTAATAAATGACGATAGTCATCTCTATATCTCCTTTTTTGAACTATTATAAATTCGAAAATTATACTTTTTTTAAAATAAACAATATTTAATAATTTTCTATAAACTTCTTTCTAGATACTTTAGAGAGTGCGAGCACTAGATTAAAAAAACATCTCTTAATATTGTATTTTTACAATATGAACACAGCGAATAGTTTTATTATGATGTATTCGTAAATAGTTAGTAGACCGTCTAAATTCGAATTTATATCCGGATTAATATCATTGTTCATTGCCTGTATGTTAATTGTTAACTTTTACTTTGTTCAAATTAATATCTCCTCATTATATTTTTAATAATACATTTTATAAATATGTATTATAATTAGAGGTATTATATTTTATAAATATTGTAAAATTGTAAAAAAATATATAATTAATATTGTAAAAAGATGATATAATTAACTTGAGCGTGACTGATTACGTCGTGAGTATTTTGATAAAATCTAAATTGAACGCATAGTAAATTTAAATTATTTAGTTAATTAGGGTACCGTTAAACAAAAATGCAATGTTTTGTAACATTATAAGAGTTTTATTACATTAGGTACAAAATCGCTCTAGCATCGCTATACACAGGTCATTCAACTTTTTACAGCTTAACATTTTTTTTGGTTTTTTATTGACGTTTTGTATAAAAAATATATTCAGGCAGTGTTTGGGCTAGGTCGGAGGTAGGATTTAGTGCCAGCCGTGAGCTCCGTGTCCGCTGTGGGCGTCCCAGGGCTCTTCGGGTGAGGCGGCGGCGGCTTGCGCGGCGTGAGCGAACTGGGAGAAGTGGGCAGCACGGGCGTGTTGTACCTCAGGGGTGTCTACTACGTATTGACCGTCGTGGGTGAGCTGGATGTGGGCCTGGGGACCGTTCCATTTTCCGTAACCACCAGCATATCCGGCTCCGTAAGCTGCGCCAGCTCCGTAACCTGCTCCGTAACCGGCACCGAGTCCGGCACCGACTCCGGCGTATCCACCGTGAGCTGCCTTAGCGGCGGCAGCGGAGTGGGCGGCGATGTGAGCGGCCTTCAGGTGTGCGACCTCGGGGGTGTCAATGACGCGACCGTCGTGGGCGAGAGGAGCGGGGCCGTATTTCAGAAGACCTGCGTACAAAGTAATTTGTTAAACTATAAACTATTCAATGTAAAAGTGTTTAATTAACTTACTTTTTATAATTATGAATATTCTTAATTTCAAGTTTAAATGTTCACTTTATGCTTTCTAATCTTTTTGCTACTTTGATATTTTAAACAGAGATAACCTACTAGAGAGCTTTACTTTTCGTACGTATAAAGGATTGATCTATTACTATGAAATAAAATAAATGGTAATAATTTTATTATTTAGACTAACCAGCAGCGGGAGCTCCGTAGTGGGCACCAGCGCCGTAAGCTGGTCCGGCGACGTACGCTCCGGCGGGAGCCCAGGCACCGTGGACGTTGGAGGCCTGTGCATGTGCGGCCAGATGGGCGGCCTTGGCGTGTGCTACCTCGGGTGTGTCCAACACATATTTGCCATCAGGGCTGAGTTGTACATGTGCAGGAGGGCCGGGGTAGAAGGATGCTTGCGCGAGGCAGAAGATAGCGGCAAAGATGATCTGAAACAAAACAGACGTCACATTAATAAATTGCAATTTAACAATTTACCGTTTTGAAACAATGTAGCAAAAAGTATCTGTAAACGCATTCCACAATTATAAAACCATTTACGTGTTTACCAAAAAGGATAAATATTATTTTCAATACTTGTATGTAATATTATCAGTGTAATCAATCTGTATCTCAGAAGCCAAACTCAGTTATTATGGCAATAGACCATTTAGGTGTAATTGACGACAGCTGTGAAATTTATTGATAGCTGCTTCGAATGAACATGACAGAAATACCATAACTGAAATACCGACATGAGAACACCTTATTCATTATATTGTCATAAAAATATGAAACTTTAAAAATACTACTATATTTAGGCGTGCTCATGTTTTGTAGGCTTTTTGACACGGTTCACTAAGCTTGAATCAATCTAATTGCCTTTAGCCAGTAGTTATTACGTTTAATGCAGTTGTCAAAGTAAAAAAATAGATTTGTCAATTTTGCAATGTTAATAAAAAACCATCTTAAAGCGTATACAAATGAATATTGGATAGAAGACTTGCGTTCCGCTTAGGAACTCATTATTGTGCCTCTCCGTTTTTCACACAACTATTTCACTGCAACTGTTGTAAATGTATAATTGTGCACTTTGTTTTATGATAATCTCGTTTCGACATTAAACTAGATCTCTGTGTGTGAATGAACAAGAGACGTAAAAAGTTAACCGAGTAATTGTTGTGAAATTGGATGCAATGAGGTAACGTGTCGAAAATTTATATTTCCAAACATTTTAAATGAACAAGTAAGAAAGTAAAATAAAATGAACTTTAATGTAATCCTGCGTAATACAGTCAGTTAGTTATATTGTTACTAAAACTGTAATGTTTTTCGTCAAGTTAGATTTGTATATTTTTTTTTTATTTTAAGCAAGAATATGCAGTAGTACTCAATTTGCATAAAATGTAATCTAGTTCTATAAATAACATTACCTAAATACTAAAGGCGTGGTAGGGCATAACGTAATAAGCGTAAGAAGGAAGCTAAGAAACCAGTAAATCAAGACAATACTAATTTATCTTAGACTAAGCACGAAACTTTACGTAAGATATAGGGAGTAATATTATAAGGATAAAACGTTTAACTGTTTAAAATATTAAAATTATAAATATTATCTATAAACGTGAGAAATTTTCTAAGATTTATTAACAGTAGCCGTGGCTGACTGATTATTTATCACCTAGATGCAGCCACCGATAATAGCAAACTAGATCATTAACAACACTATTATCAACAAAGCCTATATTAACTTGTATTACACTGTGAATATCATATTACAAAATTTACCGCACACTTGAAACCTTGTTATAAAAGCAACCGCAAAAGTCGGCTCTCTATCCGAACGAATTAATATTACTTTTTTGTTTATAAAAAAAGTATATTTTTCAAAATTTTAATACCTTAACTATATTATTATATATAAAATACTTCAAAATATTCTGAAATCTGGCGTATTTCTAAAAATGTTACAATTTTTCAATATTGTTCGAACAACAATATTTTACTGTAAGTTCCGATTGCGAATGTATGACGAATTGGTAATACTGATGAAACTATGAATATAATAAAATGTCTGTTCATAATCTACTTTATATTATTCGAAAGTGGGTTATTGATAAAAGTTAATTTTCGAGATCAATTGTGACAATATCCTCTTTACATATCTGTGATTTTCTTCAATTGGTATAAAAAAATTAGGGAACTACGCTTGTGAGTATAGCAACACACGCTAACATATTTCATAAAGGCAATTATGTTTTTATATACACAATTATACTTTTAATTAGAAAATTAGGCCAGTTTACACTATAGGCAATTTACTTTTTGCCGCATATTGCGCACCTTGAACGCGTAACCGCGTTTTACAAACATCGAAATCATATTGTGACAAACGCTTGTATAGAAATAGAAACCATAATGTACAATATAAAAAGGAATATATAAAAGTTAAATTATGTGATTATATTTTAAGTTATATAATATTATTGTTACTAATATTCACATGTCAAAACAGATTAGCTATCTCCATTGTAATATAGGTGGAAGGGTCCACTTCCATACAATCAACAATTTGAAATGTCAATAACTACGGTCAAAGTAAAGGTCTAATCTAATTCCCATTAGGAGCGGCATGACTTTTAAAAGATCCTTTAACCTTTGAAAATATCGCAGGTCCGAGTTCTATGCGTGATCTGATACATCTATACCTAGTGGGTGGCAATTTGTACAATCATTTCTAGAAATAATCGTTAAGTATTTTATGTTTCGCATTAGTTTATTGCAGTCTATAATAATAAATATTGCTCCAGCAGTAAAACCATATCACGTTCTAAACAATTATATCTTTTCATGGGTAACAAAGCACAAGTGTATAATTTGAGGCGTGGACCTCATATCGACTCGCCTTTGCATTCTGTTGCAAAAGTTATGTCGCAACGTTCGGAATTATCATTCAGCGAACTGGTGCACAACAAGCCTGTTGCACTGCATTACTCAAGAAGGGAAGCGGTGGGCGTTAGGAAGTGCTATGGTTACAAAGGTCATAACTCAAAATTTTTGATCGAAACTATTATTGCCGCGCGTCACGCTCAAGAGGTTGTGTGTTCGACCAATTTGCGGTCAACATTGCATGATTGCTATGACCAAGTAGAGAAAGCCGACAAAGCTGGGTGCTCTGCGCTCCTATTGCACCCAGTCACCGTGTATATCCAAAATTAACAAATGCTTTTGATTAGATTGTCTTCGATTGAGCCAAACCTAACAAAACTTTGGTAAAAATTGAAAAAACATTTCTGAATAATACATACGTGTGCATGTACATAAATATGGTACATATCTACACTTTACAATTAACTACAAGGAGCATCTCACCGCGCCCGCCCAATAGTTAGCCTCTACTCTTTTCAGATTGAATAACCTATATTCGCCCTTAACCTAAATAATCTACTTTATAAATTTATACTTCATAAAACATATTAACTACTTTTTTACATTTTTTTTTTCACTTATAATAAAAAATGTCACATTCCCCATACCGTATTAAATTAATGAAATTCAAATGAATGCGTAATGAAACAATGACTAACAGTCGATTCCGTCGGAAACAGTCGTAGGCAACAATTAGCCGGATACTTGAATCAATTAGAATCTTCAGACAAATACCTTGTTGTTTCTTAAAATCAACCTTGACATCGTATTTATACATTTATTAAATGTAAATCCGCCTTTTATCCGCCCGCCTTCGGTATTATCGTGTGCTCATACTACTATATATGCTCATACCAACTTCTTCTGTTTTCTAGATGTATATAGTATATATACAGAATATTAATATTAAATATATAATAGTTATGACTCTAAATGAAATATTGTAAAATGTCTTAATACAAGACAAATTATACAACTACTGGCTAGCTTTAAATAATTTAAACGTTTATCATGTTAATTAACTTGAGAACTATTTTCTTACTACATTGTAAGGGCTGTGCATTTGTCATATTCGATATTGTATGATATTTTACTATCTAATAAATTATATACAATTTTATTTGAATTTCTTATTAAATTAATTCTACGTTAGAATATTTACTTATTTGTGTCTTATAAGAAAAAAATGTAATATTATTAAAATGATTTTATATATAAAAATATTTATAGTATAACATATCTATTTATATATATACTTATACATAAATATATAATATTTTTAATACACATAATATAAAAATATATTAATAATACACTCACCATCGACTGCATGATGAAAATTATTAAACTAGATTCTGGAGATCTCAAACGAACTGACTAAACGCTACTGTAAACAGTACTCGCCTAGAGAATTTCGCCTAAGCGTGTGTACACAACCACCTCTAAAGTCGGAATGCTGTTGGCCTGAGACCGCCCCCTTATATATGTGACACCCCGCTAGGTGGTACGTAATTGGAAACAATTAAGTGCAATGCTGTAATTTTAATTGTGATGCGTGATCGCTTGTTCGTCGTAAGGGATGTTTTTAAGGGTGAAATTATTTATTTTAATAATAATTACAATGTCTAGACCGAAATAAAGATATTTAGATAACTTTCATTTAAAAATAAGATAAATCTTTACTTATAAAAAATATACTTTAGTTTTTTTGTAAACGATTATCATCAATTAACTTTTTCAAATTATACATATGCAAAAATATGTATAGTTATTATTATTACCTTAACTAAATTCCATAAGTAAAAGGCCAAGAATCAACAGGTGGAACAAAAACGGAACGGCTCGTTGATGTCTTTTGTACGGTTTGTTATGGATACATAAAAACTGGACCACACAGTAATCGATAATGGGCTCAAAAAATATATTTAGCTTAAGTTATTCTTTGCTTAGTATATGCTAGGAAATACATATTTCACAAATTCATCAGTTGATTTTTTGGTTTTCTTTTAAATTTTTATTAACAAAATATATCGTTATTTATATCATTGATTATGAATATCATTGATTATGAATATAGAAGTATATTATATGCTTTTAATATATGCCTTTTCCCGCAAAACAAAGCAGTCAGAGAGAACTCGATAGTAAGACTCCACTATGTATTTAGTACTCAATACCATGCTTTGTATTAGGGCGCAAAAATGAAAATAATTTAAATATATTCATTCCTTTATCCTAGCTTCATAAGAAAATATATTATATAGTCAAATAACTCTGAAAGGGTTAAAGTTCTTATAATTAATTTATAATAGATTTGTTTTGAATAATATTAAATTTTATTATTTATCTATGAAACTAGATCGGAAAATTAATATGAGCTTGTTTCAATAAAAAATATAAATGTGAGGCAGTCGTGGCCCAGTGGATTGGCAGACTGCAAACGCAATAGTTCTGAGTTTGTAGCGTTGAGTTAACTACTGAACATGCAATGTTTCGATTTCAGGTGAAAATCTCGAAGAGAGTTCTCACTGATTACCCTGCTATGCGGAGAAAATTGCGAAATGGTACATTTATCCTAATTGTTTATTGTATTTTTACATGTTAAACTTTTTCTTTTTCTAATAATAGTTTCTAAATTATTCAACTGTGTTTAATACATAATAAAATTCGTTTACTCCTTACCGTTATTTGAGACCTTAAATTTTGCACGCGATTTGCAAATAAAACAAAAGTAAAGTATTCATTACTTTTTCATACAGAATAACATTTTCTTTCAATACCTCTGACTAAGCTAAGAACGTTTATGTATTTTCTGTAAACATCATATTACAAAAGTTTACACTTTTTAATAAAAACTTTTTAATAAAGTTCGGATCATATGTGCTTTAAAAACATGAACTGGCCATTGTGTCATAGTGTGACAGTGGCTAATTGTAAACACTCTAGGTTGTGGGTTTGATTTTCACTCGGGTATTTAAATAATTTTCCTCTATGGTAATAAGGAAAATCATAGCGTTTAGTTCCGCAACAGGTACTCTCGGATTCAGGCGGAAAGTGAAGAACGAAGTGTATTGGCACAAGGTTCTCTCCGTCTACCCTGTTATGTGGAAAAAGTGATAAATTTTTATATTACGAGGTAGTATTTATACATACTTTATTTTAGTGTACAACCGATGACTGTAGATTTAATTATCATTTCGGAAATTTTAACATTAAAATTTACAGCTTCACGTAGTCAAGGAGAATATGTGCCCAAGAAGTTCTATGTTCCATTTTCCGTTTTGCAAGTGGCGGAACTTACCGCGCTTTGTTTGAGATACCAGAACGGAGAAATAAAAATAATATATATACTCATTCTCTTAATGGTAATCGAAGCCATAACCATAGCGTACACAGTCAGTGTCGCTTTGTCAGTCACGACTGCCTCTCATTTCTTTTTTATTTTTTAGATTTTTTTTATAGGTATACTCGTACTGAACACATTATGATTTTCGACTTCTTAACCTATACACAAGTAATCAAGGCTCAACTACAAAGTAAGAGATACATTTTTTACGACCATCAATTAGGATCATAATGAATGCGCAGGTAAATCCTGTCTGTAGTATTTTAATTAAAAAAAAATAAAGCTACAACATTACTATAAAACACTTGTAGAACAATTTTAACATAAATAATTATATCTAAACATTGAGTATGTAAGAAAAACGCTCAGTAAAAATATATTCATTATTTATCGTTGTAGTTAATAAAGTATGTATTTAATATTTAATTCTGCACTAATTGCAGTAGCATGCGCTTAATGAACTGGTTTTGTGCCTCGACGGTGTTATTGATCTCATATTGATGGATATTTCAAATAGTTCAAACTTATATAGCTATATAATTTCAGTATAATCAAGATCCGTAAACGTGTATATTAATTGTAGAACTACATTTTGCCAATATCCTCATGCTATTTAGCTGTATAGCCATACCTGAACAATTGTTTTACCATAAATGTTTGTTTTATATTTTACGAATTGTCATTGCTTTTTGTAACATATATTTGCAACTAGCGGCTCGCTCGTGGCTTTGCTTCCGTAAACCACATAATTATAACTACTTCGATTTTAGCCCGCCCGTGTTTTCACTTAAATCTTAGACTTCGCTTAAACTATTAATTGAATTTGCAGCTTTCTTATTTATGAATCGATTTTGATAAAGCACACTAAATGTTAAAGAATGTTTACTAACATGCAATAATCGAAACTGCATTTAAGATGATTCAGCTGTTTCAGAGATTAGCGTGCACAAACGCGTCACATCGATTTTATTACATTGTAAATGTCCCAAAAATATTTTTTCTCTTATATTTTCATGTACAGACAGCGATATTATATTATAGGAATTTCTAGTTAATGTTAAAATTTTGGCTTGGTCCTAAAGTCCTTTACTAAATGGAATATTTAAATAGCAAAATTATTATTAATATTATTTTATTTTAACTTGATAACGCTCATAGCTGGCAGGCACTGTATATGATTCATTTCTTGAAACTTTTGCAAATATAGGTGGGTCTGTCGGCCCAATACAATTGTTATAGATCAAGGCTTTAGCCCTATGACTATGGCCATTAAAGTTTAACTTTTATCACAAATCTAACAAACGCAATACGTATTAATTTTCCTTTTCATAAAAAAAAAACATAAAAAAGGTCTTCATTTTTAAAATTAAAAAGAATATTTCTTATAAGAAAATTGATGATAATCAAGAGAAAAAAAACAAAGAAAAACGAAATCATGTATGCATTTCAAATAAAGCCAGTAAATTAAAGTGTTAAAATAATTCCGTTGATGTAAATGTCAAGTGATATCAGTAAAAAAGCTGGAATGTGTACTGGATTCTCTTGGCCTTGGCGTCCCGTCTCCTCTCTTACCCTTGTAGCCTTACAACTTATGTTCCGGTCGATTGAGTACAATATATTGTTTTAATATAATATCTGATACCTATGTATTAAATTTCTCAATGCGCTAATTTAACAATTATTTAAAGCGGTTTCACGTTTTTCCCGCTGGACGGTTAATAAGACCTTAGTGAAAGACATTTAGAAAACGTATAAAAATTTGAACGCAGCGGGATTCGAACCCGTGCCTCTTGGAAACCGTCCAAGAGCTCTGACCGTTAAACCTTGCGTTTTACTACCAGCTTCGTCGAAATTGTTATACGTTATATTACAACTTATAACAACTCAGTAGAGAGATTTCCCGCTGCGTTCAAATTTATTATACGTTTCCTAAATATCTTTTTCAATTTCCTAAGTGTATGAATAACATTTTAAAATGTCAAAAAGTAAAATGTTAGTGTTCAAGACACATCGTTCTCCCCTTTCCGCTCGAAATCGATACATTGCTTGATGAGAGGTGGAACTCAACGCTGGTTTTGTTTTAGGTACTACAGCAGAAAGAAGAAGAAGAAATAAAAATATAATGGTTCCCCGAGTGAGAATCGAACCCACAACCATTTTCTTTACAGTCACACGCTAGTACAATGCATCACAACAGCCTCAATAACAATTGTATGTGGTTACAATTTCTTTTATACACTAAATTTATATAATAATAACTGCATTTAAAATTAATTCAGTAAAAAATATTTGGTAAGCTTTACTTGCTAATTATTTTTTATTAATAATTACTGACCAATTTAATTAAATGATAAGAATATTTGTAATTTGTACGTAAGGCGATTTACACATTCTTTTTTATAATAATTATAGTAGTATGTAGTTTGATAAAATATCAATCCATCTTTTTTTAATTCTAATATTATGTATGTTAGTTAAAATTATAATATAATACTTTCCCACATATGTACATAGTTTTTTGTGAATGACATAATGTAGTAAAACCACTTTTTTAAAAATAATTTAGGATTACCTACTTCTTTTATCAGTCATATTCTAATATGTTAATCTTTTTTAACAATCTGTAATCATTGTCGCACCCACGTTTTCATTTTCACATGGTATTTTGAAAACACCTTTAAGGCAGATTTTATCATCCAGCCAATTCAAGCTCAAACGACAACGTACCACCTATAAACTACTAACTGGGGTAATCTGTAAATGAATTAATTTCTTGAATAATGTTTACTTCTTTTATCTTGGGTCGCAAATCCCAGGCAATGCTCCGAGGTCTACTTTCTGCAACGTGAATTCACCGGTACTAAAAAGTTTCTCTATCTCTCGTACTTCCAGCGTCGTGTTATACCAGAGTGGAAATCAAATCAACAACCTTTGTTTGTACTTTCAGACGCTATCTCATCCTATCACAAACTGTCTCATTCTTCACTAATCATTAAGTAATATCAGTTTTGTTCGACAAAGTGCCATCACCAAATCAGTAGATGAATTCATGCTTCGAAGAATATTTAAACCAGTCGGTTCTATTACTTATACACGAACGCGTACGAAACTGCTGTCCCATCGGATTACAAGAAAAAAGAAATGAAATGTGCACCTGTTGTCGAAAACAGTTCAGTTAAAAAAATGCTATGAATGCAATTTTCAATGTTATAAACAACTTTGAAATAATTTAGCAACCGCGTCAAATGTTAAACAAAGTAGCCTAAATCCAAATCGTGACTCCCCTACTGGCTAGACGATTATCGGATAGATAACTTACAAAAAGCAACTTCACGACTATTTATTTTTATTACTAACCTGTTAATTTTTGGCAGTGACGTTTATTTCATAGTAACGTTTTTATAATAAATGATTTTTTAAACTACTAAATCAAAACTTAACTTGAACTTAAAACAGTACCAATCGTTAAATGGCAAAATGTTGCCAATTAACCGTGTTTCTCTTTAAAGTTTCTGGAACCCGGTCTTTTGGAGGGTTTCCACAGTGACAACAGGTTTACTACTGTCCAGATATGGGCATCATCTAAAGCGTAGGTACCCTTTAAAAATATGTAACCTAAACTGTAAAAGTAGAATATAATTTGGAATCGCTTAAGTTAGGAGTAGGCTACCAAATAAGGGCTGCTTAAAGATTTCCCCTTTTCAACAGTTTCAAATTGAATAGTTGGCGGACTTTGACTCGCCGCTAGATGGGTGTCGGGCGTCAGGTCGTCCACAAAGCTGCGTAATGCTTTCAGGGTAACATCGTGGATTAAGAGTGTCAAAAGATGTGCAGCAGTTTCACCATCGCGAACGCGCTCATAACCGGATTGCCTTGTTATCACTTATATTGAGCATTTTCAACCTTCTGAAACCACCACCAGTTTTAGAAGCAGAGGATAAATATTCCTTTTATGGAGGTGTTAGGTCCGTAGGATCGCTATTCCCTAATAGCTCGCCTTAAGCTGCCCTGCAGGCTGCATATATTCGTTACTTACATTCTGCATTCGATGGAATGCTTTTAGAATCATTTAAGTTTTAATTTTATTTATTTTATCATACATGATAACAATATAATATAACATGACAATTGTGTCACTGTAGTTAAAATAGATGCTTTTTATTTTATAATGATTTTATACGATGTAATAAAACATTTATTTTGACCTTCTCCTCCATTAGCCGTAAGACACACTGTACTGTACTCTACAGAAACAATACGTTTTTCTCCTGCACCAGATCAAAGAATACATGATAATTGACAAAACTTTACAATCGAACCAGCTATCTCCATACGAATTTGATCCCACAAACAAGCACACAAAAACTGATTTGCTGAGATTAAGTCTAATTTAATATTGGATCTAAAATATATTTTCATCGACTGTCATAATTACATTTTGTAATTGTAATAATTTGCTAAGGTTAACTATAGTTTAGTAGGCACTGTCTATAGTATTTCACTTGTTATAATCTACAGTGAGATAGGCGAAACCCCATTTATTAAACATCGTGTTTGTTAAACGGACGTCTGGCAGATGATTACGCAATTCATAATTAAAAACACAAACTAATCTCGATAGTGGCTCGTTTATTTGTATTTGCTACTTACAACTAAGAGGCGTGGCCTATTGTAATTACATCAGCAACCTTACAAGCTATTATATAAATAATTTCCTGTAATAAATCAAGATAAAACAAATTAGTGCATATTATAAAGCTTTTAATCTAAAATATTTTAATAAGCAAGTCCTTGAGTATTAAGCAAATAAGATCAAATATGTAACGATCTCGACTACATTAACAAATTGTGTTTTTTATATAGGTACTCTATATGTGTTGAGGCCATCGACGCGCAGTTCGGCAGCGTCTGTATGTAAACGCGAGTGTACACGAGATTTGTTGTAGGTTTGATTCCCACTCGGTCCACTCGCGGGAATGATTATATTTAAATTATTTTCATTTTTCCGCTCAAGAACAAAATACAGCGTTGAGATCCACCATTAAGAACATAATCTGCGGAAAATGAAGAACAGAATGCTTTGACTCTAAATTTATACTGACGAGGGAAAAACCATGAAGCTGCTATATACATATAAAGTATATGATTCAGAATTTAACTTCTAATTTTCTGTACATACTGACTCTACGTTCTGTTCTTTATCAGTATAAAGCTTGAGTTAAGATGACTCTACTTAGTTTTTGGTGATACGAAAACATACATAGGTACTAAAAAGCTAAAGAGCCTCTTTGTAACAACTTTATGTTATAAAAAAATAAAGAAAAAGTAACCCTCTGTACACGTCAATTTAATTTCAATGAAAATTGTTCAAAAGATCCTTTTATGTGCTTTTAAGTATATAGTACACGAGCAAAACAGGGCAGGCCGATAATTATTTATAAATATGTAATTTAAAACAGGTATACGATCTGTTTATTGCATTTGTATACTAATTTTATAAAATTACGTAGGTTGGTCTAAACACTGACAGACTTAATGTGACGACTGGCAACTTGTCTATATAAAACTCTTAAAACATTTTTTAAGTTTTCATAAAAGCTGTACAATAAAATAAGAAAAATATACTTTTTTCTATGAGTAAATGTCCAAAAAATATGTCAAAACATAAAAATTTACAACAATATTTTTCGATATTGAAAAATACTTTTTTAGAAAACCAATAACAAATTGACCAAAGCAGGATTCGAACTCGCGCCTCTTGGAAACCGTCGAAGCGGGCTCACTACAGCAAATGTCCTCCACATTAAGCTACATCTAAATTGTTATATACTTATTAACACTTGTTGTATAAATATTTTAAATACTATAATAATACAAATAACTTTTCTACACTTTACCGCTTGCAGTCAATTTCACAGGTGAATAGTAGGCGGTGGTCGACAGCAACGACTCGTTAAGATACTTATTCAATAAATCACGATGCTATATTTATTAATATTATTAACAAACTGTCATTATTAATAATACTATAGATTAGGATATGAATAAGCTGGAATATGGAACGAGGATTTGCTCTCATTAAAACAGTATTCAAATTAACGGATACATTAATTGTAATGGGTGTTAAATAATGCAATAGTCATTTTTCATAAAGTAATTATATTTATTGATTAAATGCTTAATTGTAATTTGACAATACACGTACATATAGATTAGATTTACAATAGATATGTAGCAATGGCGGAAGGTCCGGTTTACAAGAAACACGTACTTGGTATATGAATAAAGTATGACATATGGTTAATCTATACTTATATTATAAAGCTGGAGAGTTTGTTTGTTTGTTTGATCGCGCCGAACTCAGAAACTATAGTGTCTAATTATAATTTTTTTAAAGTTGAATTTATCGAGGGAGACCATAAAAAGTCACTTTATAACCAATAAGAACGGAGCGGATAGTCGTAGCGATGGAAAATACATTTCTTTTGTGACGCAGACAAAGTTGCATGGGTCTGATAGTTCATATATATTCAATCCGTTAGTTCATATACGAGTATATAAAATACTTCAAATCTAAATTCTAGTTAAAAGCTAGTTATATAAATTAATTTCTAAACAATTCATCAATTAAAAAAATATATAATTTTGTGAGGTAATTAGTAATTTGTGACACCCTTCTACTAATTTACATTTATACAAGACGTTTAATTTCATTCACGCTTATACATAAGCATAAGTATCTATAAACTTTCGCTTTTACACGGTTGCGTTCCGTCCATTGAGATCGGGTGCTTGCGTGTTAATTTATATAACATATCTAATTTTATTATAAGCTCATAACCACTAGCTATTACATTGAATTACTAAAACTTATTTATTTTTTCAGTTTCATAAAATAATGGGATATTTTTCATGCTAAATTAGTTTTCGAAAATTATTATTAAGTATACGAGTATATATAGACGGTGGATAACTTTTTCAGATTTTATCAAATTCGAACAAAAAATTGACTGAAATATGAACAAATAGCAAATGTCTTTCTTGCTCATATTTAATTTCACACTCATATTTATTTTCATTTTTTTATGACATTGAATTCTCAACACGTGTCAGATTATGTAGGATATTGGAGAACGAAGTAGACTAGACTCTCTCTGCGTACCTTGTTATGTCCGCGGTAATAAAGCGAAAATTATTGTTTTTTTTAAATATTTCCACACCTTGCGTGGGAATCGAACCCACAACCAGTCGCTTCACAGTCACACTTTATGCCACTGCGCCACGACTGGCCCCAAAGCGTAAAACATATTCCTTGAAATTTCGTCTGCATAGGTAAACCGCGGAGATAAGTTCCGTCTCCTAATAAGCAATTTCTAGCGAATATTCAAAAACACAGTGTAGTAGTAGGTACTTGGTTCTATGTAGGCACATAAACTAATAAAGCGTAAGGAAATATTGTGGGATGTGTAAAGAAAAAAAAATTATTCATTAAGATAACTTCAAGGATAACAGAAGGAAAATAATTACTAGAAATAAGTGAAAGGCAAGACCATAGCATATTTCCAGAAACGGACCTGCATCGATTACAGCGTAGGATATAAAACTACATTGTTTCCTAAAGTATAAAAAACTTATTATTTTTTATAAATATGTATGCGTATAGATTTTTTTCCCAGATGGCCAATCCCACATACCTATGCGGACTACCTATTCAGAGAGAACCTAATGTCAATATACTCCGTACTCCACTGTCCGCCCGAGATTGAGACATTGCGTATTGCGTGGCAGAACTCAAAACCGCGCTTTGTCTTAGGTACCAGAGCGAAGAACGAAAATTTTAATATAATTATTCCCCCCGAGTTGGAATCGAACCCACAACCTTCACGTTTCAGTCAAACGCTGTCCCACTATGCCTGTGCCGCGATGGCCTCTTTTTTTTACATTTTTTTTTAATAAATATGGCAAACTTTCATTCATCAACATTTGAATTTTTGCTCTCGAAAGCGTTTTATAAGAAAATAATGCAAATATGATTCTTAATTAAAGCAACATTAACAATTTCTACAATGATAAATGAAATATAACTAGGTGAAACATATACTAAAAAATTAACTAGGTGCATGTCGCGATACGGACATGTCAAAATCAACGTAAACATTAAACAATCTATCAACCATAATGGAATTTGGCTACGGCCTGCGTAGGTAGGTATATTACGCGCCATAAGAAATGGCTGCAATTGTGAAACGTTTGTTTTCTTTATATCTTTTTTATAACTCAAAAAAACGTTTAAATATTTAAAATGTAGATTCAAAACCACGCTATCTTGTATATTATTCTTTAAGCATAGAATAATTTTCGTCGTAGTTATCTTTGAACACCTCTATTTGTAACGTAAAGATCTGACTGGCTCTTCACAGAGATATCTGTATCTATTTCGCTAATTGCGTAAATAAAGTAATCCTTACAATATTACACACTATATCGTTTTATTAACAAAATAATTAATGACCATTAAAAATTTAGCAACCGTAGCATCTTCACGCTCTGTAAAGTGATAAATTTGAAACATCAGAATATGTATCACAATCAAATTAATTTTATTCGCCCATAGAAGTTTAAAGCCTTCGTTTAAACGTAATTGGGCTTTAGTTTTACCTTTTACTATTGCAAATTTTCATGCATTACTGCTATGCACTTTACAAACTATGGCATTACAATTTTCGACCCTCAATAACATCAAGTCTAATTCATTTCTCTCGTACAATTGCAAATAACCCTTAACTAACAAATATTAAGGTATATTTTACGTATGGTAGTAGCTATCGCATTGTTCTTGACTGGAAATAAAATATATGCGTGCACAGACTCTTTGATTTTTCGGTCTATTTATTTCTTAGTCATTATATAGAGTTAAAATTGTTTTCAATTGCTTCAGTATTAAATTTTTTGATGCATGAATACCTAAAATTGTCATTGAAACTATAACTTTACGCATATTCTTGTAAACATCGAAGGAAATATTTATTGCCAAATACGTTTGTAATACGAATTAATTACAATTAAGTACTAATTATTAAAATGACTATTATAAAACTGAAACGCGTCGATTTCGGACGGAAAGTGTGTGTCTCAACACTAGGTCTACTCTAGGTCTCAACACTAGGTCTACTCTGACTACAATGCCATACGGTAAAAGCGTTAAGGTGCCTTTTTTTTAAAATTGAAATGTTCAAATTTTTAAATATACATGCTATAAGGTAATGTCATTTTAAAGCAATCCGCATTTTGATTAATGTTTTTCCTCATGATATGATAACGACAGTATATTTTTACAATAAATCACCTTATCAATTATAATATTTATTACATGTCCAGATGACGTCCATGACTCCACAGGTAGAAATTTCAAGGATAATCTTAAAAAAAATGAGAACAAAAAAATGAATCTTATTTAACATTAAAAGATAAACTTACGCCTACATTTTATTTAAATTTACGATTCATTATATATTTTAAAAATGTATAATTATAACATTTGAGTAGTATTTCAGTATTGTAAATCTTTAGCATCTTGTGGGCCGAACAATAGTACTTGTGTAATGAACAAAAAAAAATGCTTCATTTTTCTGTAGACTTCTCAATTCTCAGCTTAAGAAATTAATATAATAATTCATAATTATTATTGTAACAAATGTCATACGGCTAACTGTAGAACGTAATGCTAGTTGACTAGTTCCCAGAATAAAACAAAGAGTTTTTACTATGTAAATGAGATATGTTGCACAAAAATTGTGTATACGCAAACTGGTTATAACATAATTAAAAAATCTTTCTTAACACCTAATTCAATATACCACGACACGTACTTGACCACAGTTTCGACACGCACTTGATGGAAGCCTTATAAATGGTAGCATATTTTATTGGACCGGAACAACATTAAATAAAAATAAAATATGTTTTATATATTTTATGCATTTAAATAAATTGTAACTATAATAATATTTTCATGCATATACTCTACATTTAAGAATCGGACGGAGAACGGAGTGACTTGACCCTTGGTTCTCTTGGAAAAGCGAAAATCTGCTTTTTTATTTTTTTTTATTTTGTATTTGACAAACGTTTCATTTTATACAATTAGGTAAAGGTGTTTGCTATTTATATTAAAAAGAAAATATTTGAAATCGTATCTAACGTGATTTTTGTTTACATCTTAAAATTCCGGAACAATATTAGTATAATAAATATATTTCTCATACCAGATACTCTTGAGCCTTGCTTAACATATCAAAAATCTATGGGTAAGTAACAAAGTCACTTAACCAGAACGCCTACAAGCCTGTAAAATAAGTCATGATTAGTGCCACATTACGATTTTGATACCGACTTACTCTTATATGCATGAAGATATAGTTTAAATACGGTCGTATAAATTCTATCACTGCGGAACTCATATTTACTTTTATAACTTTACAGGAAAGCAAAAAAATTGTATCCGTTAATTTAGCTGAGCCAATATACGCTGTGCGACCACAGTTATTTTTCTCAAATATCTGTGGTTGGCTCATTTTCTTTATTTTGTATAGCCAACCGATGTGTTTTGCTTTAATTCTCTATCGATTGATATCCGTAACTTAAAGAAGCCAATTTTAAGTTACGCGACGTTATGTAAATTGAACTAACTTAAGACCCGAAATTGAAAATTACTGCAAATAAAGGGTAATATGTAGCAATATATAGAAGTATAATTTCTAATCTTAAATTTATAGATCTATTAAAATAACAAATATGATTATTACATTATACCGCCACTCATAAAGTATGACATAAATTTTATTACATACATGTCCAATTGAGCCTCATTTTCTGTAGTAGGGTACAATTGTCTCCGAACTACATCTAGCTGTCTATCAGTATGACTCAATAGACAAACAGCCATCAAACATACCTTATACCATTCACTTGTAATTTGGAATACCGACGTTACTAAGCTAAGACCTAAAACCGCCATAGAAATGACACGAAAAGTATTGTAAGTAAATAAACTTAAAGTACTGTAAGTACTGTAAGTGAATAAACTTAATTTATTAGACAGATTAGTAAATTTCTAAAACTTTTTTGAGATGAAATTAAAACGACTTTGCTAACATTGTCAGCATGACAATTACTTTCAAAATTCTTCTAAATTTACTATTATGTGATACACCTTTTCGAATTTGACATTTACGCTTTTACTTACACAAATCTTTTGAAAAGAAATTTTCGGATTTTCTTACATTGTAGTTAGGGAAAACTTGGTGTCTATACACTCCGTTTTCCACTTGACACAGAAACCAAATTCAACTAAGTTATCTGTGGCAACAATACGACACTTCTAAAAACATTTGCCATATATCCTACAACGTGCTTGTCACAGGAATAGAATCCCAATGTCCGGGAGTTGTGAGCTATAAGTCGGTTTGGCAAATAAATTATTTATTGGGCGTCTCAAATGTTGTGCAATCTAATAAGACAAGCCCCAATTAGTTTTGATTTCACAAATACATAACACTTCTTGTTCGATATAATCATACATTACAAGTGATAATTATATACAAATATATTTTATACCTCTAGGCTATTTTCCTTGGCCGGTCAAAAAATAATGCATTAGTAAGACATTATTCCAAACGTGTTCTAAATAACAAGTAATTTTACTTAAGGTTTTAATATTTAACTATGCTACACGTTTAGTATGTACCCATAGATTAGCTTCATAAAAATAAGAAAGTAACGCGGACAGAATCTCAGGATAAGAAACAGTTACCGTTTATATTGACAATAAGTGCAAAATTATTTTAAATATTTTTACTTAATAACTTAACAAAAAATACCATTTTTTAACACAAGGTGTGTTACAATCTTTTTTTTGTTTGATATACTCGTATGTACCTTTTATCAATTACTATATGTTTGATATATGTACTTTCGTATAAAGTGCCATGAGTGTTCCTATGGTACGCATATTTTACACGTTAACGAGGACTCTAGTATGGATAAAACGTTTAATTCACAAAAACATATTCATTATACACATACCTACATCATGAAGCTAGAATTCTTAAGCGCAAGCCGGTAGCAAACACACAGACAACAACTTCGACACGAAGGCGTGTTTTTCAGAGTAATCTCACTGAAATCGTAATTCCCAAACTGGTCGCGCAGCATGCCACGGCTCTATAGGAACCTTTATTTGTCTATTATTAAAGTGACAAGTTGTTTATTATAGTATTGCTTGCCTTGCCAGAACTGGAAATTGAAATGTTTATAAAATATTTCACAACATTTGGAAAGTGTATATAACACATAACTCTATGTATTTTTTTGAGTAACGCCTCGTTCCGGCATCCCACGGAAGCTTTATTCTTTAACATAGTAAATAATTACATATGTAACCTTCTTCTAGAGTCTTATGTCCCTGATTAGCGATAAAAAGATATGATTATTATAGGTAACAAGGCAATTATCTTTATATCTATTTGTAATAGTTATTATTTCACAACATCTTTTGCGTGGAATTTGTGACATTCACCGAAATATTTTCATTTAACCAAGCTTAAGGTTAAGCATTCGACTTTCTACAGCCAGAAGTGTTGGCAGTGCATTGTTATGTTGATTGATGAGCTAGAGCATTGCAATAAACATAATATTGTTATAAATAGATTACCTATTCCTAATAAAGTAGTATATGTATTTGCAATTTATAGCTTAATTTGTATATATAAAATAATAACACCTTATAAATGTATTATAATAAATATTTTATATTTTATAATTATTTTTATTCTTATAAATTTTTTGCTCAGTATTTACCACTTACAAAATATTAGATTTTTAATTTAAGCTCGTGACAAAATCTATATCTTTCCCACCAATACGTTTTTCTGGCGGATTTCCTTGTATATCGGAATTACACGTTGTACTTTCGCCATATATTAAATATGAAATTTTTCTTTGCTAAATACATACTGCCTCACGACTCACGATTGTTTTCTGTTATGTCCGTTTTTAAATATAAGGAAACTACCGTAAATTATAAAAACCTTAAGATTAATAATTATAGGTCAGCGTCTGTTAATTTAAAGGACGTAAGAAAATATGAGCAATATGCAATCAAATAATTTCACGTCGTCAGTCAATTAAAGATACATTACACACGACATATAGGAGAGTCCTATAATCTGCTTTAATCTAAAGATTAGTTTACTAGTGATATTGCTTACTGGTTTGAAGGTTTTATTTATGTAAGAATTCCAAATACGGTAAATGGGAATTTCAACGATTTTGAACAATGTATAATTATATTGTTATGACATTACCTAAAACTTGATTTATTTAAAAATAAAATCTTATTTTCTTTTACAGCTTTATGCGTTTTCAGGCACAACAGGGCATTCAGAAAGAACCTAGTGCTAAGACTCTCCGTTCTCCACTTTCTGCCCAAAATCTAGATTTTGTTATGTGGCAGAACTTAATGCCGCGCTTTGTCTTCGGTACCAGAGCGAAGATATTGAAATATATAATCATTCCCCCGAGTCGAAATCGAACCCGCAAGTATTTACAGCCAGACACTGCCCAACTGCATCACAATAACTTCTAAAACAAATTTCAGCTTAGGGCTGGCATTTCATCTATTCAAAAAGACATTGCTTAAATCAATGTAATAAAATTCTTGTAGGAGGTTAAACACCTCGAGAACAAATATCAATAATAATTTACAATTAAGAGGGAAGTATGACAGGTTAGTTATGACAAATCAGTAAAAGGTGATGAAGTGACGCACTTTGTATGAATGCATATCCTCAAATGACTAAATTATTTTTGAGTTTCGTATTTCAAGCTTCAATTTTTTATGTATAAAAGTATTTCGGATAATTAATTTCTCGAATATTCCCCCAGTATGCGTATATCGTACTCTACATCGTCCTTGTCACAAGGAACTCCGTTTCCGCGTAACAATCAAATAAATCATAAATCTATTTGGTCAACTTATTTTATACGGGTATTTTATTTACGACGTTTTGCCATTTTTGCAATAAAGAAATGTTTTTATAAAGAAATGTTTTTTTATTAATAAATTTAATTATCAATGCTTTTGACAGGTGCATCAAAATTTATACATAAGCATTAACAATATATTGGCAGTAGAACGAGAGCCTAGTACCAGTACCAGTTTTCACCCGGAACATTGCATCTTCAGTGATAGAGTTAAATTTCATGTTTTGTTTTAAGTATCAGAGCTGAAAATCTTTAAAAATCGATCTTCACCGAGTAATAATTGGACCCACTACCACACGCATTTACAATCAGAGGCTATTCCACTGTCAGTCTTAAATAGCTTGTTATTTCTATTTTGAATTTTGTAATACAGAAATAGTAACAACTGAAACACTTGCTGTATACTTACATTTATATTATACAGTGTATTTGTTAAAGAAAAAAAAAAAAAAACGGAAATAAAATGCAGTGCAATTTATGATTTTCTACATTTCACCATCATAATTATTAAAAATCGGTCAATATCTTATGTAATTGAACGGTTTTGAAACCGATCACCCATGACGTTTAAGGATAAACTGAATATTCACCCAAGCAGCACCACAATGACAATGATAGAAACTGACATATGATAAGTATTATAAGTGGTTCGTAGTATATTTTTTTTATTTCCAAAAGATTTTTTTTTTAATGGAGCTACGTAAAAATGTTATTAACATTACCAGGAATTGCGTTTTTAATAATATTTCATTGAATAAAAATCTAACAGTTATTTTTTAGCTTCACCCTTTTTCGCATAGAAGATAGGCAGAGAGATCTACAGTTAAGATTCTCGTTTTCAGTTTTCCGCTTTAATCCGAACTTATGCTTGTTGAGTGGTGGAACTCAACGCCGCGTTTTGTCTTGTCACAAGAGTGGAATTTTAGTTGAGTGGGACCCAACCCACAGCCATTGTGTATAAAATCACATGCCTTTACGATGGCCTGTTTATATTTCTCTTTACTTATTTATATTAAATTTAAATTTCATAAATAATCTTAGTAAAAGATTAATTTATTTTTTATGCTCTAATGCAATCTTTGTCTACCGTAAAATTAGCAAACCTACTGTTTTACAAAGTAAACTATGTTAAATAAATTAATATTTAAATTTTCCGTACAAAATGTCATTTTTAATACAAAAATTATTTCTGATTTCATCACGTACGTAAGTATACATTTATAAAACAAAGTCTACAATGTTTTATATATGAGTTACAAATTACTATATTACGATTCACTTATTCATTTGCTACAGATGTCACAGCAGTCATCGTATTTGAAATAACTCAAGATTATAAATTATATTGCATTAATCATAAAAGGAGCATTCTAACTTGTGACTTAAAACAATGCAATTCTTAAAATTATACTACACCGAAACAGGCAGCTTATCGTCATATAAGTTTTGAAAAAGGCAAAAGTCTCTTTCAAAACTTATGTGACGGTAAGCGAGAAAAAAAAGAAGTATGTTTAGTAGAGATAGAATATATGACATGAATGTAAAAAGGCTTATTGCTGCCGGTAACGTTGACGATGCTCTGATGCGACAGCAGAACGTGAGCATAGCTGCGTGTTTAGCTGTGCACAATGCGTTGCTAGTACAGCTGATGCCTACGGTGCAATACGGCAGTGCAACGTGGATATTTCAGTAGAAAAACTATCCCTTCGTATGATGTGAGGAGTCAGCTTAACTGATCGAATTCGCAATGAAGATATACACAGAATAGCAGGTTTTACCGAAAATATTATAGTAAGAATAAAGAAGAACATAACATAGTTTAGGCACGTCGAGATAATGAGTAATGAAAAAATAATAAGAAAGATATATGAAGCAAAGGTGAGCGGTAAGAGAGGCAGGAGGAGACCTCAGTTGACCTTCGAGAAAACAATGTCGATGATCACATAAAAAACATGAGAACACGGAGGGCGTGTATAAACATATTGATGATAGTGGACGAGGCGAAAGAAGTATGCAGGGACGATTCGATGGGCAGAGGTTTTACTCCGCGAGGGATAATACGAAATTAAAAACATATAACGTGGAATGCTGTGAGGCAGAAAGCTAGGAAGGCGTTTCTATTTATAAAACTTAAATGACTATATTATATTGAAAATAATCGCAGAGTTTCAATTTGAACTTGCACTTAATTCACTCCAATGTAAGCAAAAGGAAATAAGCATAACATTTTAAAAATAGACTTCATAGTTAATTTTAATGTTCTCGTGTATTGTCTTGTAAGAATGCCGTAACACTCGCATTGAGCTTTCATAACAAAATTCCACCTGTAATATTTTAAGCATATGCACCAAGTTAGGCAAACGATCCTATTCTATAACGACGTACATATATGTGTAACGAGCTGCGCAAGCAACTAGTGCATTAAACCGGTGTTATCGCATTGTGTACTTAACCTTGCACAGTGTCGGTCCGCAGGGCCCTTTCACCTAGCTTCTGGATATTTCGACAGATCCTCATGATACAAAATTTAATTGATAAATATTAACATCACTTATGTATTTTTAAACGAAACAAAAACCAAATGAGAATATTCGAAATAATCTTGTAGTTATGATTATATGATAATTTGCATATCTTATTAAATCATGCTTTTATAAATTAAGAGCCTTTATTACTGTTTGTATTCGTGAGTAGATCAAGTTTTTTTAAGATCATAGCTAACAGTCTTAAGAAAATTTATTTATAATAGGTATATTCAGATAATGTCTTATTAAGACATCCAGAAGTAATAAGAAAGAAGGGAATTGAAATATAATATTTATCACAAAACGGCCAGTAAATCATACAACCGACGTTGCATTTTGTAAAAAATATACATATATTTTTTTTTATTTAAAACTATTACAATTGAAACAGTATTTCATACAAGTAAATTAAATTATTCTATAAAAGTATTTTATAATCCTGCGTTTATTTATGTATAGCATGTATCGTTACTATTTTCATGTAATGTGTGTTATTAGAAAAGAAAAGATCGTTTTGAAAGATTTGTATCTTTTACTTTAGAACTAGATGTATTAAAGAGTAGAGACAGTTGAAGGAAATATTTTAAATATAAACATTCCACAAATTTTATTTGAATACATGTATTAATTTGCTAGTTTCAATTTAGACTACAGCGTATCTGTCATATAATAGTATTCGGTGCCAATAATAATTAACTATAGTATAAAGTGATTATTTTATAAAGTTATAAATAATACCTGGAAACGCGTTGAATTCTAATGTATGTACGTTTTAGCAATGCTAGTTAGTAAATATAGCAATAATTTCTTAGATTTATAATTTCTTATAAATAATTATTGCTTTATCTTTTTGTCTGCAATTTATTTAATTCATAACGTACATTTTTTACTTATATAAATACTTTATGTTGTTTATATCTTAATTACGGACATAAAACTTTTACAGCCTCGTCGTATTTGATAACCTATGATACCTAGATCGATATCGCCGCATATCAGTGCGTTAGTCATAATAAAAGATAATATGATTATTATCAATCAGTTCTTTGATTAATAATTAATTTATCCAAGAATTCATAATATTATTTGAAATATGATTGAAGGTATTTGTTGTAAATTGAGATTTTAGAGCAAAAGTTGTTTGTTGTATGTCCAAAAGTTAATTTTCAAGGAACTCTTTAAAATTATGAATATCGACATTTTTTATATTCTTTTCACTTAATTTATAATTAAAAAGAGTTACTTAAATATGTGCCTCATAGAGCTATTATATAAGTACATTTTTTTAGCTTCACGCTGTATCCCGCACACAGCAGGGTAGGCAAAGGGAACCTAGTGTTAAGACGCTCCATTCTCCACTTTCCGCCGAATTTTGAAGGCATGGCGTGTTAAGTGGCGGAACTTAACGCCTCATTTTGACATAAGAGCGAAGAAAATGAAAACATAAGAACCTACAACCAGTCGTTTAAAGTCACACCTCTGTGCCACTGCGCCATGACTTGCCCCTGGTATATAAGTACATGAAAGGACATATCACATAAACATGACAATGGTTTATTGACAAAAATTCTTATCTACCTAATGTACGTTTTTTATACACAAAGTAATTATTATCTACCAATTTATCTTAAAACTAATTCTCTTGTCAAACTGAATTGAAAAATATTATAAATTGTTCAATAAACATGTCAGTAAGAATGACGGAACCTTTTGTTAATAATTACCATACATTGCGAAACTCTTGTCACGTCTAATTGTTAATAGGCAAACTATTTTTAAAAAGGTTGTATTTTTTTTGTAACAATAATATTTTAAAGTTTATATTTTAAAGTTTGGTGACGTATTTAAATTGTAATTTTACAAACTTATATTCAGATTATCTTGTCTCTGTGTCCGCTTTTTGCCAAAATAAAGTGGAACCTTTGAATCACTTAAAACTCATGTATAATCTTCCGGACCCGTAAATCCTTATACACCATAATTGTAGTTTTAAAATACAATATGGTTACCGCAATAAAATAGTGGATAACATGTTGTGGTACAACACCTTTAACATCCATATTATTAAATGAATACTGCAATTTATGAAAAAATATTAAGGTCCAAGAAAGCAACTGTTACAAAATGGAAAATGAAAACATGTTTAAATGTTTTTGTATATTTTTTTGTACTACTTTCCATTTCATACAATAAGAAAAATACGCCAATATTTATGAGATAATTTAAGTAAAGTACAAAATATTTCATCCCACGATCTTGAATCTATGTGCCTTTGTAAATATTTGCCCTCTAAATTATACAGATGAGTATATTAATGCGTCTAAGAGTAGTATAATGTGACCTTTTTTAACCATTGTACCTATGTACTTGAGATCAACACTGGAGATTATAACACTATTTACAATACAATTAATATCATATCAGTCATATTATTTTAGATTCTTTTTCTTTTCATACTTCGCTCCAAATCTTGCACAAAATTTTAAAGACTGAGTGCTTAATGATAGCACTCACCGCATTTTTTAAATCATTTTTAAATATAAACATAAGTCTTATTTTTTGCATCAACATTTTATCTAAAGAAACTTATTGTCATTGTTGAGTTTTTGTTGACGCAGTCTAGTAGAAGTTTTTTTAAATCTATCGCGATTAAATATTTCTTGTCAAAAGATTTTACAAAATGCAGATGCGATTGACTTACATTCTTTCGGCATACATTAAAATTAAAAAAAAACTATTACAATAAATTTTATTATGTATAAAAAAAATAATGGAATTTATTTTACAATTTTTATAAAAGTAGTCGTGGTGCAGTGAGGTACTGACTGTAAACGCCATCGTTGTGAGTTCAATTCACACCAAGCAGAATGATCATGGTACCTATATAGGATTAAGCATGGCGTTGAGTTCTGCCAATCAACACGAGACGTTCAGATATTGGTTGGAAAGTGAACGATCGAGTGTCTTTGCACTAGGTATTCCCCGCCTAGGAAAAGGCGTAAAGGTGTAATACTACATCAGTAAAATAAATGTCATAGTAATTTCAGTCAACAAAATTATTGCAATTTATGTATTTATTAAATATATAAATTTAAACTAACATTATTTGTATATTTATCTGTTAATATTTGCAGTTAAATACATGCAAGGATGGATTCAATATTTGAATCACTTCACGCTAAGCTGCAACTGGTATTATTGGTCCTAATGCTATTTAATTAGCTCTTGGCTATAATGTAAGGTGTTCTATAAATCAAAACAACTAGACAACTATCCTCATACTTATACTGCCCTTCCTTGCTGATTTACAAATTTTAAATAATTGGCATAATAAAACCAGGTCAAATAACCAGTAATTATGAGTATAAGTGTTGCGTTTCCTACTACTCAATGATTTAAGATCTCAACTGCCTTCTTAATCGTAATATATTAACACTACACACTTGTAACTAGCCTTTACTATATAATTATATAGAACTTGTGTTTATTTAAAACGTTGCTTTAGTTTGCGTATTTTTCGCAGCTGAATTGAAAATTAATGTAAAGAAAAAGAGCAATGGTAACTAAGTACTTCTATTCTTTGTAACTTTAGTAGAAGGCTAATCAATTTACACACAATTAGAACTAAAATCACGATAGAAAACATTATATTTGGCCAGAGGCATGGACAATTAAATTTGATTAAGAATCAAGTACCTGTTATTATATGAATGTCGACATTTACATACGATATTTTTAAGTGTCTTAATGGTTCGCTAAATAGGTACATGTAGATCAACCTATGTTTTGTTAACATAAATAAATAAGAAAGAAACATTGTATTGTGTACCACTTAGCATTTCAAATATACTATGATTAATTATATATCATAATCTAAGAGATTTTTTTCATTTGCTATAAAAACATTAATGCGCCGAAATAAATTAACGAAATGATGTGTGCCGAATATAGTGTCTTAATACTAGGTTCCCTCTGCCTACCCTGTTGTGTGGGATACAGCGTGGAGCTAAAAAAAGCAATCTTGTATACAATCCTGCCTGCATCTGCCTGAAAAAACAAATTGAGAATCAACGTAAAGGCATTCGTTCTGACTTTCAAGAAAGGTTTAATCCTTTTTTGTAAGTTTTTAACGCGTTATTCAGGCAATGTTGTAGGAAACAATAGCAAAACAAATAATAGGAACTTATTTTTTGGCGTCACGCTACTATCATATTTTTCACATATAGGTTCATATGAAGATTAACGTTAGGTATCAAAGACTTAAGATACTCTATTATCCGCTATCTGCTATTTTTAAGAAAACTGCATTGCATGGATATTTTTATTACGCGAGTAGTTTTCTTTGCTTTCGTAATTTTTAAAAATTTTACTGGTTTTAAATATAACCACATATAAAAGCAATATTTTCTCAATTAGAAAGATTTCCACACAATTAACTATGAAATACAAATTAGTTGACTAACGAAATACTTTTCAACGCTTATTTCATTTAATGTATCTACGCATAGGTGCAATATCGTAATATCCTCCGATGTTTTAGAGATAGAGGCATCCTTGTATATTTTCGATTGCAAGAGGCTCCATTTGCACTGTAATGTGTTGTTTGATAACGAATAATACAGAAAAATTATTTAATTCTTGTGTAATATTAGTTTGTTGTTTATTTTTAAATTATTTTTTTTTACGTGGTAATCAATTAATTAATCGAAATGAGAACAACAACAATATCTACAAAGAGGCGTAACATTTTTTTATTATTATGCTTCTTTTAGAGGCTAGTGCTAAGATACTTCGTTCCCCACTTTCCGCCGAATTCGGAGGCATTGCGTGTTAGGTGACGGAACTTAACGCCGCACTTTGCCTCGACAAAGCGAAGAAAATAGAAATTTTAAGTGATTTCACTCCTCGACTGGGAATCGAACCGACAACCAGTCGCTTTACAGTCACCCTTTGTACCTCTGCACCACGACTGGCCCCAATTTTATTTTTAATGTAAGTATCATATAAAATATTGGCTTTCTGCATTTACTGCTCTTACTTATATAAAAAGTTTTCTTCACATATATTTATATAATTAATTATCTATAACAAATCGCTTATGACTACTTAGCTCTTGCAAGTGATCTGTTTTCATTTCACGCGTCTGCCTCATGTCGGAAGCGTAAAGAAACGTTTTTCTTACTATTTTAGACATAAATACATTATATGGCAAATTTGGGCAATTATATATAAAAGCGGTCATCAGGGCATAGTTGGACTTCGTCTCTATTATCACTGTAAACGCGATGGTTGTAGATTGGATTTACCCCGATTAAGGTATAAATATATAAACTAGGGGGAGGAAGTGAAAAATAGTTTTACAATAAATATTCTTTTGGGTACACCCATGTAACATGACTATATATTTTTTTCTTTTTTTTTTCTTTTTTTTTGTTTAGCTTCACGTTGTATCCCGCACACAGCAGGGTAGGCAGAGGGAACCTAGTGTTAAAGTAACCTAAAGACACTCCGTTCCCCACTTTCCGCCGAATTCGGAGGCTTGCGTGTTACGTGGCGGAACTTAACGCCGCGCTTTATTTACGTCGACACCAGAGCGAAGAAAATGGAAATATAATTTCCACTCCTCGAGTGGGAATCGAACACACAACCAGTCGTTTACAGTCACACGCTTGTGCCACTGGGCCACGACTGGCCACAATATTACGACGAATCACAACACAATATTATCACGAATGGCCGACTATATCTTTCCTTCTGTCATTTAAATATAGACTAACATGCATGTTAAATAACGTTAATTCTTTAAAAGGACTTAAAAAGAGTTTATTTCTTAAATAAAGAGTGATATCAACAAACATTAGTAAGACAACTTTTGCGGCCGTCTGCTGAGCACTGTAATTGTCTGCGAAAGCTATTATTCGCCAGAACTCAATCTTCTAATTCCTTGCCTCATATAATAGTTAATACCATTTATAGCAATACAGAATACAACATCAGATACACGTAATTTATAATCATATTTGTAATATTTCATAACATAAAATATTTTTCGATTAACAGTTGTCACAACTTTCCTTTTGTTGGAAACAATTGCTCAATAAATCGTTCTAGATCTGATTAAGTATTTAGTTCAGTTAGAATACTTCCGCGAAAAGTATTTTTAATTTATCGATTGAGCTAGTTGGGCAAAAAATGTTATTTATTGTATTAAAATCTACTTTATCCTAACCTTGACCTTTATCATAGTTTTAATATTTTAATTTGAGCATTGAAGCTGTGTAGGTAGTACATCAACAATACAAAAAAAGTTAATGTTTTATTAAAATTCAAATGCTATATTACCTAATTACTTTAATTAATACCTTTACAACTTTAATCAATACCTTTTTAATAGTGTCAAAACCCTCCGTTCTCCACTTGCCACCCAATATTCAAACGTTGACTCAATAGCGCATTCTATTGCAGCGGGACAACGCCTGTAAACGACTGTTATTGGTTTGATTCCTACACGATGAAATGGTTATATTTAAGCTGTCTTTACCTTTTCCCGTCTGGTAACACAAAGCGGGACATTGAATTCATACAGACATTCAATATGCAATATCTCGAATTCGAGTGGAAGCGGAGAACGGAGAGTCCTTAGGTTATTTTTGCCTGATAAAAGAAAATAGAAGCAATAGTTAGGAAAAGCTGATGTGGAAATCTAAAGAGAAGTTTTTATAACTTTCAATGTCAATAGGGTAAAACTAGGTAAAACGCCCCAATTGACAAAACGCCCCACAGCCATAGCAGGCACATTAAGAAAGTTAGATGATACACGTATTGCACGGAGAGTAGCCATAAGTTGATAAACAACATAGCTAATGTGCACGTGTGGTTTATTACGCGCCGTTAAAAAATATTAATAAATTTAGTGTTTCAGTGAAGTTACAATTTGTGGTAAGTTGCAAACATTTTTTTATATTTTAATACTCATTAAATTTAAGTTAAATTGATATTAACTGTTGAAAATACACATAAATACACTTTATTATAAATGTTCGTTAAACGTGATAACTTTGAAATTGAGGCTTTTTGCTTGATAGGGCGTTTTAAAAAGCAAAATTTGCAATACGCCCCACCGCATGTTTTTTAAAATGCCCCCGTACCGAAATTACATAGATACCAATTTATATTGTATTTTAATTACAGAGTATGTCTCTTAAATATAAACGCAAGACTCTTCTAGCTTCTTGGAGGCAATGCGATCTGTATGAAGTAAAAAAATGGGAGAGAATGAAGCTTCAAAGCACTTCAAAGTTCCATCTTTGGGAAAGTCCATATCCGAACCTTAAAACTGTTCGGATATGGACATAAATAAAAGCGTTGAATGTACAGAAAATTACTACATAACAAAGTCTCCTGAAGACTGGATTCAAGTTTGACACGTTCAGGGTACCACGTTTGTATAACAACTATGCAGAAAGCTGAGAGAGAAGCTGTTAAAAGCAGCAAGATTTGATTTTATTCTATTCAACTATTTTATGATGATTTTAATTTGGTTTATGTCAAAGTTAATTGAAAAGACTGTTATGTTAATCATTAATTTAGAAGACTGGTGTTTTTTATTGTTACAACTTTTCTTTTAATTAATTACTTACAAATGAAAATATTTTTTTTTTATTTAGAGTTTTTAAGAACTTTTAAGTCTTGCCTTACATATGTGTTATGTTTGTAAGTTATTAAACTATTGATATATTGTGTTTTTTTACGTTTTGGATAAAATTTAGGTATGGACATATATGAGGACATTTTAAATTGCATGGGGCATTTTATAATACAAAACGAGGCGTATTAGGTAACATGTACCTGATAAAACGCCCCACTCCATGTCTGCAAAAAATTGAAATAGATCTTTAACCATCGTTCCAATTACATTAAGGTTTTGTAAAATTATTGTTAACGAACCAATTAACGTCCAGGAATAAAAGAAATAATTAAATCAATGATTATTTGGGTTTTATTGAAGGTTAAAAAAAAGTGGGGCGTATTACCAAGTTTTACCCTATGGCATATAGGAGCTGTAAATCATACAATTCTGAAGTCAATGCAAACGGATTTATGGGCAAAACGGAATCATTAATCTTTAAATTGAATTAGTATATATTTTAATTTTTAGTAAAAAAATCAGTTTTCCATTTTCCACCCAAAACTGAGATATTGATAAGTTGCGGAACTCAGAGTTTTTAATAGGTATCAGAGTGGAGCATTTCTCCATGTGTAATGGGTTCCCACATGTAAAATGGAATCGAACCCACAAACATCGCCTTTATACACTGTGAATGTGTTGTGAATTTAATTATTAAATCAAATTATATTTTTCATTTTAAAATTAACAATTAAATTTAAGCGCATTTCAAGTATGTAGCAACTGTTGCTACGGTAAATGACTTCTCAATAGACTTCCTACGATACTGGGTTACTCTGCATGCATCTATTGAACTGTTATTTTATCCTGGTCAGTTTATATAATTTATATACCTTTTGTTTGTAAAATCTATTACATTTAATATATAAATCGCAATTCTATATTTCTAAGGCACGTCACTACATCTGTCTATTGTCATAGCAGCTTCGTGCTTTTTCCCTCAGAGCGGTATAGCTGAAATCGAGACATTGCGTGTTGAGTGGCGGAACTCAACGCCGCTCCTTCTCTTTGCTAAAAGACTGATTAAATGCAAATTGAAATATAATCATTTTCACATGTGTCGAGTGACGTGTGGGAATCGAACCCCCAACCATCGTGTTTACAATCAAACTTTGTTTGTTGTTGTATTTTCATAAAGATGAAATTTGAGTTGGGCTAAGGATATTATAAATAAATAAAAGGTAATCCACAAGGTCGGTGTTTAACACAACTCCTGCCAACAAAAACACAAGTAGGTGCAAAAATGAATAATTCACTAGGACACTCAATCAGTCGTACTCGGTAAATATATTAGATGTAATAAAAAGTAATAATAATTGTTGTTGTACATAATAATGATCATAAGGCCATCGCGACGCAGTGGGACAGTGTTTGACTGTAAACACATTGGTTGCGAGTGCGATCCCCACTCGAGGTATTTATTATACCTACTTCTAACTAGCGACGCGCACGCGGGATCATGTTCGTAAATTGAAATGTCATAGTACAGCAATTTTGTCGATCAAAATGTACGTTGTAGTATTTTTTATTTATAAATCTATTGAAACAAAATGAATACAATGAAAAGCGAAGATTATTAAAATTTAATAAATAGTCTTGACTACACGTGCACAAACGCATAGACAAATAGAAAAAAATGGATATTTTTTTCCGCTGTATTACATTTATAAATGCCCCAATAAAAATATCTTTCTTATATATCTTACATGTCAGCGATCAGTATCGAGTGTTTTATATGTATAGATTATTTTCATTTTCCTCCTGAAGATACGTGTCACATCTCTCTGCTTATTCTAAAGAAATTACTAGTTACGAAGTTAAAATAAAATTTGGTTATTATACGATTTAAAACATTTTCTTTACCTTTAAATTATTTAAACATTTCAAGACATATCCTAATTAATATGATTTTCTATGATTAGTTATATTACTTTTAATGAGGTGGACTAGATCATATTTTGCAACTAAAATGTCAATGTTAAATATAAACTGACAGTGTCTAATGACATAAAGATTACGAATACTTACTTATTTCGTTGAAACAAAAAAATGCATGTTATATTTAAATGTCAAATTCACGAGACACTAAAATTTATCTGAAGGTACATAAGTGGTCAACAAACAACAATAAGGTGGGACGAAGACACAAACTTATAACTAGAACAAAATCAACAGGCTGTCGTGGTGCAGTTGGACAGATTCTTACTGTAAACACTATAGGTTCAATTCCTATTCGGGAGAATGAATATATATTATTTTTATTTCTCCGCTGTGGTTCCTAAAATAAAGCGCAATAAGATAATATCTGGGTTGTGGGTGAAAAGTGGAGAACGGATTTTCATGATACTAAATTTTCTCTGACTACAGTTCTATGCGGAAAAAGTGTGAAACTGTTGTAACAAAATCAAAACTTTATTATTCATGTAATATATTGGACTCCATGTACTAGAGAAAGCGTAGCCAACGCCTTTTCTACAAAAATATACGTATATATATATATATATATATATATATATATATATATATATATATATATATATATATATATATATATATATATGCAGAAAAGGCGTTGGCTACGCTTTTATATATATATATATATATATATATATATATATATATATATATATATATATATATATATATATATATATATATATATATATATATATATGTATTATATTGTCTGTTCATTCAACGAAGGAGATTTGTTAACACGTTGAAGATTTGATATACTTATAAATAAACAAATCAGTTACGTATTGTCTATGTAATAGGACTCACACGGCCTTTTTGCAAATTATTCGATTAGGAATCCTAGATGTTCAATATATTTTTGAGGGCCTGCCTGCCTTCACAAAAATTCCATGCTTGGCCCCTGTTATGTATATTTAATACAAAATTTTACACGTCTTTTCTACTTATTACACATATTGTAATTAGTCGACATTCTTAGGTCGCGTGGTCTACGCTCCAATGCACCCCGGAGTTGCATTAATTGGTTTAAACTATCATCAAGTGTTGCAGTGTAATCAGTTTCCGTTTTCAATACAAACAGAAAGGTGAAGTGATGGATATTGACAGTTTTGTTTTTACTTTTTCGGTTTATGTCCTCCATATTGTATTACAGAAGAATATTGTATTTTGTTAGTAAAATAAAATATATAGGAAAGAAAAATTATCTTTTATATTGAAAAATACTTGATTTTTTAACTTTTAGCAATATTAAAGTGAAAAATAACTTATAGACATAAGCAAAGATCTATAAAAAATATAGCCTAATAAGTAAAATACGCTTAATGCTTTGAAGTCAGAACCTATAAAAAATAATTCTACTCAAAAATATGGAATTATATGCTGGATGTCGAAGTCGAAGGAGGCAATTTGTGTAACCAGACCGAGGTAATCTACGTATGTCTACTATTTAAATAAATATTCACATTTGAAATTCGCATTTATAAGTAACTATCATCATACTCAGTCAGTCAAAAATATCGCGTCAGTCAATAATGTCAAATTCCCAGACAAGAAAAGCAAAATAATTTTTAGTGTAAACACTTGCCAGATATCCCAAACGATATAAAAAAATCAGTATCTAAGTAATTAAATTTATTAATAAAATAACTTTTCTCTTATTTCCGCGTGGCGAGGTAGTCAGAAAAGACCGAGTGTCAAGATGGTTCGACGAGTTCTCCATTTTTTGACCAAAATCGAGACATTTTGAGGATGTTGACTGGCGAAACCAAACGCCGCGCTTTGTTTTATGCACCATAGCGAAGACAGGACAATAATTTAAATTTATTAATCGTCCATTAATATAATTAAGCTTTATAATGACTAATTTTATGAAGCCTACAAAAACTAATATATCATATCTTATTAACATCAATGCATTCGTGACATAAATCACACAAAGCGACAAATATGTAATTTGTGACAGATATACTAGCGACCGCTGTAATTATATTTTCAATCAGTTCAAATCAATATGTATGAAATCGACGGAATGGTATTTATGTAATTATTATGTCTATATTTACGAACTGAGACAGCTAAATAAAAAGGCTTGTACGCAATAATGACAATGCGTTTATCGTAATTGTGCCATTACCAGCTAGTTTCAGTACTAGTACCAGCATTAAGGCGCACTTAGAACTCCGACAAATTCATTTCTCATGCATCTTTCTATATGAAAACCTATTTATTCTGTACACATCCTTAATATTATACCTTATGTTGAGATATTATTTAAGGCCATAATTCTTTTTAACATTTTTAAAGTGTTATTCCATACTTCGAAAAATTGAAATTTTCCGAGAAAGTTGGCTTTATATTTAAGTTCATTTTGTGTTTTAATACGATCTTCATCGGCTATCGCCTTTCAAACGATTATGAAGAGGTTCTAATAAGAAAAAAATGCATGCATACGCGTTTTCTGTGTGTTTGTCATATTGAAAATAGGAAGGTTAGAATGATATATTTTTTTTTTCTTTTTTTTTTTAGTCGCCACAGACTCGAGGTCCGTGTACTTTCCAGCTTTTATTCCTTTTTCTGTTTGTGATTTTATCTTGAATTTATTTTAGCGAGTGAGTACACTCGGTCACACGTTTCTTAATTTATTTGTTTATGTAATAGAGAGACTGTAGCAGTCCCTCTAAGAGTCAGGTCCGGTGATTGGTGGGTCGTTATCTTCCTCTCAGCCTGTGCCAGCGCCAGAGTATAGATCCTTGTTAATTTTGATGGCTTCTGTGTCTCTATGAGAGATGGACATTTTGAGGTTGTACCCCACTATGTCAACCAAGGAAGATTCCCTTGCCCGACGGATGAATCTGCCGATGGCGTCTTCTTCGGCGTCGGTGTAGTACATACATTCGACGGTGTGCCTGGTGATTGCGACGATAGCGTGTAATATGCTATCGTGAATGGCACTCTTGGTAGACTTTGTCTGAATGATGACTACAGAGTTAGAATGATATAAAGTGAGTAAACAAGAAGTACCTATAGGTTCAATAAAAATTTAATATGTCTGTATTTAATTTTTCCCACCATATAGTCAATGTAATAATAATAATAATAAGTCCATATTACGTTGGTAAAACTGATAATGGTTTTTTTTGTCTTCACGCTGTATCCCGCACACAGCAGGTTAGGCAGAGGAAACCTAATGTTAGGATACTCCGTTCCCATTTTCCGCCGAATTCTGGAGGCACAGCGTGTTATGTGGCTTTACTTAACGCTGCGTTTTGCCTTGACACCAGAGCGGTGAAAATGGAAATATTAAATATTTCCATTTCTCGAGTAGAAATCGAACCCATAACTGCGTTTACGTCACACTTCGTATCCCTGCGCCAAGACTAGCCAGTTTGATTTAGTTAATTACATATCATTATAATATTATTATAAATAATGATATGTAAATAAATGAATCAAACAATTTCAGTTTTATGGAATTAGATAAAGTTTAAGTCTGTACAAGCCCTTATATTAAAAGTAACAGTGTAAGTGGTACGAAAATCTAATTCTCTGATATAGACCTACCGCGCCCACTACTAACGTTCTCTTTGTACACTCAATAAGAACATAACAACCACTCTTCATATTCAATAGCTTTCGAGGCTCTACATAACTTTATGTAGAAATATATAATTATACGTGATGCAAATTTCTCTGAAAATATTTAGGTGATTTTTGTGAAATCCAAGTTATTTAACTAAAACCTAACCAGAAAAATACTGTTTAAAGAAATAAAATTATTGTTTCTGTTTTATGTCAATTATTCAAAAATTAGGTGCTTTCAAATGTAATATATTCCTACTTATAATTTCAAATAAGTGATATTTCCGCATTCTTGAAATTATAATTAGCCATTACTCAACTTACTATCTTCTGATGCGTTTCGTTCCTCACGATACGCCCACGACCTGTCTATCTGTTATATATTTTGTTAAAATATTCTACATTTAATAGGGCTATACTGAGTATAACCAACAGTTCTAGATACAAAAAGGTAACAATTTGATTCAATTTTACTTATACTGCCAATTAAAATCTACTTTTAATACTGAACGACTTAGTCAACCTATAAATTCAAAGTTATGTACAAACTAGAAGCAATAAACGATAATGATTTTAACATAAGCTTAATCGTTAACAATTCAAAATGCAATATTTAATGTTTAACTACATTATGTTAATTTTACCTTCAAAGTTTATATTTAATCAAATTGATCTCATAATTTTTAATTTTAAAGTTTTATTTTCATTATGTTAAGATTTCGTACGTAATTTACGTAAAGTTTCATTAAAATAAAAAGAATAATTTGTAAGATCATTTTCCTCTCAGATGAAAGTCCCAGTGATGTGATTCGATATTATCTTTTATTGTTAAAATATCGAAATTGGAACATACCTAGTCCATATTTTACCTTTTTTAAAGTGTTTATTCAGATATTTAAGACATAAAACCTTTTTAAAACGCGTATAAAATTTTAAACGCACCGGAATTCGAACCAAACAATTTAAAAATCGCTCTCACCGCTGTCGTGCAAGTTGAACGCATGGCTTAACGATAAGAGCGTTTCGACGGGTTTATTTTAGAACTCAAACGTAAAATCTAAATAAATCCTCAAGTGGAATCGAACTCATAAATATCATATGCATTGTCAGATATCTGACCATTGCTCGACGGTGGTTTTTATAAAATTCTAGATAAATTTAATTTTGTTAAAACATTCCTTATAAGCAAAAGAAAGCTGGCTACCCTATTAGTGAACGGGTGATACCTAACATCATAATGTGATCTAAGTACGTGTAATCAAAAGATATTAGGGCAAGAACGCGGGGTTGGGTGTGTCCCGCCTTCTATTATGAACGTTCCAGACAGTTGGCACATTATTAATTGGACAAACTATAAAAGAGGTCTATAAATACATGTTTATAATAACATAAATTATAATAATCGGTACTATTATTTTCAAACAGTTTCCCTTCAGTTGTTGTGAATAAACGAAGTGTCTCAATGACAACATTATTTAGTGTTTCCTATTGTATATAAGCAGGCATCGATGTTTTTCTTTTTAAATTTGACAAACTAAGGATCGACCTGACGATTCCATACTTTATTAATATATTCTATCACTAAGTAACAGTCCGAAACGCTTAAATACATATTAGCGTAATATTTATTGTTGGTTTATCTACCTTGAATTCGTTGCTCATTGTGCGTAAAGTCTTTGGCTTTAGGTTTTATAAGTACAAATAAAATAGAATTTGTCTAAATATTTACTATCCATACTTATATTATAAATCCGAAAGTCTGTGTGTTTGTCTGTCACGCTTTCACGTCTAATCTACCCGTCCGATTGGGATGATATTTATATGAACGAAAGTAGTAAAAGTGACTGGGTCTAACATAGGCTACTTATTTTTTCAAAAATCAACCCCTAAAGCATGAAATAGGGGATGAAAGTTTATATAAAAATCTACACCGCTTGACCGATTGTAATGAATTTTGGCATAAATATAGTTGATAATGTAAGCTTAAATTCGGGCTACTTAATTTTTTGAAAATGCGCCCCCGAGGGTTAGAATATAAGGAAAAAGTTCACGCGGCGAAGCCGCGAGCGGGCCGCTAGTATTTAAATAAGTTTATTTATTGGTAGTATTGAAATAGGGAGCACTAACTTACTTTTTTCTATTAATTAATAAAAAAATGCCGCCTTATGCTAAATGGGAATATACTAAATGTAAATCACATATTTAGTATTGTTTACTGTTTTTGCTTTTGTGTTGTATTTAGTGATATTAAAAAGAAATTAAACATTGTCATTTTATAAATACAAAATATTGAACGATTATATATTTATTTCCTGCCTAGTTTATTGTCAAAGAGAAATTGAGCGTGTGACCTTGCGTGTTATCGATGCATTTATTTAAAGTTAGTAACGAATGAACGAAACAAAATGTAGGTACAAACAATCATTCATAACAATTTTCTGCATCTTATTACCGCCTAAGATGTGACGCCTACAATTTTACACATAATTAAGATTGTATCAAATGACTCACGAGAGTATCTATTCAATAATATTAGACCTCGAAGCTCTCGAACATGATGACTCTTGTAAAATATTTTAGAATTTCTAAATACACCTACTTAATGTAACGGAATTTTAATTAAAAGTTACACACCACATTAGAAAAGTTAATTTTAGTATTATATAAATAAATATACCTTAAGACGTAGCTGTAAAAGAGAGGTCTCTTTTTCATAGACTTCCGTGGCATATAGTTTCATTAAGTCCATAGCGCTTTAATCCATTTCAAAAGTACCTCTTAAGCCTACACCAGTGTTGGGACTTTTTTATTGCAATTAACAATGAAATATTAACAACTGATCATTTGTTTATGCGGAAAGGCCAATTGACAATTAATTCATTGTTAATTGTATAAAGTTAAAAAAATCAAGTAATAAGTTTTCAGTTAATTGAGATTTTTATTTGAACACATAAAAATAATGAATAGTTAATATTAATTGTTAACTGCAATTAAATTTAGCCCAACACTGGACTACACTTCAGTCACAAGTTCCAGGCACTGCTACGAACTACGCTTTCTGTAATTCTATGGGCCCGACGCCGGCACTGTCATTGCATGGTCATCCATCCATGTTAAGGAGTTTATTCTCTATCCATCCCATATCCATATTTAATTTTCTTGTTTATTTTCAACAATATAAAAGAACTATTTTTTTTTATGGAAAAAAATGTAAATTTTTTTGCGGTTCCGGCATGGCTGGATAGTCAGACAGAACCTAGTGATGTTCTCCCAATCCGATGTTTCCTGTGGAAATCGAGACATTGCGTATTAACTTAACGCCAAATTGTCCTATGTACCAGAGCAGAAAAAAATCAGAATGAGAATCGAACCCACAGCCAGCACTTGCAGTCATACACCGTCCAAATACGCCACGACGGCATCTAAAACCGTAATTCAGATTGTAAAATTAAAACTTTCTAAGTTACTTTCCAAAAGCGATTGCATACTTTATATTTGTTTTTGTTATGATTCGTTGGTAGCTAAAATAGGAATGTTAATATAATGTTATACGTGAGCTTAAGCTCTTAAGGAATGTGTAAATTACCTGCTGTTAAAAATTTCATTACCTTATGACAATATAATCAGCAACACTCGAAAATATATTTATATATTTAGTACGTTTTATAAATTGTTTCTTAAAACAATTTGCGAAGGGAAAAATAATTAAAATAAAATAAATAAACATGTAAATTTCTTTTCTATTATTTATTTTGTTTGATTTTTTCATTAATAAGATTATATTACAATATAATAATTAATGATAATAATTATTAAAACTAGAAGTCGATTGTGTTATTTAAATATATAACAAAAAATTTTTAAAAGAAAACAACAAGTGCGTGAGACGCCGCGAGCGGGCGCGAGTGCGCCTCCCGCGACCCGCGCACTCTGTCGCACCTCGCACGAAACGTTGCTAACTACCTGCGATGATCCATGACTATACAATGGTAAAATATAAAAATAATAGTTACAATGTACATAATACGTGATCGCTATCTACTAGTTTGGTACTTATATAGTATTGATTTTATGTCAGTCACGACATAATGGGTAATAACATTCTTAGTCCAACTAGCAAGTGGTGGGAGGTTGGAAGAGAACCGATGCACCTACTCTACACTTGTACCTCTTGCCGATGCAGATAACGTCTTAACTCGATTAAATTAACTCTATAGTTGGGTTTTAGATTTTAGGCTAACAAATGACCGCACGGCTTATCCGGAGGCACTACGACAATGATAAGCTACGCGCCTAACTTTAAGTACCAACCATCTAATGCACTCAAGCTAAGTTACAGCTTACAAATCAATTCCTTAGTGCTTCGCTCCCAGATTTTGCTACGATCTTTGTAGTGTACAACGGTGGTGACACAGATACTAATCGCTTCCGCGTATAAAACAGTGTTTATATATTACTATCCTATATATAAAAAATATCACTGGACTTACACAGCTAACGAAGTCGACCAATACATATATAAAACAGTAATACCTGCATGTAATTTCGTTGCGATTTGTAGAATTTAGAACATTTGTTCATTGTTTTCGTCTAGAAATCATTTGGAATTAACACACATTTACACGTTTCAAACGAAAAAACAAAATATTAATTATTAATTTAATCAATAATATATTTTTCTAGAAGTTTCCGCGACCGACCACCGCTGCACTCTCACGCGTGGTCCTCTGCAAAACAGTACGGAGACCGGATGACGAGTCTAGTTAGGCTGTCTCTATATATTATTGTCATTAATTTTGGTCAGCTCGGGAGGATAGTGTCGAGTATAGCCTCGTACACGTAGGTAGGTACAAGAGATGTTACACATCGAATAAACACATAATGAGCAAAACAAATCACTCGGAATATTATAAACAAAATAATAATCAAACATTGCGTACCGACGACGTTATTGTCAAAAATATTAAAATATATCTAAGATTTTTTTTGTATATTCACTTTCATTAACATCTGGAATCTTGTAATATGTAAATAATAAACCACTCAAGGACTCGATAAATATGAGAGATCACATATTGTGATCGATTTACAAAAAAAATTGTGTGAGAAACAAAAGAGATACAAATAATAATAATTAACTAAATTTGGATATTTATGACTAAAATCCTCGTTAAATTAAATATAATATGTATTCGCCTATACATATATGACTGGTAAGCTTAGTCGAGAATACAGTAATGTATTAAGAACACTAATTTAAAGAAAAAAAATAGCACTGTTTCCCGCACACGCACACGCGCACAGAAGTAACAAGCTATGTATAGTAGTCGACTATGTACAGGACGCCGCCGCGCTCCGCCACCGTAAGGCAAATCTCGTGCTTTGTTACATATACATACTCATATATACTTCATATTTACAAATTATAAATGGCAGTCAGTTATACGACATCCAACAGCACCTGCTCTTTTTATACAACAATAAAGCGTGTCACGTATAAAATTTAAAAAATTATCGCAAACGGTAAACACCGCTAGAGGATCGTGCCCGAACCGAGGGACAAATAAATATCCCTAGGGCGGACCGAACGCGAATAAATGTATTAAAAAATTTAACATAGTCATATATGCAAAAATAACGCCTAAATTAAAAACTAATGATATGAATATAATAATTTTGACTATCTAATATTATATAAATAATAATATATCTCTGTCCGATAGTCGCAAGCGTGTGGGGGCGCGCGGCCGGCGGCTCTATCTCCGTGGGGAACAAAGTTACACTACAAAGTTTACCTTACACTTATACCATTCCACGGTTTTATTTTTCTATTTAGGAATTTTTCAATCTTGAAATATCTTGTTAAGAGTGAGTCAAGATGAAAAAATAGCTAAAACCACTATAGAAACTTACGATAGACTACATATTATACAAGAGTAGATCGAAAGTACTAGTATCATAGTTTAAATCATGCCCACTACTGGACTCCGCTCTGCCTTTATATGGAGTATGCACAGTATACGATGGACGGCCTAACTTTGTGAATCTTTGATATATCGTCGTTTCATATACAAAATCTATTATAACTGACCAAAATATTAAAATACCATCTCTGATATATAAACACAAAAGGGTGCAAAAATATAAAGATATTACAAAAAAAAATTGTTAATGCTAGAACTAATGTATACAAAACTAAGTTCATAATTTACAATTTTAGATTCTCGAGACACTAGACACCAATTCACAATATACTAAAATCATCTAATAAATAGAAACGACTATTGTTTGCTAGTATCAATCATTTGAAATTTGAGTTACGTCGGTACAAATTTAGTAACAATGCAGTGCATATGTTGTTAATATAAACAAACAGAGCGAAGTTACTTTAGTAAAACTCTAATAAAAGCGTCTCATGCTCACCTCACTGTTACATTTAAACCATCCTCTCGGCAATCGCAAACAACTTATCATCTTATATCCTACAAATATCATTTATACATGCAACTGCATCTTTGACACTAAAGCAGTTATATATAAACACATAATGTACATAGATTGGGCATTTTAAGATTCGTCTGGTTCATAAAACTTAATTTTTTTTATAACAATTTAAAAAAAAATAAAACTATGGTCACAGAATATCATTTAAACGTGACTTGTCATATACTAATAAAATTAAATTAATATAATTTATACATACAAATATGTATAGCCAAATTTCTTATTTTCACTTGCTTGCTTTTTCAAGTTAATAATAAAGTCTGATAAAAAAATATATTCATACTAAAAAAAAATGTTAAATAATTTATTTAAATTTATCATTGTGTGTCATGCGTGAAGTAATAATCTATAAAATACGCAACAAATAAAATATCCATCTTAGTGTCACAAACACCATTGCATTCATTTATAAAATAAATTTGGAGTGCTACAAACTTAATATTTTATATAGGAAACGCCCTCCCGGTTCCTATTATATATTGGCTAAATCAAATACTGTCGTATTTATTGGAAGACTTAACGAAAATACAATATAATAACAAAAGATTATTTTTTTTAAATAATAATATAAATAAGCGACGAGACCGCTGCTTGATATAACTAAGTAGCATTGATGTTATTACTATAAAGTAACCGCAATGCAGTGGATAGTAAATTCGAATGATTATTTTTTTTTTGTATGAAATGAGAAGGCAATAACGGGAGGGCTGGACAGTCTCAGTAATAAATGAAGAAGGTGAAATGACGCGCTGCCGCTAAAAGTGATTATTAATGTTTAAATAACTGAATGAAATATTATAAATATTTAGATCAGAGGTTTGGTATACTAACGATAAGAAAACCTCCTTACGTCGCTAGTGTGTCATTGTGCCTTTGTGTTTATTATTAATTATTAATAATAACTATATTACAAAACAATAAAATTAAATATCAAAGATATTTTTAGAATACGACGACAGTCAATATATACTTCATTTGGCAATTTATACAACATATATTACTTAGAAATTGTTATCGTGACATACCTATTTAATTATTCTAATATTCTAATTACTTTTCACAATAGGTTAAAACAGCAGTCATCCTTGCCAACTGTATTATCTTACCAGGCACTGCCTCAAACTATTATTTAATTTTCAAATATTTTGTTATATACTTCTAAAACAAATACTTTGCGCTAAACAAACAAACAGCTATATAGCTACAAAATTCTCACGTATCTACAGTTTCTAAGAATTTATCATCATACTAACACAACTAGCGTACTGTAAAATTTCGTGTACATTATGTACATAATAAGTAAGCAAACAAGACAATAATATATTTTAATTTACAATTGCACTATAAAATAAACGATTCATATTCAGTACTCATCGGCTATGTATACAAAACACAATACTTAGCATATTTAAATGTCCCTTTCATGCAAATCATTCGAATTTTCCTCCTTACAAATCTTACGACTATAAATATTAATTTTAAAATGGTGTTGCGAATTCATGAGACACTTTTCTTACACAAGTGAGTTACTTTCTATGAACTATTGTCACTATAGGCACTAGTAGCGACAGCACTAACTGGGCAGCGTGTATGACATGAGAGGAGATTGAGATGTGTGTGTGAAATATGAGTGTTTCGGAATATCATTTTGCAAAACTGCAGTTTAGGTCTACAACCCGACCTAAATAAATTTAAGCAATCTAATATAAAATGACAGCTGGCATCTCTGTGATTGTCATCTAACTACAGCTTTATAATGAGTGTTGCCAGATGCGTTACACAGAGAACGATAAAAAATGTAATAATTTCCAGGTGTCAAGGTGTGTTTAGTGTTTTATTGTGTAAATATTATTTTATCTGGCAGCACTATTAGCAGTGAGAAGTGTGATGAGTTAGAGCGAGCCGGCGGGGAAGCTCGCCGACGAGTTGCTGTGCGCGAGAGACAACATCGAGCCGGATAGCGACTGTTCCTCCTCGCCGTAACCTTCTCGGCTACCTTCTGCGATCGCCATTGCACTGCAATTGTAAAAGATGCATTTAAAATAACATTTACAACAGCACAACAAGACTTAGAAGTCTTAGCGACACAAATGAGAGATCCCTAGCTGCATATTTCGTTATATGTGTATAGGTACGTATAGTATATGGAGAGTATAAGCTTATTTAAAATGTCAGTTATTTTTTTAAAGAACTTGTTAAAAGATTTTATATTAGAGAAAGTAAAATTAAAAACGTTAACGAAAACCATAACATAACGATCAGTACTCTTGGCTCTCTAAATGTTTATATGTTTTATAATTTCTTAAATGAGTGAAAACATTTAAAAAATGATTAAAATAAAACTAATATTCCATACCTGAAGCCGAGACGTGCGCTCTCGCTGTCGAAATGCTCGAGCTCTCGCTCGTGACGCTCGTGCAGCATTCGCGTGCGCTCAGCCCGCTCCGCCACGAACTGTGCGCACTCAGACTCCATCTGTTTTGTGTTACTTGTTAATATACACTTTATACGTATTTTTTATTTACAGTTCATAATGTATCGACAAAGATAAAAATGTCGTAGAGTTTATCATGGAGGGAAATATATAACTACTACTGGACCGTATGGTGTGCGTTCAATTCTATGTTTTTAAAATATTTATTAAGTACATGTTTCCCAGCTTTCATTTTCGCTAAATAAAATCGCAATATTTTAAATTAGTAGAAAGAAACTAAATTTCTGTAGCACTAAGCACTTTGTACAGATGTACGAGTACAAAGTGCTTAGTAGTAGCTTAATTTTAGATAAAATGTAATGAATAAATGGTATATATAATTTCCACTTCAATATTTATATTTCAGGTAAATGCGACATTGTTGCAATCTATTTACGTTTTTTTTTAATTAGGTTCTATATTATTATCCAGAAGTGAAGTAAAAATCAACACTACCTTCGCCTCCAACAACGCGCGCCGTACAGCCACGCGCTCCTCGAGCTCGCGCCGCTCTCTGTTGCGCTGCGCCTCCGCCTGCATCTTACTCTTGCTCTGGTATGCAGTAAGCATATCCAACTCGTGAACTAACTGTGTCTTGAGTTGCTGGCACTCCATCTGTGGTATTATAATAGTTTTATTATGAAATATAATACCATAATAACCTTTAACTACCACAATCGTTGTGTTGCATTTGAAAAGAGTTCGATATATGCCTTTTCTCTTTATCACATGTATAATAACTGTGTAAAGACAAGAGACTGAATAATTACATACTTGCTCTTTACTACATTCTTCTATCATGTCTTCTAATTTTAAAATATTGACTGCATATATAGTAAAAATTTTAAGAAGGCAGAAAGTCTATCTCTGTTTGTCATTGTCTGTGACGCTTCCATGGCTAATATGTAGACCCGATTTGAAATTCGGATTTTTTTTTATAAATTAGCCCTGAAGGATTGATATTGGGGATGAAAGTTTGTATATATTATTACGCAGACAAGCAGACAAAGTTGTGCAGTAGTAGTGTCTTAAAACATCATTTATAGATCCAATAAAGATATTTTATTATAACACTTAATTGAATATTGTTAGAGCTAAAGTAATAAAATATTTGTATTTACCATTTGACTCTCATCAAGTCGCACAGTCTGTTTCTGCAGCATCTCACTGATGCTCTGGTCATATTGTTCACCGAGGAGAACTAGTTTGCGACGTTTCTCATCTTTGAGCGACTTTATCACTTCTTTTTGTTGTTCCTAAACAATAGTATACAATATAAAAATAAATATCAATTTCTTAGAAATAAATAGCATTTTAATACTGGCTGAAACCAAATACAAAAAGTACCGGAATAATTTAATTAACATATTAACAAAAAAAAATTTATCATGTTACAAATTAATTGCTAACAAAGAGAGTATTGAACATTCAGTTATATTATAAATACTTAATCTGCGTTATATTTTTTTGTTTTATTATTAAAAACACAGCTCACCTTAGGCGTCATTTGTAAAATCTGCGTTTTGAGTGCTTTGTACTGGCGCGTCTGTATCTTGCAGGTTTCACGGAATTGTTTGCGAATTTGCATTTCCTTTTGCTGTTCAAACAAATATAACATTACACAAAAATAGAAAAGTCTTTAAGCTCAGAAGATTATTTTAAATGTACATTACGAAAAGAGTTGACTTCATGATGGCACTTATATAAACATTAGCTTTAAGCATAGTTCCATGAAACGATCATGTTTAAAAATATTTTTATTTCCCCAGAGAATCAGACAAAACTCTGTAGAAGTTTCCACGTTTAACCATGCAATATCTATAAAATAGGCAGAAAATAAAATGCGTATGAACACTAAGTGAAAAAATCTATTTAACGGATGTGTAAGAACAATAATATTAACCTCTTAAGTGCCTATGACGGATATGTACGCCATCAACATATGCATTACAAAAGGTCTAATAAATTCGCATAAATTTATATTGTATATACAGGTATAGATAAAACGAAGACGTATATATATATACGCCAGTGGACCACAGAACTCGCCACGGAGTAGCGCATCTCGTTTAACGAAGTAAACCACCCAAGAGGTTTAGGGCATTGTTGCGTATAAACGCCATTAGTTGTGGATTCAATTTCCATTCGGAGAAATAATTATATTTTATATTTAAATTAAATAATTCACATTTCTCCGACTACCTGTACCTAAGACAAAACGCGGCGTTGAGTTCCGTCACCCGACACACAATTCTGCTTTCGGGCAGAAAGTGGAGAACGGAGTGTCTTGACATTAAAAAAGTCTGAAATAAAACATTATATTCACCTTTAAGCTCTTAGGCTGCTGTTTGAGCTGCAACGCGTGCTTCTTGCGCAGCTCGTACTCGGCGCGCTGCATGTAGTCGCGCTGGTTGGCCAGCTCTGTTGCGTGCTGATTGGCTAGTTGTTCTTCCCTGTAAAATTTTATTCGATTACTTCCTATGAAGAGTAGTGTGATTATTTTTATATATATAGGTAAACTGACGTTGAAATAATATTGATGAAATTCTACAATCCCTGAACGAATAATTTCCATAAGATAAACCGATAGGTACTGTGTTGAGTATCTGTTACCGCCAATGTGTATAATCCGGTATACAATATATGCGCAATGTATAGAATGCCAAATATATTCAGTGAATGTATGAAATATTATTCATTTTACACAATGCCAAATGCATATTGATTACCTAGGGATTGTATAGAATATCTGAATTATATAAATTGCCTACAACAAATCGTGGCCCAGTATCGATTTGTTACAGGCAATTTGTGTGTGAATCGGCTTCCTGCATATTTATCATAAGCAAAAATAAGAATTTACATAAAAAACGAGGAATAAAATTTAATCAATATGCTGTTAAAATACCAAAGATAATAAAAACGGAAATTTTGGAACTTTTGTCTCGTGTATTAACATGAGACAAAAAGTTTACAAATATCCGAAGAAAAAGATATAACAAATTATGAATGTAAATCAATACCTTAGCGAGTGGACTCCTTTCTGTTGCCTGTACTCAAGATCTTGCGTTTTTTCATGATGACGAAGAAGCATTGAGTGTGCTTGCTCCAATTGTGTTTGCCGCTTATTCAACTCCTAAAAACGAATTTCTATCAAGTTTCTATTGTGATTTAAAAATTAAAAATAAGAAACTTATTGGGTATAATATTTAAATATAAATTGCTGTCCGCATTTTCTACAAAATGCATAGAAAGTAACGAAAAAATATCATTTTATAGCCTTAGTTAATTTCTATTAATCAGCTATTTGCCAGTAAAAGTACTGTCAAAATCAATCTAGCCGTTCTAGAGATTAGCCGAAATAACCAGACAAATATACTTCAATTTTATTTACTTCTATAGATTGTTGTATTTATATACAGTAATTTATATCTATTGTGGCACAGGTGGAATGCTTCTGATTGTAAATGTAATGTGAAGTGGTAGATTCAATTCAAACTATAAGGAATTAAATCACAAACATTTTCCTAGTTCATTGTGTTCCACCATCCTCTTGCGCAACGTCTCGATTTCGGAAGAAAATGGAAAACACAATATCTTATCATATAGTGATTAGATATTCTATTTTCTTTATATTATTCTTTGCCTATTATGGAAGAAAAACGAGTAGCCGAAAAAACAATAAAATTAAACTCCGAACTCATACCTCTCTAAGCAGCTCCTGCTCCTTGTGATGCAGGGCGAGCATGCGACGTCGCCGGAAGCGCCGCAACTCGAGCTCGAGGTACTCGCGCTGGGAGCGCACCAGCCGCGCCTCCTCCACCGCCTCCGCTTGCTTCAGGTTGTCCTTCTGGGACCTGGCAAGTGGTAAACATACATTAATGAAATGAAACTATTTTTAACCGAATTAATCGCGTATATTTTTGGTATTAGAAATTACATTTTTAGAAAACCCGACGTTTCGAAGGTAGAGAAATAAACGCGATTAGTCCTGTTAAAAATAGTTTCATTTCAAAATGAGTAATAATCACCAAAACAAAGGATTTTATTATATATTAATGAATTCTTATGTTTACGTGATTTTTATACATTTTGAAATTAAACTATTTGTTATATGAAACATATATTGCAGTGTTTTTTTTTAAATCAAACAAATTGATAATGACGATTTTTGTGTGTAAAAAGGAACAGACTGTCTTGACGCTAAGTTCTATCTGATTACTTTCCTATGCGGGAAAACACGTAATAGCTGATAGCTTCACATTTTTCCAATATGTTACAATAACATTATTCAATATAAAAATCTTTTCTTGTATATTTATAACTTATTTATTTTTATAATTTTACTGTGAACAAAATTTAATAATACAAAAACACAATAAGTAATATCTTATTAAACACTTACTGTAATGTAGCATCCCTTTGCCGTTTAGGCGTGGCGTCGTCCATACTGAGTTCCTTTTTCCACCTCTCCTTGTTAGCCTTGTATTCGCGCTTGCGTTGTGTCTCGAACGCCTTTTTCTCTTGTTCTTGACGCGCTGTTATATCTTTTATGAGCTTCTTTTCGGCTGCTGCGTTTTGCTTTTGCTTTCTTTCTAACTCTTGTACGTGTTTTGTCTAAAATAAAATAATAAGCTTCTATTACTATTTTCGTACTTTTTGTTTAAGCATTTTATGTCAAAAAATCCCCTAAAGATATATTGAGAAATTGAATGTGTGTTACATTTGAAAGCTGTTGAAATATTATTCTTGTGATCTAGTTAACAAATCATAACGTTGGACTATGCCATTTAACGTATAATTACTGTATTTAAATTAAATTTGGTGATTGGCTCTTTATAAATGACATGCCAAATTGTTTTTATGCTGTACACTATTTATGTTGGCTGATGACCTTATCATAACTATCAGTAATTCAGTGATATTTACTCGATACAGAATCGAACGCGTTTGAATAATCAATGTAAGCTAAATGACATGATACTGAATACATAGACGTAATACTTTCAAATAAACAATATAATCGGCAAATATTACAATAAAAAACCTTGTCTACTAGTGCGTTGAGAACCTAAAGAAATTTGGGTTTAGTGTTTGAAAAATATTAAATTTTTGCCAAAACTAGATGTGATTTATCGGCAGCAAGGCAATTAGATTTTTTAGGTTTTGAATTATGAAAATCAAAAATACATTAAAAAAAATAGTACAAAAACAATCCTAAATGAAATTTTAGTAGTGAGTATATTAAGTGTAGGTACTATATATATGTAAAGTATGCATTAATATCAACCTCTGTCGTTGCATGTAGCAATTATCTCAATGACATGCATTTCACACACAGACATAAAAAATTAGAACCTTTACAAAGTTACTGGTGAATCAAATAAATAAGCAAATAAAATCCAAGCAACAATTTACCTGCAACCGCTCCAACTCCCTGCACAGCTGTTGCAGCAGCGAGTCGTACTCGCGGTCGAGCTGCGCCTTGTGCGCCTCCACGTCCGCCTTGCAGCGCTCCTCCAGCTTGAGCAGCGCGGCCTGGTGCTCGCGACGCATGCGCTTGTAGCCTGACATTTGTTCGTGCATTTCCTGCAAACAAATTAATAATTTAAAAATACATTTTTTAAAGCTTCACACTGTATCCCGCACACAGCAGGGTAGGCAGAGGGAAACCTAGTGTTAAGACACTCCGTTCCCCACTTATTTTTTAAATCGTAATAACAATTCCAACACAGCGTGATTTGAACGCGCGCCTTTTGGAAGCTGTCCAAGCGCTGTGACCGTTCTACGTTTGGCGTCGAAATTCTTATACACTTATTACAATTTATTTTTGTCGTTAGCATTTTTGTGTGTTTTCTAAAAGTTTTTTCAATTTTTAAGTGTGATAAGTATGTGAATAACAATGTAAATTCTTAAAAATATATATACATTTTGTTCTATTGTATGTAGGTATATAACTAAATACTATTTTGAACATTTTTTTGAATATGAAAAAATATACTTTTTGAAAAGTTAAGCCAAAGATATAAATTTCTTTAAAGTTATGACATTTTTAAAACCAAGCCGCTTTCTTTGTATTGAATTCACATTGAACATTTATAAAAACGTTTATAAGAGATTATTATAATCTTACAAAATTTATTATAAAGTAAAATACATATTAATACAGTAAAAATATTTTAACAATAACCATTAAAATTACCTGATTGTGTTCTTTCTGCTGCTTGGTAACAATACTGGTGGTTCGTATCGTAGCAAAGTTGTTCGCGCCGTGCTCTGATACCAGAGATATTGCGGCTGACACGTTATTGCTAACACCTGGAATAATAAACATATAATAATAAAAACAAACATGTTATAATAAAAAGTGGGAACGGAGTGTCTTGACACTAAGTTTTAAGGCAGAGGCCTAACCTGCTGTGTCCGGGATACAGCGTGAAGATAAAAAAATACAAGCATTCATATTAAACTAATGAAATTTGTGTCATCTTACACTACGTAAAACTTAACGTTGGTTTAGTTTAACAGTCGGCTCTCGATAATTGGAAGTTTTGGGGACTTCAAATTATAATGTATGTTTAATTCTAATTACATTGCAATATTGAAATGTAACATTATTTCATTTAAATAGTGTGTACTCAATTAATAGTAGCATTTGGCTTACGGTAACATACGAACAACATAAATAATATAAACCAATTCTTATTACACAGAAATTCAAATAATCATCAAACAACTCTAACATCAAAAACAAACCCACCTCTATGCGATTGTCTACGCTGTGTATTCCTATTATCATCACCACTATCCTGCTGCCAGGTGGACGGCGCGTTCACATACTCCCTATACTCATTCGCCTGCTTCTCCCTCTCCCTCTCCCTTTGGGCCTCCCTTATGGCGTCCCGGTTGGCGTAATCATCCCCATAGTCGTCGCACAGGGAGTCCCTGTTGGCGTAGTCCCTCAGGACCTCTCTGTTCACGTAGTCGTCGTGGGAGCCCGGCACTGGTGACACGCTGTCTCTGCGTATGAAACAGCAACACAAGTTAAGCCAACGCTTGCGTGCTCTGAAATTAAGAAGTCTAACTAATGCGTGAGGTGCAGGTTTTGATGGGGCAAGCGTGATGATTGTTTATATTAAAAAAAAGGCAGATGCACGTTTTTTCGAAGACAGCGGAGTAGAAAGAAAAAGCTTAGTGTCCACTTTTCGCTCAAAAATCGAGACATTTGCGTTCATTTGCGACAGTTCAGTGGCGGAACTGAACGCCGCGCATGATTATTTATTTAATTTTAAAATTGCTAATAGTTTACTGGTGCAGGTGTAGCCCGAACAAGAAGTATAATGAGTTAGGTGTTAGTGCGTATGAATGGGTTAGTAATAGATTCACCATTATAAATAAACAATTATTTTGAAGTAAAAAGAAAATAATAGTGTAAAGATAGAAAAAAAGAGGTGAAATTGATATTTAGGTATAGATCATCAATTTTTAAAATAAACTTAATTTCGAACACGATTTTTTTTTTATTGTTTAGTAAGTGACCAATGACAACCTTGTGTATCATTGCGTGTCATCTAAAAATCCAATAAGCATGTGCTTGTAAGACAGTGAGGGTGCATTCAATTTGAGACTAGACGATCTATACCAAATGTATTATCATTATTCATAAAAGAAGTAAGCAATATACAAAGCAATAATACAACAAAATATACATGTATTTACAATGGATGAGTATATGCAACAGTGAAGTGTTACCTTGCAGAGTGAGCTGGTTGGTGGTTGTATTGCTGGTATGTCGGCTGTTGCTGGTTTTGGTGGTTTGCGTTCAGCTGTAAGGATACGGTACTTGTCAATTTTGTAATTGTTTTGTTATATTTTTGTATAAAAAATAACATATGAAGAACATATTAAAAAATGCAACTATAATAAGAGAAAATAAATACAAAATAAAACAGCATCTATTCCATATTTTTTTAAATTAACATTTTTCCTCTTTAAATGATATGTGTATTCTGTATATATAAAAAAAAACAAGAATAATTTCATTGTATGTTATAAAAATTAAAAAAAAAATAATATTCACCGGTCGCCGCCTCCTCAGGCTACCAGAAGAGGAGCTCTGGCTGGAAGCGCCTGCAGCGCTGTGCTCTGACGTCGCAGAATTTGACTTTGAGCTGTCACCACCGGACCTTTCCTCGGCAGTCTCTTCACTGTCGCCTGTTAAATTTAATAAGAGGGTTTAAAAAAGTTTCAAAATTATATCAGATTTATGCTACGAAAGTTTGTACTTTTTAAGCAAATCAGAAGGTAGAAAGTACGTTAAAATTGAAAAGTTTTATTTTACGATGCCAGATAATACTGGTGAAGTGATCAAAATTTTTGAATTGCCCACATAAAATATAGTAGCATAAATGAGATAATTAGGTTAGTTAGGTAGAAGTTTAAAATCACCAAGCTAATCCATGAACAAATATGGAATGGAAGAATACATTTAGAAAACGTATACAAATTTGAACGCAGCAGGATTCGAACCCGCGCCTCCTGATACCGTTCAGGCGCTCTCTCCGCTGAGCGATGCGTATCAGGCGGCACAGGTTCGAATCCCGCTGCGTTTAATTTTTTATACGTTTTCAATTTTCTTAAGTGTGGAATAACACTTAAGAAAATTGAACTTTAAAATGTTTAAAAATAATTAAAAATGTTTAAATTAATATAAAAAAAGGAAATGGTAAATACAAAATGCGATAGTTAAAATACAAAATGCTATTAAAATAGACACTACAACTTTATAAGTATTGTTTATATAGAAGCATTCGTTTAACTTTGTTAGTGTATTAAACTTTCGTCCTTATTTGTACAATAAAGTTCACATATTTCCTTCCAAATTACTAGTACCTTATAAAAGCAAAACTTAGGAAATAAATTACCAATAGCGCTTTCATTATCCGCATCCACCATTAGTATCTTTTTCATCTTCCTATAGTTCAAGTTGTCCAGATCTCGCACAGCCGCCTTCGTCCTCTGTATGAGATCTACCAGCACGTTGGGAGATCGCGGCCTCGTTATGTACGGGTGGGAGAGGAGCTTAGTCGATGAAGGCCGGTCTTGAGGATTCTTTTGTAGACAAGCTTCAACGAAATATCGAAAGATATCCGTCCATTCTGGCGCCTATAAAATCAATACGTAATTTAATCATCAATATGATAATGATCACTTTGCAATATAAAATCAAAGTCAAATATTTTTATTTTAAATAAGAAGTTACACTAAAAAAGATACTTTTACAAAACGTATCAAAATTTGAACGCAGCAGGATTCAAACCGGCGCCTCTTGGAATCCGTCCAAGTTTACGGATGGCTCTGACTGATTCACAGTGCTTGGACAATCTCGGGTTCTAATCCCACTGCGTTCAATCTTTCATATCGGTTCTAAAAGTGTCTTGTTTAATTCCAAAGTGCGGTAAAAATCTTAAAAGTAATAAGTTACAAGCTTCATTTTTAAACATTAAATAATTTTCCATTGATTTACTAAAATTAAAACTTCAGACCTGAGAAGAACTGGGGCAGGAAATTCATGGGTGAGTCAAATTCATTGTGTTCCTTTCTCAAATCAATAATTTACCGATTTACAATTACTTATTACTAACAATCATTTCTTTGCAATAGACTGGAGCAAGCATTTCACTCTCTAGGAGTGTTATCATTTATAAAACCATTATTTAGATAATAATCTTTAACAGGCAAAACATCTTTCCATTACTTTTTAAAATTGTAATGACCCATTGTCCCATGAAAGAATGAAATTATATATATGATACAATACAGTTACAGATGCGGTGGGTTTAAGCTTATTTTTTGTACTAATACTATATACCCTTACCGATTTTGGTGAAATCATTAATATTTTTCTTAATGTATAATAAATTTTCTAATATGGATGATGAATGAGTACGCAACTGTATAAATAATGTTTATTTCCTTAAATTTTGCCTTAAGAAATCATTAGAGCCTAAGTAAATAGATAGCAAATAAATACATTATATTTTAAAGCAATTTCAAAATCGAACATCTTGTTAAACCTGTTAGCATTTTTTTTTGCTTTTATAGACATTTTAAACATGTATTTTAAGTTTAATTATCTATCACAATTAAAAATGCAAAAGAATAGTAGTGTAGTAATAATAGTGTATGCTTTACATACATACACTTAGCTTATTTTCACTAGAATCCAACATATAACTTTTTAAACACATATCATAAAAAACATATCAAAAATACAACGAATATAATAGTATACGTAATAATACTTAAATATTAAACATAATTACGGAAATAAAAGCAACTTACTTGTAATGTAGGCGAATCATTTTGTGCAATGTGATAGAGAGCAGACATAGCATTCATATTGAAATAGGGAGGTTTCCTCTCTGCAAGCTCAATGCAAGTTATACCGAGCGACCATACATCCACCTGAAGATTGATAAAATTTAAAATATTGATTCAATACCATAAATTGATAAATAACTTGGCCTGATTATTGAAATATTTAATATTTATTTGTCTAACTTCACGCTTTTTCCCGCCGAAATTGTTAAGTGACAAAGTAACTTAACGCCGCGCTTTGTCTTATATACCAGAGTGGAAGAATGAAAATAGTAAACTAATTAATTCTTCCGAGTGGGAATCGAACTCATCTCCTTTACTCTCAAACGTGGTCAACGTTTGACTGTTATTTGTATTGCGCTACGGCGGCCTCTCAAATTGATAATTATTTTTTTATTACAAACTATTTATAATCGCGACCAACACCTACCTTAGGTATGTAGGTTAGATACAACTGAGTTAAAAATCTTACATTTGTAAACATAATAATAACTAAATACATCAAATCAATTAAAATCATAAATACAAATACTTGACATACCTTTCCATCATACTGTCCTTCATCCATAGCCAGTATAACTTCAGGGGCCATCCAATACGGGGTACCAACAAAACTGTTCGCTGGGCATTTTATACTTGCACTGCCGAAGTCAGCCAATTTGACCGTACCATTTTCTGTTAGTAAAATGTTCCCAGCCTTTATGTCGCGATGGATACGACCTAGGCTATGCAAGTACGATAGACCACAGACGACGCCCTCGCATATTGCAGCTATTTCTTCTTCACGTAATGGACGCTTGTGAACCTATTTAAAAAATAATCAGAGTATAGAAAAAACCATTGAGAAAATTAAATAGCTTCACGCTTTTTACCACTTAGCAGGATAGTCATAGGGAATTTAGTGTTAAGACACTTTGTTCCTCACTTTTCGCCCGAAATCGAACGTTGCGCCTTTGTTGAAGTTATGAGTTCAAATTAAGCAAAGTATTATAATAATATACGTTATACGTTTTTGATAATTTATTACATACAAATTTAATATATAGTCACAATTCACCTTTTAATTTAAATGGGTAAACTCCAAAATTTATTTAATGCTTAATAATTATAATCAATCTTTATAGATGTTACAATTAAAGTGTAAATGTAAATGTGAAATGTAAATGTTATAGACACCTATTATCTATTTTTTTAGCTTCATGCTATATCCCACACACAGCAGGGTAGGCAGAGGAAATCTAGTGTTAAGACACTCCGTTCCTCACTTTCCGTCAAATTTTGGAGGTGTTGCGTGTTAAGTGGCGGAACTTAACGCCGCGCTCTCACTCGATACCAAAGCGAAGAAAAATGGAAATATTCAATATTTCCACTCCTCGAGTGGGAATCGAACCCACAACCAGTCGATTTACAGTCACACTTTGTGCCACTGCGCCACAGCTGGCCCCAACAAAATGAATGAGAGTAACAATATGAATTTAAAATTATTTGTTTAAATAATATTATATACCTAATTGACATAAAACATTCTAAAGCAATGTCAAAACTACTAGACATTTTGACCAAAAATGCCAAGATATTAACATATTGACCAAGAATGCCTGACAAATAATGTACTGTATCCCACTGCGCCACGACAGCCAGAAATGCATTTAATTAATTTAAATAGTATTCCAATAAGCCAAACATATATCGAGCATAATATGCCGATTAATAAACAAATAAAAAGCGACATGTCCCCTTGTAGGTCGAAAGCTCAACTCATATCCTGTGTAAAATAAACAGGAAATAAACTTTACATTATAATAATAATAATTACGTAATTAGCATACAGCGATCCTATCGGAATGTGTCTTGCATTAATGACACCGAAACTGATAAGTAATTACTTTTATAAATACAAAAATATTTTTAATACACAAAATTTTATTCATATAATAAATATGTGAAAATATGGAGCTAGTCGTGGCGCAGTGGCACAAGCGTGTGACTAAACGACTGGTTGTGGGTGCGATTCCCACTCGAGGAGTGTAAATATTTAATATTTCGCTCTTTTTTTGCTTTAGTAAAGGCAAAGCGCGGCGTTAAGTTTCGCCACTGAACACACAATGCCTCCGAATTCGGCGGAAAGTGGGGAACGGAGTGTCTTAACACTAGATTCCCCCTGCCTACCCTGGTTGTGTGCGGGATACAGCGTGAAGCTATAAAAAAAATGTAACTGATCGCTGTCCGTACATGGAAGATAAATGATAAAAAAATATTTTTGGAGACATTTATGAATTTAATAGAACCCAAAACATTTTTTTGTTTGTCTGTTTGTTTCTGGACGCTAATCTATGAAACGGTTTAAATGAAGTTTTGACTATTGCATTTTGATAATCATCCCTTAACATTTAGTTTTTTAATCCATTTCAATGGTTTCATAAATAAAAAAGGTACAATAATTAATTATTTGTTCATGAAAACTACTGTCTTATTGACTTGACTAAAGCTTCAATTTAAGCAGACGAAGTCGCGGACGTGTAGTAAACAATAAAAATAAAGAAATAAAAACAAATATTTTAAAAATGGAAAAATCATCCTCATCGTATTGTACGGAAAAAACCTAATGTAACTTTAGATATAATATAATAAATTCAGCTTCATTTCAATATTCGAAAAATTTACATACTTCCTCCCAATTATACCTAGTTGCATTTTAAACAATTTATTAACCAAAAAATACGAGCTTATTAACCAAATCATATTGTTTAGTGCAATATAGAGAAGCTACTAAGTAACTAATTAGCTTTATGTACTAACTTTAAGTAAATAAACAAATAGCGTATATTACAGACATGATGTGTGTCATGTACGCAATTTATTTATTATTTATTTATTTTTGATAAATTTCCAAGGAATTGCAAAAATATTAAAGAATGTTCATATTATTAAAAGAAATTTGGAGAACCGTCTGACTATATCGATCTTTTTATTTTGAATTGACAAGAAAAAACACATAAAATAGTAGTTAAAATATATGTTATATACATACTAAAATATTTTTTCTTTATTTAACATTATAAAAACAATATTAAAATATTAACGGCGTTTTAGGGTAAGTGTGGGTCTAATTAGCAGATTTAATTATCTAATTATAGGATTAGGTTAATAAGAAGTGAAAATAGAAGGCGGTTTATTGGCTTAAATCAATGTGTGAATACCGCACCGAGCTACGAGTTACATAATATGTAACTATGAAGATTAACAAAAAAAAACAACATTAAAATAATAATAGACCAAAACAAAGGAAAATAAACAGTATTAAATGACGAAAACATTATCAATACACGTAGTTTATAAATATAAAGCAAATCGTCTTTAAGCTCGCAATATGAGAATCCAATACGCTTAATAACGGCTATCTGTAATAAGGTGGAATTTTGATAAATCGGGTGATACATAGTGTATCTACAGTGTACTGATAACATGATATAATAACAGTTACGACTGTGATTGGGAGATGACTCAAAAGCTCGTGTATATGTTCTGTTAAATCACGTCTCCTTCTAGGAAACAAATGACCTCATTCGGAAATTGCACATAATTCGATCCTGCATTAGCCTAATTCTGGCGAATTTTGATATAATATTATATAGTATGCAGCATTTTATTAAGAAAAACGTAACTTCTTGGTTATAAAAAAAATTGACGATTACACATATAATACATAGTTATCATAAGTATGAAGAGAATCAAGAGAAAAACAAACATTTTCAAGTCAAATATTATGTGACTTTTTTTACCTTTGAAATAAGTTGCACTCAAGAAAAATAACAAAGCATGTTCAACATACCATTATTATAGAACTCTATTGAAAGTTAAACAAATCAATATATTACATGTATTGAATTGTATAATGTCAAGTTTGATAAATTTATTAATAATCATCTTAACCCTTTCTTCTACATGGTAGAGTAGTGAGATAGAACATAGTTTGTCCTGAAGTCGATTATAACCAAGTCACGATCAGAATTTGAGTAAACAGTTTCAAATTTGCATATGTACATATTCAAAAAATATATTCTTTTTTTAGATTATTTATCTTGTAACTTCTTTATAATTTATATAGTATTAAGTTAATTTAGGAACTCTTACCTCAATAATATCTGAAGCCGAGCCTACACAGTACTCCATAACAAGCCATGCTGTATGCTCTCTTTTGTAACAACCTTTGTATTCTATGGTATTAGGGTGATCCAGTTGTTTTAAAAATCTATAAAAATATATAAATTTTAATATTAAAAAAAATATTTTGAAAGATAGAGACTGAAAATCTAGTCTTATAAGTATAACAGAATGTTATCCTTGTACATAACATACTTAATATTGATATGTTATCCTTATTTAATTGTGAAAATTTAAACAGATCACATAAAATACAAATTAAAGTAACAACAAATCTTATAAGACATAGTTAATTGAAAAGTGTCATTCTCAATTTGATAATAATGTCTTTATTATTATCAAATACATATATACCTTATAATATTGAAATCAATTTTATCTAATATTTGTAAGGTGCCTCAATTTGGTGATTTCAATAAGCAAAGAATATAATATTCACTAGTACACTTTTATACTATTCCACAAATATATGAGTTTTATTAATGAATAATTAAAACTTTATTTAATTTTGTTGCTATAATATAAATTATTTTATATAAGACATATTTTTGAGACTTATGATCATACAAAAGTTACATGGACCAAGCATGGTTATATGGAGCTTTACATTAGTTACATTTATATATAAAACTTACTTAATTTCTTTTAATATATCCTGCCATTTTTCCTCACTCTGCTTTCCAAGGTATGACATCTTCTTAATAGCCACAATCTCTTTGGTGAGATTGCAACGAGCATAATACACAGCTCCAAAGGAGCCATGGCCAATTTCACGAAGGTCCTCGAATATTTTATCAGGATCATGTTTGCTGAACAATTCTGCTATATCAGGGTCCTTAAGACTGCCAGGACGAGGCATTTTTCCCTATAACACATAAGTTCCAATCTAGTTGTTTTTTCTAGTATGTTTCCTTTATGATATATTATACTGTATTTATAATATATAACAGTTTAAAGCAGATATTTCTCAAATAAATATTTGGAATAATTTGTATATTTAGAATAACAAATTATGCATCCTATTTATTCTATTTAGGATATTATTTTGAATATGATACAAACTATTGATAAACAGTCAAAAATTACAGATTATTTAAGGTAGTAAAAAATTGATTTTTTTTTAAAACTTAATTAATAATAGTTTATTTTAATTTATAATTGATAAGATATTATAAATTCTGATTTGAGTGTTATAGTTGTAGTTGTTAAATTGACTTATTGAAATAAAATGCCTTTGACTAATCTATTCAGAGTTATTTTAATTGAAGATTAATTAAGTCAAATTTTAATAACATTAAGGGTAAATTAAGCAATCAGATAACTTTAATAAATCAGAGTAAAATTCATGATACTGACATTAAAATAATTTAATCAAATAAGAACACTTAATATTTTAGTCCCTAATTTCAATAGATAAAATTATGCCCAATTATATAAATTATCCTGGCTTAAAAATAGATAAAAGTATGAAATTAAACATACTACTTGTGCCAGCCGAAAGCCGGCGGTGTCCGTCAGTTAATTAGAGCAATTCTGCCGCCTCGGGCCATCCTCCGCACCCGCTATCTGCAATAGTCGGAAACGACACAGATAACAGGCCACGCCAAATTTTAACTCTTTTCTTATATCTCAAAAAATACAAAAAACATACTTATTTAAACCGTATATCTTAACTAACAAAGAAAGAAACAGAACATCTATAATCAAATTAAATGGTATCTTCAGTCAGTCTGAAACCAACCTACCTCGGGCCATCCACGATCCCGACCCAACAATGAGGTACTTTGAACTAGGTAGGACTTGCCATAAATGCCTTTTACTCTCATAAATATGAATATAAGCCAATAATACCCATTACGAGGGTTAGAAAAGAAAATATTGCGAAATACTTGGCACTTACAATACAAAATTTCGCCTCAAAATGGCGTTGGGGTAAAGTATGCGAAGATAGCTTTTTGTTTTATAAGGCACACACTTTATGGTTTTCCATCACTTTCGCCACTCATTTATTACACATCTTATCACTTTTTATTTATGATACTCATTTGTTACAAATATTAAGTCCAAATTTTATTGAAAACTATTTACAACTTTCCCGTACTGGAAAATAATCTCTCTCAATGACTTCGATTAAGAGCGCCCTCTTCTGCTGCATATTGTAAGTTTGACATGTATTTTTTTTTTAATAAAATATGACAATGATCACCTTAATTTATGTTACGTTTAGTCTATGCATGATTTATAAATTATTACACTTATTGCAAGGCCATTAATCAAAATTGTTTCATGACTTCGTCTTGTGATTATATCAAATATTAGATAACAAGGAAATTTATAATTGAATTCGTTTACTCCATTTAAATTTATGAAATTAATTGCTAATACAATATTTAATTAATGTGTAAATATATTATTTTGTTTCTATAATACATACATTAAAATACAATGGCTAATATAAACTATATCAAAGTCCATTGCTCAACTTTAAGTAAAAATTGTATTTTATGGTATATTACAATATAATAGATACTACTTTAACACTTAAATCCAGAGACAGATATTCGTTTTTACAACATTGTAAAAATGTTATATATTTTTAAGAATTTAGTGTTCAGGCACTACCAATTTTATATACTCAATCGAAAAAATACGGCTATGTGAATTTAGTCTAGTGACTAGATATATTTGAAGTAATATATAATATAAGAATAGTGAATTGTTTGATAAAATGTTTCCTTTTCTATAATGCCTTTCTGAATAAATACGTTACATCATATCAATTTGTATACTTTTTGTATTACTTCTTAATAATTAATAATAATTTATTTAATTAGAACTGATTTTTAATCTCTGGCAAGATGCAGAGGCCACAGAATATAAAATATCCAAGCTGCGTATTGTGCTTCGTTGACTTGGACAGCGTAACGATTTGCCGGTTTAATTTGTTTTCTTCTAACTTTAGACACAATTTTTGTTTTCCCTACTAAAAGTGAGTAATTACAAAAACATTTAACGTACGTTATAGTGCATGTAACACTTATAAGTCAAAAAATCAGCAAATAAGATGTTTCTAAGTCTAAAATTTGGTTAGCTTACCTTGAATGTAATCAAAATGGCGGTATAAAATAAGACATTTAGACTACAATATTATTAATATAGCATTTTTCATCTTATAAACTATACTTTCACTTATTAAAGAGTATTTTAGTTAAAGAATAAAAGTTTATAAGAGTTCAGTGAAGTTAGTGTACCCAACATATAACAACTTGATGTTATATGGTATGTTTGCGCGCCATAATTTGTATTTCACGCAATGCCAAAGCTATTTTCAAGTGATTGTTTACATTGCTCAACCATATCATACTCAGATTTATTTATACTGTCTGTATCTGACATGTCAGTTTTTCATCTAGATGGCTGATAAGAAAAAAGAAGGACCTGAAGCAGAAGGTGAAGAAGAATTTTCCGTCGAGAAAGTTTTAGATCGACGCGTGAGAAATGGAAAGGTTAAAAGACTTTAATTTATAATCATCAGCTTTCTGTTATGATTTTGTTTTAGATGTATTATAAAAATGCAACTTACATTCATGATTATTGTTTTTATACACTTAGGTCGAGTACTACTTAAAATGGAAAGGTTATAGTGACGAAGACAACACATGGGAACCAGAAGAAAACCTAGATTGCCCTGACCTTATACAAGCCTTTGAAGAGGCAAGAAAGAAAAAAGAAGCAGGTAGATATTGTATTTAATACTGTTGTGTTTGTAAGTATATATTAGAGAAATGTGCAATGATTTTTAAATTATTTCAGAGGGAAAGGGTAAAATTGAGAAAGATGCTAAGAAAAGAAAATCAAGTGCAGCCACTCCAGATCTTAAAGGTGCTAAAAAAAGTAAAAGTGATGACAAAAAAGCTTCAGGATTTGACCGCGGACTCGAGCCAGAGAAAATCATTGGTATGTGCTTTTTTAACAAAATATTTAATAATACAAAATTGGAGTGAAATGGTAATGTTCAATGTAATTATGGTACATTTGTTTAAACAGTTAAATTAATAAAATAACAAACACTTTCACGTTTCTAATGATAAATTATGAATAAAATGGTATATGTTATAGGTGCTACAGACAGCAGTGGAGAGTTAATGTTCCTAATGAAATGGCAAGGTACAGATGAAGCAGATTTAGTTCCAGCTAAACAGGCTAATGTTAGATGTCCACAGGTTGTGATCCAGTTCTATGAAGAGAGATTAACATGGCATACACCAGCGGCAGATGAGGGAAATACTGAAGATTAAGGTATATAATTTGAATGCTATTTTAATAAGAAATCATGAATATTCAGTAAGATATTTTATTTTGTAGAGCTGAATTTGTATATTTAGCAAAATATATTTACTTATTGTTTTAATATTTTACATTTATGCATAAAGGTTAAATAGATTAGTTTCATTTTTTTAACTTTACAAAAGTGACTTTAAAATAATTTTACTTATGTTTCAGGTATGTTATATCTATAACATGTCATGTACTAAATGCTGGACTAGCTAAAAGTAGACAAATGTTTTGATATTATTTTTATAAGTAAATTCTGGCATAGACTTAATGAGCAACAGATGTTATTTTTCTTCCAATATTTAAATTAATATTCTACATATTGTAGATACATTATGTATTGTTTGACTCTTGGAATATGGAGATAAAGTTTAATTTGTGGATTTTTAGTTAAAAGACAATCAATATATTATTGATGATGATAATTATGTTGTGACAGTAAATACAAGAAGTATGTTGTAATATTTGTCTGTTTATGTTACAAAATATGTTTTTTTTTTTTAATTGAAAGATGATACATACATAGTAAAAAGTATTGCTTGAGCATACTTTTAATTTTTACTAGTGTCGAAACTGAAGTATCCAACAACAACAACATGCAACAATATTAAGGTTGACCTAAAATTCAGATATTTAAATAATTTAGAGGAAATTCAACTAATAAATTGTTGTACTTGATTCAAATAATTAGTATTTTACCTTTCTATAATTTCCTTATTTTAGTTTTTACAAAAACATAACTGTCAAAAATAAAATTAATACTAGAAAGTTCTCATCAAATGTCCTATTTGGTGACAACTACATGAAAAAAACTGATAAGGATAAAATTAGCTGTATATGATTAGATATAAGTTTAAATGCAATAAACAATATTTGCCAAATTCTTATTTTTATTTACATAAACTAATTTGTAGTACAAAGTCCAATAGCTTACTTGTATTTAATTCTTAAAGAATGGGATAACTTTATCCTAAAATAAAAAATAAACTATATATGATAAATAAGATGCAATAAAGATTAGAAACATACATAATGCACGTAAAATTGATATATCTTTTTTGTAGTTCATGCTTTTTCCTTTACAGTGGGGCAGTCAGAGAAAACCTAGTATTAAGCCATTCCATCCTCCACTTTCAGCCCTGAATTTAGACATTGCATGTTGAAGTATTGGAACTCTACACCACACTTAAGTATCAGAGCTAGGAAATGAAAATTTAAATATACTTTCCCCCAAGGATGAATTGAACACACAACCATTGCAGTTACAGTCAGGGGCTGTCACATTGCATCAAGGAGGCCCCAAAATAAAATAAACATAAAAAAAAGACAAAACCTGATCCAGTTATAAATAAAAGATAAATTTTTGATAGTTACATATATTTTATAATTACATGATTTTGAAATCAATGAAAAAACGCCATCTTTACGCCACATTTGGCTTAGATAACAGTATAAACATATTTCATACAATTTTACAAATTATTTACACTGACTATTTCCACTCAAGATGACATACTTTAATGGTAAATGAGAACCATATTAGCGCTTCCAAATGAAAAAATATACAAAATTCATATAAATGCATATAACAATTTATAGAAACTGCTTACATTATAACAATATTAAAATTTATAATATTTTTCTCTTTATGAATTCTTAAAAACCGTCGCTAGTGTGATATGCATTCTATGTGTGCTTTTATTGTGTAGGAGAGAATTCGGTGGGTTCGAGGATGCGGCAGTGCATTTCGCGGATAAGGGGCACTGTATATGCGACACATTCATCCCAACCGGGGTTACGCCATGTACTTTCACGAGTCTCGCGTCGTGCTTGCAAATCTTTGTAGCCTAAAATTTTAAAATGTGAACATTTATTTAGAAGTGAAATTATGTGATACTTACAATCAGATAAAATATAAATATGAAAAATTTTTAAAAAATGTCAGGGAATGAAATGTTACAAGTTTTTTTTTTAAATTTGCAACAATGCACTGAGCATTTTTCTGGAGAGGTTTTCTTTAGTTGGTACATTTTAAATAAATATTATGGATGAATATTGTTCATGATGGGAAGATCATTTTTTATACTAATACATACATAAAGAATACTGTCACTTACACCAGATATGATGAACATTATAAAGTCTACCAATTTGAGAGAAATATCCTGCAAATGCTTCATTTTGTGAGCGCCGATAAGTGAGACCACGAGCCCAGTTATTGCCCCATTCAATCATGGTGCCTGGTTTAAGACTAAAATAATATTTTAATTAAAAAAATCATACATATGTAGTATTTAAAAAAGCATTTAATATTACTATATACATACCTATAAGACCTAATTTCATAAATATTTTTGCCTGGACGTGGATCTCCAGATGGCCAAAAACTAAATGCAAGTAAATACTGCAAATGACGAGATCTTACAAAGTTTCCTCTCTCCTTCTCTAATGAACGGTAATCCTAAAAAGTATTTATATTTCTTAAGTATTTAGATTTAGGCTATAAAATTAATAACTCTTCTGTCAAAAAATATATAGAACAATCATAAAAGACCATTAACTTCAAATTTGAAAATATATGATTTAAATGTCAAGAACAATTTTAAAATATATATTTTAAAATTTCCAAGACTTGTATAAAAAATCTTAACTTACTGGATTTTCCTTAAACAATATCTTTGCTTTGTCAATTTTCTCAAATCCACCCACATAACGCCACAAGTGTAGTGCTTGATCCATATCTCCTACAGATACAGTCCATGATCCCACTAATTCACACCCAAGTTCTGATTTTCGAGATTCAACAAATGCCACTGAAGTTTTGCTATTTAAAAATTGTTTGTATTAAAGAATTTTTAAAACAAAAGGAAGAATAGTTATGTAAGCTTAGTTAGTTTTTCTGACTAAAATTACTAAAAATATACCTTTAAAAAAATTTTTCTTAAACAAATGTTATCGTAATTTTTTTATAATATAATATAAATAAAGGATAAAACAAATGAAAGAGAAAAGTTTAAATTTAGTCAAGAAATGCTCACAAATATTTATATTTATGGGCATCTCTTATCTCTCATCATTATTTATCGAAAGGGTCAAGGATATCTAGAGATAATTCAATCTATCATAATAATCGTAAATTAGTATGGAGTGTATTTCTTGTAAGCAACTGACAAATCTATTTAGGGAATGTTGCATAATCGTCAACTTATATACTATATAACACCTATAAGTATTATGTATGTAGCGTACGTACTAATTTTGCAAGTATTTATCCACCGAATCGGGCCGAATGTTATGTGTATGCAACGCATACACTATCTCCTTGTCGCTAAGCATACGACTATGGGATTCTTTCGTCGGTTCTATCTTTCGCACTAATAACTTCGACAGCCAGCCATCATCAGCGTTCAGTCTCGTACTTGTTGTCGATATTAACCTATAATATAAGTCATTCTATAAGTAATTATTTCCATTTAAAATATAATAACACACATACTTTACAAAATGTATACCTCGAATTTTTAGGTACTGCTGAACTTAAAGCTAGTACTCTGTTAAGAGAATTCATTTTCACAAGACACTAATGGTGATTAATTATTTTGCAAAATTCACTTAATTTCAAGCCGCCAATATATCTACTTGCTGTTATCAATTCATTTGACTAAATCACTTGAAGGTTATCTCGAAAATAGAATTCGGTGAAGAAGTGACATCTGTTGTTGATGACCCAAAACAAAATGATAACAAATTTGACAACATATTTCAAAATACAATATATTTTAACAGACTATAAAAAATTATATTTTTGGGAACGTTATTTATTTTGAGCAAAATATTATTTAAAAACCAGTTTAGTCACAAATATTTATTTTGTACAATATTTTGTGTTACGCACCTTTACGATTCATATGTATTTGACGTAAAATAAATTGTTACAATATTATTTACAAAGATAAGTTTTGCAAATTGCAATATGATCTTAAACAAACAAATTTATATTTCATAGAGGTACAAATATTACAATTGTTAAGTTTGTATTACCTTCCCTGGAGTGGAATTTATTTTCATTGACAAAAGAGTTGTCAAATGTCACTTTTGTCGTTTACTTGGAAGTAGATTTTGTATTTTTATTTTGATATTAAAGTTACAAAAAATTGCCTTTATTACAAAGATAATTGACTAATTAGACCCCGTTATGGGTGAGTGTATACAATTAATATAAATATTTTTCTTATTTATATATAAGTGGGCGGTGTTGTTAAGATCTCTAATTAAAAGTGATAAAAACTTGTAATTATATCTTTTTATACAGCGTCGAGTGAAGTTACAAAGCTTCAGCAGCATTTGGCGCTCCTGAAAGAAGAATATGGGAAATTGCAGAGTCACTGTTCAGAAGTGGAGCGAAAATACACTCTCGCTGCAGCGTCGGCTGGTGACTTAAGTGAAACCAGTTTTGTTGCTAGACTCCTTATGACTGTGTCTACTTTATATGGTCGGGAAACTTATTCTGATATTGTAATAAAGCTCCAGAACAAAACAGTTCCTGGACATAAGTTTGTTTTGAATGCTCGTTCTGATGATTGGAATGAAGAGGCTCTAAAAAATTCAACAGAACTAGGTATTTTATTACTTTACCACATTGTGTGACAATTTCTTCATAACTAATTTATATTTACTTGTTATAACTTATATCCTTTTTTATTTAATTGTAGATTGGTCAAATCTACCAGATGATGTTGGCTCCGCATTGTTAAAATGGTTGTATACTGACGTAGTGGATCTTTCTCGAGGGGATTCATTTGCACTTCAGCTTATGAAATCAGCAGCTAATTACAAGCTTTATGGACTAGTTGGAAAATGTGAACAAGCTTTGATTGCATCAGTTGGAGTGAGGTAAAATTAGCATAATTATTGTTCTTAAATTTAAATTTCTATATTATATTCTGGACATGATTTTTTTTGTATATCTGTTGATTTGTTCTAATACTTACTTCTTTTAACTTAAGTACATTTAAAATAATATGTGAAATTTAAAATGTTTCATATCTGATTATCGATGAGCAAGTTTTTTTATATTAACTATCAATATATTTAATTTTCAGAACATGTGTCAAATTTTATTCGGCTGCTGATGAAATTGGAGCATCTGCGTTAAAAGAGCACTGTTCTGGACTAATATCTGCACATTGGGATGATCTTACAGGTTGTATTTTCATTCTCCACAATTATTCTAAGTCTGTTTTTACTATAAAAAATACTAAAATAAAGAAGAGCAAATAACACATTTATTATCTGTTTTTGTTATAAGTGGAAATATCTTATTATACACTATAATAGCATATAACCATATAAAGAATGTGTAACATTGAAAAGCTATGTGTATTCATATTTTGTAATATTGATATATTTTATACACCAGAGAGAAGATGAAAAATTAAATGTTAAAACCTTAAATTATATAAAAAAAATTGAGAGCAAATCATAGGCTATTTCTCATTGAGCTTATTTTTTACATAATCATCAAAGGTTACCAGAAGGTTGCATGAAAGAAACCACTGTGACTCATGAATATAAATTTGAAGTATAATGCGTAAATGCTAATTATAATTTCAAATACTTTATTTTTCTATATATTTTATTACTCATTCAAATACTTGATAAACTTGATGTGTTAACTCTTAAATAAATAAATTTTTAGAAGATTACTAAAATACCTAAAAGATGTTATCAATGATTCATAATTTATAAACATTTTTTTTTAAATAAATATAGATATTTAATAATGCCTCAATCTCAAAAGTATTATTAAGTATATTCTTTTTAGCCACCGCACACGGCAGGGTAGGTTGAGGGAACCTAGTGTTAAGATACTCCATTCCCCATTTTCCGTCTAAATCTGGAGGTATTGCATGTTAAATAGGAAATCTGACAACCAACAGAACCCTCCTTCCCCCCTACATGCCAGAATATTTTTATTTTTCAAATTTTTTTTTAATGATTTTCTAAATTAAACAATTGTTTAACAGGGGAGGACTTTGCTCACATGTCTTCTGCGCTACTATATCGTATGCTGAAGAGTAAAACTCCCCAGCCTCTGCATGGAGCGGTCAGACTGTTGCGAGAGGATGTCGTATTTTTGTGCCTCGTTGAAAACCACGCTAACGTGAGTACTTTTATTACTCATTACAGTATTTGAGTTACTAATTTATTTGATATGATCAATATTATATAGATTGGTTTGAAAATATCAATGAAAAATATCCTAAATAATCAATATTTTATGTATAAAAATTCTCAGATTTGTATTTTTAGAAAACATATTAAAATTTAAACGTAACGAGAATCAAACCCGCGCCTTCAGACCACGAAGCCCTTGCTTTTTTTTTATTAAACATATTGCAATGCTTAATTTGCAAAATTTATCATTAAATTAATCTTGTCATTTATTTCTTTGAGTGATGAATGTCAAGTGTGAAAGCATATTATATATGAAACGCTATAACGTTACAGTCATTTAATATTGCAAGCATAGAGAAAATTCAAAAGTGAATTTTCTCAGTAAGAACATTTTTGACCTTTAAATATGAAATAAATTCTATAAATAAATTTAAACAAATAAACAGTAACATACTAAATAATGTTATGGTTTGCTAAATTCAATGAAACGCTTTACGTGCCGCATCTTACGTAGTTTGAAATGAAAATAAAACAGTTACCTATTAATGCATTTAGTTTTGAAATAGTTATAATTTTAAAAAGTTTTAATTGCCCAAGAAATATTAAGATATTAATTAAGATGCAGTTACTCTGCTGAGTCGACGTAAGTTTTTATATAATCTTCAATAAGTTCGTTAATGTTGTAGAGTGGATATTATTCATAGATCTAAAGTGATGTTAAATATTTCGCATTAAACGCAAAAAAATTTTAGCTGCACTCAGCAGGGTTGGCAGAGGGAACCTAGTGTTAAGACACTCTGTTTGCCGCCACCCCACCCCACTTTCCGCCGAATTCGGAGGCATTGCGTGTTAAGTGGCGGAACTTAACGCCGCGCTTTACCTCTGATACTAGAGCGAGTGGGAATCGAACCCACAATCAGTCGTTTACAGTCACACGTTCGTGCCACTGCGCCAAGACTGTCCCCAAATATGCCTTATTTATTTTGTAATAAAAACATTGGCGAATAAATTCTTCCCGACCCGGTCATCGCGCTGATAGATAAATAATTTGTTACCTCGAACTTATATTCTTGTAATGAGAATTAATAGTTTTACCAGTGACATGTCGTTTGACTAATTTTAATTTTAGATTTTGATTGATTTTATAAACATAAAAAAGGCTAACCTTAGGCGCTGATTTATTTTAAAAATTCTTTTAAAGGACCAATTTTCTTCCATTGTTTTCTCTCATTGGTTGTGTTAAATACATACACTTCCGAAACGTACTTGATTGTTTTGTTTCTACATATGATGTATACTTCCGAAACGTAGTTTGTTTGCTTGTGACAAGGCCAGCGTTTATGTTAGTCGTTGGATTACGCGCTTACCATTAATGCTTATTATCTTGCAGTTTATTTTCTATTTTCACAAAATTTATAGACTTTTTTAGATTTTCTAGACACAGTGGAAACTCGATATCACAAACGGAACGTACATATTGGTTACATCAAGTAATTCGTTAAACTTAGTTAAGTAAGTAAGTTTGTTATATTGAGCTAAGGTTGGTCTAACATTTGTTATAAAGAGGTAAAAAAATAATTTTATTCACCTCGATATTACGTAGTTATTTAGTACTAGCGTATAACTTCTACTTATAAATGATAATACGTTTTTGTAAAATTACTTTTTTTATTTTCTATATAAAAACAACAAAAGAATATGTCGTGAATGAATGATATAATATGGAAAATTAAGGCTTGTATATTGGTGGGCACGTTATATAGAAGTTTAAGTTAACAAAATTCGTTAATTAGAAATATTTACACTTTATTTGCTAATTGAGAATCCGTTGTAAAGAGGTTGTTCGTAAAAAAAGTCGTAACATTTGGTATATTTTAATTTTTCTTAATATTTGGGTATATTCATTCTTATTGACAATTCAATGGTGTTATAAAAAAAGTGTTAAATCGAAGAAGTCGTTATATTGAGGTTCGTTATATTTAAGGTTGCATTGTATTGTATTTTGATTGGTGGAACTTAGTGCAGCACTTCGGCACAATCACTCAACTCAGACTTCACGGAAGTAGAATTCATTACCATGGCGTGCAGTTAATCTGCGTCATAATGGCGTCACGATATTTATAATATAGCAGGTTCATTCACATACAAGCGTAAAAAAGTATCGATGAGTAATATAAGGATCTCCCACATCATATATTCAGATGAAAGCTGAATCATTAATGTTCCCTGCGTATGTATTTTTTTATCTTTTGAAAATATATACCTTTCCGGCGTATTTGTATATGTGGTATGTAAAGTTTCTACATAATATATTAAATATTGTTAATAGTTAAAAAAAAAACCAGTCCTCTTAAATGTTGTTTACATGAATTATCGGATTCAACTAGACGAGTTTAAAATGATTAAGCAATTAATTTGATTTATGATTTATATAATAGGATCTGATTTAATTTAATTTTCTTTTAACGTTAAGTATTTCCTATAACTACAGAACGCAAAAAAACTAAATTCCTTAATTTTACTTTTAAGGGTAATGTTTCGGTTTTTACGTCTTGTGCGTCGTAAATATTACACATTCCTTCAAAGTATAATCTGAATATATGCAGCCTAAAGTCATTTTTTATTTTAAAGTTAAATTGTTGCAATACCTGCTTGTTTATAGCTGCTGGTTGGCGCTAAATAAAATAAAGACAAGTAGGTTTCAATATTACTTTTATTTTAATAGTTAATAAGCTGTATTTAAAAATAGTCTTATTAAATTAAAAAGAATGCACATTAGAATACATTTGTATTATAATATGTTTCTGAACTTTGTTCATTCATTGGCATCATAAATTATGAAGAAAATATTTACATACATTGATTAAGATAACTTAAACTTACTCTTTATGTTGAAAAAATACATGATGCATAAAAAATACTATTACATGATGTTGACTAGTTATAAGTTACAATATTTAAATTAATAAGGAATAGGTAGTATTGTTTTGTTATAAAGATATATCTATATTCTTATAAGAAAATTTTACTATTTCTCGTTAATTAAAATTATCTCGATAGATTTCCTAAGTAAAGTATCGAAACTGTATTTTGAGACAGATTTACAAAAATACGCGCATTTGTCATTTTAATGTGTTTATTTTTAAGCAATTATTTAATTTCACATTTGGATAGAAATCTTTTTCCAATCTTACTTGGAACATTGGTAAAATACTGTTAGTATACTTTACTCTGGGGCCAACGATCTGTTCAAGTACGTAAGGTTCAACTTAATCGTTATTGTTTTACCTATAAGCAATTCAAATACAGATTCCCTACAATTTCTTGTATTCTACTATTTAATAGTATTATCAATATACATTCATTTATTGTAATTAAATTAAAAGAGTTTATTTGGTGAGCTATGCCTATGGATCAAATCCATATTTAATGGTACATTATTATTTTGGAATAATCACATTAGCTTATGCCATAGAAATATATTTAGCGACAAAAATAAATATCTTATTAGCTTATGAGGTATACTATTAGAATAAATAAATATAAACTAAAACTAGTTAAAACAGCTCGTGAGCTATTACATAGGTGTCCCCTGCAATAACAATTGATGATTTTAGCTAGTCGCATGTCAGAAGTATCTTCTTTGCAGTCTTCGTCGTACACTTCGTACGCAGTGTACACATGTTGCCATTTGCCATTTATTTTTGCCTGGTCACCGTCCAGTGTTTGTGGTGCGCATCCCCTTTGAACGATCGTCACTGACGAGGCTGTGTATAAAAATAACTATTATTATAAAGTTTCATGCTTTTTTCCGCATAGCAGGCTAAGCGGAGAACCTAGGTTCTTTTTAGCCATTCTTAGACTCCGTTGTTCACTTTACACCCGAATTCGAGATATGTTGTCGGATTTATATGCTATATGTTATATTACGATTTATTTATTAACTAGGCCTTGACAACTAAAATACTAATAAAATTTGAGGTCGTCGTGGCGCAGTGGGACAGTGTCGCGTTAACAGACGCGTTGGGTGTGGTATGGGTGGTGTGCGATAAAACTCGGGGGAATGATGGCGACTGGTTATATATTATTTTCATTTATCCACTCTGGTACCTAAGTTAAAGCGCGGCGCTGAGTTTCGCCACTCAACACGTATTGTGTCGGCTTTAGGCGGAGTAGAGAAAAGAGTGTTTTGACACTGTATTCTCTCTCTGACTACCCTGCTATATGAGAAAAGGCTGTTTTTGTATGCTCTCTCTTAAAATAAAAAAATATCATCTAAAAATTTAAATAACAATTAATGTTGACTACAATTCCCAGTATCCCTCATTTATATTATCGCTGTAACATATACCTATACATATATTGTTATAATGCAACATTGTTTTTTAAATTCATATTAACCATAGAGATTTACATATAAATTAATTAATAAGGTAAATGATGCAGTCTGGTTAAGGCAAAAACATCGAGTCAAATGATTATCACGAAATGAGTTATATTTTCTGAATTTCCTTTGTTAAACAGAAATATTAATTAGGTTAATTAACTACTTATTTCAATGTTACTAATGAATCACAACGCAAACAAATGAATATTGACATTTAGCGAATTTTTATATGAAATTGTTGAAATGAATTAAATGTAAAAGATCTATCTATCTCTACTATAATAAAACCGTAAAAAAGTCTGACTTTGAATATCATGACGTTAAATATCATTACGAAAAAATAATTTTGTAGGGATTGAAAAAATTGTGGTAAAATATCAATTTATGACATAATCTCAACCACCTTAACGAAAGTTTTAATTTTATAAGTTGGTAAATGGAAGTAATCCCATTAAGCGATAAATACCAATAGCAAACACAAGTTACATACAGTTTTCTATAGCTACTTGCAATATGAACTCGAAAACAAAAATGTTCGTCCTAATTTAATTTTAAATCATTGGGTCGGCACACATTACGAGAAAGCGTGATTTGATATTCTAGTTTTAGCTAATGGGAAGTAAGTGGTTAAAAACCAGTGTAGTGATGTAACCCGCACTTGTTAATTGATCTCTGCTCTCAACGCTTGCAGTAAAATACTGCAGACGCCCTTTATTACATTTATCACATATTTTGTATTGATTTACGTCCTGATAACTTATAGTATATAGAAATTTCAAGAAAATATAACATTTTTGAAAGGTATTGGTGATGAATTAATTAACCAGAATAAACTTATAAAAATGTCTATTTTTTGACATACACATAGGTATGAGATATTTTTAAAACTTTGTCGATACTAAGAAACTATGTTTCAATGATTTGATTTTTGAACACGCTTTTGCATATTAAAACATCTGTTTAGTGGTTGGCGTTCAATGTTTAACATTTTTCAATGGCTTTGAAACATACGCCCATGTTTTTATAATGAGTAACATCAGGCGCCATAGCATCGATTTTTATTACCTCTTCTACATAATCATCAAGCAAAAAATATTAAAAGACTTGATTTTTAAAGACGGTGTATATAAAACTGAAAAAGTAAAATAATGATTTCTATCACTTTTTGTGCTATTTTTTTCTAACAGACATCATATCTTTAGTACTTTAATATAAGTTTATATTGAAATGTTGAATACGTGAACGAACGTGGCTGAATGTCTTGATTGTGCTTACTTAAACTACCAAATGTAAACAGAGGTCTTTTTAAAAATGGTCTTTTAAAGACTTTGTAAATGTTTGGATCAGAATTCAGTTTTAACATCTTATGTCAGTCAATACATAATAAAAAGCGCATTAAAAATTCTTAAAGGAAATACGTAGAGCTAAACAATTTATAAAGAATAGTATTATATGCCTGGATATAGGGCTAGTTAGTGTGTTAAGTGATAGTCTAACGTTATGAAACGTTGACGGGTCCATATACAGATTTATAGGCCACACCTAATATGAGCCTAAAAATGTAAAAGGCCTTATGTGTCTGTTATGACTGTAAAAGTAGAATCTAGATCAGAGCTATTTTAGGTATTGATATTTTTAATAAAAATAATGAGAGATTTAGAACATAATAAATATAGCAGATTTAGAACAACTCATGACTTATGTATTATGATGAAATTCCCAGACGATATGTTAAGCATAAAACTCATATATTAAAAATATTATGAAAATATTATGAATGTGGGTTTAAAGAATCTATTAACCGCGTTAGAATTTACAAAATACTATTATGAACTTGGTATTACTAACTACAAAGTAAATTCCTTTTTATGAGTCATTCAGTTATATTTATGGTCTATTAATTTATCATATTACAATATACATACTGTCATCCCCAAATGATAATGTGGTCTGCCTCTTAAAGCACATGGTAGAGTGTTCGCAGTCTACCAAAAAGTTATCGCTGCCGTCGAAATCTTTACATAACAACGACCCATCTGATGCTTCTTCCTCACATTTAAAACAACGAATACACGATGAAACTGAAAATAAATTAGAAATCATTATTCAATTAGTACCAATATAGATAATTGTCAATCAAAGAAAGTAATTATTATACTTGTATCAGAATGAACTCCCTAAGGTACTGTAAACTTAATATAACATATTTTGCCTCTAACTTCATTTTTTGTATTATTTATTTTATAAGAAAATTTTACATCTAAGTACTTTATTCTTAAAATCATATATGTAAGTTCATTATTAGTTCATCAATTCATTTTCTACACATCATAATATGTATGTAAGTAGTAGCCTATAAAATATTTAATACTGTGGGAGGACTAGACTATAATGGTTTCGTTGAATTTTAATAAGGCTTTGACAAAGAACCATTTTGTGATGTCAAGGACTGTGAAATAGTACCTAGTCACGCAACAGACGCTATTAATTAAATGTAGACGTAATCTATTTGTTGAATAGTTTAATTAATTAACATGTTACTTTGTGTCAGGAATTTTAAAAGAATAAAACTGAGAAGAGAATTATCTAAGAGTTTTATAGCACTTTTAAATTGAACGTAACTTAATTATTCTATTAATGTTGTGCCAAAAATTTTAATAGACAGTTATTACTTGACAATGTTCTCTGGACGATGTAACAAAACATTTAATTTGTTGTAGTTTCTTAAAAAATGTATAATCGTTGTATGTTTTCCATTGGACATTTGTCTTCTATTGGTTGTAAGTCTTTTACTTGTTTATCCGATCAGTACGTTCTTGAGATTACCTTTTTTAGTTAACTGGATAACATAATTTAATATTATATTGTACAATTTGAAACTTTTAATCTTGAATTTAAATAAGTTCCTTATTATTCCTTACGTCCGAGACCCTCAAGGAAAATTAGGTTCGGATTTCCCTTAATAAATATGCATTTCCTTATATATAAGGATTATCGCAATATATTGCGTGCTCTTTTCAGAAGAGAAATAGCTTCACGCTGCATCCCGCACTACACACAGGGTAGGCAGAGGGAACCTACTGTTAAGACACTCCGTTCCCCACTTTCGGCCGAATTATTATTTTTTTTTATCTTCACATTGTGCGGAAGCACACAGCAGGGTAGGCAGAGGGAACCTAGTGTTGAGACACTCTGTTCCCCATGCACCAACGGATTCTGGAGGCATTGCGTGTTAAGTGGCGGAACTTAACGCTGCGCTTTGCCTCGATACCAGAGCGAAGAAAATGGAAATACTAAATATTTGCACTCCTAGAGTGGGAATCGACCCCACAAACAGTCGTTTTCAGTCACACGCTTGTGCCACTGCGCCACGACTGGCCTCTATAATATATTCATTATAATCATTAAAGAAGAGAAATGAATAAGATTTTTCATAATACAATTAAAATATATGTATATAATTGTTAAATACATAGTGTTAAAAATGTTAGATTTTTGAATTAACGCAAATATATAGTTTTATTTACCCGTACGTTACCATATATCAAGCAGGTATAATATACACGATATTTAATATATCTTCAAGATAATATGCTGAAGTTGCCATTTTTACTTTTTGAAATTTTAATGTATGTATGAAATTTAAACTTATAATAAAGCTTATAATGCTGATTTTTATAAAAATATTTGTGAAGTGTTCTATAATATTTGATGAAATGACATACAGGTTTTTTTGTTTCGTTTTGGTTTTTACTTTCTTTAAATCCCTACGTAATATTTAATATTATTATTTTGGCCTTTAAATAACTTATCTAACTACCTAATACTTTTGAAAACTTACTTATACAACTTTAATTATACGACTGTTTGTAGTTGTTATTGATTTTGTTTTTGGGTAAATGTCAAAAGTTAAAACATCTTGTATTTTATTCCATAAAAAAATGTTAACATAACACATGTTATGCTAAAAAAATGCTTGTTGTATGGTAACATAGTGAGTAAATAAAATAATATATTTGCGGTAATTCAAGAATCTAACATTTTAAGCAATATGTAATTAACAATACATAACATACATATGTTTGCTAATGAAAGAACTTAGTCATTAGGTTCCAAACTTCAGACAGCAGTGCTCACACATTCTCTTATACAATTTGAAATCGTAATTCAATGAACTTAAAATCTTTTTTACTTTTAATAATTTTTTTTTAAATAATAAACAGGTTAAAAGTAAGACGTCCATTTAATGTATTTATTTATATTTGATAAAAAAAAAACCAAAAAGTATAAAGAATGAACGTGCGTAAAATCAACAATGTTTTTCTTTCCTTAAATACAACTGTAGCCTTTACACTTTTTGTGCCGAAGCTATGTAGGCCAAAATTTACTTATAAACTATATCACGTTATGTAGGTCCGTAAAAATATAACCGTTAGTAGGTTTAAGGAAAAGGTTACACAAAACTTAATACAAAACTTACCAACATATGTATGTCATTATTAAATTAAAATATACCACCTATTGTTGTTGCTTTAAAAATTTAATTTTTGTTTATTTTTCGTCATTCTTACTATATAATTTAATTAAAAAAACATCATAACAATAAATTAAACCAGTTTATGTTTCGTATTTCATATGACATATTTTTATCATAATATTTTGAAGGTAACTCACATTTAATAAATAATGATAACGCCAAAAAATAAATTGATAAATCCATTCTATATTTGTTACACTTATTTAGTTCGTGCCGATAAAGTCCATTGCCAAATTCCCACTGTGAAGCGAAAAAAAATACGAAATTATAAAATAACACTAAGTGCGCGCCGTACCGGTTATTGCGACCGCGCACTTTGCGCGTATGCCGGCGTAGTTTACTGACTGAAGTCGCTGCGGGGATGCAGGCGCCTAAACCATGATTCACAGGAAGGAAGCCCAGTGGCGAAACGGGACATGTTCAAACATCGTCTAAGTAAGGCTCTAAGACACGCACAATAACGCTTGAGTCACGCGATCGATGCTGGCGCCGGCGCGACACTGGCCAACTTTTGGCATTCTGACATTATTTGTATTTTTGTTGCTCGCACTTTAAGCGATATGGGTTTTTGCTTTGTCTTTTATCAGACTTCTACGTCAAAGATGCCGAATGTTTTGTACCTATATTACGTATATTGCGTATTTTCTAAAATTAAATTAAGTATTTTTAATGGTTTGATAAAAACCAGTTTTAGTCAGAAATTTTGATTTCGGTAGTTTCGTAATAATTATATACATATTTCTAATGCAATATGTGTGATGTTGAAAAAATTCTAATGGGTCAAGGGGTTATTTAAATTCGTTCAGAAACATACATTTAATATAACATTTTATAACTGTTTGGTATTAAATATTTAAAGATTATTGGTACTTTGTTAATTTACGAGTTTAATGCTTTGTTGTGAAACGTTTCTCTTGATATCAGTATAATATGTCACATCCTTTACTTCTGTCGATAAAATGCCTACATGATATTATGATCTGGCAATTTTTATTTATCATACGCGTAACTACATATTTTATATTAAAATATTCATTCTTTTTTGTGTAAACAATAATATTTTACGTTCAATTAAAAGTCAATAAAAATTGATACTGCTTATTAATTCTGTATGATTCCCAGTCATAATAACTTGTCAACAAAACTTACCCAGAAAATAAATATAGTATTTTGATATTTAGACTCCACTATTAGTCGTTAATGCAGCATCTTTGCCAGTTTATATAAAAATCAAATATACAGGGTAGTGTAGTAATGAACGGTGTTTGATAATTTAATGTATATTTATGCATTTAAAACCAAAAACATGTCAGATTTTGTTAATCATATAGATTTTATATACACTCATAAGAGAGCAACAGTGATATTATTAATCTATTTTAAAATACTTTGTTTTTATATTTTATTGCTGTTATTTTGCAAGGTTATTACAATAATAACATCACCATGCTTAGCCTATTATTATTCTCACCTGGTAAATAATTATATTGTACATATTTTGTATATTCTTAATTCAGGATAAATCAGATCAATTTTAGTAAATCCAAGTAATCTCTATTTGATAATATACTCTTGTCTTAACGCTTTGTAAAGTACTTTTCTTAAGCACTTTTTGGTATAGATTTAACTTCTTAAGCGGTTCGGTTTCTATGAAAGGTTCTCTATCGTGAAAAACCTTTGTACCTTGAGGGTGCTTTTAAACTTCGCAAGCTAAAAAAATGTACTGGGCTGGGATATACTGAGATGGGTTAAGATAACATGCAGGCTTTATTCAATGACTCCCTCAGATATACATTTACGATTTTTTTTGTATGTATTAAGTTATTACAGAGCAAAAATTGTTGACGTGCATAAGCCACCCAAGACATCCGAAAAAAATTATCCATCATCATCAATTAAACAAGACTATAGTTGATTACTATTTGGTCTTCTTGAAGTTGCTTATACGCCTCGTCAATATTACTTATACTTAAATTTAGCATTCACTTTCTCCACTCTCATTATTATCTTCACATATTAACAATTTCAAGGCAAGAAAGAAAAAAAAATATTTTGAAGGAAAGCTCAGAACTTCTTTGTTCCATTTTTTAACAATGAAAAATCGCAGTGCATATTTAATATCAGTTACTGTTCGTGTTCTGTAAACAAAAAAAAACATGAAAGATAACTGACATCGCCAATGTTTAGACCCTTTGTACTAACAATCAAAAAAGGAAAATTAAATATTACATATACTTTCACGTGACTAAAAGTTAATTTCATTTTTTAATAAAACATATATTGTAAGCATTTCTTTGTATTTCCAATTATTTAAAGGATATTGTATAAGTTCTTTATAAATTCATGGAATGTAAGTACTTTATGCATATTAAAACTAATTACTAAGTGGTAACATTTTAAATGAAACAATTAAATATCTTTTAATAAGTTATGTTTCGTCGGTTTCTCTTTTATTATTTAAAACAAAGTGTATTTTATTAGGACATTTTTGGACGTTACTTTGCGTGATGCGATAGTACATATTTCATAAGATAGAACTATAGCAAATTGTAGTTCTGGCACAGTCAACAAAAAGACAAATACAAAAAAACCTCATATGTACGATCACATTGTATCTAATGTAAAGACAAATACATGAAAATTGTGTATCTTTACAATTGGCACATATTGTTGTAGGCACATTAAGTAAAAATACCAAGTAAAAACACTTTATTGAACAGTCTGGTTTATTTTAAGATGTATTATTACTCATTGGCAATTATGCTCCATTAAACAATTGCTTGCATTAATATGACAATCCGTTAATATGGCAAATATAAATGTTTACACTTGACCAAAACATAAGTACAGGCAATACAAGTTTAGCACGTTTTCATTTATGACGTCATTTTTTAAAAACTATAATTATATACATATTTTTGTTCTAATTTTTAAATTCGAACTATATATTAAAATTTGATTGTGCTTTATAGCGGAAAGTGGAGAACGGAGTGTTTTAACACTAAGTCTTCTCTTTACTATGCGGCATAAAGCGTGAAGCTTATATTATTATTATAATTTCATTCATAGTGTCATGTCATATACAAATTTATTCACATAAAATGTCAACACTTTTCAACACACAGCAATTTAGTAAGTTTGTCATACCACACTCTAATAATTGTCATGCCCACAATATTTAAGACTATGCTGCATGGGTAACATCACATCATATCACATATTTGCTTATAGCGTTTACACTTAAAATTATTTATATAACTAATTACATTTAAAATGATAACAACAATTTAGAAATCATTGGAAACATTATACATTTTGAAAATCAATGTTTGGATATTGTTGTTGGTAAAATACAGCATAAATCAAATTAGTTCTATTGCAAAATATCAAGTTTATATCAATATTAAATTATTTAAAAAACAATAATTGTGGAAGATTTTCTCAATACGGTTAAAACATTATCTGGTAGCTATTGACGAAAGATTTTACTACTTACGTCGATAGGTCGACAACACATATTAATTATGCTATGTGCGTTCTCACGAAAAGTATACTGTCATATGCGGAATCAATGCGGTTTACAAAAATGCATAATTCGATTTAAGTGTAAATTGTAATGTCTTTGTGTCCTTATACATATGTGTCCTAGAATTACAAGGACATATTTATCTATGTATTTATTTAATTGTCCTAAATCATTATATTTATCTATCTAATACTATTAATATATTTCATAAGGTTGAAAACCATTATTACACCCATGATGTCGGTATAACCCTCGTGGTTCGAAGTAGGCGATGAATTGCAAAGACTTTGACGACAGTAGCAATACCTGAGAAAAAGATTTGGGCATCATTATTCATTTTGCTTAAGCTGTTAGGTTAAGAAGAAATTTATATTACTTAAAGGTAGTAAATGCTTTAATTAAGTATTGCATTTTTGTTATTAATATAATGAAAGAGATTATAATTTATAAAAGGTATAATATATAATGACGTAATTTAAACTTTATTACAATTTGATTATAACTGCATATCTAATTGCACTACTGTGGTATAACATAATGCTAATATATAGCATTTGATAAACCGAACCACTGGAACTTAAAGTCTATTCAAATGAAGGTTAGATAGAAATAGACACATTCACAAGTGTCCAGTTAACTAAAGTTCAAGACAATCACAGTCAAGGGCGATCTTGGAAAGTAAAACTTATGTAATAATATTATATTACTATTTGCTAATTTACTATTTAAAATGAATTTGTTAACGTTGCTAGGTAGTGGAACTCACGTAGCCCTACCACACCAAAGAAAGATTTATGTTTACCTAAGTACGAAGTGCCTTAAATAACATTAATATAATTAATATAAACCTTCTTTCAAATATAAACGTTTGGTACAATTGCGAAAAATAAGTAATATATATTTTTATTTACCTTGTGGACGTGGTCCTCTCCCCCTTGTCGTCGATTTGGGAACAACCCTCCGCATAGGGCTCTAAAATTTCTGTTATAGGCGACCACCGGCCATTCTTATAGTCTTGATATTCATTCTTTTGTGGAGCACAGTCTCGGAGCACACCAGTGATCCTCACTGTAAGCAGGAAAAGTATTTATTTATTAAGTACTCGTATAGTAGTAGTAATCAATTTTATCAAATATATTTGATAATATAATAATAAAAGCTAGTACACAAGTTACAAACCACATATAAAAATCTAAAACAATACTAACACAAGGCTTGCTAATCTTAAATACTGTTTACTAATACTCAAAATTTTAAATATAATTTAAATGTACCTCCGTCTTGTATGTCCAAATGAAACTCTTGCTTCATGCACATTGTGGAAAAGGGACAATCGATAATAAATTTTTCAGAATGGTCGAAATGTACACATAGTCGTTTTGTTGTATTATAGTATTGACCGGGCGGAGGATTTATTAAACACTGGTAGCACTGTAGTGACGACACTTCTGAAATGAAAGAAAATATTTTATAAATACATATGTATATTTTATTATATAAACTATTAAATTGTTAACCTCTTGAATTACTGAGGGATTGACAGATAGAGAACGTTCAGTAGAAATTACTGGACGTAAAAACCGTGAATCTAGAATGTATATAACCGAGAATTTAAAATGTATATTCCTTGGAAAAAGAAAGAGGCATTCAAGGAGGATATGTAGAAATTTTGATGTTGGCATTGTCGAAATCGATTGTATAATAATAAACTGCAATCTTGATAACAATTTAAAATTTACGGATTTAGTACACAAAACCAGAAAGATACATGGCATGTTATGATTAAAGTATAGACAGTTTTTTGCAAAAAAAAAAACAAAATCTAGTAGGAATATTATTATTAAATACGTCAAATAAAGTAAAATGCTTCTAAATATTAGTATTACAATATGGCTTATATTTTATAGTAAGTGTTTTTGTATTAGTGAGGAATATTATAATTATGATTATTTAGAAGATAAAAATAATATTACTTTTTATGATAATTCAAGTGCTCGAAGGACGGTTAAAGACCAGCCTTTATCCGATTTGAGTTTAAACGACTATTTTCTTGATCCTGATATTTTACCAAAACAATATAATAATGAGGACAATGCAACGTTATCTCAAAAGGATGTAACACAAAAAGAAAGTCACGAGGGCTTTGTTGGACTTTTAAGACAAGAGTATAATTCCGGAAATAAAACAATTCTTTTTTTTAATAATACTCAAAATACGCAAATGAAACCAAAGGTCACATTTAATTTGAAATCTTTTAGAGATTATGATTACACACTTGATACGAGAAATCAACATTCTTCTTCTACTGTATTACGTCAAGAAACGAAACAAAAAGTTAAAAATGAAAGCAAAAGTAACCAGCAAAATCAGTCCGATATTCAAATGTCGCCCTACATAAAATTTTACAATTTGGAATCTGCAATAAGCCATGTAAAGAAAGTAGAAATAGATAAAAAACTATTGCGTAACAATGTATGGTACGTGCCGCAAGATGTCCCATGTTGGGAATTACCTGTTATTTACGGTGAATTAGGAAAAAAGAAAAAGAAGTCTGATATATTTTTAATTTATGATGGTAATCTGGTAAACGTCTTAGATAATTATACTGAAGCACCAAATAGTTACAAAATCGGCGATCCCCCCATGTCGCATATTGTTAATAAATGGTGCGGATTACAACCGTGTTATGCAGACCATACACTTTGTCTGTTCCCAAGTTCTGAAGTATCAAATATATGCGACAAAGGATATAAAGTTCAAGTACCAACTGTTATGGATCAAATTACTATAGTAAGTACTATAAATTCCATGCGTAATCGCGTCGCACATGGATTAGTTAACAATTATTCACACCTGCCTAATGCTGCGAATATGAACCAAGTAAACTATGATTATGATTTAGAAAAAATAGCTGAAGCATGGCTACTCCAATGTTTACCTGGTGCCGCTCCATGTTCTGCTCTCGATGGACTTATAGTTTCCCAGCTAGAATGTACGAAATATATGAAATATTGTTGCGTAAAAAAATCGAAGAAAACCAACTCGCAATGGTTCGTTATGATAAAAAATATTATTTCTTTTTTACTTATTAAATAAAAAAGAACCGTCTTATATATTATTTATTTGTTTTAGCACACCCATACCGGAATGCTTCGTTCATCCTATCATTGGATGCATTCACGTTTGGTTTTCTAGTGCTGGAAACGAATTGTCTAACACAGATGTGTTATGCGGCCGGACTACAGTAAATACATTTAATGCAGTTCAGTTGCTTTGGGCTAAAACTAATAAAATTGGATGTGCTTATGGTCAACGATCTAATGGTGATATTAGAGTTGTTTGTCAATTTTCTCCAGGGGCTCCATTTCATCTAGAGACAAAATTATTTTGTGGTATCATAGATCATGGCGATATTACATTTTTGGGAAATAATAAAAACATTACAGATTTAAATTTTTTGTCATCATATGGAATTAAATGGAATCACGTACGTTTAGAAAAAAATCTTAAAAGTATTTCGATGGATATGGTTTTAAATTCACACGATAAAGTGTTCACAACTGATACTTCTCATTCTCACTGGGGGGTAGATAGTTTGACAAGAGTTTATAAAGAGGGCTGGGTAAGGAAACAATTTGATAATAAAACCAATGGCACAAGGGGTTTTGTTGCTAGATTAGTTGCAAGATATAAATTTACTGATGACAGTGAATCGAAGTGTGACTCAGATGAATCAATATATGAAGTAGGACCTCCCGGATCTTCTTGTGTAGAAAGAAGTAGCGAATACGATGGTTTATGCTATGAATTTACAGAGACTACAACAGGCTTTAGAGTTATTGCTATTGCGGCACCGATAGCTCTTTTTTCCTTAATATTGTACGATCTTTTCAGTGGAGTTATAAGACAGACAAATTTTTAAAATATATTACTCGTTTTATTTTAATTTAAATACATACTAGTAGTAGTCTTATAACGTCATATAATGTTAGTTGTATAACGGAGTGTCTTGACAAAAAGCGTGAAGCTGCCACATATAAGTATCATGTAGTATGACTTAATACAGAAGATAAAAATTTATCAATACTTAAGGTTCCAATTGTTATACCCAGGGCTGGTATTTTATGCAGTTTTGTCACTGATGAGTCACTTTTTTTGAATACCAGAACTGATGTTAGTTTTATAAATAATTTTTATGAATAACTACAAACTTGTGAGTCAGCTTTGATAAAACAAACAATATTCTTATATTTATTTAAAATTCACTTTACGCTGATAATACTTTTATAGGGATGAAAGATTTAAGCTGCTCTAATAATTTTCACGATTTTTTATTTACCTATTTCTAAAAATGTCTTTCATAAAGTCGTTTGATATATGGCGTAGTGCTCGGAGCTCCAACAGGCACGAGTTCGAGTTCGGGTACGTTCTAGCTTATTTAGTTTAAGTGTATAATATCGACGTCTTGTTGGACAATTATACATGTGAAAATGTCAAATAACCCGCCAGTCTCAAGGCTAACAAGCAATTTTTAAAAAATATTTATTTTGATTTTTTAAGACCAGTATTAAAATTTTATGACGTTAGCAATACGTACTCATGTTAAGGTAGTAGCTGCCCGCAACTTTGTTTACGTGATCTCATTGACTATTCTTACCAAAGTACCTATCATGTTGAACAACTTTTATTAATGCGCAATAAACTATTATCTTGTAGTATAGGTTGTCTATCATAGGTCTACATTAGGTGTTCCACTCTTCAAAATTCAATTATAAACTTGAGAGCTTAAAAGCTTCATAGTAAACATTCAATTCTTACTGTTTTATTACAGTATAGATTTTTTATAATGAAACCTACTAGACTAAACTTATATGATTTTTTCTAAGTTTATGCTACTGGTCGTACATTAAATAAGTGAAGTTCTGCACTTTATATTTTTTAAATTTATTTTCTTCACAATTTTTAATTTTTATTTTGATTTATATATGATATACTGTAAAATTGCATTACATTTTATCTTGTATATCTGCAACTTTCGAAAATGTTTTTATTATTTTAATTTTAATTAGTGAATATTTTTACAATATTTAACCTTGCAAGATTTTCATATTTACTTAAGGATATATTTTTTAAAAATTTAAAATTAAATTAAAGTTTTTTGTTTCTAATAAATTGTGAAAAGTTCTTAAAAGGAAATTAAACCTAAATTTTTAAAAATATATTTAATAAGTTAACTTAGACAAAGATGCCCGAGAAGATTAATAGTATTTTTAAAGTCACAGGATACAAAACAACGTCTAACTTGCGATTGGTTGTGGGTACAATTCTCACTCGAAATAGTAGTCATATTTAAATTATTTTCTACACTCTACTCTGGTACAAAAACAAAGATCGGCGTTTGAGTTCCGCCACTCATCATGTAATGTCTCTATTTCAGGCGGAAAGTGGAGATCAAAGTGTCTTCACACTAGATTTTCTCTTATTTCTCTTACTACTATGTGGGAAAGAGCATGAAGCTGCTTTTTGTTATAACCAAATTTGCAATGATTCTAAAATATTAAGGACCGTTTATACAGTATTGAGTATATTATATATAATTAGAAAATTAAACTATGGCAACACTGTAATTTAAGTGTCTTGTTGCTAAGTATTCTTGTTGTAAGACGTGTGATTTTTTTCTTAAATATATTTCTTTATCATTATTTACAAAGGCCTTATTAATAAATAACCCATAATCCATCAGGTTATGGGCCCAGTCAACTCTGTAAGTAAAATTGTTATAAAAATCAACAAAGAAAAAGCAACAATCGTATTTGAAAGAAATTGACAAGATAACCTAAAATGGATTCCACGCGGTCAATGAATTTAGAGAAATTCGATGGAAATAATTTCCGGCAATGGAAATTTCAAATTAAATGTGCTTTAAAAGCAAAAGGGATTGATATTTCAGTACCTAAAACATACGAAAATAGTGTTGAATGGTCAAAGAATGATGGCATGGCAATGTTTATTATAACCTCTTCAATGGACTTTAAGCAAATTACATTAATAGAAAATTGTGAAACTGCTACGGAAATTATGACAAAACTTGAATCAATATATGAACAAAAGAGTGAACTATGCAAAATGTTGATCCATGAGAAGTTTTACCAATATAAAATGTCTACAAATGATAGTGTAGCTCAACATATTTCAAAAGTGGAATCACTGGCCAAGCAGTTGAAAGAAAGCGGCGAAAGTGTTAGTGATTTAGCAGTAATTACTAAAATACTTGGAACTCTGCCACATAAATTCAGATCACTCCGTCAAGCGTGGATGTCTTTGGATCCAGCTCAACAAACTCTTGTCAATCTCACTGCTCGTTATTAGATGAGGAAGCCAGTCTGCAATGTGAAGAAGAGCAGGAAACCGCTCTCCTTGTGGCTAACAAAGGATGGAAGAATAGTACAAAACAAAGCGAGTTGAATAGAAATGCTAGTAGTTCAAATCAAAATAAAATTACCAAACATAGATTTGAATGTTATAATTGTGGAAAAAGAGGTCATTTTTCTCGAGAATGTCGTGCTCCAAAGAAGTCCAAACCCAGAAAACCTCAACAAGAAGGTGCAGATTTGTTAGCGTTCAATATAGAAACCAGTTTTAATGAAACTGAAGAGGATGCTTGGATTTTAGATAGTGGTGCCTCTGCACACATGACTTATAGGAAGGAGTTCTTTGTAGAACTATTTGAGTGTGAACAAAAATCTTTGACATTGGGAAATAAACAGTCATTGGAAGTGGCCGGCATTGGCAAGGTGTTAATCAAAAGATATGTTAACGGACAGTGGGAGAATAGTGAACTGCAGGATGTATTGTATGTTCCAAATTTGAGAAGAAATCTGTTCTCAGAAGGTGTGATAATGCATAAATCATATACTATTATAAAAAAACATTCCAATGCTTCCATATACAAAGACAATGTTTTGGTGATGAGTGCTTCAATAACAGAAAATAATTTGTATGAGTTAAAGATAAAAGCTGTTATTTCGAACACCTGTAACCTAGTGCAAAGTGATCAAAATAACATTAAAATATGGCATGAAAGATTGGGACATGTCAACCTGAAACAAATCAAGAACATGAATACTAAGAAGGTGGTAGAAGGTCTGACATTGAATAACATTGATGTAACTAATTTTGTATGTGAAGCTTGTGCATATGGGAAGCAGTGTAAATTTCCATTTTATAAATCTGTACGAGGGGAACTACAACCAGGTGACCTTGTATATAGTGATGTCTGTGGACCGATGAGTTGTATGTCTATCCAAGGTATGAAATACTTTGTATTGTTTAAGGATGCTGCTACGAGTTACAGACATGTTTATTTTATCAAAAATAAAAGTGATGTTATGGAAATATTCAAGAAATACAATGCTATAATTAAAAATAAATATATGCACAGTGTCAGAATATTGCATACTGACAATGGAAGAGAGTATGTGAATAAAATTTTCAAAGACTATTTAAACAAAGAAGGTATAGTTCATGAGTGTACTGCGCCTTATACACCTGAACAAAATGGTCGTGCTGAGAGGGAGAACCGTACTATTGTAGAGAGTGCACGTTCAATGTTGTATGCAAGAGATGTATCACTGACTTTATGGGCAGAAGCTGTGAATTGTGCTGTGTACATATTAAACAGGACCTCCTCTAGCCAGACTCCTCAGAAGACACCTTTTGAATTATGGAATGGCATTAAACCATCAATAGGCCATATGAAGGTGTTTGGAAGTATAGGATATGTCCATATTCCTGACCAATTAAGAACTAAACTTGAAAAGAAGAGTGAGAAAATGATGCTAGTTGGATATGATAATAACAATTATAGAATGTTCAACCCAGAAACTAAAAAGGTGAAGATATCAAGAAATGTTATTTTTGATGAACACATCATTCCAGAGACAAGGAAAAATATTACACAAATATATATTGAGGATGAAGAGAGGACACTAGGACAAGAAAATAAAATACAAGAAACCAGCGTTGACAATACTTTAGTGGAAAGTTCATCATCTGAAAGTGATCATAGCATGTTGAGTTGTAACAGCAATGACCCTCTATATGAACCATCTCAAGAATTAGATGATGATTTAATCAAGAGGAATATAAACTTAAGACCTAGGTTTAAAAGATTGTATGAAGCAAACCTAGTTGAACTATCATTGCCTCAAACATATGATGATGCAATGAAGAGTGCTCAAAGAGATGACTGGTTACAAGCTATCAATGAAGGATTGCTTGCACATGAAGAGAATAAGACATGGACTCCAATTGAAAGGTCTGGTCAACGTACTCTTACTACAAAGTGGGTTTTTGCTATAAAAAAGGATGATAATGATCAGGTATATTTTAAAGCTCGTTTGTGTGCTCGTGGATTTAATCAAATAAAAGATGTTGATTATCAAGAAATATTCTCTCCAACAACGAGGTACGACTCAATTAGAATTATTCTTTCTATTGCAGCTAAATATAATTTAGAAATTCAACAGTTTGATGTGAAAACTGCTTTTTTGAATGGGTATCTTGATGAGAATATTTTTATAGAAGTACCAGAAGGAATTTCATTAAAAAGTGATTGTATTTTAAAACTTAATAAATCTTTATATGGTCTTAAACAGGCATCTCGATGTTGGAACAGAAGATTCACTGAGTTTTTATTAAAAATAGGTTTTATGCAATCACAGGCTGATAATTGTGTTTATGTAGGTTTTTTTGATGGGGTAAAAGTATTTATAATCATTTATGTTGATGATGCACTTGTAGTTTCTTCCAGTCATTCAATTATTAAAAATATAATAGAACAGTTAAAGCAAGTATTTAAAATAAAAGTATTAAAATTAAAGTATTTTGTGGGAATGGAAGTTCAGAGAGTAAATAATTCTATCTATATTCATCAAAAAGATTACATAAAAAAAATAATAGATAAATTTTGTATGACTGATTCAAATCCTGCTAGTACCCCAGCAGATGTAAATGTTGTTCTTTCAAAGAAAATGGATGAAAGTATTATAAATTTTCCTTATAGAGAAGCCATAGGCTCTTTATTGTTTTTAAGTTCTGTTTCAAGACCTGATATTTCATTTGTTGTAAATGTTTTGAGTAGATATGTAAATAATCCAAGTCAGCAACATGTAAATGCAGTTAAATGTGTAATTAGATATTTAATAAATACTAAAGATGTGTGTATAAGTTATGGAGAAAGTAGTGATCTTATTGGCTATTCAGATTCAGATTTTGCAGGAGATGTAGATACGCGTAAGTCTACTACTGGTTATATTTTTATTATGAATGGGGGACCTATAACATGGTGTAGTCAGAAACAGAGGACTACAGCTCTCTCCACAACTGAAGCAAAATTTGTAGCTGCTTGTGAAGCTGCAAAAGAGATATTGTGGTTGCAGCAATTATTGTCAGACTTGGGTGAAAATGTTAAATATGTTCCATTATATGTTGATAATCAGAGTACAATAAAGTTAATTAGTAACCCTGTTTATCACAAGAAAACTAAACATATAGATGTAAAATTTAATTTTATAAGAGAAAAGGTTGGGTTGGGAATAATTTTGCTGAATTATATTCCTAGTAATAGTCAATTTGCAGACATATTAACCAAGGCATTACCAACTCAAGCTTTCATCTACTTGAGAGATCAGATTTTATCTACTCTTCATAACATTGTGTAAAACTGAATTATAAGTATATTTTTTTTGTTAGTAAAGTTTTTTTAAGGATGCCAGTTTAATTTTAGTGGGAGTATTGAGTATATTATATATAATTAGAAAATTAAACTATGGCAACACTGTAATTTAAGTGTATTGTTGCTAAGTATTCTTGTTGTAAGACGTGTGATTTTTTTCTTAAATATATTTCTTTATCATTATTTACAAAGGTCTTATTAATAAATAACCCATAATCCATCATACAGTGAAAGTATATTTAATTAAAAAATAATGAATGCTAAATCAGATAAAACGTACATTATTTAAAAATATGTGGAATTTTTTTTCAAATGAAAATCAACAACTGTGCGATTGTGTCATAATGATATTCACTATCTTAACTTTTTATCTTTAATTTAAATTGCAAATTTTTTTCACGACAATTAATACATAATAAAGGAAATAAGTTCAAATATGTTACAAAATAAATTAACAATGTTAATTTTACTGAATAATAAACACTCAAATAGACATTTTAAATTCGTTATAATTCAAAAAATTAACTTTAAGGAATCATTAAACGTTTGTTTTTAAATCTAGAATAAAGATTGGCTATACTTGCGAATGCTATACTTTGCCCTCTTTATCGTAAATATCCTATATTTAGTTAGTTTTTGTTTTAACTACTAAAGCAATTATTATTCTTATGCGATGTTATTGTGTGCTATGTATATGATAGTACTAATTCAGAATTTAATTAATTATTTGTTTAATCATTGGTATATTATTATACATATATTCATATAGAGGCCGTGGTGACCATGAGTAATAAGGAAATCGACGTACACACAGTTTTTGCTTAAACTTGGATGCTATGGTTGATAATGGTTGCTAATTTCAAAATAAATAAATAAGCTTTTCAAAATTGGGATTTTCTATTAGAATAAAATTTTATGACGAAACTTGAAAAAGGTGTAAATGAAATATACGAGAAAATAAAAATACGCACCTGTAGTTATAAACGACATAACAATCGCTATACTCAAAGCGAATTGCTCCATGGTTATAAATCGTGTCGCCAAAAGTTGTTTGGTCCAGTTAACGTTTTCGTAATAGACCTTATCATTGACTCAGCTTTTCCTGTTACATTTGTGGATTTTTGAAGGTTTTTGGCTTTCATCAAATCTGTAATAGTTATACAAAAATAATTATGAATATTATTATGTCCTTAATGAGACTAACAAAGATTAAACTATGGAAGATATTTGCTTCCTATTTAACATAAAGTGATTAAAATAACGATAACCTACTTATTATATTCGCAAATAATGTTCCCAAAAGCTTTGCAAAAATGTTTTTGATAACATAAAAACCAAATTGAAATATTGTAATGACAATAACATTTTTTATTTAAAGTGTTGTGATCTTATAATCGATTTTAAGCCTTTTGCAATATTTAATGAGCGTTACCAAATATAATTGTGGCCAGTCGTGGCCCAGTGGCACAAGAGTGTGACTGTAAACGACTGGTTGTGGGTTCGATTCCCACTCGAGGAGTGGAAATTATATTTCCATTTTCTTCGCTCTGGTGTCGAGGTAAAGCGCGGCGTTAAGTTCCGCCACTTAACACGCAAGCCTCCGAATTCGGCGGAAAGTGGAGAACGGAGTGTCTTAACACTAGGTTCCCTCTGCCTACCCTGCTGTGTGCGGGATATAGCGTGAAGCTATTTTTTTATTTTTTTACCAAATATAAAACACGGCTTTGCACCATCGGCCTAAGGCCCATTAATAACACAGTAATGCTATTATATAAATTATGCATAGTGGCATTGAAAATTGTAATTTTTCAAACACTTATTTTTAATGCTTGAATTTTTAACACTTTAATGCTTAAAAAATGCTCATTAAATTACTAACATTAAGCGCTGGCTGTGGCATTATCTTTATTTAGTTTTAATTACCTTCATTTAAAAATTAAGTTTTTGTATAATTTTAAACAGTGATTCCCCATTATTTTACATTTAATCCGTTCGTTCACTTACGTTGTAATAAGCACAAAAAATCGTAAGACGATACATTAATAAATTTTGGCCATACAAAAATCATAATTTGTTTTGATACAATTGCTAGCATATTATATACGCTATCTAATTGCATTGTGCTTATTTCAAGGTCTAACTAACTGAGCCGCTCGGTATTGCGACACTGTGCAAAGACAAGTTTCAGTGAATAGTAGGCACATGAGCATGCAAGTGAGACTGAAGTTAAGCGAACATATTGTTAGCCTCAGTGGTCACAGAACCTTGTAAATGTATTCATAGCGCGTACATATTTTTTTAATTTTTTTTCACCTTAAGTCCTATTCTATTAACGTTATTATCATAAATACTAAAATCAGAATAATTTTAAAATAACAAGGTTGAAACAATTATAACATCTTAACTTTTAATCAAACAAAAGTTCCACTCCACTGTAAAAAGGCCTATGTTGAAATTGCCATCTCAAGGTGTATAAATATACTTTTGTTTGCAATTTTCGCTTATTTATACAATTAGAAGAATTCGAGGCCGTCCTGGCGCAGTAGGAGTGCGTCTGACTGTACACGCGATCGTTGTGGTTTCGATTCCCACTCAGAGGAATGATTTTTTTTTTTTGTTTAGATATTTAAGACAAATTGCGACGTTGAGTTTCGCCACTCAAAGTGCAATGTCTAGATGTCGTGCGGAAAACGTGTGTCTTGACACTAAGTTCTGTTTGAACAGCAGCAGGGTGCATCATGCTAAGCGGGATAAAGCGTGAAGTAGAATTCAAAGCATAGGAAACATGTCTTCATTCTACTTTGTGTTGTCACGCTTAAAGAAAACGCTAGTACTTTTTTAAATATAAATTCCGGCGTGGGAATTGCACTCATAACTATAACACGATTAGCCTGTAAGAGTTAATTAAATATACGAGTACATTATAAGTATGTAATAGGAAAGCTATGCCACAAATATATAATAAACGTATTTGAAACAAGAGTCAGACACCTGTAAACTCAAAACTATAGTAGTGTATTTTATATTAGTGACTAGGACACTAAGTATCGAAAGAAATAAAGTTAAACTGGGTTATCATTTCTAGTTACATATAATATTGCAGGTTCTCCATTTATCATTATCATTTTTAGCTAAAAGGGAACAACATCCGATAGCTGCATGCCAAATGCAGTTCTGGCAATTGTTTATTATACAATGGTTTTATTTACTAAATAATGCTAAGAGTATTAAAAATACTGTGTAGTATGGAATGGAACTTTTTAAGTGTAAAGAGTTTAAATAATGCAAATAGGTGTGTAATTTTATCTATTATTTATTATTAGTCACGTATGTTTGAGTTTAGGTTGTGTTCCACATTTTGATGCAATGAATTATGTAATATTTTGGTGGCATAGTAAATTTTTAACTAGTTTTGTTAGGAACATCATTTTTATATTTTAGAAAGAAAAATTAGGTATTACATGAAAGAATATTATTCTTTTTCGATTTGATATCTTAATTTCTAAATTAATCTCAAGTTCTATAAATTTATCAATTTAAATATAAATGAACAATCAATAAAAGCGAACTTTTTTCTTACTAAACAAAAGAAAATCTAAAATTTTAAGACAATCCTTCGATGTATGCGAGGTTCTACTTTTCAAAAATGCTGTTTCTTAAAATTTTTGACAGATCGTATTGCGTTGTTAACATTGCCAAGATTGCGTTGGTTGAATTAATCTATTCTTACGTCATGACGTTTTGAATAATTAAGGCATTAGCAGTGACATAGATTACAATGACCTAACATTGAAATTCAAGTTTATGTGTACGTTCTTATAAATTTTTAAACGAAAATTTAGAGATGTTTTAGCTTATAAATTTTAATAAATGACTCATCCGCAATGTGCCAGGCATAAGAAACATTTCTCACATGTTTGATCATGAATAGGTAAGTATTGAATCATTCATCACATATAATAAACCTAACTACATTGCAGATGAATAAAATATATCAATATTATTATTTACATAACACATCATGTGTGTAAGTTAGAAAATAGAGACTTGCACTTCACATAAATAAATATTTCAATTTTATCACGTATATCACTAGTCTTAACACCACTTGCACTTTATTTTAAAATCTAAAACCAAAACCACTGAAGAAATGGATATTACATGAAGTTCAAAAGGTTGATGCTTTAATAGCCGTACTCGTGTCTCACCTATATATTCCACTATTTGTAATAAATACACGAACACATATAATAACAATTTTTCGTTACCGGTATCGTAAATCTGAACGACAACGATCAAGGGACGCGCGTCTCTGTGCGTAGTAAAGTCTTTACTGGGCAAGCCAATAGTCGACCGCTGACTCGCGGCATTCTAGCAAGGATTTGTGTCATTCTACGTAACATGAAGTGTACTTGACCGCTCTAAAAAGAGACAATTTGAACCTTGCGCAGACTGGCGGCTGAATATGTTTGTAAACGAATTCCTTACGCTTATTTTATTTTCAGAAAAATAATATTGATCTCGTATTCCCGAAGAACTTTGCAAAACCAGTTTAACAGAGACCAATACTCGAACGAAAAGAAATTATATATTTTGAGCTCAACGATAATGGACCTTATAATAACCTTCAAACATTGAAAGCATAATCACCTCGGTTTTTGCCCTTGTCATGGTGTAACATAAAAATAATAAGTGTTATTAATAAAAAATATTTTAGTATTCATAATCTTTATAGACGGCTATATAGATACATTCGACGCATATAACGTATGTTACGTTTTCTTGTTTATATATAGAATATTCCTACGTAATGTATTTTGTATTAGATGATTGCTCTTGTTGACATTCAGCAATTAGATGTGAACAATTTAACAATTGAAACTTAACCTGTGTAGTTATTTTTTATCTCCTCCATGAATTGTATTTTTGTATTGAAATACTTTATTCAATAAAATTTTAACGAGCGCTTTAAGCTATTAAGAATCGGCAAGAAGCTCTAGAGTTACTTCTAATGTGAAGGAGGAGTGTAGAGTCAAAATCTATTGCATTCTCCACTTTTAGTCCATTCAAAGACACAGTCAATGTTCCTATTATTACTCTCACTATACCTGTAAAACATCTTCAATTTTTAAACATTAATATTTTCTCAGTTAGATTTAAATAAGCAGATATCGCGTGTCTTCAGTGATGCTCCAAAACATAAACTATGCTGATCCTAACACAATCAAAATGCATAAATATGCTTATGAGTTCGAATAATTATTATAAGTCCAGATAGCTATTTATACTCACGTAAACTTGCGTAACTAGTAATGTACTTATAAAAATTTACAAAAATTATAACCTATATTTTTTCAAGAGACTGGGGTGCGTGCAGAAAGACTAGAAGCAGAGTCAATTTACATTTTTTAGTGTCCTCTATTATACTGACTCGTGTGTATGCATAATCAAAAATTTTACTAATGATTCGTATTATTGTATAATTAATTTGATGCCGTGGGATTATTTCTACAAAAGAAGAAATACTGGATGATTTGATAAAAAGATAGTAAAAAATGCTAACGTAATTTTGCCAAAATTATATGGTGTTACAAGAATAGCGCATTTATTTCATTACTTAATTTTTTTCATAATAATAAATAAAAATATTATTCATTACCAGAATGTTAAACAAAACAATTGTGTAATCGTGAAAGTTTTATATTGTCATTCATCACATTTGCTGTGAATATCGCGACGCCTTGCATTGTTAAGGAGGCGGTACAAATTTCATTGATCCGATTTGGCCCGCGCCTCGTTACCTTGTGCCATGCAACTAATTGTAGTTGCATACGCATCAGTAATGATAAAACGCCACGCTTCCGTTACCTCACCTGCGTCATTGTTTCCGCGATGATTACTTAATGCTTGAGCAAGCATGACGTGAGATATTTTCAAAATTTTATAACTTACTTATGTTTACTGTAACGAATACGTGAAATTTATCTGGCTTTGCAGTTTTGCAAATGTCTATCTATTATATATAAACAAGTATCTGTTATATTTGTAGTAATCAGATGTTTCTATGTATATCTTCTTCTATAATATAAACAACTCTTAGATTTCCCTAACAAGGTATATAATGAATATAAACCAAAAATGATAAGGCTTTAATTAACAATTACTAAAATAATAACCATTTACGTGCATTATATCGTTTAAATGAGGACTGGTTCATTTAAATATCATATATAAAAGAGCACTTTCAGCAGTTTAGAGATTATTTTACTTCTACATAACAATAATTTATCATAAAAATATTTATGTAAAATATTGCGTTCGGAATATTAACTCGTAGAGTCGTAATCCATTGCACAGGCAGCAAATTGTTACGCAAATAGTATAATTTGTTGTATAATTAATTCATTGCTTAATTTGTTTATATAACTTCTAATACCTACGTATTAAGTGTACTTTTTACTGTTACAGTTAACAGATATAGTTAATGCGATGTCATCTCGAGGGGAACTGCCTTTAGAACTGGCACTTCGAGGTCGGAGTTCATCGATTGCTACGACGTTACTGCAGCACTGTGCCGATCCAGATGCTCGTGGTCCTCGTGGAAGAACATTACTGCATAGAGCAGTAGACGCCAGAGACGCCTTCTCAGCCAAATTCCTTGTCGATAATGGAGCAGATCCTAGTCTTACTACTAAGTAAGTGTATGCTTACGTTCTAAGAATGTAATATGATAATCAAGCATTAAATTCAGTTCATTAACTGATTTGAATTATTATTTAGCATATTATGATATATATGATACTAGTGGCCCGCTCGTGGCTTTGCCGCGTAACTACATACAAAGTTGTTGCGGTGTATTACAACCCTAGGGGATGGATTTTTGATAAATAAAGCAGCCTATATTTAACCTTGGATTATCAACTATATTTATGCCAAATTTCATTACAATCGGTCAAGAGGTGTAGATTTTTCATACAATATTTCATCCCCTACTTTCACCCTTTAGAGGCTGATTTTTGTAGAAATAAGTAGCCTATTTAGACCCAGTTATTGTTACTACATACTTTCATTCTAAATTTCATCCAAATCGGATCGGTAGATTAGCCGTGAAAGCGTGACAGACAGACACACAGACATTTACATTTATAATATAAGTAAGTAAGTAAGTATGGATAGCACGATATAGCACTGGTGGTTGTATAAGATTGACTACGATAGTTGTAAGTTTAATCCAATTTAATGGGAAATGTTTATATTAAAAAATATATCCTGCGTATAGGATATGCGTATACGAGTTTTTAATTCTCGTATTTATTTCTCGAGGAGCAACGCTTCATAGCTTTTCTCTCAGTATATGTATATTTAAAAAAATAGTAATGTGTAGAAAACCTAATGACACAAATTGCAATTGACATATACGGATTATTATATAAAGCGTTCATTTTAAAAATCTGTAAAGGCATAGTATTTCCTGCAAGCGACAGAGAAATACTTAAACGCAAAATGAAGTGTAAATAGTATACTTAAGTTCTTTTCCGCAGTACTTTAATATAAAATAATGACAGTATTAGAGTTTCCGTAACTCCTAACTATTTATTTCTTTACTAAAGCCGGTAAGAAACTTAACAACATTTATTTTAATGTTTTTGTGAATCATAAAATATTATTGCTCACCGACTTTGGATTACTTGCAAATTTATTAAATGCCATGTCTTTATATCATATTCAACTGTAATAAAAAAGCTTCGTTGAAACCAAATTCCTCGCCCACGTATCTAATGATAGCTTTACTTGTAAGGATTCGTCGAACCGGTTTTGTAATGTTTCGAAAACGTTTTATAAATGACAAAGTTAGATACTTAGTTTCGTATTTTTTTATTTTTCTTAGAAAGTTTGTATATTAAAAAATATTAATGTAAGTGGCGTATGGAGTGCCTTGACTAGGATCTCTCTGACTACTCTACTATGTGGGAAAACCGTGAAGGTTGAAGCGTGAAGCTGTGAACTATTTTATTAAATGACGGCCTATACCTTGAATTGATATCAATTATTATATAGAATTGATAGAAATTATCAGAATAGCATGACGAATAAATAGCCTCACGAGCTAAACATGAGTCAATTCAGTTAAATTGATACATTAATTAAATTATATTTTATATAGGCAATAATTTAGGCTATTATTGCGCAGTGGGACTGTAATCAAGATGAGCGTGTTTTTTTTCGTATAGAAAAAAATGCTCTGATAAGACAAAGTACATGAAAATGTAGGATAAAAACATTAAATTATAATATAATGGTCAAAGAAACTTTTAATTAATTATTCTGTTTATTTTAAAAATTAGAAAAGAATCAAGTTTGTTGGGGCCAGTCGTGGCGCAAAGGGACAAAGTGTAACTGTAAAGCGACTGATTGTGGGTTCGATTCCCTCTCGTAGTGAACTATTTGATATTTCCATTTTCTTCGCTCTGGTGTCGAGATAAAGCGCGGCGTCAAATTCCGCCACTTAACACGCAATGCCTCCGAATTCGGCGGAAAGTGAGGAACGGAGTGTCTTGACACTTGGTTCCCTCTGCTTACCCTGCTGTATGTGGGATTCAACGTGAAGCTAAAAAGAAACCATTTTATAAGCACGATTTCCTTTTAATTTAGTACTAGTAACAATTCCTCTATAAATTTAGTAACTACTTAATAAATATGAACTAATGTTAAATTTCAACCATTATATTTATAACTTAGGGAAGAAGGTGACACCGTACTACATTTGATAGCAGCACTGACGTCAAGTTCGTGCGATCCAGAAACAATGGAGCAGATGGTTGAAATAGCAGAATGTGCCGTCAATAAAGGAGCTGACATAAACCGACAAAATAGAAAGGGATAGTAAGTACTAAAATCATAAATTTCTAGGTAATTATAATAAATAATATATCTTTTTTAGTTTGATTCATTTTGAATCGATTCAGTTTTTCTGCTAAAAGATGAAAAAAAAATTAAAAGGTTTATGAACAGTACTGCTTTCGACAAAAACTATAATAAATTATTTTATAATAATATTAATAAAAAGGCAATTAAATATATAAAAAACATACAAATAAAATATAAAAGACTATTATTTTATACGTTACAAGTTACAACATAATGGCAAAAAAATGCAAATATGTTTAACCAGTTAGCCAGTGGCGGTCAACACATTGACTCATCTTAGAAATATTGTCTATTTTAAAAAGGGCGAATATGTGAATCAGTTATGTAACCGAATATTTTTGTAACAAGTAATGAATTATAAGATACTTTGGGCGCTTTAAAAAAATGGTTATGGAATCGGTGTGCGAGTGATCTCATGGTCACTATAAGTCCACATCGTGACGGGGCGTGACAGCCTCGGACTGTAATTGTAATACTTGTGGGTACGATTCCTAGTCAGGAATGATTCCGCCACTTAACATATAATGTCCCGATTTTAGGCGGAAAGTGGGGAATGACGTATATTGGCACGGGTTCTCTGTGCTTTGCGGGAAAAAGCGTGGAATGAAAAATAAAAGGTTGATTAATGAAAACAGTTGAATGGTAAGTGGGGAACGTAGTGTCTTAACACTAGGTTCCCTCTGCCTACCCGGCTGTGTGCGGGATACAGCGTGAAGAAAATAGTTGAAACAATGTAAGTAATAAATATTTTTTGAAGAAGACTCTGTTATAGAAGCGTATCGGGTGTAGCTTTGTTCTGTACTTCACAATTGGTGGTCTCTCTTTGTGGGAACTTTAAAAAAGCTGATGTGACATTACGAATAGAATGATATTATATGGAAGTAAAATGATACTGTTTGCTAAGACTTGAGTTAACAAAAAGGCTTGGCTAGGGTTGAACAGTTTGTTTATTTCGTAATTACTTAATTTGTTGTTTTAGTATACGAAGGTCGAGCTCTATATATCTGTGTATGTTTTCATTGCTATTATAGAGCGGTAAGATTGGTTCGTAAGATTAGTTATTTTTTTAAGGAATTTTTTCGTCTGTTTAATTTGACAAAGCAAATTACAACACTGAATTTCGTCATACAAGTCACAGTCTCTAAAATTCATATAAGCAATGTTAAAGGATATTTGAATAGGTTTATATGACTACGCTTTACGATGTGTCAATGCAAATTATGCATGTTTTTGTTTTCGAATGATAGTTATAAGATATTAATCACTTAATTTTGTTCCAGCACTCCTCTCCACCAAGCAGTGATAGCTAGAAACCAAAGGATATTTGATCTCTTACTCAAACAGTCTTCTTTAGATACTAATTTAAGGACTCTATCAGATGAACATCCGCCGCTTTACTATGCCCTTGTAGATGATAGAAGAGCTTCTATATCTTCGAGCGAAACATTAGTAATGAATGGTTCCAATCCATTCGATACTCCTGTGACGAATAAAAATGCTTTCACTGAAGACCCTGTGGAAGGAAAGTCGGAAAATATAGTAGAGAGAGGTTTCGCTGCGAAATTATTGGAAAAAGGATGTCAGCCTAATCCTTTATACTCTGGATCTGGTGATAGTCTGCTGCATATATTAGCGCAAGGCTGGTTTGAGGTAAATAAGAAGAATACTATAGAAATATTTAATAATAGTACTTTTTTTGTTTTTATTACTGTTACTACGGACTAATTACTGTTTGCTATTTTTTCCTTTGAAATGAAGACTCGATATATACTTTGAAAAATAAGTAGCGTTGTATGACTATATAATTAGTTCATATAAATTTCTAAAGAATTCAGTATTTTATAACATATTATAGAATACTACTTTAAACGTTTTAAAAACAAAAAATACTTACAAGTTTTAGTAATCACTATTATTAAATATGCAAATAGAATTGCTATCGACAATATGGAAGGTCATAACTGGCTCGTTATACCTATTAATGTCCGTTTAGAAAAAGAACCATGAGTACTTTTACCAAATACTTTGATTTTATAATTTTGATTAAACTGTATTGTTAAATTTGTTAAACTGTATTGTTAAAAAATCGAGGCTCTGTTGAAAGTATCTCTTTCTTTAATTGAATTCCATTTCCTTTCGGATATTCTTAATGCATATATAGATATGTATTAATTTTCCTTATTCTTCTTAATCATTAAATAAAATGCAGCGTATACAAAGCGCCCAGTACATAGGATGAAAAATTAGATAACATTCAAAAGGTACTCTGCCACAAAATTGAATCCTTTCAACTCTGCTAACTACGCGAAATGTACAGAAATTAAAGAAAGAAGAAGCTATCAATAATGTTTCGATTTCGGGTAAAAATTGGGGAACGGAGCCTCTTGATACTAGGTTCTCATGTTCTTATGACAGCAGGGTACTGCTGCTCGGGAAAAAGTATGTAGCAAAGTATGTAAAATGTTAATGTATAATGAATGAACTGTTTTTTTTCGATTACCTAGGACTCAGCAGTGTTCCTAACATCGCATCTCAACGCTGATCTGAACCATAGTAACGAAGCTGGGTTATCGGCGTTACACGCGGCGTGTGCTAACGGTCTTACACGTCTCACGGCGGCCCTTTTAGAGCACGGTGCAAGGCCAAACTTGCAAACTTCATATGGGGAACATGAAGATACTGTATACAGGTAATGGGATACAAAACGGTAGAATATTTCACGCTTTTTCCCACAAAGCAAGGCAGTTGGAAAAAGGTTTTAGTACGGACGGCTCATTACGGAATCCCACATAACCACGTCCGAGTCCCCAATCGGGCTGGTATCCGTAACGGATTTCCTCACGTTAATAAAAAAAAGAAAAGCTAGTTGGAGAGAGCCTAGTCTCTAGACACTCCGTTCTCCACTTTTCCTCCTGTAATAGAAACATTACCTATTAAGTAGTGGAAGTCAATGCTACGCTTTGTTTTATAACGACGAAATGAAAATATTACACATATAATTAATTCCTCAAGAGGTAATGAGAGTATTTAAATATATATTTTGTACTTTATGTTCACTTCTATAATATAGTTCAAGTTTGACTAATTTACACGATAAGTTATTATAAGTAATTTACTACCTAAATTTATTTAAATATAAAATATTACTGTTATTATGTTATTTTAATATATAGGTATGAATACTTCCAATGACCGCATTATTGCAGATTTCGCAACATTTATTTGAAATATTTTCAAAACCTCACGTACGTAAGTTATTGTATGTTTTGGAATGAGAATTTAGTTTTACTACTTATAACGTAATATCACTGTATACATACATAAATGTCAAGTAAATAATATGTCGAGGGCAAGAATTAAGTAATAAAACACTGTTTACTAAGAAACTTTGTTCTTTGTTTTTATTGCAGGGTTGCCAGAAATTGTTTCTATTACAATTTCTTTTAAAATAAAATTATATTGTTCTATTTTTACAATATTACAATTAATTAATGTAAATAATCACGTCAAATGTAGATATAAAATTACTTAATATTACATATAGTTTTATAAAGATTCTTTTCGAATATTTTACACTAACCAGAGGTCAAAGATACGCTTCATCTTCAATACTCAAAGAAAATAACGCAATACGACTGACTTAGATTAACGCAACAAAGCTTTTTGTCTGTAGTTACGTATGGTTGCTTTTCTATACATTGTACAACAATAATTAATGAAGGCAAAAAATGGCAACCCACAAAAGATCTTATTGTAATATAGAAAGTTTAAAGACGCAACACCATTTGAAGAACTGTAATGCTGTAGGTAAACACCGCAAAAAATGCTTTTTATGTATTAGCCAGGTTTAAATATTAATCTTGAGTGCAAAGACGCTTGCTTAAGCGTTATACAATTATTATTAAAGATATTTATTTTTACAAAAAGACATTGTCTTAAAGAATATTAACTAAAGTTTACTGATTATTTATAAAAAAGAAATAGTGAATATAAAGTAAAAAAGTAGTGGGTAGGATAAGTTCTTTGAGAGCAAAGTTGTAGTTACGATAAGTATTTTTAGTAACGTTAGTTTTAGTAAAATTTATAACTATGTAAGAAAACAGCTTCGGACTTTTTCCCCGTTTTCCACTTTCTGCTCAAAATTTATATTCATTCCCCCGAGTTGAGTTCCCCGAAACATTGTATAATCATTCCCCCGAGTGTAATTCGATCCCACAGACGTCGATTCCCAGTTGAGGAATGGAAATATTTCCATTTCTTTCGCTCTGGTATTGCGCGCTCAAAGCGCGGTGTCAGGTTCCACCTTTTCACGCAATTCCTCCAGTATTTGGCGAAAAAAAGGGAACGGACTGTCTTAACACTAGGTTCCCTCTGCCTACCCTATTGTGGGGGATACAGATGAAGCTAAAAAACACATTGTGCAAGTTTAATAATTATTGTTATTTATGATCAACATTTTCGAAAAGAAGTTTTAAAATTATTTATTAATAATAAAATGATCAAAAGACGTTATTTATACCTAAAATTAAAAATACCGATCCTACAAAGTAATCATTTAGTCTATACAGGACGATAATAAAATACCTTTAACCTTATAATTGCATACAACATTTTATAGCTCGGCATACATATTACACATTCTAATCATAACTCAAGATTAATTATTGTTGCAATCTATTAGATTGCACCTTAAGAACCAACAAACGATGTAAAATTAAGACAATAATTATCGTAATCATCTGTGAAAGGACTGTGCAGTGCGCAGACTATATACGCGTTTGGTCGTGGGTTCCATGCCCTGCCTTTGAGTTAATAAGACACTCCCCAGCGTTGAGTTTTGCCAATATAAACGCAATGTCTCGAATTTGGGCGGAAAGTGGAAAACGGAGTGTCTTGAGACTAAGTTCTCTCTGCTACCCTGCCTACTATGTATGAAAGAACGTGAAGATGCTAAAGATGGTAATATAATCATTTTTAGCGAGTATTAAACTATGTTTTTGGTTTTAGTAACAATTTTTTTAAATAGAAAATATAATTATGTTTAATTGTTACAAATACAAATACTTTTTTCTCTCAAGTGAACTCCAGTGTTGGGCTTAAGTTAATTATTAAAAAATAAGTAATTAACAAATTATTATTAACAATTCATTATTTGTGACTCGCATCAAAATTACTATTACTTGAATATTAATAAGTAGTTAATTTTACGCTTAATTGATAATTGTGATTTTCGCACATACAAATCACCATCATCATCATTACAGGCTCTACAGCCGCAGGTGGGCCTTGGCCTGGTCAAGTAAACATCTCCAGCCAGCTCTGATTTGAGTTTCTTGCTTCCAACTCCTAATTCCGAGAGCTTTTGTGTCTTGCTCAACGCCGTCTAACCACCGCAGTTTATGTCTACCACGACTTCTGCGGCCGTCAGGCATTCCCGTTAGCAGTTTCTTTGGAGCCCTCGTGTCATACATTCTCAAAACGTGTCCTGCCCAACAAAGGCGCTCAATTGGACAAACAAATGACCAATTGTTAATATTTATTTGTTAATTGCAATTAAATTTTGCCCAACACTGCTCACAATACAATTCAGGCAGTATGTGGCCAACGAAGTATTTCAATGTTACCTATCTGTTATTTTCACTTTCTCTATTAGATCAGATAAATAATAAATAAACCGTCTTTATTGTGTATAAATTTTCCCTGCGTCGTATATTTTACAGCTCATAAATCTCACTGAATACTTTCTAACCTATTGTTAGAAAATTGTTTACTTATAATAAATTATTATTTTTATTAAGTTCGTTCGTGCATTCTTTGCGTAACTTTTATATGTATCTATAAAATGAACAGACGGATATAAAATGTATATTTACATATTTTTACAGACAAACTCCTCTTCATCTAGCAGTTCTTAATAACCATGAAGGTTCTGTAACAGCTATTATAGATCACAAGAGGCTTGTAGAAAAGGGCGATCTTCCTTCTATTGATCGATCTAATGTGACTCTAGTACCCAACTTAAATTTGAAAAACTCTGAGGGTGATACACCAGTCAGTCTTGCATTGACAGAAGGTATTTTATTATTATATTTTTTTCATATATGTAATTAAAATAAATCGTGATCTTTTTTGTATTTCATAATAATAATAAAGCTTTATTTAATTCCATATAAATTACAGTGATTAATTCAGGTACATATAAACGTTCTTAATTAATTTCTTTCTTTCTTTCTAAGCATATTTTAATTATTATTTATTTTTGTTATTATTTATTCAGTTAATTATTATTTAATTATAAAACAAAAGGATCTCGTTTGAATAAAATAATTCTGTTTGGTATATAAGAAAATTTTATTTTCTAGGTCACAAACATCTCGTCGCACCATTAATAGAAGGCGGCGCAGATCCGAACATTCGCAACGGAAAAGGCTTCACGTTGTTACATCAGGCTATAGTAGAGGAAGATTCTAGAACTTCAATATTCCTGCTTGATCATGGAGCAGATATGAATGCATTGTAAATATATACTTTTAATTTTTACTATCAATAAAAATAAGTTGTAATGAGCATATAAGAATTTGAACCGTTTGCAAGAGGCGTTTGCAGTCCCGCCAAACATATTTTATACCTTTTGTTCTGTATGCGAATCGAGACGGGATGAGCAGAAGCTACACCCTCATTTTTCTTTTTGTTTTTTTAAAACTAACTAACTAACTTTTTCACATTGCCTAAAGTTATTAAAATTACATTTGAAAAAAAAATAGTGGATAATATTACAAATTGTAAATATACTATTTTTTAATATCTTATTTCTTACAGTTATTGCCGCACTTAGGATAAGACAATGCGTTCTTAAATTCTGCTACGCTAAAATTTTATTCACTTTTAAAAATACTTATAAAAAGTTAATATTAAACATAAACACTATTCAACAACAGAACAGACGCTGGCGAAACCCCCCTCCAGCTGGCGATCCACTGTCGCCTCGGGCTGGTGGTGGAGGCGCTGTGCGTGCGCGGCGTGGACATGAGCCGCCTCGACGCGCACGGCGTGCCGCCGCTGTGGGCCGCGCTCGACTCCGGACAGGAGGAGGTTGCTAGTGTAAGTGGCCCGTATTTTCTGGTATAAATGATAAATTTGAAAATTGTTTCGTATAAAATAAGTATAGTACCCGGCAATAAATAATGCATATCGATGCTTAGAATTAAACAGTCGGTTAGCTTCGACTTCGTAGAGCGTTGTCCCGGTCGCTAAAAATAATAACAATGAGAAACGTCACATATCAGCTGAGTGACAAAGACAGCGCTCTACGAAACTGAAACTGACCGACTGTTTCATTCTAAGCACGATGTGCATTATTTATTGCCGGGTACTATACTGTTTGTGATTTAATAAAAACCATCTCACTATAGATTTCCTTAAATAACATGCCATGCTAGAAAAGCCAGAAAGAATTTATAGTCAAGATATTGTGTTCTCTACTTTTTAGTGTGAGTGGCGGAACTCAACGCCGCGCTTTATCGTAGGTACCAGAGCAAAGAAATGAAAATTAAAATATGTATAATCACTCCTCGAATAAGAATCGAACCTACAACCGCTTTACAATCAGACGCTGTCACGCACCACGACAGACTAATAAATAAATCATATAAATACTATTTGTGTTTTTATATAAGTGATTTTAGAACAAAAACTTCGTTAATAGACATTCTTATTCAGCTTCACGCTGTACTCGCATAGCAGGATAATCAAAGAGTCTAGTATCAAGGTACTACGTTCTCCACTTTTCGTTCGATTGTTGAATGTTGAATGGCGGAATATCCCATTGTTCTCTTTCCTTTTTGAGAAATATATATTGTAATATTTTTTCTGTAGATCTTAGTACGTAATGGAGCTGATGCAGATTGTTGGGGACCAGGGCCCGATGGATGCTTGCAAACTTTATTACACAAGTATGTTATTGTATTTTATTTTTTCAATGTATATTATATTCTTTATATAACAAAATTGCATTTAAAGAATATTAAAAGTGTTATTTAATCCAATGGCAAGGACAAGAGAGAATGCCAAACAATTGTTCGTAGAATAATCTTTGGGTAGAAGAAAATTGCATTAGTCTCTCTATAAAGATACTAACATCAAAAATAATTTGCAATAAAAATGTTTTCAATTTTTTTTTTATCTTTTCTAAAAATGTTAACATAAACTGTATTTGTTTTAAACAGAGCAATTGATGAGAATAAGGAATCTCTAGCAACGTTTCTTATCCGATCTGGCTGTGATGTGGAAAGTGCTAGAAAAACTGGCCCAAATGGTGAAGGCGCTGAGATATCCGCCGACCGGCAAGCGCCATTACATCTGTGTTGTACTTGGGGACTTACTGAAGTTATACAGGTAATTTAAGAGTATATATAGTTTTTTTGTCGAATAATTTAACAATATAAATAATTGTTTTTTTTAGTTATAAGTTCGTTTTGTATATATTTTTCATCTACTGCATTTTGTTGCAAAGGAATTATTTTGGAGTAGGCATAAATCAACTACTGTCAAGATATTCGGCTTACAGCATTTTATAGATTACGAGATGTAACTTCATTTTTCTGTTATCCTCTCTTATTGCACTCCTGCACTCCTGACTAGCAGTTTCGGCAATTCTATTCTCATTTAAAATGTATACAACAAAATGGTGTGATAATACAAAAAAAGTGATATACTTATTGAGAGCCACTAATCATTCTTCAAAGAGCCGCATGTGGCTCGCTCTGCAAGTTGGCTACCCCTGGCATACACAATGAATATTTAAAAAACCTAATGATTGATATTTTCGTTACTGAAATAAATTTAATCAATGAATTATATTATTCTCCAATACATTTTTTTTCTCCTAATAAACCAGACACTGTTAGAACACGGGGCAAACATCAACACGAAGGACGCAGAAGGCAAAACTCCACTTCACATAGCAATAGAGAACCAGCACGCGGGCATCATCTCCCTTCTGCTCTCTCAGCCGGGCATCGATCTCTCCGCCAGGGACAATAAAGGAGTGACTCCCTTTGCCGCCGCTCTCACTGCCAGGAATAATAAGGCAGCTCAGGCTATATTGGAGAAGAATCCTTCGGCTGCTGAACAGGTTTGGTTTATTTTTATTTTATTTTATTAAAACGTTTTTAGAAATATATGTTATGTGTGCAATTGACACACATTAAAAAAGTTTTATATTAGGATATAGATATTAGGATCAGAATTGGATGGGATTATTTTGCGTTATTATAATAGTATTGTTAAAGTTAAAAAAAGACTATTTTATTCTATTTCTTCAATTACACCCAACATTTTACAGACAATGAATAAGAACCAGTACGTCTTTCTCTTTTTCGTACCTTTTTCATACTTAAAAATATATATTTGTAATTATTTTTTCATTTGCGATCTAAGCTTCAGAAATAGATGTTTTCTATTTTTAAAGAACATATTTAAAAATAATGAATTTAAATAAAAAAGAAAAAATATTTACATAATCATATAATAATATTTCATTTTTATAATCTTAACTACGATCTGTATAGGCAACAATTTGAATAAGTAAAGGTTACGTAATTATGTAAAGGTACATTTTAAAAGTATTTACAATTTATTCACTTTGTCTGGCATTGTACAACACTATGCATATATTACGTAATATGACGTCAGGGCAGGAGTGAACATCCTGCGACCCGCTTAATTATTTTATGCGTCCTGTCTACGTTTGTTTATATTACAGATATTATCCCGCTGATATACCAAGTTCTATTTAATTAATGTGATTTTTTAAATCTGATGTTGAAGCTTTTGAAAGTAATCATTTTTGTTTCTTCACATTTTCTGTTTCAATAAATTTATTTATTATTTATGTTGTTAATAACACGACTCTACAAAAAAAATTTCGTTCTTTGTCCTAAAGTTTATACTATTATTTTCCAGTTAGTTATGCACAAAAACGAAATGAAAATAACTTTTTTCGGTATAAAGTTTGCTTTTGTGATAGTTATAATAATAATACTCATTTTTCAATTTTTTCATAAAATTTCATTGATTTTAATATTTTTAAGAAGACCGCGCGGTGAGAGTGGGATATTAACGTTTACACTGTGCCCCTAGATGGCACCCGAGTGATAAACAACCATCAGGTGTTATTTACAAGCCCAGAATAACTTAAAACGTCGTCACGAAAGTGCAAATACGATGCTGATGCATTTTGTTTTATGTGTGGTCAATTTATTAAAGTTCGAGACGTGAAATATGAACTAAAGACATCTCACGTTCTCTGTGAAGCCTATGAAGCATATTTTGACTGTCCTGTACGGAATCAAGATAAGCCATGGGCTCCACATGTTACGAAAAGTTGGTTGAGGATATGCTTACAAATTTTAAGGCCATGGGCTGCAGGATGTCGTTAAAAGTACATATGCTGCATGCTCATTTGGATAAATTTAAAAACAATATGGGAGCCTATTCCGAAGAGCAAGGAAAACGTTTCCTTCAGGACATCATGAATTTTAAATAACGCTATCAAGGCCAATAGAATGAAAACATGATGGGCGACTATATTTGGGGTTTATGGAGAGAAAGTAGCTATGAACATAAAAGAAAAAGTAAAAGTGTGCACTTTTAAGTTATTTTCTACTTTTCTGTAAGCTAATTTGATAGTAAAACTTAATAAAAATAATAAACATTTTTATTTCAATAGTTTTATTTTCAAGCAAAAATTAAAATCCGAGATTTTTAAAAATTTCGTTCAATCAGTCTTCTAAGCACAAAAGCAAAGTTTTTCATGCCATATATTTTTCTTCCGTCTTATTACGACCTAAACTACCGAAATTTAATGCTTTGCAATCAAAGTCAAATTTCATGTTGACCTGTGTAATCAATCAATTCCTAATTTCGTTTCAGTCAGCTTACTTCTTTAAGAATTTACACATCCCCACTGACATATCCAAAAAATACCCAAAAACATTACACATTAAACTATTCAATCCCACCAGGTGGACAAAAAGGGTCGCAACTTCCTCCACGTGGCCATCCAGACGTGCGACATGGAGAGCGTGATGTTCCTCCTGTCAGTGGAGGTGGACGTGAACTCGCGCGTTCAGGACGCGTCTCTAGCGCCGCCGCTACACTTGGCGGCTGCCTCTGGTAATGAGGTCCTGCTGAGGAGTCTGCTGCTGGCCGGGGCGAGGCCTAATGATAGAGATGCTCATAAGTATGTGTAATTGTATTGATTAAAATGAAATTAACTATATATAATTAACATAGAAGTTCTATTAACATGAAAACAGGCAATTTAAATTTAAAATAACTGGACTCTCTTAGGGGTATATTCTATAAGCCTTAGTTTCGAATAGTACGGAAATTGTAAAACAAAATGTATTTTATATAAAAAAAGAAGAATAACGTTTAAAGGTACCTTATGTCCGTAGATTAATAAAATAGATTTATAAAAAAAATATGTGTGATAATTGTTTAGTAGAGTAGATGTTGTAGAAGCATGGTTAAGCTAAAGGTTAAGTAGAGTAATTGTTTTTGTTAGGCATTCGGATTCGGAATCGAAATTCCGGATAGTCGAATGTGTGATGAAAAGCAGAAATTGTGCATATGTGCATAAGTATGTGTTATGATTGTTCAGTAGAGTAGTTGTAGAGGCCTAGCTGCGGCCGCTGGTAATGAGGTGTTACTGAGGAGCCTCTTGCTGTGCACGGCCTAATGATAGAGATGCGCATAAGTATGTGTATTGATTGTTTAGTAGATGTAGTGAAGGTTTGGTTAATCGAAGTAGTTGTTGTTGCTTGGTATCCGGATAATCGAATGTGTAAAGAAAAGCAGATTATGTGCATAACTACGTGTTATGATTGTTTAGTAGAGTAGTTGTAAAGGCCTAGCTGCGGCAGCTGGTAATAAGGAGCTTGGTATTGGTATCTTGCCAAGTAGCTTACTTGGCAAGATACGTCGTTCTCCGCTTTTGCCAATCATCAAACACACAGTCTTTTAAATTCGCGTTGTCTCGCTGCGCCACGATGACCTTATAAAAATAATTACATTTTGTAAATTGTGGGCTTAGAACTAATAGTTATGACCGACTCCGCCGTTTCGTCCAAATCGGATTGATTTCATGAAACTTCTTTTTCTTTCAGTTTTAACTGAATTTTACCATTAGATTATTCGTATACTTCATAGACAAAGGCTATTGGGAAAATGATGATGATGATGAAAACGGCTTCATTTTTATGAAAAGTGGTGGAAAAATGATGATGGATTGGAAGGTAATGAAATAGTGAGAGCGTAATGATTTAGTATGGAATTGTAATAAATTTCGGGTATTTTATGAGAGCCAGTTAAAGAAATTGCATTGACCTGTATGTCTATTTGTTGAATTGTTGATTTATCTATGATAATTATAATAATTACGAACACATTGTGAAAATAATTTCATTGCCTTCTGAAACTCGTCTAATTCCTTTCTGCGTTAAAATGTAAGGAAACAGAATGTACTGTACCATAGGTGCAAGAAGTTTGAGCAGTACTTCTTGGTTAACTTGAAATAAATAGGTCTTAATATATATTAAATCTAAATATTTAAATTAAGCTCAACATGTGCTCACACAGTGCCGACTTTTAGTCTGGAAAGGTGATTTGGATGCATCGGTAGAATCATTTCTATATAATATGATCACCAGACGCACGGCCCTCCACATAGCGGCGCGCGCGGGGCACGCGGGCATCGTGAGCGCGCTGGCGGGCGGCGGCGCGGAGGGCGGCGCGCAGTGCGGCGCCGTGGACGCGGCCGGCGACAACGCGCTGCACGTGGCCGCGCGCGAGGGACACGCCGCCGCCGCGCGCGCGCTGCTCGCCGACACCGACATCGACGCTGCTGCCAGTAATCTTAAAGGTGTGCGCTCGTGTGCGTGTGTGTGTGTATACTGTGGAACTTAGGCGCGTGCTTTGTGCTCGATAAACGGAAGAAGCTCACTGAGGAAGGATTTTCGAAAATTCTAATAGGATGAAATAGGGGTCTGAAGTCAGTTTTACAAACTTGATTTTTTATTTCTGGGTTATTAATAAAAATTGTAGATACCTATTTACTTTAAGGGAAGAAAATAGAAATTGAAAGTTTTTATGGAAATCATTTTTGAGTTTAAAAACATGAAACTTTATTTTTTGGCTGCTTAACTATGAGTACTAAAAAAGAAATATATTGCAGTTACAGCATTTTTGTACTTCACACGGGCGCAGCCGCGAGTGCACCCCTAGTGTATTAAAGAAAAGAGTTAGGAATAAGAGGAAAATAGTGTTTTTAAATTTATACCAGTTTACGTAGGTTGTGAAAATTCTTGATATTGTAATTTCCTTTGAACAATGACAAAATTACGAGCTTAGAAACTTTCAAATCCGTCTACTCTAAAGTTGTATTTTTACACTTGATATGCCATATTCCGATACCCGTCGACGTACAATAGTAATAACGAAATTGTTGAAGAATATGGTTTCTGTGTGCGCACTGATCAAATAAAGTTAATAAAATTAATCTTATATATGTTATATTACTGTGTAAGCCAGTCCTATGGCAAATCTGAAGATTTTTTAAATTACACTAATGTTACTAAAAATATTTAAGGTTGCACAGAATATGTTTTTATCAATTTAACCTTTTATTAATAAAAACATATTCTGTGCAATTTTCAATATTTTTTTATTTACTTCATATATATATTTTTGTCCACTTAGGTCGTAATCCATTACACGAACTGTGTTGGTGCAAGAAAGATAATTCAGCCACTATATGTGAAATATTCTTGGAATTCATGCCGGACTACCCCATCAATAGGACCGATTTGCAGGTACTGAATATTTATTAAAGCACAATTTTCATATCATGCATACTTTTAAAATGATATACAATATAAACATAATTTTTATGAAGTTATAAGACCCTAATAATTGCTTGATTTGCAACAAAAATATTAATAAAAAGCTACTATGGCTTATTAATGCCCAATGTCTATTTTTTTTTTTCTTTTTTTTTTTTTTTTAGCTTCACGCTGTATCCCGCACACAGCAGGGTAGGCAGAGGGAACCTAGTGTTAAGACACTCCGTTCCCCACTTTCCACCGAATTCGGAGGCATTGCGTGTTAAGTGGCGGAACTTAACGCCGCGCTTTACCTCGGCACCAGAGCGAAGAAAATGGAAATATTAAATTTTTCCACTCCTCGAGTGGGAATCAAACCCACGGCCAATCGTTTACAGTCACACGCTTGTGCCACTGGGCCACAACTGGCTATCTCATTTATTAGTTACTGTTTTTATTACAATACAATAATACCTACATAAATATATGTATATCTTACTATTATTTCCTCTGCTCTGGTAAGAAAATAAAGCGTAGCGTTGAACTCCTCTAAGGAAAGTCGAAACGGCAGTATATTTACTCTAGGTTTACTCTGTCTATGCACTATGCGGGGAAAATACAGTAAAAAAACGTATTTATTGGATTTAAATTATTTTTCAATGTTATCAATTTTGAAATTGTCCAATGTTCATTATAACATTCGTACATTGAATATGAATATTTTAATACAAATAATAATATATGTTACATTTATAAGGGTAACACGGCGTTGCTACTGGCGTATATGAACGGTCAGGGAGCGCTCTGTCGCGTGCTGGTGCGTGCCGGCGCGTGTCTCGCGCACGAGAATAAAGATGGCATCTCAATATTTAATTACCAGGTAAGTACTCATACTACTAGGTAATTACCTATATTATCTTATTGGTATTTTTTTTACTTATTTGGATTATAATATTTAAATAGACTTTCCCCTTTGCCTTGGTCGTGGGTTTGATCTACAATCAGAGACATGTTTATATATATGTACGAGTATATAATGAGGAATATTTTCATTATTTTAACTTCCCAGTCTGGCAAAAAATCTATGGTATTATGTTCTGCTAACCAACCCAACAATGTTGCTAAACTCGGCAACTGTTTTAGCTTGTTTTTTTTTATTACTCTAAATATCACAAAGGGAAAAATATATGAATGATATATTTTAGTATGTATGTATCCCACCTGAAGAATTATAATGACAACCGAAGATTCGTATGTATTAGTAAATACCGTATTTTGTATTAGTAATTTAAAAATTGGTCATTGTTTAATTATTGATTATAACACCTCAAAACAATAGTAGGTCGGTTTAATTAAGGTAAACTAATAGCATACGTGTTTACAAATCGTTCGATTTATTAAGTGAATTTTGTATTTTTTTTAGATTACCCACTTTAATTCCAAAAGTGTCATAAATGTCCTAATATAAAAATACCATGTCTTATAAAAATATATATAACACGTAGGTGGCGACAAAGCAGCTGCTGCACCGTCTGCTGGACGCGCTGCCGGCGGAGGCGCCGTGGGCCGAGAGCGACCTCTGCCAGGAGTGCGGCACCAAGTTCACGCTCACCATGCGCAAACACCACTGGTCTGCACTACTCCTTATGTGTTATTGCTTTCAAATTATTCACTCGCATTTATTTGCATTAAAATGTAGTGTAATAACACATTTGGTCTTTCCGATTTTATAAAGAAAGTCAACGTATAATTAAGAATTTCAAGAAAATGAGGAATAAGATGGTTGAAATTATTGTCACTTAAGTGAGATGCAGCTAGTAAGAAATAATATCTATTTATATGAAATAAACATTGTTGGTTTAGCTCTATTAACAGAGGTTAAATAAGACAGAAACAGAGGTTGAAATAATAAAATTACCACAAGAGTCAGGGCATCAACAGAATGAAATTTTTATAGAGATAAAAATTTCATTCTGTTGATGCCCTGACTCTTGTGGTAATTTTATTATTTCATATATCTGAATAATCTAGTGCTATGCAATTATACCGAATGAATATAAAACTAATTTAAACTATTTTTTTCAGTCGTCACTGTGGAAGAATGTTATGTAATAAATGTTCCAGCCAAGATATTCCCATTCTCAAGTTTGGAATGAACAAGCCGCAACGTGTCTGTGAGATATGTTTTAATGTGTTACAAGTCGGCGCCAGTTAGTTAGCAATCTTGTATTAAACAAGTAAAAGTGTGATAAGATTTCAATTGTGAAACGGAGGAATATTCGTGCTTATTGGCATTAGCTTGGATGAAACAATTAAAAATTGCAACATAAAAACTAGATATATTATTATAAAAAAACTATTTACATAAAAACATTATAAAAATTTAATTTACACCAGAATAAACCTCCATCATGGCTTTTTTCATTGTTTGAAACATGTTCAAACATTTTTATAGAATGACTGAAATGTATTGATAGCATTTTGTAATTTGATAACCTCGGTTGTCGCAGTATTTCATGTAATTTGGCTAAGAAATAAAATATTGTCACTTTGATATAGGGCTTAGGTTTAACATTATTGTCCATATAAGGTAAGGTAGTGCTGTTAATTTTTGTAAGAAAAACCATGTATGCGTATGATATTACTCAAACATTTTAAATTGTGAGGTATTAAACAATCAAATTTTATTATTACTTTTATAAGTTGTTCTTGTTCCATGATTATTATTTACATTACATCTTTCTTATAGAAGGGAAACTATACTATGCCAAAGCCACAGAGTGTTTTTAATTCTTTTGACATATTATAGCTTTAAGTATGTTACTTATAAATTTTTAAAATATTATTATATTTTTGTTATTATAAATATTAAAATTTTATTTAATTGGCTGCACAGACATAGTGTCTTATTATACCTGCATAATTAATTAGGTGAATTCCAAATTGCATTTCTCTATCATTCCAAAAGTATTTGATGAAAATGTTTATATTTTTTAGACCAAATTTTATTTTTAAGTGCCATTTTGTTTGGAATTTATGCAATAAATTACATTAATCATATAAATACATACATAAATTATATTTGTTTAATTTCGAAATGTTCTAATATAAATATAATTTCACTATTTATAAACATGTTCTTTTAATTATTTCCTTACTATATTTAGTAATAATTTGTTTTCATAATTAATAAAAAATAATTCTAATAGTCATTTTATGTAGTGTGCCTAGAAGGCTACTTCTGTTCTTTTAGTCCAGTGTCAAGAAAACATAATTAAATAGTAAAGCCTCATTAGTTAAACCCTATATCTGTCTTTTATTAAAACCACTGTTGCGTTTCATAATATTACTACGAGAGCCATATGGAAGAACCGTTTAAGCTTTCGTTTAGTCAGTTAAAATTAGTTAGTAATAATTCAAAGCCATAATTTGTGACTGCAATAATTTTAAACTCTAGTTGAAATAAAATTAACAGCAGTGTCATTTTTTCCTCCCTCACAAGTAAGATTTTAGATTTAAGTGAATTTGTTTTATCTATTTTAGAAAAAGGATATAAAATGTAAAAAAAGGAAAAGTTAATAATCAACTGATTTATTTATATACAACAATGCCAACACTCATCTCTCTGTTTATTAGGTAAAATAATTTACTAACAACCTACTTGCCGCCAAAGAAAATGTGTTCCAACAATTGGGTTCTTTGTGTTTAGTAAAGGCGGGATAAAATATTGCTAAATAATAAATCTACTTAAGCCTTTTAAAAAGATCTTTAGTAACACAATGGTCAAGAACGTGCAAGTAGTCCCTCAACTCCTCTTCACAGGTTTCAGCAGTGTTGGATCTGGAGTTAACTCGGTCGTTGCATTCTTGGTATTTACCCCACAAGTTCTGCGCATCCTGTTTCTGGCTGCATTCCTCCTGTAGCAACAAATAAATTTCTGTCAAGTACTCAATTTGCAGAGAGGTATAACGAAAAAATAAGCTATTGGATAAGGAGTGCTGTTAAATAGTCATTAAAACATAAAAATATTTGTATTGTATTGTTTACAGATTATACAATAGCAGCTTTATTTTAATTTCTAAGACTAACATCATTATGGTTAAAGGATTTCAATATACCTACTTCTTTATTTGTATAATTTAGTTTCTGCAATTAGTAACGAAAGATAAATTAAAAAATACATAAATAATTATTCATTGATAAAATCATTCTAACAACAATATACTGTAGAGAATAATATGTGTACATGGGTAATTTTTTTTATATTACAGCTGAATAACCTTAAAGGATAGGTAAAATTGTATGTGACTTACGATCTAATGTAAATAAAATAGAAGAACAAATTATACGATTAAAATACTTAAAACATTACTTACTCGTAATTGTGTCTGAGGATCGACGAGCTCCTCCTCTTCCTCCTCAGCCCTGACCACAGGGATCACTTTTCCAGACATCCTTTCTGTAAGTATAACAAACACTATATAGCTCAAGCTGTTAAGCCGTTTAACTGAACAATTCTAAGTATGAAAGATGCAAAAATATAATACGAATATAAGAATTTTTTGAACAATTTGTACCTAAATCGATGATGCAACAACCAAAATTCAATATCTTATCAATGTGTGCTGCCAGTGAAATAATTATAAATTTAGTAATCAATGTCATATAAATATTATGTAAGTATTCAACTAAAGAATTAAATTTGTAAAATAAACAATGAAAAGTCTAATTTTATTTTAATAGTCTATTTCTTTTAAATATATTTTAAATGCCAAACTTGATAATCGTGATGTAACTACATAAGCTAATATGTAGCTAGTGCATTATTAGCTTAATATCGTTGTTTATATTTTTACTCTACATTACACTTTACAAGGCCACAATAAAAGTAGAAATATTCTTTATGGTACATATTAGCTATATAGTCAAATCAGCATCCTATTAATTGTTTATTTTGATGTACATTATAATAAAAATAATATTTCTGTATTTTTTTGTCTTTTCTGAAAAAATAACATACTTATGTATACCGTTGATAAACAATTATAAATTATACGTTTGATATCTACTACATTTCATCATAGTCGAGTAGCCGTCACCATGGAGAGTGCTTGCTGTAAAAAAATATTTTATAATTCGATATCGTTGTGCTAGCTCAATAAATTTCGTCAATACAAAATAATTATTCAAGCTTAAGAGTCGTATTTTCTAGTTTATATAATGATATTACATTGCCTGCTTCAATTTCTCTTAAAAGGGGAAATATTTATTTTTTAACATATTGTTTTAAAAACATTCAGGTTTGTTTTCTAAATAAATAATACTTTTCATTATATTTACTATTCAGTGTAAATGTTATTTTTGATAATTTAAAATAATAATACGGGATATCTTCATGATACAATGAATTTTAAGGTTATGTTTAATGAAACATTTTTTGTTATTTTATTTTCCAGAATGAATGGAGGAATGGAGCACAAAACCCCGGGACATAACGCAGTGCTACACAAAGCACCTAAAAACTATAAATTGTTGATAGATCCATTCCTAGTAAAAGGAGCAACAAAATTATACAGATATGATGGAGTTGTTCCTGGAGATCAAACATATCCAACAGTACAGTGTAGAGATCCACGGTCTCAATTATCCAGAATATGGAACAAGCTAGAACCCGCTGATTTACCTGTACCCAGGTATAAAAATAATGCATTACATGTACAACTTAGCAATAAGAGTGCAATTCTCATTAGCATAAAGGTTACTTTGAATTACTTTTCAAATGATACAGATTGAATTCAAGATTAATTTATTCCAACACATCAAAGACTTATTGAGAAATCTAGTTAAGATATAATTTACTTTCTGTTTTAACAATCATATTAGTATTGATTACAATATTTTTACATTTTGCATCATTTTGTAAAATAAATACTTGTTTACCTTAACATGAACAGATTTAGCTTATTTTAAAAGCATAACTATACTTAAAAAGTTATAAAAAATGTAAAATTTGCTCTTGTATTTGGTTATAATCTCCTTTGTTTTTATTATACCATTAAAATCTTGCTGCCAACACTCAGATATGACAGTTGACAGGTGGCGGGAAATTTGAATTTTTATTTATTTTTCAGATTCAAAATAGATAAAAATTATGTAGGAGTACCACCTCAGCTGGAAATTACTATGGGAAACTTAAATGATAATATAGATAAAGCCTTTTTGGCAGAAATGATGACTAAAGTGGGGCCTTGTGAAGAACTAACTATATTTTACCATCCAGTTACAAATAGGCACTTGGGATTTGCCCGAATAGTATTTCAAGATGTTAAGTATTCAAAAATATGCATAGAAAAATATAATGGAAAATCTGTAATGGGTCAGGTATGTGTATTTATTATATTATGTTTTTTTCAATGTATCTCAGGACACTTGAAATATTAATTAGCTATGATATTAATAGTATTCTATGCAAATTTCTCACAATTGATTCTTGATTCAGTAGAGTAAAACTATGAAAAAGTGTCTTAGTGCAAAATCATATTATTTGTCATTAAATCATACCACTATATTATACTTTGATTCTGTCTTTGCATCATAACTACAAACATGCTCTGTTGCTTTTTAATTGCGGGTTTGTTAAAATCCCTTTTTAAATTACTTAAATTAGGTGGCACTTATAGTGAAGTGCATTATTTTTGTGAATAATATGTTGGTAGATTATTTTAGAAAATTCACAATTTAATTATTTCAATGCTATTCTCCATACTAAAGTAATATACATAATATAGGTGCTCGAAGTGTTTCATGACCCCTTTGGAAAAAGATGCCAGGAAATGTTTGAAGATAAAACAATGGAGAGAAAGCCGCAGCCAGCAACTTCAATTTCAAAGTTACCTGGAATGATTGATGATGTAAGAGCGCCAAAATTGGACCCATCACTAAGTAAGAGATTAGAAGAGACCAAATTGACAGAAAAGGTTAGTTCCTTTCTTTTCTCTTTTTTCATAAATATGAATGATATGAACCATAATTGAAGGAATACATGAACAATAATGTTAACTTTCTGGGTTTCTGCATTTCTGTTCGTAACTAACAATTTTAAGTGCCTATAAATTATTTAATTTAGCCTTAAAACTCGTGTTAATTCCCATTTAATTAAAAAAAAAACATTTTCATGATTGGTTCAGTATTTCCGAAGATAAGATTTTATTCTGATTGGATTCTGAAGATCCATTATAAACAAAGTTATAACCTTTTCCTCTTTATTTTATTAGTATAGATTCCATGTTTATTATACCTATATTTATTTAACTCATTAATTGAGTTTAAAATGCACTTGGGGAAACATTATTTTCATTCACTTGCCCTTGTATAACAAAACATGGTGAGTAGTTCTGCCACTCAACACAAAATGTCTAGATTTCGGAAGGAAGATGGAGAATGGAGTGTCTTGGCTAGGACTAAGTTCTCCCTGACTACTGTGTTACAGGAAAAGGCTTGAAGGTAGCTGCTTCTTATTTAAGATTAACTAACAACAAAATCAAACGAATTTTCTGATATGTCACTTTTATACATGCCTTTAGTTGTGACATCTTTTGTTATATGTGATTTGTTTGTATTCTACTCTATGAAGATATTTACATTATATCAGGGTTTTACATGTTAGTGTATATATATGCAGTCTGCTTAGTTAAAGTTGCAATATTACAAAGAACCAAGGTTAGGTAATGCCTGATTTTTTTTTTTCTGTTTTAACATACTAATATTTCTTTATTGTTTACTTTTTTTAGCTTCACATGGTATTATATAGTCGGAGTCAGAGTTTATTGTTTATTAGTTATTCAATTAACAGATAGTAGTGATAGTAATTGGAAATATTAATGGTACAAAGAAATCTATATAACATTTTTTTTGTTTATTTTATTTACTACACTATAGACCTATGGATCATTTATGATATATCCTATATGAAAATTAGGATGTACCTGTTGTAAAAAATATTGTCCGAAAGGACAATATTTTTTAAAAAAAATTATATTATTATGTTTTTCTTATGTTTTTCTCAACAATTTCAGTAGTTTTAAACTAAGGCTTATGAGATATATCCTAAGAGAGCTCAGGTTTTTCTTGCCTTTCCTACAACTTTTTATGTACAACATTTTAGGAACCATATGCCAGATATAAGGATATAGAACACAATGACAGCAACTCACGGTGGTCTGATGAAGAGCGGGAGTATCGGCATCGACATCGTAATCGCAGTGAAAGGGATAGAGATCTGAACAGGGAGAGGGAGAGAGATAGAGATAGGGACAGAGACCGTGAGCGAGATAGAGACAGAGATAGAGAGAGGTGAGTTGAGTATGTTAGAGTTGTCAAACTATGTACATTACGTTTTAACTCGTAACTTCACTTACGAGGATTGTAAAGTGTAAAGTCTTTCCGGAATTCCTCTCTTAGTGTCAGAGTCTGCCGTGTGACAGTGTGAAGAGTCTGAATATACATATATCTGACGGTTGTGGGTTCGCATCCCAATTGGAAAATAAATATATTTAAATCTTTATTACTTGATATTTGTAGTCCGACAAAGCGTGGCGAAAAGGAAGAAAATTAAATTTAATTTTCTATGAGATTTAGCATGAAGCCATAAAGTATAAATGAAAAGTATATTTGGTAGGCAGGTACTGTCCTGTCTGGTATTTGAATCTGTGACTATTGGTGTAGATCTTTTGCAAATATAAATATATCTGTGATAGACATTATGTTTGTTCCAATAATTAAATATAATGTAAGGTGTCTTTTTTACAAGCCGACATTGTAAAAGGAAATGTAAACGAAGGTATTTATTCTTCATACATCATTTATATATAAGTTTAGTCAAGTTTACAGTTGTTATTAATGTTGTAATTTGTATATGTCTCCTTTAAAGTTATAAAATATGTTGCTTTCCTTTAAATATATTATAAAATATTTTCCATTCTTTTAAATTTGATTCTAACATCTTTACTGAAATATTATTTAAGAACTGTAAACTTAGTTAAGTATGTATTTATTAATATGTGTTATTTTCCGTTATATCATAGGTAGGATATTGTAATTTTGTTATTAAACTATTAACTGCTGAGTTTCCCATCAGTTTGTCTCAGAAGAACTGTTGCCTTATTCAGTGATTTTGAGTGAAATTTTTATGTTTTATTTCACTTGCATAAAATAAAATTTTTTTGTTTCGAATTTTATTATATAAAAATTTTTCATAGTAACAATTATATATGTAGTTGTTTTCAGTATATATTTATTTCTAATTAGAATAAAAACAAAATAACAATAAATTTCATAAAACCTTAAAAATTAATACTCTATTTTATCTTTTATTTAAAATACAATAGGCATAGAGAGAGATACAGTCGTGAATCGAGTGAGTCGTACCCGAGCGCGCACGTGGCGGAAATGCCCTACGCGCCCACGCCAACGCCAATGCCCTATGACCCTTACTACCAGCCCAAGTAAGTATACATTAAGACAGGGGTAAACAACCTTTTTTTAATAATGATAGGCTCATTGTCCAAAATATTTAATTGTAAATTGTATTTTATATTTGTGATAAAATAAATTACTTAATGCGGCTGTAAACACAACTAATTCGATTCCCACTCGAGGAGTGTAATTATTTAATATTTTCATTTTCTTCATTTTCAGAGGTAAAGCGCGGCGTTAAGTTCCGCCACTTAATACGCAAGCCTCCGAATTCGGCGGAAAGTGGGGAACGGAGTGTCTTAACACTAGGTTCCCTCTGCCTACCCTGCTGTGTGCGGGATATAGCGTGAAGCTATTTTTTTTTTTTATAAATTTATATAATGATATAATTTAGGCCATTATGGCGTAGCCGAACAACGCCTGACTGTAAACACTATTTGTTGTGGGTTCGATTTCTACTCAGGCAAAAGACAATATTCATATTATTTTTATTTGGCCGCCCACTAAGACAAAGCACGGCAATTAGTTCTGTCATTCTTTTATTCAGACAGAAAGGGGAAGACAGATTGTGACACTTATGTTCACCCTGACTACTATTACTATATTGAAAAAAGCGTGAAGCTATATAATTATTTATTTAATTTTATTTATTTCATGTAAGTAGTTACGGGTACGGTTATGGTAGCAGTGCCGGACCTGTGTGGTGGGGGGAATGGAGACAGCCCCCTCACACGTCTCACCACCACCATGTGAGTTAAATACATGTTGATTATCATATTATTGTTTTTAATATGGGTTTATATGCTCGATATTATTGCGTAATGTTGAGATTGCGCAATATTATTGAGTGTGTTTTTGATATATTGTACAATAAAATTTAAGATGATAGATTTGCTCATAATTTTGCGTAATAATATTATGTAAATGTTTTACATAATTAATAAGGTTATCAGATCTACAACATTTAAAGTTACATTAGTTAAGGTCTTTTTACAATTCAGTATTTTCTTTTGTTATTGTGTATGTACACAATATTATATTATGTTGTAAATACAATGCTAATGTTATATATGAACCTGTAGCTCCGATATTGTGAATACTAAAATAAAAAATACTAAAATAAAAAAAGATTTTCAGGATATTAGTTTTTTGTTCCACATTGTGTGTGCTGTGTGCTAACAACTGTTGGTTATTTGACTACTTGACTACTTTCGCTTTTGTCCCTTTGCCTACAACTAACAAGATCATATCATGCTTTTATTCATTCATTTTCATTTATTGTTCCCTAATCATTGAAATTTACAAAAAATCAACATTTAACTATTATTACATTTTAATCTAGTTCTTTTATGCAAATCCAGAAAGTTATATTATTCGTTACTTATATATTTTAACGTGAAAAGCGGTGGTAGGCAAAAGTTAGTTTTAAAATGACATTTGGTATAAAGTCGGAGTCGTCAAGCGCGTGGAGCGGGCGCGAGCCGCCTTCGCCCCGGGCGCCGCTCACGCCCGCCGCCCCCGCGCCCGCGCCCGCCCCCGCCTCCGCTTCCGCGCCCGCCTCCGCGCCCTCGCCCGCGCCCGCGCCTACGCCCTCACCCGCACCCGCGCACAAATACGCGCCCGCGGTAAACAATAAGGTTCGACTGGACTCGTACTTATATGGCGTGGCCACACACTCATAAAAAAATTAAAAAATATATATATAAAATATTTTTTATTTTTAAAAAATATACTAAGTCATGTTTGAGATCGTCGCCACTCTGTATATTTAACGATAATCACATCCGGTACAATTGTGTAAACATGATTATTAAATAATAATTCTAATTTAGAATGATTGGGCAGTATTGAAATTATAGGAATTATAGAATGTCGATGTAAATTATTTTCGTTTTTATTATTATTTTATTTTTTAGATACTAGAAAATTTAATTAAAAGTTAAAATGTAGACTATTGTTTGGTTTACTATTATGTATCAATCATAATCTCTGCATGTCTTATCATTTTTCATCCTCATTTCCTATGTATAATTCTCTTATGCATACATACATATTACATTACAAAATGCATGTTGTCTTGTGATTATTGTGGTAGTAAATAATGATTTTACCTAGATCTGGTAGACTTATATATTCTATACTTTCAACATCTAGGTATCTATTATTTGTAGTAGGTATATAAAGTAATTTGGTTACGATGGTAAATGCATGTTATATGAATGTTTAGAAATTGCTAAGTTAAAAGAAATAAAGTATATAAATAAACATGTTAAAAATAAATTGCAGGAAGTAAAAAGTAAAAGCGAGGAACCAGTTCCTCCGCAGGAAACGCCTGTGGTAAAAGAGCCCGAGGCAAAACCTCCCCCACCAGCAGAGGAACCAAAGAATGTTGATTTGGATACTAGGTAATGCAGTTTATATTTTATAAGTAACTAGATTAAATAAAAATTAGTCATATCTGAAGCTGTATATACGATTATAACACGATTTTGTAAAAGAAAAGGTCATCCTTCCTACAGTGGCATTCAGAACAATATAAAGAAAGAAAATAAAAAAAAAATGTAATAAACATATAAAAGTTTCAACGTAGTTTGATAAAACCTATAGTATACCTAAAGTAGCTATACTTTAAACATAAATAAACTAGTGCGATTCGACGTTACTAAAGCGCCTAGGTTCGAATCCTGCTTAGTATATTTTTTCTGTAATTTTTATAAATAATATTTGTATTTAATTATTTGTAAATTTTCATTTTATCTATTCAGAATCGCGATGCTCCTAAAAGGTGCTAGTGGTGGCGGAGGCCTAGCGCCCCCTTTCCTCTCGCTCGGCATATCTTCAGAGGAGGAAGAGGATGATGACCGTCTCCCTGCTAAGATACCTGATTTAGATGCACATAATCCGCCCTCGGATGACGATGGTTTGTTGAAAGACAGCATTATAAAGATATTTTTAGAGAAAAGTCAGTGTTTAACAACACCCAAGTGATGATTGTAGGGTCATCTTCCACTTGTAAGAATATCTATTTTATTTTTAGTTATTCTAGTCTACTAGTAAACGTTGAGTAATGGTATACAATATTTATTATGTGTAAAATAAGCCGAAAATAAGGAACTCAACGCGAGGTAGAGAATCTTTACTTGTCGAGGCCTTATCCTTAAATACGTGAAGATAAAAAAATGTATTTTTGATTTAATTTATTTTTATACTTTTGTAATTTAAAACTATTCCATTATATTTATATTGAGTTAACTTTTAAACATATGGAATGTATGCCAATACTAAGGTTTTGTGTACAGTTTCAGGCAGTGACGACCGGGAAAGCATAATATCATTTGAACAAAAAAATGAAGTAGATCCTGAGCCACTGTCAACGACACCGTCTCCATACTTGAACAGAGAATTTTACCTTGAATGTCTCAAAATTACTATAGAAAAGGTATTTCTTTAATTAAAGTAACATTTTTTAAATTGATGGAGATGAGATCTCTTCGAAAGATGTGCGGAGTCAGCTTAGCTGACCGAATCCGCAATGAAGAGATACACAGAATGGCAGGTATTAGCGAGAACGTCATAGTAAGAATGAAGAAGGGCGTGCTCAGGTGGTTTGGGCACGTCGAGAGGATGAGTGATGGAAGAATGGTAAGAAAAATTTATGAAGCAAAGGCGAGTGGTAAGCGAGGCAGGGGGAGACCTCGGTTGACCTTCGAAAACACAGTATCGATGATACTGGAGGAAGGTCACGTAAAAAGCATGAGGACCCCCCGGAGGGCGTGTATGAAGAGGTTGATGACTGTGGACGAGGCGAAAGAAGTATGCAGGGACCGTAGCGTTTGGCGCTCCGTTCTCTCTGACTACCCCGCAAGGGATACAGCGTGAAGCTAAAAAAAAAAAAAATTTGAAATTGATTTTATTATTTGTTTGGTGGTATTGAAAGTTATGTGACTTTAGAAATATATTAAGTATATGTTTTATTTATACAGAAAGCAAAAGACGAAGAACGTAAAAGGTTTCCGCAAATGGACAAAATTGGCTCAGATATATCGTCATCAGAAGATGAACTACTGACTGGAGAAGAACCGAGACGCTCACCTGCTGCACCGCCTGACAAAGATCAAGATAACTTAGATGATGATCAGGTCAGTTCTATATTAATAATAATTTTGTTTTTATTTAGTAATTTTGGACGTATTAGATAGCTTGTTATTTTTTTTTAGTATCTCTCAGAGATAAAGAGCATATTAAAGTGTGATGGAAATAGAAAATAAATTAATATTTTCTTTTGTAAAGATATAAATTAGTAAGTTTCTGTTGACTAGATTATAATTTGCAACATTAATGCAGCCAGTACATAAAGAATTAAAAATAAACAAAGAAATTAATTTATACTAGTTAAACTTACGAACGATCGAATCGAAGGACCGATAAATAAATATATAGCATGTATTTTTTATTGCAGATGTCATTATCGTCGCTATCTTCAACGGAGGCGAAGATTGAAGAGCAGGTTCCAGCGGAAGCTTACTACTACCCGCCTGCGCCGCATCCGCACTATTACCAGCCAGTGTGGCCTACGACTGGTAATAATTAAATTATTTTCTATGTAAACACAAATATCTATCACTATTTTTTTCGTATAACCGAGGTAAGAGAACTTATTGAACTTGATAGTGTGATTTTAAAGAGAACAAACCACAAATCAATATATTTACCATTATAATAAACAAACCATTTATAATATGAAATATGTAATGATGAAAAAATATATACTTAGGATGTTTTTCATATTTTCTTTCAGAAGTCTAAATAGCTTAACATACGTTTCCAATTATCATATCATGTTTTATAACTTTAATACATTTTTATATCTATTAATCGAGTGTACTCAATTATTAATAAATTCATTTTAAACTAATCACACTAATAATATAAATGTGAAAGAATTGTTTGTTTGGATAAACATACTCAAACTATACACATACTCTTTACAGCATACCCCCCAGCGGCGACCCCGACGACCGCGCCCTACCCGGGCGTGGACATGTCGCTGGCGTACGGCGGCGCGACGTTCGCCCCCCCGCCCATACTGCCGCATCATTATCCCGCCCACGTTGAAACGCCTGCTACGCATCAGGTGGGCTTTATTGTTTATGTTTTGTTTTACTTTTTTTTTTAAAGTGATGACAAAAATATTTTTGTGTTAAGTTTATGAATTTAAATTTTTAATAATAATTAACGTTTTGTCTCTTTACATTTTTTTTGCGGGTATTCAAAATATGTAAGCTCCTTGATAGACTTGTTAACAATAAAAATAAGTTGTAACCAACATATAAGAATTTAGTATGAAGAATTTTTATTAAAACATAACTGAAACAGTTGTGTGGCTACATAATTATGTAGCGTAGTAATTACTCTGATCAGAGTTTATGCTGTTCTCAAACTTATATGAATCCTAATTTTTATAATTAAATTGTTTTGGCTTATGTGAGGAGATCTTAAAATTGTACACGAGGATTACAGAAAACATATTGATATATCGTTAATATGATGTTATATTTTAAGTAAAATATTTAATATTGGCCGTTAAAAGGTTAAGTAAGTTTACAATATTAGAGATATTTCATAATTTATATATTTTTTGCAGGAATTAGACAACCCCTACTATCCTACAATTAACAGTGTAATAGAGCGTGTTACAACGGAATTAAAACAGATTCTAAAGAAGGACTTTAATAAGAAAATGATCGAAAGCACCGCCTTCAAAAACTTTGAGGTGTGGTGGGACGAGCAAAGTCGGAAGACACGGACTATTAAGCCTCAGAAAGAAGAAGGTGGACAGCCGTTGCAGGTAATTAGTATATTAAATTTTTGCAATGTGTGTGTGTAATGAATTATTCTTTTCTCGATTTTTTATGTCAGTTTTATACATATATATTTTGGTAGGCGGAACATAATGTTTTTCTGCCTACCATCTGTCAAAAACAAAAATGTTTTAGCTATGAATATTCTTTATAATTGAAAATTAAAATTCTTGTTCAGTCCTTGTAACCTTGTAAGCCCTCCTTTGGAGGACAAAAATAAGTTAAAAAATATTTAAATATTTATTGCTTATTATAATTATTTCAGGATATTTCAAACAAAAAGGAAGAGACGGTGGACTCTATAAAATCTATCATGGAATCTCGGGAGTTGGGTCTGGATCTAGGCGGTTATAGTGTGGGCATTGGTCTGGGACTGCGTGCCACGATACCTAAGATGCCTAGCTTTAGGAAAAAACGGAAAATACCTTCACCTGTTGTTATGGATGAAGACTCATCTAAGCGGCTTAGTGACCAGGTAAGGTATATAAAAAAAGCAGCTGCATTCGTTTTCCCGCTTAAGGAAGTAGTCAGGGACGATCTAGTGTCAAAACACTCCATTTTCTGCCCGAAATTAAGACATTGCTTGTTAAGTAGCGGAATTACACCGCGCTTGGTCTTATATACCAGAGGGGAGGAATGAAAATAATATATATCGAGTAGGAATCGAACCCACAAAATTTCCCTTAACAGTTGTATTCTATCTCACTGCGCCACGACGTTAAGTTTTATAAGTAATATTAATTTATTTTCTGTACTTTGTGAGGTATGAGGAATGCATCTAATAATTAGTCATTTTCCTAGTCCCTTTCTCTTTTCGTTTATTCGTTCAAAACCAACGTCGGCTATCCAATTGTACAGATATTATGAAACATATTTTTTGAAAACCTTTTTTCCAATTTGGATTTGAACCAAATTAACGTTGCATAGGATATATTCACGCTGCATATTTCATTTTATCCTCAATCTTAATATGATACAATATAATTTAATTAATGTTATTTTATTTTTATTCCTAGGAGGAAATTGTACAGAATTCAGATGAAGAAAAGGAGGTACCTACAAGTCCTAGAAATAGAACGACCGGGTCTTACTTATCTACGGGCAGGAGAAGGCAATCTAGCAGTTCGTCTAGGTTAGTTAAAATTATATCATTTTATACGAAATAAAGTCATATTTTCAAGTTTTACTATAATTTAAGATTCATTAGTGTTTTTTAACTATCTCACATAATGACAAGCTATAGGTATCGGTGTGTAGTGCTTATTGTTTTCTCACGGGATAATTGAGCGTTCCATATTTACTTGGAGAAATTATATTTTGTTTTAATATTTTGTTGATATTTTGATCGCTTCCTCGCTTTGGTAAGACGTAATGGGATTTTAATTTCTACCAATGAACACGCTTTATTTAAGATCATATTTAATGCTTTTTGACAATTGAACATGTATCTCTAACTCTTCATAAGAGATATGAAGGTGACATATTATCTATTTTTTTTATTACAACATAAAATATTTGAATTTGTAACCAGATCGTCATCGTCGTCATCATCTCGATCGTCGTGGTCAGGGTCAGAGCGGTCCGTGCGTAAGGGCGCGGCGCCGCGTATATACTCTGATACTGACGATTCTGAGCTCGACGAAGCTGAGGTACTAATACAATTTTATTTAATGTTATTTAAAATAAGCTGCATTTTTTCTAAAAAACAACTTGTGACTAAAAAATGTTTTTACGTCAGTAGGTTATTGGGTAGGCTGTTATGGACGATAGTAAGAATAAGATAAAATATTATCAGAAAAACTTTTAATAAATTTTAATGAAGCAATATACGAACGTCACTCTAGCCAATTAAGCTATACTTTTTCTTATATTTGTATTGTTTGAATCCATTTTTATTAATCCGATTTTAATTCAGTTTAAGGTTGTGTCAAACAAAGAGAGGCTAAGGAGAGTGTACTCCTCGTCGTCTGACAGTGAAGAGGAGCAAAGGAGAAGAGGTAAAAACAAACAACTTTTAAATTTTGTGTCTACCTAAAAATAAGGATATATAATTAATTTTAACCTATATATTCCATACTTCCATTTTAATGTAAAAAAATGTGTTATAAAATATTTTTTTGTTTTTCCAAATAGAAAAAACACCAATTCCCCCAGTGGAGGCGTCAGACGATCGACTCGGTTCACCCATTTTATCCCCAGAAGAAGAGCCTAGAGATAAACTATTAGATCGAGTTTACTCGGACTCGGAAGAAGAAAGGGAATACCAGGTAATTAGACTTCTTAGAGAAAACCGCTGAGACGTAAATTAAGTCTAGCCTTAGCAACGTATTTGTAACTCTATATAGTAAAAGTACGTCAAATAAAAATATAATATTTATAGGGGCCAGTCGTGGCACAGAGGCACAAAGTGTGCATGTAAAGCTGGTTGTGTGTTCGATTCCCACTCGAGGAATGGAAATATTTAATATTTCCATTTACTTCGCTCTCGTGTCGAGGCAAAGCGCGGCGTTAAGTTCTGCAACTTAACACGCAATGCCTCCGAATTCAGCGGAAAGCCCCATTTTCGTGGGGCGTAAAACACCCCAACTAGGTTCCCTCTGCCTACCCTGCAGTGTGCGGGAAACTGCGTGAAGCTAAAAGAAATATTTATTACACTAATTGACGTATTTCTAATACTTTAATATGATATATATTTGCATTTTATACTTTACCACTTTAACTTAACGCCGAATTTAGTATTTCCATTTACTCCCCCATATCTTTTGTAAAATTAGAAGTTTTTCCTTCACGTATAAATTATATAGAACTAACAACAAATAAAAATTATAACAAATAAAATCTAATGTTTCTTTTATAATTTTTTAGGAGAGAAGACGACGGAATACAGAATACATGGAGCAAATTGAAAGAGAATTCCTTGAAGAGCAAAGACGCAAAATGGAGGTAGATACAGGACAGCCTTCAGACAAACCTCCTGATGAAAGGTATTAATTACTGTTTACTTGGTTTACTATAAATACTTTTTATGACGATATTCAGGTATTATAACAGTATTAGAAGTCATCGTGGCCGCAGTGGTATAGCGGCTTCGATTCCTACTAGGCGGAATGATTACATTTGAAATATTTTCATTTTTTTGCTGTATACGATGAACATCGTTGAATTTTGATGCAACAATGTTTTGATTATTCCCGTAAAGTAAAAATTGCAATGTCTTGAGACTAGGCTATCTCCGGTTTAGTTAAATTGCATAATTTTCTAAAATCTCTATTGTTTTCATTTAGTATATCCGAGCCCAAACAAGAAGAACCAAGGAGTAGTCCAGTCAAAAATCATCTTAAATCACCTGAAAAGAGTAAAACTGAGGCTGACGTTGAAGATGGAGAAATTACTTCAGAAGAAGAGCCCTTGGAGACCAGACGGAAGAAGGAGAGACGCCAGAAGAAGAAACAGGAGAAGAGGCAAAGGGTTGTGAGTCAGTCAGTCAGTGACCACAGTTACACGGAGTCTGCGGTCAGCGTCAATGGGGTTAAAGAGGTCTGTATTAAATCATATTCGAATATTAAAACATTTTAAGAAATGCTTCGTTTTTAGAAATCCTTTTTATAATATAAGCTTAGATATTTATAAAAATAGTGAATTTGGTCAACGACTATAATTGGACGTATTAAGATTGTTTTAAATCGTTGTAACTTAACAACTAAATAACAATCTATTAAAAGAGTGGAGAACGCAGTGTTGATACTAGGTTCTCTTTATGGAAAATTCTGCTATGTTGGGAAGAATTATGAAGTTGCTGTTAAAGTCTTTTATTCTGTCAATTAATAATGAAAAGAATCTAATCAAATATAAGTTTTACTATAGCATTATAAACATGTAATGCGTAGACTATATAGAAATTTAGACTAAATTAAATTATACAGAGTATGAAAATTCTATACACTGAACTCTGCAATATTTATGATATTTTGCTAGAAATTTGAATCTATTGCGGTGTAGGAGTAGTAGCGTAGGTACTCGTATATCTTTTGACTGTAAATATTAATATTAAATAATTATTTTTTTTATATATATTTTAAATTAATTTTATTTCTTTACTCTGGTAAGGTAAAATGTGACGTTCTGCACTGTGTGTAATGGCAATTCAAAATGCCATATATCGAAGCTAGAAAGCGAATTTAGTACCTCGATACTAAATTTGCTGTGCGTTATCAGAAAAAGAAATGAGAAGCTGCTTTTTTATTATTATTTATTTATATCCTTATTTAATTTTCAGAACGCAAGCAGTGCATTATCAGAGACCTCGTCCCCGCAGTCGCAAGCGTCGCAAGCGTCGCAGGCGTCGCAGGTGGCGCTCGACCACTCCTACTGCCGCCCGCCGCCGCGCGACGCGCCCCGCGCCAACCACTTGCAACACGATCATGGTATGTATTTCTTTGTTATAAACATATTTATTTTTAATGTTAAACTTCTTTAAGCAAGCTTACGATCTTAGCACTTTGAGAGCGTTACGAAATGTGTGATTCTAACAAGGCCAACGGTAGTTAAGAGGGAGATATAAGTTTTTGAATATAGAAATAGAGTGTTAAGTTTTGTATTAAGGACAAAATAACGAGATGCGAGCAGACATTTCCTTTTCTTTATTTTTTTTTCTCACGTTTCGTATATCTACGACAGTGCAGACTTAAAGTCTGAATCAAACATGTATAGATGTATAGATGGGGCTAAAGAAGTTTTACTACAGTTGTGTGGTCTTAAGGCACACTCGTGGATTTTTGTTTTTAAAATGACGTAAATTGGATATATCCAAGTCATATAATATATATATTATACTACTAATCAATTAAAAAAATGTAAATTGTAAAAGACATACTGTTTATTCAGTCTATTATCAAAGTATATGTATATGTATTAAAACATAAGGTATACGCGATGAATTCTAAATTATGTATTTTATAATTATTATTTATTAAAATAAAATAATTATATATTATAGGTTACACGTGGATGGCAGAACCAGAAGTTGAGTCGCCGCGTATCGAGCCTGAGGAAGTCAAGCCGCAGAAAGAAACGAAGAGGCCGTATAAGAGGAAACATGAAACTAAAAAATTGGCTGAAATACAGAATAAGTATGTTACGTTACTGCTTGAGTTTCAGAATAGCTTCATTGGTTTTGCATAAGAATATTTTGTCAAACAATTCCAATATTTTATCCCACATTATTATATTTTGTATGTTCATTATTTACTACTACTACTACTTACTACTTTTTATTTACATTTGGTCCTTCGAGCCGAACCTCTAGTACAATAAAAAAACCTATATCATCTCAATAATATCAACTATAGTATTCATATTATTAATAATTATTAAACAAACCCTTATAGATTACATTCACGCGGGCTAACGGACTCGCCATTAGAATACACACACACAAGCAACGCGATGTTCCCGCCACGTGACATAATGGCGGAAATGCAAATCATGTACTCTTTCCTTACACGAGGCATCGATAGAGAAGATGTGGAATATTTAAGAAGGGCATACGATGCGTTATTAGCGGAAGACGCGCAAGGGTACTGGCTAAATGATACCCACTGGGTGGATCATCCCCCCACTGATCTGACGTACTCCCCGCCAAGGAAGAAGTCGAAGCGACATGGGAATATATATGAGGATTTGCAGGTGAGATTATTGTTGGTTAATTTTTGTTAATAGTTTGAGTAAATGTATGTGACAGTGGTGTCTTAAATGAGGGGCACTGATAACTGTTACTTTTTTAAATGTACGTAAAATAAATGCTGATATTGGCCAATATAAGTGATATTTTAACATTTTTGACGCGTTATTCAGATACTTAGATCATATTCTAAGTTTTTTGAGAATATAAACTATCGAGTACAATCTTTTTAAACGTTTTTAAATGTCTTATTAGACTATGTTAATCATTGAATAGTTTTTTAATACTTGTCTCCAGAATCATGGTTTTAATATTTCGATGTTAGCTTTGGTTATTTATTTATTTTTATTGGCTTAAGTCAATGCTTCAATTGTATTCAATTGAAGTTGCGTTTTAAGAAAAAAATATAAGCAACATTTATATATGTGTTTGATTGGTGACCTGCTGATTGCTTTATAATATCAGTTATATTATAAAAGACTATTTTATGTACCATTAATTTACGACACTTATATATACATATTTTATATATACATTTTTTCTGTAAGTCGTCTTTTAAAGAACGCGCAAGTTATTTTGAACAGTTATATAGACGTTTTCTGAAATTTCGTGTAGGTACAGTCTACCAGTTAATGAAAGTTGACGAGAGACTGAGAAACAACACCCAAGCTTAATGGAGTCTACTATTATTTGTTTCTCGCGGGTCTCGCTTACCGCCTCTTACTACCACGGCCTAAAAATCTGATTTGTAACGCCTATCGTAGCCAGGTTCCAACCTTTGAAATTGGCGATAATATTTATGAGTTCATCCTGTAAAACATGGCAATGAATTGAAGAAACTCTATGCTTTAATTCGTATTACTTTTATTTATATAATTTCAAGCAGTTTGTATAAAAATAATCCAAAACAATTTCCTCACACGCATTTCCACAACAGGGTCACTCAAGCGGCTCCGCCCGTACCGAGGGCTACTACAAGATGGACGCGCGTCTGAAGGCCAAGTACAAGTACCACCACGGGCGCGCGGCCGCGCTGCCCGCGCCGCCCGACGACAAGAAGGCGTCCAAGATGCAGCTGCTGTCGCGCGAGGCCAGGTCCAACCAGCGGAGGTTGCTTACTGCTTTTGGTTAGTGGGTTTACTATATGTATTAAGTATACAGAAATAATATATGGACATTGTTTACTTAAATTTAAAAGTGAAATTATCGTTAATCTATATTAAGGTATATTTATTATGCGATCTAGTCCTATAAATATAATAGAACTTATAAAATAAGGTAATTGGTTAGTCTGCTATAAGATATTGTAAGCACTTCTCTTTTGACATAGTCACATATTTATTATTTCTTATCATTATATATTTATATCACTATATTGCTGTTGTAAAGAATATGTAACAAACCTTACTAGACTAATTTACCGTGTGACGAATTCGGGCCTTAGATATAAATATAATACCTAATGCTTTTACAAAATTAATTCAATGTTATATTCTCTTTTATATGTGCTTTATATATTTTTTTTATTTTCAGGAACGGATACTGATTCTGATCTGCTTAAATTCAATCAACTTAAATTCAGAAAGAAACAACTCAAGTTTGCTAAATCTGGTATTCACGACTGGGGTCTATTCGCTCAGGTAAGATTTTCTGAACATCCTAACTAACAAATATTTTAATAATGGCATAAAAATGCGATGTAAGTTGTTATTAACGTATACCTGAATTGGTTAAAACGCTAGAAGATTCTAATAAGCGCGAGTTCAAAATTTTATTACGTCCGTATTTCATATAGTACCTCGTCGAGTTTGTTATCGGTCCATAGTTTTTGTTGTATGTACGTGCCTACGGTTTGACATGAAACATAAAAACCTAGCTACAGTAGACGTTGTAGAATCGATTTTTACTTAGTAATTGGTAATAATTGGTGGTAAGTGGTCTCGCTTACCGCCAGGTAAGAGAGACGAGTGAAACAAAAATACAAATAATTCCATTACGCGTGGTGTCTTGCGTCTCAGTCACTCGTCTACTCTTGTTGGCTGGTTCAGTTAAACAGCTTGCAAGAAATTTTCTGAGACTAACTGATCCAAGATGAAATGCGCGTACTATAACCTCTACTTGAATTAGTTAAAATGCTAGTAAGATTCCATTAAACGCAAGTTCTTATTACGTTCAGATTTCAATGCGATATTTAGTATTTTCATTTTAGACGTTTTCATCAAAAATAACAGTTGCATAAAATAACGTTGTTAAATAACGTTGCATTAGATAGTAATATGATTTATGAAAAATTATAGTTTTATATGCTATATTTAATACTAATATAATTGGGCTTTGGTTCCAGGAGCCAATAGCAGCAGACGAGATGGTGATAGAGTACGTGGGCCAGATGGTGCGCCCCATAGTGGCAGACGTGAGGGAGGCGCACTACGAGGCGACCGGCATCGGCAGCTCCTACCTGTTCCGCATCGACCTCGACACCATCATAGATGCCACCAAGTGCGGGAACCTGGCCAGGTTTATTAATCACAGTTGTAATGTAAGTTCAGTAGATCTATATGTTGTTATACTTGTTGCTTTATGTGGGAATACATGCAGTTTGATAATTTTTCTCGTATAAGGGGGTAGTTAGTGAGAACCTGGTGTTAACTTTTAGTAATACTTTCTTCTCAAGTTTCCAAGCGAAATCGAGAGATTGTTAAGTAGCGGACCTTAATTATAAGTTTTGTCTTAAGTACCAGAGTGAAGAAATGTGAATAATTTATGATCGTTACCGCAAGTGGCAATTGATTATATTGTGGTTATAATTTGAGGATATGAAGAAAAATTGGGGCAGTTATTATGTCACTGTTCTATATCATTATATGTAACTAGCGGCCCGCTCGCGGCTTCGCCACGTTATCTACGTTGCTGTTTCGGCACACTGCAACACTCGGTAGTGATTTTTTTTAAAAAATAAGGTAGCCTATGTTTAAGCTTAGATTATCAACTATATTTATGCCAAATTTTATTACAACCGGTCAAGCCGTTTAGATTTTTCATATAAACTTTCATCCCCTATTTCAACCCTTTAGAGGTTGATTTATGAAAAAATAAGTAGCCCATGTTAGACCCAGTCACTTTTACTACTTTCATTCTAATTTTCATCCAAATCGGACCGGTAGATGAGCCGTGAAAGCGTGACAGACAAACACACAGACTTTCGCATTTATAATATAAGTATGGATTTTTAACTTGAAAAGCTATTTTTAAGTATTAAAACAAATTGTAAGTTACAACAAAGTTTTCATGACACGAGTTTGTATCAATGAACATTATGTCTGTGGAAAAAAATGTAATAATTTAAATACTATAAGTTTGCTAAAGATATTGTAAAATTAGCTTTAATTTAATTTTTCAATTTTCAGCCGAACTGCTACGCCAAGATTATAACAATAGAATCACAAAAGAAAATAGTAATATATTCCAAACAACCAATCGGCGTGGACGAAGAGATCACATACGACTACAAGTTCCCGTTAGAAGACGAGAAGATCCCCTGTTTGTGTGGCGCCCCGCAATGCCGCGGGTACCTCAACTAAACAATACATAAATACATTATATAAATACAATACACAAATACAATACATAAATACAATATATAAATACAATGTCAACTCAGTAAGGTGCCGGACCTCACTGAGTTGAGATTGTATTCGACTACTAATATATATTTATTTATATATTGCCAAACACATTTTAATTGTAAATAAAATTAATTTAATTTAAGCGGCATATGACTCATGGAGTAACTGTTTTGTTCTCAAATTTAATTTTCAATGTTATAATGCAATTATTAGTAATATTTTTTTTTGAGTTTTCTATATATTTTCAGCTTTTACTTGATGAGATTTTTTTTTGTAATTTATGTGTTTTCATTTCATATGTTCATTTTCCCAACAATGAGTTTCGCTGTCAAATGTAATTTTTGTAAATACGCATCCTGTTTGGCAAATTTGAAAAGTATTTAGCCTAAATGTATAAGTGTGTAAATGGTCTGCAGTTCTTTATCTAATATATGTAATAAAGAAATTCTTCCTATATTTTCGAATGTTTTTTGTATAATCAGACTTGCAATTTTAATATTTTTACTCGAGAAAATTATATGTTACCTGTCTGTTGAAATATTTGTTTTAATTAGTTAATCTCAGCACGCTAACTACAGAATAAGATTTGGCGTGTAAAAAGTATGGAGATGTAAGTTTTCATAAAATATATAAATAAGACGGTCATAATATTATTGTATAATAGATGTGTTGTAAAATTGTTCATCGTTGCAACACGTCATATCTGCAAATTGCGGGTCGATGCAGACTTCGTCGCTTTCTACATGGGCTAACATATAAATAAAAATAATATAAGAATATCGGCTGTAGAAAAATTCAATATGCTAATAAAGAACGTATTGTGATTTTTTACTGTTTAAAATGAAATGGCGTATTTATATGGTGTGAAAACAAGCAATTACAACCTTAATATGTACAATTTTTTTATATATTTATAAATGTAACTTCCAATTGCGCAAAGAGCTGGTTATGAGCCTGATTTATATTACTGTAAAACGCGACTGCCTCATGTAATTCGATATAGTGTATAATAAATAAAGATCGTTAAGTGTGCTGGTGAGGTTATTTTGAACGCGCATGTATTAATAAGCAGTGCCGGTGTTTGTGATTAAAAATTGAATTTATGTGTCTTCTTGTATTATACTTGTATTGACTGATTTTACGATATAATTGATTAGAAGTAAGAAGTCATGATTTACACGTATATATAAGTTTGTAATGTACATTGAGTTTGTTTAATCAATGGATCTCTGATGCTTGTCAGGTAATGTAGTACAGTGTTCGAGTACATCTGTCGTGTGTTAATGTGCGTAGCTGTTGTCCTGATGTGTAATGTCATTACGTACATTATTAATACAGATTGAGAGAATACATCATTATTATAAATCCTATGCTGGCTTTTAAGTCCTTCCAAATGCACTTTTTACTATAATGTAAAATGTATAAGAATGTAAATAAAAGATTTCAATTTATATTTCATTTTATTTACTCGTTTTTCTCTGGTGTAGTTGGGTTTAGATTTTTTATTAATGTAATTAAAAACTAAAGATAGTAGAAGAGAGAGTAAGATAGGTATGTTAATTATTACATTATACTTATAAAATATGACAATGTTTATAACATTGAGTATTTAAAACCTTTTTTTGGTTTGGAGAACTAAAATCGTTTATCTTGTCAAGTATGTTATTGTAATTATATATAGTATTAAATAAAAATGCAATATATTACAAAAGTATATTTATTAGTAAAATAACTAATATTATATATTAAAATAAAAACATGACTTATCAAATCACAGTGAAACTATGCAAATAGCTACCTACATTTAATATTTACCGTAGAGAGTGGCAATTGGTAAACCTAATAAAAATGCAAATAGCTTAAGTACAATTTTGGCGTACATCTAGTCATAATGGCGTAAAACAACTATACATAATTACAATAAGGAAATCTAAAAATAAATAAAACGAACAGAACAAACAATCACTTAAAAATATCCAAATAATAGTAGTAATTAATAATTATATGTCACTATACGAAATTAATACAAAATGTCACGAAAAATATTCATCATAATATAATTATAAAAAAAATTACCATATTAATTAAGTAGTTCAGTACAATACTTATTCCTGTAATTTAATGAAAATTAAATTAGTACATTACTGGTACATAATTAAATTATTAATTCAAATATTGATATTATTGCTAATTAAATTATTTTTTTTACTGGAATCGTACTTGCCTTGTGAACATTTCCGCGCACACGTCCGCAGTGCACTTGGTGGAGCCGGTCCCCTCTTCACTCTCGAATTCAGATTCAGTTTCGCATTCCGACGTGACCGCTGGAGATTTCCTCCCATTGGATCTCCTCGTCAAATCGACTTCTGTTGTCAATATTTGTTTTATGACGTCATCGGACGTTTTTTCTCCTCGTTGTTTAGTGCGTAATTGCCTCGCTCTTTGCCTTATATCCGCAAGGAATCCGGTAGTAAGTTCTACGCTTTCCTTAGACTCGTCATGTGGTAAGATATCAGTAAGAGATTGTGCCAAGTCTGATGAGGAACCTTTAGCGTCGGAAAAGGTATCTAAAGATTCTAATGAAGTGCCTATACTTCTAAAAGCTGCTGCGCCTTCCACGATCACGACTTTATATTCGTCATCATACTTAGCTCTTATAATGATTCCGTTTGCAGCGGTTCCCAGTAGATATGGTTCATTAACTTTATAATTAAATATCTCAGGTTGATAGCATTCAGATGCCGATGACGCTAAAGAATTGGTATCGCAAGTACATGGCGGAGCTCTGTATGTTTCATCATTTATATAAATTATAGTGACTCTATCTTCGCCTACAGCGTACAAGAACGGGCTGACGTACTCCCAGCCGTGAACTGCAGCGCTCCATTTTGGATCTTCATTACGTGTCCGTTTTCCGTTCTCATCAACGAAAACGCCACATTCTGCGTAACAAAGCAAAATCTCGAGCGGCTTGCTGCGTATTTTGATTATGGCTTTAGGTGGTGAGTGTTTTTTAAAAGCCGCTGCTACTATAGGTTCTTCCATACCAAATGATTCTAGTGCTCCTGATGGGAGGTTAATTTTCAAAGGTTTTTCCCCAGCAATATAGAGGGCTTGAGTGGTGAGGAGTAGTGAAGCAGGTGGTCGGTCCACAGTGAGGGAGCGCGCCGTCTTGAACTCCTCGCAGGACGCGTCGTATCGCAACAGGAACACGCGACGTCCGCACGCGACTGCTGCACACAGACCGTCCGTGGTGTCGGGAAGTCCCTGTTACACATTAGTCTTATCATTTAATATACGGGTAATATTCAAATTTTAGCTTAATTTAAAAATCTATAAAGAAATTGTAGCTGTTTTATATTTTTTTATATAAAAAGTTTTACGTTTATATAGACAATTTAGTGTAAGCCTTATTGTCATACAAACAATTGTAAGAAATCCTTTAAATCTATTTATATCATACTCTATCTTTATTTCTACTCTTTTGTAATAATACCTTAACGATTAATTCCTAATATTAAGTATAAATTTTTACATATTTTACAAGAAAGGTACAAGCTGCAAGAACTTCTCTAGACCATATTGCTCTAATCTGCCCTTGATACCTGAACCCATTTTGGGCTATTACTATCTAAATATCCTAGTCTCAATTACTACTTATATACAAATAACAAAAAAAATACTAACAGTCACAATATGCGGTACAGTACTATCAGGCAGCATCACACGTGTCAGCGTCAACGCAGGTCGTAAATGATCAGCACGTCGCAGTACAGACGTCAGTGGCAGGAGCGCGACGTGCGCGAGAGCCCCACGCACGAGGAGCGCGCGCCCCGCCGCCGCGCACAGTGTGGCCACACCCTTACTTGTATGAGAACGAGGTGGGGATACTTCAGTGTCGTATGAGAGGGTTATGAGTCCTTGGAGGGAGTGGAGGCCGTCGGCGCAACCTTGAATATAATGTTATTTGTCAATATTGAGAATTAAAGCAATTAAAATTTAATTGTAATATCAATATTATTTTAATATTGTAAATATATTCTCCATATGACATAACATGAGCGATGTGATCAGTGATTTGACACAAAAATAAAGAACAAAATTAAATATAACATTTTTAAAGTGTTGTCCACTAAGTATTATTAAGAAATATATTTAAAAATATATAAAAATGTGAACAGAGTCAACAAATGACAGAGATACGAATAATCTTTGGGTACACAGATGTGAACAACAATAACAAATTGTAACAAGCATATAAGAACTTCGAGGTAACTTTTAAAAAACGTATGAGTTTATTAACTATTTGGTCACTCTCATACAGTTTCTACAAGGCACAGGTTCACTTATCCCTGCGTTCAAATGTTTATACAATTATAAATATTTTATTACATATTTTTTTTAAAATCTAAACCAAAATTACACAAACCTATGGCAATTGCATTAGGAGCAACATACAATGCAGTAGTGGGTTCAACTTTGCTCTGTAATACAACTGTCGGGTCGTATCCGGTGGAAGGAGCCGGTGTGAGCTTCTTTATCCACTGGGAGCGTTCTTCTATACTCGGACACACTATCGCCGCTTCGTTGCAACGACCACAGTATTCAAACTTAACCTGTGTTGTAAGAATAATATTTAATATTGATTATCGGCACTATAAGTAAAATACTAACATAATATTGCATTGATTGAGACGCAATTAAAAAAGTTTCGACTGAAAGTACACATAATATTTCAAATTTTCAGTCAGAAGAATAATAATATATTCGATAATAATTGTGTTTTTTTTTTGCATTTTCCCGCTTTTTGTTTGCATCCACCTACACAGGTTGACTGGAAGAGATCTCTTCTAGAGATAAGTCCACCGTTGTTAACCATCTACTTCTGTATTATTTTTTCTGTATATTGTTTTTATATGCAATAAAGAATACATATAATATATATTTTTTTCAATCCAATACTCTCACTGGAACGCGGCGTTAGGTTCTGCGATCGACTATGTAATGTATGTAGTTAGAATGTAAAAAAGTATTAACAATTATTATAAGCTACTTGTGTAAGCTGTTACTGCTTACCAAAAAATGTGTAAGATATGCAAAATTATCAATAGATATCGAGCAAAAAAAAACAAACAAAACGACGAAAAACATTACTAAAGTAAATAAATATTTACAGTAAATGCACGATTGGCTTCATTGTGCGGCAAGTTCTTAGCATCGGTGGCTAGAAGACGCGCGCGCAACGACCTCTCGCCGTTGGACAGCTCCAGCAGATGGTCGGCACAACGCGCTTGCATACGCTCACGTGACCCGTCACTCCTGAAAATTGTTATTATACAATTAAATAATACCAAAATTAACATCATTTAAATCTATTCAAAGGCCGTCTGAAGTGACGGTTATGGATTCAATGCCCACTCGGAGAAATTTAAAATTATTTTCATTTCTCCGTTTTGATGATAAGAGCCAATCTACAGGCTCAGTAATTTATAATTGGACAAAAAGCCAAAGTGAAATAAAGTATCTTACACTAGGTTTCCTCTACATACTCTGGTATGCGGGAAAATCATAAAATTAAAAAAAAATAGAAAAATATATTTATATAGGATATCAACCCACACATCTTGATATTTCTCCAATTACAAAATACATTTCAGATGCAATAAGCGTACAGTATATGACAAATAAATGCAAGCGGTTTTTTTTACAAATATAAGAAAAGCTTTGATGTTGTTATTCGCACAGTATTAAGTGTGTTCATAAAACTAAACGGTTAATAGAAAATATTTAAAGCAATTATTTACCATATTACGAGTAAGGATTCTTTGTCTTCTGGTGCATCCAAGTCGAACGTTCTGCAAGTAAAACAAATATATAGCTTAGAATCAAATAAAAGTGTCAAGTAAATAAAATATTAAAATGATATTTAAATAAAACACTTACCCATGTACAATTTTCTTTGGTTTTTCCGATTTACGATCTCGCCTCGGGGTCGGTGGAAAACTGGAAAATAAAATTATTATTATTATTTTACCTTTTTAAAATTAGTAATCCAAAATTGTAATTAGATTATAAAAACATACTTTGCTTCACAATTTGCGTTCGCAGCAGATAGTTTTGCTCTAAGACGTTCTACTTCTTCTCTCAACTCCCTGTAAATAAATAAACATCAGAGATAATTTAAAAGTTATATATTTCTACTCTGAATACATTCTTTTATATAAAAAAATATTTACATATTTAAAAATAATTTATTCATAGGAGTATGTAAAAAGTAATACCTGTTAACTCTAAGAAGAGGTGGTGAAGCTGCCGCGCGACGTCCCGAACGACCAAATAACTTGTTACTGAGCGAGCATTTTTTACGCCCTACTTCTTCAACCTTAGCCTGAAACAAGACATTACGTTTAGTGTGAATAAAAGAAAATAAAAATTGTGTACCTTTAAACATTTTTAGTGTTATTCCACACTTAGGAAAATTGAAAAAGATATTTAGAAAACGTATAAAAATTGCTAACAACAAAAATAAGTTGTAATAAAGCGTATAAGAATTTCGACGCAGCGTGTAGTAGAACGCATGGTTCAGTGGTGAGAGCGCCTGGAAGGTATTCAGGAGGCGCGGGTTCGAATCCCGCTGCGTTCAAATTTTTATACGTTTTCTAAATGTCTTTTTCAATTGTGTACCTGTATAAAAAGAGTGTTGAAGCCGTAACGTAACTTTTTTCTTCTCCCTTTTTCAATAATTTATAGAAGCTTTTGAGTCAATAATTTCTATAAATTATTGAAAAAGGGAGAAGAAAAAAGTTACGTTTCTCAGGTCTGAAGTATTAACTTTAGTAAATCGATGATAAATTGTTTAGCAGGCATATAACTTCTTATTTTGAATAAAAATATAAATTTGGTTTCAACACTCTTTTCAAACACGGACTATGTTAAGAGTTGAGAGAATAAAACGTTTATTCTTTTAGCGTACCTTACTTCATCTTAAGCGTGGAAATTATAACTATTAGTTGAAATACCTGTAAAAAATCAATGAGCTTGGCCTGTTGTCGCAGTGTCGCGTCTGCTTTGGTCTCGCGCGTGCGCCACCACGCCGTGGCCGCCTCGTGTGCCTCACGCGCCGCTTCTGCCTCCTCCTGAACGCATTTAATATAATATATTACATTTCTTTTGATTGTACAGTTATTTAATGATTAGTAATACAATATATAGATGATTAAATTTCAATTTTTCTTTTTTTTTGCGTTTCACGTTTTTTTGTGTATAGCATGGTTTTTAGAGAAAAGCTAGTGTGAATACACTTTTTCCACTTTTTCCAAAATCCAAACACACATTTCGAGTGGCGGAAATAAACTCTGCGTTTTGGCCTAACTGTTAGAGCGAAGAAGTTAAAATTAAAAAAAAGTTAAGTATTCACAAAAAATATTACACCAACAAAAAAAATCTTAAAAAGAAGCTAGCTTCCAACTTACACTTCACACACAAGTGTAAAGTGCAAGACACTTATTCCACAATACCTGTGCGTCGGCGAGTGCGGCCTGCAGCTGCAGCGCGTGCGCGTGGTGGTGGTGCGCGCGCGTGCGCAACGCCGCGCTCTCCTCCTGCAGGTCGCGCACGCGCCGCGCCGCGCTGCTCAACGCCGCCGCCTGTGACGCCACCTCGCCTTGTACGCTAGCTAGCCGCGCTTCCAGCTCTGATATTATACCCTCGCGGTTGTCTAGGCGTTCCTGTGTATGGTGTTAAAGTGTTTTTAGATAATGTTAGTAAAAAAAAAAACTTGTGATGGCGTCTAAGAATTTCAACGGAAAATATATGGTTTAGATTCCCTCTGCCTACCCTGCTGTGTGCGGGATACAGCGTGAAGCTAAATATATGGATTAACGTGATCACTATACTATACATTCTTCGTTCGAGTGCGCTTGTCTGCTTCCTGACAAGCACCGTAAAGGTTTATAAGAAGCACGGATTCAACTGTACTGCTTTCAATTTTTAACCGTTTTCTAAAACTTCATTATATTCTAAATATACATCTACATTCATACGAATAACATTTTAAAACATGTTCAAAAATAAAAGCATCTACGATAGAGCTTGTTAATAATAATCTTCGTTCGGTCGTTGAGTTCCGGTTTGATGGCATGTAAGTCCATAACTCTATTGTTGTGGATGTCTATAGGCGAAGGCCAATTAACAAGAGGTGGGCCTTCTGCTCGTTTGCTTCTTTTATTCTATACTAGCGGCCCGTTCGCGGCTTTGCCGCGTAACTACATATAGTACCCGGCAATAAAAAATGCACATCGTTGCTTAGGATGAAACAATCGGTTAGCTTCGACTTCGTAGAGCGTCGTCTCTGTGGCTTAAAATAATAACAGTCGGTATCTATTAAAAGCTGTTAAAGCGATAATAATAGTTGTCAACTTCAATGAAGTAGACTTCTTTTTTTTAATAATTAAATTTGACGGTTGAAAATGAAAATAAATCTAAACGAGTGGACTACCTCCACCTTTTTTAAGGTGGTTAAAAAATAAAGAGAACTTAGCTGAGTGACAAAGACAGCGCTTTACAAAATCGAAACTGGCCGACTGTTTCATTCTAAGCATCGATGTGCATTATTTGTTGCCGGGTACTATACATAGCTGTTGCGGTGTAAAGCATCCCTAGGGCATGGATTTTTGAAAAATAAAGTAGCCTATATTTAACCTTGGATTATCAACTATATTTATGCCAAATTTCATTATAATTGGTCAAGTGGTGTAGATTTTTTATACAAACTTTCACCCCCTATTTCAACTCTTTAGAGGTTGATTTTTGAAAAAAAAGTAGTCTATTTTGGACTCAGTTGTTGTACTACTTTCATTCTAAATTTCATCCATATCGGACCGGTAGATTAGCCGTGAAAGCATGACAGACAAACACACAGACTTTCCCATTTATAATATAAGTATGGATAAAAAAAAGGTCATACCCTCATAATCTGCAGCTGTGAGGTAGCAAGCCTTAGCTGCTCGGCGGTGTCTTCGGCGCGTTGCCGCGCGTGCGTCGCGTCGGCCGCGCGGGTCGCCGCCGCGCGTTCCGCTTCACATAACTTCACTCTGCATGTTTCTAATTCTGAACGTACGCGGCTTAATTCATGCTGAAATAAAATATAACACACAATAAAAATATTCTATATTTGAATTATTACAAATAAAATGATAGGTTGTGTTTTAAAAATATCATAGCCCAAAAAATGTAGAATAAAAATACTTGGAAATTCTTATAAAATTGTAGCAGTCATAATGTAAATACCTCAAGATCTTTGTTTTTCAATTCGTGGAGATCTGCAAGTTTTTCCAAATCAGTCAATTGCTCCTCCAGTAGACTGCACGCTTCTTGTAGTGCTTTGTTGTTCTGTAAATGTTAATATTGTTTTTTGTAATATATTCATCTAAAACTTAGATAAAAACATATTTAGAATAGAATATAATAATCTATATTTTACACAAAAAAAAAAAAAACAAATGTAACCAAAATGTATATAAAGGCGGTTAAGACCGCCTTAATAAGTTACTTTAAGCAATTTGTTACAAAAAACTACTTGGAGATAAGATTACGTGCATATAAAGGACCAAAATCAAATACATAATATTTATTACAGCAAGTACATAATCAATTACTATATTTAAGCGTGCCCGAGAAACTACCAGTGCAGAATCCACAGCCCGACACCGACCACGCAGCAAATCCGTCGTGAGAAAAAATCGCAAACGTTTCGCCCATACAAAACTTCTCAAATACGGAGGCTTGGGCCAAACGATAGGTTTCTCCCCGAATGATTTAGTTAGACGACGATATGGATACGCCATATTGAGTATTTATAATTTTGCTATTCTAGATATGTATTAATACTTATATAATTAAATATTTGATTTGATATTTATATAAACAACACAAAAAAAATATTTTTAGAACTTTACAAGAAAAAGTAAATTCTCAATAATTAGATAACACAATAGTGTTCAGCGGAAATATGTCCTGATATTCTTATTGATTAATTCATATAATATAATATAGTAAGAAAAGCTAATCAGCGTTTAAAATTTATAGCCACAATACTACAAATTAGCACTTTTTTCTATTTTTCTATATTATTTATAAGCTTCACTTTCGCGGTTTTAAACGCGTAACGACGACACAAAGGTCTAGAATAGGCTTTTATTAATAAATAGGTATAGAAATTCAAATACACTCGTCTACTTGGCGAAGGTATAAAGTGATAGTGCATACAATGCAGGTGAGACGATCTTGCGACTTTGTATTTACCAAATAACAACACAATGCTTGTTTATTTTGCTAGTATTTGTTAAGATATTATTTATAAATATTATTATTATTTATGGTCAGTTTGAACAAAACAGCTTGTATATTATTGTAGTGTTTGAAATATTGCATTAGAAATATATATTGTAGCTACATACTGTGTAAATCTAAGCGTAGATGGGTTATATTTGGTAAATATAGATTTATTTCATATTTTCGTCTGCGTCTATAAATTAAGATTACTTGATACGCGTATTTTATACAACTTTCTTCATTTATATTAAATTATTTTGACTATAAAACACAACGTTTTAAAATGCAATGTCTATAAAGGTGTTTATATATTTAATATTCTGCCTTCCATCCTGAAAGGCATAAAGTTAAATATATAAAAATCTTTAGGATCTGTCTGTTTATGAAACTAACTATGGAAGACGGGAGACATAATTATAAGTAAAATGTATCGCTAGCACGCGCTAACTTCATAGGTTGAAACTGTAGTGTACATATATATTGATACAATAAGTATTTAATAAAATGTTAACGATAAATAAATGACGTATAATATTTTATGGTATGAATGAAGTATACCAAATAAAGTATAATTATAAATAATAGTTCTCTACAAAACCTAGCTATAATAGGCGTTGCAGAACAGAATTTTAGGGAGAACCGAATTTTGGGCTGATTGACTATACCTGCGCGTGATTTCGGAAAGTATATGTAACTGTTCAAGGTAACCTACGTGTTTTTAACCATTTTTAAAGTGTTATTCCACACTTAAGAAAATTGAAATGCATTCAGTACATGTTCAATGGTGACAGCGCCTGGACGGTATTCAGGGGGCGCGGGTTCGAATCCCGCTGCGTTCAAATTTTTATACGTTTTCTTTAAATCGTTCGCTGGAACAAAACCCCTAGGACGTCTAGACGTCCACGGAAGTGATGGCCAGATATTGTGAAACAGGATATGGGAGCCAATGGACTTACCACCGAGGATAGCAAAGACCATGAAAGGGGATAAGTCTGAGTCGAAAGGCAGACCTGGCTTAATCTGGGATAATTACCAGGAGGAAGAATAAGAGTAACTATAACTATAAGAGTAACTATATATAATAATATTCTATAACAAACATACCTGTATTAAGTCGTTATTACTAGCGCGTAAAGGTACAAGTTCGTCGCGTAGCTGCGCTCGTTCTCTAGAGGACAACTCTTCTTGCTCCTCCGCGTGGAGCCTTCGCTTTTCACTATACTGCACTTCGCTTTTCAGTTTACGAATATCGTTACGTGATCTGGTTAACATATTAAATACCTTATGCATTGCATTTTCTTGCAGAATTTTATTCTACTATTGGGTGTTGATGATGCTTTTGTTACAGTAAATTGTATGGGAAACACATTTTTTTGAAATAATTGGTCCTCAGAAAATTTTCATTAATAATATAGAGTATATAATATACTCTATTGTTCATTTATTAGTTCTTAATAATAAATAAATATTTTTTTTTTTACTATTAATGTGATTCGTGGTGGGTCTGATCCCACTCGGGGAAATATAATAATACTTAAATTATTTTCATGTTTCCGGACAATGGACTGTGTTGATTGAGCACGGAATATCGTTTTCAGATGAGAAGTATAGAACGGACTGTCGTAAAACTAGGCCCCCTCTGACTATTCTGTTATGCTATATATTTAATTTTAAACATTTTTTAAGTGTTATTCGACACGAAGGTACATTAAAAAGACATGTAGCAAGCGTATAAAAATTTGAACGCAGTGAGATTCGAACTCGCGCCTCCTGAATACCGTTCAGGCGGTCTCACCACTGAGCCATGAGTTCTACTACCAGCTGCGTCGAAATTTTTATACGCTTAGTAGTAGAACGCATGGCTCAGCGGTGAGAGCGCCTGAACGATATTCAGGAGGCGCGGGTTTGAATCCTGCTGCGTTCAAATTTTTATACGTTTCGTAAATGTCTTTTTTTATAATATATTTTACAATGTACAAAAATATATCAATCGATTCTACGATTACCTTACCTTATTAAATAATCAATCTTAGTAAATAATCAAATATTAAAAAAAATATTCAAAATACCTGTCAACTTCAGCTTGCAATATTTCATTTTGCTTCCTCAATTTATCTGTCAGTTCCTTTAATTTTTCAGCCTCCTTTTTAACTAATTCATACTGTGGTTTTATTGTCGTTATTTCTTTATGCACCAGGCCTGCTTTGGCTTCTGCAGATTTGCGGGCTTCTAATGCTGAGTTTAGACGTTCTTCAAGACGTTTAAAGTCTCTTGTTTGCACTTTTGAATTCAATGATAAGTCATCATATTCTTTCTCCTATAAATAATTTATGTATAAGTTTATAAGAGGTCGACATGATTAGTATAAAATATACTATATATATATAATCATCATTGACTCATCGAGGTATTTGGGTCTATCGAGGCAAAGTATTTGACAGGAAACGCAATTGGTTGTGGGTTCGATCATGTAATCATTTCTCCGAATTTAAAAAAAACAAACATTCGGAGGAATGATTATATTTAGGTTAGTTTCATTTCTTTGGTATCTGCCAATCAACGTCTCGATTTCTGACGGAAAGTGGAGAAAGGAGTGTCTTGGCACTAGGTTCTCTCTAATGGTAATCTACTTCTAGACCGGAAATAGCGTGAAGAAGTTTTTTCTTCTATAATAATATACTTTAATAACTACACTGTGCAGACCATCAGAATTATATATTAGATGCAACAACATTTATTAACTACAACAATATAGAATTTAGTACATATTTTTTTCCTATTTTTTAGCTTCACGCTGTATTCCGCACACAGCAAGGTGGGCAGAGTGAACCTAGTGTTAAGAGACTCCGTTACCCACTTTCCGCCGAATTCGGAGGCATTGCTTCCTAAAGGGCGGAACTTAACGCCGCGCTTTATCTCAATAACAGAGCGAAGAAAATGGAAATATTAAATCTTTCCACTCTTCGAGTGAGAATCGAACCCACAACCAGCCGTTTACAGTTACACTGGCCACTATTACATATTATAAAAGAAAAATACACAGGCAAGTTCTTAATCTATAATTTTATATCAATTTAATTAAGAAATAGAAGTATAGTACCTTACGCCATCTTGCTAAATTAGCAGCTCTAGTTTCCTGACGCAAAGCCGCAATTTCCTCAGCACGTGCCTGTAAGGAAAAACTCATTTAAATACAATTTATGTTTAAATCGATTTTTTTACTAACATACTTATTAATAATAAACAAAATGTAACAAAACATTTTGTGTAAAGTATAATAGCTTCTAATATTGACACGCTATTGTGATCGAACTGATCCTTCTCAGAAGAATAATTAAATTTTAATAACTTCAATTTCTCCATTCTGGTAACAGAACAAAGCGTGGCATTGACTTTTGCCACTCCACAATTAATTTCTTGGATTCGGGTGAAAAAAGGGGTCGGGTGAAAATGACACCAAATTTACTGTCTACTCTGCTATGTATAGCAGAGTAGACACCAAACTAGATTATATAGGAGTAGATTTCTACTGTAGAAGAAAGGATGAAACAAAAAACTATATATAACCTGCAACTGAGCTTCAGCACGTTCCAGCTGCTCCTTCAACAGTGTGACCTGCGCGAGAGCCGCATGCGCCGGCGCATCCGCCACGCTCTCAGTATCGCTGCGGGCGTCGCGCGCGTCCACCTCCGATCTCTCCGCTCTCTCCGCCTCGTCACGTGATGCGCATCGTGGACACTCTCTGCTTTCTAGAGCACTAACTTCGCGCTCTAGTTGTCTTACTAGTTGTTCTAGTGTGGTTACCTTTGGTTAAATATAGTTGTTATGTATTAAAAGCATATAGGTTCCATTTACCAGCATGTACAGTTCCTTATAAAAAAAATGAATTGTTCAATATTTTTTGATTCAATAATAAGATTAATCTAACTAACTAATCGTCATTTTTTACAAGGGTTTTGTCATTATATATTAAAAATTGTACAAATAAATTGCAAATAAAATTAGAAAACCTTAACGAAAAGAGTTATCTTGACAATTTGAGGTCATTTAGGTACAGTGGGATAGCGTACGACTATGAACGTGTAGGTTGTGGCATCGATTCCCATTTGGTGAAATGATTATATTTTAATATAATAAATTTAAAACACCTAAAACAAATTTCTAAAATAAATATTCAACTTTACAGCACATAATACATACACAATACAAATGAATGATACCTTCTCCCGATAACGTGCATCGTCGTGCAGCGCGGCGGTGGCGCGTGCCTCAGCCGCTTCGAGGCGCTGCTGTAGGCGAGCCTCAGTGCGTGCACATTGTTCTTCTAGTGCAGCCTCACGTGCCCCCGCCTCGCTAATACCTCGTTCAAGTTCCTATGGGAGAATTAAGTAAGGATTTTCTAGTATGGACATCAATTGTTTTGTAGAAAGAAATAATAAGTTAGTATGTGAATTAAGTTTCCTAATTAAACTACACAATTAACTGGCTTTCTCTTAATAACCTTATGCAGCCTTCCAAGCTTTTATATATATTACAGATATTTTCCATTTACTTTAAAAAAATAACAAAAATAAATCTGTTACTAAGCACAGATTGCTTTGGTTTAGGCCAATGTTTCAAGACAGACATTTGTCAGTCGCTTAAGCAAAAAAATGTATAAATTAAAAAAAATGTTGCGAATGAAAATGAAGTATTATTTGTAATTGTAGTCCTTTGCCAGCTTTAAAAATGTAGGTTAAATAGTTACACAAAATAATAGTGTACCACACCTGTACTTGTGCAGTGAGCGTCGCCATGCGCATGCGCTCTTGAGTGAGTAGCACCTGCGCCTCACTCAACTGCTGGCTGGTGGCGGTTGCGACGCGCTCCTTTTCTAACGCGGAGTTCTTCATGCACATATTAATAAATAAATTAAATCATAGTATAGTATTAATAATTAAATCATATACGTTGAATAAATTTGGAGATATAAAGAAAACTAATTATTAAAATAAACAAAATTTAAGAAGTACACATTCAGAACATACTCAGTCGATTCCTAATTATTATATCGCATGTAGACTCGGCCAAATAAAGTAAATACTTTCCAATCTCTCAATGACCATCAATGTCATTTTATTTTTGTGATTATATTATATAAGTTTATTACTATGTTACATGACAACTTTACGCTTTTTCCCGTAGCAGGGTAGACCGAACAGACCTAGTGTCAAAAGATATTGTGTGTTGAGGTGCGGATCTCAATGCCGGGCTTTGTTTTAGGTACCAGAGTAGAGAAATTCAACAAAAAAAACTACCAACTACTCTACTATCATGTCCTCTCATTTAATAATGTATCATAATACTGTGATCGTCCTAACATTAAATATGTATATTATTATATTATTCAAAGTTTCTTAGCTATAATTTAGTAACAGTAATCACCTGGGCAACAGTAATCTGATCACGCATTTCTTCCACAGTGACACGTAGCCGCTGCAGCTCTTGGTCGGTGGCCATGAAACGCGCTTCCGTCTCCTTGCGGGCGCGCGCCTCTCGTGCCGCCGCCGCTTCCGCCGTGGCCACACGCGCCGCGTCCGCGTCACCCCCGCTTAGTGTTTGACGTCGTAGCGCTCGCTCCTTTGCTACTGTGTCCTGTTAAAATATATTCAAATATTGTTATAAGTAAAGTGGCCAGTCGTGGTCCAGTGGCACAAGCGTGTGACTGTAAACGACTGGTTGTGGGTTCGATTCCCACTCGAGGAGTGGAAATATTTAATATTTCCATTTCTTCGCTCTGGTGTCGAGGTAAAGCGCGGCGTTAAGTTCCGCCACTTAACACGCAATGACTCCGAATTCGGCGGAAAGTGGGGAACGGAGTGTCTTAACACTAGGTTCCCTCTGCCTACCCTGCTGTGTGCGGGATATAGCGTGAAGCTATTTAATTTAATTTGATTTAATTTAATTTGTTATAAATAATATTAAGATCTGGAGTATCGCGATGCTTGTTGATTCAATTCCCACCAGGGTGAATTATTATTTTAAAGTATTTTGACTGTAAAACAAAGTGCGAGGTTAAATTACCTTACCATCTACCTAACTAATCTAAATAACTTACTATCAAATTGAAGTATAAAAACATAGTACTGTAATTTAATTAACAACTACAACAACTAAACTACACTTAGTTTTGTTACTACACTTTATTTTTAGAAGTTCTAAATACTTACCAAAATACTTACTTATTCTTGATAACTATCAAGTTAATAAATATTCTGTAATGAAAATAAGAATGGCCTAAATGAGATGTAAAGATGAAAGAATAAAACAAAATGCTAATATCAAATTACATAAAGTTAATTTTGTTATTTAATGACTGTAAACTACTTTACGCTACTTTAAATTAATAATATACTTTAATTGTTTTACAACACTTACAATAGGCTTCACATTGATTTCTGTAAGCCATCTATGACTTAAATCTTGGACATGATGTATAATTTCCTGATTGTCAAATTAATAATAATGTTAATAGCCAAATTTTAAAGTTAAGCATTTTATAATTAAGTTATACAATTTTTTGCATGTTATTTATAAAATAAAGTCTTGACCTTAAATAAAATAAAAAAATGTTTTTGCTTACTGAATATTTTTAGTTTCATATAGTAAATAATAAATAATTTTCCATTACCTTATAATGTTTATGCTGTGCTCTGGCATCATCAGCCGCCGCTAAAGCACTAGAATATTCTACTTGTAGCTCCTTCACCCTCGCCTCAGCTCTTCTCAAGTCCTCTTTGAGTAAATCTCTCTCAGATTTCAGCTGACTCGCCTGGGCTTGGGCATTTCTGAGTTCAGAATTGGTCCTTTCTGTGATTCCTATACTAAGTTCTTGATTGGTCCGCTGTAGTGCCATACGTTCTTCTTTTTCTACTTCTATTTGACGTTCTAAACGCCTGTAAGGAATTTTCATAAGAAAAGTTATATTAAGAATAAAATAACTGATCTATAACGAAGTATACAGAAAGGTATAACTGTTAAATTATGTACTACATATTTCGGTGACACTACTTTACTGATGTGTATATTCTATGTTGGTCAACTGCAAATTGAAAATCATTCATATTAAAAAATAATACAGGCCGTTGTGGTGCAGTTGTACATTGTTTGACTGTAAAAATAATTAGTTGTGGATTCGATTTTTATAAGTTCTCTTTACCTACCATAGTATAAAGTAAAAAAATCATAAACTTAACAACAACAAAAACACCCACTTGTTCTGCAAAGTAAGCGCAGTAATATCAGCCTGTAGCGCAGCTCGTACGCGCTCCGCCTCCGCGTCCGCTATGCGCCGCGCGCGGTCCGCCGCCGCGCCGCTCGCCGCTTCTGACGCCGCTAACTTGCTTTGTAGGGACGCCACTTCTCTACCACGCATGGCTGCTAGCTTTTCTGCTGATCTGGTTTTTTATTGGAATAAGTAAATGTGTATTATTTTTTTAGGCATTTACGCAATTGATTGTTTAGAATATTTCATATATAAAAGACACTTAAGAAATAATATGATCTTTTGTTTTCGCAATTACTTTTGAAATGATATTATTTATAAACGGATTAATCCGCGCATATTTTTGGTATTCGAATTCGCGCATATATTTGACCACGGACTACTGTAAAGTGTTCAAAACGTCGGGTTTCGAATACCAAAAATATACGCGATTAATCCGTTTAAAAGTAGTTTCATTTCAAAACACTTAAGAAAACTTTCACCGCTCAACAAAGTTTCACAGTTTAGGGCGGAAAGTCGAGTTTCGAGTGTCTTGACACTCTAAATACTTTACTATGGACTTTGTATTAAATAGAAATTTATATCTATATGCAAAAATATATATTAAAAATATTAACACATTTTTAAAACTATATTTGAAATTCCTTTTAAAATCAGTAAATAAAATCTTAAGTTTTTTTTTAGTTTGACATATACATAAGTATTATGCAGTTATAATTTATAATTAAATATAACCTACTTGTAAGTAGCCAAGTCGATAGCTGTACAATCGTGTGACGCGTTGAATCCACTGCTGTTATCTTCATTTTCATCAATGGCTACATATGAGTATCCTAAAATTGAAAATTCATAAGCTTATAATTTAGTTCAATCATAAAAATATATTGTAAATTACATTTCAAGTGCCTAAATTTTAAATCTTTAAAATTGATTTTAATTAAAATAAAAAATGGATAATGTGGCCTTTCTGGCACAGTGGTCTCTAGACGTAATTGGTCCTTAGTTCGATTCCCACTCCATATGAGTGATGATAATAATTAAAATATATTCATTTCTCCTTTTCCCACTCAATAGGCAATATGTAAATTTCGGGCAGAAATTGGAGATCTTCTCTCTGAGGAACAAGTATGAAACTAGTCTTTGTATAATAATATAAGCTTACCGACAAAAGGTAGGTGTCCAGCAAATGGCGGGCGGGTACGAAAAGGCGCGGCAGATGGCGGAGACACCTCGCGCGTAGGAGATGGCAAGAACGCAGCGTCTTCAGGACCACGCAAGTGTGGTACCCATGGTGGTACCTGAATATAACGTTTTGTTAATTTATTTATTTATAATTAATGCACTCAACACGCTATGTCTAGATTTAGAGTGAACATTGGAGAACAGAGTCTTAACACTAGTTTTTCTGTCTTGTGTTATATAGTAAAAAGTGTGAATATAGTTTTTTTTTAATTATTACTGACTTATACACCAATAAATTATTGGGTATTTAATATAAAAAAGTAAATAAAGGAATACATTTCAAAATATTTTTGTTAACTTTGTCATCCTGGCAAGGAAAACAGGTATATGATATGAAAATATTGTATTGTCAGATAAACAATATAGTAATGATAAGAAAACAAGAAAATAATTCTTATTTTTCCAATAACAAAATAAGGAAGTTTATTCTGTAATAAATTATGGCACCTATAGTAGCTTTAGTATATATAAAGTAGTTTGAGAGAATATTTATTGATTGAGACCCATCATGGCACAGAGTAGCATCGTCTGACTACAAACACTTTTGCTTATAGGTTCGATCTCATTTCGGAGAAATGTCTATATGTAACTTACTTTCATTGCCTACTCTGGTAAGACAAAGTATCGTTACATCAGAAAGTTACATCACTCAGTATGCTGTGTTCATTTTGAGTGGAAAGTGGAGAATGGAGTGTCTTGACACTATATGTTCTTTGCCTGTCCTGCTATGAGGGAAAAAACGTGAAACTGTTTATTTATGTATTGTTTTTTGAGTAATGGAGGGTTTTCTTAGAAAAAATTAAATTAAAATTGTTACCATAGCATTTCGCAGTCTGTTCTAACAAGAGATACAGCGTGAAGCTTGAAAAAAACAATACACATACCTGATCACGTATAGAATGTAATTTAAGATGAGCCAGAGCTGGATGCTGCAAGGTGTCCAGGTAGTTGTACCGGCGGGAGGGCGCTACACGTAGAAGCCCAGCGACTAACGCACGCCACGTGGTTGACGGTCCCGCGGGGGGCGAGTCGAACGGTGGTTCGGAGTTCGGTTCTTTCTCGTATCTTAATAAAAAATTGAATAAATGTTATATTTAAATTATCATACAAGTTCAGTATTCCATATATATTTTTGTAATCGTTATGCATTTGCCGTCTTCTAATAAGAAGTTAAGGAGAAGCTGTTTGTGAGCATAAATATTACTCCGCTGTGTTCCATTATGTCTACATGGATAAGGGAAAAACTTAGAAACATATACTTATAGTAGATATAAATGTATAAATATAGTTTTAAGTAGTACAAATTCTAAAAAAGTACTTATTTTTCAATTTATATTAAAGTCAATTCAAGTTATACAAGGACAATGATAATAATAAAGTGACATACAAATAACACAATGTCCATAGAGACCCAAAAATTAACAAAAGAAAAATTTTATAAAAGAATTAAAGAAAACCATAGAACAGTAAATAATGTAAAACTTACTTTTGTATATTACTAAGAATTTTTGCTGTACTGTCATCATCACTTGAAGAAAATGGTCTTCTGAGAGTCACCAGTTCGAACGCTACGACACCCAACGACCAGTAGTCGCAAGCAGACTAGAAACAAAATTTAACTATTATTATAGAATAATATTTACTAAAACATATTATAAAGCGTTTTTTTTCCAGTTTTACTCTTTAGCAGATGCAGGGAAGGAAGAGAAATATCCTATATCGTGAGACTTTGTTCTCCGTATTCCGCACCAAATTTGTGACACTGCATGATGAGTGTCAAGAGTCGTATGAGAGAAGAGAAATCAAAATAGTTTAGGCAAAATCAATTCGTCGCGTGGGGATCGAACTCACAACTATCGTGTTTAAAAACAGATATTGTCCTACTGAACCACAATGGCTTATAAATTATTATAACATTTAAATCATTTTATTGAAGTCATAACAAATATAATTAAAAAAGATTTTTTTTTTATTTTTTCTTAAAGCTTATTATCAAAATGTAATAGATGTGTATTAAAAACAATATAATATAAAATAAAAACAAAAATGTTAAACCGAATATCCTCATGCAAAATTTTTATCTCAAACTACTCTTAGCTTACATTAAGTACCAAAGCTACTTTAGGTGCCTTTAACTACAATATAAACTTCCTTATTTTGTTATTGGAAAAATAAAAATAATTTTCTTGTCTTCTTGTCGTGCTTAAAATTTTATTTAGTGTCGTGCTATTTTTAGTATTTTTGCCATTACTATTGTTGAGTACATAATAACTAAGTAAGTAGTTTGACAACTTCATATGGGGTTTTTAATTTTATAATATAATTAATCTTTTTATAGTAATTAATGTACATAGTATAAATTTCAGTTATAGTTATTTATTTCAAAATTTCAAATATTTGAAAAAAGTATTTAATTATACATTAAAAGTAAACAATCAGTATGTGTTTACCCACAACGTTTATCACACAAAATAAATTAAATCTGTGCAACAAAACAGAACACACATTCAAAACCAACACTTAAAAAAATATTATACAATATATTTGCACAATAACATTAACCACTCATATTGTGCAATAATACTGAACACAACCCCATACAAAGTAACCAAAAGCAAACAGTTAGTACACATGCATCACCCACAATGGCAGTGTTACGTCGGCAGTATTCGAGACACACAGAGTGGGGGGCGGAGCAGTCGCCCAGCAGCTCCGGCGCCACGTAGTCCGCGGTGACGCCCGCCACGCACCCGCCTTCGGAGAGCCGTGCGCATGTGCCGAAGTCGCCTAGCTTTATGTGGCCGCATCTGTGAAAAAATTGTTATTTTATTATTAAAGTGTTTTTTCACGATTAAGAAAATTGATTTAGAAAACGTATAAACATTTTAACGCACTTATTTAATAACATAAAATTGTATAAGCTTATAAAAATTTCGACGCAGCTGGTAGTAGAACGCATGGCTTAGTGGTCAGAGCGCTTGGATGATTTCGAAGAGGCGCGGGTTCGAATCCCACTGCAATCAAATTTATATACGTTTTCTAAATTTGTAAATGTTGATATTTTTTTTTTTTTATTTTTTGGGATGATTGTTGATTGTTGTGTATGTGCTACTGTGCTAGCTGTGAAAATTTAAATGTTTTTATTATTTAAAGTGTTTAAAGTGTTATTTACATACCTGGACTAGGAAAGGGATAAAGATATATGCTATAATAAAACAGAATTTAATTAAATATGCCTAATGAAGCCTAAAAATACTAAGATAAGATTAGTATTACAGAGAATATTGAGATAATGAGACATTCATAGTTATATTATAAATGCGAAAGTCTGTGTGTTTGTCTGTCATGCTTTCACGGCTAATCTACAGGTCCGATTTGGATGAAATTTAGAATGAAAGTAGTAAAAGTAACTGGGTCTAACATAGGCTACTTATTTTTTCAAAAATCAACCTCTAAAGGGTCGAAATAGGTGATGAAAGTTTGTATGAAAAATTTAACTGCTTTACCAATTGTAATGATTTTTTGCATAAATATAGTTGATAATCTAAGCTTAAACATAGGCTACTTTATTTTTTAAAAATGCGTCCCCGAGGGTTGAGATATAACGAAATAGTTAACGCGGTGAAGCCGCGAGCGGGCCGCTAGTAACATATAAAGAAAAGTACATACCTATCCAAAAAAATATTTTCTGGTTTAACATCTCTGTGTACATAGCCCATTGCATGTAAAGCTTTTAGAGCGTGTGCGACTTCCGCTATGTAAAACGCCGCATCGCGCTCTGATAGCGGGTTGTTATGACGCGCGAGTAGACCAGCTAAATCACCACCGTTACATAATTCCATAACCAGGTAGAGATTGGAATTGTCCTGCAAATATTATAATAATATTTTAATAGCACATAAATATATTATAATAATAATTTAATACCACAGCTTAAAACAGATTTATGCATTTCCTGCATAGTAAGTTAGTCAGAGAGAACATAACATCAAGCTACTCTGTCCCTCTACTTTCTGCTCAAAATCAAGACATCTCATCTTGAGTGACAGAACTACAAATTAAAAATCAATAAAATATTAACAATGCAATGATGCCTTTGTGACACACTGTAATAGTAACAGTACTGATTTCAGTTCCCATTCTGTCACTTAATTTCCTTCGTCTGGGGGGCAAAATGAAGTAATAAATAGTATATAGATATTACTAAACTATATAAAATTAATGCAACAAATACAAATCCAGCAAATTAAAAGGAAGTGTCCTCTTGTTGAGGTCTCATCATAAAGTTCGCTCTCTGCTTTTATACAAATGTAGCATAATATTAAAAATTAAAAGTAGTTAAACAAACCTGAAAGGCATACTGTAGACGTGGTATCCAATGGCCAGAAGCATTTGCTAATATATCTCTTTCATCCTCAGCACCAGTAACCCGTTTACGAGCTTGCTCTTTACGCACACTTTTCAAGGCATAGACATCACCCGTTTGCTTTTCTCTTACCATCTAAAAACAATGAATTAAAAATTCTTCTAATAACATGGCTTTGTACATCTTTACTATCTTGCTATCTCTATTTTATAAACATAAAAGATTTAAATTTAAGAAGCACTGTATTTCTTTCTGAGTATGTGCTAATTTAAAGTAATCAAAAGTTATATATAATACTAGCAGCCCGCTCCCGGCTTCGCCGCGTGAACTACGTAACTGTTTCCTCATATTGCAACCCTCGGGGGTGGATTTTTGAAAAATGAAGAAGCCTATGTTTAAGCTTAGCTTATCAACTATATTTATACCTAATTTTGTTACAATCGGTCAAGCGGCTTAGATTTTTCATATAAACTTTTATCCTCTATTTCAATCCTTTAGAGGTTGATTTTTGAAAAAATAAGTAGCCTATGTTAGAACCAGTAACTTTTTCTACTTTTATTCTAAATTTCATCCAAATCGGACCGGTAGATTAGCCGTGAAAGCATGACAGACAAACACACAGACTTTCGCATTTATAATATAAGTATGGATATAAATATTTTTACAAATTCATAAAAGGATAACTTTATCACAGTTAGGCAAATAAAAAAAAAGTTTTCATTACATGAACTTCCCCATAATGACCACGGCCAATCATCTGAATTGTTTCAAAGTCAGCAAGGCAAATACGAGTTCTTCGTAAATCTGCCAATGTACTGCGATCTGAAAATATATATTTTTTTCTATTCATAATAATTTATGCAATATTCTATCAAAATTACCATTTAAGAATATATGATGTAAGATGTACGTACTATAGAAAGTATAGAAAAATATCAATTGGCAATCATTGACATATATTTTCATATATTTAACAAAAAAGCTACAAGCTGTCTGTATGTATTCAGTAAATATGACTGTCTGCTGGAGTTAGTTTGCAGCATTAATTGTAATAAATAGTAAAGATTTATTATTATGGAATGAATTTGTGTATTTCTATATTTGCCATTGAGGTTTAACAAACCGATTGAGAATATTAAAAAGAAACTATATTTGAATAAAATAAATAGATTACACTCTAGGTTGTGTAAAATGTGAAATGGGAAGAACAATTCATCGAAATTTATCAAAAATATTACACTTATATTAAATAAAAACATTGACCTTTAAGGGAAAAATATTTACGTTCGTTAAGGCAGGTGTTACAAATGTTGAACTTATGATAATTAACTTACATTTATCAAGAAAACTCCGTACAAGTTCATCACATTTTTTAACAGGATCTTCATTACACTCATCATACAAAACAGTTAAAGCATCTAATAAAGTCTCACGATCTATTTTTCTACTAAGTTTGCTAGTTCCATTAGTAACTTTGCCTATTATCTGTCGATTTAATCGTGTAATACGAACAGCAATAGGTTCCTTGGAGGACTCCATGATGGATTTGTAATTTAGAATAATTTTAAAGAATTTTAGACATTTTATTTAGTCAGTTTTGTTTATATTACTTTTTGATCTAAAATACACGCAACAAACAATAGCGCGGTTGTTACCGTTATTATTTGAAAATCGAAGTTACAAAATGACAGCAAATGTATAGTGTTGCTAGCTCATTTACATGGTTACTTACTAAATTGTTTTTATTCTATAAAACTAAATTGTGGTTTGCGTTGTGACGTGACTGTAATGTAAATTATAATTTAAGCTTTGCGTTGTAATTCGAAAATTGAGATAAATATGTGATAATATGTGACATTTAATATTTAGGTTGATTTATATTTATAAATTTTAATTATTAAAATAAATAAGTTTTAATGACTTAAAACACATGTAAACATGTCAAATCCTATCATCTTTTTTTCGTAATATTAGTAATAAACTAATAAACTTAAAGAGCCACCAAAGGTTCAGTTTTAGATTTCACCATTTCAGCTTCACGCTGTATCCCGCACACAGCAGAGTAGGCAGAGGGAACCTAGTGTTAAGACACTCCGCTCCCTACTTTCCGCCGAATTCGGAGGCTTGCGTGTCAAGTGGCGGAACTTAACGCCGCATTTAACCATTTCAGCTAAAAAAATATTATCATAAAAAGGCCGGATCGGCACCTACAGTTATACAGTTATTAATGAATTGTCACGAATTAGCTATTTTCGATTGATTTTATTATTTTGATACCTTATCGAAATGGAGGTATAGACGAATAGACCTATTATTTGAAAGACGGCTGCCTAACATGACGACATTTTTGCCCTGGAATCCTAGTTGATGTCTTGAATAAGAAACCAATAAAACGTGTTTTTAGATAAAAATGTAAAATATATTTTGGTATAGTAAAAATTAAATTAAATAGCTTCACGCTATATCCCGCACACAGCAGGGTAGACAGATATATATTTGGTATAGTAGTATACTAAAAATAATATACTAGAAACCGCCTCTTTGCTCTGCGTGGCAGGATGAGCGAAGTACATATTTAATGTTATTACATGTTAAAAAAGTTTAAAAAGCAAAAACTAAACAATAACATTACACTTAACGTCCTGAAGCCTAAGTCTATGGGCATTTTTTGGCCATTACCATTTATTCAAAAACTACAATTACAATTGTCACCAAAAAACTTAATAGCGCACAAGACACTGTGCTCGATATCCCTGCCAAATTTCAGACGTCTATTACAAATAGCCTAGGAAGAGTTAAACCACAACGAAATACACTTTTGACCAGTAAGAGCTTCGCTTCACTCAGCTCAATTATAAAAAGCACAATAAAGGGTATGCTGGTTGATAAGTTATGGTTTCGGTCCAAACCGAGGACGGAGCTTTCGTTTTAGCTGAAAACTTTGTTTCATTCGGACACGAAATTTGTTTACCAATGTGCTGCAAAATTTAACGATAAGCTGGCACCAGAAAGCGCGCTTGCTCATTATTATTCTACATAAAATATATTTTTTAAGAGTTACACATAAAAAAATCCTTTGAAAATTTTCTTCCTTTGTAATATGATCGAGTATACCGAATACTCTTATTAAATCATAAATTCAGAAATCAGAAATCAAAATCCAGAATCAGAAATTCTAAGTGTCAGAATTTAGATACAGTAACAATCAGTTGGGGCAGTTCTCGCGCAGAGGCTCAAAGTGTGACTGCAAAACGACTGGTTGTGGGTTCGATTCCCACCTGAGGAATGGAAATATTGTGTACCGCAGTATTTTTAGCATAAACTTCTATTTTGTAACGATTATTGTTGACATTACTTTGGCTTCGAATTACGTCACCTAATTATTTTTCGTATTCTTATTCTTTAACATTAATTATAAACAAAATATTCATTAAAATTGCTGGATGCAACCAAAATAAATCATAAAACAATGGATGAACAAAAATAAATCATAAAATAATCATTAAGAAGTTATAACAAAAATAAACGTAAAAACACTTACGAAAGACTCAGACTTTTAGTTACTATTTTGAGATCAAATCTTACTTATATTTCATTAAAATAATATTTAACAAAAATACTAGAAACAACAATACATTATCAACAATTATACAATTTCTGGAACAAGATTAACTTTTTTTTTGAGTTGACTCTTTGGTAGGTTAATTTATTCCTTGATATCTTGATACGGATATAAATTCAAATCATCCTTTTCAGGCCATTTTCAGTTTTTCAAAGACTTTTGCATGGAATTTATTAAAACTACCTCTTCACTGAGAGATTTTATTATACCCCCTTAATTTCGACAATAATGATGTACCTTGGCCAGTGACCGAAGTACATCCCAAATTCGGTGGCCAAAGTACAACATCATGACACCTTCACTTAAGTAGGACGATGAATTTATATACGACTAGTGGCCCGCTCGCGGCTTCGCCGCGTGATTTTCTTCGTTATATTGCAACCCACAGGGGCGCATATTTAAAAAATAAAGTAACCTATGTTTAAGCTTAGATTATCAACTATATTTATGCCAAAATTCATTACAATTGATCAAGCGGTTTAGATTTTTCATATAAACTTTCATCCCCTATTTCAACCCTTTAGAGGTTGATTTATGAAAAAATAAGTAGCCCATGTTAGATGACCGGACCAAATCGGACCGGTAGATGAGCCATGAAAGCGTGACAGACAAACACACAGACTTTCGCATTTATAATATAAGTATGAATGGAGATTAGGATTTGACACTTACGCCGCCTAGTAGCTAGATAAACTAAAGTTAGATTTTATATATATAGGTTTTCACAAATATGCAACACTTATAAATTAGAATGTTGTAAGGCCCAAAAAACTTACTTTTTGAGTGTAAAACAATAAATTGCCTCTTTTTATTGTGCTTACTCGGCTCCGACGAAACGCAATTAATTTCACATTAATATGGATAAATGACGAATCAAAAAACGTAAACAACGGTTCTAAAAGGCGTGAACTTTTTGAAAAAAATAAGATTGTCCTAGGTACAACTCTGTCCAAGGTACAACAGGTTCCCCCATTATGTAAATTGTTGCTTTTGATGTTAATCCTTTTAGGAAGTGCCATAAATTGGAAGTATGTTGCTAGTTTTTAGAACTTGGAAACCTCACGTATAAACTATAAATTAAGAAACGGGACATAATACCTACAATAAGAGACAGAGAAGATTGCAGAAGTATTTGAGCGGGACTATTCTCAACTGATAGCATTTTGCTGTGCGTTGTTGCAAATGAAGAGGGATCTCAGATACAATTCTGATATAGAGGAATTATATATGATAGTATTTGTACATTATCTAAGTTAAGAGTGAACTCTGGGTGGGCAGTGAATAGTGTGTCATGTTTCACCCTCACCCAACCTTAACCCCAACACCACTGAGTAAAGATAAGAAAATTAATGTTCCAACTTTTATGCAAATTCTACCCCAAGAGGGAAAAAAGTCTATATGAAAATCTGTCTTTTTTGAAGTTAGAAACACGAAATTTCAATAAGCATATGTAAAAAGTCTACGCTTAAATATCCCGAACTTTCATTCGTGCCTCTTGCATTTTATATTCCTCGTGCATTTTATTTTTTAGGTTTCTCAATATGTACAAATAAGTATTTCGGATATTTTTGAGGGCTCTACGTTATTCTACGTAGCTTGTTCAAATGTAGTAACTGCCAGCAATTTGGTCGTTGTAGCGCACAAAAGTCAAACCACAAAGAGACTCTAAATTAACGTACCTAATATTTTAGATTAATAAAAAACCTCTATATAAATATAAACTATATTCTATGCAGATAAAGCCACGGGCAACAGCAATAAATTTATATAAAAAAAGAAAGAATTTCATTCACGATATCGGCTACGAATAATGAGTAAGCAATAGAGCTTGTTTATAAAAGACGTTGAGAGGCATTTACTGGCAGTTTTGTTCTTGCTTAGCTAGAGATTGCTGTGTAGTATATTAATATTCAATATTCTAATAGTTTCTTTGTGGTGTTTTAATTATGGCGTTTCTTGAAGGACCTTCGATAAAACAGATAGAAATGATAAAACAAGAACTTGGCGAGGGGCCCGACGACTTGGAAAGAGGTGTTAGAGACCTCCGAAGTATGTGCGCGGCCAACCCTTATTTGCCAAATGCAGATGCTTTAGGTACAAATTTTATTTTGATTTTTTTTGCAAATAATACTTATTGGAGTATTTTATTTAATTTTACTATTTCAAGGGGTTTTATCACTAGTTGTTTTTTTAACTTGATTATAAATATTCCCGAATGAAGTTTTATGAAAATAAATCATTTTATTTAATATTTAAAGTATAATGTTTAATTTAAAATATTTAATAAAATTGAAATTTAACCTTGATATAATTGATTATTATATTTTATTATAATCTATTGACTTATTGAATATATATCTACATTTTTAGTCTTAACCTAAATATTTTCAAATAAAAAAAAATGTTTTGAAATTATGCACAAGTGTATATTTCCATGTTATGACGGGTCAAAATAGGTATATTTCGATAGAGATATATGATATATCTCTAATCTCATAATTGTCTGATTATGAATAATTAGCATATTTCACTGAACATAATAGAAAGAATACAGGAAAAGATCACTTCTTCTCCCTTTTTTATTTGATCATAAAATACTTTGTGTACCGAAATAATATATATTTTTTTTTTCAATGTAAATTTCACTGACAATTTTTCAACTACTTTTATTAGCTGTCAAAAGCGTTACCACTGCGCAGTTTTTCAAATATTTGATTATAGTTTTTCTACTGTCATTTTGTTCTTTTAAACATATCTATTAATTGGGCTATTACAGGACAGATTAGTAATTTCCAGTTAGGGTCGTTCGTTTTTTTTTAATTTGTCTATATTGGAATTCAATGTCTTTTTTTATTTTCATTGGCGCTTAAATTCTCATGTCAAATATAATTAAATTTATCTCAGTGGTTTAGCCGTGAAATAATAACAATCGGACAGGTTTACATTCACATTTCTCGCGTTCCATATAATTTTATAATATTTTTTATAGAACGCGCTTATATTTATAATATGGTTCTCAACCTTCTGCAATTAATGAACCACCAATGTCGTTTTTGTCTGCTCGTGAGCCAGATTAAGATACACTTCCGTATATTTGACACATATTTCGTGTGGGAAACACGGAAATTGATTTTATTACCACATTGAGATAATGTAAAATAATACTAACATCCGGTCTAATTTTGATACAATTTAAGCTTACATTTTATTTTTATATGATTTATTAAAAAAATAAAAATTTATGATTTTTTCGATTTTTGATAGTTCGTTAAAAATGAATAAAATGTTTTTTTATTGGCCTCCCAAACGTTTATAATTGGCTAGTAATTTGTTTCTAAAAATGAAACATTTTGTATAAAGTCTAATTTGTCAGTAAGAAATAGGAAGTATGGATAGATAAGGAAGAAATAGGAAGTATGGATATATCTACTACCTATCATTTTTATAACGAAGGAATATAAAATTAAAAAAAAATAAACAAAAAACATCTATAAGCCATAAAAAAAATCTTATATACCTAATTAGGTAATGCGTGTGTAATTATTACAAAATTAAATATGTTACTTATGATATTGGTTTGTCGTTCAGCCTCAATAGTGACTTACTAACCTTGTTCGCTTACTTTTATTGTTTACATGCAATTTAAGCACTAACTTGCATTTTTATTCTTACTTTGTGAAATGTTGCAATGTTCAAGTTCTCGTTTAGTATGCGATATCGTTATTGTTTCGTAAATGGTCTTGAGATGTTATTTAATTCTAAAAACGTTTAGTTTGACAAACATATAAGCATTACGAATTTTATTGTTAAGGTACCAGGAATATGTAAAATGTTTTACTTTTTATTAGAAAAGCTAAATAATATATACTTAAATAATAAATATAGTATTTTATTTTAATTAAATATATGGTTGACCTGAATTGACATTGAATTGAATTAAACGTAATTTTGTTCAATATAAAAGTAATTAAAATAATTTTTAAAAAATGTTAAGATAAAAATATTCGAGAAGTAAATATGAAGCTAAATGTTGTTGTGATATACTATGTATATGTAGTAATGTTTAAAAAAATTTGGTCAGCCTTTGTCGCCATTTATTTTAAAAAAATAAAATAACAATAGGTGGGTATATCATATATTTTTTGTACTGATGTATCTATGTATTTATTTGTTAGGACAAGAGACGCTGCAGTCACAACACACCAACTTATATTTTAAAGTACGTGTAGGCGTTAGACCTCATAATATCAGGTGTGAGAGGTGATAGATTTGAATACCAGAGTCCGAACGGGATTGAACCCACAACCCACAACAATCGCGTCTAGATAGATCGTCTTTTACCACGCCGTGATGGCGTCATGTGTTAGGCATGTTATTCTAAATACAAAGTAACATATTGATCAGCATTTTGCTCTTCCTCATTACCGGTTTAACAACTAACGAGAACAAGAATATGAAAATATCAAGTAACGGTGTGGATATTTGCTAATGTCATTTTTATTTTGCGAAATTATAGACTTTTTTATTTTATTTTCAATATAATTATACAAGTAAAGAAAATGTTAAAACAATCATATTAGTATTTGTTTATTTTAACTAAAGTAGAACTTGTATTATACCCATACATAACCATCACCACCATTTATAAGCGTTGAATTTGAATACGACACATCTACCAAACTTCGGCAAAATATATTTAAAGTTGTTACCAAGTACAAATTAGTACAAGCGATAATAACCAATTTACATTACTGTGTCATAAAAATTTTTCAGCTGCTGGTTATTCAATCGGTAATTCCGTTGACGTTTAGCGTTTAGCAATTGGCGTTAAATTGTTTTTAATTTTATTTTTTTACGTCCAATATTATTAAAAACTAAAAAAAAATTTAAAAAGAAGAATCTCAATTCGCTAAAACCTCGCTGGAACGATCATTTGTTTTTAAGAAAAAACACCTTGGCAATTCTGCATAGGTAATTTTATTTTATGTCCTACATTTATAATATAAATATTACGTGCGTATTCCGCGTGCCATTGAAAAGTACTTTAATATTTAAATTATACATAAAGAGGTTTTAATATTTATTATTATAATTTATCATTGACATAGACGTGTTGTAATTGGCGCATGTTTCTAAAATTATCTTCTCTCTGCAGTAATTGTGGGTTCAGTTCTAAATAGTAAAAAAATAGTACCAATAATGCTAGAAGTTAAAAAACGTTTTTTTTGGATTTTTACCGTCTACATTATGCCATAACACTTTATGAGAAATTTTAAAAGAGTACTAAATACATACCAGATTATATGTTTAGCTTGATCTCTCTGCAGGTTGCGAAATATTGAAAAGTATGACTCATCTTATTTTCAAATGAAACTATTTTAAAATGTATCTTCGAATATCAAAAATATGCTCGATGAATCCGGAAATTTGTGTACATACTTCTATTTAAAAAAAGATTTATCTATGTTATAAGAAAATTACAATTCTGTTATGTTGAGTATTTATATTTCCCTTATTAGTATTTGAATAATATCTTACGCGTTATTGCATGTCCATTTGTAAACGACCAATTGACACTAGACGTCTAATGTTTATTTTGTACACATTTACTATTGTACTCTGTATTAAGTATTTATTTTATAGTAATCTACGCTTTATATTACACTATTACAATTAAATATTACTGCAATTACTGTTATTTTTTAACGATTAGTTAATAATGAAGTAAATATTGTGTTTATATTCATAAATAATTTTATTTATATTAAACGCGCAATTTATACTATGTAGTGCAACGTTATAGTTTTGGGTTTAAAGTTCATTGTAATAAATCAACATTATTCAGTATATTTACTATGACAAAAGAGAAATTTAACTTTATATTTATACGTGCCCATCCCTCTTAATATTTTTGTCTCCCTTTAAGGCTATATGCACTATATTCCCCTTTGTACAATACACAATCTTAATTGATAAATGAAATAACAGTCCGTTTCTAACTTTCTGCTGTATGCAGTGAAAGTGTCGGCAAAATCAGTCCTGCCGTATCCGACATGAGCCGGAAGGAACAGACAGACAGATAAATATTGTAAAAAATGTTATTTTATTACATTTAGAAAAAGCGGCTATTTTAAAATTCCAAACAGACACTCCTATTTTACTCATTTGTATAGATTTAAATCAAATTACCCCAACAGTGCAAACGTGATTGACATACAAGTAATGGTTAGATTCTCCCACAGTTAGAGGAAAGTAAAATGGCTAATTAAATCAAGACCCGTCACTATAGTTGTAGTCTGGTGACATTGACACATGTTTCACAAGAAATCGAGCAGTTTTTTAGAATGTAGGACTGTTATAATTACTAAAACGATATGGTAATGCACAATAAAGACGATAATAGAATACACAACGTTAGTGACACAACAGACTGAGATTTGAACTACCCACTAGGAGTTCAAATGTCCTCTATACCTATATTTTATAGTAAAAATATTGCTTCAGTCAAATTGAAACACCAAAAAAGGAATGAAATCTGGGGTCCTTTTTTTAAGATTAGAACATATAGTCTCTTGAATATTCAAAAATACAATAATGTTTTGATGAAAATCACAAATAATTAAAATTGATAAATAAATGACAAAATGTTATAAAAAATCCACGTGTTAAAAATATTGTCAGACATTCATAAAAGGTATTGTCCACAGAAACACAATTGCTCCAGGTGTTTCTACGCGGCTGCCGAATGGACTTTGAGAGAGCACGAAAAAAATTGGAAACATTTTGCTACGCACGGTCGCGCTTCAGAGATCTTTTTGAACATCGGTCTCTTACAGAACCGCCTCTGAACGAAGTGTGCAAGTTTTTGTAAGTAAATTTTTTGTTATATATAGCTATATATTAATAAAATAGCGTGAAATATCGTAAAATTATATTATAATTTTTTTTTCTTCGGGTTTACTTTTAATCAAAACTAAAGTCAACCATACGTGAATTATGAATATATAGTAAGACTAACTAATAAAATTGTGTTACTTATGATTTTCTAAAGAGCTGTTGGCATTTAAAATACAGCTTGCCTATTAATATACGTCTACTCGTAACTGTATGATGTAATAAATTAATCAGTCGATTTTTGAATAAATGTAACAATCTGTATATATTTACCGACTAACTAAGTAACCCAAATTTCTGTAGTACGTACATAATATTTACCTACCTGGATTTTTACCCCGGTTGACTCTTGATGAACAATTTAAATAATATATTATCAGAATAGTAGTCCTTACGTCTATGGTCTTTTAAATTTAATAAAAGTGTGTTAAATTATGCTAGGAAGACCATCTCGCGTAGGTATGTCACTAAGACGACCTTCGATTATTATACTTCCTACCATCATCAGGTAAAATTTAAGAACTAGCTCTCATTCAAACTATAATTTTATATATAGGTGTACATAAATCTATATTCCATATAAGTACCTAATAAAAATATATAACTGTATAAATTATAATGCTGTCAATTCAAGGCAACATATAAGTAGGAACTAACATTTAAAATGACTAGAAGTTCTAAATCTAGGGCTACCACTAACATTTAAACGTCTTAGTAACTTGTGTGAAAAGTATTATTTTTTCATACATTAATATTATAAATAAATAAATAAACATAAAAGTTCTCCCGAACCTAATATTTATAAAATTTTCACTTCATGAATTTTTATACATTGGAAACATTTTGCAATAATATCAGTGGCAGCCCTAGCCGAACTAGATTGTATAGGAAGACAACTTTTCTTATCACACTGTAAAAATTTTAAAAAATATCATGATCACTTCCCTATTTTAATATTTATGAAAATAAATTATTCTTCCTCTATATGGCAAAAATCTACTAAGAGGACGAATATTTACTAATATTTATTCATTTATTTTATGCTGCGTAAAGTTATCTCTATTAATTATGGAGGCTTCCTGTACGCAATGATTATAATAAAATATCAATTATAATAAAATAACTATTTTCTGATTCCTAAACATTTAATTATTCTTACATAATAAATACAGATTTAGTCACTATTTATCGACATCATATTATTCTATGTTTAGTCAGCAAACTAAACTCACATTTTAATTTTCCTCAAGATGCAGGTCAAGGAATGCTTTCTTAGCATTTTTCTTTATTGTTGTGAAATAGCGAATGGCGCTGCACGTTTTTTCATTTATATTATTTTGCTTCTATTTCATTTTGCTGTAAAGCTAATTTACTATTAATTATAATTATTTTCAAACCCATTAATATATTTTAATTTTTTCTTGGACAAGCAATAAATAAGAACAAACATATTAATATTATATTTATATAGTTAACTAAATAATAAACATATATCTATATTGAGTGTAAGTAACAAATAATTCATATTTATCTTTCTTTGCACAGAGACATAGTACCTCTTCCTAAGCTAACAGATGAGGGCCTTCGAGTAACAATCTTTAGAGTACGACCCAATTATCCTGAAAGTGCTACAGATATTAGTGCGGCTGTAAAAGCCATATTGCTCATATGCGATGTTCGCATACATGATGAAACACTTATTGCCGGTGACGTCTTTATTTGGGAGGTAAGGGCTTTGAACTTATAATTAAATAATTATCATTCCATATTATGCTCGTTTTATGATAATTAAGCAAATAATATTAAGAGACATAATGAATAATGGATCACAAATATTTTAAAACAACGTTTTAAACTAGTTTTGATCGTGCTATAAATATATCAGACTAAGTGATTATTATTGCCTGGAGGCTGCGAGTGTGGTTCCTGATTTAATGTGAATATTGACCATGCAGACATTTGTTCCGGTACGACACGAATCTTAAACAATTATAATATATTAGTCATCAATTGAGGCCATCTTGGCGCAGTAGGCCAGCGTTTGATTGTTATCACAGTTGGTAATGGGTGCAATGCCAACGAGGAGGAATGATTATATTTATGTAGAATTCGGGCGGAAAATGAGGAACGGAGTGTTTTGACACTAGATTATCTTGGACTACTCTGCTTTGCAGAAAAAAGTGGAAAGTTGTTTTATATATTAGAATATGAAACGATGGATGTATTACATAAGTTGAAAAAAAAGAATACATTGATTAACTAAAACTCCTTTATGCATAACTAATTTTATAATATTTCTGAACTTAAACATTCATAATAATAGAATTTTTTTCACAAAATAAATTTTTATATAGGCATCACACGTCCGAGCCTCAATAGCGGCTCGCGTGGCGGGCTCAGCGAGTGCCGTGCGCCGCAGTATCCAGTTAGCGCAGGCCGCGTATCCGCAACGCATGCGACGCATACACGTCGTGGGCGCGCCCTCTCTGGTCGCATCTTCTCTTAACCTTATGCGCTCCTGTGTGAACGAGAAAATAAGAAAACGGGTATTTATATAACACTAAAATTCCAAGAACGTTTTAATTAACTAGTTGAGATATTAAGTATTATTAACATAAAACTAAAACTTGAATTGTGAACAATCATTTTTATACCTGCTAAGAAGAAGACCTTGACAATGAACTCAATGATCGGGGACGGTATTCAGTTCATAGAAATTATAAATGCAAATCGATATCATTTTGCTGTTGTAACTTATAATGTTCTTGTTGAGGATCTAAATGGTAAAGTTATTATTTTTTCCAGTATTACTTGCACTCGAAAACTGAGGAGCTATTGGATCATTTACCGGCGCGTGTGCTTCCTGTTGAGTGGGGAGGACAGGAAGAGTCTATAGAGGTTTTAACAAAGAAGTGGCGGCGTAGAGTCGACGAAGCGAGAGATTACCTCCGCGACTTAAGCGAAGCTTGTAACGTGTCTCAGGACTCAAAGTATGATAACGACATATATGGTGTCGTTGGATCATTCAGAAAATTAGATATTGATTAGTTGTATAATTAGTTTTTATTTTTTATACTTTAAGTAGGTACATGTAGGTACAATAAGTGACTGAGGTCGTTAGAACACTTGTAATTAAGTTTACATTTACCGTTGTTATAAATCTAGTGAGATTTTTTAAATTAAGCATTGGATAACATAATGAACTACTCTAAAATGTGGTCTATACATATAAAAATTTAAGCTTAAGATAGTAGTAAACTTGTTTCCCTAAACAAGAATGTTATAACATTATAATAAATGACGCTATAATGTCTGCCGTAGCAACTGGCTGTGTGCCAAAATAGGATATATTAGCATATTGTAAAAAAATTTAAAAATACACGGACTTTATACTCACATATCTTTTTATTTACCTTAATAATTATAGGCTCTACCTATTCTACTCCTAAATATCATACGAACGTAAAGTTGCGTAACTTCACTTAACATGTCCTATAAACGTAGGTTCAACCAGTTAAAGCTGAAGGACTTTTTTGTTCTTCTAATGACATTAATTATCTTATATGACGAAGATAAATATGAAAACAGGATGTAGGTAACAATCATTTATCATAATACAATATTCATTAACAATAAGTTTAGTAAGTAAGGCTAATAAGGTCTTTATGTACGTCAATTGCATATAAATATGGACTCATTTGGTCTTATGATTTAATTTTAAACACTATTGGGTTGTATTTACGTACCTAAACCATTAGGAGTGTGATTACTTTTTGAGATTACTTATTTATGATTACCTATATACATACATATTTTATAATATAGATACTTTTCCAATCTTATGAGGCAAAAGGCACGGTTGGGCTCAAGCAAGCAGCAATATTTTGGAATAAGCAGCAAATCCAGAACTAAATTACTTAAATAGACTAAGTTTGCTTAATTCTATATTCAAAATAAGAAAAATGTATGGAAATTACAAGTACCTATGTATATATTAATTTGGCCTTGACAGCTGCGAAGGTTTCCATGAGGATTTTAATTTTTATTGTAACAATATTACGACACTAAACCAGTATACCGTATACTATATACGTAGGTACTTTTATAGTAAACATTATGTAAATGGCACAATTAACATAGAAGTTGGCAACGTATTCCAACCTCTACAATGTGCTGGTATTTGAATAATGCACGTTGATCTAAATAGGTTTATTAACTGTCTATACACGATTATCCTTACACTTCCTATCGGAGATTAGACGTGGTTGAAAATTTAAATAGATATTTGCTTATAAATAGATATTAACCAAAAGACAATGTATATTGTTGACTACGTCATCTATTTGTAAATAGGTATATGTATGTCAAATGATTATTAGTTTTAACTAAAAAATACTCTTGCTATTACATTGTGACGTGTAGTGATAGACGTGCGACTAACGAAAACAAAACTAGATGAATATGGGTTGAAATCAAATTTGGCGACTTTTAATAAGATATAGTACCTTTTTTTTAAACGTTAGGAAATCCGTTACGGATACACGCCCGGGGTGGGGACCCGGGACGCGGTTATGTGGGAATCCGGTTTGGCAAGATGGTACGCCTCCGTTTACCCTCTAAAACCTGACGGTGCTCCTCTCCCGCCACTAGCCCAGGTCTCGGGATCTGCCTCAGTGTGGGATCGAACTCAGGTCGACTTGATTAAATTCACAACAAGATATAGTACCAAGATATATCTCATATATCTCATATGAGTTGGACGATGATAAGGGAAAGGATCACTCCTTTATCTATATAAACAAAGCGAGTTTATCCATCCGCATAGCAAACTTTTAATATTGTAAATATTAGGTACTTACTGAACTATAGGTATAATCGAAATTAGAATGCAACACTTTAAATTATTAACTAAATCTCGCATTGTTTTATGTCTTAAAGAACATTATTATTTATTTCTATAAAAAAATGAACTTTAATATGATAATTAAATATGTTGTTTATTTCGTTTAGTCTAACAATTTCACATGACATGACTTATTACTGACTAACTTATTTTTGATATAGCTAATATTATTATGCTCTTTTAGTAAAAAATATTATAAATGCCTCATATACCTATGGATATTCTAGAAGACGACTGTTATTTATGATTAAAATTAAGAAGTGGGTGGGTCACAGTTACGTCACTAGACATACACGTTTTTGAAGAAATTATACTTCGTCTTATATACCTTATATACAAACCAGATATAAGGAAGGATACTTCTGTATGTAATTTAATTTATGGTTACGGCGGATTATTGGCCTCTAATATTCATAGTTATCAAATAGTATTTGTTGCTATTTCATATGTAGTACCTACATATATGATTAAAAAAAACAATTTCACACTTTTTTCTGCCCAGTCATCAGGATAGTCAGAGAAAATCTAATGTATTGCGTGTTGAGTGGCGGAACTTAATGTCGCGCTTTTCTTTAGGTACCATTAGTTTTAGAAAAAGTATAATATTTTGACCGCACCGGGATTCGAACCCGTGCGAATTCTTATACGCTTTATTACAACTTATTTATCTTGTTAGCAGAAAAAACAATATCGACGCAGCTGGTAGTAGAACACATGGCTTAGCGGTCAGAGCGCCTAAAAGGTTTTCAAGAGGCGCGGGTTCGAAATAGTAATATGGTGTTACAATGTACTTAACGCTCAATATACTTAATTATATTCCATTCTCATTAAGTAAAAGTTAACTGTGTGAGAAAATAATGTGTGTAATTTCCAATCATGTTCTTTTAACTTCCATAATGTAATAGAGGATAATGAACTAGTTAAAAATAATGATATATAAGAATGAGATTGAGGTCATTGAAGATTGGACGCCGTGGAACATCGTCTGAATACAAACGTGATGGTTGCAGATTTTCATTTATAAACCATACATTTTATAGCGAAAAATCTTTAAAAACTAATAAAAAAGAATCAAATAAAATAAGTAGGTAACCAATGATTTTATTTAGGGTCAAAAAGTATACCAAATATATTTACGGTACGTCAAAACTAATAATAATAACAGAATATCAATTAATTAATGAATTTTGCTAATTTTTGTCGTTTCATCAATAATATAACCATTTCGAACAAGAAGCAAGATCCTTTACGATACGTTTAGATATGTATAAATTCCTGCCAAACTAGTTTATTCGCCAGAAGACAAATGGGTATCAAGTATAAAGGACAACGCAAAATAAAATATACTGACACGTTAGTTATTATACTGTTATTTATTTTAATTCGATGATAAATATACCATATTTCTTATTTTAACTACTTAAGTTTTCCTAGTCTGCCACTTTGTCGCCATATAAATGCAGCGCTGGGCTTCAGTTATCAAATACACAATGTTTAGGCGGAAGATTTAAAACGGAATGATGTATCGAATATATCAGTAGACGATACGCGAATAAAGTAAGAAATGATCCTAATTTACTTCTAAAGTTATAGTTTGTTTTAAATTAAGTCTTGAACGGTGGCGTAGCTAGTGGTGGCCCACGTCCTTGCGGTTAAAGGGGCCTAGCGCGGCCCTTGAAATAATAACCTGTCACAAATTATCTTATACTGTTCCATTCGGACTTATTCGAAAATTGTGTTTGGCATCCCGGTGTGTGTTTCAACCAAAACCATTAGTAGCACGGTTTAGATTTGCCTAAGGGGCTCGCTGATCTGACTCCGCCCACGCTGTTATTAGTCTATGATATGCTTTTGGTTTTCAAACATATTGACTATAATCAATAAATACAAATGGTAGCAAATAATCACAAGTTATTATAATAATTTTATTTAGATTAGATTTAGCCACGGATAACGGATGGTTATCCATTTAATTTGAAAGTTTTTTTTTAGCTTCACGCTGTATCCCCCATACAGCCAAACCCTAGTAGGCAGAGGGAACCTAGTGTTAAGACACTCCGTTCCCCACTTTCCGTCGAATTCGTAAGCATTGCGTTTTAAGTGGCGAAACTTAACGCCTCGCTTTGCCTCGGATACCAGAGCGAAGGAAATGGAAATATTATGTATAATGGATGTGGGCTCGATTCCCACTCCTCGAGTGGACAGTCACATCCAGTCGTTTACAGTCATACGTTCGTGCTACTGCACCACAACTGGCCCCTAAAAGTTTTATATATATCTATATCTACATATGTATATAATAAATATACAAAAAACACAGTGCCCAGTGATACGTGAAAAATAACTTTTAAGTGGAACATAAACGTGATATTGAAAATAAAATCATTTAAACTGACTACTTAAAAATCCTTCAAGCTGTTTCTGTCTTTTTAAAATAAAATAAGAATTAACATATTTTAAACTAAATTTCGAATAATATCCTATTTAACATTCTTGAGCAAATCAGTCTAACTGTGTACCGTCATTCCGCACAGATTATTAACAGTAGGAGCATGAAGTTTGAATTTTATGCTGCTAATACGAACTGGTATAATTTAATAATATTTTTATTGTATTTGTCTATTCTAATTATGTAAAGCACGTTGAAATATTTAAAAAAAATGGAAGACATATTATTAACTTCCTTGTAAACTTTTATTGCCGTAGAGACTACTTATAAGTTAAACACGTAATTAGTAAATAAAATAAATAAAGGTACACGAAGCAATATATCATTACGCAATATGAATATGTTTATAAAAATAATTTATTTATATTATATAAAAATAAATTGAAATAAAAACAATAATTAAATGTTACTATGGTCCAAAGACTTTGTGAAGTTTAATTGACAGCAAACATGCAAAAAGTGCAGATAATATGAAAGACCGTCGATCTAGAGCTATAATAAAACAAAAATGAAGTGTCTCAATACAATAAGAACTAACCAGATTCGAAATGTAAACCAGTAATCTTTCAGTATATTTCCATGGATTTGTACTCTGTTGCCTTCTAGAAAAGACGATTGTTAATTAACATGACTTGCTATTGCTACGTAAATATAATTGTGTTTATAAGCCGCGTTGGAAAAAGTGAAAAAAAAAACCTAATAACACCGCAAACATGCAGTACCACCAATGATCTTTTCAAATTCAACCTAACCTAACCACCAAATTAATAAAATGTCACATCACTGTTTAAATTGAATTCAAAACAGAAACGAAACATCGTTATTTGCATTCGTCGGTGATACTTATATGTAAAGTAAATTAGACAATCGCTATGTTATTTAAATCTCCTAGATTTCCCTGGTGACCCTCAGCTATTATAGAATTTTTTTTTATAGAAGTTAGAAGTCACCGTAAGAATTAAAATCACCATGTATATTTCTCTTACTACTACTAAACTAGAGCGACATAAATATTATAAATATAATGATCAATCATTACAAATTATATATACAAATTATGTAGTTTTAGCTTATCAGGCTACATTTGAATTTAAGCAGGCCATGGAGATTATAGTAGAGAACTCCATTTTTATTTACTTTGAGTGTTTTGTTAAAACAAATAAAAATGTAGACTCGTTATACAGTCCCTGTGCCAATGAACCACAACAAGAAGCTAGCTGCCTTACATTCTATTTACTTAGCTTTTAAAGGCGAAGGTCATTCAACTTACACTTAAATGAAGTATATGTATTTCTAAATGAATATGACGTTGTTGTTGTTGTTCTCGTTACTATAAAAACAGATCTTCGGTGAATAAATTTTAAACTTATATCTGGTGATTGATATTTCAAATTACATTACTTGCTCTTATTTTTGACAACATGATAATTGCTGAATGCTGTCGAGATGAGATCTCTTCAAAAGATGTGCGGAGTCAGCCTAGCTGATCGATTCGGCAATGAAGAGATACACAGAATGGCAGGTATTAGCGAGAACGTCATAGTAAGAATGAAGAAGGGCGTGCTCAGGTGGTTTGGGCACGACGAGAGGATGAGTGATGAAAGAATGGTAAGAAATATTTATGAATCAAAGGTGAGTGGTAAGAGAGGCAGGGGGAGACCTCGTTTGACCTTCGAAAACACAGTATCGACGATACTGGAGGAAGGTCACGTAAAAAGCATGAGGATCCCCCGGAGGGCGTGTATGAAGAGGTTGATGACAGCGGACGAGGCGAAATAAGTATGCAGGGACCGTAGCGTCTGGCGCTCCGTTCTCTCTGACTACCCCGCAAGGGACACAGCGTGAAGCTAAACAAAAATTATAATTGCTTTAAAATATGTTTTTTTTTAGCTTCACGTATATAAGCAGTTAGCAGAAAGAGCCTGGTGTCAAGAATCATTTGTATGTATTTTATGATACAAATGAGATTTTTCTGATTCCACTTTTTAGACCGCACCTTCAGTCTTCACCCATTAATTGTTTCCACTGCGCCACAATTACGTTTCTTTTTTGTTAGCAATGCAAGTAACATTCAGTAACAATTTAATTAATTTCTGTAATGTTTCCAAAAATTAGCTAAAATGGATAAGATAAAAAAATATGTATATACCCGTAAGAAATAAAAATATACTTTGCTAACGGGATGTATCCGGTATATGTTATAAAAAGAAACGTCTAAATTTTAAAAATATAATCTGCTTAGCACTAGATTTCACCGTGCAAGTCCCGGGCGTTGCAGTGAGCTCAGTAAGCTCCAAGCAGTTTCTGAGTCTTGTCACCCAAGTATGCCTTTATAAACGCTGCGCGATTCTCTCTTTACCTAACTAAATTTGAAAAGATTCTACTTATTCCGTTTCCAAAATTCGTGTTACAAATGAGCTAATAGTATAGTTCTGGTCAGGCGACATCTAGTCTATACTTATAAAACAGCTTGTTCTCATTCAGAAATTATAGATTCATCGTTGACTGACGTAAACTATTTAATTTGGGTGCATGTTTTTTGATCAGTACTTTATGGAGTAGACGCCTCCAACGCTGCTTTTATGAAGTAGGCGTTCACTTTCGACTCTTTAATCGAAAACGAATAAGAGAAAGAAAATAAGAGTGCGCCAAATTTGCTTCATTTATAATTACAAACCAATTCAGAAGTATTCTAACAGTAACACTAAGTCTTAAGTCGATTGTCGTCACTTATTTTTTTAAGCCCTGTTAAATAAAAATAATTTCTACACAATAAATGACTATTTAATATTTAAAAAGTTTATTTTATATTACACTCCTAATATTAACTGTTTTGTTCGTAATGTGAAACGGATATTAATCATTATCATTTGCATTTTATAAAGTTTAGATCAAATAAAAAAAAATAGTTTTAATACAGCCGAAAATTAATTTAAAGGTAAAAACCATAACTTATAAGAAAATTATTATAGGTACTTAACTTGAACGCATTATAATAATTTAGTGTTGACTATGTTGAATTTGAAAGTATCATGACACACTTGAAGTGTCAACCATCTGTCATTACGTGGCCTTTGCCAAAGAAATCTTTTTAAAATAATATCAAGCTGTTACTGAAATTTAATTAAGTAAAAATATCTATATACATATTTACAAAATGTATAGTTCATATAAAACGTTATGGTGTCTCTCAGTTATCTTAGCTTCATTAATAACAACTGCAAAAGGCTACACTATAACAGTAGACGCACACGCCGAAGAGTGTTTCTTTGAGAATGTCGAAGCCGACACGAAAATGGGTACTTAATTTATAGTATTTTACAAAAAATGCATAAGCTATTTGTTTCACACTATCACCAAATAAATTACTATTTATACTTTTAACCAATAAAGTAGTCGGTACTTAACATTGACAGATTGTTATTATGATTATGGTTTTAACAGCATAAAAAGATAAAAATAGTGAGAAGTAAACTAAATTTTTCTTTAGATTCTGCTGTACCACAAAATATGACTAAAAATTTGTACATTTTAATATATTATTTATTCTTTACAGGTTTAACATTTGAAATAGCAGAAGGAGGATTCCTAGATATAGATGTTAAAATAACTGGTCCTGATGGTGCTGTCATATATAAAGGAGAACGAGAATCGTCTGGAATGTACACATTTTCTGCACCAACTTCTGGTCGATACACATATTGCTTCAGCAACCAAATGTCAACTATGACACCTAAAGTAATGTTTAATACATTATTATTTTTGTATTATTGTGGAATCATATATTTACTTTATCAAATATTTTAAGAAAATAACATTTTTTTAGAATACTTAAGGTATGGTATCAATATATTAATTATGCATAAATGCTATTTTCCAGGTTGTAATGTTTAATTTAGAAGTAGGAGAGGCACCACATAAAAAGACTGGTGAGAAAGAAGATGAAGTAAATCATAATAAGTTAGAGGACATGATTAAAGAACTTGGAACAACTTTAAAAACCGTCAAAAATGAACAAGAATATATGCAGGTTTGATTTTTTTTTACTGTTTCCATTCATATTGTTGCACTTATTTTGTACTTTTTAGTAAAATATTGTTGACAGAGTAGATTTGTGTTGATTGTAAAAAGTGAGAAAGTGAAACATGTATTCTGCTCTACAATGAACCTTACAATATATGATTTTATAGTCTTTTTTGTAATAACATTAGCAATGTGATAACAAAAGTGAAATGAGTTTCTCAACTTACTTTTACATCTTTCATCGTCATCTATCATTATATTATTAGCCCTTATCCTTTGTCATCCATCCTTATATTATAAATATGAAAGTCTGTCATGATTTCTCGACTAATCTACCAGTCCAATTTAGATGAAATTTAGAATGAAAGTAGTAAAAATTACTAGGTCAAACATAGGCTATTTATATACTATGTTCAAAAATCAACCTCTGAAGATTTGAAATATAATGAATTTTGGCTTAAATATAATTGATAATGCAAGGTCGAATATAGGCTACTTTATTTTTTCAACCCCCAGAGTTGCAATATACCAACGAATATAACAACTATGTAGTCTAAGCGGCGAAACTGCGAGCGGGCTGCTAGTCCTTATTATTATAAGATATAAACACCCTATTATTATAAGATATATTATCTTTACTAATAATGTTATAGTAAAATCATAATTTTTGGTCTATATGGTCTTTTGGTAATCATGATGGTTGAGGCCACCAAGTCAGATCTGACTATAAAAGTGATTGTTGTGGCTTCTATTCCCGTACAGGGTATGATTAAATTCAAATTAATTTAATTTCCTGCTCTTGAGTAGTGTGAAGCAACAAAACAAATGATATTTTAAATAAGAATAAAAAAATGTAGTACTAATATTTACATTTTTGATTCTTTTTCCCACACTAGGAACTAGTACATTCATCAAGAGAGTTCATTCTCCACTTTCCGCCAAACAATTGAGAGATTAAATGTTAAGTGGCAGAACTGAATGCTGTCCTTTGTCTTAGGTACCAAAGGAAAATTTAAATATCATCATTCCTTGGGCAGAAATTGAGCTACATGTTGTATATAAGTTTTATGTTAATAAAATAATAAAAATAATCACAATTTCCTTTTTTTTTTAGACGTTAGGTTATGTAAAGATTTTTTTTATTGCAATAAAATTCAGTATTTTTAAAAAAATATTAAAGATAAATAGTGGCACTGTCAAGTATAATTTATATTCATTCCTTGAGTGGGAATAGAATCACAATGATCGCTTTACAGACAGAAGTTGTCACTTCCCCACGAGGGACACTATTATTAACATGACAACATTCATTTAATTTTTATTGTGCAGGTCCGCGACCGCATCCACCGCGCAATCAACGACAGTACTAATTCACGTGTAGTACTGTGGTCAATCTTCGAGGCCTCAGTACTGCTAGTGATGACCATGGGCCAAGTTTACTACTTGAAGAGATTCTTTGAAGTGCAACGTGTTGTCTAATTTGTTATTGTTATTTAGAAAGTTAATAAAACCTATTTAATAATTTTTTACATCAGTGACTGAAAAGTATGAAATCATTTTAGTGTGAAGTGTCTATGAAATGTGAATACAGATTAATTATTTATTACATTTGTTTTGTTTTTGGACATCACGACATTTGTGTTTTTAATATTTTCATCATATTTGTATAAATAATAAGATATATTTTTGTAATTACTGTAATTTCATGTATAGCATGCGCATTTTATATTGACCGGACATGTAGACTTTCTGAAAATTTGGAGCAGCCAATGAGAGTTAACGAGTGAATGAGACAACACACCATGTGTAATGAATCTCTAGAATTTGTCTCACATCCACGTCTTTCCACCAGTCACTCCCTTAATCTGCGACATCTATTGTAGCTAGTTTCCGTCCATTCAACTTAAAACGTGCTTGCTATAATTTAATTTTCTGCTTTCATATCAAAATAAATAACAGCCAATGCAACATAATAAAGAACAGAAGTTTTTGAGTGTTAAATAAAAGTCGATTTGTAATTATTTCCTTTTTATTTTCTTAACGTGATTAAATATAAATGTATATTTATTTCCTATACAACAACAACCATATTTTTTTTATAAAATCTCTAAACATTATAACATTTATATATAAAAAAACACCTAAACCTTATTTGATAACTAAAACTAGTGAAATTCATGAAATATTATTATTTTAATTGACATTTGTTTCAGATATTTTTGTAACTAAGTTTCAGCATGTTATAAAACTTAGGCACAATTAGCCGACATTTGTGCAAGAGATTCTATAATATTTAATATTCTAAAACAGGGAATGTAATTAAAACAAGTGACTATACTAATACAACCAAACACAATAGTAAAGTAGTAAATAAGCTTCCAAAAATGTTATTTAGGGTAAATAAATATAGCACAGTAAATTAAAGTGTAAAATATAATATATTATAAATAAATTTAAAATAATTTTTCACTGTCATTAATAAATAGTTTTTGTGTTTATAACTTATATGCACCATTTAATCAGATGTGATACAAATTAGTAAAATTTAAACACAATTTACTTTGCCAATCTCACATAAAATAGAGACGGTACGATGGAGATTGGTCTGCAAAATTTAAAAAAAAATAACTAAGCAACAAAGAGCTTTAAAACTTTAAACAACAGAATATTTTAATAGTCACTACGTGACCTTTCGAGTTCAATTCGACCTCATTAGCTTCTCTGATTTTATTAAATCATCTTATTTTTCTATTAAAATATTGCATATTATATATACATTTAAAATAAAAAAAACCTAACCACAATTACTACATAGAAAATGTTTCCAATACACTGGTGAAAATGTAAATTTACCGTTCAGTTATGGGGCAAGATATGAGCATAATGTAATAAAAATAATCCACTTACGTACACACCCAAGAAGCAACTCAATGTAGGAAACATTGAGTAATAAGTTTTGAAAAAAAATCGTCGCAATATACATAAATAACGAGATTAACATCTATTACTTTAAAACAACGAAACTACCTGCGGCCAACTACCGTATATTTATGTTCTTCATCTGTTACTTTCTATAATATATATGCTATAAAAAAGTGATTTTATCCCCTCAAAAAAAAAAAAAATTGTCTCATTACTATACTAAAAAGGTTGCTCACCCCAGCTTTCAAACATATACATATATCTTATACACAAAATCATTTAGAGCCTAGCCAAGTCTATCCTAGCAGTTAGCAACGCTGGCACTATAGCGCCGGCGGCGAGGCTCGGGACTGCGGCAGTACGCGCTGGTAGCTCCAATAGAACGCTTGCCCCACATGCACTTAGAAGCCGACTGCTGCACTGTTTGTGCAAAAAAATTGTATTTAGCGATGAAAGTTAGTTTTAGTCATGTGTTGTTGAAAGAGGAGCTCGGAGATGTGTCTGAGACTTGGAAGACAAGGCTTAAGGCCCCATTAAAACGCTCTAATGCTCGCTTCCACTATCTGAGCTCTCCTTATTAAAAATGGCTTAATTTGTTTTGTAGTGATTAGGTATATTTGGTTTTAATCACTGTAACGATTTCAAAAAATCAACGAATTAGGATCGGATTGCGATAACTAACCAAAATACATTATATTTTGACTATATGTTCATATCCCAATTATGAATAATAATATAAGCAAATTGACTTATAAATATATATTTTTTTTTTCAATTTGTTTTAATAAAATCAAGTTTCAATAGCTATCAAGCGGTAACTCGGCTCAAGCGGTATAGAAATATTCTGCTGCTACTTTTTATATACCTGATAATTAAAATTTTAATAGTGAATCGCTAAAAAATTTTAAAATTTAATGGGCCCGATGCCTAAAAACACATTAATCACTCCTGGTCTACAGTTTTTACTGCCCCACCAAACATACACACACAATAAACAAAATACATTTCTAATTACCTGGTTACCCAACAGCGTAGCAACCGGTAGCTTATCAAGTGCGGGAAAGTGAACCACCGCGCGTGCATACTCCGGCCGCGGGTCGAGCGTCACGTGGTGCGCTAGTTGCACGCCCATGCGTGCAAACTCGCTGGAGTAGCGCGTGCTCTGTCGCAGTGCACGCACTACTAGCACGAGACAGCATACGTATGCTGATACTGGATTGCCTGTTCGAATTCATTATTTATTTTTGTTAATTTTAATGAAAATAGAAAATGTATAAAAAAAATGAAATTTGTAGTTAGTTAGGATAGATTTCCTAAGTATTATAATAATACTTTAATTATACTATATACATTGTCATGATAATTATTTAAAATTTAATTATAAGGATAGCTGATCTAACATTTACGTAAACTGGCAGAGGAGGCAGCACAGTTTCCGAAGCAGAAAAATATTTAATATTAATTATAATTTTAAAATTCCGATACCAATAGATTTACTTTAAACATTTTCTTACCTGGCAAAGCGAATATGAACTTGGTCTTTCCTTCAAATTCGCAAGTAGCGAACGTACACGGTTTACCAGGCTTCATGCGCACGCGTCCGAAATGTATTGTAGCGCCAAAATCCTATACATATTATTAAAAATTATGTAGTTCTATTATGTATTTACAAAAATAAAGAAAATTTTATTGTTTTTTTATTAACAGACTAAATCAATTTTAAAATATTTTTATTTATTAAATTATTGTCAGCCATATGTACGTGATATTGCACTCATAATAAAAGGTTCATATCATATAATCTGAATCTCGGAAATGACTCAACGGTTTTCTGGGATGTTTATATGTAGGTTTCGGGGGAGAAAATTCGATCTATCAAGGTTTTAGTTTTAGAAAATGCTTTTTTTCAAAAATGGATTTTTAGACAGTAAAAAACTCCTAAAATATCATTAATATTAGCTCAGTTTTCAGAAATTTCAAACCACAAAGCCACGGTTCAATCCTGACATCCAGTATATTTTTTATTTTATTTCTTTTGTTTTAATTTTCTTTTTATTTCATCATCATCATCATCAGCCATTGGACGTCCACTGCTGGACATAGACCTCCCCCAAAGTACGCCATTTAGAACGATCATTCGCCTCCGTCATCCAGCGATTTCCCGCAATTCTGACGAGGTCATCGGACCACCTTGTGGGGGGCCGTCCAACGCTGCGCCTTCCTTTTCTGCTTTTTATTTAATTTTTACCTATTATATTATTTTTTTTATTATCATCAAAATTTCACAATCACAATTTCTGAACAAAAAATACCATGTGTCACCTGATTATTATTTTAATATAGTTACCAGAAATGTCATAAAAAAACATAAACCTCTATAAAAATAACAGCAACTCACATTAACCAACACAGGTTTGAGCAGATCCCGTTCCCCCATAGACACACCCCCCGTACACACGAGCACGTCAGCACGCGGTAAGGCACGCGAAATGGCCGCCGCCAGGACTGCGGGGTCGTCGCGCGCTATGCCACAGTCTATACTGTCGTAGCCGTGTTCCCTGGTTTATTTAAATATATATTTTTAAGCAAAAAGTTAATGTCTCCATTTTCCTCGCTCTAGGATCGAGGAACGCGCGGCGTTAAGCTCCGACACTTAATGTGTCATGGAGAACAGAGTGTCTTTACACTAGGTTCCCCCTGTTTTTGCTGCTAGTAACAAAAAATATTTTATTTATTTCTTTATTTGTACACCACATTAAATGTAAACATACTTTTTTTTTAGCTTCACGCTGTATCCCGCAGGGTAGGCAGAGGGAACCTAGTATTAAGATACTGCATTCCCCACTTTCCGCCGAATTCGGAGGCATTGCGTGTTAAGTGGCGAAACTTAACGCCGCGCTTTACCTCTACACCAGAGCGAAGAAAATGGAAATATTTAATATTTCCACTCCTCGAGTGGGAATCGAACCCACAACCAGTCGTTTACAGTCACACGCTTGTGCCACTGGGCCACGACTGGCCCAATATTGACTGTATTAGACTGGCACATTATTATATAAAAATTAAAAACTTACTTGAGCAATAACTTTAACATAATTCGATTAGAGTCTCTGATGTGAGAAGGCCGCAACGTTTCCTCAGAGCGCTCTTGCAATTCGTTGCCCGTTGACATGATGGCGACCTCAAGAAGTTAATAGATATTTTATTATTACTAATTACAATAGACACATGCGTATAAATAATTATTATTTACTATTTCCTACATACTTTAGGATAAGAAACGACAGGTATTTTCTGAAAGCCAGCTCCGGCTAATACTCCTATCATTGCGGCGTCAATAACGTCACCTGAAATTTTATTATAAGTTATAAAATACGTACTCATCCAAACTGTGAAATAACTGTAACAAACAAAACTATAATAGAGGATGCTCTGCGCACGTTTTTTAAAATCTTAAAACAGGAGTTCTGTTCTTGATGATGTTCATTTTAAAGCATTTACAAAAAAAGGCTTGTGAGGAGATTTGAGCCTCCAGTCGCAATCAAAGAGAACAAAGAGAACTCTTTTTATATGATCTTATTTTCAAAGCTTAGAAGGCCCTCTGAACTCCAGGGCCCGTGCACTGCACCGCCTACCCCTACGATAGCTACGACACTGATAGGTAGAAGTTAATATTATCTAATACAAACCAATAAGCTACTAATTCAGTTAAAATAGTTTCATTTCAATAGTACATTAACTAACCTTTTTCAGCCAATAGCGACCCAACAGGAATATCGGAGCCTATAGCGCGCACATCTTGGTGAGCTTGCGGTGCGACCAGCACTTCGATCTCTAACTCAGTCTCGTTATCTGAGGAGGCTTTTATTAATTTAGTATCCTCAACCTACAGGAATAAGACAAAATTATACTGTATATGATTGTTAAATCTAGTAACTATACCATAATAAAAATTAAGGCTTTATTTTATAAAAATATATGTAGGTACACACATACATAAAGGAATATCGTTATACGGAAATCATGCGGCAGGATAAGTATGAACTTAAAATTAATTTAGTATTATTAAAATTAATATAAGGAATTGTAGAATGCCAGTGCTTTTATGTAATGTCTAATGTATTCAACATTAGACACACATTAAATTATGTAGCTCATTTATACTAATAGAAAAAGAGGTGAAATTTGTAACTTTGCTTGTAAGGGGTAATCTTCGGAAATACTGAACCGTTCACGGAAATTCTTTCACAACTAGAAAGCTACATTATTCACGAGTGCTATGTTTTATTATGATTAAGCAAAGTGTTCAGAGAATCCTAAAAGGACTCGAATAGAGGATAAAAGTTGCACATCACGCGGTGAAGCCGCGAGCGTGTCGCTAGTTAAAAATACATATAATTATCCAACTACCATATTGTGTTTGACGAATATTTTAGCATGGCATACACGTTGCTTAACCGACGAGGCTTTTACACATCAGAATGACTATATTTTACACATTCATATACAAAATATTAACTTATAAGGTCATTACGGTATCACGCTCAATATTTTGTGTATCTCTCTACAGACAACAGCTGAGTAAATTTTGTTATTTAAATAAATGTCTGTGTATATGTATACTACAAAAGTAGTCACTTAAACTTATAGTCATGTTATAATTTTAAATATAACTGTTACAACTGAAATATAAAAGCATTCTTCATGTAAGATATTTAGAACATATACGGCATCGCTGTGAATATCACATCCCATTGCGAAAATATATTGTTTACTACATGTTAATAGTACCTTTTCGCAATAATTGTAGGTTCCAATGACCGCTATAATAATAAGTGAATGAAAATATGTACATATGAGTATATAAGCACATCCTTTTTTGTGTAAAGTATGCAAAAATAGGATTATGAAATTTAACATTGTGGATATCTTTTATAATAGTACAATAGAAATGTATTAAAATAATCAAATAAATATTAACGTACACTTTTAAATACAATGATATAAACAATGCAAAGTTAGCATGTCCTTTACGTGAACGAGGCTATTAATTTAAACGATAGGTAATATCTATTTATAAATATTTAATTATTTGTATATATATTTAATTATTTACCTGTACTACACAATCAGCCCCCAGAGGCAGTGGAGCCCCAGTATTCACTCTGGCACACTCTCCAGGTGCTAAAGGCATAAACGGAGTGTCTCCAGCCGTAACGACAGTGCGAACTTTTCGTATACCAGCCCCGTCCAAGCTTAGGCATGCATACCCTGACAAAAGAGAACTTTTGTTACAATTCTTATATTGCTTTCATTAACTTTGTTTCTACTGTGAAACGTAAAAAAATCATTTTTTCGTCCCATAGGAAGTTCGGAAAATGTTTTTAAATATAATTTTAGTCTTTATGCGTATAGTAGTTAAACTACTAAATGAAGTTGTAAAGTATAAAGTACATATTATATAATTTAAAAACATTTCTTATTAAGTGCATATGGTAGTAGTTACCTTTGGTTTTGATTATTAGGTAATATTAATATTTTATTTATACTTTTAAACATATTACTTATTTTTCATTATTCTGATTAATTGTTTTAGAAACTTTTTAATTTGCTGTTACAATTTCTTTTGATTCCGATTTTCATCAACATATATTCATTCTAAATTTGCCTGCCATAGTAATAATTGACCATTACAATAAACAACCTTGAAAACATACAATAACAGTAATGTTTACATTGTGCCATCTGTGGCTCAATTACAACATGAGATAACAATGATAAAAAAAATATAGATTCCTAGTAGGCACATTATATTTCAGATAACTCTTAAATATCTCACTTAATATGCTTTTATTATTCAAAACATTTATTTTAAATAATTGATTCCACAGTAAAAAAGTACAAAAAAATATTTTAAAAAAATATAGTGCATATTTTTAGTGTAAAAATATGTTATATGCATTAAAAAAATACATAAATATGGCTTACCATCTTTAACAGATGCTGGAAATGGTGGCATTGGCTCTTTAGCTATAACATCTTGTGCAACAACACGGCCTACAGTATCTTCTATAGGAATTATTTCTGTATGTTCATTCCATCTTAACATGACAGCATCAACTATATTAAAAGCTTCTGACATTTCTATCATAGGGTAAGGAGATTCACGGGGTCTTAAAGCCACTTTAGATATATCAACTTTACTAAAAGCTTTGTGTGGGCATATATGTTCGGAAGTAGATTGCATTTTGTCATGGACAGTTCTTACTTCACCCAATTCATTATTAATTAAAGATATAGCATGTGACAGAACTGAATTGACAACCTCAATACATTCTGTTACAGCTTTTTGACTACCGGGAAAATTAATAATAAGAGATCTATCTCTAATGCCTGCCACAGCTCTAGACAACATGGCCATTGGAGTCTTTTTTAAGCTTTCAATTGTCATAGCGGTAGTAATTGCTGGAACTTCTCTTTGAATAATTGATTTTGTTGCCTCTGGAGTCACATCTCGCGGGCTTAGGCCAGTCCCTCCAGTAGTTAAAATTAAGTCAACATTAGAATCACAGAAATATTTTAACTCTCTCTCAATAATTTCTTTTTCATCGGGAACTATTATTGTATGTACATTAGCTTCAGGAAATTTATTTTGTATAAATTTAAATATTGCAGGCCCTGACGTGTCTTTAGAATTATCTTTAAAACAACTGTCGCTGACAGTAATAATTGCAACTGCTTTCACCATCTAAAAGATTGAAATAAAAAATAAGATATTTAAAAACCAAATAGGTTTACTTCATCAGAAATCAACTATATAAAAGAATTATATTATTGAAGACTTACCTTATTTTAATTGCAGCCAAGGATCTGATTATATAAAACCACTAAGAAGATTATACTGTAGCATCAAAGTATTAAGTGATAAAAAAAACTTAAATTCATTCATCCGTTACAATATGAACATATTTGTAAATCGTTATCAGTAGCCTCAATGCCAATTCTATGTAAATATAAATAAAAAACTAAACCAGAAGCGTGTTACAAGCTACGATTGGTCAATCAGGATTTATAATTAGAAATAAGAATCATTAAATAATTTGGCACTGACTGTCTACAAACGTGTCTTATTATTTAAGAATATTGCATTTCTATTAATTTAAACAAATCAAAGAGCGAGGTATAAATAACGTTGTATATTGTAGAACTGCGAAATTAGGCCCTGAGTTTCAAGCCAACTTTATTGTGACATTTTTAATTTGACATTACAACGAACGTAGGAACAAATCACAATAAGCCGGCTAAAAAGGCAATCAGCTGTTTATAACCACAGAATAAAACATGCATAATATCTGTATATGTCAAATAAAATTGAATCTTACCTGTAGACTGTTTCACTGAAATTACATTATTTACCGTATTTATATATGTTAATACCTACGAAATATTTTTTATTTTACAATTACTCGGCCTTTTTTCCATAAGATAAGGCTGTAAGGGTAACCAAGCGTCAAGATACTCCGTTGTTTTCTTTTCATACGAATTTAGGATACTACTAAATGAATTACGAAACTCAATGTCGTGCTTGCTTTATAAGATATAAGAAAAAAAACATTTCCCGAACTCTATCACCGTTCACCTTACGCTAAAACACTCGGATTTTTTAATCTTTGGATATATTTTGTATTGTTTTAATGCGGAGCATTGAATGCTAATATAAAACTCTACATAAATCCATAGCGGTGTACTTTGGCAAGGAGCAATTACAACTTGGCGTAAATAGTGTCTTGTCGCCTTGGGTGTAATAGAGCATATTTGGGAAGATTATAAGTAGGAATATATTAAAATATAAACGTAATACAGGTATAGATAAGAAAAGTAAAGATATGGAAAGCAGTATCATAAAAAATATGATACTGCTTTCCATATACTTTTCTTTTCAAAAAAATAAAACAAAACACTTATAAAAATAATAAAAAGGAGTATATTTATTTACAAAATACAAAAAAATCAAATCCTTATTATATTGTCCCTTTTATAGTCTTTCATAATTGGTAAAAATGTGCCATTGAATCATTCATTTTCCATAATATTTCGTTTTAAAACATTTATAAATTAACATAATATACACATTTTACTGTTTACATGATTGAAAAAGAATGTATTGTTAAATAAATATATTTTTAAAGTTTTATTGCCAAGAGGAATGGAGTACTTTATTTTTTTTCCAAGTTTACTTTTCCCCTGCAGAACATTGTAGGTAGAGAGAATTTCGCCTCAATTTCTCCACTTTCTGACATAAATCGAGATATTACGTTTATAAATAATTTTAATCTTACACTTTTTATTATTGATATTAAAAATTATAATACTAAAAGCTTGCTTCTTCGAGGCACTTTACATCAGTTATTATATTAAACAAAAGATACTAAATTAATACAACTTTTATAAATGCAGAATTGAGGTAGATAATTCAAAATACGTCAAAAAATATCAAATCATCAATTGACCCTTCAAACAAAATTAGGCTACCGATATCTAAAATGATATTTAACTCTATCATTTAACTTCACTTTAAAACATTAACACATGATTAGCTAATATAACTTTTATACTCTAAACTTAATTGTGCGATCGTATTATTATCGATATGTATAGTTTTGCACGCTTCAATCAATCTTAAAAGAGGAGTGTATTTTTGTAGAGCGCGGAGGTCTCCCACGATGATTAGTTTGTGCTTTGCTCGGGTCACACTCACTGCTAAACGTCTTTGGTCGTTAAGAATTTCACTGTCCTGTAAAATATAAAAAAATATTTATAATAACTATAAATAATATATAAAATATTATTTTGTTACTTATTTCCGCTCTACTTTTTATACCGTATAACAGCGTAGGCAGAGAGAGTCCGTTCTCTCTTTTACCATAATTTGTTGTGTATAATAATATGGTTTTTACTACCATATTACAGTTTGTTATTAAACATAGGACATTTAAAGATCGTAATTGTTTTTGTCGAAGATCTATTTATTTTTATGTTAATGTTAACATACCATTATCAGACAAAATTAAAGTTAGGCAGAGAGAAATTGGACAGTGTAAGGGACATATTTTATAACGATTTGCTAAACTCGAGGCCACTTTTTGTTTTGTCGTCAAAATAGAAAAATCAAAATAATTTAAATGTAATCATTCTACCGAGTGGGAATTGAACCAACAACTATTGCGTATAAAGTCAGACACTGTTACACTGCGTCACGATAGCCTCTATTACAATAAGTACTTCATAAAATCTATTAGTAAATACTATTGAAAATTGATTACTTAATCAATTTTCATTTCTTTACATTTTTCATCTTTAGAATTTAGTCAAAAGCGATTTAATTAATCCCATTAACTATCCCATTAACTATCTTAAAGTAAAAAATAAAAAAAAAAAAAAATATCTTCACGCTATATCCCGCACACAGCAGGGTAGGCAGAGGGAACCTAATGTTAAGACACTCCGTTCCCCACTTTCCGCCGAATTCGGAGGCTTGCGTGTTAAGTGGCGGAACTTAACGCCGCGCTTTACCTCGACACCAGAGCGAAGAAAATGGAAATATAATTTCCACTCCTCGAGTGGGAATCCCACCCACAACCAGTCCTTTACAGTCACACGATCGTGCAATTGCGCCACGACTGGCCACTGGCTACCTTAAAGTATATATTTTTTTACATACCTTCACTGTCTTTCCATCGTTGTCACGTCTTGTACATGAATACAAGATGACGCTTTTGTCTCTTCCTTGAAACTGGTCCACTGTGCTCACTTCCACACCTTTGGTAGATAGAGCACGTCGTAGTAAGGACACTTGTTCACGATATGGGGCGATTACACCTATTTCACTTTTGGATACTCCACCCTTATTGAAAACAATTTTAACATTGTTTAAATATTAAACAAATGATGTTTAATAAAATTGGAAGTTTTTTTCTTTGCTGAAAAGTAGTTCGAATCTTCTAAGTAGTCTACTACTACAATTAGTCAGTCAATATTGCTCATTTTAAAACTTAATAAATTGATGGCATTCGGGAGCTTAGTCATATGGAACAGCATATGACTATCCACGCCACTTAACAATGTCTCGATTTTATGGAAAAGAGAACGATAAGAATACTTCTTGACACTCTGAATACCCTGCCGTGCGTGAAAAGCGTGAAGCTGTATAAAAATCTATATCCTCTTCTATATCTTCTGATTTTTTGGTATAAATAAAAATAGTAGATAACTTACCTCTGTCAAACCTTCTACTAAAGCCAAGACTACACAAGCTTCTTCAGTGTTTGATAATGTTTTCTCACACTCTGTTATTTCTGAATTCATATTAAGAAATACCGCCGCATGTTCTAGTTCTGGACTACATGAAGTCAAGAGCCAAGGTGATCCCGCATATTTAGTAGATATTTTCTAAAAAATTGAATAGTTTTATACAATACAATATACATATTTTCTAAACAAATAAATGTTACAAATATCAAAATATTGTGTGATGCAGTCAAAATTCTTCTGGAGTCATAGTGTTGACAGTAGATTTAAAGCATTAGTGGTGCCCATGGTCAACTTAATACGCCGACTTTGCTAACGTATTCCATTAAAGATAAATACAAATTAAATTGTAAATTAACCCAGGCTACGTATATCTATAAAATAACTTTATAGATATATACAAGATTCAAAACATTCTTTTTTCAAAACAGCTGTTGCTAGCAAGCACTTACAAATGTCAAATAACTTAAAAATGTTAATATTACCAGCTCTGGGGAGAAAAGCCGGCGAAAAACACATTTATTTGATTGATTGCCTTATTCGCTTTGACTGCGGCACACATCTATCTTCATAATTAAAATTAGCCGTAACTGTTTTATTTACCTGTAAGTCAATATTTAATCGAGCGTCTGCCACTTTCTGGTTAGCACATTTTAAAGTATCATTATAGGCCACCTTGTTAGCAACGTCGACTAAGGCCTGATTCATACGATACTGTAATCGTAATGTCGAAGTCGCTTCCTCTTTCATAAGTCGGTGGAACAGACTTTCTTCCATTCCTAAACGCCTGTTACCAAAAATAATAATTAGTAACATGTCAAATATTAACCATGTCAAATAATAATCTTTACCAGTCTTGTACATTGAGTAATATATTTACAAAAAAAATGATGTCGATAAATAAAAACAGAAATACATATATAAAAAACAGAAAAAAAAACAGGAATACTATGTAAAATGCATTTTTTTTGTCCGTTAGGACGCGCACATCTTGTTCTCATTTTGCAATATTTTCTTAATTTACGACTCATATTAATAAGTATGCTGTGATAAGGTCAATGTAACATAAATATAGTTTATTTTAGTACCTAGCAGATTTACTTCTGACAACAGGTGGCAATTGTTCGGGATCTCCAACTAAAACGAAGCGATTGGCGGCAAACAGCGGCCTGAGAACCGTGCACTGTAGTACCTGTGAAAAATGTATACAATATACAAATAATGACTTGAGTTTTATATATTATGAGTGGTTTCTTTGTTATTAAATTAAGGAGGTAAACAAGCAGAAGGACCACCTGATGGTAAGTGGCTACCTTCGTCCATGGACATCGGCAACGCCAGAGGAGTTGTGGATGCGATGCTGACCTTAGGGATAAAAGAGGACAGGAGGGAGGTAAGATGAGGATGGTGGGATTGGGAGAACTGGCTTCAATGCCATCGAATCGGAACAAGTCATCAGACGTTTGGCGGTTCTCTTTGACATGATAGTGGTCGTGAGCCAGTCGGAGAACGAATCTCCTACCACCATGTTACTGGGTTACCCGCCTTTTACAGGGCGCTACCCAGCGGCGGAGGGGAATTGTATTCTTAGCCCGTCCCCCCAACGGGTGGTATGTGGGGCAATCGGATCTGGTCTGGTGATATAAAATATTTGTTACTTTTCATTTGGGTTATACAAAGTGACTAGTTGAATATCATGTAACACATATTTCCTTCAAGTCAAATGAGAGAAACGGATAATGCAAAACACATTATGTGAAGATAAAATAAAGTTAAATTGTTAATAACCAAAGTGTTTACAACAATAAGTAGAAGTAGCATAAATTATACTTACTTGTGTGGCTTCATCCACAATACACACGTCAAACATAGTTCTTGATAACATTGGATGAGTAGCACCTAGACATGTCACCCCAACTACTTCCTGCAATTATTTAGAATATTTCATTCATTTCTTTAAACCACCAACGTTGACCTACACAGTACATACAAAAAATTCAAAACATAAATAGATAAGATCTTTTCTGTCTGTCTGTCGTGTAAAAGGCAACTACAGGATACAGAATGCAGGCAGCACACTGAATGTAAGAAGTGAAGTGAAGAGATATTAAGTTTTCAATAACGACGTTCCGTAAAAAAACAATAATATTATATTTGAAATGAAGGACGTAAAAATTCTGTTTCCGTTTGCGAAAATATTTCTATTATTTAGTTAAGTTGATTATAAATCATATAAATCATCGCCATCTCTTTACTATATGTTGCAAATTCTACCTATAATAATGTATACTATATACACAATAATTCAATTTGTTTTTATTTACAAAGCAGAAAAAATTAAATTAAATATATACCATAGAGTCATAAAACTGTGATAGTTGATCTTTAGTCTGGCAGGATTGAATGAGATTGTGTTCAGATCGCGATGCTACTTCAGGAGCTACGCGACTACTCGCGCCGAGTCGCAGCACTCGAAGTGATTCTGGTAACCTAATTTAGAAAAAAAACAATAAATTTAATTAATTAGGAGTGACGCCAACCGTGGCGCAGGGGCACAAAATCTGACTGTAAAAGCGGCTGGTTGTGGGTTCGATTCCTACTCAAGGAAATGAAATATTTCATATTTTATTTTATTCGCTCTGGTGTCGAGGTAAACTAAATAATAATTACAGATAATGTTTAACAATCCAAATGCCAAATTTTTAAAAATATCTTATGAACAGTAAGTTCGTTGTGTAGAGTAATAATTTAAAAACGTACATTTTAAAAGATTAAATTCATGTTTTTTTTTAATATTTAATAGAAGTATAGTGCACGTTGGCATAACTATACTCACACAAACAAATGTGTATGCAAAAATTTCATCTCTAAAAAAAAAATTAAATAATGCCGAAGAAAATTAATTTCAAATATAATAAACAAACATTGAAGTTGTATTCAATGTTTGTTTCAACTGAAAATATTGACTGATTATTATATAAAAAACTTGTAATTCACCTGCTCAAAACAGTATCGACGGCGGAGTGTGTATGCGCAGTGACCAGCACGCGCTGCTTCAGTGCTACCAACATTTGTATGAGAACGCTAATTGTTTGCGTTTTACCTGAAATTGACGAAATTGGAAAAGTTATCTTTATAAGAATATTTATTTTATATTATATACTAACAATAAGAATATATAAAAAGAAATGTTTGTTAGTTCATATAACATAAAATTAAAAAAAGTATAAGAATATTTGTATGTTATATAATTTATATTATAGTTTCACTTATAGAACCTAAAAAAACCAGTATAATATAAAATAAATAATTTCGAAAATAATAAAAGCAGAAGAATTTTCTACAGCTGCTCAACTTAATCCACGTCAACTAATAATTGTTCTTTTTTTAATATATGTTTTCCTACACAACACTATGTATTACAAATCTTTATATAAAAAGTTAATTCGATAGCCTTGTTACAAATAGATCCTTAAAACATTATCTTTTTAATAGTTTCATGCTTTACTCTATGCAGCAATAAAAAAAAACATTTTCATACGCATATTACAGAACATCTCTAAAAAAATATACCACCTTACCCCACCAAAACAATCTCATACAAACAATTTTGTTTTTAGCTTCACGTTGTATCCCTTGCGGGGTAGTCAGAGAACGGAGCGCCAAACGCTACGGTCCCTGCGTACTTCTTTCGCCTCGTCCACTGTCATCAACCTCTTCATACACGCCCTCCGGGGGTCCTCATGCTTTTTACGTGGCATTAATCCAGTCTCGTCGATACTGTGTTTTCGAAGGTCAACCGAGGTCTCTCCCTGCCATTCTTACCACTCACCTTTGCTTCATAAATCTTTCTTACCATTCTTCCATCACTCGTCCTCTAGACGTGCCCAAACCACCTGAGCACGCCCTTGTTCATTCTTACTATGACGTTTTCCCTAATACTTGCCATACTCATATAAACAATAAAGATATAAATGTATACTATTAACGGTACAAAACTAATTCAATTATTGACACAAAGCATACCAGTGCCAGGCAAGCCCCGCAACAGCGCGTGCGTGTGCGCCGCCAGCACGCGCAGCACCGCGCGCTGCTGCTCTATGTTGAGTGCGCGCATGAGGCGCGTGCCTACACGACCCACCTCGCGAGGCAGGCGAGGGGCGAAGCTGGCTGTACTTTCGTCTATTATTAACCTGTTCAACAACATTTTACAATTATAGCTATATATTAAACGAGTTCATACAGATCGCAGGATTAGCGAGTAAAAGTATTTTTTTTAGTTTCTTGCTTTTGTAGGTAAGCAGAGGGAACCTAGAGTTAAGAATCCGTTTCCCATTTTCTGGCGAATTGCGGAAGCATTCAAGTGACAATTTAACGACGGGCTATGTCTAGACACCAGAAGGAATATATTGAATATTGTCACTTCTAAAGTGGGCATCGAACCCATATCCATTCGCAATTATAGTCACAATTCGTGCCCCTAACTACTGGGTAGTTACAGTCGTTTTGTTTTGTTTAATTTTCCTACTGGAGAGAATGACAATAATTAGATTATTTAACCCGCAGGGCAGCTTGTGGCGAGCTGTTGGGGAGTGGACCCCACGGACCTGAGACCTCCAGAGGGGAATTGACATTTATTCCCCTCCTCTGGCTTGCCTTCGTTGGCTGGCAGAGTGGAGCGCAAGAGCTATATGCTCGGAAGGGTGGAAGTGCTCAATCTGCGTAATAGCGGGGAAACCCGCTCTCGAGCTTGCTCGTGATGGTGAAACCGGTGCACACCTCTCTACACCCTTAGCCGAACACGCCGGTGTTGCGCCCGAGGCACTACGCCGCTTTGTGGGGGCCCATCTAGTGGAAGGCGAGTCACCGTCCGTCAACCATTCAATTTGAGACTGTTGAAATAGCGGACGTCCGTTAGTCTCACTCAATAGCCCAGTACCCATTCCATCCAAGCTCCATTCCATAGTCCTAATTTAGTTTTCCATATTTTCTATAGTTCCTACGCATTAGCCGGTGACCATCTCTGGCCAATTTACTTTGGTTACTCAGAGATGGATCCCGGCTGATGCGTCACAGTAAAACAATTTGCTATCTCTAAGGGGCCTCTACGTGTTGGACCTGTGTCCCCACGCCAGCCTTCCAAAGGACTGGGTTCTTTTGAACCCGAGTTATCCTAAAGGAGATTAATAACATTTCTCTCTGTTAAGATAGATGCTGAAATATCTCGAATTGGGCTGCAAAATGCAGAACTATAGTGTCTTGACACTAGGTTCTCTCTGAGCGAAGCTGTTGTTTTTCTGCCATTACAGTTTTGTATTATTTCCATACCTATCAGATTCACTTACTTCCTAAGTTTCGTAGCACGATCGCTATCTTCCATAAGCACGCCCAAGTTGGTAAGGTTTTGTACAGTAGTTGCGTAAGATTCGTAAATATCTATGTGAAACAGTGTTTGTTTGTTCAGTCGCTGACTTAAATCCCTGTAAAAATATATAAAACAATTAATAATATAGTTACGATTTTTTCACTTAATGAATGCTAATTATACTAGTTCCGAACAATTTTTCATTAAGAGACATTGGCACAATAAGTTTAATTTACAATAATTGTAACCGTTTACCGTAATTTAAACTTGTTATAATATACCTCGCCATACAAGAATAACAATGTTATGATTATTAATAATGATTTTCGATTTTCTGTAGAGATTAGTCGATGATTTGCCAAATGATTGTTCGTAGAATAATCTTTGGGTAGCAGAAATTTGTAAAAATCTCTCTACAGAGATGCTAACAACATAAATAAGTTGTAATAAATCGTATAAGAATTTCGACGCAGCGGCTAGTAGAACGCATGGCTCAGTGGTGAGAGCGCCTGAACGGTATTCAGGAGGCGCGGGTTCGAATCCCGCTGCGTTCAAATTTTTATACGTTTTCTTAAAATGTCTTTTTCATTTTTGAACTTGTCAATCCGTCAGTTTTAAGATAAGATAAAAAAAAATTAGCTTGGCCCTTTACCGTTCCAAAAGTATATGCAGCTCCTTATTGTTTGATACTGTAACAACTCCGGCTGCAATCCATGGCCGATTTTCTATGCTTACTATTGAAAAATCTCCCTCTTGCGGTCCACTTGTAGTCTTACTTCCATTATTTACTAAAGAAAAAATGAAGAAAATTTACATAATCTTTTATTAAATTTAGTCCTTATAAATGTATAGACAATAATTACGTACAATGAATTTTAAATACTATTTCGAATAAGTATATAAATTAAATATACTTTACTTTGTTATTAATTACCTAAATTGGTTGAATCTCTTAAAAATATATGTAAAAATCTGTCCCCTGAATTCGTTACTCTGTCTAACTTTAGATTTGCCGCACAAGTTCCACGTTTGGATCTGAAATTACGAGAATTAAAAATTTATTTTAGTATTTAAGTAACAAAATATTAATTTTAAATTAATCTTTTTTTTAGCTTCACGCTGTATCCCGCACACAGCAGGGTAAGCAGAGGAAACCTAGTGTTAAGTCACTTCGTCCCCCACTTTCCGCCGAATTCGGAGGCATTGCGTGTTAAGTGGCGGAACTTAACTCCGCGCTTGGCCTCGTAACCAGAGCAAAGAAAATGGAAATCCATACTTATATTATAAATGCGAATGTCTGTGTGTTTGTCTGTCACGCTTTCACGGCTAATCTACCGGTCCGATTTGGATGAAATTTAGAATGAAAGTAGTAAAAATGACTGGTTCTAACATGGCTGGCTACTTAGTCTTTCACAAATCAACCTCTAAAGGGTTAAAATAGGGGATGAAAGTGTATATGAAAAATCTACACCGCTTGACCGACTGTAATAAATTTTAGCATATATATAGTTGATAATCCAAGGTCAAACATAGGCTCCTTATTCTTTCAAAAATCTACCTCTAATGGGTTGAAATAGGAGTTGAAAGTTTATATGAAAAAGCTAAACCGCTTGACCGATTGTAATGAATATTGGAATATATATAGTTGACAATCCAAGACTAAGCATAGGTTACACTATTTTTCAAAAATACGCCCCGCTAGTGTTAAATATTTCCACTCCTCGAGTGGGAATCGAACCCACAACCAGTCGCTTTACAGTCACATTTTTTGTGCCTCTGCGCCACGACTGGCGCCAAAGTATATTTTTTGATGAATAAATACAAGTAAAGCTAAAAGCGTGTGAAAAAGGTATGCACAGGTTTAGGACATTGGACGGGGCGAAAGTGTGGAGAGACCGAACCGTTTGGCGTTAGGTTCTCTTTGACTACCTTGTTAAGGATAAAGCGTAAATCTAGGAAACTAAAGAAATATTTAAGAAATATTAGAAAACATTATATGACATACCGTTTTTCTTCACTTTCAGTCCATAAAGCGTGCAATGGAGAACTTGACATTTGTGCCTTTTCTTCTAGTTTTAAAAGACTGGTCCAGTGTAGAAAATATTCAATGTGTTTTAAGGAAAGATGACCGAGTGATTGTTCTCGTAGTTTTGATAGAGGATGCGAATCTGCAACTTTCGGACCGTCTGTGTGCCTGCAAAGATACAAAAAAATATACTTTACTTTCTAATTAATAAGTTGTTACTTTAAATAAATATTTTTCTAATAAAAAGGGAAATTGAAATCGAAATTAAATATACTTGCAAAACTGTTCACTAAATTCTTGATAATGAGAACGCATGCCTCTTGAAATTCGTCCACATGTATTAATTTAATTAATTAAGCTTAATTATGTTATAATTTTTATTTTTATAATGTCGTTGACGACGTTATTTTAATGATTTTTCAATTCAATTCAATCATTAAATGATTTTTGATAATTTTAATGATTTATTAATATTACTATTTTTATAATTTTGAAGATTTATTATAAGAAGTAAAACATAAACAAAATTACCATAAGTGTAAAGAACAAATAGTCAAGTAGGCACAATTTGAGCACGCGTTGTGATGATTGATTGGCTCCGGCAGACTTTGCTGTTGTAGCTTACATGTGTCTTCTATGTCCACTAGCTTATCTGTTTAACAAATAAAAAGTGTACGGCTTCAAACATAAATCTCAAGTAAAATATATATATACGATATTAGATTAAAAACTAAATAAAAACAGGCATATACGCGAAAAGTTCGATATTTAAATAAATTAATATAAGGTCAAACATATTAACACTGGTCGATTTTTCCGCATAGCAGGGTAGGTAGAAAGAGAGCCTAGTGTCAAGACACTCCATTCTCCACTTTCTGCCTTTAATCAAAAAATCTCAATACCTTGCGGAACCTAACGCTTCGCTTTTCCTTAGGAACGAGGGCAGAGAAGTGAAAATAAATATATAATAATTTTACGAGCGTGAGCCGAACCATAACAGCCTGACGACCGTTAGTCTGGTAATTAAATTAAATATGGATACAAACATCAGCCTCCTTGTTTATTAATAAAATATAAAGAACAAAAATAGTAGAAAATATTAAACACAGACCATGTGTAGCACGTGGAGGCGGGGCCAGGTGTCGTGCTAGGTCATTGCGCAGCGTCACCAGCCCGAGCCGCTCTACATAGCCACAGCTCACCTCGTGCAATTCCACACGCTCCCTGTATATGTAATATGTAATACATTTATAACTAGATGTTACACTTCCTACATTACAATTTACTTTTTGATTTTTTATTTTTTTATTAATTTATGCTATGGTAACAAAAGCATTAAAGTAAAAGTATATATATATACATAGTTTTATAATCATAAAAATAAAACATAAATTCTGTTTTTTCGGTCCCCGTGAGAATCTTGAGTTTTCCTAAGCACAGGAGTATTGGCTCTGTTATCTGTCAGGTATAGATTCAATATAGACTATAATGCGTATTACATAAAATTTTAAATTGTAATTTCCGACATAGCAAGACGGGCAGAGAGAACATAGTGTCCAAACATTCCATTTTCCAACTTCCGCTCAAATATAAGATATGGCGTTTTAAATGGTGAAACTCAACGTAGGACAATATCGCGTTTAACAGTAGCATACTGCAACAACTACATTACAATAGTCTTCTAATATTAAATTTTAAAAACTAGTAAAAACAAACTTCAAATAAAGTAGTAATCCTTTCTGCAGTGCGGTGGCAGGATCTTCGTTCCGCTGCAGACTTAGCATCATACCATACAGCACGAGCTGTCCCCGGTGCTCGGCCGACACGGTGGGGCGCCCGCTTTTCAACTCTAACGGTATTTCCGATAACTGGCTTTCTGTAAACATATACATATGTATTATCATTTATTCATTTATATAACACCTGTTATTTTATCCTTTAATTTATTTAAGCTTTAAGTTTGCAAACTGATAACATACATCAAAAAAATATATATTAACAGTTTGATTTTTCACCATAATATTATTAATAATGATTTAGAATTTAACGAAAACATTAGCGTAAAAATCCGAATATGTATTTATATGTAAAAAAAAAAGTATTTCAGAAAAAAATGAAAAAAAGATGAACGCTCTAGAGGTGCGATTTCTTCGCAGGATGTGCAGAGTAAGCTTAGCAAGCACAGAATGGTGAGAATGTTAAAGTAAAAATGACGAAAAACGTGCTCCGGTGGTTTGGGTTTGAAAGAGTCAGGGGGAGACCTCGCCTGACCTTTACACGGAAGTTCACATAAAAACCATAAGGATGCATGAAGGGGTTGATGGCAGTGGACGAGATGATATATGTCATATTATTAATCTTAAAACATTACAAGAATACTTACTTCCTCTTTCATGTATAGTAACTTGTAAAGTAGCATCAATCTTTCCTTTCAAACCCAATTTCGGACAGCAAACATTTTCTTCTATATCTAGAACTTTGTCAATGACGCCGTTCCATTTCTTATTTTTATTGTTCTGTACAAAGTTAATATGAGCATGAAATCGCTTATAATATAAATAGGAAAAGTTATGTGTATGTGGTACAATAAATAAATAAATTTTCCTTGGATTTTACTTAATCATTATATTTCAAATTACTCTTCATTTCCCTGGTCTCGTATAACAAAACGGGGGATTGGGCTATTTAACATTCAATGCCTCTTATTGATAGAGAGATTATTATGCAGTTCAAAAAATAATTTTATCTCCCGCTTAATGCTTTACTTCACTTAATATGATACATGCAGGAAATGGAATGCCAAGGAATTCTATTCTCGCTAAGTTGAGATGATACATGTAACACATTGCCTATGGGTTTATTTCAGAAATATATGATTTTTAAAAAGCCACCTTTAATGTCTATATAGCATTACTTGTTAAATACTTACCATATTCTTTGATTTGCTAGATACATACGTCAGCATAAATTCCTCTAAAGGTCCTACATATTTTGCAATATCCTCTCTCGCTTCGTCTTCCGTCACACCAGAGTCATATAACATTTGAATGGAATCTTTTAATATTATGTCTACTTCATTGTTCAAATTCAATCTGTTTGATATGTTGCATGTTAAAGCTTTTTGTACTAGTTCGTGTACTAAAATACCCATTGTCATCTGTAAGGAAAGATATGTAATAAAATTCTATATATTTTCACATTTTTAAAGTAACTATTCGCGTACTTAAATAATCAAAAAACATTTTAAGAAATCATATAAAAACTTGAACGCAATGCGATTCGAATAATAATAACAAGTTTTCAAAATGCGTATAAGTAATTCCACTGTACAGGTAGTAGAAGGCATGGCTTAACGGTCAGAGCGCTTGGACGGTTTCCAAGAGACACGAGTTCGAATTCCGCTATATTCAATTTTTTATACGTTTTCTAAATATGTTTTAAGGAAATTCTTAATAATAAAAATTCGATCAATCATAAAATTATCATTTTTTTATTGTGCCTTTACAAAGTACTAGCAGGCAGAGATACTACGAAGATAAGCTCCACTTTCTGACTACATATTTCAAAAACCATCTCAAGGCCACAATTTCTGTAACTAGATAACGAAATTATAATGGTTTTTGAAATATAATTATTCCATTTTAGATAATTAGAGGAGTGGAAATTATATTTCCATTTTCTTCGCTTTGGTGCCGAGGTAAAGCGCGGCGTTAAGTTCCGCCACTTAACACGCAATGCCTCCGAATTCGGCGGAAAGTGGGGAACAGAGTGTCTTAACACTAGGTTCCCTCTGCCTACCCTGCCGTGTGCGGGATATAGCGTGAAGCTATTTATATAATTATTCCATTTTAGATAAGCCGCTGTGTCGAATTCCTCCACTTAACACGCAATGTCTCAGCCGCTTCGTTACTAGTATCTCGACTCTGGCCGTAAAGAATTCCGCCCAGAGTTGAAGCACTGGTAACGAAGTGTCGTGATACTAGATTACTTCGCTCTGGTGCCGAGGTAAAAGCGCGGCGTTAAGTTCCGCCACTTAACACGCAATGCCTCCGAATTCGGCGGAAAGTGGGGAACGGAGTGTCTTAACACTAGGTTCCCTCCGCCTACCCTGCTGTGTGCGGGATACAGCGTGAAAATAAAAAAAAAATCTAAATAGTTATTAGTCATGTATTTTACGCAGGCGAAGCAGTGAACGGATCGCTAGTAATATGTATACACATACCGCTTTATTAGCAGAATCAATGCCTCGCCATCGCTCTTGCAGTACAGCTTTTCTCTTACAAAATACACCGGCCACAACACTTGTTGTAGATATCAAGTGATCAGGTCTCAATACTAGCAGGCCAGATGTATTGTTTATTATGAAGTGACCTGACGCATCACGAGATGCTATTATACTGACTATCTCACCAGGTTCTAGAGGTGTGTCTAACCTAGAGAAGAAAAGAAAAATATTTTTAGAAAATGTATAACAACTCATACAGCTACTAAAAAAACAAAACGTATAAGAATTTGGACTCTAACTTCTGGCTACCAAGTGCTGTATTCCGTCCAATAATAATCGTTATATAAGAAAATTGCTATGTATTAAGTGTTTTTACTATTTATTAACTGATATTTAGTTTTATTCTAATAAGAAATATATATTTTGACTACTTTATAAAATATTAAAAATAATATATCCACATGATAAAATTCATGCATCTGTGAGAGAGCCCAGTATTAAAGCACTCTTAGCTCTTGGCCCGAGATCGAGACATTATGTATTGAATAGCGAAACACAACGCCGTTCTTTGTTTTACCAGAGCAAAGAAACGAAAATAATTTAAATACAGTTATTATTGTCAAATGGGTATCCCACACAACTTATCTCATAACCTGAGATTGTTCCACTGCTTTATGATAATATAATGTGATCAGTTAAAACATGAAAAATGAATCTCAAAGTAAGAAATTTCTACTGTAAATCTCTAAACTTATATGAATTATACAATTAAAAGACAGTATAAAAAAAAGAAGGAATTTTTATACACATTTTAGTCATTTCAAGATATATGTTTAGTTTAAATTTAAGATAAAATAAGTGAAGGTACATAATACTTACCATATACCCTCCACAAAACAGGAGCCTCTGTTGTTGGCATCATTTTTAAGTTTTAATTCTATTTTGTTTTGGTGCTGTTCTATAGAAATAATCTCACACCTCTGCATAACACTTAAATCCAAGGAATCCGTTAACTATGAATGAAAATATATAATTATATGTTATTCGTAATTGAGGAAGTCAATAATAATAACGAAATCTAAATGCTATTGTATAGAAATTGAAATACATAAGCCATAAATTATATAGTGTAGATCTTAAAAAAAAAATCACTCTCTCTCAACTAGAGTTAAGGCTTTCGGTCCTAGATTTTCTGTCAAAAAATCAGGACATTGTGTTTTGAATGGCTGAACTCAATCCCCTTTGTCTTTGGTAACAGAGCCAAAAAAATAAATATTTAAATATATTCATTCTCTTGAGCATGAATCACACCCACAATAATCAAATTACTGTGAGACGCTGTCGCACTGCAGCTCAGTGTACAGGTGATAAATGTTCCCTATGAATGAAGTTTAGCATAATTTTAAAAATATTGAAACAACAACCAGCTACTAATAAAAAAATATATAAAAATTATGAGTTGTTAGATGATCAGTGAGTTCTAGTTATTATTTAAAAAAATGGAAAAACAACAGGCCGTTCGGTAAAAAAATAAAAAGAAATAAAATGTTACTGTACCTCCATATCATTAAGATCCCATTCATCATCCTCAAAGAGTGAAAATAAATGTTCATTTTTTTCACATTGTATTTCCTTGCTAATAGGTTTAGGTTTGCCTGGGCTTAGATTTTCGTTTTTTACTTTAAGTGGTGATAAGTTATCTAAAAAAAAAAAACAATTACATCAAAATAGTAATTTTATAAGAGTGAAAATTTTAATAACAAACAAACATACCTTTCGGACTTTTTGTTGGAGATTTTACTTTTTTATTTATATTAAGAGTCACACAACCATTTTCACTAAAATTTTTCTTTTTTTCTTTGGTATGTATTTTACTGTTATTCCCATTTAACCTCTGAGTAAATTCTTTTTTATTGTCTATACTATTTTCAAAATAATCATCGCATGTGGCTGAAAATAAAAAAAAATGTATCTGTTAATTATTTATTTTTTATTAAGAATATCGTTCTATCATTAGAAATAAAATTAAAGATTTACCATTAATATTACTTGTTTTATGTTTTTTAAGAGGATTGTTCTCACTACTAGGTTGTGAGTTATCAGGAGATAATGCTTTTCTTTTTGTATATTTTACATCAGTTTCGTTTGATTTTGAGTATTTCGATAATTCGCCATTGGGTCGATCCTTATTAGCAGTTTTAAAAAATTGTGTAATAGATTTTTGGCTTTTCATATCACTGTCTTGAGACTGTAAAAGTATTAAAGAATACCTTATAGAAATACAGACATTCATAAAATAATATCTGTTCAAAAATGATAAAATTAAAATGATTACTCTTTTAAGGCTTAAAGCTTTCGGCATTCTGATCAGCTTCAATTCATCAGGCTTCGTCTTTCAATAACACATTGGTAGATTCATATTTAACAATTAACTGTATTTTTATAGCCTGAATTCTTCAAGGAAATGGTAAATGCTTTTGTTAATATTTGAAAACGGTACGAGCAAATGATCAAAACAGATTATATGTCATTTATATTGCTTATAATATTTCCCGCGTAAAAACTTCAAACTTCAATTTCTAGAAGACAGACAATTAAAATCCTCTAGATAAATAATATACGATATACCAAAGACAAATTATTAGCATATAATCTTTTTTATGTATATATGTTGTGTTATTATAGCCAACATCAAGGTGGGTCTCCACTGGAAATTGTTGGCAACTTCTGTGTTTCCAACTGTTAGCAGCTGCACAAAAAAATCACCAACTTTTGTTTCAATTGCGTCTCCACCAAATCGAAACAAAACGTCAACAAATTGAGAAACGATTTCACGATGACAACAAGCTGTGTTCACCAAAATTTATTCGATAGACGTACTAGTTGAACTAAGCCTAAACGTAAAAAAGTAGATATTAAATTCTTTGAGTAAAGATAATATTTAAGCGTGCTGGATTGAAAATGAATAATTAAATTCCCTCTGATGTATTTCAGGCTCGTACGTGTCATAGTGTGGCTAATTACTTTTCGTCACATCTTTATTTTTAATTTTATAATTTCTTGATTTTGTAAACATTCCCATAACACTTTGTGCGAAATATAAGTCAATTAACTTGTGCGTTAATTCGTTCGTCCATGTGATAGACATGATTCTGTTTGTCAACAATGTTCCCAACTGAAAGTGTCTCCACTGTGTGGATTAATGCTGGCAACACGCACGTTCCTGATCCTCTCCTCTACTAGATGTTTACCGCCATAAACAGAAACACTGTTCCCAACTTTTGTTTACAAACTTTATTGCCAACTCAAGCTATTATTGGAACTTTCATCACCAACACGTGTTGTCAACAAAGAAGTTTGCAATTTTTGATCGGTGAACTATTACGAATACTAGATATAGTGTATCATCTATGGTTACGAACGATATATGTTATCTGCGCCCTCGGTCAACAAATTTTTTGAGTTTGTCAAAATAAATGTGAGCGAGTGGTTTGTTTACCATATGAGGTTATGTAAAAATAAATACATATACTTAACGCAATAAAACAGTAAGCACAGGATTAATAATGTCTAAAAGACCAGAACATCAAGCTCCACCTGAACTTGTGAGTAATACTTCTAAAATTAATTAAAATATGAAAATAGTTTTAGTATTATCTTAATAGTACAAACGAAACCCTTTTTCCAGTTTTATAACGATGATGAGGCCAGAAAATATACGCAAAAGTGAGTAGTATCTCCACGTATATATATTTAATGTTTTTAATTTATTAAACTATATACCTACTTAAAAGATATATATTTACTTTTTAATTTATATAAAACAATATTTTTATTTACATCAATATTTCAGTTCCCGAATAATTGATATACAAGCTCAAATGACAGAGAGATGTGTAGAATTATTGCTGTTACCTGATGATACACCATGTCTGCTCCTTGATATTGGTTGTGGTTCTGGTCTATCTGGTTCAGTTCTTGAAGAATATGGACACATGTGGATAGGCTTAGATATTTCCCCATCTATGCTAGGTATCTGTAAAGAATGAAAACAACGCCTTTCTACATATATAGGCTTTATTCAACTTTTAATTTTACATACGATTGACAATATTCTAAAGTGACAATCATATTTTATAACATACTTTTTTAGGTGTTACAACTGACCAGTATTAATACTACATTCTTCCCTCCTTTAAGATGTGTAATCTTTTAAATACGCAGGTGGTCGCCTCGTCCGCACTGACCTTCGAAATGATGGTGTGCGATTCGGCGTTGATTGCTTTCTTCCTCTGAAGATGAGTTATGCAGGCTTGCTTGAGGAGATTCAGTGCCTGAATAAAACATCTCAGATTCGTCTTCAGTATTCTGTGCATTATCTATTTCACCTCGCGGTGCCAAATGACGATTGCTTACAGCTTTTTCGCGTCCGTCTTCTGATCTAACAAAACTGTACCCCGGATTTGGATCAATCACTTGAACTTCCTCCAATAAAGTGTCATATTTAGATAATGGGGATTTCGTTTTGTAATACACCTTTTTGTCCGACTCGAGCCATGTAGGTGTCGATTGTCCCCAAGATGATCTCCTTGGATGAGAAAACATTCGTTCATGTGGCGTTTCATTTGTCGCAGTGCACAATAAGGACCTGGTGCTATGAAGGGCTTGTGATAGAACTATTTCCCACATCGTTATAGGGAAATCCTTAGACTTTAAAGCCAAACGTATGGTTTGCCAGAGAGTAGCGTTGAGACGCTCTACCTGCCCATTTCCTTGAGGGTTATAGGGAGCAGAGCGACTCACCGCAATACCCTTATTATTCAAGAAATTTCTTATCTCTGCTGACATAAACGCTGAACCTTGATCTGTATGAATATAAGCAGGCATCCCGAAAATCGAAAAAAGATCAGTGAGACATCTTATGACTGTGGCTGAAGACGTATCTGGACATGGATATGCAAACGGAAATCTAGAGAATTCATCAATTATTGTAAGGATATATTTATTTTACTTGATGAAGGCAGCGGACCTTTAAAATCCAAGGACAGTCTTTCAAACGGTGTTGTTGCCTTTATAAGAGTTCCTTTATACTTATGAAACTTAGGCTTGATTTCAGCGCATACTGGACATGACATTACAATTTTTTTTATTTCTTCGATAGAGTAAGGTAAATTTTTCAATTTAACCCAATGGTACAATCGCGTGATCCCTGGATGGCATAGTGAATTGTGAAGATTCTTTATATTTGTATTACTTTCAGTTACCGACGCACAGGTTTGGCGGGACAAGGCATCAGCTACAACATTTTCTTTTCCCGGTCTATATTTTATATCAAAATTATAATTAGATAACTCTAGTCTCCATCTTTGAATCTTTTCATTTTTTATTTTACTTGCATGTCCTTGTAACATAAATGCGACAGATTTTTGATCAGTTATGAGATAAAATTGGCGACCTAACAGATAATGTCTCCATTTCTTAATACTTTCAACAATTGCGTAGGCTTCTTTTTCTATCGCTGGATATTTCTTTTCACAATTATTTAGACTTCGAGAAAAAAACGCCACAGGCCTCCCATCTTGAGTAAGTGATGCTGCGATGGAAAACTCGGATGCATCAGTTTCCACAGTGAATGCTTCTTTTGGATCTATAGCGGTTAAGGAAGACTGTAAAATAATATTTTTTAATTCTTTGAAGGCATCTTTTTGTTTGTCGTTGAGTGGAAACTTTTCTATTTGTACGAGGGGGTGTAGTTTTTCAGAAAAATTTTGAATCCATTTCGAATAATGTGAAAATAGGCCAATAGCGCGTTTAAGCGAAGAAGAATTTTCGGGGATCGGCATATCAATTAAAGGTCGTAAACGTTCTGGGTCAGGTTTAACTATTCCATTACATATATGATAACCCAGTATACTGATTTCTTTTAAGGAATATTCACTTTTATCCTTATTTACGGTTAAGTTATAATAATTTGCGATTTTCATAAATTTTTGTAATTTGTCATCATGATCATTTTGATCGATTCCACATATAGTAATATCATCTAGATATGGATACACCCCTTCTAGTTTTGATTTTCTAATTATTCTATCAATTGTTCTTTGAAAACAAGATACGCCGTTTGTGACGCCAAAAGGAATTCTACAGAATTGGTATAAATTTCCGCAAGCTTCAAACGCTGTTAAAGGTTTATTTTTATTTAAAATGGGAATCTGATGATAAGCTGACTTAAGATCGATTTTTGAAAAAAAATTATACTGTGACACTTTAGATATAATTGTTTCAATATTTGGTAGAGGATATGCGTCAAGATAAGTGTATTTATTAATAGTTTGTGAGTAATCTATACATAATCTTTTTTTATGATGATTTCCTGATGTGACGAGGACCTGAGCCCGCCATGGTGAGGTGCTTTCTTCAATAATTCCATCCAGTAATAATCTCTTTACTTCAGTTTCTATAAATTTTAAATCATCAGATGAGAATCTACGTGATTTAATAGCAATTGGTTTTATTTCAGAAGAAAGATGAGGAAATAAATTTACTGGATCGACAGCAACTTGAGTCAGAGCACATAATTTTAATGGTAATTTGGGACCATTAAATTTAATTTCTAGGCAGCTAAAGAGTTTAAGAATATCTTGACCTAATATAACATCCATGCATAAATTGTCCACTACTTTCAGTAATATATTGTCACATTTTTGATTACATATTTCTATTGTAACTAGACAAGCAGATTTAATTTCTGATTTCAAAGAAGTAGTTGCCATAAAAACATTTTGTTGCCAAGGCTGCGTAGTTATATTGAATTTACGAACTATATCGGTATTAATAAAACTAGCAGTACTTCCAGTGTCAACCAATGCCATTAGAGATATGTTATCAACCTTGACGCTTAAAGAACATTTGTGTAATCCAGTGGCAGCTAATAAAGTGCTAGAAGATTGCTCATCCACAACAGCTACAGACAGGCTTTTACATACTTTGGCAAAATGTCCTTGTTTTCCACACTTAAGGCAGGTGACATTTGAAGCCGGACAAAGACGACGAGGATGGAATGAGTTCCCACAATAGTAGCATTCGCTTGACTTCTTTTTAAATTTATATACTTCATTTTTAAGAGGCTTATTTGATGTAACTGCTATCGTATTATTAGGATTATTATAGTTATTTGACTGGACTTGTGCAGATTCAAGAGTCCTAGCTTGACTTACAGCCTCCTCAAGATTCAAATCTAAATTTTCGAGCAAGCGTTGTCGAATAGTAGGTGAACTTAAACCAGATATAAATGCTTCTCTTATAAATTCTTTCTCGTTTTGTTCAGCAGATACAGATTTGAACTCACAATCTTTTGCAAGTAATTGAAGAGCTTGAATGTATTGATCTATGGATTCTTCTGATTGTTGTATACGAGTATTCAATTTGTGTCGAGCAAATATTATGTTTTTAGGCTTTACGAAAATATCATTTAACGTTGATATGGCAGAAGTATATGTATTGCAGGATGCTACATAATTGTATATATTCGATGAAATATGATTTACTAACATCTTTAGCTTTACTCCATCTGACAAATGTTCTTCCGTTGTCAATTTAGTTTCCTCTAAAAAATTTTCGAAGGTCTTCCTCCAATGTAGCCATTGTGACGAAGCATTGGTTCCTGTAGATGGATCGACTTCAAATCTTTCGGGTTTTAAAAAGCGATACATTATGGACTCTATTTGATTGATTATTAAAAGTTGAATAAATTGTAAAGAATGAAAACAACGCCTTTCTACATATATAGGCTTTATTCAACTTTTAATTTTACATACGACTGACAATATTCTAAAGTGACAATCATATTTTATAACATACTTTTTTAGGTGTTACAAATGACCAGTATTAATACTACATTTATTTAGTTATTATTAATGTTATGTTAGAATGTAAAAACATTGTTTTCAACAATTTTAAATCAAATATATAATTTCAGATGTTGCTTTAGAAAGAGAAACAGAAGGTGACTTAGTCCTTGCAGATATGGGTGAGGGACTACCTTTTAGGGCAGGTTGTTTTGATGGGGCAGTCTCTGTGTCAGCACTGCAATGGTTATTTAATGCTGATAAGAAATCACATCAACCCGTCAAGAGATTATACACATTTTTCAGTTCCTTATATGCTTGTTTGGTAAGCTTTATATGTTATGAATATTAATGTTTCTTTATTTTTCAAAGAAATTGAATAAAATTTTGTATGTAATGTTAAAAAATGTAATTTTAATATCTATTATAAATTTATACTAACTTATACAAGTGATAATCATTTGTTTCCAGTCCAGGTCAGCTAGAGCAGTTTTTCAATTTTACCCAGAAAGTGAGAATCAGTTAAATCTAGTTACAACACAGGCAATGAAAGCAGGGTTTTATGGTGGTGTTGTAATTGATTTCCCTAATTCTGCTAAAGCTAAGAAGTTTTTCTTAGTGCTCATGACTGGAGGTGCTGCACCGTTACCACAAGCTCTAGGTATTTCAATAAAGTTAAATCTTTTAAAAATATAATGACATACAAGAATTTTATAACTAATCATTTATTATACATATTTACACAGGAACAGATGATAGTGATAATTCATTGCAAGTTAAATATGCGAGACGGGAGGCTTCAAAAGCTGCAAGAGGTAAACCTTTAAAAAACACAAGAGCTTGGCTCCTTGAAAAGAAAGAAAGGAGGAGAAAACAAGGCAAAGAAACTAAACCAGACACTAAGTACACAGGCAGAAAAAGAAGTGGTCGATTTTGATATTTAAATTACTCAGTCTATTGTGTTGTATATTCTAAATTGTTTTAAGTTACATATACAAAATAAATTATATCTTATTAAGTTCTTATCACTTCACTATGTACTTCCAAACTGTGTCCACCCCATGTCCTATAGTTTCCACTGGTATCATATTTGGTAAAGGGAATCTACATGCCACTATAACTGTACCTTCATTAACTTCTTTTAATAATTTATTTTCAAAATCTGTCATCATTTGTTCCACACCAAATATAACAATGTTATTATAAGGTACTAAATTAAATTTCCATAAATTTTGTCTATAGAATTTAGTGTTTTTATGTTGTTGGTTCAAAATGGCCTTTATTCTTGAATAATACACCAGAACTGGATTTAATTCTACTCCATGAGCAGTGAAGCCTAGCTTAGCAGCTGTGAATACTATTCTGCCATCTCCGGACCCTACATCTAGTAATTTTCCAGCACGACCCCGTAATGCTGTTTTTACTCCTAATAATTGATCTGGAGTTGCTGGGACATACGGTAGACAAATTTTTCGAAAGCCAGGAGACACGAATGGAATACATACAATGCTTACGCCGAGAGCGAGACCACCAGTTGCATATATTAAAATTTTTCCAAGTGATGATTTTTTATTAACAGTTTTATTTTCCGAAATCTCAAGAATATCAAAATTCATTTTATGTAACTTTTTTTTTTTTTTTTTTTTTTTTCTTTTGTGGCCTTATTTTGCGCCTGTCATCGCAAAATAATCTGCCAGTGTCACGTATAGTAGGGAAGACACGAGTGCGATGAAGCAGAAAATTTTGTAGGATTATGTAAACTGATGATATGAAAACAACGGATGATAAAGTGGTTTGGTACAAACCTGAAACAAATTAAAAGCTAATGTAATATATAAATGTACACAGATAATAAAATAACTAATGAGAGCAAGTAAGTGATGTGAAAATATCAACTATAACTTAATGTCATTATTTACAATAAACTTAGCAAACTTTCTAATAAAAGGACTAAAAACTAGAGATAACAAACATTTGACATTAACAGGACGCTGTATATTAGAGGGAAGAATATCATACAAGGAGTATTTAAGTTTAGGGCAATTAAACAGAATGTGATCAGTAGAGCCTTCATCTAAACCACATTCACAAATAGAGCTGTCTTTAATCCTTAATTTAGCTAAATGTAAAGGCGAACACGCGTGTCCAATGCGGAGTCTACAAATAGTAGACGTTACTGATCTATTTGCGCGACGATATCGAGAAAACCAAGGAAAGGTTGGAACTTCCGGCTGGATAGAAGCATAATATTTACCTTTAACTACAAGTGATTTTTTCCAAAAAATATTCCATGAAAATTTTAAATCTAATTTCGAAAGTGATAATAAATCATGCGAATATATAAAATTATAGTTAACGAAGCCAGTGGATACTGCAGATTTGGCATAGGAATCAACAATATCATTATCTGTAATACCAGAGTGGCTTGGGATCCACACTAGAGATACACGCATACCTTGCTCATGACATCGGAACAGAGCCTCCCTAATTTTGAGAGAGAGGTGACAAGGCCTACTACGAAAAGGATTTTGTAATAAAGATTGAAGAGCGCTTAAACAGTCTGTGAAAATAACTATTTTATTTAATTTGTGAGATTCAGCATATAGGATACCTTCAAGCAAAGCTATACATTCACCTGAGAAAATAGAAGTTTCACGGGGGCATTTAAAACTTAAAATAATTTTATACCTAGGGATCCAACAAGCTGCCCCGACCCCAGAATTATGTGATGACTTCGAGGCGTCTGTAAATATAGCTGTATAGTCAGACCAATTCTCAGAGAAAAGATCTTGAAATTTAGCATTGGCTCCAGGATCGCCTTTGCTTATACCTAGGCCTGTTAATACCGATGGCTTGTATGTGAGCGCACTAAAAAAAATTGAATAGAAAGAAGAAATACGGGATTTAAAAATGGGGGTCGAAAAAGACGAGAATTTACGAAAGCTTTTTAAAATGCAGGGACAATGCTGAGGGGATTTAATGGCACGAGACATGCGTTGTAGACAAACTAATAAAGGATGAGAAGAAGATTGTAAAACTTTAGAAATAAAACGATCAGAAAGATATTGGCGTCTAAGATACAGTGGAGGATCAACAGTTTCCAGTTGCATGGCATTTGTTGGAGACGACTTCATAGCACCTAAGATAATTCTTAGAGCCTTAAAATGAATTTTATCTAATTTAATTAACGCTGATTTATAGCAAGGGTCCAACAAAAATATAGCATAATCAAAATGACTACGAATAATAGCATTATATAATAACTTTAACGTAAATTGATGAGAACCCCACCAAACGCCTGATACCGCACGTAAAATTTGAAGATTCTTTTCACACTTATTGATTACGTATTCTATATGAGAAGAACCGGATAATTTGGTATCTAAAAATACCCCCAGAAACTTGACGCAGTTTAGCACTGGAATTTTTTTATTGTTATAAATAATATTAACAGGCGGAATATGCCTCTTTCTAGTAAAAACAACTACGCTACTTTTATTAACAGATAACGATAAACCGTGATCTAAAAGCCACTCACCAAGGTAACTTAAGGCGGTGTTGAGCCTAGTGACAATTTCCTCTACATTTTTTAGTTCAAAAAATAAAACAATGTCATCCGCATATTGCAAAATATTGCAAAAACTGTCGACCGATTTCTCTAAATCATGAGTATAAAAACTGTACAAAAGAGGGCTCAGGACAGAACCCTGAGGGAGGCCATTCCAAAGTGATCTAGGAGGGAGCAGGTTCCCTTGATGCCTTATTCGAATGGATCTACCAATAAAAAGATTAAAAACGAATTGAGATAATTTAGGAGGGAGGCCGAGTCTAAGCATTTTAAGTTTAAGTTTTGAAAGTATGACACTATCATATGCCGAGCTAATGTCCAAAAAGACACCTATCAGATACTCACCATTAGCAAAACTTAAGCGAATTTCAGACGTGAGAACACTAAGGCTGTCAATAGTGCCAAGACCTTTACGAAATCCAAATTGAGATTTCGGAATAATTTCCCTGCTTTCAAGTATCCAGTCCAGTCTATTTTTTATCAAATGTTCCATGACTTTGCACACCGTCGATGACAGGGCAATGGGACGGTAGGAAGTGGAATCCTTGGGGTCCTTTCCCGGTTTTAAGATTGGGATAATGATTTGTATTTTCCAAGATGCGGGGATGCATCCAGTGTCTAAGAAAGAATTAACAATAGACAAGTACACTAATTTAGCGGAATTACTAATATTTATAAGAAAAGAATAAGGAATACCATCTACGCCGGGCGAAGAATCCGATAATCCACTCAAGACACAATGAAGTTCATTAATAGAAAAAGGAATATCCATCACATCAACGTGTAAAGGAAGGGGAGAATAAAAACAATCAAAGTTAGGGACAAAAGGAGGAGCGAGACTACAAGAAAAATTTTTTAGCCAAAAAGATTCATTGGAGGAGATATTACAGAGAAAGTCATCAACCGAAGAACGAAATTTCTTAATAGATTTCCAAACTATAGATATTGGTGTACGAGGGTGCAAGCGCTGGCAAAAACGTAACCAGCCTAATTTTTTTTTTTCTTAAAAAGTTTTTTAGTTTCAGCTGCAATTTTCTTATAAGCTATAAAATTTGCCGTAGTCATGCAATGGGCATAGATGTATTCAGCAGATTTACGTCTTTTAATTGCTCTAGAACATTCTTCATCCCACCAGGGGGGAGAAGAAAATAATTTGGTGCGATTTCGCTTACTTGGAATATTAGCATGAGCCACAGCATATAAAACGCTAATAAAATTCTCATAGCAAGCCAAGGAGTTGTCGGTATTAACAATGGAAAAATTGTGAAGATGAGAGTCTACAAACAAAGAAAACTCCGACCAATTAGCTTTATTCAACCGGTATGGCAACAAAGGGGTAGGGACAGGAGATGGAGACGACTTTTCTCGAAAAGAAATAATAATGGGAAAATGGTCACTGCCGAAGGAAGATGAAAGAACTTCCCAATTCAGGGATGCAGCCAGACATGGGGAACATAGGGATAAATCAACCGCACTTTTTGGGTTCTGGTAAGGGTAAACCCTACGAGTAGGAGAGCCATCATTAATAAAACAAATGTTGGAGTCATCAAATATTTCCAGCAGCTGGTTGGCAAAACTGTCACAATAATGACAACCCCACGCCGTGTGGTGGGAGTTAAAGTCACCAAGGACAATGAGTGGCCGAGATAAACTATTCAATATAAATTGAATATCTGGCGCTAAGGAAGAATGAGGATGGGGGATGTAAAATGACGCAAAAGTAATATTGAAAATTTTTACAGCAGCAACATTAATATTTGTATTATGAGGGGGAAGGGATACGCGAGAAAACGAAAATGAGCGGTCAATTAAGAGAGCAGTGCCTGCATAACCATCATTCCTGTCATCCCTAAGACAAGAGTAGCCTGGGACACGAAAACGAGTACCAGGTTTTAACCAAGTCTCAGAGATGGCAAGGACAAATGGCCTATGCACTTGGATCAAGTGAAGAATTTCTGGTTTTCTGAGGTGGAGACTCTTACAATTCCATTGTATTATTTTTTTTATGTTCATTTAATGAGTTAATGGATGAGGTTGATGGAATAATGACAGTGTTTTGAGCTGCGTCGTTCGGTGTAATGTGATTAATTGGAGAAAAGTGGTTAGATAAAATAAGTAAAATAGTGTGTAATAGTTGTTCAGTAGAAGGTGGGTCAGAAGTGGATGTGTTAAGAGCAACGCCATTACCAAGACTGGATGAACATGATGAGATGATCTTTTGGTGTGCAATTTTATCATAGCCAGGTGATTTTGGAGATCGTGATCGGGGGGATTTTGTTATTGTTTTTTTATATGTGGTAGTGGCATTTGGCTGACTAATGGAATATGATTTTTTTGGATGAACAGTGGACGGAGAAGAAGCATGAGATGACTGATCTTTGGTGATTTCAGAATATGGTCTCCGAGCAGCCGGGAACCGAGCGGATGCCTCAGAAAGCGAGATATTTTCATGCGACATTGCACTCTTAATAGACCGCTGCCGAGAGTGCTCCGGACAGATATTGTCAGTTGCAAAATGGCAGCCTGAGCAGAAAATGCACGACACTTCGTTAATAGGGCATTCAGCCCCAAGGTGATGCTGGCCGCATTTAAAGCAACGGGGCTTAGACCGGCAGATTTTTTTGGTATGGCCAAATCTGCAGCAATTATTGCACTGGATTGTGGGAAGTAAATATGTTTGAACTGGTAAGGCATTATAGAAAGTAAACACTTTTTTAGGCAGCACTTGGCCCCTAAAGGTAAGTACTACCGATTGAGTTGGGATCCAATTAGGAGTCCCTTCCACAACCTGCTTTCTGTTTAGTCTACGCGCTTTTAGTACGGAACCACATCCTGTCGGAAGTTCCAAGCTGTCTACAAATAACTCCATGGACCAGTCTGTAGGAACATCCCTGACCAGACCCATTCGAGTGATGCTGAATGTAGGAATAAAAGCTTTATATTTGTAAGTGGTAAGCAAGGGGTTAATCATAAAGTTATTTGCCGACAAAGCGGACTTAAATTCGATACTAATTTTATTTCTCCCTATACTTTTTACTCCATCTTTAATGATATTTTGAATTTGATTTTTGTATAGAAACTCACCAAATTTAAGGGGTCTAATAGTGAGGCCAGCTAAAGGCTCTGGCTCTATTCTCGAGACATGCACTATAAAGGGACCAGAATCAGATTCACAATAGAAATTTAATAAATCGTCATTAGAAGGGATTGTGTATACCGTTTGTATTGAAGAATTAGCAGCAGTTGGGTCAACAATTGTTTTTTTAAGAGAAATATCATTATTATCAGTATTATGTCGCTTTCTAGAAATTACGTTGTTAGAAGGGATATCTGAGTCGGGAGTATAAAATACCTCGCCTGGGTCAGGCGGAACCGATTCTAATTTGTTTTCCATTCCTGTCAAATTTGACACATATGGAAAAAATTAAACATAATTAAATACTTACCAAAACTACTATTAAATATACACTAATGACTACTATTAGAACAATGAAGCTAAAATTACATAAAATACAATGGACAAATTATGGAAAAAACAAATTTAAACACCCAGCTTCCAAATCGTGTGTTGACTACTTCAAACGCGATATCAAAATTCATTTTATGTAACTATAGGTTAATTCTATAATATATATGACAATGACAACTTGACTTGACAAGGAAAGAGAGTGTTGCCAATTTGCCAAGATAGCATTCCAATCTATTATTCTATGACTTGATGAATGCCAGAGTAGGTTCCTAAATTAAGCTGGGTTGAATATTTGAGAAATGTCTTTAGAAAAAATTGTAGTCATTATTACAAAAAAGAACCAAAAAAAATATATGAAATCTGCTTTTGCCGTCTTACAGTGAGTTTTTTTATGTTAGTTATTGTATTGGATTTAAATATTATTAAACGAATGTCTTACGTAGAATTAATTATTTTACTTCATTTGGGTCCATTTAGATATTTCGTTTCATATATGTTGTAGACAAATTAAAACTTAGTTCACGTCTTAGTTAAGGCATCAATTTATAACTTCACTGACACTATAAGAAACAATTACAATAACTAACAGTTATTGAGTGGACTCGAATCTCAAGTTGTAGGTTTTGAAACCTACTCTTATGGACCGAATATAAAATTACGTTGAGTACTAGAATAGAAAATTCTTTATAGTCTTAAGCTTTTGACAATAATGAATTTCTAGTGTCAATTTCTCAAAAGTCAATCGATATTTCGGCTGTCGCCTGTCGGCATTCGGCTGTCAGTGGCAATATTTAGCGGCCTGCGTTGACGCATAAAGCTTTCGGAAAATCCACTTTTAAATAAGAAAATGACTGCATTTGAGGAGTTTGGTGTCCTTCCCGAATTGGGAAAGGCGATAGATGAAATGGATTGGACACTTCCAACTGATGTACAGGCTGAAGCGATTCCCCTTATCTTAGGTGGTGGTGATGTGCTTATGGCAGCTGAAACTGGTAGTGGAAAAACTGGTGCCTTTTGTCTGCCGATTTTACAAATAGTATGGGAAACATTAAAAGATATTCAAGAAGGAAAAACCAGCAAAGTGGTTCAGCCAGTATCAACAGATTGGACCATGTCGTTTTTCGATCGAACAGATGCCTTAGCTGTTACTCCAGATGGCTTACGATGCCAATCTAGAGATCAGAATGGCTGGCATGGATGTAGAGCTACTAAGGGTGTACACACTAAAGGTGCTTATTATTTCGAAACTACAGTTACTGATGAAGGTTTATGTCGAGTTGGCTGGTCTTCACAAGCTGTAAGTGATTTTATTTCAGTCTTAGAGTATTTTAGAAATATTTTCCTTTCGACTATTTATAAAATTTTATAGTTTGCAAAAAACATATATGACCATAAAGCTAGATCTTTATATTACTATATATTTATTAAAATATTGACTGTACATAAATATGTAAGTAAATATTTATATTCACAGGCTAGATTAGATTTGGGGACAGATAGATTAGGTTATGGATTTGGAGGCACAGGCAAAAAATCAAATTCAAAACAATTTGATGATTATGGCACTGCTTATGGTAGAAATGATGTCATTGGTAAGCAAGCTTATTGTGCAATTACTTATTTTTCTAATCTTTTATTGGAAATCTTTTACTCTCATTATTATTTTTTTTTGTGTTTACAGGCTGCATGTTAAATTTAAATAATGGAGAAATTCGTTATACAAAAAATGGAGAGGACCTAGGTGTAGCTTTTAAGTTGGACCAATCTCGTCGGGCAGATTGTTATTTTCCTGCTGTAGTTCTGAAGAATGCAGAAATGAGCTTCAATTTTGGATCAACACCATTTAAGGTACATTTATATAATTATTTAAATTATTGAAATATGTTTTTTTTAACAATGTCACATGTTTATAAGCATCTTATTAAAATTATGGCATTTCTAGCATCCTCCACCAGCGCCATATATAGCAATTTGCCAAGCTTCAAAAGAGTCTGTTAAGCAAAATGTTGTTGCCACAGTGGCCGCAACAGGAGCTCTTAAGGTGGTGAACAATGCTCCTCAGGCCATAATTATTGAGGTATGTTGACATAAAAAAATGTAATCCAACATTATATGTCTTATTGTAATCTACATACATGCATGTTATGCATGTTATGCTCTACTTTTGAAATATATAGTATTACCACAGAATGAGAAAACATTAACAATTTTGTTTAGTTTCTAGGTATTTTTCTAAAAAGTATCTTAAATATTTGACTACAAGAAATATACGAAATTTTTTTAGGTGGTATGCATATTTTCAAATTACAATAACAATTAAATGGTTAAAACCAGCAACTTGCTTAAAATTACATAACATTGGTCAATCAGTGTGTTTACTTATTTTATAACAAAATATACAAACAGCTCTGTCTGGAATGGGTGAAAAATGGGAGTATAGGGTGTATAGTACTAGGTGCTCTTTTTACCCACAATAAACCGTAACGAAAAATAAAACATGTTAACATACTCTATATAACAAGTGCATTAAGTTAATTTCAATGTAATTATTTAATTTTAGCCATCAAGAGAATTAGCTGAACAAACATGTGCCCAAATTACTTTGTTCAAAAAGCACTTAAATAATCCAAAAGTGAGTGAACTATTGGTGGTGGGAGGTATAAATGTTAAGGATCAGATCAATCAGCTCAACTCTGGTGTAGATATTGTGGTAGGCACACCCGGTAGGCTTGAGGACTTAATTCAAGGAGGTATGTTATGATTGTAATTTTATGATACAATGCTTAACTGTTGGTTTTTTTAATACTTCAAATGAAATTAACTTTATAGTTAAGCATTGTGTATGATTATTAAAGTGTCAATTTTTATAAAGATATTGTAATTGACTATTGACTTTAATAAAACATATTTGTAGACTTTTTAATATTTTCTCACATCTTTCAGTATAAGGGGTGGTAGATTTAATATCCTCTTCACGTTTTGTCGGTTTACAAAAAGCCTTACCTAACATTTTATCCGACGTTTCGAATACTTACCCGATGTTTCAAACACTACAGTAGTCCGTGGTCACAGTTTCATCTTTCACAAAAAATATACGCGATTAACCCAGTTAAAATAGCTTAATTTCATAATGTGTAAAAATTGCGAAAACTTAAAAGACTTAATTTATCAGGTTACCTAGCATTGACTCACTGTCGCTTCTTCGTCCTGGACGAGGCTGATGGCCTCCTTAAGGCTGGATGTGGAGAATTAATTGAGAGGTTACATAGACAAATACCAAAAATAACATCTGACGGTCGACGACTACAGATGGTTGTTTGTTCTGCCACCTTACATGCTTTTGAAGTTAAGAAAATGGCAGTAAGTATTGTGTATTAACATTATTTATTAATATATGAAGAATATTTGAAAAAATGCCTATTTTTATGTTCTATGCGTTTTTGGCATATTACATACTAGCGGCGCGCTCGCGGTTGCGCCGTGTGGACTACACAACTGTATGTCGTTCATTATATTGCAATTTTAGGTGGTTGATTTTTGAAAAATAATGTAGTCTATGTTTAACCTTGGATTATCAACTATATTTGTGCCTAAATTCATTTCAATCGATCTACCGATTTAGATATTTCATATAAACTTTTTTCCCTTTTGGAATTAATATTTCAACCCTTTAGAGGTTGATTTTTGTAAAAAATAAGTAGCCTTACATTTAACCCTGGACTTTTAACTACTTACATTCTGAATTTCAATCAAATCGGACCGGTAGATTAGCCGTGAAAGCGTGAAAGACAATTAGATGGACTTACGCATTTATAATATAAGTTCACGCATTTATAATATAAGTTTGTTGGGCGGTTTTTGTGAAATTTCCACATATACCAATGATTAACGTTTTATAGTTGAAATTACGGTGGAAAATAAAAGACAAGCGTCATAACTATGCATGGAACCGAAATTACGGACAGAAACTAGTTTAGCACTAAATAATATCTTCTATTACAAATGTGAGAAACAAAGTTCCATGTTTAACTTAAGGGCACAACAGTCCATATAGAGAATCCCGACCTCAGAGAATGCTAATATGATACAATTTCGTAATATATTATACTGTCCAACTAAGTTCGGTCAATTTCGTCCCAACTTATCATAACGCACCGTTTATTACTTACAAACAGTTTACTTAAATAAATTTTAGTAAACAAAAAATACCTGCTTATTAGAATAATCTATCTACAAAATATAAATAGCAAATTTAATAATAATTTAATTTGTCAGGAAAAACTAATGCACTTTCCAACATGGGTGGATCTCAAAGGAGAAGACGCAGTGCCGGAAACCGTACACCATGTCGTAGTCAATGTTGACCCACAAAAGGACCGTACTTGGGAAACTTTGCGCAAGTAAATATTTTTTTGTATATTTTTCACGTTTTTTTTAGCTTCACGCTGTATCGCTGTATGTGTATATGTAGGCAGAGGGAACCTAGTGTTAAAACACTCCGTTCCAACTTCACGTTATTATATGCTTAATGGGATAACTTTAATACATTTTTTCTATAAAGTTTTGTTTGTACGTGTATGTTAATTAGTAAAAGTTTGAAGCCTCGCCTAGCCTAATTCATATTTTCCATCTCTCTTTATAGATATACCTATGGTCTCTATAAAGAGAGAGTAAGACAGTCTACACAGTTCTACTTAAGTATAAGTACAAGTATAGATAAATCTAGGTTTTACTGGACAATTTTATAATTTTTCACAGTACGGACTTTTGCACAGTCACTGTGTAACATAATATAGAGAAGAAACTCTTGAGAATTCTATCGCATTGTAGAGCCAGGAGCAGTGTCTGGGACTCGCAACCCAAATGTAATACTACATTTGTGTCGCAAGTTCCCTTTAAAATGTATTCGCTCGCCTCCACTTTCTATGTTCCTCTCTTTCTCCTTTATAATACATATATATATTTGTAATAATAATATCTATTTATTATTCATATATTTATAGGCAAATAGCAACAGATGGTGTCCATGCCAAAGATAATATTCGCAGTGGCAATACAACTCCAGAGACCTTATCCGAAGCTGTGAAGCTACTTAAGGGAGAATACTGTGTGAGAGCCATACGGGAACATAAAATGGATAGGTAAGTTTACAAGTCTTACATATAATGAGATAATTTTAGTGGATGATGCTGTTGTAGACCAGTGGGACAGCCTCTGACTGTAAACAAGCTTGGTTATGGGTTCGATGCCTGCTCAGGAAAATGATTAGGTATATATGTTTTTTTATTTTTCCGTTCTAGTACCTAAGACAATTTAGCTAATTACCGCGGCGTTAAAGGTGCGGCATTAGAAATGTCTCGAATTCAGGTGGAAAGTGGGTGATATTTGATGACACGAGATTATCCAACAATTCTTAAGCCTATAAGTGATCATATAATTTATATTACAGAGCAATAATCTTCTGCCGTACTAAGTTAGACTGTGATAACATGGAGCGTTATTTAAAATCGTTCGGCAATGATTTTTCGTGCGTGTGCCTCCACGGCGACCGCAAGCCGGCCGAGAGGAAGGCAAACCTCGACAAGTTCAAACAAGCCCAGGTGAAATTCCTTATTTGTACGGACGTGGCGGCGAGGGGCATCGATATATCCGGATTGCCTTTCAGTAAGTGTGTTTTTTTTGTTTATATAAGTTTTTTTAATGTACATTTTGAATTTATACAAAGATAAGAATAATAATAAAAAATATGTAATAACCAAAAGATTTTGAACTATAATATACTTTTTTAATATTAAATAGCATTATGTAGCATAGCCTGTTGAATAGATATTAAAGCGGAGAAATGAAAATAAAGAAGAATTAGAAAATACGATGTTTTTTTAGTTACAAACAAATAATTTATATAATATAATTAATTTATAATAAGCTACGACGCTAAGTTTCGCCTGGACGGTTTCCAGGAGGCGCGGGCTCGAATCCCGCTGCGTTTAAATTGTTATTACGATACGTTTTTTTAATATATTTATATTTTCTAAATGTGTGAATAGCACTTTAAAATGTTAAAAAAAAATATATATTCTTTTAGTGATTAACGTGACACTTCCTGACGAGAAGTCGAACTACGTGCACCGCATTGGACGTGTCGGTCGCGCTGAACGCATGGGACTCGCCATTAGTCTTGTTGCCACTGTGCCTGAGAAGGTAATAAATATTAACCAAATTCTACACCGATTTAGATAGTTCTCTACGGTGTTATTGCACGAAATCGAGTGTTTTACTCATTAGTTGTTTATATCTAAACATAAATAATAAAATTATAATAGCATAAGATACTAGCTTTTTATGGTATTGTAATTGAATTGAAAACAAAAACTCTGATCCAAAAAGTAGTTGTAATAAGTTGACATCGATGTCTGTGTGTCAGTACGCGCGTGGCATCGAAACTTTTTCATTCGAAATCTAGTTTCTTAGTTATGTTAGGTAAAAATTCGTCCTCTGCTTTGAAGAGTATCAGCTCTTTTCGAAAATTATGTAAAGCATTATTATAATAAATTTGATTTTTTTTAAAGAATTGTTTCTAAAACTATTTATAAGTAGTTTGGGCATATTGAGAGGTATATGTAAGAGGCTTTTAATGAATATTTCATTACAATATTTTATTTCTCTACAAAGGTGTGGTATCACGGTGAATGGTGTTCATCGCGCGGTCGCAACTGCTGGAACACCAGCCTTATAGACGCCCGGCCAAAGGGGTGCTGCATGTGGTACAACGAGCCACAGGTAATAAATATTTTACTATTTTTATTTCTTTTTAGTAGGTAGAGGGAATTTGGTGTCGAGACATTCTGTTTTCAACCTTCCTCCTGACTCGTAAGATGTGTGGGTGGAGTGAATGGCGGAACTCAACGTCGCGCTTCGTCTTGTCACCAGAGCGAAGAAATGAAAATAATTGAAATATAATCATCGAGTGGTAATCGAAGCTGCAACTATCGAGAAATCAATCAGACGCTATCGTTTCTTTTTTTTTTTTTTCATTTGTGTTTTTTTAAATAAATTATTTAACATTGTCATTTTTTGTTGTGTTAAAAATATATTTAAGAAGAAAAAACTTTCTTACAAAGATGCTAAGATAAAAATAAGTTGTATTATTTACAAGAGGTGCAAGTTCGAATACACGCTTAAAGCTTTTATTTTTAATTAAATAGTATTATTTTACTTTTAAACTGTTTAATTTTGGTATGTATTATATTTTTAGTACCTCGCGGATATTGAAGATCATCTGAACATAACCATTCAACAAGTAGAGAGTGACATGAAAGTGCCGAGCAATGAATTTGACGGCAAAGTCGTATACGGTCAGAAGAGGAAACAGATAGGATCGGGATACCAGGTATGTGTAAAAGTTCTAACCTTTTTTTACTTTTAACGTATATAATATTCTTATTTTTACTTATTATAGAACCAAAATCACAAAAAACGAATTATAGCAAGTAATTAAGTGTATTTTACAATGAATCTAGTTGATATGAATGATGAATATTTTTATTCTTTTCAAATATATTATTTCGTTCCTGTATTAATTTAAAATCAAATCAATGAGGATAAATAATTGTTTTCTTTATGCCAAGTTTAAATCTAAAGATATTTTACTTGGTGGTTGCGGAACCCTACGCCCCTCATTCCCAAACTGATTGGTTTATACCTACCAAAGGGCTAAAGATAATACTATATTTTTTTAACAGGACCACGTGAGCCAGATGGCGCCAGTTGTACGTTCATTGCAGGAGCTGGAGTCCCAAGCGCAAATGTACTATTTGAAAGCGCATCACAACATTGCCGTCGCTTAAACTATATAATTAAACTTTCCTTTTGATGTCAATATTAGACTGAATTAAAATTACTATAATAATAAATCTCATTTTTTAAGAAAATAATAGTTTTCATAAAGATTAACTTAAATGTTTTGTTTAAACTTAATAAATAATATTCTTTTCAGAATTTCTATTTTTTATTTAAATACATATTAAAAGGAAAATTAAACAATGTTTAAAGACATTTAAAATTGTTTATTCGCTAATGTATATCGTAAGGGCAGTGCGTCGTATAGCACATTCATAATAAAGTAATGAATCAGAAGAAACTTGTGGCTTAAAATTATAGTTTTACTTTATTTTATTTTTTAACAAACAGTTGCAAAACCTAATTTCTAATATTTGAAATATTTGAGAATTTAATTGATCTAACATTACAGCATAATTTACTTATAACTATTAAAAACTTATTTATTTATTTATTTAAACTAAATGATTTTAGTATTATAGGTATTTAATCATCCATAATAATGTTATTTTTAATCTCTCAAATCATCTCAAGTGAATTTTATTATAAATCTTTTAAAATTTCGTCACCTAAAGCTTTGGTCACCCTGTTAGAAAAAAATATATATTTTGGATCAACTGTCAATTTTAACGGCGCCTCAACGAAGAAGGCAGACATAACCTCTATAACTTATATTGATTTAAGATTGTCTCAAGTAATACTCAACAGAAACTATAAGTAATTATATTTAATACGCCACTTAAATTTATATTAAACAAAATGCAAAACAACGATTTTCAAAATATATTATTCTATAATTACACTAACTTAACATTTGAAATGACAATACACGAGAGTTTTACAAAGTTAATTATATTCTAAATGTTACAATTTACCCATATTAGTCTAGATTAGCCTTAAATGGGCAGTAATATAAAAGGTTAGGCGCTCACACAAGGCGTTAAATTGGGTATAGGAACTACAAAAAGCAATACTATTCATAGCTATAATGTTGCTGGATTGCATTAAAACAATGGAGAGAGAATAATTTGAGTAGAAAAAGGTGTCAATATTTAGTTGAAATAAATTTAAACAGTGAGTCTTAGAAGTGCTGATTAAATGCTTCAATTTCAGTCTTAAAATGCCTAATTTTGGAGAGACTATTAACTATTTTAATATAACTACTAACTACTAAACACAACTTGATAATTTAGTTTTCATACGAATTAAAAACAAAGAAGCTGTATTACATGTCACATTTAGAATCCAGCATCATTATTTTTAAAAATACATAATAAGTCTTCAAAGTGCACATTCGGTTAAAAATCCTAATCATTTAAGGTCTATCAGTCGTTAAGTTTTTGGCTTTATATACTTTTTCATACGAAAGTGTGGACATACTAACATGACGTTGAACAAATAGTTTATAGCAAGCGCGTTCTAAGTTGAATGGACAGAAGCTAGCTACAATAGACGTTGCAGAACCAGTTTTTAATGAGTGATTAGAGGTAAGACGGGCGACAGTCAAAACGCTAGTGATTTCGTGCTTTTCAGTCACTCACTAATTGCCATTGTTTGCTTGACTGTACCTGCGCGAAATTTCCGGAAAGCATAGATCGGTCCGATCAACATAAAATACGCATGCTATAGTTATTTGTTTGGGCGTACATGAACAGTGGCAGGTTTTAACGACTGGCAAACCACAACATCTCGTATATATATAACACTTATAAACTAAAATTAATATTAATTTGGTGATCGCTCACACCGGCTAGGCTGCGGTAGAATTATCCTAATTTTACAAAAAAAATGATTACAATTCATATTGTTCTATAAAATATTATGCGTTTCTGAACTTCATCCATGTTTACATTTTAATTCTCACTATGTATCTATTTATAAGATATCACTGAAGTTTTTGTCATTATTAACAAAAATACGTCAACAAGCAGTGTATTATGTAGATTAGTATTTTAAAATAATAATCTTATTTCATACAAAATATTAAAAACAGGGTATACAATGATAGTTCTTAGTATACAATAAAGAAGCAACATTTGACAGATAATAAAGTAACTTAAATATATATTTTAAATGATTAATTAAAAATACATAAATATATTAATTTGAAACACTTATACAAAATATGTCGGAAACGCACAATTCTTAACAATACATAAGAGTTGCAGCCTCTATCACATACGCTTATTTAAAAAAAATACTAAAATAATTATTTCATTGAGGGATTCGTATGCAATAGTAGTGAGGGGAAATGCAAGGAGATCTATACTGACTTTTTAATCAGCATCTACTTGTCAAAGAGTCTTCGTTAAGACGTAAATGATATAGCACGCGCATTCTTAGTTGAAAGGTCGGAACTTAGTTACAACAGGCGTCACAGAACGGATTTTTATAGGGTGATTGGTGGTGATAGATAATGGGCGAGAGACAAATACTAATAACGTCATTACGCATGTCGTCTTGTCTCAGTCAATTGTTAACTCTCAATGGCTAGTTGTGCAGTCAACCGGTCAAGATGAAATACGCGTACCATACATCCCTAAATAATTTCTTTAATTCCTTACTTATATTAATTTTGAATATTTATATGACGATATAAGTTACAGTTTTTGATTTAGGAGAAGACAATAAATAATGAACGAAATTGATTTTTTCGCGACAATTGAACAAGCCTACTTCAGGAACCATTCCAATGCTTACTTATTATTAAATATTAATGTTAATTAATTTTCCCAATTCATACATTAGCCGAATATGATATACAGCAATAGTCAATTATTTCGTCCCAACGGTTCTCATTTCGGTGGGCGTTTGTTCAACCAAAATAATTAATATATATATTTTTCTTACTATGACACAAAATTAATCTACTGTAAACTTAAAATACATTTTGTTTATGTTCCTTACAGTGAGCAAACACTTAAAAACGCGTTCACAAAATCAAATTACTTAATTTTAAATTAATATTATAAATATACACAACTATTCGAGTTTGTGTTTTGACCGAGACCTGAGTCAACATTGTTATACAAAAAGACATGTTTAAAATACATATAAAAATTGAACGCAGCGGGATTCAAACCTGTGCCACTTATAACCGATGGACGGATGGCCTCTTCGACGGTTCCCAAAAGGCCTGGATTCGAATCCCACTGCGTTCAAAATTTTATGTTTTTAAAAATGTCTATTTCAATTTCCTATGTATGTGTGTATATATAACACTTTGAAAATATTATACAAATCAAAAATCATAGCACTTAAAAAATACAATTACAATTTTAATCTTTTTTTATAAGTATTTATTTTATATCGAGTCTTTACTGCATCTAAAAAAATATCATGCGAGAACGAAAACATGTAACACACTCCTTATATACGCTATAAAAATATGTCGGGTTTTTGAAAATATATCAATTCACAAAAATAACACTTAAATGAGAATCTCAAAAAATTTGTATCAAAATCTTTATTCGTCTTCTACATATTATAATATATAATATATATTTATTAAACACGCTGCTTCAGATTTATTTGTACCTTTCTAAAAGATTGTAACTTTTCTATGAGGAACTGTATGATGAGCACAGTACAGTAGTATATATTAGGAAAACAATAATCGATTAATTTATCGATATTTATTTTCTAATCTAATTCGAGAATACAACAATTGTTCCGATTAATCGATACAAATATAGGTAGTTAAGAAAGGAAATACTGATGCCTCTGTTGCTAACGTCAAGTAGTAATCGGTTTTTCCAACAATCGGTCAATTATTACCGGTTTTTTGGCAATTTAAGACAAATTGTCATCACCGAACCGTCATCAGTACTTAACTGTAAACCCTCAGAAGAAAAAAAATATTTTTAAAAAAAAAACTTAAGTTACTTATATCGACTAATACAATTCATTATATATTAAATGTATTTAAATTATTAATTAGGTTTTAAACGATGATAAAGGTGTTTCAAATGTGTTTCTCCTGAGGGTTGAATACTTGGCGGCGTAAGGCAGTATCCGTCCACGTCGATATCAAAACTAGTGTTAGGCCACTTGTCTCACTATCAACAAATATCATGTCCTCAAACAAAACTTACATCAAATAATTATATAGATAAAGGAAGAAAGAACATGAGGGAGGGCCAACGGAGAGGGCGGGAGACAGAGCGGGAAAGAAAAAAGAGGGAGAAATGAGAGAGGAAGAGGAAGGGGAAGACGGAAGAAGGGGGAGCGGAGAGAGAGAGAGAGAGAGAGAGAGAGAGATAGAGAGAGAGAGAGAGAGAGAGAGAGAGAGAGAGAGAGAGAGAGAGAGAGCGATGAGAGAGAGAGAGAGAGAGAGAGAGAGAGAGAGAGAGAGAGAGAGAGAGAGAGAGAGAGAGAGAGAGAGAGAGAGAGAGAGAGAGAGAGAGAGAGAGAGGAGAGAGAGATGAGAGAGAGAGAGATAGAGAGAGAGAGATGAGAGAGAGAGAGAGAAGAGAGAGAGAGAGAGAGAGAGAGAGAGAGAGAGAGAGAGAGAGAGAGAGAGAGAGAGAGAGAGAGAGAGAGAGACAGAGAGAGAGAGAGAGAAGAGAGAGAGAGAGAGAGAGAGAGAGACAGAGAGAGAGAGAGATAGAGAGAGATAGAGAGAGAGAGAGAGAGAGAGAGAGAGAGAGAGAGTAGATATATATATATATATAGATATATATATAGATATATATATATATATATATATATATATATATATATATATATATATATATATATATATATATACAGCGTGAATATATATATAATATATATATATATATATATATATATATATATATATATATATATATATATTTTAGCTTCACGCTGTATCCCGCACACAGCAGGGTAAGCAGAGGGAACCTAGTGATAAGACACTCCGTTCCCCACTTTCTGCCGAATTTGGAGGCATTGCGTGTTAAGTGGCGGAACTTAACGCCGAGCTTTGCCTCTGATACCAGAAGGAAGGAAATGGAAATATTAAATATTTCCACTCTTCGAATGGGAATCGAACTCACAACCAGTCGTTGTCGTGCCACTGCGCCACGACTGGCCCCAATAGTATATTTATATAAGATCATTATTGTTCATATTCATCCTAACAATTTTATGTTGCAATGAGATGTAATGAAGTGGAAATAAAAATATTAGTCATAATGACTCAATATATACACCAACGCACATTGTAGTATTATTTAAGACATTATAATTAGTTGTAAGCCGCATAACAAGATAGTCGGAAAGAACTGTCTTAACACATCGTTCTCCACTTTTCTCGTAAATTGGGAACACTGCATGATGAGTGGCGGAGTTCAATGCTGCGCTTTGTGGTATTCATCAAAGTGGAGGAATAGAAAAAGTTAAATTTATAATAACTCTACATGATTATGGTCCACTGCACTCCGAATATATAATATTCATATAAAATCATCATATAAAACTGATCATACAGTCACAGAAAATTATATTTTATTTATTTTTTATACACACTGTATAGTGTGTACATGAATTAAATAGCAATGGATATCTTTATCCCTAAGAGGATAAAGGGAGTTGTCAGAGCGAATACCGCTATGGTCCCTTCATACTTCTATCGCCTCGTCTACTGTCATCAATCTCCTCATACATCCTCTAGGTTTACATTACTTTCAAGTTAAGTTTTTTACATTACTTTCAATTTAGAATTACTGTCTAGAATTCTCCAGTATGATTACAAAATAAAATTTATTATTACACAACATTAAAATACCATTAAAAGGCACAGGTAAAACCTAGCCTAAAATAATATATACTTCTGATTTTATTAAAGATTCCATATTAAACGAAACTCAACATTATTTTATCCCACAAAAACAATTGTATAATCCTCAAACATTATTGAAGAAGAATTAAAAAGTACAGATCATGTCTGAAGCGTAGTAAACAAAATAAAAAAGACCAATTACATAAAATAAATAAAAAAGTTCCCCCTCAATATAAGGATTGTATTTAGCAGAGATATCCCTCACACATATCTAGGGCATAGCGCGCAAAAAACAACCTGTCAAACACGTGCCCACATCATAGCGCGCAAAAAAAATACAAAAAGAAATCCCTCACACATACCCAGGCCATAGCGCGCAAAAAAAACATCCTGTCAAACACGTGCCCAGACTATAACGCGCAAAAAAAAACATAAAGTAATCCCCCACACATACCCAGGTCATAGCGCGCAAAAAAAACATCCTGTCAAACACGTGCCCAGACCATAGCGCGCAAAAAAAATACAAAAAGAAATCCCTCACACATACCCAGGTCATAGCGCACAAAAAAAACATCCTGTCAAACACGTGCCCAGACTATAACGCGCAAAAAAAAAATATAAAGTAATCCCCCACACATACCCAGGTCATAGCGCGCAAAAAAAACAACCTGTCAAACACGTGCCCACATCATAGCGCGCAAAAAAAATACAAAAAGAAATCCCTCACACATACCCAGGCCATAGCGCGCAAAAAAAACATCCTGTCAAACACGTGCCCAGACTATAACGCGCAAAAAAAAAACATAAAGTAATCCCCCACACATACCCAGGTCATAGCGCGCAAAAAAAACAACCTGTCAAACACGTGCCCACATCATAGCGCGCAAAAAAAATACAAAAAGAAATCCCTCACACATACCCAGGCCATAGCGCGCAAAAAAAACATCCTGTCAAACACGTGCCCAGACAATAACGCGCAAAAAAAAAACATAAAGAAATCCCCCACACATACCCAGGTCATAGCGCGCAAAAAAAACATCCTGTCAAACACGTATCCAGGTCATCGATCGATCCAGGTCGAGCAAAAAAAAAACAATAATAATTATATTGCGTGATTTGGGACGCAAAAAAAAGAAAAAAGAACAACCTGTCAAACACATACCCAGGTCACGCAAAAAAAATAAAAAAAAAAACAACCTGCCAAATCTCAGATCATACCGCGCAAAAAAAAAAAACCAAACCTGTCAAACACCCACCCAGGTCACAGCGCCAGCCACGGGTGGTGCCGCAGCGACTCCCTGGAGCGGTCCCCGTAGTCGTAGGTGAGCTCGTCGCCGGGCGCGATGTCGTGCGCCGCGAGCAGCACCAGCCGCGGCCCGTCCACCCACAGCGCCTTCGTCACCAGGTTGCCGTTGCGCGAGTGGTTCACGAGGCGACCCAGCCGGCCGGATTCTGCTGTTGCGTCGATACTGGTACAGAGAGAAAGGACGTTTTATTATATAGTTAATTTAAATAACTTTATAAAATTCAATTTTAAATCTATCTTCCTTTTTTTTTAGCTTTACGCTGTATCCCACACACAGCAGGGTAGGCAGAGGGAACCTAGTGTTAAGATACTTCGTTCCCCATTTTCCGCCAAATTCGGAGGCATTGCGTCTTAAGAGGCAGACCTTAACGCCGCGCTTTGCCTCGACACCAGAGCGAAGAAAACGGAAATATTAATATTAAATATTTCCACTCCTCGAGTGGAAATCGAACCCATAACCAATCGTTTACAATCACACACTTGTGCCACAGCGCCACGACTGGTTCCAAATTTTTATCTAAAACTTTATAAATGATGCCGTCGTGGCGCAGTGGGACAGTATCTGACTGTAAAACAGTGGGTGTTGATCCGATCCCCACTCGAGAAAATGTTCATATTTAAATTTCCATTTCTTTGCTCTGGTGTCTAAGACAAAAAGCGTAACGTTGAGTTTCAGATCGCAACGCGTGATGTCTCGATTTAGGGCGAACAGAATGTCTTGACACTGGGTCCTGATTACAACACGATACGGAAAAAAGTGTGAAGCTGAAAAAAATCTTATAAGGATAATGCGTCGCATACTTTCACATGTACTGCTTATTATTTATATCGAATTCATACCTTGATAAAACTTAGGCTCTACCTGGCAGAGTTATGACGAATGCATGTATAAAAAAATCACATATTTAATAAGTCTCACTGTTATAGCGACTGGTAAATGACATGAGTTGGTACTTAAGGATATTATTATATTTCATTATATCAGCTATAATATCTAAGAAAAAAAAAAGGCGTTGACTTCCGCAACTCAAGGAGCTGGGTTGGAACTGAAAATGGAGGGTGGATTGTTTTACCATCTGACTACATACTATCTGACTACCCCGCTATACAGGAACAAGCATCAGTCTGTTTTTTTTTTTTCAATTGTCATATTATCTTGTTTTTTTAGCTTCACGCTGTATCCCGCACATAGCAGGGTAGGCAGAGGGAACCTAGTGTTAAGACACTCCGTTTTCCACTTTTCGCAGAATTCGGAGGCATTGCGTGTTAAGTGGCGGAACTTAACGCCGCGCTTTGCCTCGACACTAGAGCAAAAAAAATGGAAATATGAAGTATTTTCACTCCTCGAATGGGAGTTGAACCCACAACCAGCCGGTTTACAGTCGCACTTTGTGCCTCTGCGCCACTCCTGGAGTCACACATTATCTTAAGGTTTCAAATATACGTTCTGACTCACCAATACTGCTGATCTTGAAGTCTAAAGTAATACATATAACATCCAGCGTTGGGGTCCTGCGCGTACTTGTGTTCGCGTTCGCGCGCCTCCGCGATGCCGACCAGCTCGCCCACATACTCCACCACGTACTGGCCGCGGCCGAATGCACGGGTGGCTATCACACCACGACCCTTACCATCGAAATATGCCACCTATGGTAATAAAAAAAGACAAGAAATTAATAAATACTATATAGTCTAGTAAGCGAGCTGTGCGAACAGTCAAACTTTTAATGTTATAAATTATTTAAAGCAATGAAATTAAACTATTTTCATATATATTTTAAAGTGTTTTTCCACATTTAGGAAAATTGAAAAAGACATATAAGGAAAACGTATAAAAATTTGAAGGCAGCGGGACTCAATCCCGCGCCTCCTGAATACCGTCCAGGCGCTCTCGCCACTGTGCTGTGGTAGAAACCACCACAAAATTGGCAAAAAAATAAAATAACCAGATGTGATTTTAAAAAATAAATATTTACATTTATGTTATCTGCGCCTATCTACCACATAATATAATAGGTGAGACAAAAATAACCAACTGATAAAATCAATAGCGTTCGCGAAATAAAATTGCGATATTCAATAGGTTCAGGGAAAAAAGCAGCTTCACGTTCTTTCCCGCAAATGGCTGTCTGAGAGGAAGTAGTGCTAAGACACTCCGAACTCCACTCTCCGCCCGAAATCAGGGACATTGAGTGTTGAGTGGCGAAACTTAATACCGCGCTTAGTTACTGACACCAGAACGAAAAATGAAAATTTAAATATTATAAAATAGATAGAACGTACAGAAATTGGAAAAACGTAACTTCGGTGACAGATAGGACCAAAACCATTTTTAAAAGTAGGGGCGAACGTTCCGATGGCTATGTACGAAATACTATACTACAATATATAATTTAAATAATGAAAAAAACATAGGGGGCATAACATTACATTATGCCCCTTCACATCTCAAGCAATTCTGAATTTCAGAATAAAATATACAAATATACAAAAAAACAAAACTCCACTGTTTGTTTTTGTAAATGTTAACTATAATATAAACATAAATATTAAATACTAATTTATATTAACACACATGTTAATTTTATACAGAATCCATAATCATAACAATAAAATAATCAGTAAAATTGTAAACTTGTTATAAATATTAGGTAACATGCAGTCAAAAATTTTTACACTTGTATATAGGGGCCGTGTGGTAGTGCTCAACGGCAGTGGGCAGTATGATTGGAAGACGCGGTGGTGGCGGGTTCGATTCCGATTCGGAGGAACGATTATTTATTATTTTCATTTCTCCGCTCTGGTATCTAAGACCAGTCGTGGCCCAGTGGCACAAGAGTGTGACTGCAAGCCTCCGAATTCGGCTGAAAGTGGGGAACGGAGTGTCTTAACACTAGGTTCCCTCTGCCTACCCTGCTGTGTGCGGGATATAGCGTGAAGCTATTTATTTATTTATTTATCTAAGACAAAGTGGCTCAATACGCAACGTCTCAAGTTTCGGGCGGAAAGTCAAGTTCTTTCCGACAACGCCGCTATGCGGTAAAAAGCGATGTACTTTTTTAAATTAAATATAATTCGATTGTATTATTTATTTACTCACTGGTTAAAAAAATCAGAATTGATTCTTGTAAAAAATCTCTAATTTATTATAATTAATTACATTTTATGTTCCGCGTTCGTTATATAACAATAATTAAAATGTGTTTATTTGCGTGGGACCTACCTACCTACATATAAACTTAGCGTCGTACATTGTTACCTTGTTCCGAATCTAATCTGTTGCACTTGACAAGTTACTTGTAAACAGGAAGTGATCTTATAAATTACATAATTTTATCTAGTATTACGAATCACTAGGGAAATTCACAAAGTAATCATTACTGTATCAAAAAAAACTGCATTTTAAAAAAGTTTTAAGGTTATTGAAATATATCATTGTAATTTCGATTTTTTGTTTGTTTGTTTGAGTTCATCTTAGAAGTTCTGTAGAATCTGAACTATTCTTGAGTGATAAATTTTTACAAATATACTTTTTACTAAGCAGAAAACTTTTAATTATAACATAGTACAGAGATTCTCAACTACTGTGTTGCGGCATTTTTGTGTGCCGCCAAATTTCAAAAGTGCCGCGAAATTTTGGAAATCCATACTTATATTATAAATGCGAAAGTCTGTGTGTTTGTCTGTCACGCTTTCACGGCTAATCTACCGGTCCGATTTGGATGAAATTTAGAATGAAAGTAGTAAAAGTGACTGGGTCTAACATAGGCTACTTATTTTTTCAAAAATCAACCTTTAAAGGGTTGAAATAGGGGATGAAAGTTTATATGAAAAATCTAAACCGCTTGACTAATTGTAATGAATTTTGGCATAAATATAGTTGATAATCTAAGCTTAAACATAGGCTACTTTATTTTTTAAAAATGCGCCCCCGAGGGTTGCAATTTAACGAAAATAGATAACGCGGCGAAGCCGCGAGCGGGCCGCTAGTATATAATTATGTTAATATTATTAAATTATATCTTTTAAATTTCTTTATAAAAGTTTCTTTCAACCTTTATTCAAATAGACTTTTGCAAGTACTTTTGAACCATCAAAAGAAACATAAAGCTACCACTGACTAAAAGTAACATATTATTTAAATGGTACAAATAGTAGCTAACCTACACTAAGCTCATATCTCTACTAAGCTATATCACAAATTAAATATTCTTCTGCTTTACTTATTAATTTTGTAATATATGTACAAGTAATTATATAATATTTACTATGATTTGGAAATCTTTACTACATTTATTTTAGATTATAATATCCATATCCATACATGGATGAAAATCATAACATATCCTTCAGAAAGTAAAATAAAGTAATGCATACCTGTAGACCATCCTCTTTCTGTTCCCTTATAGCCCTTTCCAAGTCCCTCATCTTTTCAGCCATGACACATTTAGAAGTCTTTCGCACACTTTTCCTTACAGGGAAATGCTCAGTCAATTTTTGATTAGTGTTGCCATTTGATTTAGTTTCTATTTTTATATTTTTCTCTATTTGTGTGATAGGTGGTGAAGGTGTCTCAGATTTAGGACTTTTGAGTTCTTCTTTAAAATATTCAGTAATTTTGTGAGTGCTATCTGCCGCTCGGGCTGCTGCTCGGGCAGCCCTTGATTTTGCCATGTTTCCATTTGTCATATTGGTAAAACCATTTGAGGCCTTCAGTGGCTTTGACTTTAATTCTGATTTCTTAATTGGTGGTTCAGAATTAAGTTCCTCATTTTCAGTCTTGGTAGTAGCGGATGTAATGATTCTATGTAATGTAAAATAATAATTAATATTTTAATTCACTAATACTTTTAAACTTATAACAGTCTTATTAATATTACTAAATTTTTGGTCTAATGTTAAGAGGCTATTAAGGCAGAAGAAAAGTTTTAGATAAATGTTATTTTAATTTTATAGCTACCAAGCAGATGAAATCAGCCAAATATTACTTTAAGGTTAAATAATAAAAATTAAATAATGGCATCCATATAATGGCATAACTTACCTACGCTTCCTATAATTACGTGTAGGTTTGACCAATTCCTCTTCACAGAGTTCAATGCGATGAGGTGTTTTTACACCCTCTTGGGTGGCAATTAAATTGTTTACTGTAAATAATTATTATAACTTTAACGAATTAAAATAAACATGAATAGCGACCCAATGTAAAATATGGAGACCAAATTAATTGGTTGTGGGTTAGATTTCCACTTTGTGAGCTAATCATAGTTCAACCATTTTAATATCCCCTTTCAGGTGAACAAGAAAAAGAGATAAACCACAAATGTTGTATCCCCCTACTCAAGACACAATATCTTAACTTTAGATAGAAACGAAAGAAAGGGCTATTTTGATGTTTGATTCTCTCTAACTACCCTACTATACAAAAAAATGTTTATATGTCACTTAAAAGCAATTTTATCAGCTAAATAATGAGGCTCATTGAAAATTTGTTAAAATGAGGATTGGATTATATTAATTCCAGCTAAAAAAAATAAAATATAATTTTAGAAATATTTGGCACATGCTCCCATTGACAAGTGGAGGATCAAATTTTTGTCATATTAAAATGAATAAAACAAGAAAAAATAATTAAAGAGAACACTTATAATTTATATATTAAACAACATTATTGCAACATTTTTTTTCATTTTTATCGCATCATAATTTATAAGATTTTTGATAACCTAAGTAATTTAATATTTTTGTATCAAAATTATTAGAATAATGAAACATTTTATTCCAGAATGTATTTTGCATTATTCAATATACGCCACTTTTGTCGTTATTTTGCTAATATGACGGTAATACAAAAATTTATGCAGATTTAGCAAAATATTGTTATAATATTAATTGCATATTACATTTTTGGTTGTATGTAACATATGAACAAAGAAATATTTTTTTACAAATCACGGCAGTTTGCAATGTTTATTTATGTAAATAAATTACACTAACCTCGAACCATTTCCAGTTAAACTTTATAATCGCCGAAACAACATCTAAGACCACCATCGAAGATATACCCACTATAATTATTATTATGCTAACAAAATTTGATAGACCTCATAGATTTGAATTACAAATGTTTTGTAATAGACCTTGTCATAGTAGATGAGCATAAAAATTGTTGTTATAATTTAACAAAAAATGGGAAAGAGCTTTGTAAATAAACCAATTTTTAACTACTTAAGCTTTTTATGCCATGATTTATAAATTATTCACACATTAAATTCAGTAAAAATCGGTTTAACATTGCTTTCTAAAATGTCAAAATTGATACTTCTTCTTAGAAAATGGACGCTTCCATATTTTTGGTATAGAATTTATCTTTATGGTCAATATAGATAATAAAAGTTAATATATACTTCTTTTCCAGTAAATTAAAAATATTCCCATTTTTAAATAATTGTAATTGCTTGCTATGCAAATTACCTAATGATGCTTTATAAAGTTGTGATATTTTATAATCCAAGTAAAGGCTTTTATATTTTAGTTCAACTATATTAATTCTTATTTAATATATCCTATATACTTTACTATTGTTCTTCTTAGCCTATAGTATTAAAAAAAATATGACCTGTTGGCTGTTGCTGAATACATGTAGTGTATACGTATATATTAATCATACATATGTTTCGTCATGTAATTATTATGCATCTGTGGTATAACGGAGATATCTATCGTCTATGTCTATGATATTTTGCGCGCCAGTGATATCAAACTTAAAAGTTGACAGTCTAGCATAATATTTATTATTTCCTTTATAACTTTAGAAGTCAAAAGATGTATTAATTAAAAATAGGTGAACATGAGTAAAAAAAGAGTAGCGTATATTTGGGAGGAAAATCTAATTGAGCAATGTGATCGTTTACCAGCAGTGAAAGACAGGGTAAGAACATTTGTTTACGAGTAAACTTTTTGTGTGTTTTTTTTTTTGTTAAACAACAATGTGTATTTTCAGGCATCAATAGTGCATCACCTGATAAGTTCTTATGGACTCCTAAATCATATGAAAGTAATACGATCTTGCACAGCCACATACTCAGATCTAAAAACATTTCATTCAGATTTGTATTTGGATCACTTAAAAACTTTTAATCACGTAAGCGAGGACTTTATGCCAAATGCCGAAGATGAAGAATATGGTATTGGTCAGTTATCCTTATTATCAGATCATTAAACATTACCATAAAATTTTGTAGGTTTTTCAAATTACAGTACACTTTGTTTTTATAATTTTAGGATATGACTGTCCTCCAATATCACAACTGTATGATGTTGTTTCAACAATAGCAGGTAGTTCTTTAACCGCAGCTAAGTGCCTCCTGTTAGATGTTGCTGATGTTGTTATTAATTGGTGTGGAGGATGGCATCATGCTAATAGGTTACTTAAACTTTGCACTTATTTTTTTTTTTTAAATTTTAACTTTGCACTTATTTTTTTTTATTAAATTTTTAACTTACTATAACTGAACTGCTTCACATGAATTCATAATTTGATTATATATATACTGCTTACATTTATTTTTGTTTGATGTTAATAATAAATATTTTATCTAGTAAAACCCACAACCATTGTAATCCATCGTATGTTAAATCTAAACTATAATAAAATTGTTAAAATATACTATATATTACATCAATGTGCTTTTTAATTATATTTTAGATTTGGAGCAGAAGGATTTTGTTATGTAAATGATATTGTTATTGCTGTTGAAAAGTTAAGATTAAAATTTCCAAAAGTTCTTTATATAGATATGGATGTGCATCATGGTAAACAATTTTTTTATTTATACAGTCATTCTCAGTTGAATTATTTGCATTTTTTTAAATTATGAAACATAATTTAGGTAATGGAGTCCAAGATGCATACAATTTGAGTAAATCAGTTTTTACACTTTCATTTCATAAGTATGAGCCAGGTTTCTATCCTGGCACTGGGAGCTTAGAAGATATAGGTACATTAAATGGAAAAGGCTTTGCTTGCAATATACCACTGCAAGCTTGCTATTCTGATAAGACTTTTAAATATGCATTTGAAAAGTGAGTTAAGTATTTTATGATTAAATTTATACTCATAGTTTTGAATTTACATTATTCTTGATATTTTGATTAAGTATTCAATATTATTTATTTCATATAAATAAAAACAATAAAAAATTAAGTGTTACCAGCTAAATATTGTTGTAATGTTACACTATATGATTACATGATATCATATCTTTGAGAAATCTATAAAAGTAAATTAATTGAACCTACAATCTGTAATTTGTTAGTGTGTAGTTGTCTAGGTTGTGGGTTCAATTCCTACTTAGGGGAATGATAACATTTAAACTATTTACATTTCTCTGCTCTGGTGACATGACAGGTAAACATCTCCATCACTCAATGACCTCTCACTTTTGGAAAGTGTGTGCCAAAAAGTGGATAATGGAGTTACTTGTAGAAGTAGGTACTTTCAGATTAGTGCCTGTCTACCTATTGCCAACTACTCAGCATACACACCATAACATGTTAAAAATTGTGTATCAGTTACTTAGTAATACTTCATTCTGTGCTGTATATTTATGACTAAAATCATGTTCATTGATTTAAAATATTTTTTTAATAGAAGCCATTCTTTTCTAGTGTTTTCACAATGGTGTACTCCTACTTTGCGCCTGATGCTATAGTAGTACAATGTGGAGCAGACGCTCTAGCAAGAGATCCACATGGTGGTGCTGGTCTGACCATAGATGGATACAGGGCTTGTATTACCAGTGTACTAAATAAATTAAAACCTACTCTTCTTTTAGGTGGAGGTAATATTCTAATGAAATACAAATAATATAAATAATGTAATTAAATAAACAAGAATATTTCTAGTAAATATGAAAAAAAGAACAGTTATATGATATACTTTAGCAATCATTTGTTTTTCTAGGGGGATATAATACTCCAAACACAGCTAAGCTTTGGACTTCCCTGACAGCTTTAGCAGTTGGTGTAGAAGTAGACAGTAATATTCCTGAGCATAATCATTGGCCAAAATATGGACCTGATTACACTTTAATAATACAGCCATTATTGGCTAGAGACATGAATACTAGACAATATATAGAAAACTGCTTAAACATTGTAAGAGGTAAATGTATATTATAATAATTTTAAAGTAAGTAGATAATTTATTGCATAAAGTAATCAATACTTTTTTATTAAATCATCAGGTAACTTAAGAAAGTTTTTAGCACCAACAGAGACAGAAGAAAATGCAGGACCATCTAGCAAGAAACGAAAAATAGAAATTGAAAATGATGAAAAAATTCAATCATTATTAAAAAATAAATTATGTTTAAATGTCGAACAAAATAGCAATTTCAAGGATCCTTATGAGTTTATTGATTAAACATTTTATGTTCCTTTATCTTATGGTTTTATGTTTACAAAATTATTTTTAATAAAAACTGATAATAAAATATAAAATGAAAAAATATATAATATGTATTTCACATTTTCTTAGAGAACATAGCAAATTATTATAAATTTAAGCTTGTTTGTAGGAAAATATAACAAATCTGGGGAATATATACCTACCTATAACAGCACTTCAATAAATAACAGTGATGTGAAAACTATAGTTATTTGATTTTCATATGCTTTAAAAACTGCATACTCATGCAATGTGTTAGTCATAACTTTGAATGTAATAGACAAAATTGAGACAACACAATTTATATGATTGAATATTGTGAAATTATATTACTAATGTCAATTTAAAAATATAAAATTTCAACATATTTCATAATAATAAATTCAATTGATTTTCTTTACTTTTGTATGTATTTTCTTTACTTTTTGTGTTGGTGTTAAATTATATCTGTAATATTCATGTTCAAATATTGATGAAATAAAAGAAAAATCTGAAAATATTGTAAGGTCACACATTTCTTGACAATAAATTTGTTCTAATAAGCATATATATAGATTTAAAATAATATTTATTCATTTTGAAGGTAATCAATAAATATAATAAAGTAAAAAATAAGCCTAATACTTTCTGGACAGTATGAAAAAAATATAATAGCTTAATAATTCTAGTAAAATTCTTATCTTTAGATAATTTATTTAAACTAAAACCCTTTGTTCATAGTATTGGTGCTTTAATTTTGCAAGCTTGTGGATTTTTATAAGAACAGTTTATCCATATTCCATAGCATTCTTAGAATCAACAGCAAAATTGACATAACAAATTATAAACTTGTATTACCTGCTGTATGTTGCAGCATGAAGTATGAGGCTAATAAATGCAAAACATGAAATGTTTATCTTTAGAGCATATCATGTCATTACTGACAAACTTTATGTTTAAATTAAGTTAAATCATGTTTCAAAGCTTCAAATACAGCAGTAATACTAATAAGTTAGTCATCGAAATGTGCTGTGGAATTCAAGCTTATTAATCTGTAGGCCGCTTTTCGCTATACTTTTTAGTAAAATCTTCAGCATTCTTAGTAAACTTTTTCCTATCTTTCAAAAATTCTTCAGCAAGCTCGGCTCTTAATGGATGTTCTGGTTCAGGATCATTAACAAGAGCAACTAGAGCTTGTATCACTGCAATGAAAGATAAGATCATATAGTTTACATTAATAATTAAAATATAGACTATTTTATACAGTAGATAATTGTTATAAGCTAACCTTGATCAGTCTTTGTAGCAGGCTTCCAATTCTCAGCGCTAATAATAGGAAGGCAAACCTGACCCTTCTCATCAATATTTGGATGGTAAATTTTTGTTTTGAAGCTTATTTTAGGAGGTTTAAATGGGTACTCAGCAGGAAAGTTAATCTCAATGCGGAAAGCACCTTTGTTGTATGGGGGATTGTCCTAAAATGTTAAATTAAGCTTATGAAGTCATTTGATACATAAATTCACAATAAGAACAAGTAATAGTCATACTAACAGGGACGATTAAGCCTTGCCAGGTCAAAATATTGGACTCATCAACATGAATGTCTCTAAAAGACTTTAGTCCTGACTGTCTTATGTCGTTCAGTTCCTGAAAATAAAACGTATCATGCCATTATCTATACTTAATATTCTAAAGTAGTGTGCCTAATGTTATGAAAAGAGGATTCTTACAATTTTCGGTACAGTAAAATAAACAAGTTTCATGACTTATTTTCTAGATAATTCAATTATCTTTTACTACACCTACCGTATTGATATACTAAATAAAATTTCGTCACTATACCTTTTGAAGTCTTCGTGTCGCCGCCATTATGTATTTAATTAAAAAATTGCAAATTTTATGGTTTAGATTTATAAAATCTTATGTATTCACAATTTTAAATAGATGCCCACATAAATAACATAATTCGAAATACCAAAAATATGACTCAGTAAAATGTCAGAGATATGTTCACCTCTGTCCCCGCCGCAAATTTGATAGGCGCCATCTTCAAACGTTCCGTTAAACGCAGATTTATTAAAAAATAATAAATATGCAGTTGGTGTCGAAATAAATTGTTAAACATTTTATTAACATAGAGTTAATTTTCAGAAAATTCTACCACTTGATTTAATTTTACGGAAAGAAAATTAATACTTAAAAAACTAAAACTATTTTATACCAAAATATATCGTACACGTACGTAGTCGTAGTCGTAGACGTACGTGTATAATTTAGCCCATTAAATTTTTTGTCGGAAATAAATTTAGCGGGTGTTGTACCCAGCTCTTCCCAAAGTCATACAATTTATTGCACTACGAAATGACCGAAACTGCAAGGTTTACATACATAGTGGTCCCTGCTAGCAAGAATAATGTTAAAGTGGTCCTTGATCATAAAAAGGTTAGGAATCTCTGGTTTAAATCAATTGAAATGTGAAATGATCCTGTTTCCAGATTTAGTCTATGTAGTAATCAGTGTTGGGTAAAATTTAATTGTTAATTGTACTATAACAATGAACAATTATTGAATTATCACTTAATTGTGATTTTTGTGTGATCTCCTGTAGTATTAATACTGGTCATTTGTAACACCTAAAAAAGTATGTTATAAAATATGATTGTCACTTTAGAATATTGTCAATCGTATGTAAAATTAAAAGTTGAATAAAGCCTATATATGTAGAAAGGCGTTGTTTTCATTCTTTACAATTTATTCAACTTTTAATAATCAATCAAATAGAGTCCATAATGTATCGCTTTTTAAAACCTGAAAGATTTGAAGTCGATCCATCTACAGGAACCAATGCTTCGTCACAATGGCTACATTGGAGGAAGACCTTCGAAAAATTTTTAGAGGAAACTAAATTGACAACGGAAGAACATTTGTCAGATGGCGTAAAGCTAAAGATGTTAGTAAATCATATTTCATCGAATATATACAATTATGTAGCATCCTGCAATACATATACTTCTGCCGTATCAACGTTAAATGATATTTTCGTAAAGCCTAAAAACATAATATTTGCTCGACACAAATTGAATACTCGTATACAACAATCAGAAGAATCCATAGATCAATACATTCAAGCTCTTCAATTACTTGCAAAAGATTGTGAGTTCAGTATCTGGTGAACAAAACGAGAAAGAATTTATAAGAGAAGCATTTATATCTGGTTTAAGTTCACCTACTATTCGACAACGCTTGCTCGAAAATTTAGATTTGAATCTTGAGGAGGCTGTAAGTCAAGCTAGGACTCTTGAATCTGCACAAGTCCAGTTGAATAACTATAATAATCCTAATAATACGATAGCAGTTACATCAAATAAGCCTCTTAAAAATGAAGTATATAATTTTAAAAAGAAGTCAAGCGAATGCTATTATTGTGGGAACTCATTCCATCCTCGTCGTCTTTGTCCGGCTTCAAATGTCCGGCTTCACATGCCTTAAGTGTGGAAAACAAGGACATTTTGCCAAAGTATGTAAAAGCCTGTCTGTAGCTGTTGTGGATGAGCAATCTTCAAGCACTTTATTAGCTGCCACTGGATTACACAAATGTTCTTTAAGCGTCAAGGTTGATAACATATATCTAAGGGCATTGGTTGACACTGGAAGTACTGCTAGTTTTATTAATACCGATATAGTTCGTAAATTCAATATAACTACGCAGCCTTGGCAACAAAATGTTTTTATGGCAACTACTTCTTTGAAATCAGAAATTAAATCTGCTTGTCTAGTTACAATAGAAATATGTAATCAAAAATGTGACAATATATTACTGAAAGTAGTGGACAATTTATGCATGGATGTTATATTAGGTCAAGATATTCTTAAACTCTTTAGCTGCCTAGAAATTAAATTTAATGGTCCCAAATTACCATTAAAATTATGTGCTCTGACTCAAGTTGCTGTCGATCCAGTAAATTTATTTCCTCATCTTTCTTCTGAAATAAAACCAATTGCTATTAAATCACGTAGATTCTCATCTGATGATTTAAAATTTATAGAAACTGAAGTAAAGAGATTATTACTGGATGGAATTATTGAAGAAAGCACCTCACCATGGCGGGCTCAGGTCCTCGTCACATCAGGAAATCATCATAAAAAAAGATTATGTATAGATTACTCACAAACTATTAATAAATACACTTATCTTGACGCATATCCTCTACCAAATATTGAAACAATTATATCTAAAGTGTCACAGTATAATTTTTTTTCAAAAATCGATCTTAAGTCAGCTTATCATCAGATTCCCATTTTAAATAAAAATAAACCTTTAACAGCGTTTGAAGCTTGCGGAAATTTATACCAATTCTGTAGAATTCCTTTTGGCGTCACAAACGGCGTATCTTGTTTTCAAAGAACAATTGATAGAATAATTAGACAATCAAAATTAGAAGGGGTGTATCCATATCTAGATGATATTACTATATGTGGAATCGATCAAAATGATCATGATGACAAATTACAAAAAATTATGAAAATCGATAAAAGTGAATATTCCTTAAAAGAAATCAGTATACTGGGTTATCATATATGTAATGGAATAGTTAAACCTGACCCAGAACGTTTACGACCTTTAATTGATATGCCGATCCCCGAAAATTCTTCTTCGCTTAAACGCGCTATTGGCCTATTTTCACATTATTCGAAATGGATTCAAAATTTTTCTGAAAAACTACACCCCCCTCGTACAAATAGAAAAGTTTCCACTCAACGACAAACAAAAAGATGCCTTCAAAGAATTAAAAAATATTATTTTACAGTCTTCCTTAACGGCTATAGATCCAAAAGAAGCATTCACTGTGGAAACTGATGCATCCGAGTTTTCCATCGCAGCATCACTTACTCAAGATGGAAGGCCTGTGGCGTTTTTTTCTCGAAGTCTAAATAATTGTGAAAAGAAATATCCAGATAGAAAAAGAAGCCTACGCAATTGTTGAAAGTATTAAGAAATGGAGACATTATCTGTTAGGTCGACAATTTTATCTCATAACTGATCAAAAATCTGTCGCATTTATGTTACAAGGACATGCAAGTAAAATAAAAAATGAAAAGATTCAAAGATGGAGACTAGAGTTATCTAATTATAATTTTGATATAAAATATAGACCGGGAAAAGAAAATGTTGTAGCTGATGCCTTGTCCCGCCAAACCTGTGCGTCGGTAACTGAAAGTAATACAAATATAAAGAATCTTCACAATTCACTATGCCATCCAGGGATCACGCGATTGTACCATTGGGTTAAATCGAAAAATTTACCTTACTCTATCGAAGAAATAAAAAAAATTGTAATGTCATGTCCAGTATGCGCTGAAATCAAGCCTAAGTTTCATAAGTATAAAGGAACTCTTATAAAGGCCACAACACCGTTTGAAAGACTGTCCTTGGATTTTAAAGGTCCGCTGCCTTCATCAAGTAAAAATAAATATATCCTTACAATAATTGATGAATTCTCGAGATTTCCGTTTGCATATCCATGTCCAGATACTTCTTCAGCCACAGTCATAAGATGTCTCACTGATCTTTTTTCGACTTTCGGGATGCCTGCTTATATTCATACAGATCAAGGTTCAGCGTTTATGTCAGCAGAGATAAGAAATTTCTTGAATAATAAGGGTATTGCGGTGAGTCGCTCTGCTCCCTATAACCCTCAAGGAAATGGGCAGGTAGAGCGTCTTAACGCTACTCTCAGGCAAACCATACGTTTGGCTTTAAAGTCTAAGGATTTCCCTATAACGCTGTGGGAAATAGTTCTATCACAAGCCCTTCATAGCATCAGGTCCTTATTGTGCACTGCGACAAATGAAACGCCACATGAACGAATGTTTTCTCATCCAAGGAGATCATCTTGGGGACAATCGACACCTACATGGCTCGAGTCGGGCAAAAAGGTGTATTACAAAACGAAATCCCCATTATCTAAATATGACACTTTATTGGAGGAAGTTCAAGTGATTGATCCAAATTAGATCAGAAGACGGACGCGAAAAAGCTGTAAGCAATCGTCATTTGGCACCGCGAGGTGAAATAGATAATGCACAGAATACTGAAGACGAGTCTGAGATGTTTTATTCAGGCACTGAATCTCCTCAAGCAAGCCTGCATAACTCATCTTCAGAGGAACAAAAACCAATCAACGCCGAATCGCACACCATCATTTCGAAGGTCAGTGCGGACGAGGCGACCACCAGCGTATTTAAAAGATTACACATCTTAAAGGAGGGAAGAATGTAGTATTAATACTGGTCATTTGTAACACCTAAAAAAGTATGTTATAAAATATGATTGTCACTTTAGAATATTGTCAATCGTATGTAAAATTAAAAGTTGAATAAAGCCTATATATGTAGAAAGGCGTTGTTTTCATTCTTTACATCTCCCCATAAACAAATAATAAATTGTTAATTGCAATTAAATTTTGCCTAACACTGCTAAAATTACACTAAATTGGCCTTTCCTTGTACCTAAACGATATCGATTAAAATTTGAAACCTCTTGGCGGATTTCGACATCTCTACTCTATTTTTTAAGAAATTAAAGAAACCATCGGAGCTCTATGTGCACCTAAAAGCCACTAAAAGACATTCTCGGAAAATAATAGTCATACGATGATATTGTCTCATCTCTTCCAAACGACAATCGCCCAAGAGCTCGAATCAATTTCACGTGCAATTTATGATAGGAACACAATCCAAATGACCGGGATTAGGATCGAAAAGAAAAGTTTAATGTTTTTTATTTTCCCACTGAATCCCACACACAACGGGGTAAGCAAATGGCGGAACTGGATATAATAAATATTTTCACTTTTCAATTGGGAATCGAACACACAACCAGTCGCGCTTACAGTCACACTTATGTGCGCCATGATTAGACCCAAGCTCAAAATTTAGAAATCATAAATTCTTTTATTCCGCAAGTCTAGAACAAAAAAAGATATAAAGCTGGGAAATACATAACGACTGGTTAACTATAGGATAGGTGTGTATCCCATTAGCTTTAAAATGGCACATCCGTATTTATGATTGGATTTATATATTTTTTATAGATTAGCTAAGAGAACAAAGGATAGTGTTTTTTCTCAAAGCAGAGTAGTCAGGGAGAACATAGTGTCAAGGCTTACATCTGAATTTTTTTTTATGGATTAAAAGAGGCTAACGAGCAGAAGGTGGCCTCTGGTGTTAAGTGGTTACCTTCGCCCATAGACATCCACAACATTAAAGTTATGGATGCGTTGCTAACCTCGTGGATGTAGGCAAAAAGGAGGGAGGAAAGATGGGAATGGTGGGAATAGGGTGAGCTGGCTTACATGCCATCGAACCGGAACACATCATCGGTTGTTTGGCGGTTCGTCATTGACACGATTGTGGTCGCGAGCCAGTCGGAAAACGAATCTCCTACCACCAAGCTTCTGGGTTATCCACCTTTTACAGGACGCTACCCAGCGGCGGGGGATAATTCCTAACCCGTCCCCTCACAGGTGAATTCGACGTTCCGAGACGCTCTATGATATTGAGACCACCGAGAGATACCGAGTAATCATTTATACATAATGATTTCGCCGAGCGGAGAAAGAACCCACAATTATTGCGTTTACAGATGTCCACTGTACAGGATGGACTCAACATTTTTCGTCACTCATATTTTGTAAATATAATGAAAGTGAAATATGTAAAAAGTACACACTATGTCTCAATATAATCAAGTAACCTGTAGGTACTGTACTCTTCAAATAATTTTAACGCTATCTTTATTTCAACATAAAACGATACTAGAGTCATGTCGTAAAATCGTGTATTTCAAGTGATTTAATTAAAACAAAAATAGATCATAAAAAAAGGGAAATATTTTTTATCTTTCAAAATAAAAAATATAAAGTCAGATATTAGTGTGTGTCCATAGAATAAAACAAAATTGCAGTATAAACATTTTTAATTACACAAGTCTATAATTGTTGACCATTAGTTGTGTAATATAATATTTAAAATTATTTTCAGCGCTCTTCCGCCCTACAAATAAACTAACGCAGAATACATTTCTCAAATAAGCTTCACTAAAAAATAAGAGATTATTTTATAATGAATCATTTGACAAAAATATTAACAGCATTATATTCACCTGTAGATCGGAAGAGCGCTATCAACCAGTATGAAGACATATTTTAGTAAGAAAAAAGATAGAAACACCCTTACAATCATTTACGACCAGATGTACTTTCAATAATTTGAATAACTTGCAGCCTAAACTTTTATATGAATTATCAGTAACCACTGTATATATATTTGAAAAGAATTTTGCTTTATTATCTAATAATTTGTAACAATCACTAATATTATTATTATTTGTTGATTTATCATCCAACATTTCAGATGAGTGACACATTTTTTTCTTTTTTTCTCTATTACAGCAACTAGATTCGCTTAGACGACGTTTTTTAGAATTATTTTTCTCAATTTGACATCTTCCCCGCACAGTCCACTGGCCGTTAGTAATATATGGTGTAGGATGGTAGTTTAGTCGTCGTGGGCGCGCTCGTCGTCGCGGCGGCGGTTGCGCTGGCGGCGGCCCCAGCCCTCGCGCGGGCGGTCGCCGCGCTGCCGGCCTTCCCCCCGCGGCGCTCCGCCGCGCTGGAAGAACGAGCCTTGCTTCTCGAATATGCGCTCGTTCGAGTCCACAAGGTTGCCCACCTGGAGAGGGAAATTGGAATAAAATAAACATTTTTAAATTAAAATAATTGAGAATGAATTTTTAAAAACATTTTGTCAGGCAATTGTGGCGCATTGGTACTTCATCTGATTGTAAAAGCGATTAGTTGTGGGCTGATTTCCGCTTTGAGGAATGATAATTATTTTTAAAGGTATATAATTATATCCCACACATAGGGTAGGCAGAGGGAACATAATGTTAAGACACTCTAGTCCTTATTTTCTCCAATTTGTAGAGTAGAAATCGAACCCACAACCAGTCTTCTTCTTGTTTACAGACACAGTGCTCCTGCGCCACGACTGGCCTCATGCAGGATGAATATTAAAATTATTTTCATTTCCTCCATTCTGGGATTTAGCACAAGCGCAGCGTTTAGTTCCGCCACTTAATATTCAATTTCAGGTGACAAATGGAGAACGAAGTGTCTTAACACTAGGTTCTCTCTGACTACACTGTTATACCAGAAAAAACTGAAAAAAATGTGCACAAATTAAATTATAAGTCAAATTTACCTTATCCGCAAGCTGCAGCGCCAGCGCCTGCATCCGTGTAGGCTCAGAGCGGTGTAAGATAGCACACTCGCTGGGGTCGTCCAGCGACGCCAATAACTCCTCATTGATTATCATCTTAGAGACGAGGGAATGTACGCGTTGTCTTGGCAACTCAAACATGTCCGCCAAAGAACGTAGAGACAGAGATGCGTATACATGTGCGTATGTGAAGAGATAAGTGCGGAGGGACTCTTCTCTGATGAGACGTCCTAGCATTGCACGCACGTTATCAGCACCGACCATTAGATCCCAGACCTGAAAGATAATAACAAAGGTAATATGTTAAAAAAATGATTTATTTATACTAATATTTTAATTGTCAGAGTTCCGCATGCACGGCTCATTTTTTAAATTGAAACTAATATATTGAAAACCAAGGATCAAACATATATCGGATCTTTCTATCTAAAAGATAGAAATAGAGAAAGAAAGTTTATATGCAAAAATTTAAACCAATTTCGATAATTTTACTCACGAAGATATTTTATGACGCAAGGTCTAACATAGACTACTTTACTTTTCGAAAACCAACCCCTAAGGGACTGAAATGGAGGATGTAAACAGTTACGTGTGACACGAGCGCAACCGCAAGTGGGTGGCTAATCGTAAAATAAGAGGGAATAGCTATAATGTTACCTTAGCATTCATTTTCTCATTAACAATGAAGTTAAGGCAGGCGCGCCAGTCTCCGCGGCGCATGGCCCTCGCGGCCGCCACGGCGTGCTCGCGCATGGACTCGGGCGGGCCCACCAGCGCCTGCCTCTCACTCGCGCGCAGGTTTTGATAAAACGTCTTACTGATCATACGACGACGGGCGTCGAACTCGTGCGCCGCCATGTACGGGATCTCAATCAACATGGCCGAAACCAAATACACACACTCGAGCAACTCCAGGTTTATGTGCATGTGGAATGGCATTTGACGTTGCTTCTCAATTTTTTCCTGCTCCTTGGAACGTTCGTGCTGCCTCTGGGGCAACAGACCTTGTGCCAGCAACTCCTTGGGTTTCCCCGTCATCATCAGCTCGGCCAAGCAACCGTGGGCTTCTTTAACGTTGCCGCGGCGGAACGCACACAGTCCCAAATTCGCCATTGTACGATTGTACAAAATCTGTGTGCTAGGATCTGAATGCTGGACATTTTCTTGCAAGTGAGACATAAGCAAAAGGTCCCTGGCTTGGAACCAGTTGTCATGTAAAGCATGGTGGTAGATATGCGACAGTATGGCGCGAGTTCTCAGACGATCGCTGTCGTCGTTCGCGTAAATATACTTGCAGAAACGTTCCATTTTCTTAATAGTTGTTTCTTCGCCTGCAGGGAGGTCTTTCTTGACAGCGCGCGGGTCGAATTTATAGTAAAGATGATCAATTTTGCGAAGATAAGCGCGACAAATTTCCTGAGGCGACCCGTCGCGTTCCACAACTTGGCACACGCGGTCAATCAAAGCAGACACGCGTACTTCATCCTTCAACCTCTCAACATATTCATTGGAATGAGGATCACATTCCTTGAGTAACTTAGTGAACTCGTCGTCCAAACGTTCTAGAGCCGTTAACAAGCATCCGCGAACCTTAAACGGGGCAGTGACAAGTTGTTCATTTTCCTCAGTAATAGTTTCACTTAGGAGCATATCTTCATGGGCGAGAAGTAGGGTGACCATTTGGTCCACATTTTCCACAAGTCTCGACCAGTACTCCGGTTTCATGGCGTCAGAGACCTTAGGGTTGTAGTCAAAGAGGGCTGCGACGGTGGCAGCTCTGAGTTTCAGTTGCAAAGCGTCGCCAAGATTATGTTGCGCGGCGACGGTTCGCAGTTCGTGGAGCAGTTCCAGCTGAGCGCGACGGTCAGTCCTTTTACGTCCACGCGCGGCGCTAATCTCTCCTAGCTTTTTGACAACTAATGCTGCATCAATGTCGCTATCCTAGGGACAAATATAAAGAAATTTATACAATATAAACAATAAGTTAAAACAAGTTACTTATGTAATAAAATGTAAATAAATTACAATATAATTTACTTTGTGTTTTGGTAATATATTTTTTGGTTAACAACCAAATTAGAGACTTAATCTGATAAAATATTTGAGACCATTGTTGCGCAGTAGGGCAGTGTTCAACTGCAAACGCAATCATTTTGAATTCGATTCCCACTTAGGGATGAGAGTATGTATTTTCATTCGTCGGCTTTGATGTGAGACACCGTAGCGTGTTTCGCCACTTAATACGCAACGTATCGATATCGGGCGAAAAGTAGAGAACGTAGTGTGTTAACACTAGGTTCCCTTCTATGTGGCAAAAAAATGTAAACCAATACAATAACAATACCTTAGCAAACATTTTAGGCTTATCCGAAGTAGCGGCTCCTTTGCGTACTGTCTCCCATTCACCACCATCATCAGCTTGGTCTTTCTTACTAATTTTGCCAGCTCGTTCGCGTCTCTCACGTCTGACACGACGTCTATCCCTTTCTTCCTCTTCATCCCTCTCAGTTGTACGCTTCAAAAACTTCTCTCTTAACGTCGCAGCTCCACGGTTTTCGTCGTCAGAACTTGAACTGGAGTCTGAGGAACTAGATCCCCAGTCCATAGAATCCGAGGAATCATCATCTTGAGGTATAGGCCTGCGAGGGGGTTCGGGTGAATGGGCAATTCTTGGTTTTTCCTTCACTTTGTCTTCGTCGTCAGATTCGTCTGAAGACGAAGTATCTGTAGAAGAATAATAATTCGGTATAGAAAATATAGTACAATTTTATCTAAAATCACAATAACTTTAGAAACAAATTATATATTGTAAATTGTTATGTTAAAATCATTTAAAACTACATTTTCTAATAGTAGTGTCAACAAAAATTAAATAACAAAGAGCTTAAAGGATATAGTATGAATGGGTGTTAGTCAATCTAGAAAATCATACTAAAGTGTCATTTAATGTGTTAATTAATCAGTCGCAATCGTAATCAAAAGTTGCGTTTACCTTTGCGCTCATCGTCATCATCGGGCAGATCAGGATTTTCCCTAAATTTGGAAATATCTGGTTCAAAATCTTTAGTATATTTCCGTAATTTTTGCCTTAAAGATGTCAAAGCTTTACTATTGCCTTTTGATAGAGCTTTTCGGCCATCGCGATCATTCCACGCTCCTGATACCCAATCATCTAATTCAGTTAAGGCCCTGATAAAGAACCTTGGGGCAATTCCATTTTCTTCTTTTTGAACTACAGGAGCCGCTCTAGTATAAGCTCGCTGGAGTTCTTCAAAAGATGCCAACGCTGATGAGAAATCTTTTATCTTACGATGATTACGAAGAGAATGGATTATTGCTTCTAGCTCCTCATAACGTTTCTCTTTCATAGAACGCACAACACGTTTAGTCTCCTCTTCATCGTCACTAAACTGTAAAAGTATTGAATTATTTAAAAAAGATTAAGAATTAGTAAGTAATATTTATTGTGTAATTTTTCAATAGTAGTCCGTCTGTATATATCAAAACAATTGCATTTTGTTTGTATGTTTATATGTACACAGTATGTATGTAATTATACTGAAATAACATTTTATACTCTTTTTGTCAGTCTGTTTGTTCTGCTCATCTATAGAATGGCTAAAACGATTTTAATGAGATTGTCACTGGCAGGTATTATATGTAACAAGAAGCAACTTAGGTTACTTTTATTTTAATTCAGAGATGTATTTGCCAGTAAAGTAAGTATTTATAGAATACATTAAAACTTGTTTTATATTGCTTATGAAATGAGAATAAAGTCCTCAGCATTCCATGGATTCAATGTGCAGATGTTGGGGCCATTGTTATTATTATTAACACAGTCATAGTGTCTATTGATTAGAACAAATTTAATTGTTGATGGTAGTAATACCACACGAAACATTGTTTATATTAATTACATAATTTAGGGAATTTATTGATCAGGTTTTGGCATATTTCCCTTTTTTAAAATTATCTTAAATGAATTATGCATTAAGTACTATCTCATTATAAGTAAATGTTATGGGCAATTGTGTACAACTTGGAATGAAAAAGTTTAATTGTTTAATGTTATTTTTCTGTATTAACATATGTAAGTGTTTATAATATTTATTGATTCAGGAAAATTTTACCACATTTGTTTGTCTTAAAATTGTTAGTAAATAAATGTATTATAGTGCTTGCATTTTTTTTATACATATAATGTAATCTGACAAATTTCTCTGTTGTATTGGATGGTAGGATATAAGCTAGTATTTTATAATTAGCTTACAAACTTTAAATTAATGATGGATATGTTTAATATATCATTTCATACGAAAATTTTCAATTCATTTTATTATCAATATGACATACGTAAAATAACTGTTAAGAATAGTATTTTTCTTCAAAAAATAATATACAATAACTAATAAAAGTGCTATACATTATTTTCATTAGTTTTCATAACATGTCATATATTCAATACTAGCACAAGAATTGGTTGTAAATATAAATAAAAGCATATTGCAATGACAATACTTAAAATTACATCAGATCGTTCATTTAACATAGATTTCATCATGGATAGTATCTGATTTCATAATAATATAATGGCACAACTAAGTACAATAACAAGAATGTACTTTAGAATTAACACTAAGAATAAGTAGGTTTATGATATAGTTTTAATAGGAAAGTTATTACTTATAATGAATAAATCATTCATTACTTTACAGAGTAATGAACATACCGTATAGACTGGCGCTGGTGCACGTACTACCTGCTCCTCCTCAGATGAACTTTCAGACTCGGAGTCCGTACCAGTTGCAAAAAACCGACTCATAATTATATCTGTTAGTTAACTGAAATAAGATTTTCATTTAAAGGAGTCTATTTAAAATTTTAGGTTAGAGCGCTATAATTATTTTAGAAAATAACTTTAGATTGCTAATTTGTAACATGATAAAATATTTTATTACAACAAGTTTACATACCCAATAATTTTGGTTAACAACTGTTACAATATTAAATAAATCGTGCGTACCACGACGCACGGCCACTTAAAGTAACACGTCAAAAAGGGAAGGAACAATTTCTAATCCTTTTACCAATAACCACAGCCTACGGGTCTGACTCTTATTTTTTTACAGATTAAATATTTTGTTAAAACAACTTTTTAAGGTTCTTGATTTTTATATTAAATATCTACATTTTTTTGATTTGATTACAAACTAAATGTTGATTTATGACAATTGTGTGTATTTTCGTCCTATTTTATAAAATAGCTTTACTCTTTTTCTGTAATTCGTGCACTATTCGTGCACTATAATATCGTGCTTGCTAGTCTGTTTTCTGCCATCTGTGGTTTGTGATCTGGGCTTGACTGCTTGTCTCTGTGTCGGATGATTCTTTAAACGACTTGCAATGCGTACTTAGTATTAAATTGAATGTTATTTATTTGTGAAGATAACGCAAAAACATTTGCCTTTAAATAATATAATTAATACATTGATAAAATAGGTGAAAGAATGAAATTATAATTTTACTACATGGTCCTGAAAAATGGTTATAATTCCATGATGAAAAAGTATCTTTAAAATTACAGTCTTACATTAAAAGTATGTTAATTCAGGTTGATATTATGAAGAATACAAAGGATTCTTAAAATGGAGTTTACTAGTCTAATTGTACCTTTAACGAAAAATATATGTCGAACTTGTTTAGGAGAATTTGACTCGAGAGATCCTACAATGTTCATGAACATACAAGATTTAATTGAACATGAAATGAACAAAATAAAACTTATAGATATATTGGTTTTCCTGAATTGTTTGGAAGTATGTTTAACATTTCATTTAGTGCATACATTTTTATAATTATTATGGAACTTATATTTTTCTTTTTATTTCAGAATAACGATGAGGACAACTGGCCACAAGGAATGTGTGCATCATGTGTATCTACAGCTTTGCTAGCATATAATTTTAAGCTTAGTTGTTTAAAAGCTAATGTAACCCTTTCACAGATCTTTACAGTACAATCAACATCTAATAACCCACAAAGATCTGATGTGGATCCTATTGACATTAATGTTGTATATCAAGACCACGAATATGATGTTCCCTTATTCAATCATACAGGTATTGACTTTCGACCAGAAATACCTGAAAATAAAGAACTTACACCTCTGCCACCTGTTACAGAAATTACCTCAACAGAAAGACTGCATCGAAAGGAAGGAGATAAAAAATATACATGTAATATCTGCTCTAAATCTTTCACTAGAATATATAGTTTAAGATACCACATGTCTAAGCATGATGAATTTCGCCGATTCCTATGTCCCAAATGTGGAAAAAGTTTTCACACAGCCAGTGGCTTGAGACAACATTTGCTTTCCCACATTGAAGTTAATCAATTTAAATGTGGATTTTGTCATAAAACTTACAAGTCTAGACAATCATTGAAGGAGCACTTTCGTGTTGCACACTCAAGTAACCGCAAACTATTTGTTTGTATAACATGTGGGAAAAGATTTACTGCCAAGTCTACATTGATGATGCATATCAAAAGTCATAAAGGTGTGAAAGAATTTGCTTGCTCCGAATGCCCAAAAACATATACAAGAGCTACTTACTTAAGAGCCCATAAATTACTTCATTCAGGCCAAGAAAAACCTAGACCATTTACTTGTGTCTACAAAGATTGTGATAGAAGATTTGCCACAAAACATTCCTTAGTAGTGCATATTGCTCATTCACACACAGTTGAGAGGCCACACAAATGTGAGATTTGCTTTAAAGGATTTGCTACTTCCTCCGGCTTGAAGGTTCATATGGAATCTCATATGAATAAAGAAGTTTTCTGTGAAATTTGTAGTAAAAAACTAGCTAACAGGAGGGTGTTACTTAAACATATGAAAAGTCATACTTTACAAAATAATGTAACAATGGTTGATTGTTAACAACATGATGATACATATATTTTTATTCCTCACTAGGGATATGGGGCTTGTCGAAAAGACTTCTATAAAAGGAAGATTTGTTAATTATTAAAATTGATATTATTTGTGTTGAAAAATCTGACCTACCACTCATGCAAAGTTTGTCAAATATGTGATTATTACAAATTGTGAGCTGCTTGGTCTAATCAAAGGTCTTAAATTGCTGAATAAAAATAAATGCTTGTCTGAATTTTACTTTTAATCCTTATTACTTATGTATATAGTATAGTTACACAAAAGGCATGTATTGGTGCTGTATAACAACTTTTGTGGGTTCAATTCCCACTTGGAAGAAATAATGTTTAAATATATTTCTCTACTATTGAACCAAGATAAAGTGGTATGTTGAGTTTGCCACATAATAAGCAATGTCTCCAATTCAAGTGAAAAGTGGACAACAGTTACTCTATAGGTTCTCATTGATTTATATTACTAGGTTCTTCCTGCCTACCCGGCTACACTAGAAAATGTTAAAAGATTAATTTTATATAGTCAAATTTAACAGTTTGACAATATTTTCATTAAAAACAATATTTGCAAACAAATTACTCCTTCACAAGCACTTAAAATGTATCTGATGTAGTGCTAAGACATAGTTATTTATATTTTCTATATAAAGTCTAATATGCTATATTAAATGAATTGTTAAATTAAACAATAATGTATATTAAAATAATGTAACCTTACAGCAATTAGGATTGTGAGGTTGATTAATAATAAATAACTTAAAACATAAAACATGTTTATTACAAAATACAAAATTTTATGTATATGTGTTCTTAATAAGTTGATAAAACTAGATTGCAAAAGGGTTTTTATTAATTAATAATGTACAAGTAATGAAACAAACATAGAAATAAGCAAAAAGTAGGTTCATAATCATTTAATAACTTATAATAAATTTACAAATTATATTTTACAATAATTTGATAAACATGTTTAATTAGTTAAATGATAAGCTTTTTTTATAATTGGCAATAACCCTACTATAGTTCCATAATGAATTTAAATTTTACCATGTATTTTTATAATCCCATTGTGATTTATAAATAAAAATTTATAAAGTGTATATAATATTTATAACTTTAACAATAATAAGGGCATACATTTTATAAAATTACTTCCCTAAAAGCTTATTCATTTGTTTGTTTTGATGACCAATTTTTATATCTGCAACATCAACTTTATCATTAATTTCATCAATAAGGTGGTTTTGTTGTTCAATTTCATCACCAAGTGCTACTCCAAGACCTTTAAGTCTAGAAATCTGAGTGACCATTTCATCTAAATTAGCATCTAGTATTTTATTAATCCTTTGAGTATCAGATATAGGTTCAGCAGTAACTTGTTGGTCTAGACCCCTTAATCGTGTTGTTGGATGACTGCCAAAGTAATCAGCTCCTCCAGAGGAACTCATTGTATTTACAGTATCATCTAATCTACTACTATTACCAGCTTTAGAGCTACTGGAACTGGGAGAGGCTTGACTTTTTGGGGGAGTTTGATCTGATTTTCCTGACAAGTAATTTTTAAATCCATAAAATACTGACTTTATGCCATTTAGATGTTTTTGGCTATAATTTAAATTGGTATTTATTTCATCTAGTCGCCTACTAGTACTTTGTAATTGTTCACGTTGACGTGTAAGTTCTTCAGCAGTTGCAATTCCAATTTGTTCTGAATCTCGTAACAAACCTATACTTCGTATCGAAGATTCTACGGTACGTTGTTCAATTTCCTTTTGTTTCTGTAACATAGTTTGTTTTTGTCTTTCCAAATCAGCAATATAAGGTGATGCACTTGGTTTTGGCTGAGGAGGAGGATTTCGCGATCTATAACTGTTAACGAAAGTATCATCGTCCACTTCGTCATCAAACAAGTCTTTGCCTTCCTGAAAGTATCTGTGACCCGACATTGTTAAAGTAAATTACGCCCTATTACTCAAAGATTTATACTAAATTCACTCACAAATCACAATTTACAAATCCAAGTAACATAAAGTAAAACAATAAATGAACATAAATTGAGGATTAGAAGATATTAACGTGGAAGGATTAAGTTTTTTTATTCACAATGAAATAATAATAATCACACACACAGTCTGGTCAGAACAAATAATAAAGGAGGGGGAGGCTACTGGCTAATGAACAATAAACATAGACAAGATTGATTAAAAAGTATTAAGAAAAAAAACAGTGACATAATTCACTCATAGACAACATAGGTTACTTTTGCTTTACATATGTGATTAAAAATATACGCACCAAGGTCCAATCCAAATTCACGAAACTTATATAATAATAATAATATATGTGCTAAGAATAAAAAAAAATATTAAACATTTCTTAAGACGTATATTATTACGTAATAATGGTGTTTTACAATTTCATTGCTTTAAATGTTTATGAAGAGTGAACGAATTAAAATAATGTCGCTTCATTTTTGAATTAAAAATCTGTATTTTAAACTGTAAAATTAGTAAATAAAGTTTGTTGCTTAAGTTTGAGTATAGTATTAAAGACAGCTCAGTGAATTATTAAGAATAAGTATAAATATTTAATCTGTCTAAAGATTTGACATGTGACAGTTCACTTAATGACAATTGCTAGTTGTTACCTGATGGTGTTTAGGTTTTAAGTTATTATTTTTTGATATGTAATCAATTTTCATTGTACTGGAATTATTTAAATAGGAAAAATAAGGCTTAGCAAGCGTTTAGGAATTGTATTAAATAATATTTTAATTATTCTTCTTCATTTATAGTATCAAAACATTTTGTTCTTAATTGTATATAAAATGTATTTTTTTGAACCTAGCCTAATATAAGTATTTTTTGAGACTAAAGTTCTACATATAGTCTTTCAAAATGATGGCCGGCAAAGGTAGTTTTGTACAATCATTTCAAATATAATTTTTAAGTTTTTCTTTTAACTTTGTCGTAATATTTGTTATAGTTATGGAAACTGAGGAGCAGAATAGAATAAGATTCCAGGTGGAACTTGAATTTGTTCAGTGTTTAGCTAATCCAAATTACATTCACTGTAAGTTATCTTTGTCATCAATTTGTCAATAAAATCATAAAGATGATACTTTATATATAACAGGATATAATCCCATAATGTTAAAATTGTTATGTTGCAGTTTTAGCGCAGCGTGGCTATCTCAAGGAACAGACTTTTATTAATTATTTGAAGTACTTACAGTACTGGAGAGAGCCAGAGTATGCTCGCTACCTCAAATATCCTATGTGCTTACATTTCTTAGAACTCTTACAACATGAAGCATTTAGAAGGGAATGTGTGTCAGCACAGGTTAGTCATTTTGATAAAAATATTGAATGAATTGAATTGATTATATTTATCAAATATTTTTCATTTTCAAGCTTATATACTCTTCTTTTTTGAAATAAGACTAAACTTACAAATGTGTTTTACAAATATTTAAGGCTTTAGTTTGCCTTTTTATGGTGTTTTTGTATCTGGACTTACTATGCTTAACATTTCCGTGAACTATTACAATTATTTGTAAGCTAAGTTCAAAAATATGGAAAGAAAATTCCACTCAAACACTATTGTGATAACTATTATTTACAAAAACCCTGAATATATTATATTATAAGCTGCAAATTTTTAATTGATAATTACGAATAAAACTGTATGAAAAAAATGTACATTGATAGAATTCACCATAAATGAATTGCCTATTTCTAGGTATGCAAATTTATGGATGATCAAGCTATTCTCTTATGGCAACACTACACACGACGGAGAACTCGGACATTACAACCGCCAGATGCACCAGCACCACCAGCTCCTCCAGCACCACCTCAAGGCCCACCCAGGCAGCAATCATAGTGAAAGTTAATATAATACAACTAACAAAGACAATATGTAGATTTTGAGCACAAAGTCTATTTTTTGTAAAGAAACTGAGTTTCTTTTTGTGTTAAACATTTATTTTTTTTCCTCATCATATCATTTATTATCAGAATATTGATTGTTATTATTCTGTAATACAACACAGAGCATATTGCTAAAACAAACAAAATCAATAGTATCATTGTACTTTATAGCTTTTCAAAATTTTTATTTAAGGTGTAAAATTATATTAAGACTGAATGTGTATTGTAAATATTTTCAGAAATAGCCAAAATGTTTGAAAGTAAAAAGTTTTTACAGACATGTCTTGTTTAGTATTTATTTCATTTAGCATGCTAGGAAGATAAAACCTACTAACATAAACATTTTTGGTTTAAGCTTAAGAACAATGTGAGTCATGATAGTTCAAGAAATGCTGTTTTACAAATTAAAAAAAAGTTGTATCTTATTTAATAAATGGCTGCAGATTTTTTCTTTGTCGGGCGACACACAACGCACGTAGTGTCACATAGTAAACTAATTCAACTGCGCTCATCATACTAAATCCCATACAAAGTCCTAAAAGCCCGCCGGTGTTGGCTGTAAATAAATAAAAGTTTAGATAATTATGTCTATGCATATTATAAATCTATATAAAAAATAAAATTACTGTCTCTTTGTATTATTAAAATAACCGCAAATGCATTTGTATACGTGGTTTTTGTCTGTTTGTTTGTTCTGGCTGATCTCAGGAACAGCTGCACCGATCTTGACGGGATTCTCGATAGTAGCTAGCTGATGTAATAAGGATTACCTAATTTAGGTTACTTATTTTAGAATGATATTTTTTGTGATATTTTTTGTGATGTCAAAGTGGTAGGCACAGTTAGTAGATAATATAACGCCATCTATCTTGAAAATAGATTTCGTTGCCAGTAGGGAATATCGTGTTGTGGAATAAAGTGAATGGTAATAAATTAATGTGCTAGCTATATGAACACGGAGACTTACAACTGAGAAATTCACATTCACATTTCTTATTTATTATTTTATTGAAGTGATACTAAACTAAGGTCTAAAGCGGGACTCCTTAAACTATGGGTCAGGACCCCAAATGGGGTCGCGTAGCAAAATTCTGGGATCGAGAGGTTTTAATATCAAATATTTATAATATACAGTGGACTTGCTGCATCTTGACACGCGCATTTGTTGAAGGTTTTGAGCTATCTCCACCGACAGAATTCTAAAACTATATATTTCCATATGTACCTATATTGTTAGCTAATAAATAAATCATAAAAAAATATTAATTTATTTTTCATTTATATATTTGTATGGTCGTCAGGAAACTCGCAATCATAAATGGGGTCGTGACTGACAAAAATTTAAGAAGCCCTGGTCTAAACTAAACTAAGTGAACTTATTCAAAGACTAGAAAATATCACGTCACACGTGAGTTTGGCTCGTGGACATGACCATATGCCTACAATGGTGGGACCGCGCATAAGAATAAGGAGTCATTTTAAAAAAATATAAATTAAACTTACATAAAAATTCGGTGAGACCAAAAATTTCCCCCTTTGTGAATCTCATGAATGTATTATCTTCAAAATAAAAATGTATGACGAGCATATTTTCCCTGTAATTATAAACAATATTCAGATACATATTTGTAACAATTTTAATAAAACTTTACTTATGGGAACCTATTTTTTTAGCTTCATGCTGCATCCCGCACATAGCAGGGTAGGCACAGTACCTAGTCTTAAGACGCTCCGTTCCCCATTTTTGAATTTTTGAGGCATTACATGTTAAGTGACGGAACTTAACGCCGCGTTATGCTTCGACACCAAAGCGATGAAGGAAATATTACATATTTCCATTCCTCGAGTGGGAATTGAAACCACAACCAGTCGCTTTTACAGTCACACTTCGTGCCCCTGCACCACAGGCCTGGACTAGCTCGTAAAAAGCGTAATAACGTATTTACTAAGTCATAACAGTCGTAAATATAGGCGAATATAATATTTACGTGAAGTATTCAGGTGATGTGTTCTGAGCGAGTTTAATGCTTTGTATGTAGTGTCCTACTAGCGCTTTGTTCAGGGGAGCCGCACTTGGTCGTTCAAAGAAAGATATCTCAGTACAAGCGGGCAAACATTCCTCACAGCTTCTCTCCATACCTGTTATATGTAAACGATAAAAATGAACTTATTAATGTAGTTATTAAAATATTAAGCTTCACGCTGTATCCCACCGTAGTACAGCACAGGGTAGGTAGGGGGAACCTAGTGTTATGACATTCCGTCCTTCACTTTCCGCCGAATTCGGAGGCGTTGCGCGGAACTTAACGCCGCGCTTTGCCTCGACATCAGAGCGGAGAACGGTTGGCCCCTATTCAAAATATTAAGTATAAGAATTTTAAGTAGTTCTAGAATACCCGTTGCTCAAATCGATGAAGGTACATCGGTTAATATACGTATATTAACATACTTTGATCACATATAATGTTGTAATATATTTTTCCCCTAACATTAGTATTCACTTTCTGTTCGAATTCGAAGTATCTCATGTGGAATAAGACGCGTTTTAGGTACGTTTGTAAAGCGGAAAATGAGGATAGTCATGCCCGATCGTCGTGATAGTTGTGGGCACAACCATTGCGTTTACATCTTATTATATTTAAGTTATACTAATTTCAAAGTTTTGGTGAACAAGGCAAAGAGCAGCATTAAGTTCCACCACTCAATACGCAATGTCTTTAATTCGGATGGAAGAACGGAGTTTTTTGATATTTAATTCTCTCTGTGTAGACAGACATGCTATGTAGGAAAAAGCGTGAACCTGGAAAGATATTTTACTATGTATGTTACCAACCATTAGGTATGTATTTGTTTATATTGCTATAACATTTGGCGTCTGCTTTTCCACATACTCGAGTTGTTTTATTTTCTGAAAAGTTAAACGGACTTAATTGATATAAATACTTATTATGTATTTCTTACGATTTTAGCATGTATTGAAAATAGGTAAAGTACAATGTACCTATATTGTATATATCAACTATTCTTGAAAAACAATTTTAGGAAATTAAGAAGAATTAAAAAACATGAAAGTAGTAGGACTCGAACCGACTAGTCGCGAAAATGGAAATTATCTTAACGTACTGAACTATACCGCTAAACCATACATTCGACGCTGTCGATAATACGCTTGCTACAATTTTTTTTTGTACCTACTAACATGGCTTAACGATCAAATCGCTTGGACGATTAATCATTTTATAGGTTTCTAAAATTTCTATGTGGTAAATAACACTTTAAAAATGTTAATATATTTTATTAATTTATTTTCAATAAGTAGATATAATAACGTACTTGGCATGAAGTAGAGAACGCATTTACAAATATCAAGCATAATACGGGCTTCACATTCCATTTCACAGTTCCTTAGTGTGTATGTTCTGACGAGCAAATAAATAATTATACTATATTATAAAGTTTACGATAAAAATAATATATTTTTGTATAGTTAATTAATATGAATTGGCGAAAAATTTATATCAGCCGTAACCAATGTTTCAGAAAGCAAAATTTTCAGCCGTAGCCATTGTTTCAGAAAGAGAAATAAGTAATTGCTTGCGCTTCGCACAGCAGACTGTGCGTACTCATTTGCAGTGGTAGGTACTTTTGAAAGCTCATCGTGGCGCAGTGGGATAGCGATGGACTGTAATCACGATTGGTTGTGGGTTCGATTCGTTCGATTTCGTGGTGGAATGATCATATTATCATTATTTTTATATATGCTCTTTGCTGAACAAGACCTCAACGCCATGCTATGGCGTTAAGCGTTAAGGTCCTGCACTCGAAATGCTATGTCTCGAAATCAGGAAGATGGACAACGACGTGTTCTAGGTCTCACTCTGTCTACATAGCAAGTATATGGCTAAAAGCGTAAAGCTACTTTTGAAATAATATTTTGGAATATGACTATTACAAAATGCAAAACTAATTAAAATGGATGCTTAAACATTTGAAAATTCATAAGAGCTTTTGTTTAGTTGAGCTGAATTTCTTAGATCTAATTTTTCTCGTACTTGTAAAACACTAAATTCTTTTCGCTCGAGAAAAGGCAGAGTCTCTTATTGATATCTATATATTTTAGAGAAGGTTGGGCGTCCAGGATCCTCGGTTGTATTGCCACCCTCGCTTCTATACCAGTTCCGTACACTTCTCCTAGTTTGGCTATGTTCGGTGTTTCTGTGGGATTGTGTAGAAGAATCTAAAAAAGAAGATAATGTCGTATCTATTTATAACGAAAATATAATGCAGTAAAAGTTTATTGCATTGTCAAAATGGTATTGAAATACGTGCTTACGTATTTATTTCCTTTTAAAATGTTTGCATTAATAGAGACCACAGAAACACACAAGTTATAGATGACATCTGGTCTATATAACCAGGTAACTAACATTCAGAGTAACTGTTTATTGGAACTGACCTTAAATCCAGTACTTTTAGTAGACGCACAGTAGTATTCAGCGAGATTAGCATCTAGAACGAGTGTTAATCCGTGATCAGTTCCAATTCCTGCGCAATAAAACAAATATATATTTAAGTTTAATACTTGAAATAGTTCTTTATGGTTCATACCGCCTATTTTTAGAAGGTAAAACGGAATGCAGCAAGTTATAATAAAATAATTTGTAGTAGTACATACTACAATTAAATTGTACATTGTTTTTCGTTCCTTACTCTGTATAAATCTATAATTTAAATTAATTATAAATTGCAACTGATATATGTGAATTAAAACAAAAAAGAAATGTATACTAGTGCCTGCTGTATCCATCTTCAACGATAATGCTAAATGCATTTGCATGCTTTAAGTTTTGACCTGTGTTACACTTTTTCATGTATAATGTAATTATCACGGATGGTTCTAAATAAATAAAATAAAATAAAATCAAATACATTGCAAATGATTTAAATATTAAGAGAACATTATTATTATATAGTTATTTTTTTTCAATTGACAGTAATCGGAAGGTTTTTGTTCAGATCAAAGTATTTGTCAAATAAGCTGTTGAATAGAGTAACGTTAAATTATCTTAAATATACGATCACATTAGAAAGTGTAAGGAAAACATATAATATATATAGTTTTGAACTCCAAATTTATTAAATTCAGTTTTTCTATTTTCGATATAAATTATTTTTTTTTAGCTTCACGCTGTATCCCGTACACAGCAGGGTAGGCAGAGGGAACTTAGTGTTAAGACATTCCGTTCCCCACCTTCACTTTCAATTTTTAAAATTTAAGGTTTCAAAGTATGATTTGGTGCGAATAGAATGAATTTGAAGTAATTAATCTGTAATTGTTAAATCACTAGAATAATACACGTAGTTATTTAAATATTTTCAATCAATCATGTACAAAAGTAAGTAATACATAACTTGGGGCCGCCATGGAAATCCATCTGGAGGTGCATCTTCAGGAAACCCACTTTCTGGAGTCCAATCAACGGAAGGCAATGGAAACGTGAAGTTCATATCGTTGAGATCTTTCCTATAAATAAATGAATAGAGCTAATTTCTTTTTAAAATAAGTATCGTAGATATTTCTTAAAAAATCCAGATCAAGCGTATAAGAATGCTTCCCTTATAATGTTAATGGTTTATTTAATAAACCATAAAAATTATAAGATTATATATATCACAATTTTTTTCAATATAAAAATTAATAAGTCTTCTTTAAACAAGTATCAACTTAACTAACTCTGCACACTACTTATCAGATTATTCCAAATATTTCCTTATTTTGCGAGCTCTACCCAACACGCCATGTCTTGGATATAGGCGAAAAACTTAGAACGGGGTGTCTTCACATAAGTTCTCTCTGCCCACCCTGCTATGTGGAATAAAGGAATAATTGCGCTTTTAATACTTAAAAATATAAGCATACGGATTTCGAAACATCTTTTCTCGGTGTACGACGTTGAAAGTGCAGCAAAGTCCCTCGTCTGTGAGTTGCGCATTGAATAAATCCTGACAGTTCACACTCGCCGAGTTCCAAATACACAATGCCAACATTTCGATACATGGTTGTGTTACCTATATGTAAAAGGAAATATAAAATTTCATTTAATTTTTTAATCAGTAATCTTTTTGACATATTTATATTAGTTCACAGTATATAAATAATATCTATTACAGTTATATATATGTATATTATAATAAAATTCTACAGGTTGTTTTAGATTTGTCACTGGAGAATTTTATATTTATTGTAAAAAACATATTAATTAGTAAGGCTTATTACTTTGTAGAAGAGTATTTAAAGGTTAAAAATGCGTGTAGTTAATCGATTTTAGTCCAATGCAGGTTAGCTACCATTGTATCAAATAATAAAGTTGTAATTTTTATATTTGAAAAGAGCAACTGTTGAGTTTCTCGCCTACTATTTTCAGCGAACTGCCTTCCGAGCCAGTGGTAGCTTTATATTAATTCGACGATTCTAAAGCGCTTGTAAAAGTCTATTATTTGCATAAATATATTTTGAACTTCTATTTGAATTTATCACACGTGCTCATAATTTTATCAGGTATTTCAGGAGAGTAAAATCATATAGTTACATACTCGTAGCTTCATATAGCCACTTTCAAATATTTTCTTTTATAATTATATTATATTAAGTTAAACATGGCAACGTAAAAATACAGTAAACTACTAACATTAATAAGAAAGGAACGTATGTGGTCCCAATCTGCTGCATCTGCCATTTCATCTTCAAAAATGTCAGCGTCGGTCAGAGTTGAGCATAGGCTCTGAAGAATTTTCTTATCAATTGAATTTCTGTTGAAATTTTAATATATGTACGTATGTTTTAATATAAAACTTGAGTCGACACATGTATTTTTCAATGTCTTATATGTGTATATATGGGGGTAGGAATTATTTCCGAAAACAATGATAAATTGCTTTTATTTTCACTATGCCTATGTCATATCTTATGTGGTAACCTTTAAGACTTCGCCAATGACACGTTATGAACGTTATGTTATATAGAGAACGATCGATTAAAGATTTAAATATTTTTCTCTGTAAATAATCGCACACTCTCTCTCTGACTACCCCGTAAGGGATACAGCGTGAAGCTATATATAAAAAAAAAAAATCGCACACTTAATATGTATAATATATGATATATAAATCTATGTAAAAAAACATGAATCTTCTTGAATTGCGAACGACGTAGATAATTCATGATTTTTTATATCTTTACTAATATTTAAAAAATCAGAAAATATTAAGACTACTCTACACATTTAAAATTCGAATTTCAAAGCTAAGGTAGAATGACATCTGTCAGGTCAGCTAGTGAATTGACATGACATGCAAAAAATATCACTGTACCCGTATTTTTTGTATCTTTCAGCTACCGATTTCTTTGCTTGATTAACATTGCAGATAGTAATCGCGGGGAAAGGAAGTTGGTTTAGCGGCATGTTTTCCGGGTTAATGCTCACTATCATAGGAGTCATACGCCATTTTGCATACACGTTGAGTATGAAGAATGATGCACAGATCAACGAGCTGACAAATGCTACTAGCCAGAAGAATCTACAAAATTACATTTTCATTAATTGATTAGCACGATTTTTGAGGCCGTAGAGGCGTAAAGGAACAGCCCCTGATTGTAAATGCGATGGTTGTGGGTTCGTTTCCTTCTGGCGGAAATGATTACTTATATATTATTTTCATTCCTCCACTCTGGTACCCAAGAACAAGACTGAGCGTGGCGTTGAATGCCGCCACTTCATACGCAATGTGCCAATTTCGGCCGGAAAGCGCAGAAAGGAGTCACTTTGTTTTGACACTAGGTTCTGTCTAGTAATATTGTTCTCCATAAGTAAGCTTGAATTGATTTGTAAAAAATGATTTACTTTAAAAATGTTTACTTATTATATAAGTAAAGTAATGAAAAATCACATTTCTTCACTGCTCACCTTTCAAACCAAGTCAACTTTTTTTCTCCTATATATCGCAGACCGTGCAAGGTGGAGGTTAACAAGTATTCTCTCAGATCGTTCCTGACTGTTTGGTAAAAGTTTACGTTGCTCGATTGATTGTCCTTAATAAATATATAATAATATTACATTATTTTGTGTTTATGAGGAAAAGCTCAGGAAGTATAGTCGTTCAAAATATGACAAGATAAATGAACAGGAAATATTGTTTATAATATTTGTACTTATACATAATGAACTTAAAACGTATGATATTTTAGTTTAACGTCATCTTTCTTGTAATAAATAACTACACCCTCATTTAACACTATTCTAAAGTAGGTAGCTATTGTTTATTGTTTACTTGAGTATGTATTATGTATGTAAGTATATAAATGTCTTTACTTGAAACAGGGCAACTTTGTTTTATCCGTAGTCGATTAAGTTTTAAAAGCATTCTGATTAATAACTTACTGACCTCGCTTTTATTGCGGCTTGTCGGTCTGTTTGTATTCCAGTCATACCACGGGTTTGTTGCTGATTGAGTTGCCCAGTAGTTTTGCTTGACAATAATAAAAAAGTTATTATGAATTATTTTATTTATGAAAACTTGTGGCCAGTCGTGGCCCAGTGGCACAAGCGTGTGACTGTAAGCGACTGGTTGTGGGTTCGATTCCCACTCGAGGAGTGGAAATTATATTTCCATTTTCTTCGCTCTGGTGTCGAGGTAAAGCCCGGCGTTAAGTTCCGCCACTTAACACGCAATCCTCCGAATTCGGCGGAAAGTGGGGAACGGAGTGTCTTAACACTAGATTCCTTCTGCCTACCCTGCTGTGTGCGGGATACAGCGTGAAGCTAAAAAAAATAATTATGAACTATTTTTTATTTTTGAATTGAAAACAAAATGTGTTTTATATCCCTTGAACTAACACGTAAAAGAATAATTTCTAAATTTTGTTAAAATGTGTATGGTTATTTAAAAAAAATGCTAACTTGCAAAAATATAATTTTACCTTTTTAGGCTTATCCGTAAATGTATTTTTGATTTTATTCTTATACTTGGTTACCATTGTATTAGTGAACTTTAAATATTGTCCACGTGCTTACGTGTTGTCACCTTCGACCGATGTGTATCAGTTGAAACGATCAAAAAAAAGAACGAAAATACAACAAATTTCCATGATCTAACCTAATTTCACATTGTCAATGTTTGTGGTTTAATCGGTTGATAGCAGACATGACAAATCGACCTTGTTCCACCTCAGTTTACTTTCGATGGCAAAATTACACATTTTAAAGTTATTCGTCGTCCTGACCTCATCCGTGTAATTATTGGTCGGTGAGACCGTATAATAACACTTTGCTTTAATTATAATACTTAATTTGACGTTTGCACGCAAATGGAACCTTAGAAAATAAATTATTATGTAGTCTAATCTATATACACTTTAATCACCAATATAAAGTAGCTTGTAGATCATCCAGTGTGTCTATAAATTTTAAAGTAACATTTTATGCACTGTCACCCATGCATTAGCGTGGCACGTTAATAATATGTTACACGGCGCAGTAAATGTCACGCTATTGTTACTTAATGTGAATTTTAATAAATGTTTTTAAATTATTGAACATGCTCTTATCTATGAAATGACTATGTCTATCTAGTAACTTTCGTGTCTGCAATTATTTAAACATACAACGGTGTACTAAATGCTTTTAATATTTTCATAATACTAAATCATTTACTGTTTTATTTTCAAGCAATAGTTTTGTTAGTAAATAAAACTGCAGTTGTTTTGTTTTCGTTTTATATATTTCGTTTACGCATACATATAATTATTTATTATGTACAAAAAAGTATAGTAGGAATTTTATAGAGAAAAGTAACAAAAGCTAAAGAAGAGAATAGTCTGACGCACTAACACTTTAAACATATTACTAAAGGAAGAGGAGATCGAAAGGAAGAGGGGTATCTCGGTACACCTCTAGGATGTCATTCGCAAACTTTCTTTGGGAGAGCAAATGACATGCGAGGGGTCTAACCTACCTAGAAATAGAAGAGGAGGAAGTGTTCACCAACGTTGTTGGGGGTGAGCGGGGGCGTTGTGGGATACTTGTGCGTGGGCCGCTAAGTGAGCGGCGCGCGCGGCGGCGACCTCGGGGGTTTCCAGGATACCGGCACCGTTGTGGGCCAGTCTGATCTGAGCGGGGGGACCTTGCCATGAGGGGGCACCGTTCCACTGGTTCTGGGCGGGGGCGTTCCACTGGTTGTGAGCGGGTGCGTTCCACTGGTTGTGGGCGGGGGCGCTGTTGAGGGCGGCGAGGTGAGCGGCACGAGCCTGGGCTACTTCGGGGGTCTCGGCAACGGGGGCGGGGCCGGCGTTCCATGCGGGGGCGGCGGGGGCAGCGTTCCACTGACCGTTGTCACCGTTCCATTGACCGTTGTCGCTGTTCCATTGTCCGTTGTCACCGTTCCATTTGCCAGAGTTGTCGTTCCACTGTTGGGCGGGAGCGGCGTTCCACTGTTGAGCGGGGGCACCGTTCCATTTCTGTTGACCACCTTGCCAGTACTCTTCGTTGTCCCAGCGGGGGTCGTATGAGCCATCATCTTGGGGGTTGGGGTTGTTTTGTGAGGCTTGTTGGAGGGCAGAAAGGTGAGCAGCGCGGGCTTGTGCTACCTCGGGTGTGTCTAAGATGTTGCGACCATCTTGAGACAGGGCGATGTTGGCTGGGGGACCAACCCATCCGGAGGCATGAGCTCCACACGCTACCGCCAGGCAAGCTACAACGATCTGTAACAAGGAGATGAAGGAAAATTAGATTTATTTACATTTTTCAGCTTCACAATTTTGTTAGCATTGCAGGGTAAGCAGAAGGACCCTAGTGTCAAGACATTCCATTTTACAATCAGCTAGTTGATTAGCGGAAGCTAATACGTTTACAATTATGTAAGGCTGATTAAGTAAAGTTTGTACACTTATTTTATTTTAGGGAAAATGAGTTGAATCTTTTAAATATCGTAATGATTTATCAAAAATAGTCGCTGTATTTACTTTTTGTGGTAGTTGATCTACATAACTTTATTTGCGCAAATAGGATCAAAGAAGAATTTTTCAACATAGTCAAGTGGGTTGCATAGGACCCTGAGACTATTACGCTGTGACAGTGTTAATTATAGTGTAAAAAGCTTTATTAATCTTGCATTTATAGAATTTTATAACGATCGTAAGCTAATTGAATTTAATTGTAAATTGTACATTTACAATTCAACAGCATAACTTAAGCGCTTACTACATACCGGTATTTATGAATAGCTTTTTTCATTGAATATTAAATGAAAGCCCTTGGCTTATGAGAAACAATACCAATGTAAACGAGTGGGCTTGGAAGTATGTATGTAGTGAGAGACAAGCGCAAGTAAAACCTTCTTTATAAGGGCATAGTGACATGCGAACAAAATATCTATATGTTATTTATTGCGTGATATATAATAAAAATTTTCAAGACAAATATTTTTAGGTGAACATTTAGCAAATGGCTTCATTATAGTAAGAAATGAAATAGATGTCAAAATATTAAACAGAATGTCCATGAGTAACTAATTAATTGATTTCTCAGTCTTAATTCTCTTGTGTCATACTTCATTATAAATTTTGATATAAACTCTTAGATGAAGACCTAATGTAACGACTATATTAAAGGAATTTGCGGCAAACTAAGTTCAGAATCACGTAATGATGTCAGGGCTTGCGGTCATGTCGGAGCTGTTCATGCGGAGGAACGAGATAATCGTATTATCAATTTTGACACTATTTAGAAATTAATCACCTACAAACGTAAACAGAAAGCAATTCTTAAAGATCCAAGCATAGCCGATTACGTATCAATATTTCATACTACTGTTATTTTCTTTGCGCTTAGCAATAAAAAAATAAATAAAAGCATTTACGAAATTTGAGATGCAATCGTATATGGTTTGCAACCTTGGACCTTAAGTCGTGCTGTGAAATGCAATGCGCATGATAACTTAATGGATTGTTGCCCTGTTTGTAGGGAAATGTTACTTAGAATTTGTTAAGAGAAATTCTTATTCAATATAAAATATCCTTAGTTTTGCTAGCACAAAAACTATTTATAACAAGATGAATATAAAAAGAAAAACGCGCAATAAAGTGATCGAAAGAATAAAAACAAAGCAATAGACTTTTGCTGGTAATGATTTATAATCTATACTATAACAAATAAAAGTAAAGCAGTAAGTGAACGGCGCCAAGGTCTGAAGGCTGCTCGAAGGCCACAGAGCAGGAAGCCAGCCTTCCGGACCTGCCCACCGACATACGGTGACGGGTTTTCTTCGCATATCAACATGACATTTGTCTTGTTGTTCAATATAAAGTAATTTCATGTTCTCCTTTGTGTATTCCATTTGTGGCTTTTTATTATTTTGATTAGGTACTTTTTATAAGCAAAAAATAAGTCTATATAATATCGCTCGTACTACGCTACACGTGTACGATGCGCATGAATTATAAAATATGTCGTGTGATCATCATGCGCAATTAGTAAAATCTGCACGCTTTTTCTAGCATCGAGTAGTCAGAGAGAACTTAGTGTCAAGATATTCCTTTCTCCACTTTCAGCCCGAAATTAAGACAATGAGTGTTAATTAATAGAACTAAACGCCGCGCCTTGTAGGCGCCTTGTAGGTAAGATATCATACGCAATATATATAACAATCAAAAAATGATCTGTTTTATACAATACATAATTATTAACCGTAAAGTTCAGATACACCTAATAACAGCGGGTGTTCATAATTTAATAATAATTGGAATATTGATATCGGTCTGCGCGTAGGCATGCCCTTCTAAATTAGCGTGCGATGGAATGCAAACAAAAAGCTAGTGAGTGGCGAGGCGAGCGACAAGCGTGGACGCTATCCGGTAGGTGCGCCTCCGGCACTGTTACAGGCCGTTCAGCAAAAAAAAATCTACATAGACAATGAAAGATTAATGGACTGAATTTAGATGAAAGCGCGTCATTGATTGATAAGTTGAATTATATCATTAAAAAACGATTTATTACTTCTAACTGGATGATACTATAAGAACATTATTGTATTCATATTATTACAAATCAATAAACAATGGTAATTCCGATTGGTATAACTTTTTGGCACACAATGAATTAGATGTTTTCTTTAAATTAATCAGATAAAGGTAGCCCGTGGCCGTAGCATTGCTCCGTTGACATTGCACGCATAAATAGAGCAGAAACAGACAAGACGAGTTAAATCAGTGACTGGACATAAACTGCATGTTATTTATTGTATTACGTTGGATGACATTCGTCGTTTTTTCACTTGAGTGAACGTTTTTTTATATCAGAATATAGAACTTTTATTATTGATAAATTAATAAAATGAAAATTGATCGTTTCCTTATGTTTTTTTATATATTAACTTGTATGGATAAAAAGTTTTACTTTTTAACAAAATACAATTTAAAATGAAAAAAGTTTATGCAAGAATGAAAAAGGTAATTAAAAATAGTTTTAAGAATAAACTAAAAATTACAAAAATTAGATATTTCTTTGCAATTTGCTATATATTCTCTTTGTTTAGTCTACTTGCACGTTTAACACAAACACAATTAACAACTTATATTTTTATAAATTTTCTAAAAATATCTTTTTCAATTTCCTAAGCGTGTAAATAAACCTTTAAAATGTTAAAGTAAAAAAAAACTTGATATCTTTAAAATACGCAGGAGACGCCGGAACACGTTGTCTATGCTTTTATTTGTCACTCTTGAAACCTTGGACGAAATATTACTAGTCATTCCGCCCAGTTAAAGGTACTTATTTAGCTACAAATTGCCTAAGTGATAAACACTGCTTTCCTGAGCTTTTGTACTATAGCTTTTAGTCGAAACAAAGTACCTATATCAGTTTAATAAGAACTAATTTTAAGTCAGGTATTGAAATGAAAACTTTAAATATCTTTATAATCATATACTTGTGATCATTTTACTAAGAATTATATAAATGCGGCAAAGTAAGCTATTGTTGAGAAAGTTTAACTAATCTGAGCGTGTTATATGTATATGAGGAAATGTAACAAGTGGAGCGCGAAGTAAAAATCATTGTGACAATGACCCGCCTGTCGCGTGCGCGGCCACACGGGTACACTCTCAAGTTTTTTTTCTTTTCAACATATCCGTTCCGCCTTCTGACATCGATTATTGAAATTATAATTGATTTTATACCATTTTGTAACATTTCTTTGAACATGGTAAAAAATCCTTGTGTTAACCAGTACTGAGCAATTACATTACATTGGTACTTCGCGAACTTTATAATTTATTTATAGTTCAGTACATGACGCAAGTGTTTCGTCATTAAGGCGTTTCAAAAATAATTCATGCAATGATAAATATTAATTTTTATACGTACACTGTTTTCGCTCTATAAAGTTACTTTTAGCTGTATTATTTTAACATACATTTATAAAAATAGTAGATTAAAATTTACGGATTAGCACATATTCATAATTTAACTATGTTTTCTAATGAAAGCTATGGCTTACTTTGTTGCTTTTAACATATACAGTCTGATATTAGGTTTTCTTTGTTGTGAAAGAATAAGCCTGTTTGTCTAAAATAAAAGTAGGCCAGGCACAAGTTAACTAACTGGTGGATATCCTGCAACTTTATCAGACAAGGCTGTTCACAAAGTGCTACAACCAGTTCGATATATAAATCAATAAATTGAGTTATTATACCTAAACTAACACCGCCAAGATATATATCATTTGATATAAAGAAATATTAGCATAAGTGATATATCTATATTATTATTTGGCTATTAATCATTGGCAAATAGTAATATATATACATACATATGTCATGTTACAAATTAAATTTAATAAATAATATATGAAAGAAGAAAGTGTCGAAAAATAGTACTCACCATGGATTTCATTTTGAAATAAGAAGTGAAACACAGAAGTGAAAGAAAGGAAAAGTTATATATAGAATATAAATTGAGTTTTGTTTATTATAGCGCTGCTGAAAGACTAGTGTCCTCCAGGAATCGCTATGTTGAAGTGCAACTTGCGTCTGATTAAAATGAGGGCGGGAGCGCGCTTATATACTTCAGCGTGTGCGCAGAGGGGGTGGTCGCAGTTTGCGCGTGAAAGTATTGGGACATGCCATTGATAATAGGCGAATATCATAGATACTAAATTCAATGGCAACGCTTTTGGAGGCAATTTTGTGTGTTGTTTTACAATATGATGTCATACGTATATGGTTTAAGATGTCTAATTTTTAATTTTTAATAATTATTACGATTGGATTGTAAAATAAGATATTTTTTGAAAGTTTTTACTTTTTGAAAGTTTCACAGTGCTATTGAGCATATGCAGCAGTTTTATTTGTTAAGCGTAGTCTTGTACAAAAAAGATTAGTTATAATTTGTCTAAGTTAATCTAAGATAAATAGCAATAAACTCTGACTATAGACATAAAATCGCAAGGCATTCGGAAGCCTAGTGTTGTCGCATTGATAATGAAGTTCGCTTAGTAATCATGGAAAGTAAACATCATTTATGAGTGTACCTATAGCTATTATCCAAGTTTTATGTTTTTTTATAAATAAACTATTTAATATATCGATAAATATGTTTATTGTAAAAATAAACATACTTCTATACTTATTAAAATACTTATTAAAATACAATTTTTACTTTTGAATACTTATTTAAATTTTAAAAACAAAAAAGTCATGGAAGATTTTTTTATGCGTTTTAAACAATATTTTTACATTTTTTCTCTAACATTTTTGTTTCTGAATTAACCATTGCTATAATAAAGATGAAATATCAATATAAAAATGAATTAAGATCATTCAGGTCCTCGTATGTAGGACGTACTTACAAATCATACGCTTCGTTAGTACTCATCGTATGTGACTGCCGGCATTGATCTTAATATTTCATTGACATAAAACCTTTGCGGTCTTAGTGGTTGAACTTCGTTATTATCATATTAGCGTAATAGATATTAATATAGAAAATTTAGATCACTTTAAACATAAAAGCTTTTGAAATATTTAATAAATAATATTCTCTTTTGAAAAAAAGATTGTTCGTAGGGGTAGGTAGGGTATCTTTGGGTAACAGAACTAACCTCTGTTTGTAGAGAGATCTCTGTAGATTTTAACAAAAAATAATTGTAATAAGCGTATAAGAATTTTGACACAGCTGGTAGTAGAACGTATTTCTTGATGGTCAGAGCGTTGAAGCTTGGACGGTTTCAAAGAGGCGTGGTTTCAATCCCGCTACGTAAAATATTTTATACGTTTTCTGAAAATAATTTGCAAATTTACATCATATTTAGGTTTTTGCAAAAATGCTTTTTCTGGTAATATAAATACTTATAGTATACAACTTTGGTAATTATTTTTATTGCGTACTATAAAAGTGACAGTAGAAAGTGAGTCTTTTGACTGTAAAGGAATTTTGTTTTTGGCGTAATAAAAAACACCGTTTATTGTAACCATTTTTTTGCCTTATATTATCGAATCCGAGTACAACGTACCATCTATCCTAACAATCTGCTGCAAAATTGTCATACATTAACTAAATTATATTAATTCTGAAAGTGTTCACTTCTGAAAGAGATATAACGGTAGAATTTCTCTTATTATATGCTCTAAAGAATAATTAGTATTAAATTAATATTCTTGAATATTTTTAATGTTTTAAAATAATTTCACTGTATAAAATGAAAAGTAATCGTTTATTTTTGGTAAGTAGAGTGAGGGTGGCCAACAAGACAAGTCTTGGAACTTGTTTTCAGTTGCTTAATTACCTATTGCATTATATATAATTTCACCAACGCTAGTGCTTTATTAACTGCAGAAAAAGGCAGGTGATATAAGTATGACGAATTTGCTTTACTCGTTCAAAATTACGTTATGTAGAGGTTTTTTGTTAAAGTAATTTAAATTATATATTAAGTAATTCATTTCAATTATTGTTGATTTAATACATACATATATATATGTACCTATGTATGTATATGCAATTGACAGATTGCGTTTATGTTTCAAAAATATAGTAGAATCAGTATTAGAGTGCATTTGAACGAAAGAGCCACTGCAGAGAGGTTGCTTTTTTGATATTTCATGGTTATTCTATTTTATCGTATTACGTGTGCTATTCGACATTATAGTTATTTGAAATATTTTTTGTTTATGATTATTAGCTAAATTAATAAACGATAATTTAAATACTGCATTATGAGTAATATGTATAATCAGTAATGATTATACTAATACACCATATACCATTATGTAATGGATATATGAGAAACCGAATTATGTTCGCCATTTTCTGTCATTTAAACAGATTTTGTGAATTCGTTTGCGTAATTGCTTCTTGAAAATCGAATCAATAACCATCGTGAGTACAGTTCCGTGTCTTAAGCGTAATAAGATCATGTTTGGCTTATAAGCCATACAACACAACACAAGCACAAAATCCTAATTTTGCTCTCTAGAATGATGTACGGGGGATATTAAAAAAGTCAATTGTTATACTAAACTTGCTAACAAAAACTACGAAACAGTTAAAAAGTAGGTAAATCTTTTTTCTGTTCTCTCTTATATAATTAGTATTAGGGTCATTACTTAATAATGCTTATATCAATTTCTCATAAAAGAAGAACTCAATTTTTATACACTTATTGGACAGTTTTTTATGACTTTTGAATACTAGTAATTCAATTGTCAATATTTTATAGTAAAAGAAGCTAAAAATATTTTTGTTGTTTAATAAGAACTAAGAACTTTATACTTTGTACTTAGTTAGTATATGTCTGTGGAACTGAACTCCACACTCTATGTACTGTAACTGTGTACTGTAACTGGGAACTATTTATATTTTAATACTATCTGTGCTCGTGACTTTGTCCGTGTGGAATATAACTGAGAAAATTGTAATATTAAAATATAAGTCGCTTAAGTTACTTCTTATTACATCAGCTCACCGCCAATGATAGCTCCGTCTAAATCAGTCCCATCTGGACTGCTCTTCTAGAGAATAGCCTGTAGAAACAGGCAAGGAGAGACAGAGACAGACAAAATTTTGGATAAAATGTTATTTTGTTATATGCACCATGTATAGTAAAAAACGGTTACTTTAATATTAAAGATATTGTGTAGGACCGAGTCAATAAGCACGATACTTCATTAAATCATACATCAGGGATACGTAAATGTCTATACAAATAAATAAAATTGGTGTGTCCGTTTATACTGTTAATAGAACCGCTTTTTACTAAGGGTATAGGTGTGTATACATTATACACATACTAGAATAATATTTTTTACATTTTTTCTGTCTGTATCAGTCAGTTTGTTCCTAGCTGGAACGTCTCAACCACTTTTGACGAGACTTTTACTGGCAGAGAGCTGACGTAATAAGGAGTATCTTAAGCTACTTATATTTTAATATTATAATTATTTTGTTCAAATTCATACTGAGAGGCCGCGGTCACAACTAGCTTATGTATCAAATTTCTTCTTGAAAGGAATCGTATCCACAAACATTGTTATATTTAAACTATACTGGCTTATTAAGTAATTTCTTTTTTAATTTTATTATTTTTTTTTCTTTTTTTTAAGTTAAGTGGCGGAACTTAACTCGCGCTTTGCCTCGACACCAGAGCGAACAAAATGGAAATATTAAATATTTCCACTCCTCGAGTTTGCATCGAACCCACAACCAGTCGTTTACAGTCACACGCTTGTGCCACTGCGCCACGACTGGCCCCTAGTAATATTTACTTTTTTATATTAATTTATTGCACAAATTGATTTTTTATTTAGATACACAAAATATAACTTTTTAAGTGATACTTGCCATTATATATGCCTTAATAGCCATAAAAACATAAATATTATATTATTGCAGTACAATAACCATTGTTAAGCTTTTCGTGCTACGATATCGTTGAAGTCTTTATAAGGAAGTAAGCGAGAATGTGAAGGCGTATATTTCATTTATACGACTTGCATTAAATCCCTTTATTTTTTATAACTTAATATAGTAAATATGTACCTATTTTTTATTTTTTAGATTAATCTGTGTGCAATGGACAAGGTGCTATTAGATGTAGAGGTTCGCGTGTAGACTTCTCGTGAGTCTCGTTACATATAAGACTTATCACTCGTAAAATTCGTTAGCTACTTCCCACTTTCTCTATGTTATTTAATGAACATTTTTGTAACCAGTTATTATACCTATTATTTAAGGTATGCAAAATCTGATATGTCATGTCACTAATTACGTTTTGAAATAAGAGCCAGACTTATTAAGATAGTTTGTTTTCGTAATAATATAGTTTGATACCTGCAATCTACATGTCATGTATGTATATGTCTTTATTTCATATATTGTTTCTTTTTATTATTTTCTGTGACTTGAACTGGGAGAACTTTGAGTGAACTCACCGTAAGCTACCTTCACAACTTTGATTACTGTTATTCAACCCCTTTTTTTCGTTTAAGTTACAAATCATACTATTTATGCAATAGAATTAGTGTTTTTGAGGCATAAGCATTCAGTAATTTCTTTTAGAATTAGTGTTTTCCACATTACATACATTGCAACCTGAGTGACCCTTACGAGAAGACGAAAATATTCAAACTGTAAGTATTAACCCTATCTAGTCTGGCACTATATACATGTAAAAAAGCTGTTAAATAAATATTAAATGAAAGTTTCATTTACTTCCGTAAAAAAAATCAGGTAGTAAAATGTTATATTCAATCCACTTTTATTCCATGTACAAGAAATTTTCGGCCAATTAACTCGTTCAAATCTGCTTAATTTATCTTATATTATAATAGAAAGTAAAAATAAATTAAACATTAAAATGTAATAAATTAAATACTGAACTAAAAAAAAATATTTAAAATAAAAAAAATATTTACGTGTTTTATTTAATATCAAATTTGTGGCCAGTCGTGGCCCAGTGGCACAAGCGTGTGTGTAAACGACTGGTTGTGGTTTCGATTCCCACTCGAGGAGTGGAAATTATATTTCCATTTTCTTCGCTCTGGTGACGAGGTAAAGCGCGGCGTTAAGTTCCGCCACTTAACACGCAAGCCTCCAAATTCGGCGGAAAGTGGGGAACGGAGTGTCTTAACACCAGGTTCCCTCTGCCTACCCTGCTGTGTGCGGGATATAGCGTGAAGCTATATCAAAAGTAAACTTTGAATTTAATAAAACTATTTATATTAAACAAGGATATGGTCATATGTCAGTGGTGAAAAAATTGGTTGACCTACGGTTGAAAATGACACATAGATAAACGCCTTAATTATATTTCTGTCTATTAATTCTATTTAGAGCAAGTATATATAACGTTATTAATTAAGAAAATTCGCATCTTGAAATCCGTAGTTAATATATTTACAAAAAGGGCAGCGGTTTAATCATTTTCAATTGTTGGTGAGAATTTATATGCATATTACCTCAAAATATTATTATTGAGTCGAGCATATTGCTAAAAATGTCCATTAACTTATGAGGAAAGTCATTATCGTTTATTACGGTCTTCGACGACCGTGATCGTAAAGATGTATTATCTCTACTTTGTGACATATTTATTCTAGTATAAGTTGTTGTCCGCAACTTCATTTGCTGGGATTTAATGACTTTTAATGAAGTTTTAATTCATAATTTTATATTTCTGACTGTAACCCATAAAATCCCATTATTTAATGTAGCCATAGAAATTTCTTATTTAAAAAAGACATTTAGATAACGTATAAAAATATGAACGCAGAGGCATTCAAATTTTTAAAAATTCTTCTACGTTTTCTAAATACCTTTTCCAATTTTCCTAAGTAATAGAATAATAACACTTTAAAAATGCTTAAAAGTATTTTTTATTTATTTGGTGCTCATTTAAATTTTGCAACGAGTTTCTTTGCTTTGCTTTCAGCTTTCCTACTAGGTTGGGCCATGCGTTGTCTGTTAGCCGCTAAGTAAGTAATGAAAGAGTTTTATATACATACAGATATTGTCAAAATTATTTAGTTTAAAATAGTATTAATTATTATGACATTTAATCGTAACTTATGTAACTATTTATGCAATATAGATATACTTTTTTTTTTAATTAAATGAATCTGTTACATTTCATTTTGTAAATAAGAAGTAATACAAGTTCTCAGTCTAATTAGTTGACCTGACCCCATTAGGCTAGACGAATCTCTAAAGTAATTAAATATATAAGTATTTGAAATTAAATTCATATGTACGTGTTGTGTATAATAAAAATATGTATTTTTTTCTCACGCTTTTTCTAGCAAAGGCGGGTAGGAATCGGAAGCGACAAGACACTCACTCCTTCAATTTCCCTCTCTCAATTCGAACCACGGGACGGGACTTAACGCCGCGCTTGACATTGACATTGCTCAGACATGTAAAATACGATATTATACAATTTAAGAGTTTAATTTCTTTCGTCGTAGATTAAATCGCTATTATAAGCGTACAAATTAGAGCAAAAAATAACACTTTAAATATTTATCACTCTGATTCATAAAATCTATACAGGAAGTTCATGCAATTATTCAAATAAAAGAAAAAAATCTTTATTAACATATATTCGGTTTTTGCACTTATTTATTAAGCGATATTTCTTGATACCGTTAACTATAATATACCGTTTTAAAAGTACATTTTTAAAACATCATAGACATCGTGGCGCAATCGAACTCTCTGGCTTTATCGTACTGATTTTTTATTGTAATGGATTCGATTCCTACTCGAGTCCTAAATTTAAATGATCTTTTTTTTTCACCCTCTGATAAGACAAAGATTCTTTCGATCTTGAAATTTGGCGGAATATACGGAACGGAATACGGGTTATGCTAGCTTGATTAAATTAAATGGTCTGAATTTATTTTATTTTAAATTCCTTGTATTTAAAGAGAGTAGATTTTCAATAAACTATATGCTTCAAAAAAAATATTTGGATTTTTTTACGAAATTTATTTCAAAGCTAATTGTTTGGTTAAACCTTATTTACACACATGCGAAAATATTTTGAATTCACTGGCTGAACTCAACGCCATTATTAACATTTAATGTAGCAAAGCAAACAACTTTGCAAGTTTGAATTATTGATTGCATTCAAAATAATGAAAAAATATTGATTGCATTAAATTAATAAGAAAAAGGATATACATTTTAAAAATAATAATTAAAATAACAAGGCTCAAGTAAGATGTAAATTCTTTTCAATGCTAGGTGGTGTCAATATATAAAAATAAATTAAAAAATAAATTCGTTGTTACAAGGGTGCGAACTAAATGAGTGCTGTTATGAAAGTCACCAACAACGGAAGCATGAGGTATGTGAAAAATGTACACAAGGTCGTCCAAGATAATATTGATTTTAGTTTTTTGCTTTTGACCACTTGTTGGTCTTGTGTCGTGTAGCTAGCTACTTTTAAAACTATTATCTTTTTAATACATATCGTAAGTAGTGACTCGTTCGTGGCTTCGCCCGCCAAACCTACACGACTGCATAAATTTTACATTTTTTACACAAATTTTCAAGACCTATTTCAGTCTTATAGGTAGGATGGTATTGCAAAAAAAAAATGGATGCTTGCGTTTATCTTGCGTCAACAGCTTGAGAATTCATCGAAATTTGTCAAGCGGGTTAGGTTTTCATAAAAGATTTCGTCCCCTATTTCAACACTAGGGATTTATTTTTGAGAAAATCTTTATTTTCATATCGAGTTTTATCTAAATCCTTCCAGTGGTTTAGCCGTGAAAGCATAATAAGACAAACAAATTTTCGAATTAATTAATAGCGAACACCACGCGAATACGAAATTATTTAAAATGATTTCCTTTAGTTAAATATTCTAAAGAAGTGAAAATCTAATGTCAAAATACTCCGTTCTCCATTTTCAGCACGACGATTTAAAGAAATATGCTAACTAACTTTAATATACAAAATATGTAATAATCTAAATTTAGATTTGCATCTAAATTTGGAATATCATAGTGAAATAATTTGAATAAATTGGAACATTTATTTCCTAGACATATGATTTATACAATTGCTTATGCAATTAATTTAATTTATGAAAGTATACCTATTAACATTTTTATAGTGTGTTGAAACTGAGACAATATAAGCCCATATATAAATTTGGAGTTAGTCGTGGCGCAGTTGCATAGACGTGTGACATCAAACAACTGGTTGTGGGATCGATTCCCAGTCGAGGAGTGGAAATATTTAATATTTCCATTTTCTTGGCTCTGGTACCGAGGCAAAGCGCGGCGCTAAGTTCCGCCACTTAACACGCAATGCCTTTAAAATTCGGCGGAAAGTGAGGAACGGAGTGTCTTAACACTAGGTTCCCCCCGCCTACCTTGTTGTGTGCTGGGTACAGCGTGAAGCTAAAATAAAACTCGTGTATATAAATTTGGGCAGCTTCACGCTTTTTACGCATGGCAGGGTAGTCTGAGAGACCCTAGTGTCAAGACACTTCGCCCTTTGCTTTCCTCCCGAAACTGAGACATTGCTTGTTAAGTGGCGAAACTTAACGCCGCACTTTGTCACGTACATAACATTGCGTTTACAGCTTGACGTAGGCCATCTGCGCAACGATGGTGATGGCTATATAAATATGCCTATGTATTTTATATTTACATACATAAATAATTTTCTGGCAAATAACTTTAAATATGCGATTTACCTAACCTAACCTAACCTAACAGTATGTTACCTGTGTTACAAAGTACAAAAAGCAGTTCGGTGGTTTTACGTCAATTACATATAATAAATACATTTAAATTCGTTTTATCTTTTGCAAATTAATTATTATTATAAACATATATAGCAATAATGTCAAGATGAAATTCTTGAATACTTTTAAAATGAGTAAAAAACATCGACAAGACAGGAAGGAACACGGAAGTACTAAAGGTTTGTACTCCTTTACCGAGAATGCCTAACGATATGTATTTTTTCCAAATGTCACGGACATATTAATCGTCACATAAAAACATGACAAGCTCAGGGCAGGCATGCGAATATATTAAATTCAACATTGAAAGAGAAAGAGCATCTAAGAAAGACTCAAAATACATATAAAGTATTAAAAAAAAAAACAGTTTTACGCTTTTCGTACTTCAGCCCACATAGCAGAGTAGTCAAAAAGAACCTAGTGTCAAGACACTCCATTCTTCACTTTCCGACAGAATTCAAGATATTGCTTTATGGATTAAGCGAAGAAATATTAATTAATAATATTAAGCGAAAAATCGTCCCGCTGAGTTTCTTGCGCCGGTTCTTCTCAGGTCTGAGGCATTAACTTTAGTGAACCGGTGGTAAATTGTTTGACGTTCAAAAAATGAAGCATGTAACTTCTTACTTTGAATAAAATTATTTGACTTTGACTTTGACTTTGAAAATTAAAAAAAAATAATTTAAATTATTCTACCAACTGGAAATCGAGCCCACAACCAATAATTATAGCCAGACGTTGTCTCACTGAGCCGCGATGGCCTTAAAGTATTGCAAAAAGTTTAACCATGAAAATATATTTGCAACGGATACATAAAGTACATTCAGCTATTCCAGCTAAAAAAATATAATATCTAATTAATTTTAATTCCAATTAAAGCGAATGCTTTTACATTACATTAGACGCGACTAGATTTTATAACGCCGATAATATCTTAATGTGAATTGTTACTCAACGCGGCCGTATACTCTATTTTAAAAACATAATCTCGACGATATGAGCGTGGAGCGCTGTATGGAGCGTGTGAAGGCATTTTTATGGCATATAATAAATGTGTTGCAGTTTATATTGCCGAATAAATTGTTAAAATTTTAAATACTTTTTAGCAGCGTCATGCTTTTACTCAGATAGAAGGATAGTCAGAGAGGAACAAGTGTCAAGACACTCTGTCTCTCCACTTTCCGCCTTATAAATGGAGACATTGCGTTTTTAGTGGCGGAACTCGATGCTGCTTTTTGTCTTAAGAATCAGAGAGATTAAATGAAAATTTAAATACAATCATTACTTTGAGTTGGAAACGAATCCACAACCATCCCGTTTAGAGTCAGACGCTGTCACACGGCGCCATGGCGGTCTATATACAAATTTTAAAGCACATAATTAAAATAAATCTTTTAACAATAATAATCTTCACGTATTGCAATGTGAATACTCCGACGCTGCGTGTTGTCTGATTTACATCGTTTGATAGATTAATTGCAAGATTTGGATCTGGTAAAAGCTGAGATTGCATTTGTTATTGTTATATTCATGCCCATCGTGGCGCAGTAGGACAACGTCTGACTAAAATCACGATATGTTATGGGTTCGATCCTAACCCAGGAAAGATCTTTTTTTTCTTCTAAGTTCTAAAATAAAGTCAAGAAGATATAAAGTGGCTTTAAGTTCTACCACTCAACACGCAATGTCTCAAATACAGGTGGAAAGTAAGAATGGAGTTTCATGACACTACTCTGTTCTGTCTGTCTATCCGGCTTTACGGATAGAAGCGTAAAATTGGAAAAATATATCTAAATCACTTTTATTACTAAAAAAATAAGACGATTATTTAATATAACAAATTATGGGATATGGATATACACAATATATGGATCGTATGTAAATTAGTTTAATTTAAATACTATACGTATTAGGTAGCAAAATAAAAACTATCAAAAAAGGTATCATTGATATTCTGTAATGGTATTTTATCAAACCAATTTAAACAAAAAAATAATTGATAGGTACATGTATAATTTTATATTGTTGAATAAATTTTATCTGTGGCTTAAATAATTAGTTTTAGTTCTTGTATAATTGATGGTCTCATTTAAATTATTATTTTAATTAATGTATTTATAATAGCTGCTTTATGTAATGAATTAATATAATTACATCATTCTTTCGTGAATTGTATAATGAATAGCAAGTTTAAAATTTAAAAAAAATATTTGTAAAATATTTTTAGAAAATGTATAAATAAACTTTGAACGCAGCGGGACTCGAACCTGCGCTTATTGGAAGTCATCCAAGATATCAAATATATATGTACAATTTTGATTATTTTATGCTATTTTGCTTATATTATTGTAAACTTTATTAAACAACAACAAGGAATTGTTTTACGCTTAAATATTAGTGATTTTATAAGTACTAATATCTGACACTGTTACTAAGTCAGTGCTAGCCATGTTATAATGGTAATTGTACCCTGTTGTCAGCGTTACAGAAAACTTGTTCTAGTTACTTCTACATTATTTTATACAATACTAATGATTACGTTTCATTAAAAAATCGTACTATACAATATTTAATAGAACCATGTTGGATAAATTAGAGTGCTATAGCTAAGAAGTACTTCATTAATCATTAACGTTTGGATCAGTTTACGTACGTGTAACTTAACGACTTAACTCATTGGCTGTCGGAAAAAAATAAAAAAACCGTTTAATTACATAAGTTTGTTTATATTTTAGCTTCAAGCTGTATCCCGTGCATAGCAGGGTAGGCAGAGGGAACCTAGTGTTAAGGCACTCCGTTTCCCACTTTCCACCGAATTTTGGAGGCATTGCGTGTTAATTGGCGGAACTTAACCCCGCACTTTGCCTCGTTACCAGAGCGAACAAAATGGAATTATTAAATATTGCCACTCCTCGAGTGGAAATCGAACCTGCAACCACTTGTTTGTAGTCACATGTCTGTGCTACTGCGCAACGACTGACTCCATTAATTTTGTTATATTTTTAACCAATGTTATTGTCATCAATCAAAGTGAATAACTGAAGACTCCGCTGTATTATAATGAAAATTAGTTCATAACTATTTTAAAGTACCTGTATCTCAATATATTATTATGTACTATTTTGTTAATTTATTGCTTTTTGGTGTACCAGCAGAGTACAATTTATTCGCCAATGTCACAAAAAATATAAAAAGACAACGTGACATTAGCAAAATGGCTTGTTCTTTACTGGCACGTTCGAAGCGCTTTTTAGCGCGAATTTAAGAACTAAACTTAACTTTGGAAAAGACATGATGGATATTGATCAGTAACATATCTGGAATATATTACTTAAATAACTAGATTAACGGCTTAAAATAATTTATTAATGTCTAATAGTCAAACCAACATCTGGAACATAAACATAAAATATATAGACGTATATAGTTATTTAAATCTACTAAGAGAGTGATTGTTACTCTTACTAATGCGGGACTGCGGTCCTCTAAGCTACTTTTACTAATGCGGTATTTACTTATTTCTTATAGTTTAACTGAACTTATACGTTTCGTCGTCAAGCTTAAAAAAAATATTTTTTCTATGTTTCGGATCAGACGGATCATGTTCATCACGCTAAACAAGTTTGATTTAGATTTCATTGCTTCTTTCCTTATAATTAGGCTTATAATAGATATCATAGTATCAAAATTAATTATTCTCTGTTACTTTAATAAGTTAAATCTTGTTCAGATATGAAAGCTATCATATAAATAAAAAGCAAGATCCAGTGAAACCGTGCAGTAACTACGAAGATGCACTTGTACTAATATACAAACAGAGAAATACAAATACAAAAAATTAAGAAATCACTGAATATGTATTACATTTTTCTTAATCTTTCTAAATCATTCTTTCGTAAATATATTTTTAAGATTAATTGCATACGTATCACAAGAGACATATTTGTCTTGTTCAATGTATTTGATTGCGTTCAGCACTCCACATTGGTTAAGAAGTTACACTATTGTGGTATAAGAGGACATGTACTCAATCTTTTGACCTCTTATTTAACTAATAGGATTCAGAAAGTTGGTGTGTATGGCAAGAAATCTCCTTTAGACAGTATAGGGGTTCCACAGGGGCTTATTCTTGGCCCTTTTCTTTTTCAAATATATATGTTTGCTAACGATATTCATAATTTTTTAAAAGAAAAGGACGATAAAACCGTATACGATAATAAACAATGCTTTCTTGAAAATAGAGCATTGGTTCAGTGTTAATAATTTATTATTGAACAATAAAAAAACAAAAAATATAATTTTTAGAGCACCTGACACAAAAAGTGTTCAAACCGACGTACTTTTGAATGGCGAAGCCTTGGATCCTGTCGATACTACAGCATTTCTCGGTATCACCATTGACTCCAAACTACCTAACTACTAAGTATGAATTCGGGAATAGACTTAGCATTCGCGGTTGTGAACATTAGATCATTAACAGATGGAGACACGGCTCGCCTTGTTTACTGTAGCTATTTTCCTAGTATTATGTCCTATGGCATTTTATTTTGGGGCAACGCAGCTGTAATCAACACAATCTTTGTTCTGTAATAGCGAGCTATTCGCGCAATAACTTAGGCCAGAAATAAATATCCATAAAGGTCCGAAAATTTAAAATAATAAATTACATGTTGCTCCTCAATAAATATTTGCTAATGTAATGTATCTTAAGAAAAATATTAATTATATACATAATATTAACACTAGAAATAATCATAAGCTGAATACTCTGAGTTACAAATCGATTACATCGAGTCAATAATTCATTCATGGGACAGTGTGTGACCAGAAAAGTCCAAGAGTGCTATACCACAATTTAAAAAAGTTTTGAGAAGATTTTTGTGTGTTAAAGGTTATAGATTAGAGAACCTAATTAAAGATTTTATAAATGATAACACGCCTTGGAAATGATATGCTCGCTCTAGTCTATTTCAAAAGTATCACTGTCAGTGAATCAATGAATCTGTACATTACAATTGGCTTAAAAAAAAAGAAATCCCGCTGTGTTTCTTGCGCCGATTCTTCTCAGATCTTAGGCGTTAACTTTAAGAACTGATGGTAAATTTTCAAAAATAAAGCATGTAATTTCTTTCTTCTTTGATAACAAAACGATGAAAATGCATATATTAAAACTGAAAAACCACATACTGATGACAAACTGGATAGATTGGACATACTTATTATAGAATTCGTGTAAAATACTTATAAATAAATATACATATTTAGATTGACTGGATATATTTAGGTTCTGTTCTAGCACTTCAAGGATAGATCTGTAAACATTTTAATACGTGGCAGCATTTACGTGTTATATTTAATTTGAAATATAATATTTTTTACATTACCTAACATTTATTTATTACGATATGACGATTGGTAATAATATTGTTTTTAAATAACGGTATCATTATTCACAAAGTGCATCTATACTTTTTTAAATTTAAATTTATTTTATTTTATATCTTAAAAGTGGGTGCCGCTTTCTACATTTTAAAATAATAGAGAAAGTTGCAATTGTTTTAATTTCTTTTCTTCAAAAAGATACTGAAATGATCTTATACTTTTTTAAGTTAAAGAGAGCAAAATAAACATAAAAAATCATTAATTTATTTATTTCTTTTCACTTTAGAGCAACGGTCAATGAGTTTTTAGTCTTATTAGATGATTAATACTTGATCTTCATTTTTTTCGGATTAAGGCGCTCCGCTGTACTCTATCTTCGTTCAAGTCCCATTGCGTTCAAATCTGTAATTTTTTCTTAGAATATTTTTCATACTAATAATATTTTATCGTACCAGTATAATTGTAGCATCTTTATACTTAATTGTGGAAACACTACTTATGTGTGCTTTGATCAACGGTGGTGCTTTGTCTATCTATATCGAGGAATCTCAATATTAATTTCCAATAATAAACATAATGTGGTTTACTGTTACAACTTTGTTTATGATTCACAGAAAATAACGAGTACTCTACATATCTGATATTTTAAGCTATAAAGAGAAACTTAAATTTAATAGTATATAATGACGAAATACGGTTTGGGCAAAGTACTCATAGCGGCGTAAGTCACAACATTACATCAGAAAAGTTGGTAAATATATCTCCAGTATTGTCCAAGGTTGGCGGGTCACAGCGTACGGGAAGCATACCTCACGAATGCCGCAAAAAGAAGCCTGCCTCAGCCCGGCTAAGGTTGCGCGCATACACAGTTTTGGCTCGATCCATTTAATACAATTATTCATTATATACGTGGGAAATTGATTTATTAAAGGGCAGATGGTGACTAAGTTAATGCCCCTGTGAATAATGTGAGCAGCTCTCATTACAGATTAATAAAAAATATAAAATACCTTTTTAACAATAATGTAATATATGTATTTACGCAGTTACATACTAAGAAAAAATACAAACGTGGATGTCATGAGGGCTGTAAATGTCAAGGGCATGTCAATAATAATCAAATATTTTTTATTTATTTTTTTATATTTAATTACGCCTTTACTCCACAAAGCTGGGAGAACCAAGTGACAGAGAATGTCAACACAAACCAATATTCGCTCGAATATTCGCTTGAAATTGACACAATGCGTGATGCCTATCTCCGGATGGCGGAATTCAACGCCGCACCTTTTTTTAACTAATATAATTATAAGCATTCCTACTGTACCAAATAATATATAACTTCGAACATAAATTATGAAGCTTACAATTATTGTATTACGTGACCGGTCGCAAGGGCGACGTGTCACTTGTTACACCTTTTACAGAACACTTTTTTTTACAGTGATATGTAAATTAGAATGTGTTTTACTTCTCAAATAGAAACACGTGTAGTTTAGTATATTTCTTTGTTATTTTTTTGTGTATAATAATAAATATTAAAAAAAAAATTAAATAAAAGAGGCTTGGTTCTGATTCAGATTACGTAATAAAATTTATGTTTTAAGTATGTGAAAAAATACTGATTTTTTAAAGACAATCTTATTTGTTATGAATACAGTTGAATATTTATTCGATTTTCGACTTGTGATTTCATTACGGAATAAAGCTATTATTTTGTGTATTGATTATTTTTTTTAGAATAATTAAATGTGTAAAATGTATATAATAAATATTATAAACATGATTTTATTTCTTTTCCTTGTACATACAAGTAAACCTATCTATCTATTTATCATTCTAAGAAAATCCTGCAAGTGACCTACTTTTTGCTTGCAAATTTGCATACGTGTCCAGATCCGATAATACAATGTTTTCAAAGTATAAGATTGATATTCTTAAGAGAACGACTAAAAGTTTCTTTTAGTTTATTCATTTAAAGTACACGATAATTCTTCTAATTACGTCATACAGAAAGTGAGGGTCGAACGATTTCTTGTACAATAAATATTCTTAATACGACAGTACCCAGCTTTTATTGTAAATTTTACTTTAAAACTGATTACAGCTTTAAATCAACGTATTGCAACTTGAACTTGATTGTTTGCAAAGAACTGGAATGTCAATCGCCTTCTAAAAGAGTCAAGTGTGAAAGGCGCGTGTCTCTAGGCACGACGCAGGCGGTATCTACTAATAAAATTGCGTTATTTTTTAATAAGTAACACAAAATATTGCATTTTTTTCTTACATTTCAAAAAAGTAATATTGTGAGATATTGGTTGGTAACAAACTTTACTGTGTTCTAAAGTTTTAAAAATAAATGAACATTTGTACTATTAGAAGTATAGATATAATATATTACTATGTATGTATGTTTGGTTATTTAGTATTTATGACAGCAATAAATAGATCAAAAGTGTCAATTATTATAAGCACATTTACAGCCGTGGGCACGAGTTTGTTGTCAGTAATTTTTATGATCGTGTCTACTTGTGTGTATATGTGAAATTAATGACTGTTTGAACGAGCAATGTTGCTTAGTGTAAGCAACATTGTATTTTAGTCATAACGTCATGTTTCACAGTTTATCCTGCACAGAAGGATAGTAAATTAAAAAGTTCTCAGAAAATGTTCTTTTTTATTTTATGTGGTTTTACTGAATTTTTCTGGTAGGTTGCGTAACGTGGTATGAGATAGAGAGTAATTTGAGTTTACTAATCATCTCTTCCTTAACGAGGCGGTGTTGATAATTGAAATAATTTTATTTTGTAGCTTAAAATTTAAGCATAACTTATTATTTTAAACTTAATCCGATAACATAAAATAGGTAATTGAAAATTCTTATCGTGCGGATCAGGAGAAGAGCGCATGAAGCCCTGATCCGGCGATGGAAGGAGGACTTGGGGTCCCCGGCGGCAGGCCTAGCGACGGTGGAGGCGATCCGTCCCCATCTAGAGCGCTGGGTCGAGAGAAGATTTGGGGTCCTGACGTTCAGACTGGTGCAGGTGCTAACGGGGCATGGTTGCTTCGGCAAATACCTGCACCAGATTGCACGTCGGGAGATGTCGCCGGCGTGCCACGAGTGTAATGCGCCCATTGATTCGGCGCATCACACTCTGGCCGAATGCCCCGCTTGGGCCCCACAACGCCACGCCTTGATGGCTGTAGTGGGTAGTGACCTCTCACTTTCTAGTGTGGTGGAGGCTATTCTGGAGAGTGAGAGGAACTGGTCTGCGATGGTCTCCTTTTGCGAATCAGTTATTGCATTAAAGGAGGCCGCGGAGCGGGTGCGCGAGACTGACGTCAATGCAAACTCGCTCCGCCGTCGGTTCGCAGGGAGTAGGAGAAGGCGGTACGCGCATCTCCAACTCCCCCTACCCTAGAGGAGCTACTGCGGGAGGATCGGTGTGATCCTCCTGCAAGCCATCGAGGCTGCGGGTGCTCTAGAAGAAACCCCAGAGCACCCTGAAGGCGACGGTGGCCTGCACTAGGCGGGCCGTCCACCGAGACGTCGTAGAAGAATGCGCAAGCGAGCCTGCGATCGGTTCGCAGGGCAGTTCTGCCTGCCTTGCGAACGGTTGATCTGCGTAAAAGCATTTCCCAGCGAAAAAAAAAAAAAAAAAAAACATAAAATAGGTAATTGAAAATTCTGTGCGCTTACACCTATAAAATTACCTTGTATTTAAGCTTATTATCCACGAACGGTATAAAAAATATTATAGCAAGTAGGTTTTACTCATTTTCAATCACTTTAATTATTTAAAGCTAATCTATTTTTGGCTTCACTAAATTTAGCATAAATCAAATGTAAAACAAAATATGAAGTGGAGAATGAAGTGTCAGGATACTAGGTTCTCTTCGACCCTTTTGTGCGAGAAAAAACATGACGTTGCAAATGTCAAATAACAACACATGCAACGCCAGATATTAAAATATAGTCTATATTATTTGCAGTAGGTACTTGTTTAAAAGAATGCTGCAAGGAATAATTAGAAATTATAAATGCTTTGAAACGATCGAGAAACTGCATACCTGATTACGTACACTTTTATACGAGTACTCGTATGTAGTGGGTACAAGTTTTCTTCTATGTTTCTATAAGTCGATTTCTTTGTTTTAAGGTTAGCCAGGCCGTCTGCGAGGTAAGTATTTTATACATTTTATAAAAAAAACAAGTTCCTGTAAACGTTTACATAGAAATTATATATATGGCGCGTGGCGGAATGTGTTGAATTAGATTATGTTCTGCTCATTACGTTAGAGGTTATCGTTTTTTACTTCATTACAGATAAATTGTGAGTGATGAAACATACAGCTTGATATAACACTATACAGAGTTAATATTATTTTCCACACTATGTAAAAAATATATAAGGGCCAGTCGAGGCGCTGTGGCACAAGCGTGACTGTTAACGACTGGTTGTGGGTTCGATTCCCACTCGAGGAGTGGAAATATTTAATATTTCCATTTTCTCCGCCACTTGTTAAGTTGCCACGGAATTTGGCGGTGCGTGGGGAACAGAGTGTTAGGTTAGGTAAGGGAACCTAAGCTAGAGGGAATCTGGTGGAGGGCCACTAGGTTCCCTCTGCCTACCCTGCTGAGCGTGGGACAAAGCGTGAAGCTAAAAAAAAGAATATAATAAAAAGCAAACAATTCAAAATTCATTATTTAAGTTTCGGAAGCTTTTTGTGGTTTTTAAAAAAGAAATAAGATTTATTATTTCAAATATTTTAACTAAATTTAGCCATAAATTAACAAGGGACAGATTTAAACACGTAACAAGTACGTAATTAATTAGTTTTTAATAATAATAATGTATCATATTTTTATTGTTGATACAATATCAATATTTCTACTAGTTCTCTTGGAGGGTCTTACAGAATTACTTATAATTTAGATAAAGAGGATGTAATATGCAAAGTTAGTACATTCTTAGTGTCTATTTTTGGTTGAAAGTGGAGAACGGAGTATTTTAACACTAGGTTCTCTCTGACTACCCTGCTATGCTGGTCAAGCTTTGAAGCTGCCTTTTTTATTAAGAATCTATATGAACCTATATAAACCATAAACGTTGCTTTAATTATAAATATAAATATGAAATTTTAAAACAAAATAATTTAGATTTGCGTTATATAACTTGTGTATTTCGACAGTTATGGCATTGGTATATAAATATGTGATACTATAAAATAGATCAAATTCTTACAACGTAAATAATTTAAACCAAAGGTCAAATTTGATTAAATACAATACTTGTGTATTACTACCGACATGACATACGTATAGTAAACTAGCAACTCGCTCACGTCTTTCCCTGTATAAATTACACAAATATATTTCATTCTATGTCCCGCCTGCGTCCATACTTAAACCACAAACTCTTCTTAAATTTAAAATTTAAATTAATATAACTTATTTATTTATGAACCGGTTAAAATATAATAAACATTAAACACTAAATATTAATGATTTTTTGTCAAAATACAATAGTTAAAATTCGACTTAATTTGGATAAACCATTTCAGACATTAGAAACGCACAAACGCACAGACAAACAGAAAAGAAAATTAAAAAAAAGCAAAATTAAAAATTTTGAAAAAACCCACGACGGTTTAATTGTAATTGAAAAAGGATAAAATATCTGTAAATCTCCCGCCTAAAAGAATATATGTAACGAGATGATGGGGACGACTCCGTCGGGGGCTGTCATTACTTTAAGTTTGCACAAACCTTCTCATAGGTTTTCTTGCTGTTAAAACAGGTTCCCAAAAAATTAAAATATTAATATGAATTTACAGTTTTGATAACTGGTATTTTAAAAACTTTAAAAGGAAATCTATACTGTTAGCTACTATATTTAAAATAGGGATTGCAACTGGCAGCCCCCGACGAAGTCGTCCCCATCATCTCGTTACATATATTCTTTTAGGCGGAGGATTTACAGTTATTTTATCCTTTTTCAATTACAATTAAACCGTCGTGGGTTTTTTCAAAATTTTTAATTTTGCTTTTTATTTTAAACTTTTTAAAGTGAATATATATTATTACATAATATCGAAATACTTTATATTAATCTTCATGCAAATCCAAAAGAAATTATAAACCCAATGCTTTCTGGTTATCAAAAGCTTATTGCAGCGCCTGGCAGATTGTCACCGTAACATTTCCACGAAACTTAAGTCTAACCAAATCAGTGAAAATCACAAAACCCAGTAGTAGTTTTGATTTTGAACAAACTAATTTATACTGGAGCGCCCCGTGGTAGTTCGTGATATGGCATATAAAAACACGCAGCAATTGAACCAGAACCTATCACAGAAAACTGCATCTAAATAGGTTTCACACAAAAAATAAAAGCAAATGCTTACTGCAGCGCCCCCTGGTGAGGTGTCACCATGACACATATACGAGAACACGCACTAATTAAGCCTGATCCTATCTTTGATAACTGCATCCAAATTGGACTTGTAGTTTTAGCTTTGCATAATTAAATGTTTAATGCAGCACCCCCTGGTGTGTCATAAAGTAAAAAAAAACCTAAAAACTTACACCAAGTAAAGGTAACTCTAATACTAAAAACTCTGCGCAATCGGACTAGTAGTTGTAGCTTTGCATTAAATATTACAAACAAATGTTTACTGCAGCGCCCCCTGGTGAGTTAACACGATAAAACATATCCAAGAACATGCACTAATTAAACTTGAACTTATCATTGAAACTGCATCCAAATCAAATTCGTCATTTTATCTTTGCACAAACAATATATTACTGCAGCACCCTCTGGTGACTTGTCACTGTAATATAAATTTAAAAACATGCACTAAGCAAAGCGGAATCTAATACTGAAAACTCTTTACAATCGTACTAGTCGTTTTGGTTTTACACAAAAAAATAGAAGCAGCTACTTACTGCAGCGCCCCCTAGAGAGTTAACACATACATGAAAATATGCACTAAGTAAACATACATGACACATATATGAAAATATGCACTAAGTAAACTTGCACAAACAAGTGTTCTTACTACAGCGCCCCCTGGTGAGTGGTCACCGTAACGTATATATGAAAAGAAGCACCAATTAAACCTGAACCTATCGTTGGAAGTTTCATCTAAATCGGACTAGTAGTTTTTGGTCTGCATAAACAAATGTTTACTGCAGCGCCCCCTGGTGAATTTTCACCGTAACCAAAAAACAAAAATCTTAAAATATGCACAAAGCAAAGTTAAATCTAGTTCTGAAAACTCTAGCCAATCGGATAAGTAATTTCGGTTTTAGACAAATAAATACAAGAAAAATTTTGGTTTTACACAAAAAAATACAAACAAATGCTTACTACGGCGCCCCCTGATGAGTGGTCACTATAACATATATATGAAAATACGCACCAATTAAACCTGAACCTACCCTTAAAAGTTACATCAAAATTAGACTAGTAGTTTTTGATTTGCATAAACAAATGTTTACTGCTGCGCCCCCTGGTGAGTTTTCCCCGTAACAAAAAAAGAAAAATCTTAAAATATGCATCAAGCAAAGATGAATCTTTTTATGAAAACTCTTTTCAATCGGAGCAGTAGTTTCGGTTTTAGACAAATAAATACAAAAAAAGTACAAACAAATGCTTACTGCAGCGCCCCCTGGTGGTTTGACACGATAAAACATATCCAAGAACATCCACCAATTAAATCTGAATCAATCACTGAAAATCTATCGAAATCAGACTACTATTTTTTGAGATAATTGAAAACATTCGTTTTCACGTAAAATGCTTACTGCAGCGCCCCCTGGTGAGTTAAGGCAATAAGACATATCTAAGAACATACGCCAATTGAACCTTAACCTATCATAGAAAACCGCATCAAAATCGGACTTATAGTTTTGGAAATAATTGACATAGTAATTTGCACAAACACACAAACAAACAAACAAACAAACAAACAAACAACCTCTCACCCCAAACACATATACAGTCGCCGTTCCGTCGCGGGTAAAAATTGTATTGGGGTCTGTTATATTGATAAATATCCGCAACAATATATTTTTTCATATATCTCCCATGTACAGACAGCGATCCGTTACATTGTTATATATTTAGATAGTACACCTTAGTGCCTTGTTACAATTGTAGCAGTTTATATAAGGTACTTGCAACAGTTATGTTATATAAGAATTTGTAAGTACCAAAACTAATATGTACAAGTTCGATTTTTATGAACCGGAAATATCTATAGCCAATGAATATGGTTTTTGATATACATATGTGTATATTAATTGTATCACAAAAAATTGTACACTAACACTTATATTTGCATTATGCAGTAAAATTTAAATATCTATTAATATCAAAATGTATTGGGGCCAGTCTTGGCGCAGTGGCACAAGCGTGTGACTGTAAACGACTGGTTGTGGGTTCGATTCCCACTCGAAGAGTATATCCCACTCGAATATTTAATATTTCCATTTTCTTCGCTCTAGTGACAAGGCAAAGCGCGGCGTTAAGATCCGCCACTTAACACGCAATGCCTCCGAATTCTGCGGAAAGTGGGGAACAGGTGTCTTAACACTAGGTTCCCTCTGCCTCCCCTCCTGTGTGCGGGATACAGCGTGAAGCTAAAAAAAATCAAAATGTATAGGTAATTAATATTGACAAATAGGTTGCGTAGTAGTGTTACTAAATGCGATATGGATTGTGGATACGGATATGGAATTCTCGAAAGGGAAAAAGAATAATACAAATAATTAGTAAATGCGGCTGGTAAGCCTGATAAACTATTTAAGATAAAAAATATGTCAAATTATTTGAATCTTCCTGAATATTCTAAAGGAAGTACACGTAAAGCATCACTCCACCATGGTATGTAAGACAAAGCACGGTGTTGAGTTTCCCTACTCAATTCGAAATGTCTCCATTTCTTGCGGAAAGTTTAGAATGGAGTGTCTTGACTCTTGGTTTTCTTTGACTACCCTGCGGGAAAAAATATTGAAATGTTTTTTATATATGTTAATAGTAATTTAATTTGCTATATAAAATAGAGTATTTATGTATGTAAATTTGCATAGTTGTGCTTGCAGGTTACAATATTGCCATTTGTTTAAATTATAGCGATAAAATTATTACATATTATGCGCCTCGTAACAACATGTAATATGAATATAATATGTAATAAAATCAATAAAATATAATTATAATAAAATCAGGAACAAAAATGTATTTTATTTTTGTTTTTTTTTTAGCTTTATGCTGTATCCGGCACATAACAGGGTATGCAGAGGGAACCTAGTGTTAAGACACTCCGTTCCCCACTTTCCGCCGAATCCGGAGGCATTGCGTATTAAGTGTTGGTACTTAAGAAAGAAAATGGAAATATTAAATATTGGAAATAATGAATGTTTGTATGAAAAAAAAGGTTAAATTCATTAAAATAAACCTCACTTCACCATTTAAAGTGTCATAAATATGTTTTTATACATAATTAAACTGCAAATTACCTACTTTAAAAATATATTTTATGTATATGCATATAAGTAAGTAGGATTAAATGTGTCCATAAGTAAACCAATCAGCAAATGTATAGTGATGTCCTATTTTCAATTTTATTATTATACCTTAATGTTACTAAAGAACAAATGTCAAATGCAAAATATGTTTTAATTAGTTTTATTCTTTAACCCACCTACTTGGGTCGGAAGAGAATCGAAACACTCCTTTTTCCACTTTGAACCTGAATTCGAGGTATTGCATGTTGAGTGGTGAAACCTGACGCTTTATCTCTTTCAGAACGAAGAAATGAAAATATGATATTTAAAAATTATGATCATAAAGAATTGATGACAATATAGTGATGTAAATATGAATATTTTTCCTTTTTATATAAATAAATAGATTTAAAGAATGAAAGAAAATATAAATAAATATAAAAGTGGGAAACAGATTGTCTTAACACTAGGTTCCCTCTGCCTAACCTGCTATGTGCGGGATACATGCGTGAAGCTAAAAAAAAAGAAAATATATTTATTAACATAAAACATTTTTAACAAATTACAAACAATTAATTATTTAATTATTTTATTTTATATGCACATAAATCGTCTTGGAATTATAAATAACAGATAAACAAACACCATGACGTGACATAATAAAATCAACGATTATTAATTGAATCATGTTGTATTTAGTTGTAAAGATTGTTCCCATTGCTAGAGGCGATGCAGGTTACGTTAATATAAACATGCTACATATGACCCAGTTTTCATATATTTTGGCTTAGAACTAATCTATAATTAAACTATTAAATAATTATACAGTGTGTATATTTAGAATCGAAATTACGTTTCACAATATTTGTTTTTTTGTTCGGATATTAGGTAAAGTAAATTTTCTCCATAAATTATAATATTTTTTTCATTCTTTCTAAAATTTTGTAGTGTAATATATGTATATGCTGCCGTCCGTGGCGTAGTGTAAAGGCGTCTGATTGTCAACATGTTATGGGTTCGATTCCTACTCGGTAAATGGAATATATATTATTTTAATTTCCTCGCTCTGGTACCTAGTACAAAACACGGCGTTGACTTACGCCACTTAACACACAATGGCCCAATTTATAGTAAAAAGTGGAAAATAAAGTGATATACTGGGTTTTCTATACCCACCTCCCTATGTGAGAAGAAGTGTAAAGCCTATAGTGGGTACCTTATAAATTGCACAGGTGATTAGATACAAGAAAATTCTAGAAAAATAAATAATAAGTATAGGCGTAAATTATTATAAATGGGCAATTCAGTACGTGTCGTACTGTAATCCAATTTAATTTTTTCCCAATATGGTGAGCTTACGTTTCACGTCTGCAAAAATGATTACATTTAAATGTTTCTCCGAAAACTTTTGACTTAAGGCATTATTTAAACAAAAATGGAGTAAATAATTAAAATTATTATTGAAGAACTCCTTTCTTATTTATAAAAAATAAAGAATAGAATTGTGTTTATCTTTAAATCTATAATACCATTTTCAATTGTCCAGGCTAAAATTATATATTTTTTAATCTTCATGTACGTCTTTATGGGTATAGAAAAAACTGTGATAAATGGTAACTCAACACTGATCTGATTTTTAAAATACAAATTAATACGAAAAAGCGAAATATGAAATCACAATATTGCTTACATTTTCCGATTTAACAAAAATTATACCTATACAACATAAGGCTGACGCTGTAATAATTGGTATAAAAATACTATATTTTAAGGCAAGTTATTTGAAATTGGTCATAAATATTATTTAAAATGACCTTAATGCCATTGTTTACGTGTATACTGCTTTTAAGGTCTTAACAATCTCTGAGATCAGATGAGAGACGGGTAATGTAATGTAAAATATTATATTACGATTCCTTAGCAGTGGCAATGGATACGAATGTAAAGAGTCTCACTGGCATAATATTCTGATTGATCTTGAAAGTCATATATCGTTTAGGTCAAGGTATTATGAAAGCATAATTTGTTTTTTGTTCAGTAAACACACACATACACAAATATACAAATATACCATGTATGTTTGCACATTTTTTAGCTTAACGCTTGTCTTACAGCAGGAAAAATTTGTGTCAAGACTCTCCGTTCTCTTCTTTCCGCCCAAATCTAAAAGAATGTGCATTCAGTGTACTGGCCGGAACCGACCTGTTCCGAAACCGGAACTCATAGCTGTGTCTGTGCGCCGCTCCCATTCTGATGTCTCATCAGGGCGGAAAACGAAATAGTATTTTAATTTAACCTATTAGTAATTTTAATATAATAATTTCTATTAGTGAGAATCGAAGCCACAAACAATCTTTCCTACAGTCACACGCCGTTTCACTGCACCACGCTGCTCTCAATTGCTGCTGTCTTATATAATTGCCTGATTAAATATATTGTTCTTAAAAAAATATAATTATCGTAAATAAAATACTCATTAAATGGACCTTTTCATTGAGTTATTGAGTCAGTGTCTTGTAGCGCTAGTAATTGTTCTGGGTTGGTTCGAAAAACGAGGCATTGACGTCGCCCACTCACTAAATGTCTAAAATTTTGCCATAAATTGAAAAACAGTATAGAGTATCCGTGAGGCAAAAAATAATGTTTTTAATTAGATGCTAATTATTACATCTGTTTTACGGCTAAGCATTAATAACGTTTTATTTAAAGTACTTTAGTTATTTATGTATAATTAAACTTTGTTCTGTTTTATGTGCAGGTATGCATTTGGCAAAGTCACAAAGACTACAACAACATATTACATTTTCTGCCTTTTAGAAGAGCAAATTCACAAAAAGAATATAAAAAAATGAAGTGGATGAATTAAATACCCGCCCAATAGTAATCAACACCAGTTTTAAAGCTCGTAACTTACAAAATGTATAGCGCTATACTTTACAAATTTTAATATATTTGGTTACAATATTTCTTTAAAATGAAATAATTGAAAGAAAAGAACAATATATGTATGAAAATACAGTTTCACACTTTTTTTTGCATTGTTAAGTCAGTCAGTCAGAGAGAATCTAGCAGCAAGGCACTACATTCTCCATTTTCGGCCCGAATCGAAAGCGCGCTTTTTTCTTATACATATAACACATGAATGAGCAAATAAAGCAAAAGTTGTGTAAAATTATTTCTTGTGTTTCAGTACAATATACTTAAATAAGCTATAACAAATAATAACATTTTATACTAATTTTATAATGCTTAAAGATTTAAATGTATCTAAGAAATTTGAAAGCACTTTACACACACTAGAAATATAACTAGAAAAAATCATAGCTCTGTGTAGCATCGCGTTCGGCTATAAGGTGATATAATTGCAATATATACGCGATATGATGTTTACAGTTATTAATTATTAAATAAAATCTTTTTTACAAATAATTGAGATGACCGCGCGATGGTATGTAATAATAATAACAACGTAAGAAGTAACTCCTCAGCATTCCGTGAATACACAGTACGTGCAGTGCAGGGAGAGAAGTGAGGCGCAATGAATGGGACCTGCATATAAGTTTAAGGGGCTCTTTTAAAATACGTATTAACGCTCGCGTTTATTATCACCACATTTTTGCCGACTCCAAGCTTTTTTCTAGGTGTAGTTTAATGTGTTAAATTTAAATATAAATTTGCTGTTGTCACGCTTCGCTGCGCGTATCGCGTAACAGGGGCGGTGGTCAGTCAGCCGCACCGTGGGTAATTGCAACTAGTATATTCAGTTTAAGTATGTACTAGTTGACATTGTACTTCTTTTAGATGAAGGGCCTTCGTTCAAGGGCACGGGCCGGCGGAATGTATTAAGATTGAAGTCATATTAGTGATTTTAAATTATTTCTAATAATACGGAAGGACAATATGTTAAATTAATGTAAAAGTATTACAAATAATGATTAATAAGCGTGAGGTAAATATAGGTAAAGCGGCGACATAATTTCAATATTGTAGATTCAATGGAAATGATTTGATTTTCATAGTGTTTATGTAAAACATTACTAGAAAATTTTTAACCAGACTGCCCACTACCCGAATAAATTTTAAATTTAACAATTTTTATTTTTTTTGTCTTTTATGAGAGTGCGGGGCAGTGTAGAGAGAACCTTGTGATGAGACTCTCCATTCTACACTTTACACCTAGTTTTGAAACGTTAAGTTTTATATGAGAATTGTGAGGTTTGTATTACCAAAACTAGGAAATAAAAATAATTTAAAGTTCTATTACGCTACGATGGCCAAATCATTGCTTAATTGTGCTCTAATTAAAAATATTTACATATTTATTGATAATTACAATAGCAAAAATTGACTAGTTGTCCTTAAGTTGAGTGCAAACAAAAATAATAAAAGGCAGACAAACAAAAATTGCATAAGTATAGTTTTTTATTTATATTTATACAGGAATTTATAAAGCAAATTGAATAAGATTCAATAAATAAAATGATTGACATCTGCAAAATCTTTAATTAAGTTTTTAAAATTATAATGAAATGTAAATGAGACATATCTGAGTGCATGCAGAGATTATATATTCAAGTTTCGACGGTTATGGGAAGAGACAAAACTATATAGTACTTTCGTATATTTTTAATATACCTTTCATATTTTATCTGTGTGTATGTGGGGCCAGTCGTGGCGCAGTGGCACAAGCGTGTGACTGTAAACGACTGGTTGTGGGTTCGATTCCCACTCGAGGAGAGGAAATTAATATTTCCATTTTCTTCGTTCTAGTGTCGAGGAAAAGCGCGGCGTTAAGTTCCGCCAATTAACACGCAATGCCTCCGAATTTGGCGGAAAGTGGGGAACGGAGTGTCTTAACACTAGGTTCCCTCTGCCTACCCTGCTGTGTGCGGGATATAGCGTGAAGCTAAAAAAAAAAAAGAAAAAAATTTACCTACATAACATTCCCAAGTATTAAGGAAGTGAGAATGTATCAAGTTTAAAGACATTTGAAGGAAACTGAATGTCAAGTAAAAAAACTTTTCGTATCTAAATTAATGAACCACCGCATTCTGGAGCCTCTCAGTCGCATGCAGTAAATAAAACATAAAAAACAATGATTTTATCTTTTTATTGCATTCACTCTGTCATTTTTTTAATAGTTAATGCGAATTGTTTCATTGTTTGATTCTTATTTTATGTTGTTTATTCTATATTTATTTTTACTAATATAAAAGAATATCTTGATATTTGTGAATTAAGTTTCAGCTAAAGAAATATTTATGCTCACTACTTATTAATCACGTTGACCCGTAAAATAAGCGTTACATTAGCCAAGGACATTTTCCTTTGTTAAAAAGTGTTAGACTGTAGTATTTACTTTGTTATTTTAATACCAAATTCCGCTGAAGCATCATTTTTATTAAAAGTGGTTGGATAAATTCTTTATGAGTATTGATATAGCTATAGATCAAAATATAGACTCGGACCAGTCTTGTCAGGTGAAGAGCGATGCCTGTACATGAAAGAAAGTACATATCATAAATCAAAGTCAAATATTACTAATAAACGGAGTGTCTTAACACTAGGTTCCCTCTGTCTACCCTGCTGTTTGCGGGATATAGCGTGAAGCTATTTAATTTAATTTTCAAAGTCAAATATTTACAAGTTGAACTATTGGAATGTCAAATAGTTTGCCACCAGTTCACTAAAGCAAATGTGTTTTTTTTTTAGTTATTATTTATTACTTAAGTAGGTTACGGAATATTTCGATATTGGGTGATAACTCGAGTAAAAAGTCTCCTCAGACTACTTCAGAAGCGGTTTTTTGAATAAAAATCGAGTGATATATGTTAGTTTCATCTCTCCGCTTTGGTAGCAAAATCAAAGCGCAGCATTAAGTTTCGCCACTTAAAACGTCACGCAATGTCTTGTTTTCGGTTCGAAAGAGGAGAACGGAGTATCTTGTCACTATGTAGGAAAAAGCGTGAAACTTCTTTTTATTGCATGATTTATTAATAATATTGTTAATTATTTATAAAAGTTAAATATTTGCTACTGACCTATAGATTTAATCTAACTTACCATGTATACATATGTTTGCAAAGACTACATTCAAACTGGAATGTGGAAACGTTTACACAATGTAGAATTATGAACAGACATGATATAGTGTCAAAGTGACCTATGTTTTGGGCTCGCCCGAGCACATTAATGCATATTTTGTAATAATAACAAAATACTTCCGCTTATTCGGCTTTTTTTGTTAATATTTTATAATGTATTACAAATTAAATATAGACTTCAAGCTTTTTCCACAATTCAGGGTAGTCTGTAAGATCTTAATATTGTCAAGACACTTCTTTCTCCAACTATCGTTCGAAATCAAGATGATGTGTGTTAAATGGTGGAACTCAACTACGCACGATGTCTTAGGTACCAGAGCGGAGAAATAAAAATAGCATATAATCTTTCCCCCGATTGGGAATCAAAGCCACAACCTTCACGTTTACAGTTAAATGCTGCCCTACTTCGCTACGACGGCTTTAGAAATATACACGATAAATCATATTATATAAAGAATTTAAACTTAATGACTATTATATTCTTGTGTCAACTATAATAAAAAATAACTTTCAAAACCCTATAATATTATTTGCGTTTAATTGATCGTGACCCACTTTTATAGCCGTATTACTTGGTAGAGCGTTAATGTACATTAGGCATAATCATGACTAAAAACCTGTCACAAAAATATTCTTTATGTATTTCCTACTAGGAAACGAATACCTTTACCTTACCGCAATTGCATTTATTAAATTAAATATGAAACAGAAAAAGCTACTGGATTTTAATACTGTACAAATTGAACCGAATTATTTTCGTTTTGCTTTTTGTTTTTTTAATGTATTATTTGTTCAGCTATTTTTTTTTTTGTTTTTGAACTGTTGATCGAAATGGTTTCTACTTAATACGAGTATATATGTATGTATTTTTTTCTAGCAAACATATTATATTAGAGTTCCGTTAATGGTCTACTAGGTTCATATATCAACGGCAAACAGAGTGTAAACGTATTTTAACTCCTGCCTAACTAGTATTTTAGGAAATGTATTATATAGTAGGTACAAATACTGTTATATTTAGTTTTGTATGCAGTACTAAAAGATATATCTTTTTTTAGGCTTTACGCTGTATCCTGCACACATCAGGGTAGGCAGAGGAAACCTAGTGTAAAGACACTCCGTTCCCTATTTTCCGTCGAATCCTGAGGGGAGGCTTTGTTTGCTTAGTGGTGGAACTTTTAACGCCGCGCATTGCTTGAGGCACAAAAGCGAAGAAAATGGAAATATTAAATATTTCCAAACCTCAAGTGGGAATCGAATTCACAACCAGTCACGTTTGCAGTCACACTTTTTGCCCTAAGTAAAATACATTGATGTTTTTATGGGTTCGGTATATTCGTAGTCCACTGATTATATATTAAACATAACTACATCATCAAGCGAAAATGTAGTATCCTAATACTTCCTTCTACCTTTTCGTCCGAAATCGAGACGTTGCCTATTGAGGGGCGAAAATATACCCCGCGCCTTTCTTTTTCTTAAGTAACAAAATAAAGAAAGAAAAATAATTGAAATATAATTTCTTCGAATAATAATCGAAACCATCCTGTTTACAGTCAGACCATATCCAACTGCATTGTGGTGGTCTTATTACACATTTTTTTTTTAAATAAAGTAATATTTCATATAGAATTATTTACGAAATCAACTATTGACTTATTTACTACTTCAATCTGTTAATTTATAAATAAACCTAAAAAAGCCTAAATAAACCTAAAAAAGCCTCTGGTAAAAGTGTAAATTAATCAATATCACCACATTCTGACGGATGATTTGACGATCTATAATAATGGCCATCTCTTATTTATTATGTAATCGCCGCTCCAATTGTAAATCCAATAAAGTGCCGATAGTAACAAAAGTACTCATCTACGAGTAATACAGTAACTGTATTAGTTAAGTTTAAGAAATAGAGTAACCTTGTTCAATCAACGCCGTTAAGTAATTACTAGTTACTTTGTTTCTACATACATATGTATGCATATGTACACATATTTCACGTAGACACATAAAATAAATGAAATTGTATGCAATCATTAATAGAATTTTTCACTACAACCAACACTGACTGACTCTTATTTTCTAAACTAGTAGTTGCCCACAACTTTGTTTTTGGACTTAATGATTCTTTCCACTAAAATACCCATTACAGTAAAAAAAAAAATAGTTTAGGCTTATCTTCCTGATATCGTAAAGTATAAGTGATCTAGTATGGTTTTATATCAATCAGGTGTTCCACTCTTCACAATAAATATTAGCCTAATTCCTGCCTAGGCCTAAAAATTATACATAAAAGAGTTTTAATGAAATCTGTCTAGTAGTTCCTAAAAGATGCGCGCACAAACATTTCGTTTTTACTTTTAGAGCAGTATAGATAGATGTATACGTAACTTCATTTTATTGTGGTATAATTATGCTGTTTTTATGAGTATAAATTAAGTAATTATGTCAATTATAATACAAAATGCCTAAATGCTAACCGGCAATAGTAGCACATTCTACAGAGGTTTTATTTCGATTTCTAAACATTAATCGTTAAATTAACTTAATGTCTCTACTTCGGGGGGAAAGTATAGGGAGCGGAGTGTCTTGTCACTAGGTTCTCCCTAACTACTGTGGTTGAATTGGTCGATTGAAGAGTTCATATTTTAATTTCATGAATTTTGAAGATTACACTTTAAGCTATTACGTTGTATTGGAATCCCTAACCACTTGCAATTAAGATAGAGGGTTATGTAAACGTTATAGCAAAGATAACATAGTAAGCTATCTTATACTGGAAATATTTGCACGTGTTACAATGTATGTGTAAATTTAAGTATATTGCACTGTTGCAGGTTGTTGAACTACTTTGTCCATTTCATGTAAAGAAGTAGCGGAAATGACATCTTTCCTGGCCCACTTAATTATTTGTCTTACATATTTTGTCCACATTATATAACACTTATAAGAAAATCAATAAATATAGGGAGAAGGTGGTGATATGGCCCCCTACTTTGTTTTTGAGGTTTATATCACTTTAATAGACTCTTTAATAATTTGTTAGTGAAAATTTTAGTTTAGAATAAATAAACTCGTACCGGCTATCAAAAAAAACAACAATTTTGGTCTATTGAAATCAAGTGACGGTTATGTAGCCCCATGTGGAGTCGTATTAAATGTATTGCATAATTTAAACCTAACGGCAAAAATTACAAACAGAAGAGTCGCCTTCCGGACCCACACAGACTGATGCGCCCATAATTCGCAACTCTAACACTGTCTCCATTGCTCTCGAGGCCCGTCTAGCCTGATTTCATCTCCACGCGGACGTCTTCCTCCTCGTTCTCGTCCACGCACTGATCCACGATCCTCTGCTAAGCGCAAAAACCATTGACTGCAACTTCTCCCGTCGCATAGTGCTCTTAAGATATGCTCGGCTCGGATAACTTAGTCTAATGTAGCCCCCGGGGACCACGATACAACCAATGTGAGGGGATCACATTACAAATATTGGGACTATTTAAACAAACATAAATAACATATTTATTAAATACTCACAATTCATAATTACCTGTACAACATGCGAACGCAAAAACAATAAAACAATATTTTTAATTTTTTATACAGTTAAATCACAGCGGTTAAAAAGTTTTCTCAGGACAGGGTTTGACCTGAGTCGAATGATATAACCGCAGGTGACATCTGGCGGATTTGATGGGTGCTAAATATTGAAGACATAACGAAAATTTTGTATCATCAAAATAATGCTAAATGGGGGTATTAGAAAATGTTAATATCGATGGGGACCAAATCCTGCAGGGTGCACATCTTCTCCTATTCTCCTATATTACTAGAATATATGGTCTGCAGAAGTACAATTCATATTGATAATGTAATTTAGTCCTATAACCGTACATATAATGTCCAAAATTTATTTCAAAATATTTTTAGTCTTACAAATATACGACCAACTAATAATAAAAAAATGACAAATATATCTAGGCACTAGATCATTAAACAAATAATTTCTAGTTAAAATTATTAACAATGGCTCAAAGAAATGTCGAATGTAGATCTACGATAATGCCACTTTTCGAATCACTAGACATAGATATTTAGAGAGTAAACAAACAGATAACGACATTGTTTAGGCTAACTTGTTGTTGCACGCCTTTTGATCACGACTGTCATTAAACTGATGAATGAAATTGAAAATATTTAATGTATATTGTTTTACGTAGCAATAAGTAGTTATTACTATACTAGTCGTTTATGTATATTTCACGCTGTATCCCGCATACAGCAAGGTAGGCAGAGGGAACCCAGTGTTAAGACACTCCGTTCTCCACTTTCCGCCGAATTCGGAGGCATTGCGTGTTAAGCAGCGGAACTTAACGCCGCGATTTGCCTCTGATACCAGAGCGTAAGAAACGGAAATATTAAATATTTCCACTCCTCGAGTGGGAATCGAACCCATAACCAGTCGCTTTACAGTCACACTTTGTGCCACTGCGCCACGACTGGCCCCATTTTTTTATATAATTGAAAAATGTACTTTGGAATGATTAACAAGATGTTTTAATATATTATGAAGGTTATTAATAATCTTTGATTTACTTTTTTGTAGTCATATGCAAAATTACACTTGTAGTGTATTTAGTCTTGCTTATGTTGTAACTGTTCACATTCAAATTTATTCTTAAATTGCTATTCTATAGCGTACTAAAGAACTAGAAGAAGTGTAGATAGTTCTAGTTGTGCTTTTTATGTTTTTGTTACTTTTTTATTGTATAATTTTTATTCTTTTCTGTTATTATTTTTATTTGCGGATGTGCAATAAGGAGTTTTAAAAGCCATCGTGGCACAGTTGGACAGCATCTGAATGTAAAAGGTTCGGATCGATTGAGGCTTTCATTTCCATTCGGAGGAATAATTATATAACTACTCAACACGAAATATCTCAATTTCGCATAGATAGTGAGGAACGGAGTGTCTTAACACTAGGTTTCCTCTGACTGCCATGCTGGCAGGTCCTTAAGCTGCAATAAAGAGCTTTTATTAGTACCTGTTATTACTTTTGGACAGGACTTTAACAACAATTATGTTGAGTATAAGCCAAAAAAATAGATACATAGCTGTATATAGGATGTATGAGTTATTTTATTACATTTAATTTTGAATATTTCTTTTGAATGGAATTTAAATGACTAATAGCTATGTTTGCCATTTGACTTCCGTTTATTTAACGAGTACTATCATTTATTAGAAATATGTATGTAATTATAATACTATGACAAGCCTTTTAAGGATCGACACTACATTGCTTGGATTTTTTCTTGGCCAAGATGACAGATGATTAGGGCATACGGAGATATAGGATATTCCGCAACCTAATGTCATATCTATGTAGCAACTGTCATATGTTGTCTATCTCATATAAATATACTTCGATACGTAGAAGTCGAGAGGCGTGTTGGGTGTAAATCAATGCCGCGCTTTTTCTTAAGCGTGAGAGTCGAGTGTGTGAATGAGTACTGAGAGTGGAGAGATTAAAATAATTTAAATAGTGTAATTTTTTTTAATGGAAATCGAATACACATAAAATATATTTACAGTCAGATGGTGTCCCACAGCTGCACAAATAAGGAAAAAAAATATTTTTTTAATTTACATATAGTTACTACTGCTTGCTCCTACGTCGGGCCTAAGTCACACAATTTGAAACAAAATATTTTAACCCATAATTCTTCGAGGTTAACTACAATTATAAAATATTCGGTTTTATTTGCCGTTCCGCTCATTACCGGTATTGCTTAACGTCAGAATTTCATAAAATAGTTCAGCCCGTCAATATAAACGTCATACAAAGTTAATTTAAGTATTTGCATATTTTGTTGCATCAATACAATTATAACATTGGCAATAGCCGTTTTAATTAATGAAATAAGATTTTTTGGTATACTTACTTACATTATATTAAATTAAAACAACCGTTAATAAACACAACTATAAGAAAGTCTTTGCAAACCTAAGCGTGCTTTAATATGCATTAGATATGTAGAAAAAAGTAATAGCTTATATTTATATATTTTGGTTATTTTAAAGGCATTTTTTGGTCTCTGGTACATTTACACTAACCACTTATGTGTAAGGCAGGGATAAGGTACTCATTCCACTACGACATTTGTACGACGGTCTGTAGCACGCGGGACTTCGCAACTATTTTCGTATGATGACGTTTCTCTCAGGGCATCCAACTCCTCGATTGTGTGTATCGTCTTGTCTACATCCTGGTACCTATCGGGGCAGCAGCTCTGCATTCTTGTTGGATTCGCGAACCTGCTCTAAGCCCTCGTTCAGTGCCATTACTTTTAGGTAAACCTGTCACTCTATATTATGACTAGGGTTACCATTTGATTTGTTTTAATTTAGAAGGCGTGCGGAGAAGGAACGTCCAGGCGTAGTTGTATTTGTAGTCCTAGTTTTGATAATAGATAAAATAATGATTGAAATTATTTCAAAATATGAGAACACTACCAATAGTGCTTTAAAACTTAAAAAAAACTTGTTTTACTTTTAAAGTCTACAAAATGGTATTAAAATAAATCAAAATTGATTTAAAAATTGAATTAAAATAAATCAAAGATTTATAAATCAAAGTATTCGCAAACCATCAAAACCACATGTTATTCTTCTAAATAATTTAGAAAAAATACTGTTTAACGTCTAGGTTCTGGACTCAAAAATCCGGAGGTTTCACGTTTTTTGTCCGGGTTTACAGATTTTCAGGTTTCAAACTTAAAGCTACACATAAGATATGAATTGAAGATAATATCTGAAAATGAGTTTGTTGCGTTATGAAACTTTTTGTAGATCTTCATTCTTATGAAGCTGCAGCTTAGAATAATGGCTTGTTGTTATAACACACACTATATTCTCTCTGATTATTTCTGTCTGTGCGGGAAAAAGCGTGAAGCTGCTTTTTTTCTATGTAGAGGGACTTACAGAATTGACTTATCTTTATGATCCTGTTTAATAAATGGAATGACATACCTTAATACCTATATTATAAAATAGGTATTAAGATATCTATGTCTACATTCTAAAGGGAAAATTAAAAAAAATTAAGTAAAAATGTTCACAGTTTAGATATGAATTTAAGAAAAAAAAATCTGTTTACATAAGGATTAGTTATAACGATAGCGAAAATATTTCTTTGTATTATTTAACCTTGACATGCGAAAGCTTTGTATCTATGTTATTATTTTGTAACATTGCCAACGTGACTTGAACTTGTACTGTGCTTGCAATTTTATAAGTGATTACTTAGTTTACAATTTTGTAGAAAATATTTAGTATAAAACAAAGAGATAAAGTAATCTAGAAAGAGCAAATTTCACAGTTACATTATTAGGGATTTTCACTCTTTTTCCCTTATAGCGGGGTAGTTAGAGAGCGCCTAGTGTTAAGACATTACGTTCTTCACTTTTCGCCTATTCCTATCACTGTTTGCCGTACCAGAGGTAAAAACTTAAATATAATTTGTTTTTTGAGTAGGAATCAAATCCATAACCATCATGTTAACAGTCAGAAACTGTCCCACTGCGCTACGATGGTTTCCCGGTTTTCATAAGTTCGCCACGTAGAAAGTTTGAATCAGGGGTGCTATGGAGTTTCGTAATTTTTTCCTAACATCGAATATTTTAGTTTCAGATAGTTACGAATAAGGATAAAGTGAATGTGTAACCGGCTAATAATTTATAGATTAATTAAAAAAATAAGAGCAACTGGGATGATCGTAATATTAAATCAACAGAAAATACTACATTAGAGACCCAAATTTATGTACATTCCTCAAAAACGTAATATCCGTAAGCGAAGTTATCCTAAACAAATAGATAATATGAACTAATTTTATACCGATGCGGTGACGAGTTATGAATACAATTCCCCCTTGCCCCTACATTGACCCTTCTTTGCTGGGTAGCATCCCGTAAAAGGCGAGTAACCCAGTAACTTGGTGGTCAGCGATTCGTTCTTCGACTGGCTTTATACCACTATCATGTCAAAAACCAAATCGGTAATGACAATGGATAACGTGTTCCGGTACCATGATATGTAAGCCAGCTCTCCCTATTCTCATCTTTCTCTCTCCTTCACCCTCAAGGCCAGCAACGCATCCACAATTCCTCTTAAGCTATGGATGTCCGTGGGCAAAAGTAATTACTTAACATCAGATGGCTTTTCTACTAGTTTTACCAATTTTATCAATAAATAGTAGCTGTAATTAAATATATATAGTATTTTTCCTATACCCTGATCCGAATCCAGAGCCCAATTGTCCGTAAGCCAAATCATCTATAATATCCTTAGTTTGAACTCTAGCCCACTCAGAAATTAATAAAAATAAAATGATTCATTTTTTTTCCTCGTTTGATATAATTTTATAATATTTTTTTTTAGCTTCACACTGTATCCCGCACACAGCAGGGTAGACGGAGGGAACCTAGTGTTAAGACACTCCGTTCCCTACTGTTCGTCGAATTCGGAGGCTTGCGTGTTAAGTGGCGGAACTTAACGCCGCTCTTTACCTCGACACCAGAGCGAAGAAAATGGAAATATAATTTCCACTCCTCGAGTGGGAATCGAACCCACAACCAGTCGTTTACAGTCACACGCTTGTGCCACTGGGCCACGACTGGCCACCATTGGTATAATATTTACGTAATACAAATTATATTAATTGATATGATCTAAATATAATTCAATTAATATTAAAATTATAATTACTCAATATTTCAAAGTATTTATTTCATTTAATTCTGTTATATAAATACATATTATAGTCCTTCAGAAACACACATATGCAAAGGAAAAAAATGTACCTCATTTTATGAATATATTACGCAATAAATTTAAGTAAGCTGAGTGAAATAAAAATCTTAAAGTGTCAGACTGAATGCCTTTATCCGAAGAAGATTAGACATTTTGAAAGATTTTTAGGATCGTCTTGAAGTTTTTGGCTGTATTTTTAAAAGCAATAAAAATGTATGGAAATTCAAAGTACTTTTTAACGATCACATAATTTTAGTATCAGTTTTATTACTTAACAGTATTTTTCTATAAAATATTTTTACTCAGTAAGCTTCACGTTTTTCCGTATAGTAGAGTAGGCTAAAAAAACAATTTCAAGACACTCCGCTCTCTACTTTCCGCATGAAATCGAGACGTTGCTAGCTGAGTGGCGGGGCTTTGTCTTGTTCGCCAGAGAGATAAAAAGTTACAAATATTGAGCCCCAATTTCAGCTGTCAGAACAAATAAATTGGAGTAGGTAAAAGGAAATAATATTTATGAAGGCTTTCAAATTGACATATTAAGCACGTTCAAGGTCTTCAGGAATTTTATTGCGTAATACAAGTGAAACTTGAATGAAACGAAACGTGATTGTGCGAGTATTTTATTTTGTTTAAATACATTTTTACAATAAATCGTTACATGGCAAGATTTTAAAATACTATTAGTTAAATAAAGGTACTAGAAAATGTTTTGTAAATATTAAAATAAGTTACCTATAACGTAATAAGTGTATAAGGAAAAATCAATATTCTACAACTACAAGCTACAGTTACAGTTGTATTTCTATTTCTCAATATACGCTAAATTTTTTACATAAATTTACATGTCATTATCATAGCCCACTAACTAATTATTATTATTACATATTTTTACAATTAAACATTTAATGATTCGTTAAGAGTAGATTACTTAAAAAAAGTTAGTTTTAATTCATGTCATTTCTAATTCATAAGGTGTTTTTATTAAAATCAGTCATCGCATAAAATTCTTAATAACTACGATATGTTCGATGCATTATCTATATTTTCGCTATGCTTGCCATTATATTATAATTTATTATTCGGTGGAAAATCTAATGTCGTATACGTTGGCCTTGACCTTGGAATGGGAGGTCTGCGTACTCTGGGGTGTGTCTTTCCCCCCTCCGCACTCACTCCTTCTCCCTCCTCCGGTAAAAATGGCGCTCGAGGGTTCAAAACTAACGCTTTATATGATGAATGAGAATCCGCTATACTTCTTCCATCTCCCTCATCTCTTCTCGAAAGTTCTGAGAATGGTGATACCGATCGCTTCTCGATACCACTCGGCCCTGGCGTTTCTTCTTTAGGCTTCAATTCGTACATATTCTCGTCTTTTCGTTTAGGTTCATCTTTCTTGAACTTATTCTTTCGTTCGATTATTTCAGCGGTAGTCAGATCCGAGTTTTGTATGTCGGTTTCTAAGGGGGCAGTGGTGAGCCACGGCCTGCTTTTGCTGCACCAACGTTCGTCGCTTTCACTTGTGTCCCCGAGAAGGCCCAACTTTTCCAAGTTTTGCAAAAGCAAATTCTCGCTAGAGCTCGCCGCTCGCATTTCTGTCTTAGAATCCTCAGCTAACAATAGCTCCGCCAACGGTGGAGCGAGGCCTAAACCTATATTCCTCTCGTGGTACACTTCAGATATAGTCGGGGTCAGTTCGCCACTCATGTGCCTCACCTGCGCCATAGAATCTCGAGTATTGTTGCCCATTTTAGGTCGCTGGCTTCTCTTAGAGGTAGACGGTTGGGCCTGATCACTAGTTTCATCATCCCTACGCGACGAGGAAGCCAAATCATAGAAGGCATCTAGGTACCTTTGATGAGGGTGATCAGGGCGGCGTCGCAGCACCGTGTCGTGACCCGAGCTCTCCCAGTCGGAGTCATCAGTGGAGGGCGGGCGGCGCGTGTATAGTGTTCTTATCTTAGTCTGGTGCGCGAGGGCTAGGGATACATCCCTGGGCGGAGCGGAGGCGGAAGCGGAGGCGGTGGCGGGCGCGGGCGCGGCGGGCGGGGAGGGCGTGAAGGCGGCGTCGCTCTCGCCGCGGTAGCGCGGGGGCGGCGGCGCGGGCGCGGTGCGGCCGTCGGGCTCGCCGCGCCCCACGTCGGTGGAGGTGCCGCGCACGTACATGGTGAAGGCGCCGCCGCATGAGCCTAGCGGGAGTGGTGGTACTGATGATACGGCTTCTTCTGTGGAAAAGTATATGTTTAGTTAGTGAGAAACTATTTTCTTATTTACAACGTAGTAAGCACTAAGTTAACGTAACGATTAAGTAGAAATTATTATTTTTTTTGTTTTTCTAAAAAATATTGTGTGCTTTAATAATTTAATAGGACCTTTCATAAAGAATAGTGGGGAAAGAGATTTAAATTTTAAAACACCTATTCTTTATTTTCAACATGGGTTAGTATCGGAACTCAACATTGTGACTTAATTTGACGAAATAAATTGTATTTTAAACAGAAATAACTCATTCTCAAAGGCTCTAAATTCGGCGGTGCGTAGGGAACATAGTGTTTTAACACTTGGTTACCTACGCTCACCATGCGCGTGGATACAGCATGTGTGCGGGATACAGCGTGAAGCTAAAAAAAAAAGTAATATATGAATAACACTAACGTCGATGTTGTCTCGGCGGAGGTTCGCCATCAGAATGCGGCTCCAAGTCTCCATCGTCGATGGACGCCAGTGACTCTACACTGGAGCTCGACTCTAAACTGAGGCTCCGTGGTGCTTCTTGTGTATCTATAGTATAAGATTATATCATTTCATGTCCTTATATTTTTAATATTAACACCAGTTTGACTGAATTAATTAAGATGAATAAAATAGAAGTTATTTTGAAAAAAAGTAAAAGAAGAAGCTTTGCTTGATCAGTGCAATTGCGACCCAAGTGTAGCCTTAATATTTATTAATATACTAGCTTCTTCTCGAAGAATATCTCGTGAAAGTGGGTCCAGCCGTTCCAGTGATTAGTCGGAATAGACAGATAGGCAAAAATTGTAACAAAAATATTTTGGCATATCTACCGTAAATACATAATATGCATTAGTAAAACTTTTTTTTTATTAAATATAACCAACACACACTCAAAATTTATCATACCATAGTAATATGAATTAATTTAAAATGAAAATTATTAATTTCTTTAGATTGTATGCGAATTTAACGATCTCAACCGGGAAGAAATATTAAAAGAATAAATTCAACTACAACTAATTCGTTTATAATTCTATCAATGAACGCCTTCCTTGCAATATTAATTGTCTTATTTACAATAGTCAAAATTAAATAAAATCTCCAATAAAAAACACACATAATAAATATCTTACCAAACAAAGCAAGCAGAGCCTGTAGCACGAACTGTATGTGTCTGCGGTTGGCGGCCTTGCCGGTGCGGAGGGTCACTTCGTCCTGACCCACCTCCGCCAAGTCGAAGCCCAGTGATGCTAACAACTCGTGGCAACCGTTTACACGCCATAATCTGTGTATATGTTAAGATATGTAGATATAGTATAAACTCTATAACTTGAATCTTGTTAAATGGTAATCCTTGGATATATAGCGTAGTGCGAATGTAAACGCGACTGGTTGTGGCTTCGATTCCCAGTTGAAGAATTGGAATATTTAATATTTACGCTCTGGTGTCGAGGCAAAACGCGGCGTTTCAAAGTTTCACCGCTTGATTGAGCAATGTGTTCAGAATTCGGCAGAAAATGGGGAACAGAGTAGACACTATCACAAGCTTCAGACGAACACTAGCTTGCCTCTGCCCTGCTGTGTGCAGGATACAGCGTGAAGCTAAAAAATACTTTATTTTTTAAGTCTAGTATCTCGAACACTCGTGTTATTTCCCTGCGAGATACTAATAGTATATTTTAATACACTCTGTATTCAAAAAGTTTTTTGTTCCTTGACATTCGGGTTATCAAGATTCTACACGACATTTTAAATAATGAATAATTGAAAAGTGTAATTATATTTTTTTCTATGACCCAATTGCAATTGATTGTTCAAAACTTTTTTACCAAGAACTACTACTTCTACTAGGTACTAAGATTAAAAGCAATGTCATTCTATGTAATCAATAAAAAAGTTTTAAATAACAACTATACCATAGTTTATAAAATCAGAAAGAATCGAATCGTTGTTGTTCTTAGCATTAAAGTTATTGTAAATACATAATGTATTCCTTATAGAGTTGAGATGAGTAAGCGATGACATAACTCCCAAAGTGTTATCTCATAACAAAAATATTTGATAAAACAAACATTAAGTTATATCTTAACTTAATGTTTAATTATAAATGACATTGTTTTTAACCTTAGTAGCTAGTAGAAGTAGTAGTTCTTGGTAAAAAAGTTTTTTTGTATGAACAATCAATTGCAATTGGGTCATAGAAAAAAATATAATTATCATTTTTTTTCTTTCCCCTGAAGAAAATATTTTTTAAAAATATATTTTGAAGAAATATTTTCTTTGAGGAAAGAAAAAAAAAAGTTAATTTAACTAAACTACTATTGTTGCCATCATAACGCAGTCGGTCAGTCTGACTGTAAACAAGATTGGTTGTAGGTTAAATTCCCACTAGGTGGAATGATGATATCTGAATTGAGCGGAGATAGAACAGAGTATCTACACCCTAAGCTTTCTCTGGCAGAATGCAGGAGAAAGCGTAAAGTCGCAAAAAGAAAAATATTTTTTAACTTATTAATATTACCTGACATTAACAGCAACTTCAATAGTATCTGACTCCGAGCTCTTGACGGAGAACTGTGAGATGACGGCGCGGATGACACCGATGATGTCGTCCGCGACGTCGCCGCCGTTAGAGATCAGCTTGGATAGCGCTTGCAGCGTTGTTGGACTTAGTCCTATTGTAATCATTTCAAAAATATTTATAGAACATTATACATAGAGGAGACCATATGGTGGAGACGAGCGTCAATACATTTTAAAGGCCTAATTCGGGTGCCTGTATGAGCCTGTACTTGGATCTCAAGTTTCAGGCAGTATTCCGAGCCTCTTTTTAACGCGATGGACACGGCGAATCCATAGTACACTTAGGAATTTCTTCTTTAAATATTAGATAGGTTAGCGTCTTTTTTTAATTAAATTTATACACATCTCCCGTATCACGCAAGGTAGGTAAGTGTAACAATGTATCTAGTGGTAAACCAACATATTTTACAGTTTACATTTTGTTATTAATTAAATACACTGTGACAATTAGTCCACAGTCCTGTTTTCATTATTATTTTTTATCATTAAATTTATATTAATATACATTATTACTTAGAATGCCAGGTCAGACCAGAGTAGAGCCCAGATAAAGTCGAAGCAATAGATATCGTTATACCCTAGAATCTAATACCGTATATGACAATAGAACACGCTTCTGTATCCTTAGAGAAAATCACTTTTCATTTCTACATTCTTTAGTAAGTTTATTTGTTTAGTTTATATGTATATCTTACTTACCCAACAAGGCTTGAAGACTGGCGGAACATTGCGTTAATCTTTCCTCAGGATCACTTTGTGGGAAGAAAACGCTTGACGGTATTCCATTTGCCGCTGGTTCGAACCTAAAGTGAAATTAATACCATATGTATTATGTATTTATTTTTTTTAAATCCTTCATATACTCGTAAGTAATGGAGGAAATCAAAAGAAGTTAAACGCACCAAAAGTATGAGCTCTGATTCTTCTAAACTATGAATTTCTTTTTAGTCTTTATTTTTTGGATTTTTTTGTATAGTCTTACATGTAATACTGGTTTTTAGATAGGTACGTTATACTGATGTTATCGTACTAGGTGTGAATAGATAAATAAATCGAAAATACATGTTTTCTAGGGCAGATATTTTTAAGCTATTATATTGGTAAATTCTGCTTTATTTTTTATTTTTTTTTTTTATCTAAACTGTGACTTTTTAAGTCAAATGTTTTATTTATTTGATTGTTTTAATTATCCATTGGCCAAGGGGCCAGTTCAAAGGAATTAAACAAAATGTAATGTTTATTAAAAATTGTATATGCAATTCGATTTATCGACCTTTTTACGTTTGGGACCGATTTGTAGATTAGGGAGAAAAGTAGTAAAATCAAATGTTCGACGTGGTCTAGAATAAGCCAAAAAGCATCTAAAATATACATTTAAAAGTTAAACCTTCAAGTAAAATTTAAAGCAACATTAAATGAAACTCATATTATTTCCATTATTTACCTAAAGCCAACACTCATGAGCAGTTCTCTCCAGCCGGCGGCCGCGCCCGCCTTGTTCTCGATACTCTTCTGTGTCGTGTACATCGCATTCTTCTGTCCCCTTACTATACGTTGTAGGGACTTCTCTACCAAATGCAAGCATACTCTCAACGCGTCCCTGTTAAATAGGTTGGATAAAATTATAGTAAATTCTAAATATAAAATAATGATGATGATATTGTGCAAATAATTGAAAAGTGTTTTTAGATTTATGCACTATGCATAGATACAAATATTGTCTTAGTAAGAGTCACGTCATCATGTTTAAATATAAAGATAATTTGAAAAAGTATGAAAGTTGATTTTCCTATATCTAGTTTTGGTGAACTAAATACTTTTATTATATGGTGAAAAAAACCTTTTATTAAAATTTGAATTAACATAGCATGGATTAATACATACGGCAACTAAAATCTTGTTAAATACAAAATACTTACTTAAAATTATATATTACAAACTAAATTTAAAATTTGTGTTTTAGAACATACATAAGTTCTTGTACACACCACGAATAATTAATTTACGAGATCTTTAATAACTCCAACGAGTTGAAAGTTCTTAGATAATTAAATGCCAAAAACATATTACATAACAATTTTATTCCCGTTTTGTCGATTCGCAAACCTGCAGTAATCATTAATTAACATTTAGTCGATTCGCATACCTGCAGTTATCAGGCGCAGCGAGCAGGTCGCACAGCGCCTGTCCGAGCAGCGCCACCTTGTTGCTGAGGCGCACGTTGGCGCCGAGCAGCGCGAGCCCCGCCCAGTGCGCCGGGTGCGCGAAGTGCTTCGTGTGCCGCACCGTTTGCATTGCGTCGCCTAATGCCCTGTGCACATAGGTGATGTTTCATTATTATGTGTATTATTTAAAATTATATTTATTCATTTTCAACTTCAAAGTTCATTATTACCATAATATGGTTCGACATAGCTTACTTTGGCTTGATACTACCACAAACCCTTAGAATATTTATAACTCTACTCTTGGTTTCTAAAAGTCTTGGATTTGAATACCTGCTACGTTCACATTTCTAAATTAAAAATAACATGGCAACACGCTATAAAAATAAATAATTTTAATTTATATAAGTAAATAAAGTTGGCAATATATATTTTAAAAAATACTGGGCTCTTTAAGGAACCTACAGGAACTAGACCCATAAATAAATGTTAATTTCAAAGAGAATAGTAAAATAACCAAAGGTCAGTTGTGGCGCAGAAACACAAAGTGTGATTGTAAAGCGACTTGTTGTAGGTTCAATTCCTACTTGAGGAGTGGATATATTTATTATTTTCGCTCTGATGTCGAGGCAAAACGCGGCGTTACCGCCACTGAACACGCAATGCCTCCAGAATTGTGCGGTGCGTGGGAAACAGCGTCTTAACACTAGGTTTCCTCAGCCTACCTTGCCGTGCGGAATACGGTGTGAAGCTAAAAAAAAGTAAAATAAAAAATAATTTATCTAAAACCATAAGTCCAAAGAGATAACAATAATAAAATCAACATACTTAGCAACCCTGCTCCCTTGCAGCAAGGCGGAGTACAACGCTCTATACAGTATCTTAGTAGCCGTGTCCTGTGGCGCGGGCCACAGCGTCACGAGCACGGCGTGCGCGCCCGCCGACAGGAACGCGCGGCACAGGCGCGACACGCCGTCGCCCGCTGACGTCACCGACCCCGCCTCGTCTAGTGCGCCTTGGATAGCTGCGCTCGATGGTGCGCAGGATAATACCACCTGGTGGGTTCATATGGGATTGTTATTATGTTTTTTTTTATTTGTTTAGTTAGCTTATAATAAAAATAGGTTAAGTGAAAAAAAAAACGTATGAATTATTTTTTTTTATTAATGGAAGGGGTGCAAACGAGGAGAAGGACCACCTGATGGTAAATAGTTACCTTCGCCCATGGACATCCACTACATTAGAAAAGTTATGGATGGATGCGTTGCCGACCTTAAGGGAGGAGGAGGAAAGGAGTGAGGAAGGATGGGGATGGTGAGAATAGGAAGAGCTGGCTTACATGCCATCGAACCGGAACACATCATCAGACGTTAGCGTTTCGTCTTCGACATGATAGTGGGTTACCCGTCTTTTACGGGAGGGGAATTATATTCTCACCCGTCCCCCCACAGGTGAAAAGAGATCTCTCCTAGAAATCAATCAACGTAAGAAAGTGGAGAACGGAGAGCCTTTCACACTAGGATCTCACTCTACCTTTATCTTTATGGCAATTAAAGGCATCAAGATAAACGATTCGGGTGCAGTAGCTGCTCCGATTAATTTTACTTGTTTAAAATAATTTATATAAGTCCATAAAAAATCATATAATATAAATATACCTTGTGGTATTTTTGTGTTTCTTTTGAATATAGAAATTAGTAGTGAAAGTAATATAAGAGATATCAAAGTCAAAGAGTGAGTCAAAACATACCAATCTAGCAGTTATCTTCAGATTCATAATTTCGGATGCTGTTAGCATAAACTCGGATGCTGGCGGCAATTCTTCGTTACTGGGAGGTAGTTCTGCATCTAGATTTTAATAATAAATTTTTAAAAGATTTGTTTTATTTACGTTTCAAATTACTACGAAATCCTAAAGTAGTACTATAAATAAATAATCATTTATTAGATTTCACAACAGGTTTCACACATATTTTGGAAACACATAACTTTATATTTCGGAGGAAGAGTACCAATAAAATGAGATGTCACTATATCCGCTACTCGTATTCTGGTATTCATCATCAATTTACACAGTAAAATTAGCTTTTAAAAAGTACTAACATAAAAAAGTTATGGAGTTCTTGTTAATATGTTTACATTTTAATAGTTATAAACGAAGTACTCACTGTCTTCTTCGTTTTCTGTAGATGTGTCAGCTGTTCCACTGCCTACGCTCGTATTAAGCAGCCGCTTGGCTTGCGAGTCGACCTGTGAAAAATAAAATATTTTGGGTAAAACTTATTATACCTATTTTTTTATGTATATCTTAAGGACGAAACTTTCTTAAAAACACACATTTTAAAGATTTCTTTACAATTATACGATTTTTATTATTTATTTATACATATATAAATTTGAACGTAGCGGGTTGCACTGTTTCCAAAAGATCAGTTTGTGCCCAAATCCCACTACGAACAAGTTTTAAATGTAACAATATTTTTCATACAAAATTGATAGGAAATAAAACTTATAGGTACATACCACTTCTCCTGGACTGAGCACTATTCCCGGAGTCTTCCAGCAAATATGTGTAGCGAAGTGGACACATTCAGCTTGTGGCAGTTGCGCTAAAACTGCTTCTTTAGACGCCTGATAATAAAATTAATCATTTTTATATAAAGTCATATATTATAACATTTCAAAGGCTTTTCAACTTGCAATGTATGTATTTATTCGGGTATAATCTTGGAATTTAATTATGAAGTAAATCTTCCTAACCGATTGAGTGAAAATGTTGTGTACAAGTTTAGGTTAAATAATAATACACGATTAACGTGGTGACATTATTGTAAGCCCAATATGCTGAGAATATTTTAAAAAGAGTTTGTTTTTGAAAAGTTCTTTTTTATATCTTTAAAAGAGCGTCTCCTTAATTATCGATATCGTATCGTATCGTAAAAACAGCTACGCTGCGTATTCTAGTATATAAAAAAATATGTAATTGATTACCAACGTAAACATACATATAAATAAATAACTCCCAACAACAAAAAAAACAAAAATCCTGAACCAACAAAATCCAAACATTACCTGGTAATCAATAAGCGGTGTAACTCTCAACATGTCCGCCACCAGCTCGGCCTCCTTCAGCAGCGCGTGCGCGGAGCCCCAGCGCACCCCCGCAACTAAACACCGCATGCCCTCCACACCGCCGGACGCGTTTGATGGTCCTGGTGCTGTGTTACTTGTTGTACCTGCATTTGCGTTTGCACCTGGTGAGAAGAGATAAATTATATTATATATGTATATGACTATACTATTATTTTTTTTAGTATAATTTAACGCAATATTAAATTGGTTAAATCTATCTTAGTGCAGTGGGGCAGCGTTTCATAGTAAACGCGACTGGTTATAGGTTCGATTCGAATTCAAGAAATGGAAATATTTAAGTTATCGCTATTACGATACGCCATTGTCCGTTTGAAAAAATCATAATATTTAAAACATTATTATCTATTAACACTGGCATAAAAACTAAGTTATATTTTGGCAGAAGTATAGTATTCCTCAATATACGAAATAACAAATTTAAAATTTATATTCCACCAGTCCTTTATATATACGAAAACCACCAAACAGAAATACTAACTATCATTTTTTTTATTCAATTTACATATTTTTACAATTAACAATTTACAATTTACAATTTACAATTTACACATTGTTCAAATTCGTAACTTGTTGCAACAATTTTTTTCTTTAGTTTCTTACATTTTGCCAGAGTGTGGACTAGTCAAAGAATAGTTATTAACTAATTGATTAAAAAGTAAACAAAGTAATAACTTATCATTTTACTGATTGCGTATGTGTATGTTTTCTCTTTTTGCAAGCAAAATATAAAAAGCTATGCCATTGTCCGTTTCACAAAATGATAATATTCAGTACATTATTATCTATTAACACTGGCAAAAACCAAGTTACATTTGGCGGACGTTAGGAGTGGAATACTCCTATAAATTAAATCAAAATTAAAATTCATACTCAACCAGTACTTACCTCAGAAATTCCGAAACTAACAAACAGAAACAACTCACCATGTTCATGATGTCTCCTAGCGCTCCGTTTCAGCGGTCTCAGCGCCGGCGCTACCAGGAGAGCATATCTCTCGCAGAGTGGCTCGTCCGCGCCCGCCCGCAGCGCGCCCCACGGACACGCGTACAGCGCGCCCTCTACCACGAGCGCGAGCTCGCGACGCCCGCCGCAACCGCGACGACCGTGTGACGCTGGATCGAAGATTTTAGTTTTGTTAATTGTTAAATATTTTTAGAAAGTGTATAAATAATTGAAAGGTATAATAATGATGAGTTGTACTAATCGTATAAGTATTTCGTCGTAGCCGGTGTGGAACGCATAGCTTAATACCTGGGCGGTTGTCAAGAGAAACATGTTTGAATCCCACTGCGTTCAAATATGCATTGTTTAATGATAATTTTAAATCTGTCAATTTTAGCACTTAATTATGACTTTGATACTTGCCTTATGATCAAAGAGACTTCAATAGAAACGAATCTCATGATTTTACAGTTTAATGTACTTATTTTTCTATTAGGTTAATATTAAATAACTTTCCTTCCCTTTTCTTACTAAATATGCATAAACTATAAATTTAAATACCAAATAAGCCACAAATCAGATTTTAAAATTAAAAAAATATAAACGACAAAACAATAACAAAAAATATATTAAAAACAAAATTACATGTCCTTCGGAAGACCATATTCTATTATTTTAAATGAATAAGTAAAGTGGTACATTATTAAATTATTAATTTCATGTAAATGCAAAAGCCAACTAACCATGATTATTATTGCAAGTTGCAGGAAGTAGATCCTCGAAGGGTGCTATAAGCATCTGGTAGAGTGTGTTGAGGCAGGGCGGGCCTTGCCACGACGGCTGCTTCTTGCGGGGACCATGGATGCTCGACCTGAGAAATTATTATAAAATTTGTTGTAAAGATATTAAATTTGATTTATAAGTAAAATATGTTACTCTAACAATTTTTCAGGATCATGCTTTGTCTCTTATGTCAGTGTAGTATAAAAGAGAACCTTAAGTCAAGAGAATCCATTCTCTCCTTGACGAAAATCATCGCCGCGCTTTGTATTACCAAAATGGAGAAATTAAATAATTTAGATCGTTCCTTTGTGTGGGAATCGAACCCACAACTAGTTAAACTTACAGTTAATCACTGTTCAACTGCGCCACAATCATTTCATAAAACAACTTACAAAACGTATATTAAATATTCTATTAAAAGTAATCATCTTTTAGAGAGAGTCTTTTATATATTTCTTACCTAGTAGAGCCTTGTAAGCTAGCTACGGAGCCGGCTACAGAGCCTCCCACAGACCCAACACTGAATAGCGAGCTTAAGGAATAGTTCGATGAGTTCAAAAGATGGTTTCTTGTAACCTGTGACGAAATATTATTTATTTATATTTTATTTTTACATATAGATTTATTATGCCTTTTTGGTTTTGGTTAAAATTGTTTTTGTTGCTATTTTAAGGAATTGGTACAGAGACCACAGTCATACGTCAAAGTATTTTACTTTCCCTACTAATCAATATAGATCATATATTGAATGGCGAAACATTCTATGGCTTATCTAACCTTCATTCAAAGAAGAAGTAGTTCATCAGAAGTAGTCTTCTAATTAAAGAAAGTAAATTATTTTTTTAAAATTACTATCTTGTAATAAAAATATTCCATACCATTCTAGCGAGTCCAGTGCTGGGCCGATCTTCTGGATCCCACTGATCTTCTTCACTTCGTCTTTCAGCAGTTTTGAGCCAGGCTGACCATTCTTTGATACACCGCTCTAATTTACCTGCATCTTCAAAATATTCAGAAAAATTAAAAAATAACACGAAAGAAAATTCGTCTATCGTGAAATAAATTGATAAATTGGCACCGGTATTGTTTAATACAGAAATGTACGTATTATTATAGCGTGTATTCTAAATATCTTTTTCATACAAATTTCACTAGTTTATTTTGTGTCATAAAATATCAAGAGTATAAAAAACGTACAAAGAAATATTTTTCATATTTATAATGTAGGTATGTACCTGTTAGTAGGAGTTGGTACAACATTTAATATTTTTATGTTTTTTTAACTTACTTGTATTAGTTTGAAGGTCGTCTGGACTTATATCGGGAAGACTGTTATCACCATCTTCCGCTTGATCAAGAAGACACGATTGGTGGAAACGTAGGATACCTGTTGACCGCAATTTTAAATATTTAAAATAACTTTTATACATTACTTTAATAATATATTTTTTTAATTATTACTTTCTTTGTCTTTTGCTATATTTCGAAAGGTATTTTATTTCTTACGCGGGTAACTACAGAGCCTTAATACCCTGAAACTAATTAGATTAGTTACATATTTTTTTACTCATCGATTTCATTCTTTTTAATCAAATAAATTAACTTGTAAAAATTATTTTAACAAAACTCAAGAAAGAAATCAATATTTTAATAATATAAATTATTAACAAAGCACGGTTATAAAATGCAATGTCTCGACTCACTCTCTGTGCAGGAAAAATACAAAAATGCATGAAGCTGCAATAAAGTATTGGTCCAAAATAATATATGATATATTAAAAAATAAAATAAATAAATAAAAAAAAATAAAATAAGACAAATAAAAAAGCATTTATTTGACCATTTCTGCAGTTCAACTTAAAAACTAATTACATACATACTAATAATATGATAAATTAGTCAGTATAATTTATTCAATAGTAAATTTTATCGAAGTAAATCCAGTAGCCGTAAAAAATAAGGCCGTTGTCGTGCAATGAAACAGGGTTTGACCGTAGCGACGGTGGTGGGTTCATTTTCCACATATTTAAATTTTCTGTTCTCCACTCTGGTACCTACAATTAAGCGCGACGTTGAGTTCCACCAGTCACCAGTCTCGATTTTAGGTAGATATAAGAGGGCAGAACACTAGGTCCTATCTGACTCACTAATACGGAAAATATCATGAAGCTGTAAATAAAAGTAATTTCAATAGCTCAGTAAGTTATGGATCTTCTTACTGAATCTAAAAATGCATAGGTTTTTCTTGTCAAAATAGCAATATTTTCTACTAACATACAATTTATTTACGTTGCTTTTGTTATTTTAAATTTTACTATTATAATTACTAACCTTTATGAGGCTGTAACAACCATGCATATAGCTTCCCAGCGGCGATACTGTAGTAGAGTACGGGTGACTTCTGTTTGTTGACCACTTCTAAAACGTGGTCTAAAGCGGAGGGGCTCCAAGGATCTGAGCGTTCTTTGCCCGTATCTTCTACTATATTTCTGTTGAAAGTTTGAAGATTGTAAAAGTTTTGAAAGTTTGAATTTATAAATGCTACTAACTACAAGAGTAAGTAAATATTAAAAAAGTAAAGACATTTGACCTAAGAAAATTAATTTTCAGTAATGTTTCGAACATTATTTTTTATTTAATTTAAAAATGTATAATAATTTAAAAATATTTTAGGTTTTGCTTTATTTAAAATTTTTATTTTATTTAAAAAAAATATAAAATTCGTCGTCGTCGTCGAATTATTGTTTTTAATTTTGGATTTTGAAGTTTCTCTGTGTACGATAAAATTAGTAAAAATATACAATTACTTCATATACATATATGTTTTTGATTTATTAGTGATAAATTGTGACAAATATAAAAAAAATCTACCTTTGTGCAGTATGTAGTTCTAGGTTGGCCTGATTTAGTGCGCTGGCTGGCTTCTCCGGCGTGGTGTCGAGTGCGCGGCTGCGGGCGCGCTCTGCTACCACCAACGCCTCATGGTTACGTCCCAGTTCTGCGGGGCATGGGCATTTTTTAACCTCTTATATTATATAAAATGTAAGTTTCTTTGTATATAAAAAAATAGTATATAAAGTACTTTAGTATGTCCAATATTATTTTTTTAATAAATATTTTTTATTACATTTTTTAAATGTCAACAATTGTCAAGTATAAGAAGAAATATCACAATCCATTAAATTATTACTTCACAAAAATTTAGAAATTCCTTCGAGTCTATTAATATTGAGACTTTTTTATCGTTATAATGAAATTAGTTCATAGCATTCTTGTACATGTATGTATAATATAAAGTAAAAACTAAGTATTAAATAAAAAAATCCAAACTTACCAACAAGCACCCTCTGCAAGGCATGTTGAGTGGATTTATACAAAGCGGAAGCCTTCCTATCTTTATGTTTGTCAGCTCCATTCTCCAGTACAGTGAGTGCGGCGTGCAGTTGTTCTCTCGCTTCTTCTAGTTCCCCGGACGCCCATAATGCGAAACCAAGTCTATGACGTACTCGAGCCTGTGATAAATATAATTTGTCAAATATCGTTTATAATTAAGCATAAAAAAGAGGCCAGTCGTGGCGCACTGGTTGTGGGTTCGATTCCCACTCGAGGAGTGGAAATATTTGATATTTTCATCTACTTTGCTCTGGTATCAGAGATAAAGTGCGGCCTTCCGCCATTTAAAACGCAATACCTCCGAATTCGGCGGAAACGGAGTGTCATAACACTAGGTTCCCTCTGCCTACCCTGCTGTATGCGGTATACAGCGTGAAGCTAAAAACAAAAAGAAATTACTATAACTATCTCTTATATTTTGTAGATTAAGTTGGGCTGTTAATTCGATTTTTTGAATAATTTAATCAACTTTTAAATGAGGTTACTTAATCAAAGTATGAAGTATTTAACTGATTTGTGTATGTAGCTTCACACTGTACGCAGCAGGGTAGGCAGAGTATTAATATATATATTAGTGTTAATACCTCTGTCCCCCATTTTTTATCAAATTCTAGAAGCATTGCGTGTAAAATGACGGCAATAAACGCCACGTTTTGCCTTGACAGTAGAGCGAAGAAAATGGAAATAATAAAATACATTACTCGAGTGGGCATCCAACCCACATCCTGTCACGTTTACAGTCATACTTTGTGCCCTTGTGCTGCGGCTGGTCTCATTTTAAATTAGTTATTTAACTTATAATGTAATCTCTATATATAATAAAAGAGTAGAAAAGTCAATTCTGTACATGAAAAATTTCAGAAAAATTTTAATTGGCTGCGTTAATATATCGATAACAGAGGCCAAAAATCCACTCAGTAGAATTTTTGTCTGTCTGTCTGTCTGTCTGTCTGTCTGTCTGTCTGTCTGTCTGTTAATTTGTTCGTCAATCACGCAAAAACTACTGGACAGAAATGAATAAATTTTGGTATGGTGATAGCTTATAGTCCAAAGGTACATATAGGATAGTTTTTATCCCGGTTTTCCATGTATTTTTTTTTGAAAAATTAAAAAACCGATATAAGTAAATTATTTGTATACTGACATCTACCGGGTAGAAATTAATGAATTTTTGTATGGAGTTAGATAAGAGGTTAGAGCAACATATGGGATAGTTTTCATCCTGGTATTCAATACAACTCCCGCAGAAAAATAAAATTTAAAAAAAACATTCAAATTATGTCGATAGTTCACGAGTGAAGCTAAATTTGTATCAATATCATTAATTAAAATAATTATAAAATAAAATAAGCATAACATTTATTAAATATACATTTGACCGGTCTATAAAACTTTATATAATCTATATATTTATATAATATATATGACAACAGATGTCACTACGTTTTCTGCAACGGGTAGCGCCATTTGTTATTATATAGTTGACATTGTATTAGACATATCCGCACTCATTAAAATTATTATTATAAAAATGCAAAAATCTGTATCTCTTCTATTTGTTATGTTTTGACGGGAATTCGTAAAGAAGATTGTTGAAGATGCAGGGTCATATAGGCTACTTTATAAAAAATCAAACCCGAGGAGATTGAAACAGTGGATGAAACTTATGTATGTTTAGTATATAGTGAGAATGAAAGATCTAAACTAATTGACTGAAATGAATGAATTTTCTCAGGAAAATAGTTAATAAGGCAAACACAGGCCATCTCTCTTTTTTTAAAAATTACCTTGGTATTCAAAACAGGTCCTGCAGAAAAGTAAAAAACTGGCAAAGTCAAATTGCATTGATTGTTTGCAAGTAAAGCTATTTTTTAATATCAATAAGTAACACAATTGTAAAATAAAAAGCTTAAAGTTTATTTAAGATATTATGACCGGTTTATAATACAATATACCAGATGGTATATATGTACGAAATCTACTATCATATGATAGCAGATTTCGTACGTTTTCTTACTAGAACAGTTATCGCTATATGTTATCAAATAATATAGACATTGCACTAAATGTATCGATGATTTTCTCATGAACATAATTAGTGACGATAGTCAAATATAGACTACCCTCCTTTTATAAAAAAAGCAATCCCAAATAGGCAATAGAGGATGCAAGTGGTAGTTCACGTGGCGAAGCCGCGAGCGGGTCGCTAGTTTATTAATATAAGAAACCAGATAATCGATTTAACAATCAAAACTTATTAATATTATTATTGGTTAGTCTTAATCTATTGCCTAAATTTTCTTTTTAATCTACCAAATTTCATTTTGTGGCCAGTCGTGGCCCAATGGCACAAGCGTGTGACAGTAAACGAGTGGTTGTGGGTTTGATTCCCACTCGAGGAGTGGAAATATTTAATATTTCCATTTTCTTCGCTCTGGTGTCTGGTAAAGCGCGGCATTAAGTTCCGCCACTTAACACGTAAGCCTCCGAATTCAGCGGAAAGTGGGGAACGGAGTGTCTTAACACTAGGTTTCCTCTGCCTACCCTGCTGTGTGCAGGATACAGCGTGAAGCCTAAAAAAAAGATCATAATTAACATATTTATAACTAAATACCTCTTCATCAATATCGGCCAGTCCCTCAGTGGCGGCGAGTGCCTGTCGCAAGTAGGACACGGCGCTGCCGCACGCGCCCATCGCGAGGTGCGCCCTGCCCAGGTCTGCGAGAGCGTTGGCGCGACCTCGTGTGTCACCTAATACAGATATTTGTTTTATATAGTTTTTTATATGTCTGTATGTATTTCCTGTATATATAGAATTAAATAAATAAAATCTAGTGCAAGAACATTTGAACAGTTAGTTTAAGTAATTCATACCAGAAGCGGTGGCGTGTCTAAGACGGGACTCGTGCCAGCGCGCCGCCTCCGCGTGCGCGCCCAGGGCTGCATGCGCCGCGCCCAGACCGCCACACGCTCGAGCCTGTCATAAACATAAACATAAAATAAATTATATAGATATGTAGTTTTAATTTATATTATAATTTCCCCACGCTTTATATAGTAGACAAAAAATGAAGTGGAATTTGAAATTACTACCTTTTGGCAAATATCATAACTGTGTTATTACGAGTATACATAGAATGCTTTATACAACTCATTTAGGAGTCACAAGCAAAAGCTGAATACTAGTAAAATTTAACTAAATTGAAATGGAATTTTATGTCAATTAAAACTGCATATTACCATTTTACATAAAAAAATAACTTTACCGATAAAATAAAGTATTACTTAAGTCATATTTTATTATTAAATAGCTTCACGCTATCCCGCACACAGCAGGGTAGGCAGAGGGAACCTAGTGTTAAGACACTCCGTTCCCCACTTTCCGCCGAATTCGGAGGCTTGCGTGTTAAGTGGCGGAACTTAACGCCGCGCTTTACCTCGACACCAGAGCGAAGAAAATGGAAATATAATTTCCACTCCTCGAGTGGGAATCGAACCCACAACCAGTCGTTTACAGTCACACTCTTGTGCCACTGGGCCACGACTGGCCACAACATATTTTATAATCATGTGTAAAATGTCATTATCCAGATGATAAAGTCGGACATAACCTTATTGTGTATCCGGCTGGTCCGGATTTTGTGAGGCTTAAGGCTAATTAACAATAAAGTACTTTTTTCCTATGCACTTATATTTTATTACGATTTAAGAATATTTACAGTAAATAATGAAAATCTTGGTGTTTATATATTTTTCCTCGTATAAATATTTTTTTAACTTCACGTTATATTCCACACACAGCAGGGAACGTAATGTTAAGACACTATTTCCAATTTCCACCGAAATCTTTAGTATTTGCGAGTTAAGTGGCGGAGCTCGACGGCTCGTTTTGCCTCGATACCATAGCAAAAAATTAAAATATAAAATATTTTCACTCTTCGAGTGAAAATCGAAACCACAAATTCTAAATAATGAAGGCTTTTCTCTTCAAATCTATCTTCTACCTACCTGTAAATGAGTAAGACCGAGTCGATGCGCGAGTTCCAGTTCAGCGCGGTGATGCCTGACGGCGGCGGCGTGGTCGCCGAGCGCGTGGTGCGCGACGCCCAGCGAGTGACACGCTTCTGACTCCATTATTTGGTTGTTTAGTTCCCTGTTTTTGGAAAATCATTATGGTTTTACAATAAATATGTATACGAATTACGAATATATATAAAATAAGTATATTAATTTTTATTTTATATTATTTAATATATAGCTCGTGCATCAATTGAGTCCACTAAAAATAATTGTGATTAATGTCAAATAATTAAAGTGCTAAAAGTATTGTTTTCTAATTTTATATAGTTGAACTAAATTTAGTTGATATATTTTTTTTAGCTTAACGCTGTATCTCGCACACACCAAGGTAGGCAAGGCAGAGGGAACCTACTATTAAGACACTCCATTCCCCACTTAATTGATGCTAAAAATATTAATTCATTAAAATATTCTCGTATTTACAAGTCTCATATTTCAATTTCAAAACTTTAAATAAAAAATAAAATTTTAAAAAGAAGTATTAAAAATTATATAATTGTGTTTTAAATAAAATACTGTTTATATACTACCAAAATATCATAATAGAGTTTAACATACATAAACATCAAATTCAATAATACCTATATACACACATATATAGTATTACTCACTTAGCAATAGTTTTCTGATGTTCCAAGCAAGACACAGCTTGTTCCAAGTTATTAAGGGCGATGTGCAAAGCGCCGAGCTCCCCATATGCCTGCGCCTTTGCCTCAGGCACGCCCAGCTCATGCGATACTACGAGACGCTTCTCTAGGCACACTAGGGCTTGTTGCAGGTTACCTACAGATCTGAGGAATTATATTTTTTAGCAATATTTTTGGATTGGAAGTAGTTATGAAGATACTTTTTATAATATAGTTGTTTGATTAGAAATATAAGGAATTAATAATTTCATAAAAAGTTTTTAGTAGAACATATTTTTGTAAATAAAAAAAAATAATTGACAAAGTTATATTTGCTCACTTGGCGAAATGTGTACGTATATTTTTTTTAATACAATGTTAGTATTAAATTAAATTTAAAATTACGTTTTATCTTAATTTTGTTAAAGTTAAGTTTCTTTTGTGTTTATTTTCTGTTTAACTCCACGTGCCAACACAGTCCCACTGCAAGATGACCTTAAAATGTTTTTTTTTATTTAGATAAACGACAGTATTACAGTGCATTTCATTATGACATTATAACAGAGTAAATAAAAGTAATACCAACACCGTTTACCATGGCTTACTAAACATAAGTAAACAAATAATCAACTAGGCAGTTTTAGACGCCTGTAGAATCACTAAGCGTGCATTCAATTATATAAATAAGATTCACCATAACCCCTACCATATATCGAATAAAGAAATAAAAAAAAGATTAAAGTAATAAACCATTTTTTTTCTTACTTATGACTCAATCCAAGTCCTCTATAAGCTCGTTCCTGTTCTCTAGAGTTGTCCAGCTTGAGCGCGGCCGCCAAGTGCTGCTCGTGGTACTTGGCGGCCTCGTCGGGGTCGCCAAGCGCGTCGTAGCAGTCGCCAAGCGAGCCAAGTGCCCTCGCCTTGTCTAGCTGACATGTCGGCGTGTTTACGCGTTCTAGGATTGCTAATTGCTGGAAGAAGGAATATTTGCTTATTAAGACGCTTAACTTTTACGCATATTATTAAACAATATTTTTATATTAACACTTTGCTGACCGGTGACAAGTTAACTCGTCTTTTCATGTCCAAACGTTGTTGACCGGTGACGAGTTAACTCGTCATTACCCTGCATTATCTGTTTCGATTTATTTATTTTTTTAAAAAAGGTTCCTATAAGGGTAGCCGGTGATATGACATAGTTTCTGTGTAAAGACACCAAAGTGTTAAATAATCCTGGATTAAAAATATAGACGTAATCGTGGCGCTGAGGGACAGTATCTGTCTGTACAACTGGATTAGATGTGGGCTTGATCATAACTCAGAGAACCGATTATATTTAAATTATTTTCATATTTCTCCTTTGGCAAGACGAAACGCGGCGTTAAGTTCTGCAACTCAGAACGCAATGTTTCCATTTTAGGTGGAAAGTGAATTAATATAATATATAACAATTATTATTTATGAACTATCGATGTAATTGTATTAAACCTTGTAGTACCTGCTCTAAATATCCAATGGCGTCTTCATAATGTCCCATATTCAGTTTTGCGATTCCTAAGTTCCCGTACGCTTGAGCTTCAAGAGCACAATCTTGTAGCTCTTGAGCCCTTTCTAGTTGTTCCTAGAATGCAAAAGTATATATATTTTAATGTAATAAATTTGGTTTTATTTACATGCGCTTATACGGTGTCGTAGAATTTGCTAAAAAACAAAGTATAGTTATATCTAAGGTACATATTTTAGAGTTTGGATTACATTTTACATTACCATGATAATGTTCCTTTTAGTTTAGGGCCAAAAGTTAATAGTACTAATAATGTTTGGTTAAATTAACTTTAAAAAGAAGAAAAAAACAAAGTAAAATCTATATAACTAACCCTGTAACATCTAGCAGCGTGTGAATAATGTCCTAAAGCCATATGGACGGCGCCCAAATGTGAATGCGCCCGCGCCTCGCCAGCTGCGTCGCCGGCTTCTTGACGGAGAGTTAGTTCCTGAAATATATATAATTTACTGTGTCATACATGAAATATATAAGATTACACAGCACATTTAAACTAAAACATTTTTTTGTTATTTCAATACCCTAAAAATGTCAAAAAAGCAACCAAATGTTGTGTATTTTGAAATTTGAGTTTAATAAATATTTACTTTTTACATGCGTAGTAATTACACATACATTTTTAATTTTATGGTTTAGTATGACGGAATATTTTACAGCAGGCGTGAGAAACCTTTTTTAGCAATGGGCCTGTCCAATTTTGTTTTTGACGGGACAAATCACACTTTTCAAAAATTTATTAAAGCACAAAATGTAAAAATTTACTTATAAAAAATCGGAAAGTAATAAAAAAACCTATTAATATATCTCTTCTATACCTGTGTATGATGTCCTAATGCAGCATCCAATCTCCTTTGAAGTCGTCTCGCCAGCCCTAGGGCTCCACAAGCTGCTGCCTCTAATGATCGATCTCGTGCCTATTATTGACGAAAAAAATAAAATATATTTTTTAATATTATAGCAAAAAATTATAAGTATTCTAAAAATCTTTATTTTTTTACGTGTAATATATACAAAAAAGTCTGCAAAAGATTGTTAGTTTATCTTTAACTAAAATGGAAAAATCTTTTAAAATAAAAAACAAAATAAACAAAACTTACTTGTCTTGCAAAACCAAGCTGTCTTTGGAACATTTTCACCGCTTCCTCTACATCTCCCATTTTGATTAGAACATCACCTATATTGCCCAGCGCTCTGAATTTTCCTTGTAAATGTTGGGTCATATGAGCTATGGCTAGAAAATATTTCTGGCACTCTAGAGCAGTTTCAAGATTGCCTAGTGCCATGTGAGCAAGACCTAAGTTACAGTACGCCCGTCCCATGTTCATTTTATCTTGAAGATCCTTCGCTAAGGAAAGATCCTGGTCGTAATATCTGAAAGATAAATCAACTGCTTATTAAATGGAAAACTATTTGTGGTATTTTAAATTTCGTAGTTTGTAGTTCTTAGTATACAAATTTAAATTAGGTGTAATTATTGTATCTGTAAATTGTTGTCGTAAAAAAGTCCCGCTGAGATTCTGCGTTGTTTTTAGGTCTGAGGCATTAATTTTAATGAACCGGTAATAAATTGTTTGACGTTCTATAAATAAAAACGTAATTACTTATATTGAATAAAATTATTTAACTTTGACCGATATTAAGTTGGTAATATAAGTAGGGTATTCAGAAGCAGTATCGATTTCAGCTATATTCAAATCTAATCTAGTAGAAGTTTTATGTATTTTAAATGGCAATATTATACGCTACCTTACAGCTTCTTTATAATTTCCTAAACAATAATGCGCGTAGCCAAGAAAATGGCACGCTTTGGCTTCAGCAATAACGTCCCCAAGTTCTTGAGATAGCATCAAATGCTGTTCATAATATGGTACAGCTTGAGAAAATTCCCCTCGTGATGAAAGACAGTTGCCAAGGTTTAGAAGAGCGCAGGCTTCTCCCGCTGCGTCTTTAAGCTCTCTGGCTATGCCTGAATTCAAAATTATTTATCTATTATTGCAGATAGAGGATACATAAAAGAACGGAGAATGGAAAATTTCGATGATATGTTCTTTCTGACAAGGCGGGAAAAGCATGAAGCAGTTGGTATTTCCAAAGACTTTTTAAATATAAAAACACATATAGTTAACTCACCCAAATGTGCTCTATAATGAAACAACGCCATATCATGAGCACCAAGCGCTTGGTACGCAACTGCCAAATTCCCATGGGTTGACGCTTCAGAACTCCTATCGTGGACTTCTTTGGATATCGTTAACTCCTGTTTATGGTACTTTATGGCTTGCTCATAGAAACCAGCTGCAGAGTACGCGTTACCTATGTTACCGTACGCACGACCCATGCCCGCTTTATCCTGCAAATATTATAATATAAATATAAATATAATAAGATAAAGTTGTAAACTCTCAAACCGGTGTTTCTTGAAAACTTATATTGATATTAGAAACCTAAGTTTGGTTACATTTTAGGTAAGTTAAGTGATAAGAAATTGATGAAGCCATGTTAATGTTTTTTATTACCCCTCTATGGTAGGACGAAATGTGGCGTTGATTGCGTTACGGTGACCCTCCCACACAATACCTAATATCTTGAGATACGGTGAAAAGCGAAAATGGAGTAATTTGACACTAGGATCTCTCTGACTGTAGTTAGAAAAGTGGTAAAAGATAAAGTATTATGCTAATCACAATAAGAACTTAGTAGTATGTTAGTATTATATAAGAAAAAAACAATGATTTGTAGTTGTACTTTAGAGAACATATAAAATAATTGATATTATTATTGATACACAATATTATTTTCAATAGCACACGAATATATAATAACTAAAATGACTTATATAAAAAGAGTTAATAAAAAATCTTTTGATACTAAAATTAAAAGTAACGAAAAATAATTATTTAAAATTTACAATAAAAAAAACACTTACTTGTAGTTGCCTTGCGATGGATAGATGAGCCTGATGTAGTTTTAGCGCAGCGTCATGTTCCCCCAGTAATTGGTACACGATGCCTAAGTTCGAGCAAGCGCGACCTTCGCCAACCTTCAATTATCATACAAGAGTTTCAAATATGTTTCAATTTAGATAACACTGTGTTATATGTGGGATAATAGATACACAGTAAAATGTATAAACTCAATAAATATTATATTAAAGAAAATACTAGAGCTTTTTAAAAAAATCACCATCTTTAAATTCTAGATATTTATTTATGTAATTAAATTTCAATTTTTATCTATTTATAAAATGTGGCTACTCAATACACAATGTTTAGAAGTTGGGCGGAACTTGAAAAAACAGTAGAAAGTAATTTCTGACTATCATGCTATGGGGAAAAAGTAAAGCTGTTTATGTTCTATGTAAAGAAGTTTGAATATATGAGCAGATTTGATTTAATTTGGTCAGTTTTTATATTCAATTTCAAAATTTAATACACAAATTAAAAACCTTATCTCTAGCCGCTAATGCAACGTCTAGTTGCCTCTCATGCCACTTCTTTGCTTGTGCGTAGTCACCCGCGCATCTATAAAAATAAGATTCTTATAAAGTTATTCTAATAAAAGTGATTATACAGTATCAATAGAATGATATATTAACAAAATAGTGGCCGAATCGCATAGCCTTTGATTGTAAACGCAGTGGTTGTGGGTTTGATCCCATCTCGAGAAAATAAATATAAAAATATTTTTCTGATTCCTCCACTCGGATGATATGAAATGCGGCGTTGAATTTCACTACTCAATACGCAGTGTTAATTCGGGCAGAAGGTGAAAAAGACAGTTCTGTCCTGACAATAGGTTTACTTTTCCTACCTCTTCCTACAGTGGGGAATGCAAAAAAATAAACATTGAAACTTTATGAAAGATTCATTTTATATTTCTGATATTTATTCTTTAATATTGTAAACCAACAGATCTTATATTCACTTACCTAGCAGCATGTCCCAATCCGGCATACGCTCTTGCTTCTATCGCTCTATCACCTAAGTTTTGTGCTATTCTTAAAACATTTTCATGATACGTTATAGCTTGTGGAAAATTTCGTCTATAGTGATACGACGAGCCAAGATTCGAATATGCTCTTGCCTCTTCCACCTACAATAATCAGTTAATTGCATTAGCGAAACAGACAACCAAATGAGATGTCAATACTTTAAGCCTAATTAGTAAAGTTGTATGTATTTATTTCAAAGCTTACATTAAGAGATAGTGGTCACGACGCATGAGAAGCTTCCACTAATCTTTTAAAGTCACGACTATAACAAATTCTGCTTTTATAATATGACCTTATATTACCTGATCACCAAGTCTTCTAGCCAGTCTGAGATGCTGTGTGTGGCAGTCCACGGCTGAGTCGAATTCACCCATAGCTAGATATACAGCGCCAACGTTCCCTATCTCACGCGCTTCTTGTAATCGATCACCCATTTGCTTGACGAGTTGTACGCATTGCTTGTGGCTCGCGAGCGCGTTGGGATAATCACCTATTGCTGTGTAGACGTGCCCTAGAGAGGTTAGGGCGGCGGCCGCGGCTTGTGTATCCTGAACGAACAACAATTTTGTCATTATCGGTTCTATAGCAAAACTATGATTACTATACAACATAATTGATTATTACTGGTTATAGAAAACTGATGTTGATGCCAGTCATTATGCAGGAAACTATATTAAAATGTCTGCGTCACATCGTGAATGTTGTTTCAAAGTGAGTATACTCTAAATCAAGACAAATAAAACAACAAAAACAAATAAAAAATGATTAGAATGCATCGCATCCTTTTCAACGAGGAAATAAAAGACAAAAGAAAGAAAGAACATTCGACGACAGACCGCCAATAGGGGCTTTGTTTCGACCAAATGAGATAGTGATGGGAAGGGAAGTAGAAAAATAAGACAATAACTTAACTGTAAATGTAATGATTGTTACTTTATTTGAAACGATTAAATTGTTGCGTATATATTGTAGTATGTAAATATTTTATTTAATTCATGTTATTTTATAATGAAATCTACCCAGTAATATATTTATAACTTCTAAATAAAGATTTTTATTTATTTAATTCGACCAAATGTGTCAATGAATTCGGTAACTAATTATGCAATATAAGCAGGCAGAAAGTGGAAATCGAAATATTGAATGTATCAATGTGCACATGGTTACGTATCCGTGTTTTAAGATAAAACCTCCAAATGTTTACTTTAATTATTTCAAGAGGACGCTTAATTACCGATGGCTTCAGTTCGATAACATCGATATCGACACTAAAGACCACTCCGACGCCCTAGCGAGTTGCCCGCTCGCAACAATCTAGCTAATTAAGTATGTGCAACATGATACGATAACGCAGTGATTTACATATTGAGTCGATCTCCTTTGAATGTATTTCAACTATAATAGTGTCGAGTCGTGTTGCTCTTGAATGTCTGTCAGATCACAGCATTCCGTAGAACATTTATTCGGTTGTTCTCTGTGTGTTGCGTTGCTTTTGTAACAATACTAGAATGAGTTGTGGAGTTTATCTCGCTTTATTATATTTCCTTTTGTCCGCATTATTCTCCTGGCATTATTTGTAGACATTGCGGTATCGCGTCGGCTATACAGAAGGCTGGCTACTTGAATTCCCGCATATTCGTTTATTTGTAAAGTTATCAATCCCGTTTTACTGGAATGTATCTCGCTGAGAATCCAGATCTGTTTTAAATTCTATAAAATTATGTTACAATAGCTTATGAATACTACATAGTATATAAATATTTTGTGAGCTAATATTAAAAGTTAAACAAATTTTAATTTTAAGTATTTATACTAGGTGTACTTTTTTTAGCTTTCGGCTATATCCTACCTAGTATTAAGACATATACCTAGCATTAAGACACTCCATTCTCCACTTTCTGCCAAATTCTGGAGGCATTGCGTGTTAAGTGGTGGAACTTAACGCCGCGCTTTGCTTCGACACCAGAGCGAAGGAAATATAAATATTCAATATTTTCACTCCTCGAGTGGAAATCGAATCAATAACCAGTCGCATTTTGTTATTTTACAGTCACACTTTGTGTCACTGCGCCACAACTGGCTCCTAGTACCTATATATGTAACATATTATGGGGGCCATCGTGGCGCAGTGAGATAGCCCCTTACCGTAAACGTAGTTGGGTTTAGATTTGTTACCCAGTAGGTATATAGAAATAACCATAATTTAATCAATTTCATTCTCCGCTCTGGTGAGCAACACAAAAGGCATCACTCAACGCAAGTCTCGATTTTGAGTGAAAAGCATAGCACGGAAGGTTTCGGCACTAGGTTCTGTCTGACTAAAAAGTTGGGGGATACAGGTACATAAGCATTAGTATATTTTATGTTTTATTTTTAAATTATTTTATTCTCTAATACTAATATTATGTCTTAAAGAAAAGAAAAAAACATAAATTGTTCTTTAGAATTGCTGATCATTCATGTGGTTTTTAATGTAACAGGTTTCCTTCACGTGGGAAGGAATAAATGAATATTCATTATAATGATCACAGGACTTCTTTAATTGCGAATGTATTTTCGTATTTATTGCTGTCAAATTTACGTCTAACGCCTTATGTTTATGATTTTGACCTCATTTTAAAAATATATGAATTAAAGAATTACTATATAGTTCATAATAGAATATGCCCTTTCAATATAAAAAAAGGATTTTAATAAAGCATAAGGAAAAATGGGGCCAGTCGTGGCGCAGTGGCACGAACGTGTGACTGTAAACGACTGGTTGTGGGTTCGATTTCCACTCGAGGAATGGAGATATTTAATATTTCCATTTCTTCGGTCTGGCATAAGAGATAAAGCGCGGCGTTAGGTTCTGCTAGCTAACAACAACAACGCCTCCGAATTTGGCGAAAAGTGGAGAACGGAGTGTCTTAACAATAGATTCCCTCTAGGGAAGGAGGTAGGCAGATTAAAAAAAGAAAGAAAAAAAAATAAGGAAGATAGATGAATAAATTTTTATATTCTATAGCTGTAATTTTAACATAGTGAAGAATAGAGTATCTAAACTTATCTGATCATCTCGCTATGTAAGAGAAAGCGTGAAGCTGACAAACAATCAACATAATATAACTTGTAAGTGAATATTAACCAAGTAAAACCCTCAACTTCAACTTATATACACCACAGGACAAGGTTTAATTTTTCTATTGGCAAAGACAATAACCACAATATATTAATTATTGTATTATTGAACTTGGCTCCCATTTCCACATTCATGTTATTCATGGGATTATTGTTACTTAAATTACTTTATGTTGCTATAAAAATATATTCATTTATACTCACAATATCATTTCATTATTAAGCCAGCTTATTTTATTAGTAATAAATAGATTTTATCTGAAAAACGTTAACTTGATAATTTTATCTACAAACCATAATAATAACAATAAATATGTAGTTAATTATTTCTAAGCGGTACGATAAAAAACCCCAATCTAAAAAAGGTAAAGTAATTGTTGCTAGTATATCGAAGTTACTATATTTATATTTACAAGATATATGTGGCCAGTCGTGGCGCAGTGGCACAAGCGTATGACTGTAAACGACTGGTTGTGGGTTCGATTCCCACTCGAGGAGTGGAAATTATATTTCCATTTTCTTCGCTCTGGTGTCGAGGTAAAGCGCGGCGTTAAGTTCCGCCACTTAACACGCAAGCCTCCGAATTCGGCAGAAAGTGGGGAACGGAGTGTCTTAACACTAGGTTCCCTCTGCCTACCCTGCTGTGTGCGGGATACAGCGTTCAGAAGTTAAAAAAAAATATATAACTCTTCTATAGTAAAAATTGTGTAGTTAGGGCGAAACTATTTTACGAATCAAAATCCTTCTCAGGGTATTTTTGTTTTCACCAGCTAGGATCCAACGATATAACAAAAAAATTAGAATGGAAGAGCAAAAATTGAAAAGTATATACAGTTTTCTTTTTAGAAGATTACGTCCCTTACGAATACTAATACTTACACTCTAAATAGATTTTTGCAAAATAAAAGAAACAGAAACCGCCCAACAACATCAAGAAAGTAGACTGATTAGCATGATATCAAGACCACAATCTCGCCGGATCTCTGAACTAACCGCACAAATTAACGCCAGCATGTAAGCGTACGCATTATAGAATCCCTTTAGATTAAATCCCCTTTAATCTTTGACGGGCAATTCAACGCCAGCACCTGCTTTCTGCCTAGCCGAGGTTATTCTAGGCATTTCTTAATGAAGCGCGTTCGCCCCGCCTCACATGTTACTGTCAAATTATTCGCGGTTGAATGCTCGCTAGGGTTCGTGATAGGTAAGAAAGTGATATTTAATAGGTCTTATAAAGTCTTGCAATGTATTAAGGTATTACATGCTGTAAATTATAATGGCGTGTAGGTTTTTGAATGATACCTAGTTCTTGAATAAGGATTGAATAATTGTTTGTCGTTTTATAATGGTAATCGAAATGAGATCGTAAATTGAATTTAATCTCATGCTAGTTAATACTGTATTCTAAAGTACACATTACGTACGTACAGTACGTTAAAATATATATTTATAAGCTAAAATCTAAAAAACAAATATTTTTAAAAAACGTATAAAAAATTGAATCCAGTTCTCTGACCGCTAGTTCTATATACTGATGCGTCGAAATTTTACAACAATTACAACTTATTTTTGTCTTTGGCATCTGTAAAGCGATTTTAATAAATGTCTGCTAACCAAAAATTATTCTACGAGCAACCATTTGGTAAAACAGAATACTCAATCACAAACTTAGAATTTCCAACGATCGGCTTCCAGCCTGCACTAACTTCACATCCCATGCGTTCAAATTTTATACATTTTCTAAAACTATTTTTTTAAGGGAGGGAATAACACTTAAAAAAGGTATAAACTATTTTATCAACACTTATCGATATTTGTAATAAAATATGAATAGCCTTTTAAACTGTTTTAATAAGTTTCGTTTTACTATTCGAATGGTAATAATATGCTTGAACTGGCCCGTACATTAGCCACGGTTAAAATGTAGCTGATAAATCCGCTTTTGCTATAATTTCGCGGTTATTTAAAGTGAACACTAAGTTTTTGTTGGTGGCCGTTGGCGTGGAACATGTAAATAAATACTTTACGATTATTTGTTTTTTAGATTGTTCCATATGTGGATGTTGGCTGCATTGTTTGTGGTATTTTTAAAAGATACGCTTATTTGTAGCAAGTGTCTATTTGCTGGCTTGTGTCTCAGTATTTCTATTAATAGAATTCAGTTGAGGCCGTCATGGTGCAGTGGGACAACGTATAAGTGTAAACGATAGTTATAAGTTTGATTTCGTTTGAAAAAATGATTGTATATTATTTCCATTCCTTCGCTCTAGTACTTAAGAGAAGTCGGGGCGTTTAGCTCCGCCACTGAACACACAAAGTGTCAATTTCCGCTAGAAAGTTGAGAATGGACTGTCTTAATGCAAGGTTCTCTCTAACAGTTTTTTTGCTTTTGAAGCTGTTTTTTTAATTGCATACCTCTGCAAAGATTTTTACTTTACACACAAATTAAAATAAAATTTTGAATTCAACAGATAATTTTCAAATCTTAATATTGCATTTTGTAAAGTTGTCAGTTCGTGTTTAATATCATTGGACAGGCTTATCACTTGATAGATACAAATCCGGTATTACCAGTCAGTGGCGCATGCTTAGCTTTTTCATTTAGCATCCCTGTATCAGGTCTGTATAAAACGCTAATTTGTATGTAGGCAAGTCGATATAAAAACGTATAGTAATCCATATGCATCATTACAGTGCAGCAGTGCAATAAAGAGCAGTGTGCAATGTTAGCGCGTTTACTGCAAATTAAAATTATTGGCCGCCGGCGTTTCAAAGCGCTCAATAATATTTTGCTATTTGCAGCCAAAGCTTGTTCATGCATTATTGGACGTCAAATATTGGTATAGAGACCGTCGTGGCGCAGTGGGACAGTATGAGTTTAATCACGATGGTTGTGGGTTCGATTCTCGTTCGAGGGAATGACTATATATTATTTTCATTTCTCCGCTCTGGTACTCAAGACTGGATTTCGGGCGAAAAGTGGAGAACGAAGTGACTTGACTCTCCACATGTTTCTCTGACTATCATGGTATGCAGGAAAAAACGTAAAGGTGCTTTCTTAGGTTCGAAATAATTATTTTCAATGGAACTTGGTCGTGTCATTGGCTTTAAGGAAACAAATATCAAATGTTATTTCGGTGGCTCGTAAAAAAAAAATCTTACATGTTAAGAGAAACTGATTTTTATCTACAAATAATAGTTTACATGGAATAAATTGCAATTTCAACAATTTTTCATATAAAATAATAAGCTCATCTATAATCAATCCTTAAGTCTGAACAAGAAAGACGAAATCATTATAATCGTTCCCACACAATAGTGCTTAGGTATTGCAAAGCGGAGGAAATAAAAATAATTCCTCCTAGTGGAACTCGAACCCGCAACCGATCGCGTTTGCGATGAGACACTCTTCTACTTGGTCTTGGTATATGATGGTCTTAAATGATATCTTGCCATATTATATTTATTTGGTAATCTATCTTTATTAATACAAAATTATATTTTAGGGGCCAGTCGTGGCGCAGTGGCACGAACATGTGACTGTAAACGACTGGTTGTGAGTTCGATTCCCACTCGAGGAGAGGAAATATTTAATATTTCCATTTCCTTCGCTCTGGTATCAGAGGCAAAATGCAGCGTTAAGTTCCGCCACGTAACACGCAATGCCTCTAAATTCGGCGGAATGCGCGGAACGGAATGTCTTAACACTAGGTTCCCTCTGCCTACCCTAATGTGTGCGGGATACAGCGTGAAGCTAAAAAAAAAAGAAAAGAATATTTTAGCGATTTTTCCGTTAATCTTATTACAAAGTCACAAAAATGCTCGATCGGCCACATTTATTATTAAGCTACCAAACCGGAATATGTAAATTACTTAGCAAAAAGCTTTTAACACTATTTGCGTGTAATTAATGTATGAGTAGGTATGTATATATAATTGAAGTTTCTATTGGACAATTCCGGGAAACTTTTGGTATTTAACTTTAAAGGCGATGGTAAAGTGCTTAGAGATAATTATTATTAATATAATGTGTTAGGTAGAATATTTTTTGTACACTTTGTGATATTTATGTAGAGCTAAGCCAACGTTTAAAAAAATATTTAAAAAACACTAGTCAAATGATTTGTTAAAGAGAAGCAGGTAGATTTTGCCAAATTATTTCATTTGAATTATATTGTATCTTTGATAGGTAAATAAAGATAATATTTTAATACGCAGAAATATTTAATACGCTTTTGATTGTAAACGCGATCGGTCATGGGTTCGATTCTCACTCGTTAGAGTGATTATATTTTAATTATTTTGTTAAGCTCCGCAACCTCTTTTGCTTGTCCTGCAATGCGGAAGAAAGCATGGAGCTAAAAAATATTAAGTGAAATGAATATCATTTAGCAAAATATTGATAAAAGAATATTGCTTACTAAAGTAGACCACAAAAAACTTTTACATATTTAATTTTTAATAAGTTATTTATTGATGGTGGCCAGTCGTGGCCCAGTGGCACAAGCGTGTGCACTGTAAACGACTGGTTGTTGGTCCGATTCCCACTCGAGGAGTGGAAATATTTAATATTTCCATTTTCTTCGCTCTGGTGTCGAGGTAAAGCGCGGCGTTAAGTTCCGCCACTTAAAACGCAATGTCTCCGAATTCTGCGGAAAGTGGGAAACGGAGTGTCTTAACACTTGGTTCCCTCTGCCTACCCTGCTGTGTGCGGGATATAGCGTGAAGCTATTTTAATTTATTGATGCTATTAAAAGAGTGTTTAATACTGTGATATACCCAATTGAAAAAAAATTAAGCAATACCTTTCCTTACGTAAACTTAATATCAGTGAGAATTAACTTTGCTTTACGATCCCGACCGGTTTTATTTCAAGAGTAATATTCTATGAAGGTATTTTTAATCGTATTTTATCGCTAATTGTAAAGCCAATTACTTTTACTGTCCATTTCTTGGCTTGAATCAAGATTAAATACTAAATTACGAATTATACCTATACAAATTTTATATTGGTCCTAACATGAAATTATTATTTAGCATATTTTTCCTGCATTGCAAGTTAGTCAGAGACCCTAGTGTCAAGACACTCCGTTTTTCGTTTTCCACACAAAATCCAGATATTGTGTGTTAAGTAGCGGAAGTCAAGGTCGCTCTTTGTGTAGATACCAGAGCGAAGAAATGAAAAAAATATATAAAATCATTCCTTCGAGTAGGAATCGAACCCACAACCATTGCGTTTACAGTTAGACGCTGTACAACTGCGCCACTATGGCTTTAATTTTAAGGATTATTTTGAAGGGGTAAAATATTATCGACTTGTTTTAATGTCAGCTTATTATGTTTTATCTTTTTTCATACAAATGTATTAACAATTTCTGCGAAATTACTTTAGGAGTCTTTACAAAAGAAACCACAGTCGTAATTACGTAAACTTAATAAAGTAACCACATCTGGGGTCACGGACGGCTATACGAATTCCACGTAAATATACAGTATTGAAGTATGGAATGTTTCGTGAGGCTGCTTAAAGTAATCATGAGCTTATGACTTATCTCATCTTAGCTTTTGTAGCCGAGGTTTATTATAACTTAATTTTTAGCAGCTCAGTCAAACAAATTGGTATTTGAAAAGTTGTTAGGTGAATTTTATATTACCTGAATATGTGAATGTTTATATTTCAAATGTTTAAAGTGTTATGGATAAAAATTTAGAAAATGTATTATAATTAGAACAAAATGTTTTTTTTGTGATGTTTGTCTGCTTGATTAAAAGAACTTAACGCCACGCTTTGCCTCGACACCAGAGCGAAGAAAATGGAAATAAATATTTCCACTCCTCGAGTGGGAATGCTTGGGACTTTGTGCCACTGCGCCATAACTGGCCCCCTAGGAGAATTGAAAATAATTTAAATATATCATTCCATCACCTCAAGTGGAAATGAATCCATAACCAACCGAGTTTAGAGCCAGACGTCCCACTACAATACGATAGTCTTTTAAATTATTTATAATAAAAGAAAAAAAATCTTATAAAACAAGAAATAAACAACAATGGCCTCTACCTTCTTCTGTAAGTAAGCAATACAAAATATGTTTACGTTGGCTTATAATAATACCAAGTGTTTTAGACGCTTAAACATTTGTTATGTCGATCGTAACAAAAGTAATACGATCGGTTTACTGCTCACTTTATGTGTGTTAATAATATATTATTATATTATATGTCAGTCTTGTTTTGTGCGAAAATATAAGTTATACAATAAATATATATAAAAGTTATATAAATATGAGTTATAATAATAAAAAAAAATGTATAAAAAATCAATTAAAATCTATAATAAAAATGTAACCCCATCGTAGTCTGTTTGTCTGTGCGTCTGTGCTCGTTAATCTTAGAAAAGGCTAAACCGATTGAAATGTAGTCTTAGCGATTCCATTTTTGTAAATTCCGCTTTCGATAAAAAAATATTATTTTATTTCAATCGACTAAAATTATTTTAATTTTTTATCGAGTTCATTATTTTAATTTCTTTCGAGTTAATATACATTTTTTTTTTCAAATCATGATTTTATTGAATGCTTTGAATTTTCATGCATACAAATTCCCGGGCAGTTAAATACATGTACATATATTTACATAAAACGTACTGTATATAAAACATATTACGCGAGCTTTTTTAAATAGAAGCTAAGCTTAACGAGTAAATTGAGTTGCTCTACCAAAGTTTACACTCAATTTATTGCAAGCGTTTTGTCGTTAAAATCTTGGTTTAAAAACAATAGTTAACTATACTATATTATTATCGAGTCGAAGACAGAATCTGATTATAAACGTGATTAGTTGTGAGTTCGATTCCTACTTGAAGGAATGATTACATTTAATTATTTTCATTTTTCCGCTCTGGTACCTAAGACTAAGTGCTACATTTAGTTATCGAATACAAGGTGCGGCGTTAAGTTCCGCCACTCAGCACGTAATGTCTTGATATTGGGCAGAATGTGGACATCGAAGTGTGTCTACATTAGGTTCACTTTGACTACTACTACTACTTGTAAGAAACTACTCTTTGCGGGAAAACGCCATTCCATTTTTCTCCCTCGAATTTGCACATTACGTATTGAGTGACGTAACTTAGCGACGTGCAATTGTAAATAACTATTGTAATAATAATGAATTAACTATTTAAAATTATGGACAATCTGTTTATTTTTCAATTTTTAAGATAAAACTTCTAACTACTTATCATTTTATAGTAATTATTTTTATACAGCATTTTATAATATTTATAGTAATCGTGTATTTCTATTCTGTATACATTATTTACTTTAGTTTTGCCACTTTACTTAATTATTGCATACTAAATTATCGATTCTCTACAACGCTTGGTCAATGATTTAAATAAGTATAAATGTATATTGCAATACAATCTTGTGTATTTAATAGGCGGCACTAATTTACATTCGTTAGTGCTATTCAAGACCTTTGACTCAATCACGCAATAAAGATTCTCATAAGTCACTTATTAGCGACTGGCAGAATTAGCTACGGGGGTTGTTTTTCATTTACTAACTAATGACCCGCCTCCGGTTTCGCTTGCATAAACTGCACGACTATAACTATTTCATTTTTTCGCCTAGCTGTGATATAATTTAAATTGATGTATTTTTTTAGTTATGGTTCAATCGGTAGATTGAAATAAAATTAATACAGTGTTAATCAAAGTTCTATACTCAAAATTGCATTTTAATTGAAAATTGCAGTTGCTATGACTAGCGTGCACGCACAGAAAAGAGATAAAAATTATTTGTTATTCAATTTTTACCATATATTTTCAATGTACAAACAGCCATAGTAACATTCCTATTATGTGAAGAGAATACAAGGACAGGTACAAATAAATAAACTAGTCCCTTTTTTTTGTTTCGGGCGTTTTCCTATATAGCAGAATAGTTACGGAGAATTTGTGTTAAGATACTCATTTCTCCGCTTTCTGGCCTAAATCGAGTCATTACGTGTTAAGTGGCAGTACATAAAGCCGCTATCGTCTTACCAGAGTGAAGTAGGGAGTAGGGAGGAAATATAAAAATATATATACTTAAAGTCTATATAAATTCTTAAAAATGAGGAAAAGACAAAGATATGCGATCGTGAGTGGTGATATGGATATTATACAACGTGTGACTTAACATTAGTATATAAAAATTGATTAATTAAAAATAAAACCAAACAAGATAATTTTATTTTTGAAATAACATATGAAAAATCATTTATATTGCTTGAACGCTCTTTGGGCCACGATCAATTTTCGTTTAAATCTAAACTGACGGTGGGACTGAGTTCTGACCATTCAAGAGAACGACTATCTAAATTTGAATTGAATAGCTTGGCCTTGGATTGAAAAACACCTGCATATTTGATACGAATCAAGATGCATTGGTCTGCCAACTTATATACTTCCATTATGTACGTGCATTAATGTAAGGCAAATTGCCATTAGCTAGCAGATTATATTCAATCTATGTAACTATTGCATAATTACTTAAAAAAATATAAATATTAAGTTAATAATATTATTTTTGAATAAAAAGAAATCGTTTATTTGTTTATTCCTCATATATAAACGAAAATACCTTCCTAATGCATAAAGAAAACATATAATTTGTTATTAGACGTGCCCGCGACCATGAATGAAATTTAGCAAAAAGTTGTCCAAAAACCCAAAAATAAAAGTTGCCTACGTTATTCCTTATTTCATCACATATCTACCAGTGAAAATCACGTCACAATCAGTTTAGGCGTTTGAGGGATTAGCCAGAACAAACAGACAGATACACAGATAAATTTCACAGAAAAATTGCAAATGTACATATCCATTAAGTAAAAGACGGATATTTTAATGTCACAAAAAGACAGATATGGAATAAATATTTATTTCTATAGATATCCCTATACATAATACAACAAAAATCACGTTCTCCCATCATTGTAACCATAAAAACATATAAACAACTTACCTTACACTTCATAGCCAATACTAATTGATATCTATGGGCAGTTAAAGCGTCCTTGTAGCTCCCCTGGCTAAAGTACGCGGCGCCCAGGTTGCCGTGGGCCCGGCATTCCCCCGCCGTGTCACCGAGTGACTTGGCAACCGCGAGGTCCTGTTGCATATAGTTGATGGCCGCGTCCAGTTGACTGAGCGCCCAGTGAGCCGACGATAAAGCGCTGAATACTGATCCCCTGTTAATAAAATTGTGTTTGGTTATGATATTCTATGTATTTAGGTATTTGTATTTAATAGGGAAAAAACATTTTTGATACCTATTTGGGTGGATGGGTCTCGCAATTTTTTGTATGTTATTAAAGAAACTATTTAAACCGGATTTATCACGAATTTTAGTATTCGGTTCTATAGAAAATCTTCGTTATTAAATATATTTAAAATGCTTTACAGTAGTCTTTAGTCAATCAGTCAGTCAGTCTAGCTGTGATCAAATATATCCTTTTAAACTTCAATTCTAAGTTAAATTCAATTCGAAATTTCTGACACCTTTTAACAAAAATAAAAGAGGTAAAATTTGGCATTGTTTAGTTTTACGAGTATATATGGAGATATGCAGAAAGTTCAAAATTACTTATTATAAATTCAATACATAAATAAAATAAATGTTATTTTTAACATACTTTTTTATATGGTGGCGCGGATATTACATGTAAACGAGATTATCTAGCTATTAAAACGATAAAAATAAATATTATGATGAATTCAAAATTTACTATTTGACGTGGTTTTAATATTCTATTATTAATTAAAATATATCTACAAAATAATATGTAAACATTTCAAAATAATTCACAGAATATCAATATTTAAAAAAAAATACACGATATTGGCTATAATTAATTATGATTCAGATACAAGTCATTTGTTACGAACTAACTGTATAACTAATGATATGTACTCATTACTATACATGTAGATATAATTACCCGCAGCTGATGACTCTATTACATACAAGAGAAAATTTAACATTAATAGACACGATATATATGTAAATTACATTCTACCAATTAAGTTGCACAAACGTCGTCAATATTTGTATGTAAAAACGAAAACTGAGTGCCGATATCGTCGCAATGCAATTTAAACGTGAAGTAATTATGTATTCATATAAATTAGTTATCAATATATAATCAATTCGCAGTAAACACTTATTTTATGGTTATAATTTTTGTGGTGAGTACTAATTTTACAATTTTCAAACTAAATAGCATTTTAATCAATTTTTTTGACCAAATATGTACCTACTCGTATTTGAGACGGATCTCGTAAAAATAAGTAAAAGATATGGATAAGAAAGATAAAATATTTTTGAAAATTATATTGTAAATAATGTGTAAAGAGATTTTATAATCTAAAAAAATCATAGATTAATTTTTATATTCCAAAATAATAGTTAGTAAAAGATGTACTATACTTTTTAATACTTTAAAGTGAAATTGTTGATTCTAATATAAATGTTTTAGCAATATTTTATATAACTTTTAAAGTAATTTAAATTATCATATACAATAGTGATTTTTGATAGACTGAGTAGTATTTCGTGTATATAAACCATACCAGAGTATTGAATCCAATTTCCCGAGATAGTAAAGGGATGAAACGAAAAGTTACTTACTTCTAAATCGAGTAATAAAATTATACAACAAACGTGGAATATTTTGGATATCATATAAAATGCAAATAAATATATAATTTCAATTTGTGATTACATCAATTTATGACCTTAAATGCCCAAGTATGATGGGAACACATTCTTATTCATCTATTCTATACAATAACACCTATATTACACAATAACCTCAAGTCTTACCAATAATGACTTATGTCTTACCAATAGTAATACAACGGTAAAATTGTATTTAAAATTAAACAATAGTATTACTACACTATGAACATAAATCGACGTGCGTGTGAAGAAGGTTTTATTAAAGCTTATTTGACAAGTACTAATCGTGTTTGTCGTAGTAGTGGTCTTACTATTAAGCCAACTCCCGGAATTGATGCTTAATGATACTAGCCCCCGGTAGATTAATGGAATTTGTTTGCCCACTGACAGTTACTTGGAAGAAATCAAGTAAGATTTACGATATGGGCAGGTGAATGCAAATAGTATTAATCCTGGTGTGCGTTTTAGATAAGGAAAGCAAAATTATATCGGAGTTTTGTAAAGCGTAATTGCAATGTCTCATTACGTTTTCATTGTAAACGAAATTGTCTTGATTAGGTGGTATATGTATGTGTTCTTCAAAGGTTATTTGGTTAAGTTTAAATACTTGAGGCCCTCTTGGCGCATCTAGTGATTCCCACTCGGAAGAGATCTTATGTTTAAATTATTTCAATTTTTTCGTTCTGGTACTAAAACAAAAGTAAGGTGTTAAGTTCCGCCACTTAACACACAGTCCCTGTTTCTAGCAGTAAGTGTGAAACGGAGTGTCTTAAAACTAGATCCTTTCTACCTACCCTAATATGGAGGAAGACGTGGTGTTGCATTAAAATTTGAAAGTAATCTAAAATAATTTTATTATCTATATATAAGAGATTTTTATTTGCATAATTTTAATTTATCAACATAACATCTTCATAAAAGTACCTCGGTATAGCCCTTTGATATTTTTATACCTAATTAACATTTTTATCACCCTACACTTAATTATCTTTAAATAATATTCTTACACAACTATTTAATATATTTCAGTTAATGAATCACTTGACGGTGTAATTTGACATCCTCTGACGCCTCTTTACAAGATTGATAGTGTGAGGAGTGAAAGGACGTTTTTATTGTTTCAGATAAGGATATGAAAGATAAAAGATAAAATTTAAATGTAAGTAAAAATCAATACATTATTAATTATTGTGGTGTTATGGGAGAGATTGCTTTAATGCAGTATGTATTATAATATTTTAAATATAAACAATATTTTTTTACGTATTTACATATATGTATGTATAAATACGAAAAGTGACTTATCATGAAATCCGCTTTTTATATAAAGATGAAATTTGGCAGGTCGGTAGTTTATTATCATCTTTACGGCTATCGCGAGTTATGTAAATCTTTTATTTTTATGACTAAAACGCGGAAGAAGTCGCGGGCAAAAGCTAAGCATTATATAAATGTAAATACGTAAGTAATGATTGTAGAGTTCTCAATAAATATCAAAAAGCACGAGATATTTCTTACATAGTAGCCCAGTAATAGCACAATATGAGACTGATACGGATGAACCTGTCACATTAAATAAGCTTTGTCTATCATCACTCAACAATTATCTCTCATATTGATAAAAATCAAAAATAAATGTCCCTATTTATCCAGTTAACTCGCACCTACATTGAATGCCGTATCGATTCTGATGCGATCCATCAATAAGATAAGATCGAAGTGTGGGTTTCGACGCCAGGCTTGATTATGTCGCTGGTAGTCTTATAACTTTGACCGTAAATGGTTAATGTATATTTAATATACTTAAAACACTCCACTCATATCTGAAGGACATCATTTTCTTAATATTTTAGTGATTTATTAAAACAAAATGTATTTCAAACGTTTTAATATAATATTCGTCGCAGTTTCACGCGCGTTTAAAGTTAGTCAGAGAAACTAAGTATAAAGAAATTTGTTTCTAATTTTTTCACCCGAAATCAAAACATTGCGTGTCAAGTTTGTTTTAGGTGCCAGAAGAAGAAACGAAAATAATATACAATCATTTCGCCAAGTGGGAATCGAATCCGTAACCTTCGCTTTAACAGTCTGCGCTGCACTGGCCCACGACCGCTATATTTAAGGTATTTTCTCAAAAATAAAATAAATAATAGTTCCTATTAACTCTGACGTTACTCTCAAGAACATTATACAGCTTTATTTGTCCGCCAAAGTGAAATAAATCAAAACGTCGAAATTCCGCCAAAGATACCGTCCTTAAACACATAAATTACGCCACTGTCAAGTACCATGGCCCCATGATTAACAAGCAGTTTTTTTTTTCAAAGTAAACTCTACATTACCGTAGCTTAAATTATCTGTCAAGAGAGTAGAATTCTATGAAAAAATAAATAATAATTAATTGTTTTTAATAAGCGGTTTGTCTTTGTAGTTGATATACGAATGGCAACAGTTATAATACATACAAATAATTATTGAGTAGAATTATAATATTTTATACTAAATTTTTAAAATCTTTTTCTTTTCTTCAAAAAATGTTCAATTCAAATATTCTTATTATTAAAATTTTATAAGCAAATATAGAGCCAATGTAGTAACTAGAAATGGACACTAAGGTATTATTTCAATATATTTAAAAGTCTTTTTAAAAAAGTATATTGACCTTAATGGAATAAATTATAGTAAGTACTTATTATTACTCGGTTTAATATTTAAAATACTTCAAAGAAAAGCAAAACACCATTTCTTAACAAGTCGGTTAAAAATATTACTATAACATTAATGAACGTGAAGATTTCTCGAAGGGCAATTTGTCTTCTTGCTTCAAGAATTTGAGTGGTGTTAAAGGTGTAATCGTTGCTAAGAGATTAATCTGAAATGGGATATCTCACGAGGCGAAAATATAAATCATGGGCCGTAAAGTGTAAAAAAAAAAACAAAAACCTGATTACCGAACGCTTTTAAATAGCAACTTTTATTCGCGTTGTCGATTGTATCATTTAAAACGTAATAAGGCTAAAGGATAATGAGGATTTAGGTGGGAAATGCAGTACAAGACTTTTAATTATAGTCGTGATTTACTTTTGCAGTACCGTTATCGATTTTTTTTTCACCTCTTAAGAAAGGAATTCAATATAAAAAGCATAATGCGTTTATGTGATTTAAAAATAGCGCAAATAAAGCATTTAAAATATCATATTACTAAGACCGTATTAGAGAAAGTGATTTTAGAAAACATACCTTAGTTTTAAGGAACAAGATCCAATTCTCAATGCAGCTTCTAAAACTGTGACTGCCGCTTGATACTGCCCCGCCGCTAACAGCTCTTGTCCGACAACCTGACAAAAGATAAATAATTTATATAATATTTTCCTCAACGAGAAAATAAATAAGTCTATTTAATATACTTGTTAAGAATAAAGTTATGTCTTTATTAATATATATAGAAAATGATAAATTTATTTGAGAATGATGTCAGAAGTCACTTAAAACTTATTTTATTGTTAGCATTTTAATTAAAAGCATCTTTCGTTATCAATATGTAATCTCATTTGTCGGACATTTTATTTCTATGCCCCAACATGATAAAGCTAAATTTAAATTAGCAGTATTTTTAAGTCAGCTCCTCATTTATAACAGCCAACATAACGATTACGTATCTACAAATAGCCCATGCCCTATCTGAACTTAATTTATAAACCATTAAAAATAAAGTGCATAAAATGTTTGTCGTGTAGCACTAATATCCTTTCATAAAATCGTCGGGACCACTTTGATGTCGAACACACATATTATTTCGTTCGTTAAACGATTTATAATAATGGGCTAATATACAAAAATGTGAATTCGAGTATCATCACCCATATATAACAAAAAGCGATGCGAATTTTTAAAAACCCATCTGCCCCGTCCGTTTGCTACCGTACACCGTATCTTATAAGAGCACAGTTCGCAGTATGGAACCAAATCGGCGAATTGCTTAGGGGAACACCCACGGCGCTTTACTTTATTATGAATGATATAATATAATATTTTACACTTAAATTAAATTCCTATAAATATAAAACTTTGTATTATAAGTGTATAATATGTATATATAAACTTAGTGTTACTATAATTATTATCAGTAACTTTATAGACCAGTAAAAAGTCAATTTGCAACAGACAGACAGGGACAAAAAAGGCGGATCAATGACAAAGGTCTGCCAAAATACAAATACCTGAACATAATCGCTGTAATAATCGTCTACCTTAATAATTTGCCATCTAACGCCGACATAATAAATACTTGTAATAATGTGTCGGGGTGATAAAAAAATAATTATATATAAGAAAAAATATATAAACGAGGAAGTTATTATTTTAGGCGACGAGTTGGCAAAGCTAAAATAATATAATTTCAGATTACTACTGTAATACCATGAAGTCTTGATATAATGCCATCATAGGGGCCAGTCGTGGCACAGAGGAAGGAAGTGTGATTGTAGGGCGGCTGGTAGTGGATTCGATTCCTACTCGAGGAGTGGAAATATTGAATATTTCCATTTTCTTCGCTCTGCTATCGTGGCAATGCGCGGCGTTAAGTTCCGCTACTTAACACGAAATACCTCCGAATTCGGCGAGAAGTGGGGAACGGAGTCTTAACATTAAGGTCCCTCCGCCTACCCTGCTGTTTGCGATAAAGATACAGCATAAAGCTTAAAAAATATAATACAAAACTCAATATTTTTATTATTTTCTTATTGTTTCCGGTCAACACAGGGGCACATTTGACTATTCAAGCCCCTGCCTATCAACTGTCGTCCAGATTGTATGTAAATGTGTATTCATCGGGGCTCTTGTATTTATGGTGCTTTGATCACTCAGCCCCATTGTTCAGCCGTTAAATGTGCCGAAAAACGTTCAGATGTCGGACAGCCGGTGGAATGTATGCAAATGGTGGGCGCAATGCTAAATTCTTAAAGCCTTCCAGTTACATCGGACTGAATTTCCCTTTCTTTTTGTTTGTTTATATGTTATTAGTCCGGAATATTTGAATAATCTCTGTAGGGACTGTTGACTCAATATTAGTAATGATGGCATGTTTTATTTTTAGAGTATACATGTATTTAAATTTATTAAGAATATATCCAAATTTACCGAATGGTTTGAGTTATTATGACTAATGACAAAAACTTAACTCAAGCGAATATTATACCTATTTATATCAACGTAGTTTGCGTGACTAAATGAATCTTGGCGGAAATAAAAAAACAACTTTTTAGGTAATTACTAAAAACGATTTCTGAGAAGTATTTTGTTTGAACCTTATATTGCAGCGTGATTTGGTCTTTGGTGATTTAAAAAAAACATATATTTTATTTCCGGGACTACCTTAATGGCCGGCATTATTTGAGGCGGAGTATCAGATGTTTAAACAGGCCGGTGACAGTTTAAATATGGCTTAAATAAACTTAAATTCGACGGTTCGACAGCGGTCTCACGAGTCGCATTGCTTTATACCACTCGGCTGCATATTTACGCTCCATTTTGAAGAAAATAACGATGGTATTTCGGTTGGTTTATTTTGAATAAAGTTTACATCGGGAGGCTATTGATAATGCAGATAAACATGTCCCATGCCATGCTACTCGTATGACGCGCTACTCAATCAACTTTTAAAATAAGGCAATTCCTATACTGAGACCGTAAATTTCTTTTCTTTATTATTAAAACAAGACAAATTAATTGCTTAACAAGTAGCGGGTACAATTTTTGTAAAATATTTTTAAGTACATATTTCGTTTTTTTAGTGTTATCATTTGTTCTGGGAGATCAATATTTTAAAAGCGAGGTTAACCTGAAGCATTCCTTACCATATTTAAGATGTCAATGACATCGTCAAGTATTGTCAAATACTTAATGTATAGAACCATTTTAAAACGTTTACTTTAAACTATATAAAAAAGCTTTTAATGACCACAAAGTGGTTCATTGTATTTACGATATTTGTCTTGGCAACAAAGTAATACAGGTTGAACAATTTATTTTTATAATCCCCTCAGCTCTCGTTTTTACAGCCCGCATTATAATGAAAAAATTACACCAAGATTTATAATGAAAATAATGGAAGCTCGTTGGTAAAATTTTCCTAATTCAAGTCAGGCAAATGCAAGATTTCCTTCGTTAAAATTTTAAGGTACAAATTTTATCTGTTTAGTGTGTAATAATTTTGCCAATAAAAAAGTTCGATTGCTTTTACTTTTGAAAATACTCTTTCAATTACAAGACGGTGCTTAAGTGAAAGTAATGTTGATGCACAAATTTTTATTGAAATTCTTAAAAGAATTCAACCTATTTTTGTGTATCTTTATCACTCTCGTTTGATCAACCAATTTGGCAGAGTTTCTGCAACGTAATTGGTGTATTTGTTTTTTAAACTTACAAAATTTACTAATACAATTTAAACTTTTATGGGATATCTTAATTAACGATAGCTGCCTACTTGATTTGTATGAGTACGTATAATGTAACATTATACTTTTGGACTTTTTCTAGTTATTTAATAACTAATTTAGTTTTAATTTATTTGATCTCATCTCGATGACATTAGGATAGCAACCTTACTTAAAGAATTTAATACTGTCGTAAATTTTATGTTTTTCTTTAATTGCTGAATATTAATATACTCTGTTATTTTTTATTTTCTTAACAAATAAACATTTAAAGGCTTAAAATACATTCCAAGTTATTGAAATATGATAGCTCATATATTATGGACATACATAAAATTCACTTTATGTGCATTTTAATAATACCTACTTGGAAAACGTTTATTCCGTTGACTAACTTTTAAGTACTTTGAGTGTCGTTAAAACCATATATCATTGGCCCAACATTCATGACAGACGATTAATATCAATTCATTTTATACATTATAAGTTAAACAATGTCGCCTTTATGAGAATAATCGAAAAATATCAAGCATAAAAAATGTATGACAGCTCAATAAAGCCTTTGAAAAAGTTACGTTTTAAAATTATTAACTAACTTATTTAAAAAGAACATCAACAAAGGTTAAAAGTTTGACTTGCTGTGGCAAGTCTATTACAATTTTGAATAGGACGAAGATGAATGAAATTGTTATTTGTAAGCGTGAGATACGATTTTATCTAGGCATTAATAATGAAGTGTAATAAAAAAATTTGGCAGCTTTGTACTTTTCTCGCATAGCATGATAGCCAGAGAGAACCTAGTGGCAAGACACTCCGTTCTTCACTTTCCGTCTGAAATCTAGAGACTGCGCGTATATTTTTGTATAGAAAGATAAACCATCGTATTAAGTCCATTGCGACACCATCTGACTGTAAAACGTGGTCACTCAATACTGGAGTTTCGGGTGTGAAGCTGATAAAAAATAAATATTAATAAAAAAAATTGTCAATACTTGAAACACAGTATAGATTTTTATAGTCAAAATCACCTAAAGTTTTAAATCAACTAGAGGTTTCTTCTGTTTTCAAAAAAAATAAAAGTAGAAGAAACCACCACTAAATCATTATTCTACAAAATATAAAAATAAATCATACTATGTTAAGTGTTGTGTAAAATTGAGTTCAAAGTCACTGTGACTTGAATGAACGGAAAACAGTTTCCGCAATAAGTCCCGTATGATCTGGCGAAGAATGGTGATAAAGCGAAGAATGCTTATCTTAGGGTAAAAATGATAATCAGTTCGTTAGATGACTGTCATAATGGGTTTTTACAGCTGCACGGTTTCTAAACGTTTTTGAAAGAAAGATTCAAGAAGATCAAGACTACGTTCTCTAGTTTCCTCCCGAAATTGAGGCATTCTATATATTTAATAGTAGAACTCACCACCGAATAGAATGGATATATTAAAATAATTTAAACATAATCATTACCAAGGGGGAATCGAACCCACCACTATTTACAGTCAGACTTTGTCTCACTACATTAAGATTGCTTCTATATACACTCACTTACCGATATTAATACAAAAGGTGATTGATCCAGTTTCATAGCTTCCAACTGCCTGAACGTTGGGTCTAAAGTTGTTCGTAAAGGGGACTTTAAGGAGGCTTCCACGAGTGCAGCCAGGAGTTGTCTTGAAGAAGGCTCCACCCCCAGCCCAGAGCTGAATGCCGCCAGTGCTTCCCCATGTCGACCGAGACATTGTAGTGCGACACCTAAGGTTGAAATATTTTATAAATTTATATAGGTATTGAATTTGAATTAAGTATGCGATAATTAAAAGTAAATAATGATTAAAAAAAACAATAGTCTCATGCTCTTTTGTTACATATCAGAGCAGAAAAAAAGAATTTCGTGGCATGACACTACCTTTTACACTTACTGCCTGATATTGAAATATTGCGTGTTGTTATTGTTTAGCAGAAATTAACGTCGCGCTTTTTTTAGGCACCAGAGCAGAAAAATATAATCATTCCTAGAGTGGAAATCGAGAAAGAACATAATTCAAATATACCTAATCATTTCCCTGAGCAAAAATCAAACCCACAACCATCGCATCTGCAACACACACTGTACCACTACACCACGATGGCTTCACTTCAAAAAATAATTCAATAACATCTCAAATTTATATTTAATACATTACATCTGACAAAAGCAAAATAAAAAAATACTAAGCAATATTATAAAATGATTGATAGCTTGATCAATCCCTATCTACTTGGCACAGATCAGCCGCAACAATCGCGTGTAACCATAACGTGACCTACAGAACTCCCCGTCGGAAGATTGATAAGTGATCATTACCACTTTCACAGCTGTTCTAGTTAGAGCGAAAAGTTTTATGTTTCTAATAATTATAAAAAAGGAGCTTTACGGTTTTTCCCGCTAAGTAGGGTAGTCAGAAAGAACCTAATATAAGACACTTTATTTTTCACTTTGTACCCGAAATCGAGAAATGTTAAGTGTCGGAACTCAACGCCGCGCTTAGTCTTATATACCAGAGCGAAGAAATGAAAGTATTTTAAATATAAACTTTACCCCGAGTGGAAATCGAATCCACAACCAGCGTTTACAGTCAGGTTTCCCACTGTACTATGATACCATCATCTAGTAATTATTTTACTACATATCCTTTTTGACTAGTATGTAACAAGACGGAGTACGATTTGAATTTATTGTATGTTATAACGACGAAATTTAAATATAAGGAAATTGTCTAAGACAATGTTAGATATGAAATGTTATTTTACTTAACTTCATATTATAATATTTAATTTAAAATGAAACTATGTATTTAACTATGAACTATTTCAAACACTTTACAGTAGTTTGTGGTCGTGAGTCTACCTGTGACCACGGACTACTGTAAACTGTTAGAAACGTCAGATTTTCTAAATTGCACAGTTTTTGAATACCAAAATATATACAATTAATTCGGATTAACACTTTCATATTAAAATGTAAAAAAAGGTGAAAAGTGAAGATTTTATTATGTTTAATTTATTATATACAAGACATCGTGGGGTAGCGTGTCCGTAAACACGGTAATTGTGCGTTCGATTCTTACTTGTTATTATTATACAATGATTTGTTTTTTTTTTATCATTTGGGTAGACAAACCGCGACGTTAATTCTACTTATCTGCTATTTAACACGCAATGTTTCAAATTCAGGCTGAAAGTGAACAACATAATTTTGAAATTTAAATGGGGAACGGAGCCTCATAACTCTAGGTTCCCTCTGCCTAACCTGCTGTGAGCGGGATACAGCGTGAAGCTAAAAAAAAAATTAGGTTCTCTGTGTGCCTATCCTGTTATGCGTAAAAAGGAGTAACACTATTGTTATTTTTTCAATAAATAAAACAAAAAAATACTATAAAAAGGTAAAAACATACTTCCAGGAAACGTAGTAACATAACTAATGACTATTCTTAATTTACATTACAAAAGTGAAACGAAACTGTTAACGATAAAAAACCTTTAAAGAATGAAAGTGGTCGCACGCAATATGCATTATGTGATCATATTATATTTTCACGATATTTCATCGCAATGCAACGTAACCACGCATAACAATACACTATTTAATTCAACAATTATTCGTTTAATGGATGTATACGATAGTTTCTTTATAAGCAGAATATAATTATGACATTGAGGTTGTAGTGGCGCAGTGTAACAGCGGGTGACTGTAAATACGACGGTTCTATATTCGATTCTTAGTCGGGAAAGTGATTATATAGTATATTTTATTTTCTTGGCTCAGCTGTGGTACCTAAGACAAAACGCCACTTTAAGTTCCGCCTCCAAACACACAATAGCTCTCTATTGTGTGTTTGGAGGCGGAACTTAAGAGAGAACGAAGTGTCTTCTCTCTAAGTAGGAAAAGCTTAAAATAATTATAAGATTACAGCTAAATTACTATAAGTTTGAAGTTGATTTACCCTACATTTTTTTTTTTTTTATGGAATAAAGGAGCCAAACGAGCAGAAGGCCCACCTGGTGTTTAGTCGTACCTTCGCCCATAGACATCCACAACATTAGAGTTGTAGATGCGTTGCCAGCCTTAGGGATGTAGGACAGAAGGAGAGAGGAAGGATGGGAATGTTGGGGATAGGGAAAGCTGGCTTACATGCCATCGAACCGGAACACATCTTCAGATATTTGGCGGTTCGTCTTTGACGTGACAGTGGTCGCGAGCCAGTCGGAGAACGAATCTCCTACCACCAAGCTACTGGGTTACCCGCCTTTTACGGGACGCTACCCAGCGGCGGAGGGGAATTGTATTCTAAACCCGTCCCCCCACGGGTAGAAACATATAGTATATATTTACATGATTAAGTATACAGTACTTAAATAATGATTACTATTTCTTTTGGGAGCGTCAGCGTATGTGTAAAGGGCATTAAAATATTTCTTACCAACATTAGGTATGATATGTGTAACAAATAAAATCTTAAAAATCGGGATATTGATTATAGTAAAAAATACATAAATAAGTAAAAGTCTATATGAATGAAAAGAATGTTGTAAAGAAATTTTAACTTAAGTTTATAATATTTGAAATATTTGTTTAAAATATTTTCCATACCTTGTCTATAATAAGCTTTTGGCCAGTTAGGGCATAATTCCCGAGCTCGTGTCGCATCTTGTAGCGCAGCTGCGAACTGACCTTGCTTTAATCTAGCAGCTGACCTGTGGGATAATAGTACATATTATATTCTATGAAAAAACTACATTTGTAAATTCTTGTAGAATAATATATCCACTCAGGAATTCTATCAATGTTGTAAGTAGTTATAAGTATAATGACTACGACGATACATTTATAATGTTCTTTGTTTTTTTTAAATATATTGTTGTCTTTACTATATTGCTATGATGTTGTAGTATTAAATTTTAACATTATTTAGTATAAACCAGTTGGGGCCAGTCGTGGCGCAGTGGTACAAACATGTGACTGTTAACGACTGGTTGTGGGTTCGATTCCCACTCGAGGCGCGGAAATATTTTTCCATTTTCTTCCCTCTGGTGTAGAGGCAAAAGTGCGGTGTAACTTAATTTCCGCCATTTAACACGATATGTCTGCAAATTCGACGAAAAGTGGGGAACGGAGTATCTTAATACTAGGTTCCTTATGCCTACCCTGCTGTGCGCGGGACACAGAGTGAAAATATACATATATAAATATATTTTTAGTTTGATTGTGAAATGTGTGTAGTATAATAATATCAATATCTTATAATCAGTATAACTTTTACTAGATGCTTTTAAAAATATCTACGGAAAATCGTTTATTTCTAAATATAGCATTCATTACTTAGAATCTTTATGATCGTAATGTATTGAAATGGTATAAAACTATGCACTTTACATAGTTTACATTCCTTTTTAATATATGTCTAATATAAAATCCGTGTTGATGTCTTTCATAATACGCATAAATTTTGATTTTTACGCACCCTCTTAAATGATATAATTGCATGCTTTTAATAAAGTTCAATCAAAATTGAGATAGTTTTTCTCAAAATCTATGCATTACGCGCATTTGATTCGATTTCATTAATTCGTATTATAATACATATTTCGAAGTCACAGACATGTCCATACAACATGGGAGCTTGCAGTACGACTGACAATACTGACATTTTGTACTAACAGACTATTTGAAAGTGCTTATCTATTTGAATGAACACAATAAGAGGAATTGCTTTTCAAAATTAAGAGTCCATGGTTGTTTATAGATTTCATTGTATTACAGTAATTAAACTTTTTACGGTTTCTCTAACGCCATCCATACATCATTGAACGAAGAAGAACTAAATCAAAATATAAAAGAAATTGTACTAAAAGCAGCTTTACGCTTTTTACCGCATAGCTGTGTAGTCCCAGTAGAGAAAAGATCCAGTAAGGATAAACTCCATTCTCTACTTTCCACCCGGAATAAGACATTGTGTATGGTACTAAGCTCAATGTCAGGCTTTGATATCAAAGCAGGGAAATGAAAATTATTTAAAAATAATCTCCCCACGTGGTAATCGAACCCACAACAGTCACAATTAGGCGCTGTCGAACTGCAATAGATTAATTATTATAAAAAAAATAAATCTTGTTACAAAACTAACATCAGAATAAACAAGAAACCAAAATCAAAATACATATAAAAGAAAGTGAAAATTTTACCTATTGCTATACAATATATGGTTGGCCGGATCCAAGGTCAAGGCATCTGTGTACAACGCGACTGCAGTAGAGAAGTCCCCGGCTTGACAGGCCGCATTAGACGCCCTCACTTTCTCTACAAATAGAGCTCTGGACGCGGCCCCGAGAGATGCTGAGCCGGTCGGCTCTACCTGCGAATGAAATAATACTTTAAACATAAGAAATACAGTTGCAATTCGATTGATGCAGTAGAATGATTAAATTTTATTGCAGGTAGCAGGGCAAGTTGAAACTTTCTTGAGATTGTTTTTAATATTTCCTACTTTGTTGCGTCTATTACTATGTAGCTTATAACCTATAAGTAACAGATAACAAAAACTTGTTGAAATTCAATAACTATTAGTTCGTGTATTATTTATTAAACGTAATAATACTAAAAACTCATATAATATGATAAAAATCTCTGTATAATGTCACTTTAAGTGTTTAAAAGAGAAATTTAAAACGTTATTTTAAACGTCTAATAAATTAATCGGTTGAAATCGATGGGTTTTATAAATATATCTCCATTAATTGGTTCGGACTTTAATAGCCCCGTTGATTTATCGTTTTAAGCGAGTTTCTTGCGGAACTTGCAGTGACGAGAGAGGTAACGTTATTTTATTATTTACGGGTTAAACAATGATTTAATGAGCTATGTACTGCACTGCCTTTTATTATATTATATAAATTTTGCTTGAGTATTCGAATAAGAAATAAAATGTTCTTCTACTTTTTTTTCTTCATGTGATAAATAGCGGTGTAGTGAAATAGTGATCGGTCACTCCTTTCCCACTTATCTAACAAGTGCTTGCGTGGTTGGTGGCTTAATCTGACTCCACACACTGACCAGAATACAGAACCAGAAATATTAGAACCTACGACCACTGGATTCAGTTAATAACCAATTACATTGTTGTATTTATTGATGCCAGTGAAAAGCTTTTGAGACAGTTAATAGATGAAATAATTAAAGTTTACATTGAAGATTGACAGAAAGCCAACATTTATGACAATTCCATAAAAAAAACACTCCACTGTTGAATGTAGGCCTCCCTCATAGAGCGCCAACTATTTCGATCCTGCACATCCATGTACGTACTGCTACTGGCAGTGCAATTAAAATAATATAAAATTATTTTCCTAAATGGGAATCGAACTTAAAACCATTGCGTTTACAGTCAAACTGTGACCATTATTCGAAAACTTATAAAAGTTATTCTGTTATACTCTGAACTAATGTAACAAATATCATTCATGCCAAAACAAATCATATTCTACGCGTCAACTGAGCTATTACTTCCAAATACATACAAATCAAAGAAGTGTCAAGAAATTATAGATAAGTAGATATATCTCATATCCTAAGGATACAAAATGAAACCCTCATAAATATTTACGCATTGAAATGATGAGTGTCCACAACAAAGCGTGGCCTCCACGACGCGCGACGTCAATAATAAGCTAATAAAAACACAATGTCAACGTGCTACTGAATTCCGAAGTCCCGAAAACCAGTTAAGCTCAAACGCTTTGGGCATAGGGCTCCTTACAAATTTATTTTAGATATTTTCTTTTATTGATTAGGTGTAATATGAAATGAAAGTTTAAGTAAAATATTTTTTCGTGTGAGAATCGAATCCGCAAGTATCGCTGTACAGTCAGTTCCCTGTTTTGTTTCTGAATTTCTTTGCTCTGGCACCTAAGACAAAGTGCGGCGTTAAGTTCCCTCAATTAGCATGCAGTGTCGATTTCGGACGGAAAGTGGAGAACGGAGTGCCTTAATATTAGGTCCTCCCGACTACCCCGATGCGGATAAAAGCTTAAAGCTGTTTACATTACAAAAGTATACACGTGTATTGGTAAGTGATATAAAATCTTAATAAATGTCATAAAAGTATAGATAATTTAGCTTCATGCTTTTTCTCGCTAGGAATAGTCGGAGAGAAGCTCGTGTCAAGATAATCTGCTATTTTCACCGTTCTCCCGAAATCGAGACCTTACGTGTGTAGTGGGGGGATTTGACGTCGGGCTTTGTACAGACGCATTAATTAAAAGTAATTAAAAAAAAAAATATAATTCATACTAATTTGAATTTTATAATTTTTTTTCTACTAAATATTAAATATTTTAATATATCACAAGGGAACCCTAAAACATTGTTCTAAACTCGACGAGGGCGCGGCGCGGCGTGAGGCGCGCTCACCACCTGCGCTATCTAGCTGTGCGCATCGGAAGCGAGAAGATTTTTTTCTCACGGACCGCATTCTCTAACTAACTATAAACTCCTAACGTATTTTAACTTACTTACTTTGTAATACACCGTTGTTGGTAATGTGTATAGAGAAATAATATCCGTAGTATGAACGCAATGTACAGTAAATTATCTTTGTATAGAGATTATTTCGTATGGGTTCCATCGATTTTTTCTTACTAAAAATTTGAGTTACAGTCTCTTTTCCTTATAGCAGGGTAGTAGAGAGAACGTAGTGTTAAGATACTCCATTTTATAATGTTTTTATTTGTTGTATTTAAAAAAACAACTTCTCGGTTTCGGCAAAGTTGGCAGAGCAAAACTAGTGATGAGACACTTCGTCCTTCACTTCCCGCTGTGTGTTAAGTGGCGGAAAAATCATAAATATTTTTTGTATTAGGTAATTATCATACTTAATAGGAAAATAATTTAAACTCAATTCCTAAGTCCAATATTAATGGGATGATCAATTGAAGGTTAACTTTTTTTACAATTTATACTTTGACGCGTGTAATTTTTTTGGTACAAAAAATATTACGTATTTTTGTTCACACGAAGCCGGTTTAATATTTAGGTGGAACATTACGGCATATGTATAAATATATGTTTGTTCCGATGTAATAAGTACTTACGCAGGTTAATTACAAGGATTTTTATAACTTGAAATCCATTCTAATAATATAAATCTGAAAGTTTGTCTGTCTGTATGTTATGCTTCCACACTAATTTACCGGACCGATTTCGGTTTAGTTCGTAATGAAATTTTTGAAGACCCAAGGTTTTCCAAAACTAATCTCTAAAGGGCTTAAATAGGGGATGAAATCTACACGGGCATAGCTTCGAGAGGGTCACTATTAATATAAATAATATATTTTATTTCATGAAATTCCATACATGTTTGTTGTATGTTGTATCGTATACGTAACACTATATAAACATATACATAGGTAAATAAACCTTTTCAAAGCAATGTTCTGCTAAGAATTATCATTTCTTATGGACATTTAAACATTAATATATCGCCTTTACAAGTCGAGTGGGATTGTACACATTCGAATAAATTTATTACCTTGTAATTTTGGATGTAAGCCAATAACGCTTCAGGAACCGCTGGGTTCATTACGAAGACGTTTATCACTACCTGAACAGTACAACGTCATGTAATGACCAGGCGTGGATTTAGTTCTCAAAAAAGGTGTTAGTCACATTTTTGATCTTTCATCATAAACTATCTTCAGGAAAAAAAACATTGTAAACGGTCAAGTTTAGATTTTCCATACAAATTTTCATCACCTATTTCAACCCTTTAGAGACTGTATTTTGAACCGACCATGACCCTGTCTTTAACTATTTACTATCCATTCTAAATTTCATCTAAATCGGGCCGGTAAATTACCCCTGAAAATGTAAGCAGACAGACAGATAGACAGACTTTCGCATTTATAATATTAGCATAGACATGTCATTAGCATATCAATAAACCATGAAGTTGTGTAGAAACCAAAAAGTGTAACGTTACTCGTAAGTTAGGGTTGTGGGCATGCCTGACGTGCCTGCTGCTCTCAACAGTGGACCCGCCCTTGGTAATGACGTCCGATTGTTTCGGTCATCGTGAAAAATGAACGACGTAATCGACCCTTATTCCCTTTATTAAAATTTCGTTTAAAAAGACGCCCGATCACCGGAGCCGGCGTACTGGGTAATTATTTTTATACTAAACGACCTTATATTGCAAAAGGAGAACGAGACCGCCCAACGCTTATTAAATAATAAATTTGGAATCCTATGTATCGCGTTTTGTTGCTAATTGGAGTCAGCGTGGAGAGGTTTATCTTAAATCTATAATTGTTGTTCTGTTACATACTTTATGTTCCAACACTAAATTGTACATACAGATAATATATAAATGGAAAGATATTTTTTTATAAACGTTTACAGTCGCCTATGACCACATTTATTATGCATACCACGTAATGTCCATACATTTTGTTATCATTCACAGTAAACGCATTCAAGTTGAAGCATAAATTTTATGTCATATTTTTCGAAGAATCTCTTTTAGATGCATATACATTCACTGCAAGTGCACACCCCTTTAGTATGTGAAGACAGAAACGGGTTAGGCCTATCATAAAAAGCAGAAAGAAATATAAAACCTCTTTTGGGCACCGAACTCAGGTATGGCTATAGGCTTAAAATAAAGAAAAAAAGTGGAGTCGTCGGTCACCCTTTGTCTATTTTTTTCCTCTATTTTCTTATTATGCGCCTCGAGATAATGACGATTTTTACCTGGCCACGTATAAAACAATTAACGTGCGTGAGTCCCGAGACAAATCACACAATAATTGAAGGTGGAATTCTATAATTTTTGATGGTTTAGTGAATAGGCAAGTTATACAAGCGTAGGTGTATGGGAATCTTCAACATGCAATATGTTACGGTGGAAACGATTTGTAGAGGATGTTAGTGAAATAACACGATAATGATAGACTATTTCTACTTAGCTTATTTTATTATTTATATTATTCTTGCTCTTAACGTGTGTAACTCGTGTTGCCGTGCTATTGTATGGCTAAAGATAATAGGATAGGAAATAATATATAAATTGTTATTCATAGGTATACATTTGTTTCTAAATTATAGTATTATTTATTTTAATTGTCAATAGGCGATATAAAGAGTATATGCCTTTTTCCGTCGTATATAATCGTCGTCAATTACGCTTTCGTGAATGATCCTTTAGCCCTTTAAACTAAAACCAATCAAAATTTTATTCTGCGATTCGCCTTAAGGACCTCATATATTTAACAGTAATTTTTCCATTTTCCATTCATATGGAATACAAGAGGAAATTACACAATAAGGTACCTATCAATGGCGAATAATAACGAGTGAGACCAACCTTACGATAACCTCCATTGTATTCTACTTTAGGTAACACAATATTACCATATCGTTAATTCAATAAACAGATTGGATTCTTGTTCTTGTGCGTAAATTTTAATCTCCATGGCAAGTGTCGTTCACTACAGAGATTAATTTGTGAATTACGTTTTATATTATATAAAGAGCTCTTTTTTTTCGTTCAAAAATATTTAAGTTTTTTGGCTTAATACATGATTAATGTGACCTACCACATAAATAATTTCATTTTATGTCGAACTTAAAACAGTTTGTTTTTAGTTTCACGCTGTATCCCGCACACAGCAGGGTAGACATATGGAACCTAGTGTTAAGACACTCCGTTCCCCACTTTCCGCCAAATTTGAAGGAATTGCGTCTTAAGTGGCGTCACTTAACGCCGTGCTTTGCCTCGACACCAGAGCGAAGACTCCACTTCTCGAGAATCGAACCCACAACCAGTCGTTTACAGTCACATGCTTGTGCCACTGCACCACGACTGGCCCCTACTTACTTAAAACAGTTTGATAGTACAATATTCATAAAATTCATACTTATATTGTAATACATCCTTGAAGTTTACGATTTCACGAGAATTCGATGTGGATATTTGTATAAAATTGTCATATCGCGATTCGCACATCTTACGCACTGTGACTCGAAGAAAATTACTTTCATATCATAGTTTTTGTTCCGGCACGCGTACATTGGGTGGAATGCGCTCGTGACGTTCGGTTTCGCGCGCAATCATCCGCCATGTTGTTTTTTGCTGTCAAAATGATAGCCTAGAGGCGTATCGCCCTCACGCTACTGTATTCATGATTTATATTATTTTGTAAAATAAAATGATGACAACAATTCTTATAATATAAATAAAATAAAAAAAAAAGAATAGGTTTACAAAATTATGATTAGAACATTATAAACGCAAGATTAAAAAATACCAAACTACTAAATCAAGTCAACTTCTAAGATAAAATGGTAACTTAATAGTTTTATCGTGTTGTTTTGGAACTTATGTTGAACTTAATTACTGCAATCGAATGAAATTTGTTTCTTGCATTTAATTATATACAGGCTATTATTACGTCGGACATTATCGCGGATTAAATGTTCTTTTATTTTTTAAAGTTTTGCGAACCAGCCAGTGTAGGCGTGGCAGACCACATGTATCTTGTAACTGGTCAGAGTTATATTATATCCGCTACAACTTATTATCGGTATCGGTTATTATCAGCATATTTGTACCATGCCTTCGTTTATAAAAGAAGCTGGTAATTTTTTAAAAGAATAATTTTGTTTTTAAATCGTTTCTCATATTGGTTACTCTTATACATGATGATAGCTTATTTAATTCTGACCCGTGTTTTATTAAGCAAATAATGCATTGCAAAATAAATAAAAATCAAGACACAATCATAAACTTATTCCAGTTTTATCGTATAACAACGACAGCGTAGCAATTAGTTTACAATATAATATCGCATGTCGATTTAAAAGAATATATAATTCTGGCTATTTTGCAGAAAATATTTTTTTTAATTATTAAAAAAGTCAGTTACTATGTTAGCAAACGTCAAAATGTCCATAATTATAATGAAGCTATTAGTTAATACAATAAATATTTAAGATATTTTTAAACAGATTTACAAAAATAAATATTTTTTAAATTTAAAATAAGTTTAATTGAATAAAATGTTAAGACAAAAATTACATTGTTCCGTTCTTTCGTTTTCGAAAGGGGCGTTCGTGATTGACGGACGCATGAAGTTTATGCTAACAATCAAGATATATTATTTGTGATATTCAAAAGCAGCATTTATAAATTCCATTGCTTATATATAAATAAATAAAAGTATTTTAATTACATTATTATATTGTTTAAATATATAATGGCACAGTGGGACAGTGTCTGACTGTTGTGGGTTCAATTCTCACTTGGGGGATTGACCATATATTATATTGATTTTCCCCGCTCTAGTACTTAAGACGTACCTCGGCGTTGAGTTCCACTCAACATGCAATGCCTCGAATTAGGGCAGAAAGTGGAGAATGTCTTTTTAAAGCTTCATGCTTCTCCGCCATATTCAGGTTGTAAGAGAGAATCTACAGTCAAGAGACTTCATTATCCATTTTGCACTCCAAATGGATAAGTGGCAAAACACAACACCGCGTTTTTTCTTACGTACCAGAGTAGAGAAATAAATATCCATACTTATATTATAAATGGGAAAGTCTGTGTGTTTGTCTGTCACGCTTCCACGGCGAATCTACCGGTCCGATTTGAAAGAAAGAAAGAACGAAAGTAGTAAAAGTGACTGGGTCTCTAACATAGGCTACTTATTTTTTCAAAAATCAACCTTTAAAGGGTCGAAAGAAAGTTTATTTGAAAAATCTAAACCGCTTGACCAATTTTGGCATAAATATAGTTGTTAAACTAAGCTTAAACATAGCCAACTTTATTTTTCAAAAATGCGCCCCCGAGGGTTGCTATATAACGAAATAGCTCACGCGGCGAAGCCGCGAGCGGGCCGCTAGTGATTAAAATTTAAATATTCCCCCAGCAAGAATCGAATCCATAGCTAATCGCGTTTACAGTCGGACGCTGTCCTTAATTTACTCCTTTCCACATTAAACACCAAAGAAGATTGCTTTAATTAGTTACTAAATGATAAATAATGTCTTAAAGTGCATGTTACACAGCCATCCTAAAGTAAAATGAGCGCAAAATTAACCGTTTACCCGTAACACGACTTAGTTTGGTCGAAGGTAATAAGAAGCTTACACTGTAGTATTAGGAGTCGTAAAAGTTTATAAGAGAAGATATGAAATTCTAATACAAATAATTAATATACTTATATGAAATTTGAAACGCTTCTGTTCGGGTTATAGCAAATTTGGTTAAAGTATTTTATATAAACACTTAAATAAAGATTTAAAATTAAGTTTTTAACACTTCTCGTAATTAAACAATACAGTCAGTAGTCTAATACAGTCCAGTGCTAAGAGCAAGTTATTGATACGTTTACGTCTTTGAGACGCTGTGTCACTGGGCTACGGTGGCCTCAAATAACATGTTCTATCGATTTTATTGTATTAATTATATTTCTTGCGAATTTCTAAATTTGAATTTATATATTATTTTTATTACTCCACTCTGTTAACAGAGTGTATGTGTAGTGATAAGTTCTACAACTCGACACGGGATGTTAAGCTCCTCCACGCACTTAATGTTAGATTTCGGGCACAACGAACTTCACACTAAGTTTTCTCTTAGTCTTTTTTTCCCGCAAAATAGGGCTGGATAAGTTGAATGTTGTATTTTTTCTAACTTACCGAATAATATATTTCAATCGATTGGGAGTAATGGTTTAGTGCCATTTCGTTTCCGATCACTTTACCACAAATGTTGATAACTATTGGGGTTTTTGTTACTATTTGATATTTTTTCCATTTCTTTCAACTTTAAATTGCTTTTTGTGGTTAAATAAGTTTATTTATTTCCTTTATTGAACTATAATAAGTATCGTAGAACGCTACAATAAACGAGTTCCTGAGCAAAATTTTTTTAAGAAAATTATATGCAAGCAGGATACATATAAAAGCGAGTGAGGTACACTTAGTTATAATTAAATTATTATTTTTTCAATTTTTTTTTCATATCAGGGTAGTCAGAGAGAACCTAGCGTCAAGACACTCGGTCTTCACTTATCATCTGAAATCAAGACTTTACTTGCAGAAGTCAACGCCGTATTTTGTCTTAGGCATATTATGTTTATTAGTATAGTAATTTATGCTTATTAGTATAGTAATTTATGCTTATTAGTATATGCTATAGTGTTTCCTATTAAAACATTAACAATATTTAAATATTGTAAAGTGACCTTGTTTTAACTTTTCCCTGACTGATTCTGATTTTATATAAAACTTATTTTTACAAGTTTTATACAAAATCTGATTTATATTTAAATCCACAAAATGTATTTTTTATTGTTTCAAAAACTATATTCGCCGTTGGCGTGACTTCTATCATGGTGACTTACGACACACTCCCAGAAGAAATATAAGTAAAAAAGAACTTAAACTCGTTGGTTTTTTCTATATAGATATCACCTTTTGCCTGCTTAGCAGGATGGAAAGAGAGACCTTAGTGATACTTATTTCTATAATTTTCATGCGAAACCGAAAAATTGCGTGTTGATCGGTAGAACTTTACACAACTTTGTACTATATAGTAGAGCATAGAAATTAATTTCAAGATTCGATTCCCACTCGTGGAAATAAATATAATAAATATATATTATATTTATTCCCTCGAGTGGGAATCGAATCCACAACTATCGCGTTTACGGTCAGACGCTATCTCATTGCGCTACGATGACCACTCCGCTTTTCTATCTATTTAAATAATCAAATATTTAAAGTTTTCTAAAATTGAAATATGCAGCGCCTTATTGAATCGTTTAACATTTTATCGCGTCTTTAACCAACACCTGTTGTAAAGTATTTTATAAAATTTAGCAGTTACAACACTAATTGAATATTTGAATTTTAATGCTATAAGATTATAGATTTTCCCCTCCCTAATCCGTTTGTTATCTTTAATTAATTATAATTAAAGTCATATTAGAATAGGTTAATTAAAAATTAACAGATACAGGTTATATGTGTTACGCAAGTTGGCTGGTGAAAGAACTTTATAGCTTATCTGAATTGATTTGGATATTTAAAAGCGAGATGAGTTCTTGACTTTCATTTTTACGCCTGAAGCGAAAAGCTATTTTGGGCTTCCGGTTTAAGATCGAATTAGAATTTTATCTAACAAGATGGTTTGAGAGTTTGTATGACTTCACTAAGGTTATATATGTAGGTAGCTTTTGAAGATTATTTGAATAGTATTTTTATTCTTTACGATAATGCGTGTAAATGCATATATGCATAAGCAAACTTCTTACAATATTGACATATTTCGTTGAACACTTAAACAAGTGTTTTAAATAAAAAAAGTTTTTATTAAAATATTTTTATAAAGATATAAGTAAAACATTATTTAAGATAAAATATAATCTATAAATAATCGTCCCTTAAGTCAGCTAAGAAAACCTGTTTAAATATAAGATAATTAGCTAAACGCATAATTATAAAATAACATATACATTTCCAGTCTCTACCTCTTGTATAACCTATACTAATTTTGTAAACAAGTCCTGTGGACTTCGTTACGTCCAACTCTATAAGAAGGTATACATCACGGCAATGCGCTCATATATTATGCTAAAAACTAATTGCTTATAATTAACTTCATTGCTTTACCATTTTACAGTTAGCCACAACCCGTAAGCGATTTTTAACGCCATAAATATCTACGGAAGACATTAGTCGAAACGCTGTCAGGTAATTTTTTAAATTCGACTAAAATAGTTGCTTTGATTTTACTTTTTTAAAATTATTGTTCAACCAATTAATTTGTCAATTGATGCCGTTGTACACAGTAGGACAGCGTTTGACTGTAAACTTGATGGTTGTGGGTTTGATTCCGAGTCAGGGAAATCATTATATATTATTTTTATTTATCTGCTTTGATACCTAGCGCATGTGTGTCGTTGAGCCCCGTCACCTAACACGTAATGTCTCAATTTCAGGTGCAAAGTAGAGAATGGAGTGTTTGACACTAAGTTCTCTCTGAATACCCTGTTATGCAGAGAAAAAGCGTAAAGCTGTTTTTTTAGCAATGATTTAAAATTATTAATGAGATTATTATTGGCATACGAAAAATAAAGGTTTATACCAGTTATATTTTGATGAGTTTTAAACTTTTCATGTTTTCGTATTCTGTTCCTATAATTACAAAATTTTAAAGGGTTTTTTGGTTGATGTTTTTTTCTTGTTGTTCTTTACTGTGAAATTTGTGTTATTATATACAAGTATTACGTTTTCCACAAAATCATATTATTATATGATAAATATTCTTAAAAATAACAAAAATATATTTAAATGACGTAAGTATATATTTATTATTAATGTATTAAATACTAAAGAAATAATATATCAAATAAATGACTTATACAGACCACCCACATAAATAAGATTCATTCAAAAAACAAAAAAAAAAACTTATAAGTACTAAAAAGTATTGCGTGAAAAGAACACAATAGTCAAAATTGATTCATTGTAAAGAAGAAATGTTATAAGTTGGAAGTACAGTTAGTAATTAAAATACCGACGATCGTCTGAATCTGTTTGGCTCCGGCTTCGGCGTTCGTTTCGCCGACTCGTTTAAGACAAATATGTATATTGATCTGGGATTATGTTCAATTACGTTGCAATTTTTTTACAATTTACCTGTTTTAGTTTTTTAGTTATTATTATATTGTTTTAATTGTAAATATAAAGGCTGCGAGGAGTGGAAATATTTAATATTTTCATTTTTTTTCGCTCTGGTGCTTAGGTAAAGCGCGGCGTTAAGTTCCGCCGCTTAACACGCAATGCCATCGAATTCGGCGGTGCGTGGGGAATGGAGTGTCTTAACACTAGGTTCCCTCTGCCTACCCTACTGTGTGCGGGATACAGCGTGAAGCTATGAAGAAAGAAAAAATAATAATAGCTGCTTGAAATATAATTTTGTAAATCTGGAATTTCGGGTGAATATGTACGTAGGGTAATCTTCAAAAGTAAACTCATTGTTTTTTATCTTGAACCAATTTAACATGTTTTCAAGTACAACTATGAAGACTTTATGCATCAAAATAAATACGTATAATGTGATGGGAACTAATATTTTTTTTTAATTATTCAATTTCATTTATTACAATACGATTTTTAATTAATACTAATCATATAGCAATAATTGATATACAACGTATATTTTAAAATTCGTGAATAAGTCTTATTATTTACTATTTTTAATATATACAAGGATTATCACTTAGCCCCTCTTTGTATCAGGATATGCCATTAAAAAATAAATTTAAAGTTTTCAATACGATTATGACTTAGAAAGGTCTTCAAATCGGATTATAAAATTCATTCACGGTATAGAGGTATATTGATATCATATTAATGGTACCTTTTATACTTAGCTCAAAAATTGATTGATTTTTCCTAAAAAAATGCTTCAGTCACACGCTTTTTTCCGCAGAGTTATCAAAGAGAATCTCAAGATAATCCGTTTTCCACTTTTCGCTCGTAATCGATATATTGCGCTAAGTGGCGGAACTCAATGCCGCATTTGGTGTCAAGTACTAGAGTAGGGAAATGAAAATAGTTTATAATCGTTCCTGCAAGTGGGAATCGAATCCACAACCATCGCGTTTACATAGAGACGCTGTCGCAAAGCGTGACGACGGTTTATTGATATCATAATAATTATCTTCGTTCCCTTGTGTTTAAATTAAAAATAGTTTTATTTTTCCAAAAAACTGGAAATATAGGTATGTATATTTCATTTAAACTACATATACAGATAAAATAAGCAAAAGATATTTTCAAACTTTTATTAGTGTAGCTCGTCATCTACTAAAATACGACGCATTGTACAACGTGTAACAATTGCTACTTAAAGTTGGCTGTCTAATAGGAAAACGGCTGGTTAGTCGACAATGCATAAAATAGTAAAGTTAGTTTGGAAAATAAATTTTCTGTGTAGTAGGTAGGCTATTAAAGCAGTAGTGGTAGTACTTGGAAATTCTGCTTGTATATTATTTTTATTTTAATATAAAAATGGTAGTTTTTTATGTGGCGCAGTAGCACAATGGTTATGTGTTCGATTTCAACTCGAGGAAAATTTAAATTTTCACTTCTAGGCTCTGATAGACAAAGCGCGGGGTTCCGCCACTTAACACGCAATGATTCGATATCAGACGGAATGTGGAGAACGGAATGTCATGACACTAGGTCCTCTCTGACTACTCTACTAAAAAGTGTGAAGTTAGAAGTAAAACATAATATATAATTATTATTTATTTCATAAATTATTTAAATGTACATTTATATTAAAAAAAAACAACTGTACACTTTTCTTATAGCAGGGAAATCGTAGCGTAGACGTTCTGATCTCCACTTACTGCTTTAATTTAATATATTGATAGTTGAGGGGCGTAACTCAATACTATTTTGTATTGCTATAGTGGCAAAATGAAAATAATAAATAAGTATAATAATTTCCCCTGGAATCGAACCTACAACCATTGGTTTTACAATCAGATTATGTACAGAAATGCTAGATATCAAATAAAATGGGAAACTGATAAATGAGCGCCATCAACTATTTATGTACCTACAGTAAATATGTATGTATTTAATACAAATATTTGCCTCTACCTTATCAGAGCCTTTGTTTGTCCAGGGTCAACAATACGTTGATTTCAATGAACAAAAGCCAATATTTATATGCTAATAGATTAATAAAGAATATGAGCTGAATTATAATGTACACGTATAATAAACATGTAACTGATTGCAGTCTGTATATGGAAGATATATGAGGAAAAATATAATTGGGAGCATTTATAAATGTAATAGTATCCAAAACAATGATTTTTAAACTACTTTTCTGTTTGTCTTTGTGTTCGTGCATGATAATCTATGAAATGGCTTACCTGATTTAAATGTAGTTTTAATTATTATGTTATGGTCAACGTCTTTTAAATTTATTTATTTCAATCCTCTTTTATTATTTGAATCGAATACATTTATAAATAATAAAATTACAACAATTTAAATTATAAACGTAGTTTAAATTATAAAAGTATAAAATCTTGTGATTTAAGTAAAAGTGCAGGCGAATGAACAAAAAACATAGTCATGTAGCTTATGCAGGCGAGGCCGCGAGCCGGTCACAAGTTACAAAATAAAAATTTAAACATGCAACGACAATCGCAATATCCATTGCAGGTCTGCATAAATAGTTAGCAATATGTGTCATCGAAGTATTGAAAAAACATTTTTATTAGTCACTGGCATACACAAACCTGACTTTTATTTTTTAAATATTTGCATAATTATAGAATATCCGTTTCTAAATCTGAATACCAGAAAATGCATATATATACTTTGTGTTATACATAATTTTAATACTAAAATATATTTAGTTCTGCCATTTGTATTCAATTTAATTTAAACTAGCGACTCGGTTCACATTGCTTCTCTCCATAAAATAGTATATTAATAATGTACCTTGATGTTATTTAGCTGTAAAATACTAAATTACGTAGCGCTTACCGCATTGTATATAAGCTGCAATAAATGAGCTTTTGCTACGCTTGTCGGGCATTATAGGATTGCGCCGATATTACTGCGTGGGTGAAATTTTATAGCTCATCGTTAATTTTCAAGGTAAAAACGATTAATTTGTTAAGATATATGCAGAAGAAAGATAAATTTGTTTGTGTAAACTTTTAAAGTAATCTAAAAAAAGTGTAGAGAGACGTGTTTGTTTTATAGTTGAAGTGTATGAAATTCGTATATTTAAAATAACGTAGTATGCACATTACTTATCGCGTACATATCGCTCACTGAAAAAAAGGGGCACAAATAAAAAAAACCAATATTGAGATCCAAATATTGATGTAAGCCTTCTTTTGGAAATATATTATTTATAAATATTCTTCTCTATCTACTTATGTATGTATATATAATAACATAAATTCCGTCGTGATATTATTATAGGAAGCTACTGTCGTTAACTTTTCCGTGATTATATAGCGGACGGATAGTAAAACTTATGTCTACCATTGCACATTTAAATCTTGAAAACGACAACACCGCTTGAAGATGGATATAACTAGTAATATTTTTACTATTCATTTAAAACGTCAATATATGTGAAGTCACTTTTTTCTTTATGAATTTACAGATAAAATATATGAATTTACAGTAAACGCGTTGAACGGGTTAAAAATAAAATTCCCTTCTGCTGCTGGCGCTAAAAGGCAGGTAACCCAGTAATTTGGTGGTAGGAGATTCACTTTCCACTAACGTCAACAACGAACCGCCAAATATCTAATAATGTGTTGCGGTTCGATAACATGTAAGCCAGTTCTCCGTTTTTTCATTAAACCTTATCCTATTCTTTTCCCTCTTTCATTCTCAAGGCCGGCAACGCATTCACAATTCCTCTAATGTTTTGGACGTCCACGGGCGAAGGTAAGCACTTACCATCAGTTGATTCTTCTGCGCGTTTACTTTTTTTTATTTATAAAAAATCTACATTGATGATCTCATGACCACAGAGTTTTTAATTAAGTTATATCATGCAAAAGGCATCGTGGTGCACTGGTCCCCCACTTAACACGCATTGTCTTAATTTTAAACAAAAAAAATAACTATAACCAAATGTTTGTATAAAACTAATGATAGTTATTTACTCCTATAATGAGGAAACTAAAGTATAGATATTCCTAATATATTATTATTACGTGTGGGATAGGAGGCCAAGGAGTTATTTATAAGTACTTGTTAAATCGTAAAATGAGCTTACAATTTTATATAATGCGCCCGCCTGGTACATTTACATTGTAAATATAATAAAATCTCCGATATTGCCTTTAATTATTATGTATATATGAAGTAAGTGGATTATAATTCGTAAATTACGACGTTTTATGAGATTAAACTAATGTTAGGATCTATACATATAATAAAAATATTACTGGTCGCTGTTTGCACATGGAAGACATATTTTATAAGACATTTGTCAATGCAATAGATCCCATAACAATATATATATATATATATATATATATATATATATATATATATATATATATATATATATATATATATATATAGATATATATATATATATATATATCTATCTATATACTATCTATATATACTATATATATATAGATATCTCTAGCTATATATATATATATCTCTACTATATATATATATATATATATATATATATATATATATATATATATACAGTTTTAACTGTGTTTAATGACCTTTCTATAAAATGTTGTGTATACACAGACAGTTTAAATACTCCGTTCTCTATTTTTCACCCGAAATCGAGACTTTTCGTGTTGAATGTCGAAACTCAACGTCGTCAACGAGGTCTTCAGAGCTCAATATTACAAAAATTAATAACTTTCTTCTTTCTTTTAAACTTTCACCCTGTATTCTGCACTGCACTACACATAGCGGGGTAGGCAGAGTGAACCTAGTGTTAAGACACTCCGTTCCCCACTTGCCCACAAATTCGGAGGCATTGCATGTAAAATGGCGGAACTTTACGCCGCGTTTTACCTCGACACCAGAGCGAATAAAATGGAAATATTAAATATTTCCACTCCCCGAGTGAGAGTTTCCCTCCCCGAACCCACAACCAGTCGTTTACAGTTACACGTTTGTGCCACTGCGCCACAACCGACCTCACTTAACTTTCTTCTTCACTAAAATAAATGCTTAAGAACAGTACGCGGTAGTATTTTAAAATTGCACCTCTAATTTGCATTTACTTTGCAACGATCTATCATAAGTACATAAGCAAATAAATAAATATACTTCATAAGTGCATTATAACATAGTTATTTTAAATCTTGTTTTATTTTTGAATATATAGCAAGCGTTCGACTTTCTAAAAATATAATATGCTAACTATGTGTGTCAAAGCTACATTTATAAGTATTAATATTTTTATTGCACTAATAAAATATTAATAGCTCATAAGTGAAATATAATCTTTTTAAAATGAAATGATCATATCGTTTAATTTTTCCTCAAATTAATTTGATTTTATGATAGCAAATAAAAAGGAAACTTTATGGCATAGTGGAGCTATACCTGTTTACGCGAAGGTTGTAGGTTCGGTCCATATATAGAGTTTTTTTAGTGAGTGAAGACACTCACTGGTAGTAAAGCGCGGCTTTCCTTTCATTCATTCATCATTAGTATGCTAATGTCAAAAGAACATTTTCTAACACTGGGCTTTTTATAAGACGTGAAAAATAGATATTTGTTATACCTGAAATATTAATAAAAACATACAAGAGATTATTATGTCAATCATTTAGCTAGTCTAATACATTTTTTTCTAATTCAATTTTCAATTTAATACATAATTTTTTTCATATTTTCCAAAAATATACATTTTAGAAAAAGTAAATAAATTGTAATATTTGAAAAAAAAAAGAGGATTTGAATCAGTACGTTTAAGAAACACACCAAGCCCCCTAGCCAATTACTTAAACTGTAAGATTTCTTATCGAGCTACGCTAAAATTCTTGTTCGTTTGTTAATAACTTATTTTAGTTGCTACGACTATTTAAATGTTTTTTGCACATTTCCAAATTTTAATAATTCAACAGGAGAATTTTATTTATTTAATATTTTTAAGTAAAAAGAGCCAGTCGTGGCGCAGTGGCACAAGCGTGTGAGTGTAAACGAGTAGTTGTGGGTTCGATTCCCACTCGAGGAGTGGAAATATTTAATATTTTCATTTTCTTCGCTTTGGTATCGAGGCAAAGCACGGCGTTAAGTTCCCTACCCATCGTGAAGCTAAAAAAAGAATATGCTTCAAGCTAAAGTTAAAATATTCTATGTCCCTTATATTTACTGCATACCAATTGTGATGTAAAACAATTTTTATTACGTGTTACAATAGGAAAAGGCAACATTTGTTACCCCGCCCACGCTGTTCCTCACATCTGCACCTTGGCCACATTTGAATTTGAAATTATAATATGAATTTGTAGTAACTTAAATGTAACTTGCCTCGTCATTGTTATAGCATTATAAAATAAAATCAACCTTAAATTAAGTGCAATAAAATTCATTTTGCCAATTTCGGTTAATATTAAAAGTTGCATTCTGAGACGGTTCCAAAGATGTGATTAAAACCAGGCGTGGGCTAGCCCTTTATGAATATATAACATAAATATTAGATCTTACCTAGTAAGGTTAGATAAACTGCAACGTACATATTATGTGCATAAGACTTCCATAATGTTTATCCCATTTACCACTTATATTTTATGAAGACATATTGCTTCACGCTGTATCCCGCACACAGCAGGGTAGGCAGAGGGAACATAGTGTTAAGACACTCCGTTTCCGACTTTCCGCCGAATTCGAAGGCATTGCGTGTTAAGTGGCGGAACTTAATGCCGCGCTTTGCCTCTGGTACCAGAGCGAAGGAAATGAAAATATTAAATATTTCCACTCCTCGAGTGGGAATCGAAACCACAACCTGTCGTTTCAGTCACACGTTTGTGCCACTGTGCCACGACTGGTCCAATAAGAAGAACATGATATATTGCTTTGTGAATAACCTGAATTACTATTTACAATTTAATTGTTGTGTGTTATTTTTAGTAAATAATTTGGACTGCACTTATTTGACAACTAGTAACTGCCCATAACTTCGGCCAAAACATTCATTACGCAGAACAAGTTATGCTGGTGCTAAGGCGCAATTTTTTTAGTTTTAATAGTTTACTGGATCTGTTAAAGTTCTATATTAGGTGTACACTTTAAAATAAATTATACGCAAATTCTGTCCAAAGAAAAGAGTCCAAAAACAAAAGAAAAAGAGTAGCTTAGAAGAACTTGAAAGCTATACCTACAACAAAAAAGATTCTATTCAAATCCATCCAATAGCTCCAAAAATGTATGCGTAGAAACATACTATTTTATTGTTGTATGAATTCTAGCATCTATGGTGACGCGTTAATTCGCGTTGCCATGGCAACGTCTATGTCATTTCATATAAAGGTATATGTGAAACATATGGCAGTGTGTGTAATATTTATTTTATTTGTTGCATACACATTTTTTTTTAGCTTCACGGCTTTAGGACGGAGCTACAAATAGCTACACATATTTTTAAGGCGTTATATATATAAAAAATGACTTTCTGTAGGTAAATTATGCTGAATTTCACACTGCTACGTCTGCATTTTGCAGTTTTCCTTCAAAAGAATTCCAATTTAAGTAAATGTTATACTCAATATATGGTTTCTATACATATTAAACAAAATAAAAGTAACTTAAACCATAATCTATTTACGTAATTAAATTAAAACCACAAACGAACTTGTTACTAGTATTTCTTTATATGCCTAACACAAGTTTTCTTTCTAATTGTCAAAGCAAAAACATAACTACAATTCAATGGGCTTTGTTAGTTTTGTCCAAGCCTTAACGGGTGTCTTTAAAGGCATTTTCTTCTGACTGTATCCCCTTTGAGTCGGTCTGTTAGTCGTAATCCCAGACGTCGGTGTAAGCCTAAAATACCAGCCTTATTTACTACTAGGAGTTACGACGCACTCGTATATTGAGCCACAATCACTTGTGTACCTATAAATGATTATATTACATCTTTTAAGGCCGTTTGTGTATAGCTGGATAGCGTCTGTCTGTGAACGATGGTTGTAGGTTCGATTACCAATTCGCGGGAATAATTAATTATACATATATTACTTTCATTTCTTCGCTCTGGTATCTAGATCAGGGCGCGGTGTTAAATTCCGCCACTTAATACTATTTTTCGGTTTCAGGTGGAAAGTTCTTCCTAGCTTTCATACCATGCGGAACAAAGTGTGAAGATTCTTGCAGAAAATGTTTCGAGTCAATTAGAACTTTTTGTTGGACGTAGTACCTACCTATATTTAAATGATTATAATATACTCTTCGATAAATGCATACAGTTCGAACAAAATTTTAAATTTATGTCATTAAATTTATACTGTTGACATCTAGGTTTTGTAAGATCATAAATTATTTATCTGTGTATTGTGCTCCCGTGCTTTCATCTACGAAAATTGATAAAATTCTGTTTAGTACATTCTGAGTTTAGTCAAAACGCTTTAGATTTTAGACTAGGGCTAGTCGTCGCGCAGAGGCATAAAGTGTGACTATAAAGCGACTGGTTGTGGTTCGATTCCCACTCGAGGGGTGGAAATATTTATTATTTCCATTTCCTTCGCTCTTGTATCAGAGGTAAGGCGCGGCGTTAAGTTCCGCCACTTAACCGAATAGCGAATATATAACTCCGAATTCGGCGGAAAGTGAGTAACGGAGTGTCTTAACACTAGGTTCCTTCTACCTACCCTGCTGTGTGCGAGGTACAGCGTGAAGCTAAAATAAAAACATTAATAAATAAATAAAAACCACAGTAATAACCACAGTAGTAGTAAGTAATGCAAGCAACTATTTGTAAACTTATGATCCATTTGTAAGCTCTGAAATATGTTGTGATGACAATAATGCGAACATACCTCCGAGAAATCGCGCTGCGACATTTTGTAGAACTACATTCTTCTTTATCGTTCCTGCAAAAGAAATGTTGTATTTGTAAAAAATATATTATCTTTTCTCAGTACTACTTTATACTTGTACGTTGATAGATATGCAACTATGATTTTAAAAACCATTTTTATTGGTTTCCCTTTTTAGTTTATAGAAGACAGACTTATAGTAAATATAACTTCGTATTTTTAAATGGATTTGATCTTAACTTATGGTTTCTATTGTTTTTGAAGTGTTTTTCGGATAGTATATAAAAACAGGTATTTAAAAAATGTGTATGCTATAATGCTTAATATTTTTATAATTTACTAACATTAATTTGAAAAAGACATTTAGAAAACGTATAAGAATTTCGACGCAGCTTGTAGTAGAACGCATAACTCAGTGATGAGAGTGCCTGGACGGTATTAAGAAGTCGCAGGTTCGAATTCTTATACGTTTTCTAAATGTCCATTTTCAACTTTCCTAATTGTGGAATAACGCTTTTTTTTTTAAAAGTAGCCTTAATTTCTTAAGGTATTCGTATATATTGCAAATAAATAGAATCTAACACTATAAATCACATTCACCAGCTTTAAATTATATTAACCTCTACCTGAGCCACAATGGTTAAGGATCAGCCACACCTGAATTAAGTGGTTTGACCCCGCGTGTTCAGGAAAATCGAAATGTACATCTTACAACGCGTAGTTGCGAAAACTAGACACTTTACAATTCTAAGGCGTTCTGAAGTTACCTAATACAAGCATTGGAGTGTTAGATGTTGTCGTATTATCGTGACTTGTATCTCTTTGTATGTACTAGCTGTGCCACGTTAGACTGCGTGGAATTTAACAAATAAGTTATAATTCTAAAATAAAAATAGCCTAAGTTTCTTTATATTATATTAGCTATATGTGAGTGAAAGTCCCGTCAAAATTGGTCCAGCCGTTCTAAAGTTCAGCCGAAACAAACACACAGATAAAAATTGTATTATGGTGAAAAAAAGTTATTTTGGTATATGCACCGTGTATACGTATCGTATGCATTTAGTAAAAAGGGGTTATTTTAATATTACAAACATACACTCCAATTTTATTTATTTGTACTTATAAGTATGTAATCTATATATTAATATTTTAAAAACATGCTCCACCATTTTACTTTTATTTATTTACCGTTCGTATATAATTTTATATTGATCATTTTATTAAACATAATTTTTAGTAGCTATCTCTCATCCAAGAATTATAATGAACGAGGTTATATTTTATATAATAGCAGTACATCCATTACAATTTAACGGTTTCAAAAATGATTGACTGAAGTAGTACGAAAGGAAGCCTATTATAGCATAAATATTATCCATGTCCAACGTTTTATTTACTTAAACAGATTAAATTTATAATAATAATCAAGCATGACTTTAATGTGCAATTTTGTAAAAAGTTGCTTGGATTTGATCGTTCTAGTTATGTCATCGTAAAATAGACTTTAACATGTTCTAATAAAGTTTTTATTTGTTTAATGTTATCATAATACACCTATCTGAGGTTGGTAGTTGTGGCTGACTATAATCTGATGGTAGTCAGCTTCCGCTAGCGGTCATCAAACTTAGATGAGAAATCGCCGTAAAAGTACGGTAGCGAAATCGTATACTAAAGTTATGAGACATTTAATAAAAGCACCAGTCGCTATCAATTTAAAATAAAGCTACTATATTTGTTTTATATTGCTACAAGCTTAAGGAAGCGCTTTGGATCGATTATTTATTTAAAATTTATGATATGTTTAATTTCTTAATATAGAACGTGCTATTCTATTCCATTCATTATTTAGTACTATATTCTTCATAGGCAAATAGAAGTTGAATGTTTTAGAATAAGTATAGTGGCGCCCACCATGGCGCAGTGGGACGACCTCTGGCTGGCTAGCTGATAGTGGGTTCAAATCCTACACAGTGGATTTATTGTAATTTAATTTAAAGGTTATGACTTTAATTTTAATAATAGTCACATAATCTGTCCGTCACATAATGTCTCAAATTTCAGCGGTAGGCCCAGATTGAAGGATTTTGACATGAAGTTATCTCTAAATACCGTACTACTACTACTAGTAGTACTGTAGTATAGTACTGTAGTTTGTATATTCATGTGAATTTTGTAAGATATATAGACATTATTTCAAATTTTAAATTACATATATTGTTAAAATTTTGTCTAGATAAAATTGATATGCTTAAACAAATGAATTATGGTAACTACTTGCAATAAAAATGAATACGATTAGAGACTTGCATAACTTGAAAAAAGTAGAATGCTTTGCATTAACCGGAATAACATTTTAGTGTCGATTAACATGAGTCAAGCAGCGGATGTGCCGAACTTATATATTATTATATTCACGTGAGAATTTCAATGTCGCTTTATCTAAAGCTAATCGGGGTCACATAAAAAGCGTTTTATTTTCTTTCATTCAACGATTACTGTGGTTAATGACAAGTAAAGTATTTATAAATATATATTTTATATTTTTAAAGTTATACACAGTAGATACGTGCGCCGAAATAAGTTAGTAAATTTTGAAACAAATATACTGATATTTGTTATATAAAATTGAGTAAATGGCCATGTATAAAGTATAAAGCATATCTATCTCTAACCACAAGATATTTTAGCATGTGCCAAGAGACATTATAAAATACTTAACTTTTTTCTAGCATAGCAAACTAGCCATAGAGAATCTAGTGTTAAGACACTATTCCCCATTTTTGGGCCATAATCGAAAAATTGCGCGTTTGCCGCGCTTTTTCTTAGATGTCAGAACAGAGAAAAGAAAATAGTTTAATTAATATAATAATTCTGCTGAGTGCAAATCGAACTCACAACCAATAGCGCTTATAATATACGCTATCCTACTGTGCCACACGCACACATTATTAAATTTCCTTAAAAATAAAAGAAATGTTAAAATCTTTTTTGTTTCACTTTAATTAATAACTTTAAATGTTTAAAACTGTATCATTAAAAAGCACTCATTTAAATAAAAATCAAGTTAATCTGGTATTGCATCCTGCACTCAGTACATTAAACTAAAATATATTATATATATACATACAAAAGTATTTCGACGTCTGTACGGAGTGTTAATAAATTGTGGCAGTAACAAGAAGTCTGGATGCATAATGGTCATAACATGTTGCGATTTAAATTTATACGCTGCGTTTGATTGTCCCCAGTTATCAAGTAGGATTCATGGGATCTGGTCGGCTTTAATATTTACTTATAGGATGATAGTGGTGATAAAGCACCTTTAAGACTTGTATAATGAAATTAGGTACAAAAATGTTTTTTGTCATTTCATTTTTTTTTCTTAGCACGGAGAGAGCCTAGTGTCTCTCCGTTCTCCACTTACCGCCTAAAATAAAGATACCTCGTGCTAAGTGGTGGAACTTAACGCCGCACTTTTTTTGGTACTAAAGCTGAGAAATAAAAATAAAATATAAAAAACCTCCAGAGTGGAAATCGAACTCATACCTATTTTGTACGTTTCATTCAAACTCAATCATACTGCGCCACAATGGTAAAATTTTTGTTATGCATGTGTAGTATTTTTTTAAATAATTTTATTGTATTACAATTTACTGAATTCCTTTTTTACATGCAACATATTGTTATACAAATCCGTCAGTATTTTACCATATGTTTACCATACAACTTGACATGGTGAAATGATTTGTGCTCAACTGGTACGTACGGGACGCCATAACAACTGCTCTACTACTGATAACGATATTTCAAGGCTCTACTCTCGGCTTAAGTTGAAAAAAATGATAAAAAACAAAGAAATATTTGTTACTTAGTGAACATAACAATGTAGTCGAAATAAAGAATCCTAAAATATATGTTCGGTCTACACAAAGGGTGAAATGAACAGAAACATAAATAAAATTTCGAGACGAAAACATTATTTCCATTCAATATGAGAGGGGCGAATCTTCGCATAAATCATTTCCACCTCTCCCAGACCGCTGGGCCCTTGCGAGGAACTCGATTGCATTTATCTCCATTTAAGATATTATATTTTATGTTATGTTTTGTAAATGTTACGTTTACGTAAATAGCAGTATAGTAAGCCTAAGTGTAGTAAAAAGTAAAAGCAACTTTAAATGTTAGAGAGAACTTAGTGTTGAGTTACTCCATTCTCCACTATTTAACAAGAAGAAAAACTAATGACCTAAAATGATTTTCAAACCATCCTCGAATTTATTTACTCAAAATTCCTGAAATTTCTTCAAGTAAATTTAGCTTTAACGCCTAGCAGTTTCATAAGACCGTAACCATTTCGATTTACAGAGGAAACATTATTACCATTCAATATGAGACCGAATCTTTGCATAAATCATTCCCACCTGACTCCAACGGTTCTCCGCAAGGAACTCGATTACATTTATCTCTGTTTCACACTAAGACTGGCGCAGAAATGGCATTAAATTATAACATTTGAAGCTTTTGAGCAAAAACAACAAATTAAAGTCAATAAATCAAATAATGCGTTTGCGATTTCATTTTATCATAGTGTGGGAAAATATTTACATTATATAATCTATTACTCTAAGTTAATACAGACTACGTATTTGGCGTGATATATAGTATTGTATTTTACACATTGTACATAACAATAACCTATTAAAAGCAGCAAGTTATATATTTTTTCTATATGGTTTAATATTTATTTTTTTATGTTATTTTCATTTCTCCTTACCGTTAACTAATAAAAACGCAATGATTCGATTTCGGCCGAAAAGTGGAGAAAGGAGTGTTTTGACATCAGGTTCTCTCAGTGAACTATGAGGGAATAATGTGAATTTGCTTTTTTAACTTTGTGTATAAAAAATATAAATATTTATATTTTTATACTGGGGAACGGAGTGTTTTAACACTAGGTTCCCTCTGGCTATCCTGCTGTGTGCGGGATACAGCGTAAAGCTAAAAAAAAAAGTTAAGTCGGTGCCAATTCTTAAACATTCGCTAATCTGAGGGCTCACATACCATTGGCCAATATTTTATGTTATGCAATGTTTATACAATATTATTATCTCTGGAAATTCGTTGTACGCGGAAATTTTGTTCTGAATAACTTGAAATTGGTTAACCACAAAATGAAGTGTGAAAGGTAAACGCTTTTAAATATTACGTTTCAGCTAAATTTTATAGTTTTTGAAAATAATTACAATTGTAATTCATTTTATACTAATTATTTTTTCAATAATAATAATTGACTTAAAATATATTATCACATTAAAGGAATTTCCTCTATACATACAATAAAATAAAAATGTAGTGTTTCTTTTTACTAAACACAAATGTATGCATATGCCAAAATAACATTTAATATTATATTTTTTCTTTTAGATTTTTTTTTCTCTTTGAATTGTGTTTAGCCGAAAATTGTTTGTTCCGGCTAATTTTTGAAAGGGCTGAACCTATTTAAAGAACCATTCATTAGCAGATAGCTGACGTAATAAGAAGTAACTTATGCAACTTTTATTTCAGAACTATAACATATTTGTTACGCTCGTGTTGTTATATAGAAAAGAATCATTTTCCATTCTTGATCTTTGTCTTAGATTGACAATGTCAATAAATACATGCATTTTTAGCACAATTGCTGCAACTATAAAAATGTCATAAAACTAATACTTAAAGTTAGAGTGCTTAAGTTAACTTGTAGTTTTGAAGACATAACTATTACAAATGTGTCTTTTGAGTATTTCACAAGTGTTCTTAAGATAATGTGCAACTTTCAGAGTAAAACTGTCTCTAGGTGGTATTGTTTATTGAAATACTTACAGACTTGCAGAATCACGAATAAGCGTGCGGTTAGTTTTTGATGTAAAGATATGCTTTTATCTTCACACGTCTTCTATATTTTTGTAGAGAGAGAATTTTGAAATATTACTTCATTTTCAACTCTTTCGTATTTTAGATATATTAAGTGTTGATTTATTGTAAATTGTAAATATAAACAAGTAATACTTTTTTACCTTATTATTAATAAAATTTTATTATATTAAATATGAAACCGATATCACAGTACAGAGCGCAAGTCCAAACATATTTACAAATCGAATATAAAATTATTGGAATATTTAAAGCAATAATCATTTAAATTATCACTTCGGCACCAACGATAGAAAATAAAAGGAAAATCTATTATATTATGAAATGGATAAAAAACAAATTACTAAAAGACATTACTTGATGTGTTTGTGTGTGTGGCCTTTAAGGCCTAAGAGCTTTTGGTTTATAATAAGCTTTAAATAAATGAACCTAAGCCTTCAGCCGCTTTATGCCAATTTTTCGGCATTGCGCAGAGGCACAAAGTGTGACTGCAAAGCCTGCAAAGACTGGTTGTGGGTTCGATTCCCACTCGAGGAGTGGAAATATTTAATATTTAACGTGAGCGTGATATAGCCTGAAGCTAAAAAAATAAATAAAAAAAACTGAGACAATCTATGCACTGCTCTCTACTTTACGCCCGAATTCGTGACGAAGTTATCTTCATTTTACAATAGGCATGTTAATATTTGGCTTCTCGCTTTTTAATATTTTTATTATTATAGCAAATATATATAAAAATCACACAAAACGTAAACATAATCTACATTTCATAAATAAACCTGCAATATTTACGATAAAATTTCTCTAAATGCTACCGTGTATTAAATTAGACTTTCAAAATACTACGAAGCATACAATAGCCTTAAGTACAAATTAATCGTGATTGAGATTCTCGTGCGCGTAATGACGGCGACGCGGTTAGCATTTGAACGCTGCCACCTGCTACTGGTGTGGCTTCAGGCTATTCGTATGAATTTGAAATTACACGAATACAACAAAAAAAATGGGAAAAACAAAACATATATACTTTCTAAGCATGTTATTTTTTTAAATAAAAAATTGGTAACAACAATAATAAGTTGTAATAAGCGTAAAAGAGCCTATGCAGCTGGATGTAGAAAGCATAGTTTAGCTATAAAAGCACTTGGACGGGTTCCAAGAGGCGTGGGTTCGAATCATACTGTGTTCAATTTTTTATTCGTTTTCTAAAAATGCTTGTCCATTCCTTTAGTATAATATACTAATATCAAGATACAATTATGTAATTATTACTTACAAGTGTCCTACATATCAAATCAGGAAATATGGAAGACGGAAGATGTCGTACTAAAAGTGTCATTCATGGGTGTGACTCGTTTTAATGTCTTGTATAAAATACTAGCTGACAACCGCAACTTTCCTTGTGTGGCGTAATTCTTGCAAAATTATTTTCGTTTAACTCTGTTATTTACTTTCTTATACTTTAAAATACTCAAGGTTTCCTTAATTTTAGACTTCTTTCGTATATTAAACTTAAAGTTCTATTACTTTCCGTAGGAATATCGAAGCTATCTAGTTCAAAGAATCGAGATACTGCCTTTTCGGCCTAGTTTCAATTTAGGTCTATTAGCTTCCATTGTCTGTCATTTAGTACATAACGAAAAGTTTTATATATATTTTTGATTGATTGATTGATTACAATTAAATAAATGTAAAATAAATACAATTAAAAAAATTAAATTATTGAAAACTGAAAAAATTATACTTTCAAAGATATACAAAAATATTACAATTTTTAAAATTAATAACACAAATATTAATATATTTTCATTATAATAAATAGTTTCATACATTTTATATATAGTTATATGTATATTTCGAAGGTAGACCAGATATTGGTAAGAATTAGTTCAATATGCAAATACAACCAATTAGATGTCTGGTTATTACTTGTATGATAATTTGAATGCTAAACTATATTTATCAGGCATTTTATTACTGGCTAATAGCATTACATTTCAATGGTTATGATTTTTATGTACCATATACAATTTTGAGGCCATGTGTTAGTTTTTATATTTATTTATTATTAAATATTGTATCTGTACAGACAAGTGCAACAACAGATGCAGGCAACAATATATTTATTATTTTATATTTCTAGAAGATTTATTAATTAAAAATATATAACTATATTTTTTATATATAAAATTTTATGTTACCAAAAAAAAAATTGACACCTATTCCTGCACAGCAGGGTAGATAGAGAGAACCTATCCCCAAGACACTTTGTTCCCCTCTTCCCATCTGAAATCGATATATTATATGTTAAGTGGTGGAACCAGGGAGGAGAAATGAAAATAATATATAATCACTAATCGAACCTATAACCACCATCAAAAAAATATACTAGCATATCTACTTATACAGGCTTGCGTAAAATCGGATTACGTGCGTTTAACTGTTTACAATTCACGAGGACTCAAAAATGCTGGAGGGCAAACGATACGATGACGCTGAATAAATGCGTAAACAAATTGCTACCGCTACCTGTTCTTATTTAACAAATGTCAGGACTTGACGTTCAGTTTTCAATTGATGCATTTGAAGTTTATTGCGTCTATGTATAAAGAATGGTTTGAAACATGTTATTTAGATTTTTTTAAAAGCATTGTTGAACTACCATAGAGGTAGAGCACATATTCCTATAATATATTATAAATTAACGTATATGGTTGACACATATTTATATGAAGACCACAGAATTTCCTGAAAAGGGATCGATCTTTTGGACCTTTCGTTTATATACTTCTACCATTTTTAAAGTATTATTCAAACACTTAGGAAATTGAAAAAGAAGAAAGCGTACAAAAATTTAAACGCAGCAGGAACCCCCGTCTCTTGGAAACCGCTCCCTTTCGTTTCTTTCGTTTAAAATAATTACTAACCATAAAAATAAAAGTCTTATTTTAGGGCTTAAGTAAATATTAATAACTAGGTATACACATGTATAGCTACTACCAAATTGATTCATTTTCAAAATAGTTTATATAGATTTTTTCTTATTCTAAGTATTTGGATAAAACTTAAAAATGTTAAAATATGTTTATTATGTTACAATTGTAGTCATTTTCGTTCAGTCTCTTCAAATTTAACATTATTATTTACACTTTTGCATTGCGAAAGACAAAACTCGAAATAATTTCAAATATAAACGATGTGAGCAATTAGCATCATAAAACAAGAACGTGTGATTACGGATTTCGAAGCACAAATTACAGGAGTCTCCTCGTTGAAACTTCTCAGAAAACAGCTCAGACATGTTCATTGAGAATTGAAATAAACATTTCAATGCGGCTTTAATTAAAAGAAGTAAAATATAACTTTATATTACTGTGTGTACTGCGCCAAAACGTTTTTGAAAATATTATTTAATTTTTGAAAAGCTTGCTGTCTTGTTACGTCTATCACAGTACTACGAGTAGTTTTTATTCAGTGAGATAGATGATATTGTAGGCCTTAACTATTTTTGCCTCTGTCTATATTGTGATATGAAAACAAGAATTTATATCTTTAAAACAATCGAGAAATTATTATCTGTGCACTAATTTAGTCTAATAAAGATATATTTTGTAAAAAAATACGGTTATAAATATAACACAGATAAATCTTTCATAGTAAAGGAGTTTTTAACCAGAATATATTCAATTAAGTTGACACATATTTAATTTACTATATACGAGTATATCTCTTTAAAAAAATATACATATACTTAGTGGGTTGATTGCAATTTTCATGGTTCTCAGATCACATTACTGGTTATGATTGTCAGCGGAAGAATTACTGAACAGGTATAAAAAATAATTAATCTTTGACCACTTAATTTTTATTATGAATTCTTTAGAAATACATATTTTACAGTTCATTACTTAGTATTTTAATAACAAAATATTGATATTTTCGCAAATATCAAAAAGTAATTATTATTTTAAAATTTAAAAAAAATCCTTCTTTGAACATTCAATCGACAATCATTAAAAAGTATTGAAATGAAATCAAAGTTTATAAAACAAGTGTAATAAAATTTAATTACATAATTATCAATATTCACATTGCGCTGAGTACGAGCGCGTTGAAGTCTTTTACATCGCGTAGCTACACATTATGTACATACACCTCTATGTGTGCGTGAGCAGCTCAAATACAGTCTTACTTAAAAACTATAGATCATTCCTTTCATGTTTTAATAAGAGATTAGATTTGTTGACTAATATTAACTTGTTTATAATATCGGAAACAACTTTCTACCAATAGTATTTTTTGTATAATACATATACATAAGAATAACCGTTCATATTCATATAAAAGTTATGATACCTATGATTTTCATTTTTTAAATAGCAATAAAGAAGCCTCCACAAGAATTAGCTTTTATTAATATTTACAGTAATACATTTTACACATATTTGTTGTAACAAAAACATATCTACTATGAATTAAAATAATATATCTTACCATTCCGGCCTTTGATTTGAGCCAATTATAAACCCATTTCTTGGTTTCGAACACGGTTGTTACACTCGGACAGATATACAAAAAATACCTTTCATAGCCACTTTACATAGACACATATAAGATAATTAAGAGACAACACTTTTACGGTAGAGAACTAAATATGAACACTTACTTCTCGTTATTGTTATTTTCGTTATAAATAACTGTATTTAACAAGAAGATTTAAGTATGGTTAGAAATTAGAATACACTGTTAGGCATGTCATCATGCGCACGCGCAGCCACCGCTCGACTGACTGCCGGTCTATAGTGCTGCCATGTAGACGTTAAAAAAAGTTAGGTTGGTTTATTTTCCTACTAAAAACGGGTGGGTAAAGGAAATTCTGTTTAAACACGCATTAACTTATTAGGATTACATATTCTATTTCATAAGCTATCCTAGATGAATAATTATATATATCGAGCTAAGCTTTTAAGCTTTGTATACTAAAAATGTTTAAAAGCAAATTAAAAATGTAGAGTGATAAGTAACTTAAAAAAATAATACTTAACACTATATACATTATACATAAATAAGTAAAAACACTTTTTATAACAATATTGACATATATTTCAGTTGTATTTTACAATTTCAAAAGAGAAATCAAATAATCAAAGAAAATTAAAACAAATTCCGGCTTTTATTAAATTTATAATCATGGCAACACACGAAGTACCGCCATTGTAGTGGGAGTGAGTAAGAACATAATACTTTCTCGCTCATCACGTCGGAATGTGACCCGCTATCACCTTGAAGGCCGTAAGCTTGGACTCAATGAAAACAAGAGCTTTTGGAACTCTATCTAAGCTGTACTGCAAGCAAGTAAACGCCCGCCCTTTACAAAATGGAAATTCGTGAACAAAATATTCGTGATTTTCCATTTTTTTAGCTTTATTCATCCAAAAATATATTTTATAATAGTATTGACGAAACCGTCGTGGCACAATGAGACCGTCTGATTGTAAATACGATTTTTGTGGGTTCGATTTCCACTTGGGAAAATGATTGTATATGATTTTCATTTTCCACTGTGGTGTCTAGACACCACAACTCAAAGCTTTGACAAAGCTCATCGACATAGCGTTCTCGTTCCGCCACTTAGAACGCAATGTCTCAATTTTGGACAGAAAATGGAGAACAGAGTATCTTCACACTAGGTTCGTTCTGAATACCCTGCTATACGGGAAAAAGGGTAATAAATAAATAAATAAATAAAAAAAGGCTACCTATTTTTAATATTGACAAGATGATATATTAGTTCACATTTATAATAAGTGTGATGACAGCATTTTATAAATAAAATGTTGCATTTGGTCTTCACCGAATCGGAAAACATTAAAATATTTCATAGTAACATTTACCTCATATACTTTGAAATTACAATTTAGTCTCACACACACATTGCTCTATGCTTATCTCTATACTATTCATACAAAAAATTAAGTAGAAATACCTATATCAAGTATCTAGCACATGTTTGCATTTGCTGGTTCGAGAAGTTACGGGTGTTATCTAGTTTTGAACAACCACTTTAATGGAATAAAATGCAAATACAATCACTGTATATAAGAATTTATTGAATTCTGATAAAAACCGGAGGGAAACTTTATTAGGAATTTTAAGGTATTTAAGATAAAATACGAATTATTTATGTATGTATGTATGTATGTTTCTTAGGCAGAATATAACTTAATATGCGACTTAAAAAGTGTACTAATTGTTTATTTATAAATGTTTACGTCTCCTATGAAAAACAAATACAGAGTAGAATGCTGTAGGTATTTTGAAAATACAGAAAGTTTCGTGCTTTTTGCTTTTTAGCTGCTGATGTCAAGGCCCTTCATCCGTCACTTTCCACCCGAAATCGGAATATTACCTAATGAAAATTGCGCGTTGGTGGCAGAACTCAACACCCGATTTGCTTTAGGCAAGTGGAGTGGAGAAATAAAAATAAAATATACTTAATTAGTTTCCCAGGTTGGAATCGAGACAACCATACCGTTTATAGCTTAAGCTTGTTTCCCTGCGACGGCTTAAGATTTATTAAGTATGGTTAGAAACGACGGCCTTAAGAAATTAATGAAATATGTATACTTGTATAGGTATATGTATTATTTGTAGCAGCATATAGCTTAACGATTTATACAACAAATATAGTCTTAGTAATATAGTATGAAATACGTAAGTATTAAAGGGAAAGCAAAATGAAAGCGGAAGAAAATTTACCTGCTAATAAATTTGTTGCATTCGTTTACAGACAGTTACAGAAAGGAATGATCTATACTTTTTATAATGTACTCTCTTTTCTGCTCATTTACAAATAATAATTTGGTAACTAATGTGCCAAATTATAACCAAAACAAACTTTGCAATTTTTGTAATGAGTTATTATGTAATTTTCATTATAAATATTAAAATTGTGTCGAGTGAAATTTGAACACATACGCAATGTCAAAATGTTGCATATTTTAATCTGGACCTCTTTTCCTTACTAACGGTATACTCTGTTTCTGTACTTTTTTTTATTGTTTTTTAGCTTCACGCTGTATCCCGCACACAGCGGGGTAGGCAGAGAGAACCTAGTGTTAAGACACTCCGTTCCCCACGCACCACCGAATTCGGAGGCTTGCGTGTTAAGTGGCGGAACTTAACGCCGCGCTTTACCTCGATACCAGAGCGAAGAAAATGGAAATATAATTTCCACTCCTCGAGTGGGAATCGAACCCACAACCAGTCGTTTACAGTCACACGCTTGTGCCACTGGGCCACGACTGGCCACAGCTCTTTTTAAGTAGTAAGTAAGGAACTCTTTTCAAGCGATTAATTAAATTTCTTTTTTTTTTACTTTCAAGCTTTTATTTTATTTTTTAAAGATATTTATAGCTTATACGCCTGATCTTTAAATTGACACACACTTTTTAGTAAATGTTGCTATATTTCATTGATAGGCGATATATCAATATTTTCACATATTCAAATTCGACTCAACTTCTTAAGTGTTCAATATGTACCTATGTTAAATTATAGTAAAATTAAAAAGTATTTAGAAGAAAAACTCGCATGTATCAGGCCATACAGAGAGAATATAGAGGCATTCCATTTTTGACATTGTGCCCAATTATAAGACATTATGTGTGGATTAGTCGATTAGCAACAGAATGTCTAAGTTTATCTTAATAAATCATACTAGCCAAGCGTGATCCTAATATTATGTTAAAGCTAAAAAGCCACGAAATTATTGCATGTCTAATTCTCTTTGCATTAAATGTATGCGACGATCTAAAAAAGCAATACATAACTTTTTTAAGATTAAAAAAACTTTATAATAATTTAATAACAGCGGGTCTCGAATACACAGCTCTCGGAAACCATACACGCGCCCTGACCGCTAAGCCATCCGTTCTAAATCAATAAGTATGTATACAGTATAATTATTTAAATAAATATACTATTTTGTAGTAGTTTCTTGTAACTATTTCGTATAAATTTCTTCTATTCAAAGATTATCCTACTAACAATCGCTTGGCAAGAAATAATTGATATATATCAAATATTTTTAATATTTATTCACACGCTTAAGAAATTAAAAAAGCATTTTTTTAGAAAACGTTCAAAAGTTAACGCAGTGTGATACAATAGAACACATTCTGTCTCTCTCTTTCGCAGGTAAAATCCCAGATAAATTAATGTTCGTCTCCTTCTAATGTGGTTAATTGTTTTATCAATTTTCAAATCACAACGAATTTAAAGTAATAAAGTTTCACATCAAATTAAATATAGTTATGGTAGCCCATTGTGTTGCTTTCAAACAAAGCAAGCGAACGATTCTTAAATCATAGATAGTTTAAGTAATTATATAACAAAAATTGTTGAACATTTCTTTATTTGGATAATATATGAGCGTTATCAATTTTAATTTCAAAACGGAACGTCATATGGTCATATAAGGCTGTTTGCTGCTAGGCGCTAGGCAAATGTCACCAAAACTGACGTTTGTAATGTTTTGAAATCTTGTATTTACATATAGATAACGCTTTTCTTGTTTAAATTGTTTAACAAGTCCGTGATCGCCAGCAATAATTGTGAACAATTTCTAAGGAAGTAATTTTGTAATTCGATTAATTGGCTGACCTCACGTCCAATTCAGTGTCGTAGCCCACGCATGCACGCAATCATACGAGTAAATATCATGCAATCTCGTTGCGATAGGAAGTAACTCCAGAATTGGAAGAGACCTTACTGTGTGCACTCAACCGAGGTTAGTTATCGATCTCACAATATTAGTCACATTTTGAGCAGGTTTTAAGCAACTTGTGACTCGTTTTTATATAAAACCTTATTGTTTATAAAAGTACCTTAATAACGTGTGTTACTCATCTGCTTTGATTTTGGTTTAATGAAAAGATAAAAAATCAACAGGTGAATATAAATTTACATTAAAAACATTTTTGAAGATTCTTTATTACAAAATAAAATTATTACCGAAAATATTTTGTTCAGTTTTCGTTTAATAACAAATAATATATTACAGAATGTCTCGTCTAAAACCACAATGGCAATTGCAAGCACTTGCTGCACAAAAAAGGGACAATGAGCTAAGACGGGCTGAGGAACTTAAAAAGGTGGCTAATTATTTTGAGCTTAATACAAACAAATCTAGGCATCATGAGCAGTGGACTACTGAAGGATATTATGAGAAGGCCAACAAAGAAGCTGAATTACTTAGTGTAAAGAAAATTAGATCTGCGTAAGTAGCTTAATTTAATATTTTATTTAGATTCATGTGTTTCCTATACAAATCAAAGTATACATAGTATTATGATTCTCCATTATCTAGTTAATTTTTACATTTTGTTTATTTGATAACATTAGTCAGACAATTTTATTTTCTTATTTAAATTATATTCATAAGTAAATGTGTGTGTGTTTGTTCTTATATATAATGTAAAAATATCACGGTAGTTATTTACATAGAGCTGATTCCATTTTATTTAAAGTTATATATTTAAACATATTTCAGACAATTAGAAGAAAGACGAAGGAAGCTTGAGCTAATGTTATTTCAAGAGAATATGCAGTACCAAGAAGAGTTAAAAGCATTAGCATCACAACCAAAGTTTTATAAAAATGGGTATAACAATAAGTCATTTAAATTAAATTAATATTTATTAAGTAGTAGTTGCTTTTATTTTATACCTTTATATATAAGTATGTATACAGTATAATTATTTAAGTAAATATATTATTTTCTAGTATAGTAGTTTTTTGTAGTTAGTGCATGGCTTTAGATAATAACAAATTATTAGTAAAGAAATTAAAAAGAGCTTGGTTAAAAGCATTTTCTGGTTGTAATGGTTGTCCTGGCTCTGTAGTGGCGAAAATTTTCACTAGGGTGTTAGTCAAAGTAGTGTTGATAGATTTTCTTTTCTTGCCTTAATAAATTAGTTTTTTAGTTTTTTATGCCTTTTCTTGCATTGTAGTCAGAGAAAACTTAGTGTCAAAAACCTTTCTGGCCAAAATCTGTTGTTTTGAGTGGAGGAACTTAACTTTACATTTTGTCTTGTTAACTAAGACTAAGAAATTATTTGCATAATTGCTCATTATTATATGCTCATTCTGCTGAGTGGGAGTCAAACTCACAACAAATCACGATTACTATGCATTGAAATAATATGTTAGAACATAGATACTAACCTGTTATTGATATAATAAAAAAGTAAACATTGCTTTGTTATTGTAGTTTTAATAGAAGCATGTTTTACCTAGTCACAGTTAGTTATAAAGCTTTTGCTCTATAAAGCTGTTATTTAAGTATATCTTTTAAAATATGTGATTAAATGTTTAGTCTTTTTATATTTAATATTCATTTATTATTTTTAGCTTCTTGGCTTTTCCCACAAAGCAGAAATTAGTGTCAAGACACTCTTTTTTCATTTTCTGCTCGAATGTGAGACATTGTTTGTTGAGTGGTGAAACTCAATACCACTCTTTGTCATGTCAACATGAAAATAATTTAAATATAATATAGTAAGGTTGTGACACTGCATCACAATGGTCTCTGGAAATGAGTATGCTTTTTTAAATGTACTACAATCGCTTTAAATCGATATTTCGAAATTTACGATTTGGATGTGGTATAATCACAACTTTTTAAAGAAATATTCATATGTAAATTCATTATGCATATACTCTTATATTAAATAAAAATATTATGTGATGTCTTGTAAATCAGGTTAATCAATCTCATATGTCTATCCTGGGACTTATAACAAAGCACAGTGTTAAGTTCTGCCACTTGATGTATTTATTTCGGCCAAAAAATAAAGAGAGAAATGTCTTAACACTAGGTTCTCTCTAACTACCTTACTTTGCAACTAAAAGCGTGAAACTACATAAATTTTATATGTTTATATTTTAGTTCATATCTCAATAAAGTACCAACATCAACTTTACAAGAGATAAACCAGGGTATTATGGAAAAGGAAGAGCAACTTCGGAAGCAAGAGGCAGAGCTAAAGTTATACCATGCATGGAGATTGAGACAACCGGAGTTGAGAGCCGCTAGCTCTTATATAGCTAATGGGAAATTAAAGTCTGCTTGGTAATTTTCTTAATAATATTAAATAAGTTATATTCTGTTATGATTGACAACATGCATGTGTTAAATTTGTGTATGTATCAAATAAAGGGTCTTGTTTGAAAGATGTATTAAGGGTCTTAAACCTGTTAAATATTCTTTTATTAAAAGAAAGATTCAATTATTGTAATGTTTTTAGTATAAAAAATCTGTGACTTCTTTTTTCGAAATGAAAATATGAATAACTTAGTAAAATAGTTGTAATTGTGATTATAAGTATGTACTTAAAATGATTACTTATGTTTCTATAAAGAGTATTTTAGAGGTAACTTTTAATTATTTATTTTTTTAGTTTCACTCTATATCCTGCACACTACAGGGCAGGCAGAGGGAACCTAGTGTTACGACATGTGTTCCCAATTTCTTCACTGGAATATTGGAGGCATTGCGTGTTAAGTGGTGGAACTTAAACACCAGAGTGAAGAAAATAGAATTATTAAATATACATCTACTTCCACTCCTCGAGTGGAGATCGAACCCTCAGCCAGTCGCGCAACAGGTTTACTTTATGCCCCTGCGTCACGACCGGCCTCTAAATTTATATATTAAAGTATATTTATGTTGTATTTTCAACTATTTATTCTAAAGGATGGAACAAATAGTGGAAAAAGAAATGCAGAAGAAGAAAGACGACGAGGAGACTTGGAAAGTTCTAGAGGAAAGAGACGAGGCGCTGCGCCGCCAGATACAGATAGAGGAGGAGCGGTTGAAAGAAAAGGAGTTGCAAATGAAGGTATTTACTTATATTTTTTTATAATATATTCCTTAAGAAGCTAAGAGCTAATAAAATTGAGTTATACGCTTTTTATCACACAGCAGGGTAGTCAGATAGAATTTAGTGTCAAGACTCTCCATTTTCCACTTTCTGTTTCAAATAAAGATGGTAATGTAAATATAATCATTCGCCCCGTATGGGAATTGTATTCAAAGTGAAATATAGTAGAAATAATTAGTATGTACAAAAATAAACTATATATAAATTGCGGCGTAGAGTTTCGCCACTCAACATACCACACTTTCTGTTAATATCAATGTTAAGTTTCAGTTGTGAAAGAGGCACAGTTACTGTTACATAAATATTCTAAACCAGAATAATATGTATTTTAAACATGTTTTTATTAGCCTCATGATGTTTCAAAGCACTATTTTTTCATTGCCTAATTTCCAGATGCTACGCCGAAATTTAGTAGCGAACCTGAGAAATGACAATTTTAACATGTACAATCGTTCCTCTTTTGAGAATTGATCCCACAACCAACACATACAGTACAGTCAGATCCTGTCACTACGCCAAAATGGCCTCAAATTAAAATTAAAAATGAATAATATTATTTTTCTTATATATTTTATTATTTGTATGTCATTTCTTTAATTCAATCTTTACAGGAACTTAGAAACAGTTTAGAAGGTCAAATAGCAGAACTAAGCGAAAAAGAGACAATTGTTAAGAAGCTACGAAAACTAGAAGAAAGAGAAAGAATGATATTAGAAGAGCTGCAATTACTTACGCGTGAGAGGGAGAAAGAACATGCAAAGCTTGTGGCCAGCCGAGACGATCATATAATTAATATGGGTTTGCATAAGTATAAATTAAAGAGAAAAGTCATGGCGGTTCTAAATGAAATTGACTTGGAGCTAAAAATGTTGGAGAAAATAAGGAATAGTGCTTTGAAGGTATTTTTTTTTGTATTTTGTTTAGTTAAGGTATTGTTTATATCCTTAATAATAATATTATTTGCTTTTTGGATGACAAGCATGTTTATTCTTTTTTTAAGCTTTACATTTTTTCGCATGGTACAGTAAGCAGAGAGACCTATTGTCATAAAACTTTATTCTCCGCTTTCCATCTGGAGTCGAGATATTGCATATTTACTTGAAAATAATAATATCATATAAACTTAATCATTCCTTCGAATTAAGGTCGAACGGTCAGATTTAGTTCTCCTGTGCTACGTCGATCCGCATTTATTTCGATTTTATTTGATAAGTTATTTAAATAGAACTATAAAGCGGACTGTAAACGCATATGTTTTCAATTATTTTTATTTTCCCGTCCTGGTACCTAAAATACAAGCGTGGCCTTGAGCTTTGCCTTTGCTTGAGCACTTAACAATGTCTTTAGAAGTGGACAAGGGAGTGTCTTGATGGTAAATCCTCTTTGAGTATGCGACGAAATGTTTTTAGGATTATGAAGCTAACCGCGAAAAATGCGCCAACTACAAACGTGTATTAGATGCGGCTCTGCAAGAGTTAGAGGAGCACAGAGACAGAGAGCGACAGAGACAGAAGAACATCGAAGCCATGTATGACGGTGAAGCGAGGCAAATTAATGAGAAACAAGATAAGGTAAGATAAGATAAAAAGTCTTTATTGCTTGCTACAAAAAGATACATTTTAATAAATAATAAAAAAAACAGTATGTATTAGACCACACGACTGAAGTCAATTTTATGAATGTAACTATGAGACTAAGAGAGAGTGTGCTTGTTTTTCTTTCTGTAGGCCCCACAGTGATATATGAAACTTAACTCTTTCTCTTTGATAAAGATAGTGATATCTTTACTAATTTATATGTCCATCTCAATTTCCGTTCGCCTTGTCCGATCACACTTATTGTAACGTATATGCTATACATATACTATACCAATATAATACTTTGCATTTTTTCACTATCTATTTGTCTCTTCGTTCCGGCTAATTTCTGGGACGGCTGAACCGATTTTGTTGGACCACTGGCTGATAGCTCATTAAACATGAAAATTAGGGCTACTTTTATTTGAAACTTATAATTTTTTCGTTTAAAACCAGACAAAGTTGTTGTCAAAGTTAATATATTATGATTATAACATTGTATATAAATATATATATATATATATATATATATATATATATATATATATAGATATATATATATATATATATATATATATATATATATATATATATATACAATTAAAAAATTAAAGTTAAACAGTTCTGTTTGTCGCCTTGTCTTTGTATGTACTACTCCTATACAGAACAGTTTAGAAACAAAAAATCATTTACTTTTTTCAACACTTTAAAACAGATATTTAAATTGAAAGTTAAATATTTAAACTATATTTATTTAAATATTTAAACTATATTTATTTATTTCGGCGTTAAGTTCCGCCACTTAACACGCAAGCCTCCGAATTCGGCGGAAAGTGGGGAACGGAGTGTCTTAACACTAGGTTCCCTCTGCCTACCCTGCTGTGCGCGGGATATAGCGTGAAGCTATTTAATATAGTATTTTAATATTTATTTACCTAATTTAAAGCGCGGCGTTAAGTTCCGCCACTTAACACTATTTAATTTTTTTTTTTTTTATTTACCTAATTGTTTTTACAGCTCTGGGCCAAAGAACGCGAAGCACGGTCTAATCTAATGAAAGAAGTCATGGAAACTCTAAAGAAGCAGGTAGAAGAGAAGATCGAAGCTAATATACGTCTACAGAAAGAGAATGTTCTAGAACGAGAGAAAATTCTAGAGCAAATGGACAGCTTCCATCAGGAAGTACGAGCTAAGGAGAGAGAAACTCAAGTGTGTATATTTTTTTACTTTTGTTTTTTTCAGCTTCACGCTGTATCCTGCACACAGCAGGGTAGGGAACCTAGTGTTAAGACATTCCGTTCCCCACTTGTGTTTTTCAAGTGTATAATATATTTTTTGCTATAATAATATTTTTAATAATGGAAGAAATATTTAATTTTTGTTAGATACTTAAACTAGTTGTATTATAAAATGAATATAATGCCATTTTTTATTGCATATGTCATATTTTTTAAAGTTTTAGTACCTATTGTAATTTCTTCATATCAGTAATTAAAAAAAAATGTTACACGCTTTTTCCCGCTCAGCAGGATAGGTAGAATCAGAGAATCTAGTGTCAAGACACTCCGTGAAATTGGAGACAATTTCACCCAAATTAGAGACATTAAATCTTGAGCAGCGGAATTAAACGCCTCGTTTTGTTGTCTTACCAGAGTGGAATAATGAAAGTTTAGTATAATAATTTCCCTAAGTGGGAATCGAACCCACACAAGCAATCACGCTTACAGTCAGGTGTCACGATGGTCTTTTTGCCTGTGATTATAAGTAAGTTAATTTAATAAAACTATATCTAATTTCAGCTGAAAAATTCCCAATACTCAACAATAACAGCATTACAAAGTCAATTAAACGGTCTGCGAGTACAAAAGGAGCAAATAGAAGAAATAGCTACCCGAGAGGTGGAGTTACGTGAAGCGGCATTACACGAACGACTCTTGCGTTCTGAGATCGCTAAGGCTCAGAGAGAAGGGAATACGCAAGCTTGGGCGTAGAAATGAGTGTTTTTTTTTGATATTCTAGTAGGTGAAAGGATAAATGCATGGATGAAAACGATATAAGTTTTGAGAACATTTTATAAGGGGCATACTTTTAGTATTACATATATTTTAAAAAATGAATATAACTCTTTTGCAATCGATATTGGAATCCATTTAATACAAAGTTTGAATAAATTAGTGTTCCAGTGAATGTGCACTCTACAGGGAACTGCGAAAATTTTAAAATGTATGTCCTTTTTATCCATCATGTCCTCAAGTATATTGTAGAAAAATTATAAAAAATCTTGGTATTTAAATTTTGAATTTACATCCATTTTGTTATTGATAGTATCAATGGATCCTAAGTGAAGTATTGTAACTGTATTTCACCAATATTACGAGTGAAGATTTGTATGCAGATAAGAAATTAAGTTAATTACTTAAAAATCTAAAACGACAATCATCAATTTACGTTTTGTTGTATAACTGTATTTTTAAGTAATTAATTTAATTCAAAATCTGCGAACAAATCTTTTTCTTCCCTTACTCATTGGAGTAGGGCCAGCCCTCCAAAAAGGATGTAGTCACAGACACTTAAAATCGGCAAAGTGCTAGTGGGAGTATGCACACATATTTATAATTTTTTTTTTATATTTTATTAAAGTTATACGGTAATTTTGACATCAGAAACTTGTGTCTAGACTAAAATACATGACGTCACAAGCAATTTAGATTATGAGCATGCTTATAGTGCCCACTACGGTGGATCTGCGTTTGCGTATAACACAGTTACGAAATTTACTTAGGGGTTTAGTCTGACAAACATTCTTCGCAACAGTTTTCTTTTTTTTTTATTTCTTTTTATGCAATAAAGGAGGCAAACGAGCAGAAGGCCCACCTGGTGTTAAGTGGTACCTTGCTAGCTGTGGATGCGTTGCCAACCTTGGGATTGTAGGACAGAAGGAGGGAGGAAGGATGGGAATGGTGGGAACAGGGAGCTGGCTTACATGACATCGAACCGGAACACATCATCAGACGTTTGGCGGTTCATCTTTGACATGATAGTGGTCGCGAGCCAGTCGGAGAACGAATCTCCTACCACCAAGCTACTGGGTTATCCGCCTTTTACGGGACGCTACCCAGCGGCGAGGGGGAATTGTATTCTTAACCCGTCCCCCCACGGGAGAAACCCACCCACAGTGCTGGAACCCACGGCCATTGCGTTTACAATCAAACGCTGTCCTACTGCGCTAGGATTATTATTTTATATTATTGTATTTGTGATTGAAATACTGCCCATCATACTGAATATTTTCAATTCAAATGTGAGGAGTATTATTTTGTTTTCGTTCTTCATCAGATCTGCTAGATCTACAATTGTTATATGTCAATAGAAAATACCTATAACGATAAAAAACTATTGCTCAATGGTTCACGCTAGATTCTCACTGTCTAACTTCAGATAAAGAGGGCTAATATTTTTTTAAATTATATATAAACTAGTAAATATTCTTTAAGTCGTAATGTATTGTGTTCTTGAATATTTGTGTGCTTTAATACGAGTGATATATAGTAGAAATAAATAAAAATATATATTTTGTGATGATTTGCATATAATATGTACTTCTTTAAGACAACTTTAAGACTACTTTAAGTTGTTTAAAGCTGATATTAGTTGTAAGGCTGAAGAATATATGAAAAAAGTCTGTTAAACGATTTACGCGTACAATGAATTTAAAATAATGAAATTTAAAAAAGTGCAAGGACTTTAATTTAATATATATTGCAGTTTAGGAAAGTACAAAAAAATATTATCATCAATGTCAAGGCGATGGCGTTGTCCTTTTTATAAAAATATATATATATATATATATATATATATATATATATATATATATATATATATATATATATATATATATATATCTATATATATATCTATATATATATATATATATATCTATATATATATCTCTATATCTATATATCTCTCTATCTCTCTATCTATCTCTATCTCTCTCTCTCTCTCTCTCTATCTCTCTCTCTCTCTCTATCTCTCTCTATATATATATAAAAAAATATATATCAATGAATAATGATCGAATTACAATTGTAATTTGTATGTAGGTATGCTGCTCATATCAGTATTGAATAAAAGACTGTATTTAGTATAATACACTGTTCAGAATATATATGTCGTGGTCAGATCGTAGAATTGACAATTTCATGATCTCGTTGACGATATCATGAAATGGTCGCAGTTCATGAAATGAGCAACTGAATTTGACGATATCGTTGATTCGTCAACGTTTAACGATTTCGTCATCGACGTTTGGTCATATCGTAAAATAAGGTGTCTTTATAATATATTTAACATAAATTCAGAATATGTGCGTAATACGAACTCATTATATATAATGGCGATTTTTTTAGCTCAAAACACTTTCAATCTTGTGAGAATCAATTAAATAAAAAAAGGTTTAACCTAACCTAACCTAAAAATTCTTTTACGTAATTATTTTTATTTTGTATAAATAACAATTATGCTCGAAGTTATATTATAATAATACATTTTTTTCATTGCAACAGTAAATGCTCTCCTAATAATTCTTATATTAGTAATACATATGCATATATAAATAAATCAAATGCTATAGATATAAGTTACAATCGTTGGATATATAAATAATATTCTGAAGACTAAATAAACTGAATTTGCCTAAAATCAGAGGTTTTCATCATTTTTTTTAATCTATGTAGGTAAATATATCGCTTTTGCCCGTAAGTTTATGCTACAGGCACTTTATATGTTTTGTAACCTTGCAATAATTTCTATGGTATTTCAACCATTTTCAAGTTTAAGTAGGTATTATAATTTGTAAAAAATTCTAAGTAGCAAGACCACGATAATAGTGAATTAGAAGACAATTCATTGTCCACTGCCAGAATTTGAAATATTGCGTCATGATTTTCAGATCTCAACACCGCAGCTTACCTTCTGAAAGGAGTGAAGTACAATAAATAAATATAATCAATCTCCCGAGTAAGAATCAAACCCTATAATCTATAATATATACAATGTTTCTAAATAAACGAATAAAAGAATTCATCAACTAATACTCACCACAAACTACGATGCATGAAACAATTAGGTACTTAACTTTGCGAACTCTAGGCATTTCGGTTGCACAGTAAAAATTTTTTTTTAATTATATTATCGATATAAATGTACTTATACTCAAAAAAAATATATATTTTATACCCATCTTCACCCTACCTTTTATAAGATTTTCTTTTCAACTAACCTTAAGCTGCAGTTGCAAGTATCTACTAACAAATAACTGGCTCTACTTATAATACAGACAATATATATTAATTAGACTAGTTATGAAGAAAAGAGTCCGTCATGGCACAGTGGACAGCGTCTAACTGTTACGCGATGGTTATAGGTTCAATTACCATTCGGAGGAGGTTCACTTTGACTATCCCACTATGCAGGAAAAAGCATGAAGTTGCATGAGATTTTAGCATATCGACTCTTCTTTATAAAAAAGGTACTCGGCCGAATAGATAATTTAGGAAATTCCGATCTCAACTATATATCTATCGAATTATAGTTATTGCAAAAATATCGATATCGAGTTATTGTTATTGCAAAAATCGGAATTTATTTGGTTTCTGTGATGACAATATTCCTACGCTCTTTCTCAGAACATTAAAAGAGACATTTAACTCAATAAGGCGTCTTCCTCACGAAGATCGAAGAGTTATGAAGGTACAAACAATAAATAGGTATAAAATAAAAAATAATTCCTTAAATGCTTATAAGTTATGATTTTAGCACGAAATAACATTCAAATAATAATGCAAGTAACCGTGGTGAGGTGGGCCAGTGTCTGACTGTAAACGCAATGATTATGGGTTCGGTTCCCATTTGGGAAAATAATTAAATAAAAAATATTTACAATCCTTGGTACCTAACTCAAAGCTCGGTGTTGAATTCCGCCACTCAACATACAGTGTCTCGAAATTGGGCGGAAAGCGGAACTATGCGGAAAAAAGCGTAAAGCTACTTTTTTCCACAAATTTTTATTAGTTAAGGTTTTTAACACGGTTTCAACGAAATTTTTAACGAATATTATAATTTGGTTCGGTATAAACGAATCATTTTTAACAAATCAAATATATTATTAAAACCTAGTGATTGGGCCAGTCGTGGCGCTGAGGCACAAGGTGTGACTGTAAAGCAGCTGGTTGTGAGTTCGATTCCCACTCGAGGAGAGGATTTCATGTTTCCATTTTCTTCGCCTGGTGTCGAGGCAAAACGCGGCGTTAAGTTCCGCCACTTAACACGCAATGCCTCCAGAATTCGGCGGAAAGTAAAGCGTGAAGCTAAAAAAAAAGAAAAAAAATATTCAACAAATTTTGGAACTTTAACTGTGATTTAAAAACCATTTAAATAATTTGTTCAGTATCATATTTTTACGAAATAAGTATCATATTGTCATAATTATTATAGAAATATTTACCCACCTTTACCACACAACACGAGTCTAGACTTTGAATCCAAATTCAGTATAAGATTAAAATTTTCGAACAACACCGTGGGCAGAAAACGATTAGTCGATCAGTGTAAGCACTGAAAAAATATTTAAGCTTTTTGAAAAAGTCCATACCTGAATCCGAATTAGAACAGAAGATATGTAAATGTATAATAATCTATACCTAATAATTTATATATAGTAAGATTTTATTATATTAAAAGTTAATTTTTATTTTAATATATGGCATAATAAGTACTAATACTACTTTTGTCCTAAATACACCATCGTACCATAAAGGAATATCTCAACTTTGTGCTGAAAGGGGTTAACTAAGTGTCTTGGTACTAGATTCTCTGTGTCTTACCTGCTGCAGGGTAAAACTGGAAAACATTAGTGTAAACATACAGACTAACATATTTTAAGCACTTAGTAGCTTAGTAGAAGAAAAAAAGGAAGAAAAAAAAGTTATATTAGGAAATTGTCATTATTAGGAAATCACTTATACGAAAAAATCTGTGACCGTCACTTTATTTACTGTTTTTTGACTATTATTAACTTTTTTCTAACTTTTTCAAAACTTAAGTACATAAGAAAGTGGAAAGATTTCCAAGAAGAAAAATTGAAATTGAACATTGAGAAGAAAGTACTTATAAATTCATGGATTCTCCGCGCATCTGCGCCATGGAGTTACAGAGAGAAGTGCTTAGACACCGGGACTAGCGACTCAGGAATAGGTTTAAATGACTGAAATAAAAAATAAATATTTAAAATTATAAATAAAATATTTAAAATTATAAATGGGTTCGATTTCCACTTGAGTGAAAGATTTTATTTAAATTTTCATTTCTTCGCTCTAGTACCTAAGACAACACGCGGCGTTGAGTTCCGCCTCTCAATACGCAAATTGAAATTAATTTTGTCTCAATTTCAGGCGAAAATTCTGTTTTTGCTCCAGCTGAAGTATCTAAATAAAATTAAAGCGAGCTTGTTGTATAAGGTTGTACATATTTAATATTCGTTAACAATTTTCAATAGATGCTACTTTACCTATAGCGCCATCTCTTGAGTGTTTTGATACCGACATCAGCGTCATCTAGTGATAAAATTTACAACCCCATTTCCCGACAAACATTTATGGGTTGCTTAAAACTCTTAATAGATGGCGCTTTATTAAATTTTAAATATGCAAGTACTCTAATATAATATCGGTCAGGGCTTATATATCAAGAAACAGCTAAATATTAATCTATATTAGAAGATTTAACAAGCTTACTTTTTTAATGTTATGTGTTGTCTTAAAATTATAAATGAATGGTAAATAGACGTCGTTAATGCGCGCGAACATTTTAGTTTGTTTTTATACAAATTAATGGAACAAACAACACATTTGTACCAATTAATTACAAGACATTTATACCAATTGTTTAAAATATATTAATAATTTCAATTCCTTTAAATTGTTTTTAACTCTTAAGATGAATATTAAAATGTGAAATTATAACTTTTTTTTTTAAATAAATTTAGGCAGTACTACAAATTCGAGGAAGTAAAAAAAATAAAATACATATAAAAATATTTTTATTACAACTATAGGAACTCACACTGTGCCAAACACAATAATAAATTTTCACACGGATTTCATTAAAATGTGATTCAAACCAGGAAAGCAGAACGAGTAAAAACAATTACCCATTGATAAAATAATCTTAAAAAATATATAGTAATCCGATTTAATGACCTATTTAAATATATTTAAATTTAAACAAAAAATCTTTTTTTATCTATACTGATAATACATATATGTATTTAGTATATATGTCGTGGCCATATCGTTTAATTGACGATTTCATGAAATCGTTGACTATATCATGAAATCGTCGCAGTTCATGAAATGACCAATTATCGTTTGGCCAGATCATGATGTCGCTTGACGAAATCAATGACACCCTAACGTTTAACGATATGGTCAACTAAACGCGTGGCTACTTCATGAAATTGTCGATCTTGTTTGACCAAATCGTCAATTATAATTACTTTAACAACCGATAGAGGCGCTAGAAGCGCTTTTTCGTATATCAGCTGTTCGTAATAAAGCTAAAACTTTAGTTTTAAATATTTTTTTTTATTAAAAGCAGAATTAACTATCCGTTTATAATAAGTAAAAATTATATTCCTAAAAAAATATTATCTTTTTATTTTATTGAAAATCATTATAATTTTGATTTTAAGTTGTTTTGTATTTGTGATACTGTAATAATAACTTTAAGAAATATATAATAAAAACTACTTTTAAATACTAAAGAATCTGTTAAATATAAAAAGTTTAACCTAACCTAACCTATCTTGATAGGTTTTAAAATATATTCACACAAAATAAAAATAATTACGTAAAAGAATTTTTAGGTTAGGTTAGGTTAAACCTTTTTTTATTTAATTGATTCTCACAAGATTGAAAGTGTTTTGAGCTAAAAAAATCTCCATTATATATAATGAGTTCGTATTACGCACATATTCTGAATTTATGTTAAATATATTATAAAGACACCTTATTTTACGATATGACCAAACGTCGATGACGAAATCGTTAAACGTTGACGAATCAACGATATCGTCAAATTCAGTTGCTCATTTCATGAACTGCGACCATTTCATGATATCGTCAACGAGATCATGAAATTGTCAATTCTACGATTTGACCACGACATATATATTTTGAACAGTGTATTATACTAAATACAATCTTTCATGTAATACTGATATGGGCAGCATACCTACATACAAATGACAAATGGAATTCGGTCAGGAGGCAGGAAGAAAGAGAGAGAGAGAGAGAGAAGAGAGAGAGAGAGAGAGAGAGAGAGAGAGAGAGAGAGATAGAGAGATAGATAGATAGATATATGAGAGAGATATAGATAGAGAGATATATAGATATATATATATATATATATAGTATATATATATATATATATATATATATATATATATATATATATATATATATATATATATATATTTATTAATGAATAATGACTGAATAACAATTGTAATTTGTATGTAGGTATGCTGCTCATATCAGTATTAAATGAAAGACTGTATTTAGTGTAATACACTGTTCAGAATATATATGTCGTGGTCAGATCGTAGAATTGACAATTTCATGATCTCGTTGACGATATCATGAAATGGTCGCAGTTCATGAAATGAGCAACTGAATTTGACGATATCGTTGATTCGTCAACGTTTAACGATTTCGTCATCGACGTTTGGTCATATCGTAAAATAAGGTGTCTTTATAATATATTTAACATAAATTCAGAATATGTGCGTAATACGAACTCATTATATATAATGGCGATTTTTTTTTAGCTCAAAACACTTTCAATCTTGTGAGAATCAATTAAATAAAAAAAGGTTTAACCTAACCTAACCTAAAAATTCTTTTACGTAATTATTTTTATTTTGTGTGAATATATTTAAAACCTATCAAGATAGGTTAGGTTAGGTTAAACTTTTTATATTTAACAGATTCTTTAGTATTTAAAAGTAGTTTTTATTATATATTTCTTAAAGTTATTATTACAGTATCACAAATACAAAACAACTTAAAATCAAAATTATAATGATTTTCAATAAAATAAAAAGATAATATTTTTTAGGAATATAATTTTTACTTATTATAAACGGATAGTTAATTCTGCTTTTAATAAAAAAAAATATTTAAAACTAAGTTTTAGCTTTATTACGAACAGCTGATATACGAAAAAGCGCTTCTAGCGCCTCTATCGGTTGTTAAAGTAATTATAATTGACGATTTGGTCAAACAAGATCGACAATTTCATGAAAAAGCCACGCGCTTAGTTGACCATATCGTTAAACGTTAGGTAGTCATTGATTTCGTCAAACGACATCATGATCGGGCCAAACGATAATTGGTCATTTCATGAACTGCGACGATTTCATGATATTGTCAACGATTTCATGAAATCGTCAATTAAACGATATGGCCACGACATATAGACACGATACATATGTATCATATCAGTATAGATAAAAAAAGATTTTTTGTTTAAATTTAAATATATTTAAATAAGTCATTAAATCGGATTACTATATATTTTTTAAGATTTTTTTATTAATGGGTAATTGTTTTTACTTGTTCTGCTTTCCAGGTTTGAATCACATTTTAATGAAATCCGTGTGAAAATTTATTATTGTGTTTGGCACAGTGTGAGTTCCTATAGTTGTAATAAAAATATTTTTATATGTATTTTATTTTTTTTACTTCCTCGAATTTGTAGTACTGCCTAAATTTTTTAAAAAAAAAGTTATAATTTCACATTTTAATATTCATCTTAAGAGTTAAAAACAATTTAAAGGAATTGAAATTATTAATATATTTTAAACAATTGGTATAAATGTCTTGTAATTAATTGGTACAAATGTGTTGTTTGTTCCATTAATTTGTATAAAAACAAACTAAAACGTTCGCGCGTATTAAATTTGACGTCTATTTACAATTCATTTATAATTTTAAGACAACACATAACATTAAAAAAGTAAGCTTGTTAAATCTTCTAATATAGATTAATATTTAGCTGTTTCTTGATGTATAAGCCCTGACCGATATTATAATAGAGTACTGGAATATTTAAAATTTAATAAAGCGCCATCTATTAAGAGTTTTAAGCAACCTATAAATGTTTGTCGGGAAATGGGGTTGTGAATTTTATCACTAGATGACGCTGATGTCGGTATCAAAACACTCAAGAGATGGCGCTATAGGTAAAGTAGCATCTATTGAAAATTGTTAACGAATATTAAATATGTACAACCTTATACAACAAGCTCGCTTTAATTTTATCTAGATACTCCAGCTGGAGTAAAAACAGAATTTTCGCCTGAAATTGAGACAAAATTGATTTCAATTTGCGTATTGAGAGGCGGAACTCAACGCCGCGTGTTGTCTTAGGTACTAGAGCGAAGAAATGAAAATTTAAATAAAATCTTTCACCCAAGTGGAAATCGAACCCATTTATAATTTTAAATATTTATTTTTTATTTTTAAATATTTATTTTTTATTTTAGTCATTTAAACCTATTCCTGAGTCGCAAGTCCCGGTGTCTGAGCACCTCTCTCTGTAACTCCATGGCGCAGCTGCACCGAGAATCCATGGATTTATAAGTACTTTCTTCTCAATGATCAATTTAATTTTTTCTTCTTGGAAATCTTTCCACTTTCTTATGTACTTAAGTTTTTGAAAAAGTTAGAAAAAAGTTAATAATAGTCAAAAAACAGTAAATAAAGTGACGGTCACAGATTTTTTCGTATAAGTGATTTCCTAATAATAACAATTTCCTAATATAACTTTGTTTTTCTTCTTTTTTTCTTTTTTTGTTCTACTAAGTGCTTAAAATATGTTAGTCTGTATGTTTACACTAATGTTTTCCAGTTTTACCCTGCAGCAGGTTAGACAGAGAGAATCTAGTACCAAGACACTTAGTTAACCCCTTTCAGCACAAATTTGAGATATTCCTCTATGGTACGATGGTGTATTTAGGACAAAAGTAGTAGTTATTATGCCACATATTAAAATAAAAATTACCTTTTAATATAAAAAAATCTTACTATATATAAATTATTAGGTATAGATTATTATACATTTACATATCTTCTGTTCTAATTCGGATTCAGGTATGGACTTTTTCAAAAAGCTTAAATATTTTTTCAGTGCTTACACTGATCGACTAATCGTTTTCTGCCCACGGTGTTGTTCGAAAATTTTAATCTTATACTGAATTTGGATTCAAAGTCTAGACTCGTGTTGTGTGGCTAAGGTGGGTAAATATTTCTATAATAATTATGACAATATAATACTTATTTCGTAAAAATATGATACTGAACAAATTATTTAAATGGTTTTTAAATCACAGTTAAAGTTCCAAAATTTGTTGAATATTTTTTTTTCTTTTTTTTTAGCTTCACGCTTTACTTTCCGCCGAATTCTGGAGGCATTGCGTGTTAAGTGGCGGAACTTAACGCCGCGTTTTGCCTCGACACCAGGCGAAGAAAATGGAAACATGAAATATTTCCCCTCCTCGAGTGGGAATTGAACTCACAACCAGCCGCTTTACAGTCACACCTTGTGCCTCTGCGCCACGACTGGCCCAACTACCTACTAGGTTTTAATAACATATTTGATTTGTTAAAAATGATTCGTTTATACCGAACCGAATTATAATATTCGTGAAAAATTTCGTTGAAACCGTATTAAAAACCTTAACTAATAAAAATTTGTGGAAAAAAGTAGCTTTACGCTTTTTTCCGCATAGTTCCGCTTTCCGCCCAATTTCGAAACACAGTATGTTGAGTGGCGGAATTCAACACCGAGTTTTGAGTTAGGTACCAAGGATTGTAAATATTTTTTATTTAATTATTTTCCCAAATGGGAACCGAACCCATAATCGTCGCATTTACAGTCAGACACTGGCCCACCGCACCATAGTTACTTACATTATTATTTGAATGTTATTTCGTGCTAAAATCATAACTAATAAGCATTTAAGGAATTATTTTTTATTTTATACCTACTTATTGTTTATACCTTCATAAATCTTCGATCTTCGTGAGGAAGACGCCTTATTGAGTTAAATGTGTCTTTTAATGTTCTGAGAAAGAGCGTAGGAATATTGTCATCACAGAAACCAAAATAAATTCCGATTTTTGCAATAACAATAACTCGATATCGATATTTTTGCAATAACTATAATTCGATAGATATATAGTTGAGATCGGAATTTCCTAAATTATCTATTCGGCCGAGTACCTTTTTTATAAAGAAGAGTCGATATGCTAAAATCTCATGCAACTTCATGCTTTTTCCTGCATAGCGGGATAGTCAAAGTGAACCTCCCCCGAATGGTAATTGAACCTATAACCATCGCGTAACAGTTAGACGCTGTCCACTGTGCCATGACGGACTCTTTTCTTCATGACTAGTCTAATTAATATATATTGTCTGTATTATAAGTAGAGCCAGTTATTTGTTAGTACTTGCAACTGCAGGTTGAGGTTAGTTGAAAAGAAATCTTATAAAAGGTAGGGTGAAGATGGGTATAAAATATATATATTTTTTGAGTATAAGTATACTTATATCGATAATATAATTAAAAAAAAATTTTTACTGTGCAACCGAAATGCCTAGAGTTTCGCAAAGTTAAGTAATTATTTCAAGCGTCGTATTTTGTGGTGAGTATTAGTTGATGAATTCTTTTGTTCGTTTATTTAGAAACATTGTATATATTATAGACATTTGGGTTTGATTCTTACTCGGGAGATTGATTATATTTATTTATTGTTCTTCACTCCTTTCAGAAGGTAAGCTGCGGTGTTGAGATCTGAAAATCATGATGCAATATTTCAAATTCTGGCAGTGGACAATGAATTGTCTTCTAATTCACTATTATCGTGGTCTTGCTACTTAGAATTTTTTACAAATTATAATACCTACTTAAACTTGAAAATGGTTGAAATACCATAGAAATTATTGCAAGGTTACAAAACATATAAAGTGCCTGTAGCATAAACTTACGGGCAAAAGCGATATATTAACCTACACAGATTAAAAAAAACGATGAAAACCTTAGATTTTAGGCAAATTCAGTTTATTTAGTCTTCAGAATATTATTTATATATCCAACGATAGTAACTTATATCTATAGCATTTGATTTATTTATATATGCATATGTATTACTAATATAAGAATTATTAGGAGAGCATTTACTGTTGCAATGAAAAAAATGTATTATTATAATATAATTTCGAGCATAATTGTTATGCCGATTATGCCAGAAAATAATTACAATGTACCTATACGTTATTTAATAAAACTAAAGTTGAAGTAAAAAACTATCTATTTAAAAAAATATTTTCACATTAGTATACAGAATGTCGTAAACCAAGCTTTATGATTTTGCATAACTGACATTTTTTTTGAATAGAGATTGAGATTTAAACTACAATGGAAGCATTGTTAATTGTGATTTTCATAAAAATAAATAATGAATTGTTAATATTTAATTGTTAATTGTAATTACACTTTGCCCACTTTTGCCGTGCGGGAGTGTCTGTGATTAGCTACCAAGGGTAGACTTTAAGGGCCCCTTTTAAAGTTCATCTTCTTTCTCAACCTAATCAAATTTGAAAAGATTCCTGCCGTAAACTCTGCCAAAATATGTGCTAGAAATGAACTTCTAGACAGGCCGAAATCTATAAGTAGATTATAGAGGATTTCCTAAAAGGAGACGTAAGCATTATCGAAACTAAAAAAATTTTGCAAAATTAAATAATTGTATAAAGTACTGTTTTGCTAGAAGAAGGTTCATAATATGATCTTTTGTTTTCGAGATAATTACACATTTTGAAATGAAACTATTTTAAACCGGATTAATCGCGTATATTTTTGGTATTCGAAAATACATTTTTGGAAAACCCGACGTTTCCACCTGTGACCACGGACTACTGCAGAGTGTTCTAAAACTGTATTTTCGAATACCAAAAAAATACGAGAATAATCCGGTGAAAAATAGTGTCATTTCAAAATGTAGGTACATATTTTTTATTACTGAAATATTTTAAAGCAGTTACTTGACTACTTACCTGGTCTAGTGATAAAGTAAGTAATGTAAACGATTAAGTGCAGATTTGGATTCCATAACACCCGTTTATATGTTTGTAACTATATCACTATGTTTGTTTGCAGCTTCAAGCTATTTCTCCACCCAGCTTAGTGGTTAAAGAAAGCTTAGTGTCAAGACACTCCATTCTCTACATTCGGATCTACTAAAATCGATACATTGTATATTGAGTTGCAGAAATGAAAGCTACGTTTTGTGCTACTAGAGCGGAGGCTTAAATATACATAATTATTCCCCCGTGTGGGATCGAACCCACAACTTATCATTTACAGTCAAACACTGTTCCACAGCGCTACCTTGGCCGGTCTTTATGATTGTTTTTAGCTTCACGCTATATCACGCACACAGCAGATTAGGCAGAGGGAACCTGGTGTTAAGACACTCCGTTCCCCACCTTGCCGCCGAATTCGGGTGCATTATGGTGTATGACTGTATGAATTTGTTTTTAATAAAAAATACTTAACTTATATATATGTTGAAGTCACTTACGATAAAATTTAGTTAATTTTCGGTGTAATTAATTTGCTAAAATATAAAGTTATATATTTATATAAGCGGGTACATACATACAACAGTATACAGTGGTACAAGTGCAAAAACATAGTTTTACGACTTGAAGATTTATAACGTGATAATTTTGTCGTTATTCAAAATAAATGTTTTTAATTTCTTAATACTGAATATTGCTTATAGTAAAATTTTAATTATTTCTTTTGAATAATAACAATATAATAATGCTAGAATTATCAAGCTTATCAAATGGTCAATTTGTTCATCTGTAAAGGTGTGTTTTTGCACGTCCACTTCGGTTTTCGGTAGTGGATTTGTAGCTTTACTGATAGATAGTCTTGAATCTGTATATGCAATATAACTAATATTAGCTTTGTAAGACATTCTGCATGTCTGACTCTATATGAGACTCGACTATAACGTTTGTTTATATGATATAAATAGACATGTAAGATAATTTTAATATTGTTTTAAAATGAAGCTCTGAGTTTCTCCTAACCTAATTTTTATTATATATTTCATTATAAATATTAGGTAATATAATTAAATTATAATATTTTTATGGTTCTCCTCTAAAGTAGATACTTTTACCAAATGTACGTAAATACAATCAAATTTTGTATGTCTATGTACAAGGAACTCAATACGAATATTTATAAGTGCATGGCATGCTTGCAAAAGTCAAGATATAATGAATAATACTATACTATAAATAAACAAAAAGAAGGTCTATTAAAAATATTCAAGCAACTTTCAATAATATACTGATAGGTAACTTTAAAAAAAATCATAACTATTTCGTCAAATTCTCTTATTTATCCAAATAAATGACACCAATAAGAAACCAAAACCTCTTAAAACATCTGAAAACAAATCCGTAACGACCAACCCACTCATGTAACATGACACAAGCGAAACCGAAACGCTACGAAAATAAAACATATATACATATACATATAGATCTGAGAAGGCGGTACGTCTAACGCCCCGTCAAAACACCATAAAAGACGGACCTAGAGCCGAAAAATCCAGGCTATAATTACACAGCTACCATCCAGGCAATTTAAATTTACTGACGCACGTGTCCCACAGAACTAAACACTACCAAAGTACACGCAGGGAAAAAAGTCGAAATGTAGGCGCCACCCTCCGATCCTACTGGCTGCTTACCGTGACCACGCCCGCTCGCCGCTACTAACGCCGTCTCTTCGTTACTACAGTACAGTGTATATTGCCGTTTCTGTCTTTTAAGTATTGTAGTGGAAAAGCGGTAGGCGAGCGATGGTTCAGCGATCAGTACGCGTTTAGCTGTCACGCGTGTCGGAGTGTCCCCGCGTGTGTGTCTGTGCAGTGTCGTGTCAGGGTGTCGAAGTGGCGGGATTCCTTGCCGCAGGACGGGGGGCACATGCCCCCTTCCACCAGCACCACATTGGTAAAAGTCAGTGTCCCGTCCCGTGATACTACTACATTGAAAATTGAATTTTTTGTGTTTCCCCACCTGAACTTTGTATGCAGCAATGCCAACGTATGGAGGTTGTTTTGTTTGTTTTTTTTTACAATTGTTATGTTTCTTTTTTAAGTGCGGCGTTAAGTTTCGCTGCTTAACACGCTATCGGTTTTGGGCGTAAAGTCGTAAACAGAGTCTTTTGACCCTTATGTTAAAATTTTCTTTGACTGCCCTGCATGGAGGAAAAAGTGTGAAGCTGCTATTTTTAATGTTTCTTTTTGCTTTAATCAAAAAACTCATTGTTTATATTAGTTTATACATGATTAATAAATATAAAAAAGGTTAGTTTAATTTTTTGACATTACTATAATTGTTAAAAATTTAAGTTATACACAATTATGTTTATTATATACTCTACGTAAAGGGATAATAAGTGTACTTAATACAAAAATAAGTAACACGATAGATTATTTAGTAACAAAAATTCATTTACCTACCTTTCTATGAAAATTTATACAATTTGAACATTAACGATTTTTTACACGACAATAACAAAATTAAATATATTCATTTTACTCTAATTTATGCGAAATATTTGGCGATACACGATTTACTTAAGACATTTTAGGCCTATGTTGACGGCGCTAGGTATTCACATGAAATTCGCAGTACGTTGATACGGCAGCTTTGAAAGCTCGGCATTAGTGTTAGAGTTAATACTTATAATTGTACAAATATTGATCTTGATATTATTACAATAATTGTTGGTTCTTAGTTAATATTATTATTTTATGAAGTATTTAAAATTATTAGTCATTCTGGTCTGAGCAATTATAGAAAGCGGAGTAATTAAGTTGAAAAATCGTCCCTATTCCGAGCCTCTTTTATTAGGAAGCATGTACCTAATTCATAATATAATAGTTATATATACAAAATATATTCATATTAGTAAACACATGTAGGTATATTTTCCTAACACGTTATATTTTACGGATTTACTAAATAATGTTTAAGTAAAATTTGGAAAAATGCAACTTGGCTTTCTTATAATAAAGTTTAATACAAAAAGATCAAAATAAACAAAAAATATCCGCAATATTAACAATAAATCGATATTATATAATTATTTTAATAATAAAAAATAAACTCTTTTCTAAGCTTATATCATCGCTTATATAATTAGACCTTACATGTTATACTTATTTCAAACAATGACAAAGACAGTTAAAACAGATTATATAAGTATTTACATGATTTAATGAACTAGTTGAACTGGTTTTCTTTTTAATAAATTTTGTTTAGTGTCCAGTTTTAGTAGGCTTATATGAAATGTACATTTGCAAAAAAGCTTTAAGTAAAATTGCCAAAAAAATGGCATTATCTTAAAAAATCATAGTTGAATCTGAAATCATCTTTATTTTTTGTTTCTATCGTCTGAAAATATCTTCATAACATTAATAGACGTACGTCTATTTGTAAAGGTGCAGTAAAAAGTTATAAGTCAAATTATTATTGTTAGCCCTAAGCTTTGTTTTAATTTTTAAAAGATTATAAGATACTTTTAAAAGTTGTCAAGACAAGCGGCGTTGAGTTCCGCTATTTAACATGTAACTTTAGAGATTCAGATGGAAAATTAAATGGTCTTGACAGGTTCTTACTGTATGTCCTGCTGTACGGGAAAACGCGTGAAGTTGCTATCTAAAGAATAACATTTTAAAAATATAAGATTGACCGAAGCTAAGGAATTGTAGAGTACCAATTAATAAAATTAACAATGGAATAGTAAACGCCAATAAATATCAGTAAAACATACACGGTGACAGATGTCAAAATTATTTTTAAATATGTCTTAGTTACAACTACAGTTTTTTTGAGATTACACAAAAGTCCAGGTAAAGATCATCTACAGTTTAATCTTAGCAAAACTTTTGGCACACTTTAAATGTTTCTAGTACCTCTAGACTGACGTAAAAAAGTTATTAACAAAAAATACAACGATTTTGGTGGATTATAAGAGATTCACTCACGTAATCGGCTTTGGGTTTTACTCACATTACTCGACTCTTAAAGTACCTATAACTTAAGATGCAAAGCCGTTATTTTAAACATCTTTGTATCATTAACAAGAATTTTAAAAACAGATCAGTCACTGTTTCAATGATTCAGTTTGATTTTTTAACAGTTTATGTTAACTGAGCGGAAATAAGACGGGAGGGATTAGGTTTTAGAAAAAACCAACGCTTTTTGTACGTACAATAGCTTAACACTTAAAGAAGAACAAAGTTGTAGACTAAAAACATTTTCTTTGCATGATTAAATAATTTGAAAGAATTAATATTTAATATAAAAATAAACTTACAATGTCAATTTTAGATGTTTTAAAAAATCGTAGCAAATCTATCGCGTCATGGCTTAGCTTTGCCTTCAAGCATATTAAATTCGGAAAAGAAAAATTCTTTCAAGCATAGATAAATAATATTTTTTTATAATTTTCGCGCGGAAAATGTAAAAGTAAATGTTATACAATGTGAGTAACCACCTGTTGTGGTAAACTAATGAGTACTATCATGCTTATTAGCGAGCCCGGATCCTTTGCAAATTGGTTTAGTGGTTTTTCTGTAATTGGAAGACAAACACTTATTTCTACATACACTCATTATATATTCACTTCACGCTGTTTATATGAGGTGTGTGGAAGTTGTTTTTTGCAGTATGTAGGCCTTGCAAAGTAAAAGAGCTATTTTATTTTACATTTCTATAGATGTGTTACAGAGTTGTGGTAGGGAAAGTCTTGTGGATTCGCGTTTCATAATTTTAAAATCAATATTAATATTTTTTTATTAATATCTATAAATGAGTATGTTCTTTTTCTAACGTCAATACCGTCGCCGCCATCATTCCAACGTTGATGGTCGACGGTAACTATTGTTGTGATTGTGTTAGTGGTGGTAACGATGGAAAAAAGGATATCTATAGTTAAAAATATAGGTAAAATAAGTTTTATTTCAAAAACAACGAAATTTTATGTTTTAATATTAGTCTATTTGAAAATACAAATTACAGTTTTCAATTTTCCCTTCTATCGAGAGATGTCACTAGTTCCTTTTGCAATTATATTTAGTCAAAATAGTTATAACTCATTTTTTTATTATCTTTAGTTCTTAAACACACTAACAAATTATAAATAATATTTGAATATAATTTCTACGAATAGAACGTACCAAAAATAAACTAGACAGAAAATAATTGTTCAAAAAAAGTTGCTATACAGTTTCTTGTATTTAATAAAACTAAAAAACGACTCGTGCAGATTTCCGAACGTGCCTGAAATGACGCGCGACCAATTGGAAATTTCAATTTGAATATGGAATATAAAATGACCTTCATAAATTTTACTAATAAATGTCAAGTTTTCGAAAAAGAAATGACGTTTGAATTTGGAATTGAGATTCCTTTTTTTTTTGGTTTTTATTACCTATTTTTAAATAGGTGTGTTCTTATTTTAAGCGCGAATATTGTTTGTCTAAATTATTATATAATAATAAGAAATGAGCTTTTAATTGACAGCATAACATACTGTAACTAAAATCTAATGCTATATACCTAATTAAGAACACATGGACGCTGTTGGGAAAGTTATAGAAACTGTATTGAAGTAATTATGTAAGTGAAATTCTAATTTTAAAGATAATGTAAAATGATAAATTAAGAAAGTTCTCAATAACAAAATCAACGGATAATAAGTAGTGAATAAAATTAATTAAAAAAAAAAAACTATAATAATTATCATAATACTATTGTGTGTTGTTCATATAGATAACATCTCCATCCAGAACTGCTACAACTTTTTCGTTTGTTTCCCAATATTTTTTTTTACTGAACATACTTTTTACTCTGAAAAGTTAAATGAATTCACTTTAAAATCGTGGACAATAGAAAAATATTTTTAAGAATATTCGTTAACCATCCATAAATGATGGATTAATTGGCAAAAATTAAAACAATTTGATTACTATCATTACTAGTCATTAATTTGAAATAAATTTTAGCATATAGTAATAAAACGGTAATTTATCATTTTATTGTTAGGTAAATAGAATTCCAAGATAATAGGTACTGTTCAGGGAAAAGTGTTGAATGGCTACATGCCATTATATATTATAACATGTCTTGTATTATAGTTAGTAAAAAATATAATTTAGACAACATTTTTTTTCCTTCGTAGTATTTAACAAGGAGTTGATATATTTAGGAAAAATGTTTTTATAAAAGTCGGTTGTCTTTGTCTTTTCTTATACATGCATACGTGCCCATATCGCAGAATCATCAGTCATTTTTTTGAAATCATCGACAATATTCGTCGCAATTTATGAAATGCTCAATTATTGATTGGCCAGATTAAGATGTACGATGTACCAGATTAATCAAAAAACTATCGCTTAACTTCACATAATCTTCAATTTTATTTGACCAAATTTTCATAAAATTACTTTAACTACATAGAGAATCGATAGTAGCATGTTCAAAACTTTAGTTTCAATATAAAATATATTATTAAAGGAAGAAGGAATCATTTGTTTTTTTTTACGTTGAAGATATGTTCTTATTACAATATTCTGTTTCTATATTTTAAATTTTGTTTTGGTTTTTCTTTCAAGTCGACTGTTTTAGTAAAAAAAAACTATAACTAAAAATTAAGACTATAAAAATACTTTTACAAGTTATTAATTTCATTGTTTTATGTAATAATTACGAAATATAGATATAAAACAAGAAAACATTTAAATAATATATGATATACATTTTAGGTATACGAGTATAGATCGTATTATATTCGTATAGCCATAAGATATTTATCTTAATTTTACGGATAAAACATTAAATTGAAATCAACAACTGTAAGAATTATTGTATCTCTCTTTATAATATATAAATAATACTTATAAAAGTAGGAACATTCAATAGATAGCTGTAGGTATATCATAATTTATTAATTACATATGGTTTTATTCATAAAAAAAATAAGTATTCCAGAGTACCGACAAAATAACAGCGACTACTTTAAAAATAAATGGTTCTTATACATAATTGAAATTAGGCTAAATGAAAAAACCTATTGATAATTGAAATAGTGAAGAATTATATGAGTAATTTAAAAGAAGTTTACTATTGTTCAGTCACATTTATTACTCCAAAATAAACTAAAAAGAAGCCCAAAATATATAAAGTAAATATGCAAAAATTATATAATTTAGTACATAGCCTGCATAACTTCAGGTACATTATTTACAAAAACGATCGCCCATGTACGCCGTAATAACGTATGCTAATAAAACTTTATTCAACTAAGCTTTATCGATCGTAAAACAAAATCCTATTATAGTCCAACGCAGTGCTACCGATTTGCGATAAAATGAAGTATGTACCTTACTACAGTTTTATAGGTAGTTTGAAATTGCGAAAATTACATTTATTTTGTTAAAGAAAAATGTATAATCTGAATAATTTCATTCTTTTAATAAAACATATTAACAAAAAATGTTTAATAAATATTAAACAATTTTATTCAAAATCAAAAGTAACGTTTACGTTTAAAACACCATAATTAAATTACTAAAATAAACTAGATATATATACATTTTTTTAAATTAAACAATTTAACTAAAATCTAGTAAATGTTGTCGTTTAAAAATATTAAAGAACCCTTTTTGTATCTTAAGTATTAATTTAAAAAAACATGCTATTTATTATTTACGATAATTCTTATTATCTTAAATGGAGCATTGCACTAATCAACATTATAAACGTAGGTGGTATATATAAATGTTTTTAGTAAATTAAAATGTCGCTGAGTCAAATTTGGCTGTGTTCAAATTATTATATATTTTAAGACACTATTATATTTTTTCTAATGTAACAATAACTATCTTATTTATTATTTTATTATTTAAATGTATTGGTAAGGTGCTGTAATAAAACGAACCAATGTAAAAAAGAAGAATATGTATGTTATCAAGTGCAATTCGACTTAATAGAATAGTTATTCTGAAAATAGATCACAAGATATTGAAATAAAAAAGTTAAATATTTCAATGACCTTCACTATAAGTATAGATAGTGACTTAAAAAATCACAATAAAAAAGCATAATTTTATATTAAAATATCATAGATTACAAAAGTTATTTCCAAATCTCCTCTCTGGTGAGCGAGAGGCTAAACTGCATAATACATCTGATTCGAATAGAAGTGGAGAATGGAGTATCTTGACAATAGGTTCTCTCGGAAACAATGTCGTAAATAAAGAAAAATTAAAAATATATGCATTTTTTTTTAATAGCTTCACGCTATATCCCGCACACAACAGGGTAGACGAAAGGAACCTAGTGTTAAGACACTCCGTTCCCCACTTTCCGCCGAATTCGGAGGCATTGCGTGTTAAGTGGCGGAACCTAACGCCGCGCTTTGCCTCGATATATATGTATGTAAATAAAAACGTAAATGTCTTATTTCGATATTTACGTTTTTATTTAATATTGATTGTTGTGAATGTGTTAAGGTATAGAAAATTATTAAGAACTTTGTATGTTTTGGAGCCAAACTCCATATTATTATTTATGCCTTTTGTAAATCTGTATAAATTTTATACAGTTGTAGATACATCTACAATAGTAAATGTATATTTGTATTTGACATTGTAATATATATTTCCTAGAATAAAAATAAATGTAGAGGCTTAGGGCTAGAATAACAACAAATCTGGGTATTCTGTCTCTATTATTAGTAGATATTTTCCAAATGTAATATTGGTTGGCCTTAATATTAGTTACGGATATTGTACTATATACTTACATATTAAGCAATACACGTAAGTTAAGTTTTAATTTAGGCCGTGGTTGCGTGAAACTGTAAAAGCAATTGGTTATCGATTCAATTCCCGTCCTATTAAATGATTATATAAAAATAAATATTTTAAAATCTCCACTCTGGTAAAACAGATCACTGTTTTAACTTCAAACACTCAACAAATAATACTTTATGCTTTGAAATTAGGCAGAAAGTGGAAGACTTAGTATTTTGGCATTAAATTATCTTTGATGACCCTGCTATGTGGGATAAAGCATGAAGCTTTCTTTGTATTGTGGGATAAAGTCTGAAGCTACGTATAAATATCGTATAATAATCAAATCTTCATTGTCACCAGGACGTGGCGAGGCAGGCGGCGCGATGGCCTGCGCCGGCTGCGAGAAGCCCATTCTGGACAAGTTCCTATTGCACGTGCTGGAGCGCGCGTGGCACGCCGCGTGCGTGCGCTGTGCGGACTGCCGGGCTCCACTCGCTGATAAATGCTACTCAAGAGACAATAAACTGTTCTGTAGAAACGATTTCTTTAGGTAAGTTGTGTTTGAATTGTAGAAATTTAGATTAAATTGGTGTGTTTGTTTGCTTTATTAAAATAACAAGCTTTTTACAAAATGTATCCATACTTATATTATAAATGCGAGTCTGTCTGTATGTCTGTCACGCTTTCACGGCTAATCTACCGGTCTGATTTGGATGAAATTTAGAATGAAAGTAGTAAATAATCCAGGGTTAAACATAAGCTACTTATATTTTTAAAAATCAACCTCTAAAGGGTTGAAATAGATAATGAAAGTTTATATGAGAGAGATAAAATTTAAACCGTTCCACCGATTGTAATGAATTTTAGAATATATATAGGTCATAATCTAAGGTTAAACATAGGCTATTTTATTTTATAAAAGTCTAACTCTGAGGGTTGTAATATAACGAAAAACTCATGTAGTTCACACGGCGAAGTCGTGAGCGGACCGCCAGTTTGAATATATACAGTGTATATACCTATGTAAGAAAAGTTTTTGTATTTTTTGTTTGCCTGTCTTTCTTTTTATTCTGCCTAGTTTTGGAACGGATATACTGATTTGCTTGACAGGGCTTTTATTGGCTAGCTTTTATTTTTAAATGATAAGTTTTGCTGCGATCTATTTTAGTAATACTATTTAAGTTGTTTTTCATCAGTTATTAATATTACCAGTTCTTCTATTTGTTAATATTACCAGATTTTTCCCTTAAAAACATATATTGTACCATTTATGAAAAGTTTTATTCCATTGATAGAAATTCACTTTGAAGTAATAATAATTTTGGATCTTTCTTTATCTACTTATTCAAATAAGATGAAATTCTAATCTCCTTGAAGAAATAAATTAAATATAACAGCAATTTGTATACTACGTAAAAACTATTATTCAAATTAAGGTCCTATTTAGAAGTTTAAATATTAAAGTCTTATTTGTAACAATATTAATAAAAAATAACTTTATAATACGTTAAATACAAATTTTCTCGCTGTAAAGGTTTTTTACCGTTTGGAAATCACATAATATTTTTACACTCCGTTCCCCATTTTCCGCCGAATTCCGAGGCTTGCGCGTTAAGTGGCGGAACTTAACGCCGCGCTTTACCGAGATAAAAGCGTTATTTCCATTTTCTTTGCTCGAAATATAATTTCCACTCCTCGAGTGGGAATCGAACCCACAACCTGTCGTTTCAGTCACACGCTTGTGCCACTGGGCCACGATTGGCCACAACATAAAATTTTATAACAAATAAATGAAAAATTAATATTATATGTATAATTTTTATTATAAAATTTCAATTTTTTTAGGTGCATTATCAACAAAATGTATACGTATATACCTACATATGTAGTAGACGTAAGCCATAGCACTATAATGCTATTTAATAAATGATAATGAATGTGCATTTTTCAATAAATCTAGTTGTTGAGTGTCGCCAAACAGTTGAAAACTAAAAAATAATATAAAACGATTTCCTTAAATTACTTTTTACTTTACTGAGGAAGCATATTGTTGAGTTTCAAAGGTAAAACACAAAAAAAAAACGCTTCAACAAAAAATAGAATAAGAAAATAAAATAAAAGAATTCAAAAAGATTTTACTTGGATTAAATTTTATTGAACTTAGGATTAAATTCTAGAAATTAATTTGAATAAAAATATAATTCATCATTTTTTACAAGGAAGGAAGTCATTTGTTATCACTTGCGTGGAGTGAATCGCATGCTCGTGATAAATGGTTTTATATCGTTTATGTAATGTTTGTTCTCACATTGTGAACAGACTGACTTAACTCGCGAATAATCTTGATAAAAAATGCACTTGCAAAGTTACTACGTTACACGTAGATTAGACGTTGGATAAAAAATATGTTTTTAATATAACTGGTTGAGGCCGTCGTGGCGCAGTGAGACAGCGTCTGGCTGTTATTGCGTTGGTTTAGGGGTCGATTCCCAGTTGGGGGAATGGTTATATGTCAATTTCATTTTTTTACTCTGGTATCTAAGACTATGCGCGGCATTAGGTTTATCCACTTAATACGCAATGTCTCGATTTCGGGTGGAAAATGGAGAACGGAGTAACATGACAGTTTCTCTGAATACCTTACTATGCGGGGAAAAGCGTGGAGCTGAAAAGAATACATCCAGTTGTACCGTTGACGTGTTAAACACCCGCCTTAGATTACCCTTTGCTTTAGCAACGTTTATGTGACTTTATACAGAAGTGTATATCAAACATATTATAGTATATGTAATACATCTTAACTACACGTTCAAATTACACTTAAATACCATCCTCACTATATGAAAACGTGGCATTCTACTACTGTGCGGTTTATCAGGAATTTCCTTCCACGTGCCACACCAGCGGAAGGGCTTTTAGGTTTATATGCGTACCTTCAGAAGATAAGACTATCTCCCATTTTTAAGGCTGGCAATGAACTTCCTCTGGTTTTACACGGGATTGTGGGCGGCAGTGTACACCTACTATCAAGTGACCCGAACGTTTGCCTCGGCCTTACTATAAAAATACACATATATTCTATTTAATTAATGTATTTTTGATATATTATTGTGAACCATATTGGTTTTCTGCATTTATTCTTTATATAAGCTTCAACTATGCCAAATTTCATACTATTCCATCTACAAAGTACTTTTTGTAAAAAAAGTGGGTCCAGAGGCTATGGAGTTAAAGTAAATAATTTAGTCAAATAAAAGTCTTCTAATATACAGATGGAGTTTAGCTTATTCTTATCATGAAATAATTTCAATATAAAATTATTATATGTTTAAATTTATACAAATATTGTTTTCTAATCAAATAATTCAATATTCATAATGTTGGGGTCAGTGGCACGCATGACTGACACAGACGCATGACTTCAAACGACTAGTTGTCGGTTCGATTCCCACTCGAGGAGTGGAATTATTTAATATTTCCATTTTCTTCGCTCTGGTACCGAAGCAAAGCGCGGCGTTAAGTTTCGCCACTTAACACGCAATGCCTCCAGAAATCGGCGGAAAGTGGGGAACGGAGTGTCATAACAATAGGTTTCCTCTGCCTACCCTGCTGTGTGCGGGATACAGCGTGAAGCTAATTCAATATATATATATAATAAAAGAGTAGAAAAGTCAATTCTGTACATGAAAAATTTCAGAAAAATTTTAATTGGGTGCGTTAATATATCGATAACAGAGCCCAAAAATCCACTCAGTAGAATTTTTGTCTGTCTGTCTGTCTGTCTGTCTGTCTGTCTGTCTGTTAATTTGTTCGCCAATCACGCAAAAAGTACTGGATGGAAATGAATGAAATTTAGCATGGTGGTAGCTTATAGTCCAAAGGTAGATATAGGATAGTTTTTATCCCGGTATTCGATGTAGTTTTTTTGGAAAAAAATAAAAAGCGATATAAGTAAATCATTTGTATAATGATATGTACCGAGTTGAAATTGAAGAATTTTTGTATGGAGTTAGCTTAAAGGGTAGAGCAACATATGGGATAGTTTTCATCCTGATATTCAACCAAACTCTCGCAGAAAAATAAAATTTAAAAAAAACATTCAAACTATGTCGATAGTTCACGAGTGAAGCTAAATTTGTTTCAATATCACTAAATTAAATAATTATAAAATAAAATAAGCATAACATTAATCAAAGATACACTTGACCGGTCTATAAAACTTTATATAATCTATATGACAGCAGATGTCACTACGTTTTCTAGAACGGGTAGCGCCATTAGTTAACATTGTACTAGATATATCCGTACACATTAATATTATTATTATAAAAATGCAAGAATCTGTATCTCTTCTATCTGTTATGTTTTTCACGGGTAATCTACTGGCCCGATTAAGATGGAATTCGTAAAGAAGATTGTGGAAGACGCAGGGTCAAATATAGGCTACTTTTTAAAAAATCAAACCCTATGAGGTTGAAACAGTGGATAAAAGTTATGTATGTTTAGTATATAGTGAGAATGAAAGATCTGAACTCCTTGACTGAAATGAATGAATTTTCTCAGGACAATAGTTAATGAGGCAAGGTCAAACATAGACTACCACCTTTCATAAAAAAACCAGTCCCAAAGAGGCAATAGAGGATGAAAGTGGTAGTTCACGTGGCGAAGCCGCGAGCGGGTCGCTAGTATATAATATAATATATCACTTTTATAATGGATTAACTATATGCGTTTCGCGTGCATATATTTACTTTATATGCACATAGTGTCTCGTGACCTTTCGTATTATGATTTTGCTAATGAATTGATAATGTTGCCATTTAGGTACCTATATTATGATTCTGAACCGATTTTTGGGAGATATTTAATGGGAGAAAATAACACTATTATGATATGATATTGCTTATTCCTTTACTTTAAATTAAAAACTCTACCTTAAATAGGTCTTTAGGTTTAAAAAAAGAATTTTGTCTATGACAGGTTTAATTATGTAAAAAAAAATGTATTTGGAAATCAAAAGAATGACTTTGAAAACTTTGAAGCAAAATTTCGCGAAAGAACTAGAACTTTGGACTTCAAAACTTATTTGTCTGTATTATTCTTTAGTGACTTGTTGAAACATTTACTGAGAAAACAAAGTTCTTACTGAACATTATGCGTGAAAAAAACAGGAAATAAATAAAAAATATATATATTCATAGAAATAATTAGTAAACTACAATTTCTTTATTCTAAGAAAAAAAAATCGAATAACTAAACTCCCTTAACTTTTTAAAACTTAAAAAAATATATGGTAAGAACCAAGAAAAATATAAAAGTTATTATGACTTTGTTTGTGTTAATATTTACAAAAACAATGTCGACAGCTGGACAAAGAAACATTTTTATGTTCAAACCGCAAATACTAATAATCATTATTAACCATAATCTATATCTTTTACTAAAAACTTTAGGACACCAAAAAAATACATGTAAAAAGCAATTTTGGTCGCAGGTCAGCGGAAAGCGGTTCACTCACCGCTTCCGTTGTTTAATGCCTTAATTCCATTGACTATAATTTTTAAAGAAGTTTACATTAGTTGGTACTTTGCCCATTATTTTTATTTAATTCATTAAAATATATCAATTTGATAGTGACAAAATTGATTTTGAAAGTTATTGTTCGTATCAGAATATCTAATTTATATATTAATGAAAATTTTAAATTTACATCCTTGATTTATTTTTTTATTGATTTTAAAAGTACATGTTATTGTAAATAAAATTGTGAATAATTTCAACAAACATTGACTAACATTTTATCGATTTATTTATATAAACTGTCAAAAAAAGTATAAAGGTAAATTGAGTCATATCACCTTATGACTTTATTCGGTGACATTTCCCACTTCCTTTGTTTAAGTGACGTCATTTCCGCTGGGATACAAGCTCCCATTACTGTTTTTATTTTTTAGGGAAACCTAAATTCAAATGTATATTTATTTTCACAATTATTAACATATAATTTATTTTTAACTTAGAAATTAGCGGCAAAATACAAACATGGCGGAATGCTGAGTTCGCGCCAATCCAATGTTTTATTCATATGGCCTTCCATCGTTTATGTAAATGGCGTTGGTAATCACTCAATGTGATAATAAAAGTATAAAAAATACAATGTCGCGAAAGAATCGGCGTGTTTTGCTAATAGGGAATAACTGGTACGGTAAATAGGTGTTAAAAAAGTTATTTAGATTATTTAAAAACAATTTAAATTGTTTATTTGCACACTTTTCTAAAAATATTTTTACGAAAAGTGTGCAAATATTTCGTTCTGGTACCTAAGACACATTCCCCCGTAACACATAAATGTCTTGCTTTCGGGCGGAAAGTGAAGGACGGAGTGACTTGTCACTAGGCTCTCTGACTACCCACTATGCAGGAAAAAGCATGGACCTGCTTTTTTGCTTCTGTTTTTTTCTATTTAGGTTAGATCGCATACGATAAGTACCAACGTATTCCACACTTGTATTTTAAATGTGAAAGTCTGTCTGTTTGTCTGTTACGCTTTCACGGCTAATCTATCTGTCCGGTTTGGATGAAATTTGGCATAAATATAGCTGATAATCCAAGGTTAAACATAGGTTACTTTATTTTTCAAAAGGCACCCCCGAGGGTTTACAGTATAACGTAACACTCTTGTAGTTCACGCGGTGAAACCACGAGCGGCTAGTGAAAATATAATTGAAGTATTGAAAATAATTGAAAAAATAGAAACATTTTATTGACATTCTACATTAATGTGGATAATCAATAAGTTGATATAAAATTATTCACCATTTGTAATTAAATAACGTTGACATAATTATCAGATTAAAATGTAGTACAAGTGCAAATGCAAATGTCAGCTTGCGTGTTGCAGATGAATGGTCGAATATCACGATTCATTTCGTTTCTCACCTAAAACTGAGACTACTGTTTATAGAAACTGATTGTTATTGACAATAACTAACTGTGTATAATAATTCAGTATAGTCGTGACACTGTGTGACAATGTCTGTCTGTAAACCGATGGTTGCGGGTTCGATTCCCACTCGGTAAATGATGATATTTAAATTTTTTTTTTTAGCTTCACGCTGTATCCTGCACACAGCAGAGTAGGCAGAGGGAACCTAGTGTTAAGACACTCCGTTCCCCACTTTCCGCCGAATTCGGAGGCTTGCGTGCTAAGTGGCGGAACTTAACGCCGCGCGTTACCTCGACACCAGAGCGAAAAAATGGAAATATAATTTCCACTCCTCGAGTGGGAATCAAACCCACAACCAGTCGTTTACAGTCACATGCTTGTGCCACTGGGCCACGACTGGCTAGAACTGATTTTATTTCTTTAAAATCCCTCTAAATATGCACTTTTCGTATTATATGCAACATATTTACTTTAGTTTCTAAATTTAAACATGTATTTAAATTATTTTGCTTCTAATAATATCACATTATCAAATCGAATGCAAATCTATAAATAATGCGCATAATCTTTACGTGTTATTCAAACTTGTCATCATTCTCAGTTGAGAGGTTAAATTATATTTTAAAGATTTTTTATTTTTTGCTATTTACAAAAATATTTTTGCATAGGAATGGCAACATTTTAAATGTTTTGTGGAAAAATAATACATATATTCTTGAAGACTAGGTAACGTCGCATTGTTGCTTCCGATTATACATAAGTGTACTAATCAATAAATCATTCAAAACATTTGCATTTTGCATATATATCTCAAAATTTAACAAATGCCATACATATACTTATAATATTTATTGTCTGTCGATATTTCGTCTCAGCGAGTAGAGTCTGAACTATTTTTACGACTTATAATTTATGTTTGACAGAAAATTTGGCAATATTTTTTATAGGTGATATATTTCTGCTAAGGTTATATATTTTCTTAAGCAATTGGTCATCCACATCGATATTATCGAGTTTACACTGTTTTGTACTAATCACGCGATGTTATGGTAATCATTTTGCTTATGGAATGAAAACAATGACTAATTATCTTAAGAAATGCTTGAAAAACATGGTATTTGGGTTACTAGACTTCATCTTGAGAAGGTTAATGACAATTAATTATTTTTCAATATCTATGTCATTTATCGACAGACACATTACATTTAAGTATATATTATAATGATGTTTCTCGAAAATGAGTGAAACTAGAGTAAAAACTTGACTTAGTCTCTCTATAATCCTCCAAAATATAGGGGCATAAAAAAGGGGCATTTCTTTAGAAATATGTTCCTTGATTTTAAACTTTCATACTATATTATTTTTAATATACTTGTCTACAGACGTTACGGAACAAAATGCAGTGGTTGCGGACACGGCATCTCCCCCTCGGACCTGGTCCGAAAAGCACGAGAAAAAGTATTCCATCTTAACTGCTTCACGTGTCTCGTGTGTAGAAAACAATTGTCAACGGGAGAAGAGCTCTACGTGCTAGATGACAACAAATTCATATGCAAAGAGGACTACTTAGCTGGGAAAGCACCAACACACTGTAAGTTTATTTATTTAAATAATAAAAACATTATTACGACATAATAATTAAAATTTTTAACACCTAAATTTTTATGAACGCTGTAAAAATAACGCATGTAATTAACAAAAATTCGTAGCAACCGATATGCCTCATAAAATTATGTAAATTACTCGATGAGCTTAAAGTTTTAAATGAGTCTAAATGATCATGTAATTGCCCGCTATACGTGTATTATTAAGGAAAAATGATTAGAAGGGAAAATGACCTTCGTAACCAAATAAATGGTTAGTGTCGTAAAATAGAATATGTCAATAGCGCAATTGCTTTGAAATGACTTGTACGCCAGCCTGAGCTTTATTTACGTAATAACAATCAGACCATCGACACATGGTATCACGTTTGCAACAAGTATTGTGGTTGCACGAAAAAAATAAATTAGCTCTTTTATATTGTCCTCACTCCAACTTGGTTCCAATCGATGTAGAATAATTACTTTTCTAAAACACGACCAAGTCCCCTTCAATTTCTGAACGTGACATGTGAGAATTGCATTCTCAGTCCAAAATGCGTTTTTTATTGTTTAAGAACGTATCGTGGCAACAATAAAACTTTCGGAGCACCCATTTCGAAATCGGATTTTTCGATCAATACGAACCGTAACCGAATCTGAATGAAAAAAAGAAACAAAAAGATCAACTCGCTGGACAAAAACTCAACCGCATTACACATTAGCTACGTCTCCACGCGGTAGTGCCATAGACGTCTTTTTTATTTTTTTTTATTTACCGCTTTGTCGACGGTAACACCTTGATGTGCCATCAGAAAAAGTGACGATTGTAGATAAAACGCGAGAACTGTTAGAAGAAATTTTAAATAGATATACCTAGTGGTTGTACAAATATTTTGATTGGGGTTTGTTATAAACGTGTTAGAGAATTGGAAAAAGGTCTGATGGGGATACCTGTTGTTATAATATGATACTTATAATTATGTCAGTACGAATTAAGTAATATAGTTCTGTCTGTCAATACGGTCGATCCTGTTTTAAGGAGGTTGATTAGTATGTACCCCTTAATTTATTCTGTTTACGATGATAGTAATCTACTATTGTATCATCTTTGAATACTTTTGAAATTTTTAAGCCTAATTTTTACCAAATCATCAACTAATTTAAATGGACATTAACATTGTACATTATTAAAACTATATAACACTCTCTATGCATGTAATAAAATGTTGATAATCGCTGTTTGTACATGGAAGATATGAGAAAAAATATTATTGTTTATCAATGTAGATAAATGACCCGCAAATTTCGGTTATATGCCACTCCCCAGAGGCTTATTTTTTAATTTTGTTTCTGTTTGTCTGTTCACCTGTGCGTTTGTGCGCGCTAATCTCAGAAATGGCTGAACCAGTTTAAGTGCAGTTTTGTCAATTGTATTTTATTTCAATCACTTAATAAATGAAAAGTTATAATAATCTAAATTATAAATCTAAGCAAAGTTTGTGATATACGTAAATAAAAATATATGGTCGTGTAGTCTATGCACCTGCATAGACTACACGACTATATATTGAAGCAGTGAGCAGGCCGCTAGTTGTAAATATATTTTAATATTAATTCATGTAAAGTAAAAGCATCTCTAGGGCAACTGTTTACCTACACACATAACATGTGCTCGCCTCCGGCGCCGTCTGTTTGCGGAGGGTAATTGTGTTTAGATATTGTTGTTGAAATAATACGGATGAACAAACAATGTACAGTTCATTGTAAAAGAAATTTAAAACTGTCCTATATGCTTCTAATTTTATAAAAGTGATTTTACTATAATATTTTAAGATCAAATATCAAAGAATATTTTATATAGGGGATTATTTTGGTAAAAAATATTCTTTAAAAAAAAAACGCAACGCTACGTAAAAAAACAAATATTTTAATAAAAACGTTTTCCCGCTTTTAGAGATAACCAAGGTACTCCAATTTCCACTTTCCTCCCGAGAGACGTTTCGTATTACGTGGCAGAACTTAACGCCGTGCTTTGTCTTGTACACGGAGAAATTACAATTATATTTTATTTTTCATTCGACTGGGAATTGAACCCACGACCATCGCGTTTACAAACGCTGCCCAATTGCGTCACGACGGATTCAACATTTTAAACACAAACAAAAACTACTTTTTAGAAATTCCATTACAAATGTCAAAAATATATATTAAGGGTAGCACAGATAACATCTCTCCCTTAGTGCAGTGAACTGATACAGATAATATATATCAAATAAGGAATCGCTTCCACTGGCTGAACTAAACCGCGGATTAGGCTCCACCCGAGGGATAAGCGGCTTACGCGGTTATTGATACGTGTAGTTCTGTAGTTTATTTTTAATCTTCAAGACTTTGTTTGACTAGATTAAAATGGTAGAAAAAAATATATTCTTGCATACAATATGAAGGTAAATATTAATATGTAGATATAAGTAAGTATAATGCTTTCAATATCTTATAATACGATTTCTAAATACAGTTAAGTGTGTATTAACAATACAGATGATATTTTAAGTGTATTCTTTAACTTCTTATAGACTTAGCCAGTAAAGATAGATTATTATAGATAACTTTCGTGGCACAGTGTGAGCATCTGACTGTAATCATGATTTGTTGGGGGTTCGATTCCCATTCGCATTTCATTTCATCCCTTTGGTGAATAAAACAAAACATGGCGTTGAAGTCTGTCAATCAACATGAAATATCTCGAATTTACATGGAAAGTGGATCACGGAGTGTTTCGACACTTGGTTCTCTCTCACTATCGTGCTATGAGGAAAATAAAAGAAAAAATCATTAGCAGGACCTTTCCTTTTAATTTTCTATAATCTAATTTTAATTTTCTAAATCTATATTTATACAATAAATTAATATATAATATAAAAGAAATATGGACACCACATAAGTTGCATAACTATAAGGATGAAGTGTCTCATCCTTTCGAAGTGCATGCCTGAGATACCGTCACGATTATTACGCAACAAGCAACCGTAGATGAAGTGCGCTCGCGCCGAGAACCTTATAAATTGCGAAGACGTTTGACGTCGGTTGCAAAACTAGTACTGTTCAGTCGTTAGATACTCACAGTAGTTTCAAATTAATTTTCCTTTTTTCTTGTGAAATGGTGTGTGTGAGAAAATAATGAAGAATCTTGTAATATATGTATGTAGGTGGTAATAATTATACTTATTACATATGTAGAAAATCAAGCTTGTGTTATTCACACACTTAGGAAATTGAAAAGATTTAAAATCATCCTAATCGTATTTAATAAATAACATTTTCTCTTGCCAAACGATTATACGTATAATTATCTTTGGGCAGCAGAAATTTATACAAATCTCTCTACAGAGATTCTACCAATAAAAATAAGTACCACACTTACAAAGCGATATACATATATCAAACTTATAATAATTTCAAAGCAGCGTGTAGTACACCACATGGCTTAGTGGCCAGAGCGCTTAGACGGTTTCCATGACGCGCGGATTCGAATCCTGCTGCATTCAAAAAAAATTATACGATTTATAAATATGTATTTTACTGCAAGCGTTTCTAAATTATATATTTTGTTGATTTTTATAGTTCATTTAAACTGAAATATAGCTTACCTACATGAGACGAAAGCGCCAAAGCGAAAGCTAAACAACAACATGCTCCCCATATCGGTTGCAACACAAACACCCGGGAGCGTGGACTGCAGATATTTGCTCAGTCGACCCCAAAATAATAGGTTACGCCATGAATCATGTGATCATGATATTTCTTTATAGCATAAAGAAAAAAAACCCGTTGTAGCGCAATGGTACAGTGACTGACTGTAAATAGGTGGTTGTAGGTTCGATTCTCACTTGGAGGAATGAATAAATATTTTTTAATTTTACCGCGCTGATACGTAAGGTTAAGCGCGGCGTTAAGTTCCTTCACAGACAATGTTTCAATTTCGGGCGGAAGGTGGAGAACGAAGTGTCTTAATACTAGGCCTCTCTGTGTAGTAATGCTTTATGGGAAAAGTAAAAGTATTTTTATATATCAATTTGAAATGTAAAGTAGGTGTTACGATACACTTTTATAGTTTTATGGTAGTGTTAAATCAATGTCCATCAAGGCTTAGTTAAGTTTTAATAAAAAACCGGCTAAAAATACTTGATTAGCGTATTTCGGAATAAAATTGTTTCTTAATAATCAGTATGTTATAGCATATATTACTCATATTTATTTTAAACTCTATTAATATTTTTCTCTAGCATTTCTCTCAGTGCGTGCATTTGATTGATAAGCGTTATCGTGCATCACAGAGATGGGGTGCTCCCTACCGTTTACCACTCAAATGGTGTTATTACAAAAGTTCTGTTCAGAATGCGATATACATACACGTATGTACCTATAGAGAATCCAATGTAAAGTACATAAGAGTAGCGAAATACAGCAATTTATCTTTATGTCTAAGGAAAGACTTAAAAACTAATTAAAGTATAAGACTTAAAAAGTCTTTGTTTAATATGTTAGATTAGTTACAAAACAAAAAAATCTTATCTCAAAGGCATTATAATATAAATGTACGTAATGACAAATTTCTTTGTTTTCCTATAGCACCTACCTAGAGCATGTATCAAATTCCTCACTGCCCGAAATCTATTTCAGTAAAAGTATTCACGAACTTCGTCTAACACGAATGTCAACTGGATAAAAAAGTATAAAACACGAAATTACAGACGTAAACAAAACCATTGAACCGCAAATATTGTGGGGGCTTCCTAAAGTGAGCCTTGGCTGGTTGTTATAAGACTCAACCTCATCTTTCGTGGCTCAGGGATTCAGGTTACAAATATATAGCTATGTGAAGTCACGTTGGGTACGAACAGCGTGGAATGGAAGAGACCGATAGAATCCTATTTCGTCCCACCCCTTGGTGGTAGAGCGGGGGTTAGGGGATCCTGCATCCGACGGACTGATCGAGTTAATAACATGGCACAGGCTCCGTTTTAAATCTCGATATTAATACTCGGTCTTTGTGCGAGTAATTTAGAATTTGTTACGTTACGTTCTGTTAAAGACAGAGGCTCTCAATTATTACGTGTTTTAGGAAAATTTGTTAAGGAATTAATGTTTTTTTTAATATATAACAGGTTATATAGTAGAAGTATATTTCTATACTTATTAAATTTTCTAGTTTTTTTGTGTAATCAATTGATATTTGAAGTAAAATAACAATATTACATACAAAAATTCAGATAATTTGGCAAGTGTACCTACATACTCCTCGCTGAACACGGACGGCCACTGCGATTCAGTCCTGTCTGCTATTAATTTTTATTTATCGTTAAAACGATCGATAGGTAGCGTGCTCGTAAAATCGCCGCAGTAAACGTTTATGTTTGAGTTTTATGATGTTTTAATGCAGCGTTTTTGAAAGCTCGCGAGTCCCGAGTTTCTATTTTATACGGACTCGTGGAATAGAATTATAGGCAGTAAAACATGTGCGGTGATGTTCTTTAACGGTATTCCGTTCGGCGTCAGACGTTTCATCTTAAATATAAACTTGCTAAAACTTTTCAATATATAATAAAATAGCTATAATAGAAACCCTGTTATTATGCACCTGTATTAAGTTTAGGAAAATCACCTATATTTATAAATAACGTTTAGCGGAACCGTGTATAGTCAGATGGTCGACCGACAATTGAAACAGTAAAAAACTAATCGGTCAACGATTTACAGCGTCAGAAGCGTACCCCGAAGGCAAATTATCGATAATCGACGGACTAACCAAATAGCCGGTGTCGATACAAGTTATCGGCAATAATCGTTATAATCGCTAGTGCCGCGCGATTGTTGCCGCTCGCTATTATGGGACGTGCGCAGCGTCTTGAAACACCACCAGTATACCTGAACCCTGGATTTTATTTACAAAAACAACTTTCTATGGTAACACGGCAAACGCCGAGGTCTTTTTACGCTGGTGCTTCCCACTTTTTGTATACGCTTATTATTGAAATTATTATTTATTAACAGTAATTGTCAGCGACGTTTCGAGGGTTAAATTCCAGCGTTTAGCGTAATTTGGTCGCTTCGAGTATTTGGGACTTATTAGTAATTATTAGTTATCAAAGTGTGGGGTCGGCTGTAATTGCAGTTGTGGGACTAATAGCAAAAACTTTGGTTATTATATCACACATTTTGGCGCCGTGGTTTGTTGATTGGAATTTATGTTATAACTAGTTATTGCTCCTGACATTGTTCAAGCAATCTAGATCTATCTGCCGAATTTCAAATTCAAAGTGAAAAATAAAAGATTTACATATGAATTTAGGTAAAATTCATTCTTGGCGGACGTCTACTAACTACAAAAAAAAATTTTCTCTGCTAAATTTAACTTTTTTAATATTACTCTGCTAACTTTAACTTTTTCTATATTTATTTATTTAGGCCAGTCGTGGCGCAGAGGCACAATTTACGACTATTAAGCTGCTGTATGTGGGTTCGATTCTCACTCAAGGGATGGAAATATTTATTATTTCCATTTCCTTCGCTCTGGTGTCCAGGTAAAGCACGGCGTTAAGTTCCACCACTTACCTAACACGCAATGCCTCCAAAATTCTTATCTTAATACTAGGTTCCTTCTGCCTATCCTGCTGTGTGCGAGACACAGCGTGAAGCTAAAAAAATAAATTATTATCATTTTTCAATATTTTTTAATAAATAATATCTGTCTGTACCTCTATAATAGCTTTTATAGAGGTACAGACAGATATTAGGTACTTTTAGTTTCGTGGAAATCGTTTCTTGAAATCAAAGCGGAATAATTCTCGCGCTTTCAGCCGCGATCCCAATAATTTCGTTCCAAATTATTTTGTTTCTTTTGTGGCAGTATTGTGCGCGGGTAAATGGCGTGAAATTGACGGTTGGCCAGTGTTTGCTGTTTCTCCTGCGCATGATCTGTCCACTTTAATACGAACCATAAGTATGTGCAAAGCTCCATATCCTATTATTTTTATGAAAGTCGTCGCAAAACGTGACTTTTTATTGTTAGTGAGTATTAAATGTCGTAATTTTGTTTTTAAATTTCAAATACTATCGACCTTCGATTCGTTTTGAATTTGTAGTGAAATTGTGCAACTTTTAGTTAATTTGTGACTGACGTGACATTGGTAATAGCTGTAATTGACAATTAAGTTAATTCTATAAACCTTTAAGTTTTCGTTTACAGATATACTTTAAAATTTAAATAGATTTAGTTATAACAAACAAACAAGCGTCCCAAAACTTAATTTTGTATTATAAAGCATGTCATGCAGTATTATAAAAAATATATAGTAAAGAAATTGTCTTGTTCCGACCGCTATATCAGACGAGTCACAATAAACGTAAAACTTTGCGCAGAACATAAAAAGGCGGATATATTACTCTTATGAAAATGGAAAATGGAGTGTCTCCTGCTATGCAGGAATAAGCATGCGGCTTTTGTTTTTCACTTCCATCATATTTAAACCAGCACAGATATCTATCTATATATGAATTCTATAAAAAAAATCATAACAATATCGCTTAAACATCAATAAAACATACAACGCATAGAAAGAAAATAATCTTTAACAAAAATATTCATCGCATGTGAAGATGTTTCCAATTTAAGTGAAGGTCCGGTTTAATTAGGCCCCCTAAGACCCCATAAACTAGTGACAATGGTAATTTATTGGACTGACATCCATTATTATTGTATACCCTCTAATAGTACAATTCTGTATGTTTACTAATGAGATATACCTTAAGGCGTAGCTTTTTGGAAAAGTTTTAATGTAGAAATGTTTATAGTAAACGATTTTTTTACTTTTGTACTAATTTTAACGTAAAATAATGATATTTTTTAAGTTTGGTAGTAATTTTTGTGATTGTGGATATTTACACTAAATGAACTGTTAGACATTGATTATTTTGCTTATTAGCTTCACGTTATACTTTCCACTGGGAATGCTTTATAATTTAATATAAAACGAAAAAGTAACCTAGAACCTAGGCATATTTAGGGTTACTCTTATATTTAAGGTTGTCCTCGTGGTTTCTAGCTAGGATAAAGCAGTGCTTTACTACAATAAATAGTTATGGCTTCTAACAAAAGCGATAAAAAGGTAACAGTCTCGTTTATTTCTTGTTAATTTCGGATAAATATTCAGATCGTGTGTGTATTATGTTTTTTTGGAATATTAAATTACTTTATAGATATGTATGTGTTTCTTGTACTTCTGATACAAGGAGTTTCAAATTCAAAAGAAAGACGATAGCATTTGATTTAAAGCCAAGACATTGACCCCGGTTCTCCATAACCAAAACATTCTCAGAATATAACTCATCTACACAAACAACAGTCGACATCCGACACTCAATTCATCGCTTGTTCACTCAAAATGGGCCATTCATACAAAACATATGCTACTAAACCGACCGTGCCATTATTCAAGCTAACCTTAACACTTTAATAGTCTGAATCGGAAATCGAACCCGCAACGCCTCATTTCATTTTGTTTCCTCACTTATTAACAAGCGAATTCATACACTACATCTTGTGTTTAAAATTGAAATTCCTTTAACTAATTACTAAAAGTTAATTGGGTCTCAAAGAACGTAAAGATCTTATGTCATAAATGTAAACGAGTTAAATGTTAGGCTTAAATGTTAGATGTTTGGGTTAAAAATTGAATATAAAACATGAATTGCATAGTTTTGTTGCAGTTTTATTCCATGATTTTGAGATATTGAGAAGTTGGCAAATTCCTATTGAAATTCACATAACAATGTAGAGCGATGAGAGTCAATGACCTTAAAATAGCATACTAGATTTCTAGAATTTTTGATAACTTATATATTGCAAGGTACCTATATACTTAACTGTATATTCATACTAATATAATAAATATGAAAATTTGTCTGTGTCTGTGTTGTATGTTCCCGTTTACGGTTTATCTACCGGTCCAATTTGGATGGAATTCGAGGTGAAAACAGTAGAAGACCCAGGACCAAATATAGGCTACTTTTATCCAACTCCTAAAAGGCTGAAATAGGAGATGAAAGTTTATATGAAAGTTAAGCAGACGAAGCCGCGAGCAGTCGCTAGTACTTACATATTTCAAGACCCTGCGAAAATTCTAAGCGGCTACCGTATCAGACCTCCTACGCTCTATTGTTTTCAAAATTTTACGACTACTAAATCATAATTTTCTGCGAATTACTTTTCGGTCTCGGCTAGCGACCGCGAATACCTAAACATCTTTTGATGAGTTAAAAATTTATTTAAACTTTCCGAGAATGCAAATTAACCGACACTAAACTGCTTTATCACTGGTTCCCACAACGAAACCTTTGAGGCTGTATGTAATAACACAAACAAAACCCAAACGCCGCTCCGATATTAATAATGCGAAAAAAAGAAAACTTATTCAAAATTTGAACGGCGGGAAACATCGATAGACAATAATGGAGAGAAACAAAGAGGTAAAAAAGCGGGAAGAAACCTGTCGACGCCATGTTGTGTGGCACTCGGCCTTCACGCCTCGGCCGCCGAAGATAATCTTGGAAAAAAGAACCGAACAGGAGGCGCTAGGGCGCGGACACAAAAGGCTTATACGCGTGTCGATTGTATACAATTGATGGCCCTCATCGCTACTGAATAAGGTATATAATTGCTTGCATTCTCCATCAGATGCTATCTTTGATTGCGAGAACGGCGGGTGAAAGAAAGAGCACAGTCACCGTGCGCCTGCGCCGTCGCTGATGACCTGTCAATTCCGTCTTGTACTCTGTACGCCGGGACGAAGAAAAAAGTGACATTAGACTTGGCCATCTATTATTTTGACTTTAAGTGGGGAGATGGAGCTGAGATTGATCGTGTTTGGCTCGGCCCTTTTAATTATATTGCATTCAAGCTTTGTATTATAAGTTTCTACTGTGCGGTGGAAGCTACTTGATTTAATATATAATGGGTTATGTCGGTAAAATCACATAGAACATTAATTATTATGGTGCTACGATGCCTCCACTAGTTTTAGATTGAGGATATGTGGACTCAATAACTACAGATCGTTCAGTTAAATTAAGCTTGAAATAAATTCTGAACACTTGAAATACGTATATAGATTTCAAAATATAGTAATTACAGAATCTAGGACAAAACGTTGAGTTCCGTCACTTAACCCGTATTCTATCAATATCGTGCAGAAGGGGAGGACGGAGTGTCTTGACACCAAGTTGTCTCTGACTGGCCTTGCTATATTGGGAAAAGTGTCAAGCACTTAAAGTACTAACTTCCATTATCAAAAGTATTACATATCATAACGTCCTAACTGCATATGAAAATAAAAGATGCTGCAAGTCTGTACCTGTGGCCTACCGTACATTGTCGATTTGCCACGCCGCGTGCGTGGCTGCGCGCGCGTCGTCTCGCCTCATCTCATTGTACGATTTCGTATGGCCACTCGGTCATTAGTGTCAAGCATGTCATTACATGACAACTTGTTCCCCACTGTTTTATTTATTTTGCGATTACGTTCATTTGCATTTTTTGCATTCATCTACGATACGAGTCGCCACATGATTTCTTAATAATATCCGTAATTATTGATTACATAAATAGTACTAAAGCTTTTTCTGCGAAATAACTATTTATTTGTAAGATAATAATAAAATCATTATGTTCTTTTGTCATATTTTATGATTGAAATCACTGTAAATGCATCTAACTGCAAGAAAACTGCAAACAACAACTCCTTAAAACTATACCTAGTACTTCTAACTTTAAGCATTCTAGAAGATTTGTATCAAATCTAAAATAATAAATATAAATGGCCAAATAGTTAATAAATATACTTATTTATAATTCACATTATATTATATTATTGTTACTTTATATTTTTACCAGTACAACGTCCGACAGTAAACGTTCTTGTGGGTCAGATCCCCGTTCTGGAGAGTGTTCATTCTGGGAAGTTTTCGTTGTATTTAAATTTACTTCATTTTCCACTTAAAATAAAACGCAACCTTGGGTTCCGTATATGCAATATGGAAATCGAACGAAAAATGCAGAAGGGAGTGTTTTGGCACTAAGTTTGTTTTGCTTGTCTTACTATGTGAATAAATGTGAAGCTGTAAAATCTACACTTGTTATTGAACAAAAAAATGAGTTTGTAACTTTGTATGTATAACGCAGGTTAGCTCTGAAACTATCGAACTTATTACAAAAATCCTTTTACAGTTCAAAATCTACATTTTACGTCATTTTATAGGCATATATGTATTTGTTTAGAAATATTTAATTTTCGGACATATACAAAGTAATCCAAGAAGAAGACATTATCATATTATTTTTCTTGCAAATGCTGGGATTCATATAATTATATAAAATATATAATTCGCTAAATAGACAATTTAAAGAGTTTGTGATAAGAACACCGTTGAATACCGAAGAATACCGGTTACCGAAAAATACGTAAAAGCTGATAATAAATAATCCTGTAGTTTACGCAGGCGAAGCCACAAACAGTTCGTTAGTTATATATCATATAAATAAATAAAACATTACGTTGGCCAGTTCACTCATTAGGTACGTAGCTATAAAGTCCCACTATATCATAAGTTGAAACAGAACAAATAACCCCGGTGCACTCAGCGCATCCGCCGGGTCACGACGATCGGTCACGGAGATACGGTCGTACTGCAAGTTGTAACTTTATGAGATGTGTGAAAATGTATAAATTGTATATTTATTTTAGTTTTTGAAGCCATGGTAGTGTAGTGCAGCGTTTGATTGTAAACGCGATTGGTTGTGGGTTCGATTTCCATGATTTTATTTAAATTATTTTCATTTCCCCGGACTACCACATAAGACGAGCCGACGAACAGAATATTTTTTTTTATTTATTCTGATACTATATTCTGTCTGACTATCCTGCTATGCTGGAAGCGTGAAGCTGCAAAAAGATGATGATGCAAGATGCACATTTAAAGTTCGTCTTTTAATTGATCATTTAGGTCATATGAGAATCATTTTTTACCTAATATAAACATTTTGCGTAACTGAGAACCCATAACTGTCATATACATAGATACTCATCAACGAATGACTTTTTCAACTGCACTACGAAATCGTAAATAGTATAAACTTATTTAAAGACGACTTTTAAATAGGAATTAAGTTATGATAAATTTAGGGCTAGTCAAACGAGCGACTTTTGAAAGTTTCTTACAATTTGAGTTTACTACTTTTGTACAGCTTCCATGAGAGTCATAGAAAAATTGTATGATCATAATCGACATATTCTATATATTATTTTTTTTATATAAGACTATTTTCGGGAAATTCTTCTTGATTTATAAATATTTTTATGTTGAACTAAATTTCTAAAGAAGTTTATTACGCAGCCATATATTAGTGTCTATTATTATAAAAAAACAATGCAAGTTTTTGCTTTTTTCGTTTTCCGTAAGTCAGGAAATCATATTAGGCGGTGAATCTAATACCTAATGCATTTTATTAGGTATTCACGCTTTTTTCACAGGGAGTACCTAAGTCTCATACAGATAGGTAGAAATAGTCAAGACACTCCGTTTACACTTTCCGCCTGAATCTGAAACATTCCGTGTTGAGTTATGAAACTGTCACTCGCATAGTCTTGTCAATAATATGCAGCACAACCTAAATATAATTATTCCCACGGTTGGAAATCCAATCCACAACCATCGCGCAAACAGCCGGACTCTGTCACGCTGCGCCGAATGTTAAATATTAGGAAGCTATTTTTTTAAAAAATAGACTAGAACAACTTAGATTCGAGTATCCATTCTTCCCTCTGCCTGCTTTGCCCTGATTATACATTGGACACGTGCCTGCTATGGCATTACGGCAATTGTACTACATTCCTTCCTATTATAATATACTCGTAGATAAGTACCAAATAACAATAAATCCTTTATCGTACTAATGTCATAAATACGAAAGTTTGTGAGAATGGATCGATAGTTGTTTGTTACTTTTACTACTGTTACTCTAAAGCAAAAACTACTAGCTCCACGTTTTACCGGCACAGCGGGGTAATCAGAGAGGAGCTTATAATAAAATGCTTAACTTTCCGCCCAAAACTTGGAGTGGCGAAACTTAACGCCGCTTCGTCTTATGAGAGCGGCGCAATGAACAAAATTGAATTATAATCATTTCCCTAAGTGAGATTCGGGTAATACAGGTAAATGGAGAACGAAGTGCTGTCACTGCTATGCGGAAAAAATGTGAAACTGCCATATGATAAGAAAAATACAACGACATAACCAATTTAAATTTAATATAAAAAAATATATAACGTATAATTATATACCTGCCACTAAATGTAAGAAAAAATAATGAAGTTGAACACCAAAAGCATTAGAACAGCTTATTATCGCTGTCCGTATCGTTGTCCGTATAGGTATGGAAGATATATGAAAAATATTTTTGGAGGCATTTATGAATGTAATAGAACTCAAAACATTTTTTTTATTTATCTGCCTGAATGTGCGTTTGTGCAAGCTAATCTCAGAAATTGCTTAACCAATTTAAATCCAGTTTTCACTGATGAATTTTGGTATATTCCCTTAACATTTTGTGTATATTTTATCATTTTTGATCCGATCGACAATTCAAAAATAATAAAGTACAACTATTTAAATGTTGACATAATTGCTATGAAATAACTATTTTATTAACTTGGCTGAAACTTCAATTTACGCAGGCGAAGCCGCTAGCGGGTCGATGTTAATAAAATATGAATAATAAATATATGGTGGATAATTTTATATAACTTTACACTACACATACACAAGATGTTCACATTTGTGCAAGCTGAGATATAGTACGTTGATAGAACAAATAAAGCCACTGCACACGCAAGCAATCTCGCCGGGTCACGAAGTGCGGTCACGGAGTTACCGCACCGTATTGTATGCCATACCTACTCTTAGTGGTTTGTTAGTGTTATATATATAGCATATATACAAATCTATGCTTTTTCCTCTTGTAATGTATTTTATAACTATGTACTGAAATTAATATATTCTATTGAGAATTTTTTAAATAAAAAAAATAATCTTAAAAATTCTTATTTTTCTATAAATTTTAGCATTCTTGTTTTATATACCTAAACTGACTAAGTAATTGTAACGAAATACTTAATTATTGGAGTAATATAAGTAATTTTTAAGTATATTTAATCGTACTCGGGTAATCCACGCTTCTGGTTTTGAAATTTTGTTTATTAAAACTGGCTACAGTATAAAGCTAAGTATTTTAAAGAGCTCAACAGTAATTTATAATAGATGCCGTCTATGGCACGTAGAATAGTGTCGTCTTATTTTACTATATTAATATAAATCAACAATAATACATTATTTAAGATATGTAAGAATAATATTTCAATTCCATCGACTGATTATTGTATTATGTCATGATTTTTTTGGTATTTCTACAATTAAAAATGGTCTAAAATATTATTCTTTGATTTTAACAATTTCAACATTTACAGTTTTTATATGACTATCTCATAGTATTTGACATTCTTTATTTAAAAAAATATTATAATACAAAAATACTATTAAAAATAACCCAACATCCAATATACTTCGAAGCTTACCTGCTAGCCATATGCCACTCACTTGAGCTATTTAGTAGAACCATTTATCAAAGCGCTGCACTTTAGAAGTAAACTTACAATTTGACTGGTTTCTAATAAAACGAAGCATAAGAGTCACCCGGCATGATGGATGACTGACAAGCCCTGGTAATGGATACTTAGCTGAAATTACTTCTTGCTTGGTCATTAACTACATTACGTATTTGAACATGGAGAATATTTACATATTTTCTTTAAAGGCTCGCCCTTTATTCTTAGCTATGTACCTACTAAGAAAATGACAGAAGTAAAGATTAAAATGGACTCTATATTGACGTTATAGTAGTGTAGGGGATGCGACTAAATTTAACGATGGTTGTTAGTGCGAATCGCTATCGTGGGAATGCTTACACTTAAAATATTCTCTTTTTTCTTATTCATTTTCAACTATTTAACTGTTTATTTTATTAGAAAATCTACCAGCATCTCATATTTAAATAAATTTTGTAAAAAGCTATGGGTGTCTTCACTTTAAAAGTAGAGCAAGTTTAGGTGTTTCTAAACACAGTAACATAGGCAAACTAACAGACGCTGATATTTCAAATATGCCATCTAAGACTTACCTACATATATCTTTAAGTACTTGTTAAAAAAATCACATTAGACACACCAGTGGAACTTTTTGTCGACAAATGTTTATTTGATTGCAGCAACTTCTCAGTAATCGAGATAATTTAAAAGTATGAATAGATAGACGTAGATACTTATTTACTGCTTGACCTCCCTTATTATCATTACGGCAAGCACATAATGACACCGTTATTATATATTTAATACGACTGTTTCAATTGTCACCGGCATACAACACTTTTAATGTACTATATATACTATAAGTTGAAAAATAAACAATGTTTATTTATATTGTACACCGATACAGAGATCGATGTTACGAGGTCATATAATTCGCTTCGGCCGTATAAAAATAATTTACCAACAATTTTTCACAGCTATCTGATGGATAGGCTACTAATTTGTCTAACTGCTCCCCGGCTGCGCTTGCGCATCGCATTGTGTTAGTCCAAACATGGCGTTTCTAATGGCGTTGGGACGCTGACATATTGCTTTTTAGAACGCTGCTCTTACCGTTATTTATTACTTTTCTTTGTTTATTATTGCTGGAATTAGGGAGTTTTATGATAGACAGGTCGCCTGTCTTGACCTCCGGTTGTATATCATGTTGAAGTTATTGAATATTGTTAACGAGCCTTTTTTGTGTATGGCGACTATAATTTTTAGTTGAATCCCTTTATGTAGTATCGTTTAAATTCATTTACTAATTGGAATTAATGACTATAATTTTTTATGAAAATCTTGAAACATGTGATTAAAAGTATGAGTATAGAATGCATGTAATCTATGTCTGTAGTCCTAAATTGACTATATTTTATATGATTTTCAAGTATTATTACTATAATGGTTCATAATTTTTTACTTTTCAAGTATTAAATATGGATTAAGTAATAAACTTATACTATAGATATTATCAGTAGAGAAAATTAATTATTTTTGATGTTTTTTTTTATTCTACAAACAAACCTATATATTGTAAAACATATGTGAAATACGTATCGTTTGTTATACGTGTTCGCTAATAATAAAAATGAGTTATAATAAACGTATAAGAATTTTGACTTTTCCATTTTCCATGACGCGCGGGTTCCAATCTCGCTAAATTTCAATTTTTCAATTTCCTAATTCTACGAATAAGAATTTAAAAATGTTAAAATCTATATCTTAATAAAAATAAGAAAAACATAAAGATATAATTGAAGTCTCTACACCACTCGGAACTAAGCTGTACGTGGTCCTGACTACCATTATATACCTACTTAAAACTCATTACAAAAGAATATTTAAAAGCACATAATACAATTTTATTTTATATACAATCATTCAATAAAATAATATAAAAACACATCACAAAAACACAATTGCATACTTTCCTAATAAGAAATAATCCCGGCATTGTGTAACTTAGAAACGTAGTTTGATAACTGTAAAAAATATATAGACGAAAATTCATTAGTCATCGAGCTCACGTCCGCCGCTGAGGCGCCGCGAATCAAAAGTGGGTAAAAACTCAACTCATGCTACCATAAGCTGTTTAATTGTATTCTTACCCTCCCATAGCTACCTGGGGAAGTCGACTCACGACTACCTTTATGGCCAACCACCAATATCTATTGACCCCCGAACCTATTTTAGCTTTATAATGTCATCTAGTCAAGAGTCAGCTTCATTGGTTATGTTGGTTATTGGTGGAAAATTTGTCTTCAAAATAAAATTCTTACTTCCTAACTAAATAACTACTACATTTTACTAATTATCTGGAAAAGAATTCTGATTTTATAAACCACAAATAATATTAGAAACGAAATCCTGAAATTACATTACCCATTCAAACGTTTAGGTATATTTTTGTGCCTTTTCGTCTCAACAATCATACAATACGAAGTATTGTGTGGAAAAAACGCAAAAATTCAATCTCAGAGTATACAATGAGGAACCTTTGAAAAATTAGCGTACATTTCCCCGTCCCGAGACGCAGAGGGGCCCGGGGTGCCCAATGGAAATGACATTTCCAAAGCTGTACTCGGCCTAACCTATAGCGCGGACTATTTTACATATACGGATGTTTCGCACGCACGTTCCCGGCGCAACGTCGATAAAAGTAGGCGTGGTCGTCTCCATCGCTTCCACCAATCACAGGCCGACGTTGAACGTCTGCGTACAGCGCCCTTTCATGTGTGCCGCGTGGCGCACGAGTGTGCGTGCCTCGCCGTATTGTATATGGGCGTACATAAGTATACGCCGGCTACCGGCTTCACAAAGAGTTCCCATATCTTTTATGTTCTTAGATTCTTATCTCGCGGTTTCTTATTTTACATTTAAGATGGTGGTCGAATTAACGGTCGGCCCCATAAACACGCCATAACAAACTTTAATATGCCCGTAATACGAAATAATCTGTGATTTTTATAGCTTTTACTCTACTAATAGGTTGTTATAGATCCCTAGATAGTGGATGTAATTTTTTGGAAAATAATTATTCATGAGCCATGTTGATTGAATTGTTAATCGTTACTAATTGTTGATTATCTTGGTAGATATGTTTATGCCATGTTGTAATAACAGTTGTAGGTATATAATATCATACTAGTGTGTATGGATATGTAATTCTTATGCATAAAAAATGAAGAAAATGATTTATTACATTAATTTTAGTTAACAGTTAGTAACTTCAACATAGCATTTAGGCATAACTTCCGGTTACCTTAGATTTTATTATGAGAAATACAATTGTATATCCAAAAAGTATGTATATAATATAACACATTTAACAAAATGATATCGTGAATACATTTCATTTTGTATGTCAAAACGCCTAGTAACCTAAAAAAGTTGTTACAATATCAATTCTAAAACTAGTTGTCACACGTGACGTGCCCTATATCAATTTATTCTAATTTGAAATTGAAGAAGCCACAAAACTATTTAAAATATCAAAGGGAAACACGATCATTCAAATTCAGCGACAATAAAAAGCAGTTTTACCGCTAAAATTCGATTAGGGGAAGAGCGGGACAAAAGAAGTCGTTTATTTGGGGCGGCTTAAAATTGATTTCAGCCGGGACGCATCCATTTTACGTTTGCAGGGAAATTGGGAATGGGAAATTTAAATTTTGAAATGTCTATTGAACTTCGTTTTCTAAGAAATGAATAAACAATGCTTAAATTCTTTAAAATAAGCATTTTAATAATCTATACCTAATACTTATATGATAAAAATTTAAGTGATCGCTAACTGTACATAGAAGATATAAGAGAAAAAATATTAAAGGAAGCATTTATCGTTTTCTTTTGTAACTATAGTTTTATATCACGCTATTAGCCCATTTGTAATGTCGTTAGGTACCTACTGTAGGTATAAGATCAAAACAGTGTATTTGTTGATTGATGAAAAATAAAGAATTTCAAATTTAAAAACATGAATTTTCTAACTCTGTATAAAATACTAAAAAACATGGGAAAACAACGATCTTTGCAAAAATTGGCTAGATATGAGTAAAAATCTTACTCAAGGAAGTCTTTATTTTTCAGCATACATAAATGATTCAGTTGTTGAGCTTCTACGGAATGGATAAACGGCACAATCGATATTAATACAGATTTTAAATAAAACTATTTTGAATTAAGTAATTGCAAATATTTTAATCTTTTGGTCAAGGTATCTGTCAATATTGACTATTATAGAGTTTAGGAACGTAGAGATTATTACAGTGCATTTTCTAATATCCTGGTTTCTGGCGGATAGTAGGAATATCCGCCAGAACTCGAGACATTGTGTTTGATCAGCGAAACTCAACGCCGCGTCTGTTTTAGGTAGCAGAGAAATGAAAATATAATTATGATCATTGCTCCGACTGGGAATTAAACCCAATACAACCACCTTTTCCCACTGTGCTACAAAGACCTTTTATCTATGTAACATTAAAGAATCCAAGTTACGCCCATACTTTCAGTTTGAATAAACCAACCATAAAACAATATAAACTAACATCAATAAAACAATCAAACTTCAAAGAATACTTTCATCATCAATATAATTTCAAAGCAAGCACTCAAGTTTTTACAAGCACTAGAGCAGAGTGTTTATTCAGGGGGCGAAGTGCGAGCTCTCTCCGGACGTTTTACTTTTAAGTGTTTGCGCGGACTGAGTGCGATCTGATCTTAAAACAATTGGGTGTACCTTCACACGGTAGCTATTAGTATAAAAATAGACCTGTATGTTATAAAATGAGTAGGTACTTCCGTGAAAAACTATTGAATATTTGTAAATTTTTATTTACATTTTAGATAAAAAAAATATAAAATTAAAATATGATAACCTTATTATGAAACGTAAGTAGATATACTTAATTATTCATTCTGGTACCCTTAATGTCTTGATTTCGGGTGGAAAATGGTGAACGGAATGTTTGACACGAGGTTCTCTCTGACTATCTTACTATACGAGGAAAAGCGTAAAGATTTTTTTGTTAAGAAAAGAAATATATATAATAACAAAATTGTTTAATTGAGCTTGAATTTAACAAGATTTAATATACAACAAGACGAATAGATAAAGGAACAAAATGATGTACTTAATGGTTTCAATTTAATTTTAAGTCTAATATGTATTTTTTATTAAGTTTCTTCTAATATGTATTTTTTTATTAAGTACTTTTATTAGGTACAAGAGTGTTCTGTTTACTCTTATAGCCTTTCCCCACATTTCTCCATTTCGTCTATACAATCCCTAATAATGATTTGCACTATTACAAGAAGGGGCCAGTCAAATCCGGAAACGGTTATAAGATTAATAGAGAGTCAAGTTTTATAAGCCGCAACTCATTGTGGGCATATAATTTAGCTTTTAATGATATTTTACTGTGTAATTAGTTAAATCTGGATCCCAAAAATGATGTAGTGTATTTATTTGAACTCCAAATTTAGTTTCTGTCGTAGCGCAGTGGGATAGCGTCTGACTGTAAATAAGATGATAGTGGATTCGATTCCCATTCAGGGAAATGTTTATATTTAAATTATTTTCATTTCTTCCCTCTAGTAATTAAGGCAAAACGCTATATTGCTTTCTACCACTCTCTACATCTCGATTTCAGGCGGAAAGTGAAAAAAGGATTGTGTTTTGGCAATAGATTCCCTCTGTCTACCTTGCTATATGAGAAAATAGGGAAGCTATTTTTTTTAATTCACTATTTAATTTTTATATTGAAATTCGCAATTTTTTCCTAAAAACTATTTTAAAAGCCATAATAATACATATGTAATTTGAATACAATTTTACAATTTTAAACTAAAAGACGTGAATTCAAAACCTATAGATACGTATAAATAACACACAAATACACTACGAACATGTATCTGCAATAGAGGAACCATATGACGACAGATGTTTAGCTGCGTAGTACATAGCCGCGAGCGAATATCGATTGATGGTTGTCAGTTGCGTCTGACAACGTTATTCTAAGTTATTTTTGAAATGAATTATTTATAATAAATTATTTGGCAGTCGTTTAAATGTTTATTTGGCCTCTAGCTAAAGCTGTCCAAATAAAAATAAATTTGAAAGAAAAGGATTTACTATTTATAATAACAACAGTGAAACATTCTTCATACCTATGTTACTTCATGCTTTTTCCTGCATAGCAGGATAGCCAGCGAGAAGGCAGTGTTAAGACACTCTGTCCTTGACTTTCTACCCGAAATCGACACATTACATGTTAAGTGACGAAACTCAACGTTGAGCTTTGTTTTACTAGAGCGGAGAAATAAAAACAATATATAATAATTCTCTCAAGTAGGAATCGAACCCATAACAATCACCCTCATGTTGTTCCATTCGGCCCTAATCTTTGGATAACATAAAAAAACTTCACTATTATTTATTTTTATACACTCAAATACATGTCTATTTTGGTCAATTTCTCTCATAAGTAATTGTTTTTGCGGCTAATTCTCCCAGTGGGGGATGTCGAAATTACATTTTTATTCAGTTAAACGGACGAGGGTAGCGCGATTGCTTTTTGATAAGTCAATTTTAGGTCGTATAGGGCAAGCCCCGGTTATTGCTAGATATTGTATGCAAATATCTTAAAATTGGATACGCTAACAGGCAGGAAATTGAAAATTATATGCAATTTTCTCAAAGAAGGTATAATAAAAGTTGCCGACATGTATGGTTGGTTATGTTTAGTCTACTCTAATTTTAATGTGTTTTGTTTTAAAGGAAAGAAGTAATGGTTACTAAATATTGAACATCCCACCTATCTCCATTTTCTTGTAACTCTATTTACATAGTTTATTTCAATTGCAATAAAAAACATATAAAAGATCTAAGAAATTAAATAGATAAATACTAAGTTCATATCTTCAAATATAAGACAACAACATTGCTAAACTAAAAGTCAATTTTTAATTACTATGTATTTTTTTAATAGCGGATTCATTACTTGGTTCCGGATCAGACGAGGAAGAGGAGGACGAGTCCAGAGCAGCCAATAACTCCAGCAGTCCAGCGCATGCGCCACATCCGGCGCTACATTCAGACCTGTCACATAATGGAGATACAAAACCTCACGAAGATTCTGAAGACCAGGTTGGTATTGCTTGGATTTATTTTATAAAAATACACTTAAATTGTCAAATTTGTTCTTCATAATAAAACTTACAAGACGAGTTCTTAATTTTTTCGCTATTTCTCCATTTTAGTCCAATGTATAGGCACTTAGTGTCTTCCTGTAACTTTCGAGTTTATTTCACAATTTATTTTACATCACAAATATTAATATCCTTTATAAATAGAGTTTGAATTTGTATATTTGTGGTAATCATCTGCTTAGTCTTACCTACTTAATTTTTGATTTGAACCATGCAAAAGCTTTAGGTTTTTATGTGACATTATTTATGGCTATAAGATATTTTGTATATCTTTGCATAAATTATGCACCTATAAATTACTGAAAACATAAGTATAGGCTGCATTAAACATTTATTTTGCTAACTGATGATTATACATTAATAGATTAACAATCGATATAAGAATAAACTTAGAATTTACATTGTATTATACTATTCTATAATCTTTTTACATGACCATTCAAAATCACATGCATGAAACTAGGCCACATAGTCGGATTCAGTTTTTTCTTTTCCCCGGCCAGGGCTCACTGGATGGAGATCCAGAGACAAGAGACTCACAAGCGGAAAACAAATCACCTGACGACGGCAATGGAGGGTCTAAACGAAGAGGTCCAAGAACGACGATAAAGGCCAAACAATTAGAAATACTGAAATCGGCGTTTTCGCAAACACCTAAACCCACGAGGCATATACGAGAGCAATTGGCAAAAGAAACGGGGCTGCCTATGAGAGTTATACAAGTAAGTGGCAAGTTAATTTTTTTTAGTATATAACATGACCTATTTTGGAGTTACTCAAATTTTTGCAAATGTTGTAAAGAGATTGGTAAGCGATAGCAGAATTAAATTTTATAGTATTAGAAAAACTTTTGTCCAATTGCAAGTAAAAAGAACTTTTTAAAATATCTATAGAAATACTAAATAGTATTGTTTCGCTTAGATAAAGGATAGAGCAAGAATATCATCGATTATATTGCGATATAAATTTATAGAAACAAATTGTTGAAGTCTCGGTGAAGTTTCTCAATTTCTAGATCAGTAACTTAGTGCTATTTTAAGTAACCTTGATAAACTTGGGTAACAAGAGGTAACTTATCGGTAGAAAGTTCAAGTGTTCAACTTTGTAGGAACTTAGTCAACTTAGGTATTTCAGTAGTATCACAATATTTATTATATTACTACTAACCATTTAACGATATTCGGTTTTGCTTTCGTAATATTTAGAGTTCTTTTATAAGGGATCTTCTTAATCAATATTAAATTTAATTTTCCATTAAAAATCGATTTAATTCAAGTATCTATCTATTCATCACTCAGCAAACATTTCACCGGTAACCGGTAACCGTTACAAATGGCGGCCACTCCATCATGGCGGCGCCTGAAATCGTTCGCAAATTGAATATCGCGCGCTCATCCGTTCAGGAACGCCAGCGCTGACGTGACAAATAACCTAATTACAGACTATATCGAGTGTGGCATAACAAATTCCTATTTTGAATTTGTTTATTTTAAAAAATAAATTTTCTTTCCCGCCTGATTAACTGTCAACTTCAATTTTAATATTAAATTGTTATATTGTTTGGCTTTATTGAGAAAATGTCATGCATGAAAATATGTGAAATAACTTTTTATATTACAAATGTACTATTTATAAGAACAATGCAAATAATTTTTCTTTTTATATCATATATTTATTCTTTAAATAAAGGAATACTTCGCCATTTCTTAGGGAACGTTAATCCCGTTTAATTTTTTTCTAATTTTAGCACAGTGATTAGTTAAAAATGAAATTGTAATCTAACACATGATTCCTACGATTCTCTACGCCATAGTAACAGATGTTAAGATCAACCGTTTCGGTCACGCTTTTTGTGGCCCTTCCTCTTTGTCTCAGTTTTTGTCGATTTCCGAACGAAAAACGTTTTACGTTTTACGGCCTCCGCGAAATGTTTGTAAACTCATTGCATCTGCTTGTCGTTGGAGGGAAATGTTTTATATAGTTACAATATATATCTTTTTTCTTTTGAATTTCGTAGTTAGTTATCATCATATCGAAATTAGTAAAGGCTTATGACTAAATCATAGTTATTTTAAAGTTATAGATTTATATATTATAATTTGCACCATAAAGTTATAAGTTTTCTTTTCACGCTTTTTCCGTCATAGCATGATAGGTAGAGAGAGCGTAGTAACTAACACTCCGTTCTCAACATTCCGCCCGTAATCGAGACGTTGCATTTAACATTTTTGTTTTGTATTTTTCAAAAGCTCTTTTCAATAATATAATACAAATAATATATGGTATTTATTACACTTTTTTGTGTCGCTTCAATTCTCTTGCATTTTTCTAGCTAGGAGAAGTCTTTCTGCTCTATATTTTGTATTCATTATATATATATGTATTCTTTATATATAAACGTGACTAGGTATTTACGCTCTAACCATTTCTATCAAGACAAATACAAAAATTGCAGACTAACAGACATCATTTATTTATACTAATCATAAGTTTCCAATTCATAATATGAAGTGATAACATTAGTAAGTGTTAACTTATAGAGGTAATAGAATCATGAATACAAAGGATAAATATTTATATACAAGTGTTGTATCAATATTAGTTCAACAATGTCGACTATGTTAAGTGGTTTCATAAACAACATTTTTTGCTGCCATCCGTCAAGTCCCGCCAGATCGCGCGTGTCCAATGCTCACACCACATGTGGCTTAACTGTATGACTTTTTGTATGGATATTTCGGATTTAACTAGTTAACACCGGTTCGTGTGAACGGTTGAAGATACCGACTTTGCCGACTGTGCCGCTTTGATGTTACTTACATATGGTAATTTGTGTTTAAATCATTGGTTTATTATTTAAATCATAATTTTCGATTTCTTATAAATGTTATTTAAATGGTAGTGGATGATTGTACTGAATTATTTTAGTGGTTTTCACATTAATTACGTTTCTCCATGCGTAGAAATAAATAGGCAACTGGGTACGCTATCATCAATAAGCATATATTGAAGTTACATAAAATTCACTTGTAAGCTATTTTTAAATATTATATTTATAATATGTTATTATTAAATAAAAAAAAAACTTTAAAGTTATCTATTTTGGACGGACGTACGTGTCACGAGAAAGGAATTCCAACAAAATAAACATAACATCGTCACATCACCTTAAACCGATGTCATCCGACCGCGAAACGAGAAAAAAAGTAGATATTTTAATAAGTTCATATATCGTAATTTCTTCAGCGTGACGGCCCTGTCGTCGCGCGACGCGCCCTTATTGGCTCATATTTTATTTTGACAGGTCATGTAGTTAGCCATCAAGTCAGGGCTGTCGATAACTGTATAAAGCTAATTATTTTTTATTACGTTAATATTATTTTGTATTGTAGCGTATAAAGGTGGGACGAAATAATTATAAAAAATATATTTTCCTGTTTTCCTCTTATATGTGTATGTAGTAAAAATATCCTGCTGACATAGTTATAATAAGTGGTCAAGGAAGACTCATGAATGAATTCGAAGGATAAATATGAAAAAAAAAACATTAAATGTGACCAATAAGAGCAGCGTATTTATAAATTTAGATGAAGAATTTAAATTTAGATGAAGCTACATACATATGTAACTATTTTTATTCTATGTCAACGACGAGGAATGTCGACTTGTCATTTGTCTTAGCTTAGACATTCCCTCGATGACAATTTAATAATATTTTCTACTTGTGACAAATAGTGTCAAAGCTCCTTTAACTGTGTAATAGAATAGCTAGAAATAGATAAATTACCTATCAGTTTACATTTTTAAATAAAAGGGGAAGAAATCCATATAAAAATGCATAAAAAAATGTAATACTCGTATAATGCTATTTTATGCACATGCTCTATAATTATACGAAATAAATATTAATAAATATTAATATTTGTAATACACTTATTATACCTCCTTTTGATAATAACTACATCATTTAAAAAGGAGACCAGATTCTGAATATTTTGTTACAGTCACAAAAAATGAGATTTGCAGGGTAATTAGAGATAATCTCTCCGAGTCAAGCCAAATTCTCCGCTCTCCACTTTCCGCCCAAAATCGAATTTGGGTTGAGAACACTATTTTATAACATTGACTATCGAGGATAAATTATTTAAAAAATTAGGTATTGAGTAGCGTAACTTAACACCGCATCCTCCTTAACACATGGTTAATATACCTATTACACATAAATATGTCCCCAATAACATTAGAAACACACACCTTCGTGTGTAATAATTATAGACACAACACATTCGCTTTTCTATGAACGTGTAATCAATTTACAGTGTGAAATGTCATCGGTATTCAGTTACGTAATACAAATGAGCTTATTACTCAAAAGAATATTCACCACGCGTCCGCAACTTAACATATACAATTTAAAACACTATCCATTAATCATTATTAATTAGCACTAAACAATTCCTGTACTTGCATTGAAAACTAAGAATTAAACGTAATTACCAACATGTCATTTATAACACACACGATTATTTAGAAACAAAAAAATCTTTCTCGCAATTAAAATGCCGCCAATTAGACACGTTGGTTGATCACTGGTTGGCAGTTATTTAAAGTCATTAGGGATTTTTTTGAAGCTTCTAACTTTTTCATGTTTAGGGTAGTCAGAGAGAGTCTAGTGTAAAGACACTCCGTTCTCCTTGTTTCACCGGAAATGAAGATATTGAGTGGGTACCAGGGCGGGGAAGTGACAATACATAATAATGTATAATCATTTCCTCAACTGGAAATCGAACTCATATTCATAACGATGTTCGATACTGCCTTACCGCCACGATGGCCTCAACCAAGGAATTTGCAAGGCCTCAAGTATTAAAAAAAATTTTGTATATAAAATGTGTATAAGAAAAACATACCTATTATAATGCGATCCACAGATTGTTTCATTGATTGAGATTTTATAGCTTTTGATCATTATCAGGTTGCGACACGTGGCTTTTTTTATTCGTATTGTTTTTTTTCCTATTTCTTTTTCTTACACACGTACAACCTTTATCTAGATTTATCTAGATATAAATATTAAAAATATATTTTTTTAATAAAATTCGGCTGAAATTGAAAGCACGACTTCTATTTTTATTATTATAATATTAATTTAATATTTGAAGAAAACTTTAGATACTTTTTTGAGAACTTTTTTGCGAACGAACGAGTATTAAATTTGGCACAGTTCCAGTTTTTATATGGACAATTAGTGCAGAATATTAATAATTATATTTATATAAATATAGGGCTAGGTTCTCTCTGACTGCCTTATTTTGTGGATAGCTTTGTAAAGATACCTTTTACTTTAGAGAAGTAGCCAGGTATCCTGGATATAATAGGCGAAAGTGATTTCCACACGGAAGCCAGCGTCGCCTTTTGATTGATAGCGGTACGTAAAAAAGTTGGAAGACCGAAGTAGCTTTATTATTATTATGTCACTGCCAGAGCGAGTTATGACGCGCTCTGATAAATGTATAGAGCCTAATGTACTTGTCCTTGATTAGTTGGCTGTGGTCAGTTCGGGTCGGGTTGATTATGTGAAGCTAACGGGTGAGCTGATGGCAAAAAATTAATGTTAATGTCCAAAGACACAGAATGATTGATTATTGACACTATCGTGATTATAACTTATTGAATATTGTTGAGAACGTAGTGTCTTAACACTTCCCACATAACCACGTCCCGAGTTCTCATTTGGGCTGGTATCCGTAATGGATTTCTTCACGTTAAAAAAAGTGTCTTAATACTAGGTTTTTTCTAACTACCCTGATATGCGAGAACAACGGAAAGTTGTAAAAAAAACTTATTGTATATGTGGAATCTTTGGTACTACTTAGTATTCACACAAATATAACAGAATAAGTAACTAACGGAGGAAAGTGTTACAACATCACTAATAAATATTTTTTACAAACTATAATTTGTTTATTGCACTTGTCCGACGATTCTAACGACGTATGTTACGAAAGAGGCCAAACGAGAAACATGCCGCCGCTTGTGATTAGTAAAAAATAAAAGTTAGCTTCAGCAACCGGTCAATCAAGACCCAATCTATGGAAACGTCGGGATCCGAGTTGAATGAGCCGTACATTTGGTCGCACGACCATATCTCTTCTTTTAATATCCGTCGGCCGCTTTGAACTGCCCTAAATACTATAACTTTCACGAGTTACGAGGTAAACGGGCAGGTCTGTGTGACCGCGGCTTTACGGCCACCACAGATCTCGGGCGAACGTTTACGACAAATTGTTCCGTCTTTTAATTCGACGCCTCCTTTATAATATGTTCTTTTACTTAAAAGAATTATTCGATTTCTTCTCAATAGTCATTTATTTGATGGCCGAACTACATATGTACTCGTACGTACATTCGCGAAATGCAGATTCTTTAATTTAATATAATGCATTATTTTTATTGTCACACAACTGTGTCGCACCAATTGACCCGTTTCATTTTCGCTCGATCTTTAGATAAGACACTTATTATTACAAGAATATCCATAACGTTAACACAGATACCGTAAAATGAATACCTATAGCGTGGAGACATTCCCAGACTCTCGTTCTTCCATATAAATACTTCATAAAGATAAAAATTATATGTTTATAGCAACGAAAATATTAAAGTATGTTGTTAAAATAATATCAAAAATATGAAATGATTTTTTATCAAAGCGCGATCGCGGCGCCGATGTCATCGTACCTGAAATGTTTTCGATAACGATTATCGTCGGTCGAATTTTAACAAATCCCCGCTGTCGAATCCGCACTTCTAAAAACGTCGATATTATCACAATAAATTTGTAATTTTAATCGCTATTATTAAAACAACGTGGAATATGCATGAGCTGACAATAAAATAGATGTTTTACACCATGTCCGACGCGGCTCTCGTAAAAATGGGCGATGTATGTATGTGCCAGGATCGGCAACAATACTTGACGTTCACGGGCCTATAACGCATAAAGTACGTGAGACAAAATTATTTTATAGAGTTATATTATCGTGATAATTCAGTTGTATGTCATATATATTTAAGAAGGAGGCCATCGTGGAACTGTTTTAACAGTAGAACAGAGTCCTCAGACTCACGCAATTGGTTATATGTTCGATTCCCACTCGGGGACGTACTTAAAATACGAGGCATTTGCGGCATTTCTCAAGTTTTGATAATATCCGCCATACAACACGCAATATTTCGATTTCTGGTGAAAAGTGAAAACGGAATGTTTTAACACTAACTTATCTGACTGCATGCTACATGGGAAAATGCTTGTAGGTGTCTATTTACGTAAACAAAGTTCACCACTTAATCGTTTCTCATTTACAATTTATTTATACTTAACGAGAAAAAAATCTTTAAAATAGACATGTATTTAAAACTTGACATTTGCCGTTAGCACTATAATGTTAGGTGTCAAACATTTATATATGGCTACACAGTTTTGCGTGAAATAACAAAAATATATGATATATCGTGTACAAGACAGAAGCACCTTGCGCCGGCTCGCAGGTGCGGCTTTACAAAGCTTGACGAAACCAATAAATTATTAATTATGATAAAAAGCACTGTCATACATAGAACATTTGTTTGCGAAAAGAAAAACTTTGGAGCGGCGCCTAAAATCTATTGTCTATGGGCGTCCTGTGGTTCCGAATCTTTGGTTTAACGTTAGTGATGTGCCGACGCGGTCGAGGGACAAAAGATCTCCCCGCGGACAAAAAATGACATCATTTATTTTATTGCCGTGGGTGCGAATGTGCAACATTAATATTGCGTAGGGCCTTAATGTCCAAACGCCCTAGGCTCGCCATCCGTCAGGTTGATTCCTTTATGCTCAAATGTTTCTGATGTTTAATTATAAATTTATCGTTCGTTCTCGAGTTGTGTTGATTTCTTCGTGAACTGAACTGGATATATAATAGATGCCCTTTTGTTATTTACCTTAAAGTGAAAGTAAGAGTTGGCTGTTCTTAATATAAGACTATACTATGACTGATAAGTTGATCGATATTTTTAATACAGATTATATCTATACTAATAAATAAAAATTGGAGTAACTGTAATAATAAAATAACCGGTTTTTAGTAAATGTCTATAAATGTATATATGGTATATGTACCAAAATAACATTTTTACAGTTTTTGTCTGTCTGTAACAGCTGGACGGATCTTGACGAAAATTTCCTTGGCCGACAGCTGATCTAGCTAATAAGGAGTAAATTAAGTTACTTTTATTTTAAATTTGACGTGGACAAAGTCGCAGGCATAGCTAACATTTATTTAATTTTATTACACTTAAAAAAGTAAGTTATAATATGCGATATGCTTATAATGTGTGATGGTGGATTAATGACAGCGGCATAAATTAAAATATGACGCAGTAGCGCGTTCATCTGCAACTATCAAAGACAGTGATTTATTGCATAGAACTTAGAAAAGGTAGTAATATTGTAATTTATTCAAATTACCTAACTCTTGCATATATAATGCTTAATTTTTTTACGCATTTCCGCATTTCAAAATATTATAAGAAAAAATCAATCACTCTATCTCGACTTTGAGCGAAATTTGTAGAACGGAGTGCCTTGACACTAGGTAGTTTTGATTATGTCTTGAAAAAAAATCATTTTATATAGCCATGTTTGACTAAAAAAGGACCAACAATTAGTGATTCTTAAACTCCGGCGCCAATTAGCTACTTCTTACCTGTTTTTTTATATTGTTTTAAATGTGTTATGTACGTGCGATTTTAAAAAATGCAGCGCTTTTTTATGGTAAGTTAATAATAATGTCATTGTGCTTGTTTTTTTTATGAGAAAAAAAAAACAGAGAATAACCTAATTAAAAGCTAATATGATTTTTTCTTATACTTATTTAATTCTTAATTCTTTGCACTTTTAAATAGAGTAAATGTATCTTGATTTGATGACTTTTCATAAAAAAAAAATATACTAGAGAGAACTTGGTGGCAAGACACTCCGTTTTTCATTTATCGAAGCTCCGAATCGAAATCGAGACATTACGCATTAAATGGCGGAACTTGGCCACTTATTGGCTTCTAATACGAATAAATAAGTAATTTAGTTTAGTTATAGCCTTGCGAAAAAAATCTTTGTTCATCGTGTTAATATTTCTGTAAAAAATTTAGAGGTTCGTTGACCGATTTCAAGTTTTTGGCGTTTCGCAGAGATGGGCACGTAACTGTCACGCTTCACGCCGCTAGTGACGTGACGATATCGATGTCAACGGAGCGTTTTATTGTCGATGATTGATTTCTGTGGTTTTTTAACACCACTAAGTAGTGTATTGATTTATACTTATGAAACGTGGTTTTGAGTATTTTTTTATTAACTTTATGACAGATCTTTTTGTTGTGTTTATGTTATAAATATATCATTTAATTTTAATGATTGAGTTGTTTGTACGTTGTACTTAATGATTAACTTAGTAGTTATAATGTTTTATTAAAACAATATGGCACAAAAACATTTTTTACTTTAAAATAGAGAAGACGAAATGTTAAGATGAAAGTTGGCACAAGTAATGTATATAGTTGTTTTATAACAAATGTTAATCTGTTTGGCAGCACAATACCATTATCAACTTTTTATATAATGTAGTACTTAGAGCTGAAAAGCACTAATTCTTTGTTATATTTGTATAATCCATATTTCGTAAACTATACAGTCATAAATATTATTTTTACATATAAATAAATCTGTAATAATGTACAAGCACCTTATAATTCTGGCATTCAACAAACAATATCTCGATTTTATAGAATCGGTGGAAAGGAAAAACGGAATATCTAGATCTCATAAAGATCTCTCTGATTTTTCTGCCATGTGGGTAAAATCGTAATGCTAAAAGTACCAGTATGCTTATAAATAATAATTAACAGACTTGATACATATTATTGTATAATAACGACAAACATTCATTTATATTTAGTTACGATTAAATACCAATTTAAATTTACATGATAGGCAAATTATCACCGTCATCCATCACTACAGTAAGACACTGAGCGCCACGCTTGATCGATCTATCGTATTCCGCATCATGACGTCTGCCTAGCTTCCTACTTTTAGCTTTTTACCTTTGTTTTTAGGTTTTTACCCATATTAAACGCAATTTGCGTTCGTTGCGTAACTATTTTACCATCTTTTGTTAGGTTAGGTTGGGCAAGAAGTGAAAAAGCATCAATTCTTGACAGATTTCATTGGTTTCGTCAATATTGACTTATAGTTTTAAAATCATTTTGCCTATTTATATAGTAGGTAGTAAAAAAAGTTATTTAAAACAGTAATGCGTATTTAAATTGACTTTAAATGTATTTCATGTTTTGTTTTCATACAATGTAGTTTTAATATTCATGTTATCTTATCGCAAAAGTATATAGAAGCCACGCTCAATTGGATTCAGATAAAGGCCGCCATATTGAAAACCGTGACCAATGTTTGTGTTAAGCGTTATCAAGGTATGATAACAATTCCATTTCGGAATACTATTTTGCTATTGGTTGAATTGCCACAATAGAGTGGTTTATGGGACTTTAAAATAAAATCTTATTAACCTACAATGTGGGTCAAACATAACTTGCTTTTGTGTTAAAAATTGATTTTAAGTTTCAATTTTTTTGTTAAATTATTTTTATATTTATTAAATAATGAAATGGAAATCCATTTAAGTACCAAATACATTGTTCAAATACATAATCTAAATTATAAACTTAATTCATTAATTATTTTGTTACTAGAGGTCGTCGTGGCGCAGTAGCACAGCGTCTGCCTTACACCACTCACAAACACGACAGTTCGATAGATTCGACTCCCAGTCGAATGATATCTAGGATATAGCGTGTCATGAAGTTCCGCCATTTAACACGCAACGTCTCAATTTCGAGCGGAAACTTAAGAACGAAGTATCTTGTCACTATGTTTTCTCCGACTTCCCTGCTATACGGAAAGAAGCATGAAGTCATAGCTATACAGCTATAAGTAGATACAGAAACTATTTATAAAAATAAAATACCTAATCGCAAAAGCTTCTTATAAATAGATAGCCACGATTTCAATAAAACAAATACTAAGTACAATTTATGAGAAAGTTACAAGTTTAATAGAAAGCGGACGAGAATAACAACGCACGAGCTAATTAACCGAAATAAGACAGTCTCAGCGCAGACGTACGGTAAATTTAGCAGGGAGAGTATCAGAATTTTTAAACTACTTTTTAATTATGACATATGACACAATGTGATGAGCTTTCAGCGAGTTATTTTTAACATTTTTTTAAAGTGTTCATTCATTCACTAGAAAATGTATAAAAATGTTATGTTGACAACGATATAAATACTAATTGTAATTAAATTTTGACACTGCTGAGTGCTTAATAACTAGTATGGCTTAGCGGTTAGAAAGCTTGGACGGTATCCATGAGGCGCAGCTTCAAATCCAGCAGCGTTCAAGTTTATATACATTTTTAAAAACGTTTCTTAGTTTCTTTGGTAATAAATTTTGTTAATCTTTTTCAGGAGCTTTGTAACACATCTTATTTTTAACATTATTTTTTTACAAATTCAACCCAACCCAATTCGACCCATTTTGAAATAAGACTTTTATAAAAGAATGAATTTTGTATATTTTTAGTACTCGAAAATACTATAGACATAATAAGAGAAATATCTGTAAGCACAGACTACTTAAAGTGTTCGAAACATCGAATTTTCTAAAAAATATATTTGCAAATACCAAAACATTACACGATTACTTCAGTTAAAATAGTTTAATTTCAAATTTCTTCCTGTTAAACCAAGGACTATTTAATATATTCGCGCAGAAGGTATCGCATCACATGTCTCGTAAATGCACCATGTAGTCCACACTATAATAGAATAATGGAGTTATAAATATCGGATCGGTATTGCCTCTTTAATTTATTAGTTATGCCATTTAAATTTTGAACTGTCTGTCAGCGGCGTACAGTCGTAAAATATTTAAAGATCTCGATCACGATTTCTGAATAATAAAAATAGGAAAAAGATTTTGCGCTTTTATTGACCGTGAAAAGTGTTTTAAGTGTTTTTTTCCACCTAACACCATTGAAATTGGTAAAGTTAAATGTTGTCGTAGGACTAATTGGTCACGTGCTTTCTATTTTGACGTCGCTTATATGTAAATAGTCATAAAAACAGCAGCTTCACTTTTTCTTGTATAGTAGGAAAGTTAGAGAGAACCTATTGTTAAAACACTTCATTCTCCACTGCGGAACTCAACACTGCGTTATGTCTTAGGTATCATAGCAGAGAAGAGAAAATAAACATTTCCCCGAGTGGGAATCGGACCCACAAACGTCCCGTTTACAGTCAGACTCTGCAGAACTGCGCCATGTTTGCCACAAATATGGTAAATAATTGTGTTCTTTTTCATTTTCACCATCATAATCCGATGTAGGCAGAGGAGGCCTAGTAAATTCTGCCATTCTTTTCTTTAATACTAATTATAAATAAATATACCTGAAAGAAATAATATTTTTTCTTCCATACAATTCAAAACAACAATTATTGACTTGTCCGAAGCACAACTTTAAACAAATTTTGCATTTTTCAGAACAATTTATGTTCAGCAACTGGTATCTTATTTAAAATGACTTCTTTCTCACAAATCCTTCAGTTAAAAATTAACTATAATAAGTACACGTCTCATATGCATTTGGAAGGAACATCCATCCATCAAAATGTATGGAGAGGGTAATTTAGTTTTATTGTTTGCTTCGCCAATTGACTGTAGATGGCGCATGCGGCGTGCAGTGTGGTCGGTCCTCAGCGACGGCATCTTATTTCGTTCTTCCTTTTTAATATTTTCTATTTGTGTTGCGACGTTTATAATTGTTTTCGTTGATTGGTGTTATTTTTAAATTGTTATTTGTCTTTTGAGTATGATTTTTCTTGTTTTGTTTGTTATTCAATAAGCTTTTATAAATATACTGTTGTAAGCTAGCGGCTGTTATGTTTTTTCGACTATCCGCGTTCTCGCTTAAGTTAGGTGGTTTACATTTTTCATACAAATTTTCATTCTCTATTTCAGCCCTTTACAGGATGGTTTTTTTAAAAGGTAATCTATGTATGACTCTGGTTATTTAAACGACACATCGGGCCGGTGGTTGAAATACGAAATCGTAACAGACACTCAAATAGTCTGTTACTTAGGATTTTATAATATTCTCATGTATTATATAACGATTATAAAAAGGAACAGGACTTCAATATAGCTTTATTTCACAGTATAGTTATGACAATTAAGAAATATATTACCTATCCTTAGCCTTCCTTGTAAAGGTCACAATGAACATCTAAGAACAATTTATAAACTGTTATATACTGTCATAATATATTAAACCCACCTGTAGAATATTAAATTTGCGCTAACTACCATATGTTGTATGGCATTTTTATGGAGAGAAACGAAAACAAAATGTATGGTTCGAACAACTGTTCGCTTTAGTATTATAATGCTATAGTTACGTTAGGTATTGTGTACCGCACAGTAGGGCGCCGACCCCCGCCGAGTTCTCAACTCTCTAAGTCCAAATTACTAGCTCACCTCAGTCACCTCACTTGCCAGATTACACGTTTGGAATAGGCTTAAGTTAGATTGTATAGGTTTTGATGACAGATGTAGAGCAATAAGAACTACAAGCAAGTACTAGGTACAAGTATTCTATTTATCTTTTTTTAGATTGAAGTTAGATTTCTATGATACTGAAGATTCGTTCTAGATATTATTGAGATAAAGTAAAAAAATACAGCTTTACATTTTTTTTTCCCGCATAGCAAGGTGGATTCGTCAGACAGAATCTAGTATAAAGACACTTCGTTTTCCACTTTCCACCTGAAACTAAGACATTGCGTGTTAATTAGCGGAACTTAACACCGCGCTTTGTCTTAGGTACCAGAGAAGAGAAATTAAAATAAAAAGTCAAGATTGGGTCAAGAGTTGCCACGAGTGGGAATCGAACCCGTAACCATAACATTTACAGTCAAAGACGATTTAACTGCGCCTCTCCAAACAAATACATCTTAGTTATCTAATTGGCATCAACACAATGTATGTGTCAATGTATATTCAAGAAAATCAGGGTAATGGTGCAACAAAATTTCTTTTGTTTACCATACAAGACACGATACGCTCATGAAGATAAAAAAATCATAATACATCCTAAGTATATTATTAAGCAAACTGGAATTTAGCACGCAGACTTTACATTAAATTAACGTCCATCGCTGGTTTGACTCCGATCGTAAGCCCTGCGATTAATGTATGGAACATAAAATTCGGCAAAATATTCCGATGGTACATTTTATAGGCACACGGTTGTAGTTTACTGAGGTAATGGCGACTCATTAGCGCTGGGGGGCGCCTGTGGCCAGGTAGACGGTTTGTTATTTATATTGAAAGCAAGGAGAACAATGTCCGCGCCGATATCTTATTAATCATCGCTTTATCCCCAACCAACCGCCATTCTTTGGACTATCGACATGTTTTTTCTAATTTTTTATATCAGATTCAACGCTTTTTCCTGCATAGAAGAGTAGCTAGACAGAGCCTAGTGTAAAGACAAGTCTCTATTTTCCGCTCGAATTGCAGAATGGTGAAAGTGGCAGAATTGAACTCTGCGCTTTGCCTTAGGTATCGAAGAGAAGATATGAAAATAGTTTGAATATAATTCCTCCAAGTGGAAATCGAACCCCTGCTCATCGCATTTCAGTCAGGCACTATCCCACTGTGACACAACAACCTCAATTTTTATTTATAATATTTTTTCTTCAACAAAAATTTCTCAACCGCGTAAAAACTGGTACCTACATCGTAAGAGCTATGTGCGTCGTAAAATACCTCACGTTTTTATCGTCCGATAATTTTATTAATATGCGTAATTACATTATAAGTGTAGGTATATTAGTCCTTTATTACAGGTCCTAGTCTATATTATAGCGAATTAGTTTACAAGACATGGGAAATTAGCATTTTTCTACCATTTAGAGTTAGTAACATTAATTTGAAAATTGTTTTATAGTAGACTAGCGATCTACTCGCGACTTCGCCCGCGGGAAATAAAATATTCATCTTCTATTTTAATCCCTTACAGAAAGGTTTTTTTTTTAAAAAATAGGTAGCATATCGCAGCATCATATCACCTATAATCGACCTCGTGTTGACTATTGTCCTGAGATAATTCATCGATATCGGTCAAGCACTTTAGATGTTTTATACAAACTTTTATCCTCTCATATTACCCTCTAGGGGTTGATTTTCGTAAAAAGTTGCCTACGTTTGACCCTGGATTTTCAACTATTTTCATTCTGAATTGCGACTAAACCAGTCGAGTAATATACAGACACAAACGAACAGACAGACTATCGTATTCATAAAATTAGTATACATTCATCTCGTTATACTATTTAGTACATTAACTGTAGATCGTAAGGCGTTGGCGTCGTAGTAACAGAATGGGCCTCACAGCGGTGGACGTGAAATATAGTGTTTAACACCACGCGGCTTGTTCCTACGGCGTCCCGCGGCGCAGGACCGTCCGGAGCGGCTTTGAGGCATCGTCACCCTGAGACCGGTGTAGTGTCTCGATAGTTGTAACTTTATATTTATCAAATGTAAAATAAGAAAATACTTGTGATGCTACTGTTTTTATTATTGGGTTTGTAAGGTATATTATCCTTAAATATTATATATGATAAAAAATCTATTTACAATACGTTCAATTCAGAGGTACCAGAAATAAAACAAAATTGTAAAATCGTTTTTATTACATAAATAAAAATTTAGTCCCTTATATTTTTATATTGAAAAAAAGTATCCTTAGATGTTGAATTCTAAAGTACATAAATACTGTTGTTTTTATTATTAGATGATTAAACACGTTTAATGCGAAACGTTTAACACTTTTGGAGATATATGAAATACACATACTTAACATTAAATAATAAGAAAGTGGTTGACAAAAAATCCTTTTTTATATTGTTAGCTTTCCTGTAAAAAAATGTGATTTTAACTTGTGGTATTGAAGTGAAGATGCGATATATACGTTAAATGAAATTAGATTTGCATATATATATAACTCGGTTATTAGAAACAAAACTGTTTTGTACCACCAATATTGACCATATATAAAAAATCAAAACAAAAAAAAAACAATAAATACAGTAAAAACACTTATTTTCTTCAACCCAATATTTAAAAATTCGATCAAATAATTACACTTTAGAAAACATCAAACGTTCTACATAAATACACTGGATTAAAGGCTAAGGCTATAAAGGTATTATCATAAAAAAAAATAATCGCTCACAATTTACTGTTTACATGCTCTTGTTGCTCACAAACGGCGATTAAGTAATTATTGTAATAAGTTTGGACTGAACGTAACGGTACCTGCCGATTTTGAGCGACCATAATTATAGAATAGACAAGTTGTATAGAAAATCTTTGTGAAGGCTACCGTTTCGTAATGTGTTACTGATTTTTTTTTGTCTTCTGTCTATTTGTAGGTACATATAATAAAATGTTAGTGATCGCTGTCTGTATTCAATTCAATTCTTTCTCAATATGTCATATTGAGAGAGAATTGGGGCCATTTATGAAAAAATATTTTTACTTTTTTCCGTTTATCTCTTTGCATGGCGTTTGCATAGCGTTTGTGTATGGTAATCTCAGAAATGGCTTAACTAATTTAAATACAGTTTCGACTACTATATTTTGGTATTAAACCTTAACTTAGAGCTTATTTTATTTCAATCGGTTCATAAATAAAAAGTTACAAAAATTAAAATGTTGTTTGAATTTTGCAAAATATAACTAGTTTGTTAACTTGGCAGAATGAAACATTTAAATTACACAGGTGAAACCGTGAGCGCGTCTCTAGTTTATCAATAAAATAGTATGATATGCTAAAGCACACGCAACAAATAACGCAATAAAAAATTATTTAAGCCTATAAAATGTATGGCCATGACCTGTATCTAATTCAAATGTGTTTTTACTATCAATAAGTATTATGAAGTAAACGAGAAAATTGAATCAGCCGAATGCATTTATTATTATATTTGTTTATATATTTTTAACTAGCGCCTGTACTACATAGTTGTGTCGTTATATTGCAATCCTTGGGGGTGAAAAATAAAGTAATTTTGAAAAGTCAACTATATTTATGCCAAAATTCAGTACAATCAGTCGAGCGGCGTAGATTTTTCATATAGACTTTCATCCCCTTTTTCAACCCTTTAGAGGTTGATTTTTGGAGAAATAAGTAGCCTATGTTTGACCCAGTAATGTTTACTACTTTCATTCTAAGTTACATCCAAATCGGACCGGTAGATTAGCCGTGAAAGCGTGACAGTCAAACAGACAGACATTCGCATTTATAATATAAGTATGGATAGTAGTTCAAAGTTTTAAAGTAAAAGAAGTGGTGCATAGATTTTTGTACATCCGACATCATGAAATATAAAAATTGAAACATATGCTATTATAAAACTTCTTATATGTTTACATTCTTACCAAGTTTAAAGCTTAAAGTTCGAACTCTTCCTGATCTAATCTAATCATTGTGCATTAGGAGTAAAATATTAGCTCTGCAGATATGCGAATTCGAAGTGGATAGCTTGGACAGTTACCGTTAATATTGGTGAATCTTATGCTTACTGGAACATCTGAGGATTTACGTAAAAATTACGTGTTTTACCTCTTAAAAATATATAAAATATTATCGTATCGTTCAGACAGCGACATAATATTTATATTATTTTAGAATCTGACTGTAAAAGCTTGAAAAGCTTGTTGTGGATTCCTAATTTGGTAGAATTATTATATAACAAATATTTTAATTTCTCTTCTTGGGTAAAAAAAATCGCGGTGTTCCTTCATGAGCACTCAATTTGTAAATTTCAACGTGGTATCTTCGTCCTAATTCCTACTAGCTTCTCCCTAACTACTTTAATATGTGGGAAAAGCATGAAACTGTATTATTAAACAAAATTAATTACATAGTTATTAAATCTTTTACGAGGAAGTAAACATTATTTGTAGGAAAATATGAATATAGTTAGTTGGTACATAAGCAGTAACAAGCTCGCCGGTCGTGGCCCTATAAGCTGTAAATCATGGACCAACCGTAAACAGTAGCTGTTAATAAAATTAAGTTTATGCAAGAAATTGTTCAGGTTTATAGCCTTTAACTTAAAGGTACCTTATTATATATTTAACTGAATATTGCAAACGTTATACTAAATATATTAAAACTATATTGCTTCCATAAAATAAATCAGGCTATCGTGGGGCATCCGAGTAGCTTATGGGTTCGATTTCCACTTTGGGGGACCAGTTATATTTTCATTTCTCCGCTCTGGTAAGTCAAAACACGGTGTTAAGTTCCGATACTCTACGCGTAATGTCTGAATGTCTAAATTCCAGAGAGTTCAAGATATATTGCGATACTTTGTACTCTCTGTTTATATACACGGAAAAAAGCGTCAAATTAAAAAATATATATAATTTGAATTAAAATAATTTATGTGTAAATTAATTAAGTTAGCACAGTGTCGTTTGCTCTGTAAATACTTAATAAACTTTTATTAAATACAATTGATTATATTATTGCATACCGACAAAATTAACTGATTTTATTAATAATTACTAAAATGACTTACTAAAATATTAATTTTCTTAATAAATATGTAGCGCGAAATAGGGTAGGTGTCCAACGGATAGTGAATGCACCGCAATTCGTGCGTAGGCGCAGGCGCGGCACGATCAAACACTCAGCAGGACTCGATGGCGTTCTGTTTCCTATATTTTTTGTTATATCTTGCTATACCTTGACCTAACATTGAATGATTTTCGAAATGAAATAGGTTAACTATTATGTTTTATAGATCAAGGTTTGTTTTAAAAGTTGTATTGTTAATTAATCAAGTACTATCTACTAGTTTAGTATATATTACTAAACCATTTTTAACAATGTTTTAAGTTTCGATACATAATTTATCTCTTCCTTATTTTTAGTAATTGCACAGTTTTTCTATGTATTTCCTTGTTCGGCACGCTCCAAATTCTACGGATTGACTGGAAGAGATCTCATAAAGTCCACTTTTGAATTAAAAATAAGTCCACTTTTGGGTCCATACTACCATACAGGTCTCAAGTAGGATCTCCTACTAATGAAATTAATCTTGGTTAAAAATAATTTAGTAGGTATATGTTTTGTTTTATAAAGAGAAAAATAATTTTAGTTTACATTTTGACCACATTATTTTAAAATAGTAACAAATTTGTAAACCAAATAAAAAAAGATTTACAGTTGTATGATCTGTTTCTTTAAAGACAATCACAATCATCGTTGCCAAATAAAAGAAAAACAAATTGAAACTTAACGCGTGTGAAATAATCTATTTATTTGAGATTCGCTCTATTATTTCACACTGTTTAATAGTTGATTAGTTGAAATGAGGATGGGATGGAGTCCTTGGATTTTTGTACGCTTTGAAATGATTTTGACTTTAATACTATAGTCATTTATCTTAACTTCTAAATTGATTTATTTTGATGATACGTAGAAACAATTAAAATATTGACGTATAAAATGTAAAGGCTCGATTCGATTTTCGTCAGCTTTCTTTTTTGACGTTGCAAAAAAGGTATTTTTCACTTAAGAAAATTACTATTGATCTTAAAGTAACCCTGTAAGTAATTTTTCAAGCTTTTTTCCTTTTTGCCTGAATATTCTGTAAAGTTCTGACTACGAAGAAACAAAAGGTAAAAGTTGCATATTAGATGGCAGAATCTAACAACGCTTACCTGACTAAAAGCCATCGTGGCACAGTGGAACAACGCAGTGGAACAACGTATCTGCAAGTGCAATTGATTGTGGGTTAGATTCTCATTCGGAAGCAAGATCATATATAAATTATGTATGTTGATTTATTGGCTCTGTTGCAAGACAGAAGTTGCGCGTCGTTAAGTCCCTCTATTAAAAACGTCTCGAATTTAGACGAAAAGTGGAAGCCAATCTCTTGAGTCTTGACACTAGGTTTTCCCTGACTACCCGTAGTCAAATGAAAAATGCCGCTATAAAGTAAAAAAAAAAAAACAAAACAGAAGGCTTACTTACCAATTACTAGACATCAAAAATTCTACAATAAAATCTTATATATAATAAAATATTTAAACTATGCCAATCTAAATTCCATACTACAAAAAATACCAATGCCATTGTCAGGTATAATCTGTAACTGTGTCATTTGGAGCCATGTCTAATGTAATAGCGGGTGTACACGTGAGGCGCAGCGTTATAGATTAGTTTCGCGACGGCACGAGCAACGCACCATGACTTCTGAATGGCCGTCTGGATATGATCCTAACGTTTTGTTACACTTACTAACTTATAGACATATTCGTTTTAAATATATTCAAATTCAGTGAAGGAAAAGAGGTATCTATTGGTAATTTAGTAAAAAATAGTTTAAACAAGTTTATGGTTTTTAAATAAGTACCTCTTAATAGAAGTTATTTACAGTATGCTGAAAAGTTTAATATATTTTAAGTTAAGCTATTCGAACTAGATCAATCGCGTACATTTCTGTAATCAAAAATACATTCCAAAAAGCACACAGTTAATCCGCTTATAGCACTTTTCGTTTGTAATGTGTAAAAATCGCATAATCAATTATTATTAGTATATAAAAGTTATCTGATTGCTATCTGTACATGGAAGATATGAGAGAAAACAATGATTTATAAAATATTTTTCTGTTTGTCTATGTGCTTGTGCACGTTAATCTCAGAAACGGTTCACACACAGTTTAAACGCAGTTTGACTATTGCATTTTGGTATAACATCCCTTAACATTGTGTTATTTTTTTTAAATTGAATATAAATAAAAAAGTTACAACATTTTAATTAAAATCACGGGCAGGTGAAACACGAAATAATCCTGTACAGGGGAAATCGTCCCAATACATAGTATATATTTTTTAAAATGTACATTTATAATGTTTCTAACATACTATGCCATGCATAAATATGCTATTAACAATTATTAATTATAATTAATATCGAAAACTTTACAATTTCTTTATTACCACACAAAATATATTCATATTAGTAACTTTAAATTTTCAAATTTCTATAAATTAGTCCGAACAAGGTCGTAAATTAAGACCTATCTAGCATGAACTAAAATATGTCTGCGTCTCGCGTGTGTAGCTGACATTATATCAAATAACATTGGAATATGGCCAGTATTATTAGCACTAGAAATCGTATCTACAGCCTAGAAATTAAACCTAAAACGTTTAAGACCTTCATAAAATGCTTAACCTTATGAAAAATAATTTACACGTTACTGTTAATTTCCTTTTATTATTTTTTGTGTATTTCGTGTATTTTTGCGGCAGACTAAACTTCTTAAGGATATATTTTATATGTAATATTTTTTTTTATTTCCGCTGCTTTTAAGTCCCGTTACCCAATGGCTCTTTGAATACTGCGAATGCGCGCAAAAGCATCAAATTAAAAGAAAAATTGATATATTCTTGATGTATCATTTATACTTAATCAGGTTCACGTAGACCCGATTCAATTGTAAGCACACTGGGAATTTTGAAATTTTCTTCATACAAAAATTGTTCTTATTTGGCAAATACAGTAATAATATTTAAGTACCATAAAAGTAATTAAATTAAAAATAACTTACATAATTACAAATTACGAAAAATATACGGATAGAATTAATATAGAATGAGTACTAAAAATATTTCTCTTCACCAGGTGTGGTTTCAAAACAAAAGATCTAAAGAGCGTCGTTTGAAGCAACTAACTTCAATGGGGCGAGGCCCTTTCTTCGGATCCTCTCGCAAAATGCGAGGATTCCCCATGAACCTGTCTCCAGGGGGTCTCGAGGAGGGGCCACCGGGGTTCCCCTACTTCGCGACAGCCGATGGCAAGTTCGAGTTTGGCTATGGCCCGCCGTTCCACCATGACGCGCCGTTCTTCCATCCACCACCTGCCATGCCGTTTAATCAGCCAGGTTAGTAGAGTTCACTCTTGAATTTATATAAATTATTTCGTTCTAGAGCTTAGACGTTTTAGTACTTATTTAGTAAAACTTTAATGTTAATTACCTTCTGGCTGTATTTACAATTTAGGTATAATTAGTGAAAACCAAAAAGGAAATCTATAATTTTACTATTAACCTTAAGCTCTTACAATTTGGTATCTGGTACGTGAGACAAAGCGTGGCGTTGAGTGTCATCACTCACTACGCCTCGAATGAAGTGGAACATTAAGATGGAATAGCTGGACACTAGGTTCTCTCTGACTACTCTGCTATGCGGGCAAAAGCGTGACGCTGTATTATTTCATATTATTTTACTTTTAACTATCATCAATACTATCATTTTTTGATAAATAAAAGTATCAAAAGCCATATTCAAAAGAAATCATTACACAACAAACCAGTCGTTTAACGGGAGCAGGTCGTTTCGCAGGCGGTATGGAGACGCTGCAAGGCGGGGACTTCCCCGAGCAGTTCCCGCCACCAGATCATCTGGTGCTTCCCCGGCCTTCCTCCCCCGAGTTCACCTTCGGGGACGCCCCGCCTCCCCTCCACCCTGAGGGGCTGGTCTGGTAGCTGAAGCCGGAGCCGCGAGACTACCACGACTGATGCGGCTCGTCGGGTTACTAAGTGGATTATGTGAACGAAATGACGTTTTAATATGGCTGATATGATATAGCCAGTGTTAATAAGTGTTCTTTTTTTTTAATTTTTCCAAACATTGAATAGGTATGTGCAAAGAGTTTTTAAGCCTAAGTTTGCATAACGAAGCGTTTTTCTTAAATTTTTGTTATTTTATTATATTTTTAAAATGTTTGCTTTGCGCTTTGTAATTTAGCCTCTTACTTGAAACTTTAAGTTTAACATTAAATTTTTAGTAGACTAACTTACAACTAGGTAATATATTCCAACATTTAAAGCATTTTACATGCAATGTGATTATATCAATGTGAATATTGTACAGAAGAGGATTTTATATTATAAAATAATATTGTAAGTTAAATAATATTAATTTATTTAGATTTTGAAGTAAGCGATATTTTTTGGTTCCTATTTTAAGGGTAGTTACGCATTTTTAGTTATGTGTATTTATTAATTTTTAAATAGATTAGTACAATTGAGTAGCCTAAATGGTTATAGACAGACATTTTAAAAAAAAATCTTGTAAATATTGTATTTATAACATAGCTGGGCAAATGTTTAATACATTATATTATTCTTAAGCAATTAATGTACCATAGGTATGCACTATCATTGTTTTAAATAAACTTGATTGAAATAAATATCCTATTATGCATAATATGTTTTGATTTTTTTTTTTAATTTGTGGATGAAGAGACCGTCACTAAGAGTGGTTTAACCTTTACTACTAAATGAGTTGAAATATCTTAATTTCTAATATTATATATGTTTACCGAATAAATTTACGATTTTAAATATTATTGGTTTTTAAACCAAATTCTGCTCCCTGTAAGAAGAATTTTTTAGGTAACATATAAGCGGAAAACGGAGGGTTCTCTCTGACTACTCTGCTATGAAAAAAGAAGAAATTTACTCTTATACTAAACATCAATTCATATTTGTATCACGACTATGTTTAAAAAAATATTTGTTATCGTGAATTAAGAGCCTAAAATACTATCTGATTTTATAAATAAGTAAAAAAAAACATCATAAATGTGACCAAAATATTCAATATTTTTATTCTTTATCATATAATATATGTATAGTATCATATAGTATACATAATAATGATAGCAATTTTATTAATTATATTTATACTTTGACGGTCTCTAATCGTCTGACTTTTATGTACATATATACAATTTTTGTTATCGTTATCCTAAAATTAACAATGCAGGTTCATTTCCAGTACACTTTTTGTACAAAATGTAATATATTGTATTCATAATATTTACAAATAATTAAGAAAACATTGCGTTTAAAGTGCAACTTTGAATTTCATGTTTTGGTTCACGATTCTATCTAATGTGTAAATATAATGTAGGTAATAAAAAAAAATTAGAAAATAACTATAAAAACCTTTTTTTTATTTTACTACATTTAGTTGTCATTTTTTTAAATATTATTATTAAACGTTCATGAATCATTTATTTTATATGCAAGTTTTTTGAGAAATTATCTTAAAGTAGTACAGTGGTTAATCTATGACTCTTTGGAAAATGGGCAGCCTTTTTTAAATATTTTTGTAACTTGGATTCAGGTAAACAAATATATCAAAGTAAGGGCCTGCAGTGTTTCGAATGAATAAGGAAAAGAGAAAATCGGACTGTAAAAAATATATTTAATTCATAAAAATAACCGCAAACATTTACAAAATTCTATTTTCCTTTAAACAAGCTTTTTCCAAGAAAACATCTATTTTGAAGATTCACAAACGCATTAATTAGCAATTTTCCTTACATTACAAACGCTTCTTCTCACCGAACAAAAACATTCAAGTACTAGACGGTGTTGAAAATCGATTAGCCTATTGATGACCAGCAAATAATCTGTAGCAAATGAACTGTCAACAGAACTCTAATAGTTTAGTAATTCGGCTTTTTTGCGTGAACTTCGGAATCACGAAATATATACAAAAAGTTATTGTGTAAATAATACATCTGCGGCGTAAATACTTAAATCTGATCTCTAGAGTGATGGTTACGTACTGAAAATGTTTGTTTTTTTTTGGAATTGATAGTTTCATAAATTTTACCATGTTTAAAGTATCTTGACCTGTATTTATCTATGTCAATGTAAGAAAATCTCGTAACTGTATTACGAATTAGTTATAGCCATCCGACTATCCGATTTCCTTAAAAATTCGGATACACCTTTGACAATATAGTAAACATATTGTCCATAGCATGATGTCATTTGTAATACTAGGATAATAAGAAACTAATTTTGAGCAACTTCACGCTTGTTCCCACATAGCAGAGTAGACAGAGGGAACCACTATCATGTCAAAGACGAAACGCCAAACGTCTGATGATGTGTTCCGGTTCGATGGCATGTAAGCAAACTGCCCTATTCCCAACATCCTCATCCTTCTTCCCTTCTTTCCTCCTCCCCCCTTAAGGTCGGCCACGCATCCACAACCTTTCTAATGTCGTAGATGTCTATGGGCGAAGGTAAAACTTACCATCAGGTAGTCCTTCTGCTCGTTTGCCCCCTTCCTTCAATAAAAAATAAATAAAAAATCTAATATTAAAACATTCCGTTTCCCACTTTCCGCCCAATATTTTACGCCATTTGTCTTATCAGAACGGAGAAATAGAAAACAACTATACCTCATAGTGGGGAACGAACCTAGAACCTCTGCGCGACGAAGGCTTCTTAAAAAATAGTTTTACCAATATTTTTCTTAGCTCTCACAAATTGTTTTTCTTTTTTAAATATTAATAACTGCCTAACATCGAAACGTGAACCAAAACACGAAATGTTTATAAAACAGGATCACTAATTAAGTATATACTTACTTTAATCTAAATGTTAATATTCAGTGCATACTGTTATATCTGTACTTAGTTAAATAAAAATATAATGGAATTGTCTGTAAGAATAAACTCTATTCGATAAATTTGCATATGGCTCTTATTTCTTCCTACTTCAAGTCCTTCAAATTTTTGGTAAGTGACGTTAAAATTAAAAACAAAATCATTATCTCGCATATCGGAGTAGTCAGAGAGAACTTAGTGTCAAGACACTCCGTTCTCCACTTTCTGCCTGAAATTGAGACATTGGATATACTCGTAAGTGGTGGAAATGTTATGTTTATGTTTAGTCCTTAGGTACCAGACCGGTGAAATGAAAATAATATAAATATAATCCCCCCGAATGGGAATCGAACCTACAACCAAGCCGAAATCCAATCTAGTCTACCTTATTCTAATAACTCTGGTCGCAAACAAAAAAACATATCCATTATAGTCCTCTATTATAATCCTAGGCAATTCTTGCCAACTTCTAGCTTACAAGCTAAAGTAGTATAGTAGGCTATAATTAAAATGCCTTTGTACAAAAAGCAAATTACTTTATAGCTTAACGTCTTCAGTAGCTAATGTATCGCCATTTGCAATCAGTTGCTTGGTTTATAGCGGATTCCAATTTTTTTACCAATTTAATTGTTATCTTCTGGCGTAATCACGTTCGATTAGTTGTAACTGTTGTTAAGAAAATGAGAAGATTTTACTCTAATTAGTAGTATGTTACAGTATGCTTAAAATATTTGCTACCACTACCTTACTAAAGGAGAAGGATGGGAATCGAATGCACAACCATCGCATGGTTGTGCATTCGATTCCCATTCATTACTGATATATTATTAACTATAAATATAATAAAATTGAAATTTAAGCAAATCTTAATAATTACTGATATATATGATTATTCAAAAAAACTTCAAATTTTAAATTTTACATATTTATAAAAAAATACTTACGATCATAATACAAATAGTAACTATACTGAAAAAAAGAACTTGCGCTGTGGGCAGAAGAAACCTAAGTTATTTGGACTTTCTTATATGCATTTAAGCACATTATGCCGTAAATGACAGAACCAAATGCATTGTCCGATTTGACCGGGGAAATGAAAATCATTTTAATCTAAACAATAACTTTTTTTTCTTAAAGTGAGAACCCATAACGGTTCACCATATACATTATTCTATTATGTTATAGATTTCCTTTCATTATTGGCTATCTATAAAATGAAAAAGTGGAAAGCTGAGTGTCTTAACACTAAGTTTTTTCGGACTACTCTGCTAAGCGCGAAGGTGAAACTGAAAAAAAGTTTAATTAATTAGAAAAATCGTAATATATTTATAATGTAATAATTGCTATTTTAATTTTTAATGTTATTTAATATCTACCTACATTTAATACCTACCTACCTATGAATTTTAGTATTATATTAAATTGATGTAGGATAACCCTTTCATAAGCTAATATATCAAGTTTCCAGATGACTTCCTACGCTCAGATGTAGGTTAATCTTTATACAACAGCTTTTCCATACAATGTAGTTTTATGAGAAAGACATACATTTATTTAAATTATATTAATTTACGTTATCACGTTGACACGACTTAATGGTTAAAACTCAGCATAAAACGATATAACTAGAAGCTAAAACTCAGCATATATGAAATAACTTATTATTCATTAGTTTGCTTACTTTTCAATATATTATTTATTTAGAGACTGCTCTCGTAAGAAAATAGAAATGAAAATCATTTCAATATTCCTGGAGTCGGAATGGAGCCCAGAATCAATCGTGCTTACACTTAGCTTCTATCTCATTGCATCAATGATTGCTTCAAATAATTCAAACGTAATAATTGTAAATCAGTAATAAATTAATTTAAATAAAATTGAAATGACGCTTAAAATTATTATCTCACTATCCTGGTCGTCCTTGCAGGCACAGCAGGTTTATGCTATTAAAATATGGTATTGTAATCGGATCCCGACTCGTGTGGAAATTGTCAAAGAAATTAAGAAAGAACTGAGTCATAATAACTTCTTGTCTGATTTCTTTTACAAGATTTTCTAAGTTCGTTTATAGTTAAACAGGTCAACTTAAAAATGGTGTTTTTTTTTTTTTTTAATAGGGAAACTCTGTTCATAGGCTCACAGGTGCGCATGGCATTTGTTAGTATTACTTAGTATTGTGACAATTTTAAAAGCACTAAGACTAAGACTTATATTTAAAAATGGTGTTGAAATATATTAAAAATATTATGATATTGCCATAACATAATTGAAAAATATCTGACGTGAAGTTGCGTTCCTGTTGAATAAAGCCTTTATTTTTTGTATCATTAATATTTTTACTCTCCTTTATTAGGTATAGGAATGTTGCATTTTATTGCAGTAGAGGTACATTAGATGTGTCTAATGAGTGGGAAGAGATACATAACATTATTTTCTCCTAATTACATCTAGAAATGATTGCTTCATTATTATACAGTAATGAAGCAATCATATTTATCAGTAAATATAAATAAAAAACAAAAGCAATAATATATATCTTTAAAAACATTGCACCACGAGACACAACATGGGTGTATGTTGTGCCAAGCTAGCATTTTAATTAAAAAAAAATCTCACAGACGTCAAAATTTCACATAATTCCACAGAAACTCATCATCATTAAACAAACAGACGTTATCTCGTAATAATATTCTTTGTTCTACAACCACGAGCTACCCTCGACCATAAAGGGAAATTGGATCGTAGGGCACGACTCCACGTGGCAGTTCACACGCTCGAATTAACTGTGCGATCGGTGCCTTGTAATTGGAAATGGTGTTTGCTTGGATATAGCCTCAGGTATGTATATGTATGTATTTATGTATGTATGTATGTACAATGTACATGTGTTTTAATATAGTTAAAGTAATGGAATTCATATGGATGTGTATGGAAACATTGAAGAAGTAATGGGTCGAAATTGTGTTACTTAACTGTGGGAATTATGCAGCATTTTGAATAGTGTAGACCGTACTGTTTATAATTAACAAACAACAATATATTATATCTATTTTTTTTAGCTTCACGCTGTATTCCGCACACAGCATGGTAGGCAGATGGAACCTAGTGTTAAGACACTCTGTTCCCCACTTTCCGCCAAATTCGGAGGCTTTGCGTGTTAAGTGCCGGAACTTAACGCCGCTCTTTGCCTCAACAACAGAGCGAAGAAAATGAAAATATTAAATATTTCCACTCCTCGAGTGGGAATCGCGTCCACAGCCAGTCGTTTACAGTGCTTGTGCTACTGCACCACGACTGGCCCCTATATATCTACATATTCTTACAATTTGTATTCGTCCAGGGACTTGCGAATTAAGTACCTGTATATATATATCAAAATATACGAGTAGGAAGATGATTTAACGTCTAAAGTATTTATATTTATATAAAATGTAGCCAAAGATCTTATTAAATTAAATACATTATACTTTTATTTTTTTTAATTGAATAAACGAGGCAAACGAGCAGATGGACCACCTGATGGTAAGTGGTTACCTTCGCCCAATTGTAGGATGGGGATGGTAGGAATAGGAAGAGCTGGCTTACATGCCATCGAACCGGAACACATCATCGGATATTTGGCGGTTCGTCTTTGACATGATAGTGGTCGCGAGCCAGTCGGAGAACGAATCTGCTATCATCAAGCTACTGGGTTACCCGCCTTTTACGGGACGCTACCCAGCGGCGGAGGGAATTGTATTCTTAACCCGTCCCCCCACGGGGAAAAAACGGTATTAGGTCAGCCTCATACAGATATGACTATAAACTAATTCTTCACCTTATCACTAGTAAACTGAGAAACATAAATTGTCATTTATTTTATTTAGACTCTAGGTTGTCTACGTTGTTATGCGGAAAAAAGCGTAAAGTTTAAAAAAACGGAATATTCCTAAACTAGACTTAAATAGAAAACTATATAAAAAAATATTTATCTAAGTGAAATTTAAATGTACTATTAAGTTTGTTAACGTTTTTAAATTCAGGATTTTGTACGTCAAAATATATTATGAATCTTAAAAAATCTATTTCATCAGGAGGTAGTTAGACAAAATTGAGAATAACATAACATCATGGCTAGAATTTTATACGCGATTAAAACTATAATATACACCCGGTAAAGATAATCAACCTCGTGTATATAGTAAATAGTTTTGTAAGAAGCTTATTAAAATTTCAATACAACGGTCTATAAAACAACATCATAAACGTACTCGGACCGTTTGTTGGGAAAATTATTGTTAATTCTCTTTTCCTAGATACTAATAAATTGTTTTATATATTTAACTGTTAGGTAACAGTGAGTCAGTGAAATTACTGGTAGCGTAATCATTGAATTCATTTTTTTTTCAGAGAACCTAGTGTTAAAACTTTTTGTCCTTTAATTTTCACCTGAAAACCGAAACATTGCACGTTGAGTGGCGGAACTTAACGCTGTGCTTTGTCTTAGGTACAAGAGCAAAGAAAAGAAAATTTAAATATAACCATTCTCTTGATTGGGAATCGAACCCACAACTATCGCGTTTCAGTCAGACGTTGATCCACTGCGCCACGACGGCCTCAAGCATGTCAATTTGACTAATGCGAATAACTGTAAGTCTGTCTGTCTGTTACGCTTTCATTACTAATCTACCGGGTCAACTTAGATGAAGTTCATATTGAAAATAGTCGAAGACAGGTTAAAAATATGTTAATTTATTTTCAAAAACTCTGCACAGTCTTCTTTCAGAAGAAACATAAATTTGTATATTTTTTTTTCGGCTTCACGCTGTATCCTGCACACAGCAGGGTAGGCAGAGGGAATCTAGTATTAAGACACTCCGTTCCCCTCTTTTCGCCGAATTTGGAGGCATTGCGTGTTAACTGGCGGAACTTAACGCCGCGCTTTACCTCAGCACCAGAGCGAAGAAAATGGAAATATTAAATATTTCCACTCCTCGAGTGGGAATCGAACCCACAACCAGTCGTTGACAGTCACACGCTTGTCCCACTGGGCCACGACTGGCCACTAAATTTATATGAAAAATATAAATCGCAACTTAAGCAAAAACTATAGTTATTCACGCGAACAAAGCCGCGGGTGAATCACTAGTATTATATATTCTTATTGTTGTAAAAATCGGCACATAACTTTTCATATAAGATTATAAATAAATTATCTCCATCGTACCATAGTTTCAATAATTTATCTATAGTATTGTCTATGGTGTAATGATGGTCTAGTTGTAGGTAGAAGTCATTAATGGCGGCAATTGCATTGTGAACGCGCGTTGTGTTCCCGGTTGAACAAATGTCAATGTGTGTTTATACCTGGGCCAGACTTCTTATTAATATAAGCCAAAATCAGAAGTGGGACATTTTATTTAGTGTATTGAAATTAAAAGTGAGATCAAAGGACTTAAACTTAAGGTAAACATTCTGTTTAATGCAAATTGTTGTGTAGTGTTTTATAGTATGTGGAATGATGTGGTGAATACCTGGACAAAACCTGGATGATCACGTCAAGTGATTGTCAACACTGCGGACATCATCATCATCGGGTGAGTGATTTTTTTAAATATATATTTGATATTAATTGTTGATTTTGGTTTTGAAACATAATCTGTGTAATAGTTAGTTTACAAATAAAGGAAACAGAGGTTAGCTTCATAATTTAAGAAATTCATGATTTAAACGGTGACGTAGAGTAATAGCTTCACGCTGTATCCCGCACACAGCAGGGTAGGCAGAGGGAACCTAGTGTTAAGACACTTCGTTCCCTACTTTCCGCCGAATTCGGAGGCATTGCGTGTTAAGTGGCGGACCTTAACGCCGCGCTTTACCTCGACACCAGTCCCCTCCTCGAGTGGGAATCGAACCCACAACCAGTCGTTTACAGTCACACGCTTGTGCCACTGGGCCACGACTAGCCACCGGACCACCGGACTGGTAAACGGTGACGTAGAGTAATATAGTAAGTAGAAAGAGTTTTATACTTCTCTTGAAAATACATTTGATAGTAAAATTGAAAAAAAAAGGAGGGTAGTGTTATAAAAAAAAAAACTTTTTGTTCAAATTAACGCCGTGAGGTTTGTTGTAGGTGCAATTATATTGTAGGACAGTTGTAAAGAAAAGTAGGAAGAAAATACATCAAGAATATATAGAATACAAGTACAGTGTAATAAAATAAAAGTGTAGTAAGAAAGCATAAGTTAAGTTAGTAGTTTTTTCACTTTGAATTGATAGGCGGTTCTTTAATTGCGTTTTTTAATGCATATTTTTATTTACAAAGATACGAGATAACTATGTTTTTTAGCTTCACGCTGTATCCCGCACACAGCAGGGTAGGCAGAGGGAACCTAGTGTTAAGACACTCCGTTCCCCACTTTCCGCCAAATTCGGAGGCGGTACTTGACACCAGGCGAGGAAATTTAAAAATATTAAATATTTCCACTCCTCGAGTGGGAATCAAACCCAAAACCAGTCGTTTACAGTCACACGCTTGTGCCACTGCGCCACGATTGGCCCTATTTTAAATTCTATCTAACTATGTTAATTTAAATAATACTTCAATGGTAAAAATCACTCTGCATTATATAATAAAACGTTGTTATTAATAAACTAAACACATATTGCACATATATTTTATTTATTGTAGAATTAGAATTCTATTTGATAAGTTACCTTTCGTTCGTTTAGTGAGATTCCAACGAACTTTGTTTAAGTAGAGAGAAAAACAAATATATCCAAATTGTATAATTATCGTTAGACATGTATCTTCAAGCAACGACATCAATTCAAGAGCCTAACTTTTAATTTTTTTACATCTAGCATTGGTACTAATACTGTTACCGGCATCGGTGCTAACATTGGTACTAATACTGTCACCGGTGCCGGTGCTAGTACTGGTACAGGCACTGGCACTAGTACCAGTGCTAGTACTGGTGCTATTATCGGTACTAGTACTGGCGCTAGTACTTTCGCTGGCACTAGTGGTGACACTGGTTGTAGTACTGACATTGTCACTCGTAAATATTGGTACTAGTATTGGCGATAAGTAGTACTTACTAGTACTAGCATAGTTCAATTTTAAGCTTTATCTTAAATTTCACAATGCAGATTTGTTTGAATAATTAAATTTAAAAAGGTTTAATTTTGCATGGTAAAATTACAGATTACATTATACATTATATTAGAAAAACTAGCGACCCGCTCGCGGCTTCGCCACGTGAACTACCACTTTCATCCTCTATTGCCTATTTGGGATTGGTTTTTTTTTTTATAAAAGGAGGGTAGTCTATATTTGACCTTGCGTCACTAATTATGTTCATGAGAAAATCATCGATACATTTAGTGCAATGTCTATATTATTTGATAACATATAGCGATAACTGTTCTAGTAAGAAAACGTACGAAATCTGCTATCATATGATAGTAGATTTCGTACATATATACCATCTGGTATATAGTATTATAAACCGGTCATAATATCTTAAATAAACTTTAAGCTTTTTATTTTACAATTATGTTACTTATTGATATTAAAAAATAGCTTTACTTGCAAATAATCAATGCAATTTGACTTTGCCAGTTTTTACTTTTCTGCGGGAACTGTTTTGAATACCAGGGTAATTTTTAAAAAAAGAGAGATAGCCTATGTTTGACCTTGCCCCATTAACTATTTTCCTGAGAAAATTTATTCATTTCAGTCAAGGAGTTTAGATCTTTCATTCTCACTATATACTAAACATACATAAGTTTCATCCACTGTTTCAACCTCCTAGGGTTTGATTTTTTATAAAGTAGCCTATATGACCCTGCATCTTCAACAATCTTCTTTACGAATTCCCGTCAAAACATAACAAATAGAAGAGATACAGATTTTTGCATTTTTATAATAATAATTTTAATGAGTGCGGATATGTCTAATACAATGTCAACTATATAATAATAAATGGCGCTACCCGTTGCAGAAAACGTAGTGACATCTGTTGTCATATAGATTATATAAATATATAGATTATATAAAGTTTTATAGACCGGTCAAATGTATATTTAATAAATGTTATGCTTATTTTATTTTATAATTATTTTAATTAGTGATATTGAAACAAATTTAGCTTCACTCGTGAACTATCTACATAATTTGAATGTTTTTTTTTAATTTTATTTTTCTGCGGGAGTTATGTTGAATACCGGGATGAAAACTATCCCATATGTTGCTCTAACCTCTAAGCTAACTCCATACAAAAATTCATTAATTTCTACCCGGTAGATACCGATATACAAATGATTTACTTATATCGGTTTTTTATTTTTTCCAAAAAAACAACATAGGATACCGGGATAAAAACTATCCTATATGTACCTTTGGACTATAAGCTATCACCATACTAAAATTCATTCATTTCTATCCAGTAGTTTTTGCGTGATTGACAAACAAATTAACAGACAGACAGACAGACAGACAAAAATTCTACTGAGTGGATTTTTGGCCTCTGTTATCGATATATTAACGCACCCAATTAAAATTTTTCTGAAATTTTTCATGTACAGAATTGACTTTTCTACTCTTTTATTATATACTAGCGACCCGCTCGCGGCTTCGCCACGTGAACTACCACTTTCATCCTCTATTGCCTCTTTGGGATTGGTTTTTTTTTATAAAAGGCAAGGTCACATATAGACTACCCCAGTCTATATTTGACCTTGCGTCACTAATTATGTTCTTGAGAAAATCATCGATACATCTAGTATAACGTCTATACTATTTGATAACATATAGCAATAACTGTTATAGTAAGAAAACGTACGAAATCTGCTATCATATATCTATATGATAGCAGATTTCGTACATATATACCATCTGGTATATAGTATAAACCGTTCATAATATCTAAAATAAATTTACGATTTTTATTTTATTTTACAATTGTGTTACTTATTGATATTAAAAAAATAGCTTTACTTGCAAATAATCAATATAATTTGACTTTGCCAGTTTTTTATTTTTCTGCGGGAACTGTATTGAATACCAGGGTAAACTAACGACCCGCTCGCGGCGTCGTTGGGTGAACTACTATTTTTATACCCTATTTTAGCACCTTTGGGGTTATTTTTTAAAAAAGAGAGATAGCCTATGTTTGACATTGCCTCATTAACTATATTTCTGAGGAAATTCATTCATTTCAGTCAAGGAGTTTAGATCTTTCTTTTTCACTATATACTAAACATACATAAGTTTCATCCACTGTGTCAACCTCCTAGGGTTTGATTTTTTAAAAAGTAGCATATATTTGACCCTGCGTCTTCCACAATCTTCTTTACGAATTTCATCTAAATCGGGCCAGTAGATTACCCGTGAAAACATAACAGGTAGAGGAGATACAGATTTTTGCATTTTTATAATAATAATATGAATGAGTACGGATATATCTAATACAATGTCAACTATATAATAACAGATGGTGCTACCCGTTCCAAAAAACGTAGTGAAATCTGCTGTCATATAGATTATATAAAGTTTTATAGACCGGTCAAATGTATCTTTAATAAATGTTATGCTTATTTTATTTTATAATTATTTTAATTAGTGATATTAAAACAAATTTAGCTTCACTCGTGAACTATGAACATAATTTGAATATTTTTTTTTTTTTTTTTTTTCTGCGGGAGTTGTGTTGAATACCAGGATGAAAACTATCCCATATGTTGCTCTAACTTCTAAACTAACTCTATACAAAAATTCATTAATTTCTACCCGGTAGATATCAGTATATAAATGATTTACTTATATTGGTTTTTTATTTTTTCCAAAAAAACTACATGGAAAACCGGGATAAAAACTATCCTATATGTACCTTTGGACTATAAGCTATCACTATACCAAAATTCATTCATTTCTGTCCAGTAGTTTTGCGTGATTGGCGAACAAATTAACAGACAGACAGACAGACAAAAATTCTACTGAGTGGATTTTTGGGCTCTGTTATCGATATATTAACGCACCCAATTAAATTTTTTCTGAAATTTTTCATGTACAGAATTGACTTTTCTACTCTTTTATTATATATAGAGATAGAGATAGAGATTAACGAATAATTTGTAACTATATTTTAGAATATCTTACATATTTTCAAAAATAACTTACATTGTTATTTACAGAACTTCAGTTCAACCCCATTTAAATATTAATTATTTAGGCCAGTTATTTAGTGACCAACATATTCCCTTGATATTGAACTTAGCTCTCATTTTCACATTATTATTTTTGGTTGTAGTATCACCAGAATTTGATTCCCTAATTAAAAAAAAACTTACACCCCATTTACCGATATATGGCACATTTAACATTTATAGGGGCGTTGATGTGTATAATAAATTAATATAGGTGTTATTTATGGAAACGACATATTCAAGTGTTGCCTCACGCAACACTCGCACCTGGTTATAACCTTATATTAACATTATTGGTTATTATGAGGTTATTATTTTGAAAAATGACAAAAACTTGTTTGAAACGATTTTTCCGTTGTTTTGGTTGTCCTGGCAAAAAATACATTTTGATCATGGTGTGAAAGTACTGTAAAGTCACCGAGCATACCAACGAAATTTCAAGTAAATCGGACTTCAAAAAGTGCGTCAAGATCACGTATGGATATAGGATTTTCTTTATAGATACATATATATAGATGTAGATTAAAAATATATTCATTTCTTAAACTTTTTAAGAATTATTAAAAATTTCCTTTATTCACGATCACGCTCAGTCGTAGAGAACATACTGTCAAAATAACTTGCGCGATATGTGGCGGAAAAGGTTCCGAAAAATCTAAGTGTGACGTAAAGACGTCAAACTTAGACTTTTGTATCAGCGCGGCGAAATAATCATTCCCCCGACCGATTGTGTCACCAACTGTCGCTTGCGAAGCTAGACGCTTAATTATTTATATTAATTTACTTACCATTTTTACCAAATCGTTAAAGTATTTGTAAGTTTCAACTTTTAAAATGTTCAGTTCTTTTGTTGAATCGCTTCGAATGTGCAAGTTAAGTAGTTATTATTTCGCGATCACACGTTTTAAAAATGTTGTTCACACGTACAACAAAAACATTTTTATATAACGTATAAAATTTAAAGTTTTTAACATATATAACAGGCGTACAAAAATTAGGACATAGTAGAACGAATGGCTTAGCGGTCAAAGCGCATGGACGCTTTCCAAGAGGCGTGGATTCTAATCTTGCTGTGTTCAAATTTTATTACTTTTTTTATTAAAATTTTCATAACAAAGGGCAATTCTTAGACCATTCTTACAAATACTCCCACTTACTATCTGAACTTATTCACAAGACAAGCAAAAATATATAAAATATATAGAAATAGACATAAAATAATTAATACTAAAGCCATGTTTCTCTATATAAGAGCGGCGTCGTTGGCCGACCATGTCGAATTCTGATTGATTGGATATCGCTCCCACACTCCATACAGTTAACTGTCTAGATTACCTACTTGTAAATCTGCTATCTCATAGCGCTTATAACGTATTTCGTTAATGAACTACCTACTAAGAATTTTTTGGGAATCGAAGTCGAAGAATTAAGAATTGACGCGTTGATAAAGTTATTTAGTTTGGCTTTCTTTATTCTAAATTGTAATATTTGTTTTAATTATATCTTACATATATTATTTAGGAGTAGATTATTTATAATTGTACGTAATAATATATGTGAGAAATAGTTAAAAATGATATCTTTAGCGGCCAGTCGTGGCGCAGTGGCACGAACGTGTGACTGTAAACGACTGGTTGTGGGTTCGATTCCCACTCGAAGAGTGGAAATATTTAATATTGCTAGTTCCTTCGCTCTGGTATTAGAGGCAAAGTGCGTTCAAATTCTTATTTGGAATATTCACACGGTCTTAAAATGATTATGTATAATAATGTAATATTTTTATTATATGCACCAGAATATTGTTTGTAATGCTTTAATTATTATCAACCAAAACGAGATCTGCTTCACTAGTAAAAAAAGAATGGACTAATACACAATAAACATGTTTTTTTAGTTTCACGCTGTGTCCCGCACACAGCAGGGTAGGCAGAGTGAACCTAGTGTTAAGACACTCCGTTCCCCACTTTCCGCCGAATTCGGAGGCATTGCGTGTGAAGTGGCGGAACTTAACGCCATGCTTTACCTCTTATATCAGAGCGAAGGAAATGGTAATATTAAATATTTCCACGCCTCGAGTGGGAATCGAACTCACAACCAGTCGTTTACAGTCACATATTCGTACCATTGAGCCACGACTGGCCCCTATAAGACTATATTCTACGAAAACAAATGTATTTTTAGCTGTAATATTAAGATACATCAAATTTGCAACTTAAATTTTTTGCATAACTTTAACATAACTACTAGAATATTAACAGCAAAAAACTGAGATATGTTTCTTAAATAAAATACTTATATGGCGCCCATAAAATTAACATGTTTTTTTTTCATCGTAAAACTTTTAGAGGATAAAAATACTTGAATCTAGTTATAAAAACTAGTAGTGTGTATAATTTAGGAGATTCATTCATTATTGCGTTTTTGGCTTTTATATTTTTACTTTTTTATATATAAATGCTGTATTTCAACTTAATCTGATTTAGATTTTTTGTACAACTTTTTAGGTAAGAAAAGTCGTGACAATATTGACTAAAATACTATTTGTTTTTGCAGTGGTTGGAATGAATTTAAATATGTTTTAAAAATATATTTACTAAAAAGATATATATCTGTTTTAGATTTTTTAATAGGTAAAATATGGGTAATTTTAATAGTATATACATACACTGAGAATTTACCGTGTAACATGTTTTACCGAGTTACGTGGGAATATGTTTATAATCCATGTTATCATATGAGTTATGGGTTCAAAAACGGATAACTTATACTTAATAAAGCTTTTAATTTTTACGTTTGGAATTTCTTAAAATCTGTGTATATAAGTTTAGTGGAAAAGATTTTTGAAGAGAAAACTTCTTTAGGCGCGTTGAGCGTTTTGGTAGAGGGTAAAATCCTCGGTTCGCGTCACCGACATGCTAATGATAATAGTATATCTATAGCTATGGAGAGCCAGACTAGCGCACGCGCAGTAGCCTGTGTACACGTATACACTAATACATCCACTATTTCTGACTATATTATGTGCGCGTTGGACGCTTTTTAGATAAGTATAATTTTGTGAGTCACGTCACCAATACGTTATAGTAGCAGTACATCTGTAATTGTAAATGTAAATTACAAAGTACGTTGTTCCGTTTTCACTTCTATCGGCAGTCCCACGACTGCTAATTTTTCTTCACGTGATGTAAGAAAGAAATGTGTACTATAATAAAATGGTAAAAACAAGATGTTTGTAGGCACATCTACAGAGGAATTTGACTAAATCTATTTTGTTCTATAGGTTAGGTAGGTTTAGGTTTACGCTTAGGCTAGACTTAGAGTATAAATGATAGACTTTAAATTAATGAATGATAATTGACTAGATAGACTGGGAATTCATATTTTGGGTATTTTGGGTATATATGCAAATGGAATTGCGGGCAGCTACTGGTAATAAATATTTAAATCTACATGAAACAGTTAAGACTATGTGTTTTTTTTCTCCATTCTTTACAAATTCTTTTACATTATACATTACTTACAACCGGCCTTTAAAATTCTGACTATCTCAATATGTTCCCTTTAAAAGTCAAGTTACTTGATTATTGAAATTGGCGTCCGAACGCATGGCTCAGTAGCGAGAGCTGGACGGTATTCAGGAGGTGCGGGTTCGAATCCCGCTACGATCAAATATTTATACGTTTTCTAAATGTATTTTTCAATTTTCTAAGTGTGGTACTTTAAAAATGTTAAAAAAAGTACTTGATTATTGTCTTGTTACACAATCGCTAGGTGATAGCTATATTATTAATATAGCTATACTAAGCTTATTAACTACGCATTACATTTGAAACAAGACGTTTGGTGTCAAACGTACATATGTACACACATATTATATATTGGCATTTGACCTCCACAACTAGTTAGGCTCGGTCAGTTCATATATTACCTACTTGATAGTAATCAAATACGATTTATTACTCACCTGTCTAATATTTACATCTCACGTGTATAATTAGATACGGATGAAGATATAATACGTAAGCTGTGCATTGCGTAGGAACATATCACATATTCATATGTTCCTGGCTTGATTAAGTTGATGACAAAAATGACAAAAGGGCCAGTCGTGGTGCAGTGGCACGGTTGTGCGTTCGATTCCCACTCAAGGATTGATAATCCATACTTACATTATAAAAGCGAAAATCTGTGTGTTTGTCTGTCACGCTTTCACGGCTAATCTAGTGGTCTGATTTGTATGAAATTTTGAATGAAAGTAGTAAAAGTCTAAATAGGCTACTTATTTTTTCAAAAATCAACCTCTAAACGGTTGAAATAGGGGATGAAAGTTTATATGAAACATCTAAACCGCTTAACCAATTGTAATGAATTTTGACATAAATATAGTTGATAATCTAAACTTAAACATAGGCTAATTTATTTTTTTAAAAAGCGCCCCCGATTGTTACAATATAAAGGAATAGTACACGCGGCGAAGCCGCGAGCGGGCCGCTAGTATTTAATATTTTCATTTCCTTCGCTCTGGTATCAAAGGCAAAGCGCGGCGTTAAGTTCCGCCACTTAACACATGCCTCCGAATTCCGCGGAAAGTGGGGAACGGAGTGTCTTAACACTGGGTTCCCTCTGCCTACCCTGCTGTGTGCGGGATACAACGTAAAGCTAAAAAAACATATATAATTTATTTGATACTATTATTTTATTTAATTGATATTGACTGATTGACACTTCATATTACATCGTAAGTAATTATGTCCACTTCGTCAAAATAAGTGATATTAATTATTATATTTAATTCAATGAACAACCAATGTCATGCCATTTACACATAGGTATTACGAAATAGTAATGTAATTATTTTTAATTGATCAAAATATTTTTTTCTTAAAATAAATGTCACATTTTGTCACGCATAGAGCAAGTTGAATAGTTTCATATTTTATTTAGCTTCACGCTGTATTCCTCACACAACAGGGTAGGTAGAGGGAACCTAGTGTTAAGTAACTCCATTCCCCACTTTCCGCCGAATTCGGAGGCATTGCGTATTAAGTGTCGGAAATTAACCCCGCGCTTTGCCTCGTCACCAGAGCGAAAAAAGGGAAATATTAAATATTTCCACTCCTCGAGTAGGAATCGAACCCACAACCAGTCGCTTTACAGTCACACTTAGTGCCCCTGCGCCACGACATATGCCCTAATATAATGTTTATATATAGTTACTTCATTAAAAATAATAACTAAAACCAAAATATATTAATCAAGCAAAATAAACGTCATTCACAATAAAAAAAACGAATGCCCGACTTTAAATTTATTAACAAACAATTTTATTCGCCCCCAAGCAACTTGATGAACCTATAGATTTATAAGGGTATAAAAATATATGAAGTTTATTGGTTCTTAATGCCTTATTTGTGTGAAGTTAATAATTTGGATGACAAAATGTCAACTTACAGTACTTGTTCACTTGTTCTTAATATATAAGTCAGCGTTTGACTGTACGCGTTAGTTATGGATGCGATGGTTATTAGGTTAAATAAGTTATAGATAATAAAATTATTTCCCATTATTTTTTTTAAGCTTCACGCTGCATCCCGCATACAGCAGTATGAGGGATGCAGTTACAGAGAAGCAGAGGAAACCTGGTGTAAAGAAACTCCATACCCCACTTTCCGCCGAATTCGGAGGCTTTGCGTGTTAAGTGGCGGAACTTAACGCCGCGCTTTGCCTCGACGCCAGAGTGAAGAAAATGAAAATATCAAATTTGCATTCCTCGAGTGGGAATAGAACACACAATCAGTCGTTTATAGTCACACGCATGTGCCACTGCGCCACGACTGGACCCTCCACTATCCACCGGTTGAAATCGGGACATGGTGTGTTGTGTGGCGAAAATCAGCCTTGCGTTTTGTCTTACATACCTGAGCGAAGAAACGAAAATTAATTATATATAATAATTTCCCTGAATTGGAAATGAACTCAGAACCAGTTACATTTACAGTCAGACGGTGTCCCACTGTACCACGATAGCCTCTAAAGACACTTTTACCTTTTATATTTATTATAGACCAGGTGTATATTATAACCAATTAGTGCAGAAGTCTATCTAACCAGGTGGTGTTAACATCCACGAGCTTAAAACTATAGCCGTTGCGTTTATCACATCGTAAATATAAATTTTAAAATTAAAATATAAGCAAAACACATTAAGAAAACGGTTTATAAATTTGAGCGCAGCGGGATTCGAACCCGCGCTCTTGGTAACCGTCCCAGCGCTCTGACCGCTAAGCCATGCGTTCTATTGCCAATTGCGTCGAAATTCTTAAATGATTATTACAACTTATTTATGTTGTGAGCTTCTCTGTAGAGAGATTTTAACAAGTTGGATGGTTTCAAAGAGGTTCGGGTTTGAATCCCGTTACGTTCAAATTTTTATACTTTTTCTAAATGTCTTCTTCAAATTCCTAAGTGTGTAAATAACACTTTAAAATGTTAGAAGTAAAAGAAACACATTTAGATTCACTTTATCTTCGTCTCGTCATTGGGTATTATTTCGTGCATTTTGACCCTGCTCCGGATTTACCAAGTAGAGTCAACAATACAGGGCCACTAAGGAGAAATAATCGAAAGAAACTTATTATATGCGTATAGATAATGCTAAGTTTCTTACAAAATTTCAAAAAATTATGAATACATATTTCCTGCTAGGTAGAGAAAGAGAGAGAGAGAGACAAGAGAGAGCAGTGCCTGTACTTGCGATTCAAGTGTAGACTTAAAGAGCTCCTTTAAAATGTAATATATTTGTATATATATAATATATAATAATTGTATACTTATTTCTTAACGTCGAGTCGTTGTAATTCTACAAAAAGTAAACATTAAGTAAATTGGGAATTCTTCCCGATGACAAATAAACACGAAAATTCTACACGTAACTGTCCATTAATTAGTACAATTGTTGTAAGAAGGGGAGCTTAGTTCGGAAAGTAATATATTATAATTGTATGGAGTGGTTAATACAAATGTGGGAGCTGTTTTGGTGTAAATAACTATATTTTGTGTTTATTACTAAAATTATTGTATTGCTGAAACATTTTTTGTTACTGAGTCGTGGTGGGCTAGTATAGTGTCTGACTGTAAACGTGATGTTAGTGGGTTCGATTCCCACTCAAGGGAATGATTATATCATATTTTCATTTCTCTGCTTTAGTTCCTAAGATAAAGAGCGGTGTTGAGTTTTTGTCACTCAATACGTAATACCTTAATTTCGAGCGAAAAGTGGAGAACGGAGTGTTTTAATTAAAAATGTGAAAATGTTTTCTTTTTTTTAAGCTTCATTCTGTATCCCCGCACAGCAGGGTAGACAGAGGGAACCTAGTGTTAAGAACCTTTGCGCTTTGCCTCAGAGCGAGAGCGAAAAAATTGATTACTAATTTAGAAATAATTCATTGATATTAATTAGTTGCCCGCTATCTGATCATAGCTATATAGAATTGACTGATGGAAACTTACGAAAAGATTTCATATCTAAGACTATTATTATATCACATATTAAATATATTAATTTTGCTAAACTTTTTGAATGAAACATAAAAATAAAAGTATATAAAAATATATTTTTTTTTACTTAAAAACACATAAAATTCAACATAATCCTTTTCAATTACGCTATCTCTATACTAAAGGAAAAAAAATCTTAAATAATAAATAATAACACTCGTATATAAAATGTCGTACCCAAATCTAACATTAAAATGTAAAATATAATAAAGAGCTTCCTAACATTTATGAGTAAAGTGAGTATAATTTACGATCTATTTAATGACAACATACGGACAGTAATTTATATTTGTATTTAATTTGCTGTTTAGTTCATATTTAATATTATCAATATAAAATATATCTAAATGCAGTCGTAATAAAAGTATAGGTTTTTATTCATTTTTTTATTTTTTAGCTTCAAAAAAAATGCGTTTTTATTATTTTTTTATTTTTTTGGCTTAATGCCTTTTTCCACTGGTTAGTTAGTGAGAACATAGTGTCAAGACACTCTGTTATCCACTTTCTACCGGATCTGCAGATATTTTGTGTTAAGTGATGTATATCAATTATTAAATTGAGTATTTCATATATTTGCATACATTATATAAAAACGGTCCGCCGTGTGAACTACGTGATAGCTACTTTATATTGCAACTCTTGGGGGTACGATACTGAAAAATAAGGTAGCCTATGTTTAACCTTGAATTATCAACTATATTTAGGCAAAACTTCATTACAATCGGTCAAGCGCTTTAGATTTTTCATATCAACTTTCATCTCCTATTTCATCCCTTCGGAAGTGGATTTTTGAAAAAATAAGTAGCCTATGTTAGAAGGGTCAAAACCCAGAGGGGTTATTTACTACATTCATTCTTAATTTCATGCGAAAGCGTGACAGACGAACAGACAGGCTTTCACATTTATAATATAAGTATGGATTTTAAAGCAATTTTTTTCACATAAGCTTGATATATTATGACATTAAGCTTTTCCTGAACTAAATTACCAAAATAATAATAATTAGTACTTACATTATTTATGTACATAAAAGCTTTCTAATATAAAAAATAAAAGTAAAAGCATCAAATTAATAAAACTTACTTATTTGCAACACATTTAACTATTAATTTCGACTAAGCCTTTCTGGTTAAAAAGGAACAAACATTCATTACGTTTATGTATAATCCAGAATCGAACTCATACCCGTTGCGTTCATTAACTATATACTTACCTTCTATGAGCAACGGTGTCGCATACGTAAAAAGCATACAAGTGATGTGAGTGAACTACAAATGTGTTACAAGTAGGGAAGTAAACTTACTTACTTATATTTTTTTCTTCACCCTGTATCCCGCACATATCAAGGTGGGCAAAGGGAATCTAGTGTTAAGACACTATTTCCGCCGAATTCTAGACGCAATGCGTGTTAAGTGGCGGAACTTAACGCCGCGCATTCCTCGACACTAGACCTAAGAAAATGGAAATATAAAATATTTCACTCATTTTAAATAATAAATACTATTAATTTCGACTAATCCCCTCTGGTAAGTACTCGTCGCACGTGCACTGACATTTGCGTGCGCGCACCCCATTGGTCAATGGCGTGTGATCTCGCCGACCGCGATGTACTGTGTTTAATTTATTTATCGGCCAGTAAAGGTTACATTATAACCATCTGCTTAAAACCTTTTAAACTAAACATACATTTCTAATTTTTATTTGTAGACTATATTATAATTTTATGGAATGATATAAAAATATTTAGCATTGAAATAAAGTTAAACTTTATTTATAATGCTCATTTTTTTTAGATAAATACAATAACTAAGACAAAAGCGTTAAGTTCAGATACTTATCCAACGTCTCGGTTTCTGGTGAAGAACGGTGTGTCTTAACACTAGGTTTTCACTGACTACCCTGCTATGAGGGAAAAAACGTGCGACTGTTTCCATACTAAAGTGATCCAGCTTTCATGGGTAAGTAACCGGCTCGATTTGGTCGGGATTTCGTAATATAAATAGTGAACACAGGCAACTTTTTTCAAAAATCACGTACTCAAGGGTTGAATTAGGTGACAGTGGGTAACGGCGGCGTTACCATCTTGCCTCACCGGAGTCCCACATAACCACGTCCTGAGTCCCCACTCGGGCTGGTATCCGTAACGGATTTCCTGACGAACAAAAATATAAAAAAAAATGTGATAAAAGCTCATAAAAAAAGTCATATAATTATGCAGACCAAGCCGCGAATAGTTTCTAGTCCAATATACGAGTATAGTTTGTTAGGATTTTGATATGAACCTATATATTTTTTATAAGCAGAATATTCTACCTTAGATCTTCGTTCTTTCTGACTACCCCACTAAGGACGAAACGTGAACTTACAAAAAGAGTATTATTATTTTAATTAAATTACTTAATTTGCCGATTTGTTCACAACTTGGCGGCTATTCATCGTCTATCATTTTTTTCAAGTTCACATTTTATCCCGCATTGACAGAGAAACTTAGTGTCATGAGACTCTTTTCTCCGCTTTCCCCATAACAGCGAAACATCAGTGTTTAGTGGCGGAACTTAATACTACGTGTTATCTTATCAATTCAATGAAGTAATTATGATTTTTGAAAAATAAAGATTATTAACTACATTTATGCCAAAATTCATTATAATCGGTCAAGTGGTTTAGATTTTTCATATAAACTTTCATCCCCGCTTTCAACCCTTTAGCGATAGATTTTTGAAAAAACTAAGTAGCCTATGTTAGACCCAGTAACTTTTACTACTTCCATTCTAAATTTCATCCAAATCGGACCGGTAGATTAGCCGTGAAAGCGTGACAGACAAACACACAGACTTTCGCATTTATAATATAAATATGGATGGGTACATTCATTTCCCAAAATGGGAATCGCATCCAAAACCATCGCGTTTACAGTCAGACGCTGTTCCACTAATACACGATGGCTTACTTGACCAACACTCAAAAGTAAAAAAAAATCAATACTTAATATTTATACATAGCATATTTCATTTTATTTATCAGCGAGTAAAGGTTACCTTTTTAACATCTGCATAAAACATACTCAGGTATAAAACTAACACACATTCTTAATTTCTAGTCGTTAACTATTTTTATTAATTAATAACAATAAAATATTCTTATAATAGGTGTTCATAATTTTTCTTATGTTGACTTTATTACTCTACTAACAAATAATCAACTCGCTATACTAAACTACTATACGTAAAAGTTCTTGATAGAAGTATAACAGTGACATATCGTAATAACTTACTTAAATAACTTTCAAAAAATAATTTTATTTTGAAATTGATCCTGTATGAGAATGAAGAGGGATAAGGAGAACCCAGTGTCAAGACACTCCGTTCCCCATTTTATGCTGAAAATCGAGACAGCATGTTCAGTGGCGGAACTTAACGTCATGCTTTGAAAAGTCTGGTAAGCTAAGAGCCTAGAGCTTGTAAAAACAGGGCATCTTGACAATCGAGGGTCCTCTTTGCCTACCCTAACGGGCCTACCCTAAAAGCTTAAGACGGTTTTTTTAATAAGTTATTTGTATTATCAAAATATAAGGAAAAGACTATACTGCATGTTGTACTGCATGATGCTTACGCTTCTTTAGCTTAGCTTGATTATATTTTCACTATATTTTTATATGTGAATTGATATCACACTGATGTTCTATGTATCAGACTAGAAATACAGAAAGAAATTTTATTTTCTGTAAGGTCAATTTCACCGTGGTGGAGATCACATAAGCCGTATAAGACACGATGGTCGTGCTTTCAAATCCCATCAAAGGTTTACATTTAAAAATATAAGTCTTTTGTCTTCTACTTTAAGTAAATAAAGTACAGCAAGAGATTGTCAAATGTTAAAAAGCTCTTACTATCTTAAGCTATTGTTATGTCATTTTTATATATTTTAATATCAAATAATTAATCCTATATAATTAAGGCTAAACTTTGAAATTAAAATACCACTTGACACATTCCGAAAACACATATAGTCGTGTAACATTAATAATAGCAATATTTCATATCTAGCTCACCTGACCGGAAAAAGGTTTTAAGAGCCGTCCGCCTCGAAAATGCCAGAGTAAAATTAATTATTGTTTTTTTTTTTCGCCCTTCGAGATGTTATAGCAGAAATTATTTGGTGTTTAGCCGCCAGGGGGCGTGGTGAGATGTGATTAATATATTTCTATGGAAAAACATTAATGACTTGGCCGACCACCGATTCTTTTGCGTTTTGTATCACCGTACAGACCGAGCGAGACACTAGCTAATGAACTTGAGTTATATATATTTTTTTAAAACTGCTTGTAACTGTGGAATTTTGAAGGCTTTTTATCGTTTTCTGTTATTAATATACAGAAATGGAAGAATTTTTGATTTTATAAAGGTTTTTAATAAATGAGTAAGTAATTGTTTAATAAGCGGTAGAAATAACATTTATAATTGATTGAATAACTTTGAAATTTCTTTAGCAAGCGAATTCGTCATTTTTTAAAAATGTGTTTTGACAATTCGACATAACGGAACATAATGGTTAAGAGTTCGATTCTCATTTGACAAAATGTTTATATTTTCATTTTCAATATGATTTTATTTTCTGTGTATCTTCTGCACTAGCTTTCATCACGTAATTTGGTGGAAGAGCGAAAATAATAGTATATTTATATGTGATATTCAATAATATAAAAAAAAAATACAAATATATGTTAACAAGTAAATTAATGAAATAGATCTTAACAATTTTATGTTATCTTCTTGTATGACGATTTATTTTTAAATCACAAGATTTATTTACAAATAAAATTTTCAAAGAACATTAATTCTATTCTAGAAGTAAACCATATAGTATATAGTAGGTATCTATCGTACATAATAAGATATTCAAAATAATCATCGTAATAGCATTCAGACGAAAACAGTGTCGTTTTGTGTAGCAAAAGAAATGAGCCACGCCCACGCTCCGGGAATTTGCATTAAGTTTTATTTGTTGTCTGTATAACGAGAAAATAGATCTACATATATTCCATAGAAAAGAAGGTATAAGTCTTGATTTTTTTTTCTTCACGCTGTATCCCGCACAGAGCAGGGTAGGCAGAGTGTTAAGACACTCCGTTCCCCACTTTCCGCCGAATTTGCGCTTTGCCTCGACACCAGAGCGACGAAAATAGAAAATATTAAATATTACCATTCTTTGAGTGGGAATCGAACCCATAACCAGTTGCTTTACAGTCACACTGTGTGCCACTGCGCTACGACTGGTCCCAATAAATAATAAGTCTTGTATTCTAGGATAATATGATATTATTTATATATGAATTAAAAAAATAATTTAGATTGTGAAATATTTGAGTCCATCATGGTGCAGTGGAACAGTGTCTAACTGTAATGGCAATTGATTTAGTAGTAGGTTCGGAAATTGATCGGTGGAATCATATTTTAATCATTTTTATTTCAACACAAAATGCCTCGAACTTAGGACTGAAGTTGAGACCGGAATGAAGTTATTTATAAATTCTTTTAAACCTTCGCTCTGGTAAGAAAAAACAAGGTTTTAGCTTCACCACCAAATGTAGGGGGAAAGTAGAAAAGGAAATCACAGTCCGTTTCTGTAGTATTTAGACAGTAGCTTCTTGCAGTAAATTTCAAAATGTCTGCTTACTTATTAAATGTCTATAAGAGTCATTACACTTTATTTTTTTTTATTTTTTTTTACGCATTACAGTATCGGGCTCAAAGAAATGATCTCTAGATTATTTGCCTTTAATCATTTTTTTCAAACAATAGGTTTTAGATTTTTATAACTTTCGTTTATCGATTTTGTTATGACATTTTCTTATGAAATTTATACGTTATATATGTATGTTACAATATAATATTAAGATTTTACAATAGAGAAATTTATTATTTTCAATTAAATTGTCAAACGTCACATTATCAAATTCTTGCAGTCAGTAGTTTTATAATGGAAGCAATTATATTACAGAATATCTCTACACTTATGATAGAGATGTTTCATAATAAACTGCTTAAATTATTGTCTTATAATGCGTAATTACACGATTCTTGCCTTGAGAATCTAAAAATATTTTTATAGCTTCACAGTTACATCCGCACAGCAGAGTAGTTAGAGTGAATCTACTGTCAAAATATTCCGTTCTCCATTCTCCTCCCGATTAAGACACACATTGTTATTTTTTCAGAGAAATTATATATAAACTTATGTATTATAGGTAGTCATTAGGTATGTGTGAAACTAATTATCTATGTATTAATACTAGCGGCCCGCTCGCGGCTTCGCCGCGTGAACTATTTCGCTATATTGCAACCCTCGGGAGCGATTTTTAAAAAATAAAGTAGCCTCTGTTTAAGCTTAGATTATCAACTATATTTACGTCACATTGGTAACTCATTACAATTGGTCAAGCGGTGTAGATTTTTCATATAAACTTTCATCCCCTATTTCAAAGGTTGATTTCTGAAAAAATAAGAAGCCTATGTTAGACCTAGTCACTTTTAGTACTTTCATTCTAAATTTCGAGATTAGCCATGAAAGCGTGACAGACAAACACACAGACTTTCCCATTTATAATATAAGTATAGATGTAAAATACAAGCTTTTCCCGCATATCAGGAAACCTAGTGTCAAAACACTCCCGTTCTCCACTTTCCTTCCGAAATCGAAACATTACGTGTTAAATTGCGCAACTAAACGCCGCCTTTTGTCTTAGAAACCAGTTATCTACGAAACAGGATGCAGGAATTAACGCTTATTATATTAAAAATCGGCATGACGGTACCAAATCACCGCGCTTCTGTGTTCAGAACCTGTTCGAGCACTCGTAGAATTACTATTAATTTGTCCATCCGAGGTCATAAATATCCGACACCTGTCAGTCAAATGGGACCGGTAACCGTTAGTTCGCGTTTCCATATGATTATCAGAAAATCAGAGAAAAAAATTGATTGCCCTACTAAAATCTATTGATTGGCCATCGTTTAAATTTTAGATGCCTCTACTGTTGAGATAGGTACGTGTTTCCATTTAGTTTGTGGGCAGAAGTATTGGTTATTGAAATTATTTATTAATATTCATTTGGAATTTATTGGAATATATTGATATGAAATTTAGTAAGTTATAATTTTGGTTGTGTTATGATTGTTAATTAGTGAAGATTTTATGTTTAAGTTGTGTTAACACTCTGTAGGTCTATATATTTTTAGTTGCTATTATTTTATTAAATAAATACATAATAACAAGAGACCATCGTGGCGCACTAAGATACCGCGGCGTTGGAAAGTAAATATTCTCGATTTTCAGGATATAAAACGATGGATTTTCAGATAAAAAACAATGTTTGCGCGGCGTTAAGTTCCGCCACTTAACACGCAATGCCTCCGAATTCTGTAGAAAGTGGGAAATGGAGTGTTTTAACACTAAATTCCCTCTGCCTACCCTGCTGTGTGCGGGATACAGCGTGAAGCTAAGAAGAAAAAAAAATAAACAATGTTGAATTACGCCATTCAAAAGCCAATATGCAATTATGGCGGAAAATAGAAAACGGAAAGTCTTAACACTGGGTTTTCACTGTTTACTTTGTTATGTGGGCAAAAGATTGTTGTTGTAAAAATAGGACTTACGTATTTTAATCATTATACCTACCTACGAAAGATTAATTCCAGAAGATCCTTATGGTTATTCGTGACTCAAAAACTTTATACTATTAAATTACACTGAGGAAGGAGTATGAAATTTGGTACATTTATAGCTTATACAGAGAAGGTTCCAACGTTTTCTTAAATTATGCATTAAAAAAATATATTAAAAAAGTGAAACGCATGTCAACGAGCCCATCTAATACTATCAAATGATCTTTACAAAAAATATCGGAGATCTGAAAGTTACATACAAGTATAAAATTAATATGAACAATTAAGATAAAAATTCCTGTAAACATTAAGGAAATCTAAGTGAGTATAATACTATTACTATATTAAGTATTTGTAAAATTGTTTTTGCGTTAACAAAATTATGTCAGTTTTTGTGTTTTTGTTTAAGTTGTCAAAACAACAAAAAATAAATATTGCAATTATAAAAACTTATTAAAAATAAATAAGTAAATAATTATAATCCATACTTATAATATAAATGCGAAAGTCTGTGTGTTTGTCTGTCATGCTTTCACGGCTAATCTACCGGTCCGATTTGGATGAAATTTAGAATGAAAGTAGTAAAAGTTACTGGGTCTAATATAGGCTACTTATTTTTTCAAAAATCAACCGCTAAAGGGTTGAAATAGGGGATGAAAGTTTATATGAAAAATCTAAACCGCTTGACCGATTATAATGAATTTTGGCATAAATATAGTTGATAATCTAAGCTTAAACATATGCTACTTTATTTTTCAAAAATCCACCACCGAGGGTTGCAATATAACGTAGCAGTTACACGTAGTAGTTCACGCGGCGAAGCCGCTAACGGGCCGCTAATTATGAAATAAATTAAATTGTGAATTAATGAAAATATTTCTTTCCAATATTTATGAATTATTAGGAAAGAAAAAATCACATATTGTACAATGTGAGTAAATATATATTTCTTCACTAACCTTGTTAAGTTGTGGGTTCAATTCCCGCTTGGATTAATATTTTTTTTAGTTTGACGCTGTATCTCGCGCACACAGTAGCCAGAAAGAACCTAATGTTAAGACATTCCGTTCCCCACTTTCCACCAAATTCTGGAGGCATTACGTATTAAGTGGTGAAACTCAACGCCGCGCTCTACCGCAATTCCAGATCAAAGAAAATGAAACGTTAGATATTTCAATTTCCCAAGTGGGAATCGAACCCACAACCAGTCGCGCTTACAGTATTCCTGCCTGCCTCTGCGCGACGACTGGCCACTATGAATATTGATATTAGCTATTATTCATGTTCTTTTAAAACTATAATAAATATAAAGATATTTATTTACGCAGATCAATGTTTACCATTTTTGATATATGTAACGGAAGGATCATAAGTATTCCTATTTTCTGAATACCAATATAGTATTTAAGAGTCTAGGCTCTCAACTTTAGAGCTAACCTATTGACATTTTGTTCTATATAATCAATAAATACGAACAGCTTTACAAAAAACATGCTAACTGAACATAAATATAAGTTTGCTAGCGACCCACTCGTGGCTTCGCCGCAAGGACTGTCTAATTCTTTCGTTATATTGCAACTATCGGGAGGATTTTTGAAAAATTAAAGTAGCTTATCTTTGACCTTCGATTACCAACTATATTTGTTCCAAAATTCATTACAATCCGTCAAGCAGTTTAGTTTTTTCATATAAACTTTCATCCCCTATTTCAACACTTTAGCGGTTAATTTTTCAAAAAATAAGTAACCTATGTTAGACCCATAGTTATTTACTACTTTCGTTCTAAATTTCATCCAAATCGGACCGGTAGATTAGCCGTGAAAGCGTGACAGACAAACACACAGACTTTCGCATTTATAATATAAGTATGGATATTAAGCAATTATGCTTTGAGAGCGAAGTAGTCTAAGTGACAAGACGGAGAAATGTAAATAATTTATAATCATTCCCTAAATCGGGAATCGAACCCACAATCTTTTTCCACTTACGGAAACGATTTTATTTATTATTATTGTTTCTCCGTTCTGGTACCTACGATAAAGCGCGGCGTTGTGTTCCGTCGCTCAAACCGAATTTCCCGTTTTCTGGTGGAAAGTGAAGAACGGAGTGTTCTAACACTATATTCTCACTACTCTGATATGCAGGATATAGTGTAAAGCTGTATAAAAAGAAAATTACCGTCATAACCGATATTTTATCACTACGATTTTATTAACCCATATATACACGTAGTTTTTACATACGTGTATTTGAATCTGTATCATCTAAAAAACCCTTATAAGTAAATAAAATCGCAAAACTGAACCTACCAACATTACCTCTACATCATATATAAACATATCTCAAATTAAAAATAACAAAACAGAATAATGGAAACAGTTACTTTGCATTAAGCAAAAAATTTCTTAATATTCATATTGCTGCTTCGCCCGCGGCATCTTCGCGAAATTATAACAAAATAAAAACTAAAGTCAGCTGGGATTTATATCGTAAAAAACGAGACCACAAAACCACAATACAAGGATCTCTGTTCTTTATATATAATTTAATATACCTAGTTCTTATTAAATTGGTTGGTTAGGTACAAAACAATAGTTTGGCGAATGTGAATATATTTGTCTGTACGTCATTAACATATAGGTACAGACAGACAGCCCGTAAACAAGATATGTAAATGATACGGTTTTGCCTTCAGGATAAGCCATGATTATTGCACGTTTGACATTTTATAAAATTCCGGTGCCGCAAAAAGCTTGAGTTATATATACCTACTTTTTACTTTGTAACTTCATGTAAATATTAATGTCTTGGGATAACATAATACGTATTAATATGCTAAGTAACTGTTTCATAATGATCATGTTTTCTTAATATGGTGTTATCCTAACGGGAATAGAACCCCCGTATTGGAAGGTTTTCTCTCTGACTGCTAAGCTATACGTTCTATATGTCATCACAAATTATAAATGTCGTCGAGGGTGACCTATACCACCCTTGACTACGCGACGTGCCTTGCAGGCTCCCGCCGCCGGTCCCCGTGGCCTGGCTAGTAGCGGTCGAGAAGGAGCATCGTCAGATTTTTGTAGGTAACGCCGGCGGTACCGGCGTTATCCGTAACGGATTTCCTGACGTTAAAAATATACGTTCTATATCCATCCAGCTACATTGAATCTCAAACCAAAAACAAATTATAGCAACCATATGCTTGTGTAATAATTATTTTCGTCTTCTTTCGGCGTAGAAAGGAGTTCGTGCGGGTTCGGATCCAACTCGTTCAAAAATGTTTTACATATCCTATGTATGTGAAGAACACTTGAAAAATGTTAAAATTTGTTAACATTAAATAAAAAAAGATTCAATTTAATAGAGAGATATGTAGGCACGACATCTTAAATTTTGTTTAATATAGAGTATATTAATATAGGGGCCAGTCATGACGCAGAGGCACAAAGTGTGACTGTAAAGCGACTGGTTGCGGGCTCGATTCCCACTCGTCGAATGGAAATATTTGATATTTCCATTTTCTTCGCTCCGGTGTCGAGGCAAAGCGCGCGGTGTTAAGTTCCGCCACTTAACACGCAATGCCTCCGAATTCGGCGGAAAGTGGGGAACGGAGTGTCTTAACGCTTAGTTCCTCCTGCCTACCCTGCTTTGTGCGGGATACAGCGTGAAGCTATAAAAAAATAGAGTATATTAAACAAAATAACATACAAAATACAACATGAAGCTCACCTATTCCATAAAAGTTGACTAGATGGTAACTGATTTATGGTTTTCAACACTAATCTAGATTTATTAAATTTATAGATAGGTTTACATATATTTTCAATTTTTAAATATTTTATCAGGTAATATATTACATTAATGAGTAATAGACAGTTATATATTGATTGACAGTCACACAATCTTGAAGAACTAGCAGTAATTAGTAAAATTGTAGGTAATATATTGCCCGGTCCTTCTACAACTCCATCACTATGGGTCATGTAAAGGAACCGTCATCTCCCAATTCTCATTTTTTCAACACCTTTTCCCGCATAGTTGGGTAGTCACAGAGGATGCAGTGTCAAAACATTCCGTCTTACACTTTCCGCCTAAAATCGAGACATTGCGTATTCGGCGATAGTACCAGAGAGTAGAAACAAAAATCATAAATAAATATTTCGACCCATAACTATTGAAACGAAAAACACCAAAAAAACATATTATAATGTATCCATTACAATATATTTTATTATAAATTTCATATATTTCTAATATACTTTAAAAAAAGTGGCCAGTCGTGTCCCAGTGGCACAAGCGTGTGACTGTAAACGACTAGTTGTGGGTTCGATTCCCACTCGAGGAGTGGAAATTATATTTCCATTTTCTTCGCTCTGGTGTCGAGGTAAAGGCGTTAAGTTCCGCCACTTAACACGCAAGCCTTCGAATTCGGCGGAAAGTGGGGAACGGAGTGTCTTAGCACTAGGTTCCCTCTGCCTACCCTGCTGTGTGCGGGATACAGCGTGAAGCTAAAAAAAAAATACATTAAAATTTACACTTCTTCTCTACACTAACCTCAACTGTGCCAAATTTCATTCATCTCCCATTCAAATGTTCGTAGAAAAGACTAAACTTTTCCACCACGAATTAAATTAATGATACATATTTTGTTTCTCCAAGGTAATCTTCTTATAAAAAGCTCAACAGTATCATATATCGTGAGGTAGCATCGCTAGCGGTGCTGGGTGGACCGCTCCTTTATAATACCCACTCCCTTTCACCCTTAGGCGTCTGTTGACGCCTTCGTTGATAGTATTATTTTTTTTTACTTAACTAATACAGATTGCTTTTATATTTTTTTCATTTTTCATATAATAATAAACAGATGAGCTGAAAATTGAATGGATTGAGTTTAAAGTGTTTTGAATAAATACTTAGGTCAAAATTCGAAGTAAAGTTATATATTTAAAAAGAAAACACTTTTACTCGCTTAGCGGAGTAGTCTAAGAGAATGTAGTATCGAGACACTCCGCCCTCCATTTCTCCTAAGAAATCGAGAGTTTGTGTGTTGAGTAGCAAAACGAAACACTCTTTATCTTAGGTACCAGAGCGAAGAAATTAAAATTATTTTAAATATATTACTCTAAGTGGGAATCGAACTCAAAACCATTGCACTTACAGTTAAACGCTGATCATCATGGCACTGTGCCATGATGGCCTCTAACCATTAAAGCTTATTTGGCTTATTACTATGATTTTAATTTAGATCTGTAGATAGTAGTTATTAGGAGAGAATTTTGTAGGCGGATATGAGTATGATATATTTTGATATGCGATTGTTGAGTAATAAATGTTCGTGTACTGTGTAATAGAAAACAGTCTTAAGAGACATAGGTCCTTTGTCCTTGTCTTATTACTGAGACTTTTAAAATAATATTACTTATTATTAAACTTATTATTAAAAATCTATTTAAGTAACGTTATTTCAAATAGTTCCTTTTTGAATCTTCAAAATCTTCGTCTTACCTCCAAATACTATAATTAAAACTTCAGAATTTTTAAAATCTTAAAAATACAAAAATAGTTAATATAATGGTTTGAGTGGTTAGATATTCAGTGACAATTGTTAACGAGAACCTAGTGTGACTTTAAGCCGACTCGAGGAGTGGAAATATTTAATATTTCTAATTTCTTCACTCTGGTGTCGAGGCTAGAGGCGAGGCGTTAAGTTCCGCCACCTAACACGCAATGCCTCCGAAATCGGAGGAAAGTTGGGATCGGAGTGTTTTAACACTAGGCAGAGGGAACTCTGCCTACCCTTCTGTGTGTGGGATACAGCGTGAAGCTAAAAAAGACCTAGTATTTTCACTAAGATTTTTTTTTTTATTTTCATACTTTTTCTTGCATAGTTTCTAGCTTGCAAAGTTTCAAAACATTCCGTTCTCTACTTTCCACCCAAATTATTGATATTCCGTGTAACTCGACTTCGCATTTGGTCTTACTAAAAGTAAATAGTATTTTTTTTTAGCTTCACGCTGTATCCCGCACACAGCAGGGTAGGTTAAAACACTCCGTTCCCCACTTTTCGCCGAATTTTTGGAGGTATTGCGTGTTAAGTGGCGGAACTTAACGCCGCGCTTTGCTCGACACTAGAGCGAAGAAAATGTAAATACTAAATATTTCCACTCCTCGAGTCTGAATCGAACCCACAACCAGTCGTTTACAGTGACACGCTTGTGCCACTGCGCCACGACTGGCCCCTAAAACTCCTTAAATCATATTTTAAAACCAAGATCTTAAGAATTTCTTTTTACAATGAGAAAATATAATTTAGTAGAGCCCGAAGCGTAGGCGTTCTTTGCTACTTGTTAACCGCCGGTCTCGTATGCTGCGGGCTGGGCACACCCTTGCTATACGATTTTGTTAAACTAATAATTTGTTTAAAGTTATGAGCCAATTCATTATAACCACTGCTTTTGTTATTATTGCTATTATAAATTGTTTTTTTTTCCATTATTTTATATGGAATAATAATTTTAGTAAATCTCATTATCTGATATTTTTGAGAGTTTCGCCACAATTTTTCTTAATTAATGAAATAACATTTATTTAGTTATGCGTTTATTAGCCAGTAATTAATATATTTAATACCATTAAGTTATTGTGGTAAAACAAATTGACTTTGCCTTTGCCTGGATGATTGGGGCGAGGCCAATTATTAAGGATATTAATTATTATGTAAACCAGAAAATAAATGTAATATTTTATTAGTTGCTTTAATATGAATCACAAAACTGATATTAACTTTCGTGAGTATAAAAATTGCAAAACTCTATCTAATCTGCCTTGTTATTACAGTTATTCCTTTGACATATACATAAGTAATTCCATATGAACTTTATAAATAGTTACAGACTTATTGACTTAGTTAAATATCAGTATTGCTTTTTAATTTTTTTCTCTTTGTCTTTGCGTTTGTACTCAAAATACTCGGAAAAGCCTTAACCGATTATAATACAGTTTTGACTATCTCTTTACATTGATAATTTTACCTTAATATTTAGTGTTTATTTTATTTAAATGAGTTAAGTAAATAAATAAGTTAAAACTATTTAAATTATGTTTGACAAATTGTTATATGTATTTTTATTAAATTGCGTGCGAAGCCGCGAGGGGGTCGCTAGTTAAATAATATATTTCAGCAAATCGTAAACTTTATTGGTCAACTCAATCAAATTTGAATGCTATCTAGTCTTGAATCATTAGAGTTACGGACATAAAACTTGGTATGCTTACACAGATTGTTTTAAACTATTTCTAGATACATTTCGAGAATATTTCTTAAAACAATGGTCAAATCATGCCAAAGGATATTTTTTTTTTCTTTTTTTTAGCTTCACGCTGTATCCCGCACACAGCAGGGTAGGCCGAGGGAACCTAGTGTTAGGACACTTTCCGCCGAATTCGGAGGCATTGTGTGTTAAGTGGCGGAACTTAACGCCGCGCTTTACCTCGACACCAGAGCGAAGAAAATGGAAATATTAAATATTTCCACTCCTCGAGTGGGAATCGAACCCACAACCAGTCGTTTACAGTCAAACGCTTGTGCCACTGGGCCACGATCGGCCACAAATTAAAATTGACTCCTATATTTCGTAAATCTACTCCTATTATACAAAAAATCGCATACGTTTTAAAATATGTGTCAATACTAGCATTCACATTCCACAATAATTGAAATACTATAAGGTCAAAGTTAAAACTTTGCTTGTGAAAACAATCGAAGCTTCATGAATTTCAATCTAACAGTAAAAGTCTTATATTGTAAACTGAGCAGAAAAATGTAGATTTTACATTAGATAAAACTGGTATGTACTCCTTTTTACGTACTCTAACCAAAATTAATCTTTCAGGCCATAGGAGTTAGTAACTTCGATACAATCACTTAGACAGAAAATAGAATACATGAGTAAATAATATATAAATTAATATAATAATATCTAATAAAGATCAAATATTTAATAAAAGTAAAAAAAATATGTCTAAAAATATATTCTCGTTATTCTGGCTGTCCTGGTACGAATGTTATGAGGTGCATACTATAAACACAATGTCCCAGTATACTTTTTCCACCTAGTCTTCTGTCATCAACCTCTTCATACACGCCCTCTGGGCAGTACACAGTCCTCATGCTTTTTACGTGACCTTCTTCTACTATCATCGATACTGTGTTCTCGAAGGTCAACTGAGATCTCCTACCTGTTTTGTCACTCACCTCTGTTTCATATATCCTTTTTACCATTATTTCACCACTTATCTTCTCAATGTACCTAAAACATGTACAATGAAGATATTGTAATTTTAAAAGAAATCAGTCAAAAATTGGGTCAAAGTAACATTGCAAGATTTCTTCACATTAATTGAAATATATACACTTATATATAAATACATAGACAAAGGTGACTCTAACAAAGGCGTATTAAAAAAAAACAACTAACGAATACAAAATATTTCCTAACAACTTTCAAACACCGGTGCCAGTACAAAATGACCAAAATAAAACATATAGCCTATTGATAAGAGCCAACCTACATGGAGGTATTTAATCTGCCTTTCCCACAGTCCCGCCCAGTACGAAACTGTTGAGTCACAACGCCTTTCAACTTTTTATATGAAATAAAATTTAATCATAGTTTAATCTACTGTTTCTATAGATAGTTTTTGTTACTTGTATTGGTTCTATTAGCGACTATGTGACTACTGTACAACGAATTTCATTATATGAAATTTACAATTTGATTTAGTTCAGTTTGCGACGTGGAAATGTGATTTTGCTGTCATGTTGTGTGTCCGCCCACGTCTTTGTTGTCTAACACTCTTAGATAATTATAATTCAAATTTTATTAAACTATATTATTATTATTATGTTGTAACGTTTTCTATTAATTCAATATTAGGTCGTTCTCGTATGTAATAATATTTAACTTTTTTTTTATTATATAAAAAAAAGTTTTATTTCATATTCTTATTCAGAATCTATGATAATTGCTGAAAATATTATTATAAATATACTAAATTGTGATAAGTATAAAAAATGTCATCAATAAGAGTATCTACAAAATATTCGAAAAATTGATATGTGAAAGTGTACTTTATCCTTAATTCATCAAATTTATTTCTTAAACACTCTCCAAGTTATTAAAATTAAAGAACCTTTATTACTTTTATTTGAACTTACGACCTAACAATCAATATCCGCAAACATAACCAAAAAATTGAAGTCCACACATAATTCTTTATTCTAAATTCGACTTACATTCCTTATCTCAAACATAGAAACTAATATGAAGGAGGCAGTTAAAAAAATCACGATTTGCTGTAATTGATTTCGTAACTGCAAATAGAATTGGAAATACTATGCCATTGAATATCATTACGGGATCGCAAATTCCCATTTTCGATTCGATTTTACTAACGCTTGTTCGTATTATCTTAGCAAAAGATTTTATATTCACGATAACTACGAACGTGATAAAGCCTTATGTACACGTGAACTATGATTTATATGTGGTATTAAAGTTTTTGTTTATCTATAATACTATATAGAAAAAATGGGACCATCGTGGCTCAGTATATACAGGAACAGCATATGATTGTAAAGCATTGTGGTTCGATTATTGATCATATTTAATTTTTTCACTCATTTCTGTTAGTAGAACAAGGCGCGGCGTTGAGTTCCGCCACTTAGCATGTTATATTCAATTTTGGGTGGAAATAGAGAAGGGTATATTAGTATCTACTAAATTCTCTCCGACTACACTGTTATACGAAAAAAGAGAGAGACTGCTTCTCCTTATATTGAAATATACATAGTACAGTAATAATTTTAGTGCAATTTATTCTACAAATACGCATGCTAGGTAAAAAACGTATCAGAATTTTTGCAAAGACAATGATGGTGCTTCTTATGTTATAATTAATTATTTCATAAAAATCATAAGTTACAAACCGGAAGACATTCTCTCTAATAAGTGACTAAAATTTTCAAGTAACCCATTCATCATTTTTTTCTACTATATTTGTGCATAAAGTATTTTATTTTAATATGTTTATTAATAGTGAGCCCTAAAATATTTCCCTCATATAACTATGTATATACAGTATTCACTTATAAATCAATTTACCTATTATTTTGACTTTTCTTAAGTTTTGCACGGCATAAGATATATTTATATCTAGCAGAAGTACCTCTGGTCTACATTTTTTAACTTATAAAAACAATAAAACGTAAAAAATATTAATAAATTACATATAAACATATATTTCGGTGTGCAAGAATCTTTACCAAAGCAATATAATCTGTGTTCAAGCTCTACGAGGCAAGAAGCTGGCCGCTACCCCGTAATTAAGGCTGCTGTGCGCGCGCCGCCCACAGGTTTCCATAGATATTCGTTCTTTTTTTTATTTTGTTAATGTACACAGCTTTTATGTAGGCAGCCATGTACTGATTCTTTGAAAATAATGCTATGTTTACCACAGTTATTTATTTAGCTAAATGTTTTTTGAGGTTTATGTTATGTAGGTAGGAATATTCTAAATTATGCGGATTTTATTAATTTTGTTTTACCCATAAATGTCTTTTTTTAAACCATTCTTTCGAAATTTGTTAGGTCTTGACCTCTATAAAATTATTAAAAGAATATTCACTATTCTTAAAAGCTTAAGTATACTCGTATTCATATAAATTCACAGAAATAACGTTTTTTATATTAGTTAAAGGTCATATGCCATTATCAAGTCAATAAAAAAACACAGATTTATAATTTATATTTATTATAATCAATACAAAACATTTACCTGACTAACTTATATGTAGATAGAGCTATATATACTCAATCTGGTCAGAAGTTGATGATAGAGTGCAAATGACTTCCTATGTAAGTACTTCGTACGATATGTTTATTGGTAAAGCAAAAAATCCCAATTGCAAATCTAACACCAACAGTCGTTACTTATATACTGAACAAATGAGCTAGATATAAAATTAAGTAGGTATAAGAAACAATAACTTATTATTATAAAAAATATGATAAACGAATTCAAAGCGAATCTGACTAAAAATTCTAAAAAATGATTAAGATTTTAAAATAATAGTAATTATTACAATTATCGTGGCCAGGCGTGGCCCAGTGGCACAAGAGTGTGACTGTAAACGACTGGTTGTGGGTTCGATTCCCACTCGAGGAGTGGAAATTATATTTCCATTTTCTTCGCTCTGGTGTCGAGGTAAAGCGCGGCGTTAAGTTCCGCCACTTAACACGCAAGCCTCCGAATTCGGCGGAAAGTGGGGAACGGAGTGTCTTAACACTAGGTTCCCTCTGCCTACCCTGCTGTGTGCGGGATATAGCGTGAAGCTATTTTTTATTACAATTATTTTCCTTTACATTTTTTAAGGTGGTTGTAGCTCAGTCAGTCAGAGTCTGATTGTAATCATAATTTATTGTGGGTTTAAATCAGACGAATGATCCATAATTTGATAATTTTTATTTTTCCTCTGTAATGAATAAGACAACAAGAAGAATAAGACAAAGCGCGGTGTTAAGTTTTGTCACTCAACATGAAATGTCTTAAACTCAGGCAGAAACTAGAGAGCGGAGAGTCCTTACACTAGTGTCCTTACTCTTTGAGTACCAATCTATATGAGAAAAAATGTATGAAAAAGTTGAACTTTAGGTACAAAATAAAAAGAATATATTAAATAGTTAAGTTTTAAAATTTGTAAAAAATTTTACAAATTTTAAAACTTAACTAAACCATCAAAACAACTATTTCAAAACCTCACTATTAGACTTAACCCATAAAATCCGAACCAAAATCATTACCAAACAGCTTCACACAGGCCCGTAATTAAAATAACAAAAAAAAAAAACACCATGAATGGGCACCGAGATAGCCTTATGTTTATTAAAATCTTTCTTGAGATAGCACGTTTGGTTCCCAGTCATGATTTATGTTCCAGGGAGCCTGCACCGCCTCCATTCATTTGTTTTTTAGGTAACATTTTGTTTCTCCATTTTCATATCGTCTTATGATTAGTTTTTACTTGGTATTAATCGACCTTCTTGCATCGTTAAGGGTTGTGTGATTTGTTGGTTTTAATGTGTCACTTCGGAATATATAAGCTGAGTTTCATAGGTTGGCCATTTTTTTTTGTAATTATTGCTTGCATGTCGTTTTATATGCACTTTAATGATATATTAGTTATGTTCGCGACTTCGTTTGCATGGAATTTAGCGAAAAAAATATAATTCTTAAACAAATGTGGTCTATGTTACTCTTTATTATATTACTTATCTGCCAGAGAAAATCCCATCCAAATCAGTGCAGCCGTTTCAGAGATTAGCTGAAACAAACAGACTGACAAAAATTGTAAATAATGCATATTTTAGTATATGTACCATGGATATATTAGTGTGCATATGCATTTAGAAAAAAAAGACAGTTATTATAGAGAGACAGAAAATTTGTTATTTCTATAGATTACTCGTGTAATAAGTTAGGTTTAATGAGGATACTATGTAGCCAATGTTAAAGGTTGGCTTCAATTTATATACACACTTGATTATGTAATAATTAAACCTTGATGAAATATTAGAAAAAAACATCGTTAGTATAAGAATAAATGAACTATAGTGTAATAAACATAAGTCTCTAGTAGTATACAAGATACTTCTATACTTATAAACATTAACCGAGTTAATTATAAAATGTAATTTCAATTTTTAGGCTTATTTCAATTTATTTAATTTTATTTTTAATATAGCGTAGATGCGTAGTAATAGAAGCGTAGTAAACATGAGCTTGACCAATGGTGATAATTAAGGTTCCGATTACTATTCGAGGTAAATTTTGAATTCAAAGAATAGCTCTTAATATCGTAAATGTAAAAAAGATTGGCTTTTGCTATATTGTTTAATTATTAGTAGATATACTAGCGGTCCGCTCGCAGTTTCACTGCATGAACTACATGACTATATCTTTTTAGATTTAAAGTGTATTTTTGCAAAATAAAGCAGCCTATAGATAACTACTGGGTTATTAATTATATTTATACCAAAATTCAAAATTCATGGAGCCAGTCGTGGTGCAGGGGCACAAACGTGTTAATGTAAACGACTGCTTGTAGGTTCGATTCCTACTCAAGGAGTGGAAATATTTAATATTTCCATTTTCTTCGTTAAGTTTCACAACTTAATATGTAATGCCTCCGAATTCGGCGGAAAGTGGGGAAGGAAGTGTCTTAACACTAGGTTCGCTCTGCCTACCCTGCTGTATGCAGGATACACCGCGAAGCTACAAAAAAATCATCTATTTTTCATCCTCTATTTCAACTCATTACGGATTGATATTTGAGAAAAAAAGTAAGCTATTTTATTTCTGAATTTTATCCAAATCAGATTTATAGATTGGCCCTAAAAGTATAAAATGACATCAATACTATGGCATTTATAATATGAAATCATTAATCATTTTACAAGAAATACTAGTTCTAAAGATGCCTGTAAACCTTACAAAATATACAACTACACTACTATAAAATTACCATAAAAACTAAAAAAATAACATGAAATAACTAAAGCTTGCGGTGTAGACACATTTTACAGACTTACGTATAATATTTGCGTCGGCGTCACAAAGGCAGTGTCTGCGGCTAACCACGTCAATTGTTACCGACGTTGTTCCATAGACACCATGGTTATGGCATGGCGGTCAGCAAGTGTGTTTCTTTTTGGTTTGAGAAAAATAAATATACTTCTTTATTTGGATGGTGTTTTTGAAAGTTTGAGTGAGTAACCCGTTTTAATGCAATATAAAAATAAGTATAGCTATTGTTTGTGCATATTAAAAAGTAAAATTTGATATAAATCAATGAATTTATATAAAAAATTATTAATTAGAAAAAATCTATCTAATTTAAAAAATCCGCTGAAATATATTGTCAAATTTATACATATTATATCGCTCATACAATAAAACAATAAAAATAATTATACTTTATTTTGTATATCTGGTATTTTCTAATTGTTTAGAATTTTCTCACCAAAGTTATTATACAATGTCTTTGATAGTCAAGTAACATACATATATAAGTATTATAAGATTATATCACAATAATTGAAAAATAATTTTCAACTTTGTAACTTTTAAAGCACTCTCCTAAAATCAGCTGAAACATAACTAAGCAAATATTCTGTTAGATAAGCGATATAGATATTTCAAATGCAAGTATATATTTTGTTTATAGTAAATTATACGTAGAGAGTAAAATAATTAAGTAATTGCGACCGTAGTGGGGACAGCGATTGACTACAACGCGACGCTTGTGAGAAGGATGAGTTTTTCATGAGGCCATTTGTTGTGGGTTCGATTTCTATATAATGCAAATTTTTATAGCTCCGCTCTGATAAAAGGCAATGCCCAACATCAAACCTCACTTCATGTCGTAATTTCGGGAGGTGAAGTGAAGAAAAAAGTGTAGTTTACAATAAACTCTCTATAACTATAATCAGATACAGTTCAGTTTCTACGCGGGAAAAAACGTGAAGCTGCTTTTTGTTTTTTTTTCTTGTTCTGGTAAGATAAAGCCTCAAAAATATATATGTTGTAAAAAATTATAAGTTCTACATGAAACGCAATCACGGAAAGTATAGAAATTAGCGGTTATCTTTTAGCGGAGGACAGAGTATCTTATCACTAGGCTATTCTTGGCCACATTGTCGCGCCCGTTTCTCTATATGACCAAACTTTATACGACTTATGTGGCATACATTTTTCTGTCTCTTCTCTGTCTTTGCTGCTCGAGAAATGAACTGACAGTAGTTCTAGACGGAACGAGTTCTTTTAGATTACAGAGAGGTTTAGCTGTTAGATGAAATTTAGTTGATTTTGGATTAAATAGAAGAATGACAAAAGAAAACCAATTAGGGATCTTAAGCGCTACGCTTTCTCCAGAGGGAAAAAATGAAAATAAAATGTAATCATACCTAGTGAAATTGTACCTACAACCATCGCGTCTATAGCCAGAGGGTGTCCCATTGCGTCATATGGATATAGATATGTGTATAAAATATTCTATCTTTCTTTTCCAATATTCGTATAGTATAAATATAATTAAATAAGTTGATGTCATCTGTCATGTCAAATATGACGTCACAGGTGCGCTGGCGCCGATAGACGTTTACTGGCAATTTTGAATTTAGAACACGAGCTGCTTATTGATTTTAAAAACAAACGATTTTGAAACTTATTTTGACATATTAAGCTTCAAAATTGAATATACAAATAATATTTATATCGAGAAATAAAATGTCATAAATCAAAATACAGATTATAAAAAACGGTTCTTATTATTTTAAATATAAGAACTCTTTTCTCTTAAATTATATTTTTTTTCTATTGTTGCGGTCGATCGGCCATAATCGCATAATAGGTCGTGGGTTCGTTTCCACGCAATTACGCGGCACACGATCGATTATTGTGATCAATACAGGGGTTAGATGGTTCACTGCCAATTTTATATCCTTTTTTTTTATTAGTATAGTAACAAATAATGCGGTAGATTCACGTCATCGATACCCGTTTCAAGCAGCTGCTGGGAAATAACACTTTTTTTTAAAATTTAATAGTGATATCTATATTGTGCTAATTTAGTTTTCTTTGTCTGGTCACTTTTAATGTGAAAAAATGTTTATTTTTATATTGAATTTAATAATAATTAGATTCTGAATTAATCATATTAAGTAATATTTAGAGAGATATAATAGAGCGGTAAATATTTGAATATAAACTACAATTGTCATATCTTTTTTATATATACTCATAAATTCTGTAAAAAGTACATATTTTTTATGTAATATCAAAAAAAAATCGAAATCAAAACATCGATATTCCCAATACAACACTAACATATCGATCGTCGACTCAGTCGCCGACATGGATCGACAATTTTGTAAATTGTCCACCGATTAGCGGCCGATTACCGCCGAATACCACTATTACCGACAGACGGACACCCGTGCCGATTAAAATAATCGGTAACCGATAAAAACCGATGAAATACAATTGCCGGTCATTTTTTTAGACCTCAGGCCAAATCGGTTACCTATTTTTCAAATTGTTTTAACCTGTATCTATTTGTATATCGTCATCTGTCGATATATATGACGTAAATGTAACTGATTGCTGTTTGTACGTGAAAGATATACGAGAAGATATTATTATGCATTTATCAATGTAATAGAACCCGAACCAATGATTTTAAATTTAATTTTCTGTTTGTCTGTACATTGGTACACACCAATTTCAATTTGTATGTAAAGTGGAAAACAAAGTGACTTCTTATACGAGTTATCGTATATAAGTTTACTAGTTAAGCTGCCAAGAAAAGTACCCTATTATTATCCCACTCCCACTTTATCCCACACACAACAGGGGAGGCAGAGGGAACCCAGTTTTAAGACACTCCGGCCTCCACTTTCCGCCGAATTCTCCAGAATTCGCGTTAAGTTCTGGAACTTAACGGCGCGCTTTATCTCGACACCAGAGTGAAAAATATTGAATATTTCCACTCCTCGAGTGGAAATCGAACCCACAACTAGTCGTTTACAGTCACACCGGACTGACTGACCTCATACAGACAGACGCGGGAAGCAACTTTGCTTTATACTATGTAAAGATAATATACGACAAACAGTTTTATATACAGAATTTACCTTACTAAAGTTATATGCGTATTTCAAACATTAAAACCGCAACGCAATAAGATTTACGTTTATATATCGGTTGTAGTAGTAAAGACATGTCAAAGCCTATCCTGATTTAAGCGGGGCTGAGGGCGAATGACACGATTGGAATACCTACTTGTGGTCCCACTTATAGAGGGTAATTATAAAAAAATGGGCAAAAAATGTACAAAATATTGCGACTCATTATAAATACGGTTGGTTAAGAGTTCCATTTTTACTTGGGACTTTTTGAGGAATGATTTTATTTTAACTATGTTCATTTCTGATAAAACAAACCGCAACATTGAATTCTGCTGCTCTACACATATATTTAGGCGAAAAGCAGGTCATAGTGTATCTTAGCTTTAAATTCCGTCTAACCCTGCATTACTCTGCTTTATGTGAAAAAACGAGAAAATGCATAATAAATACATACACTAATAAACTGTAATAGACTTCAACGATTACCCGATATTTGTTCATCAATTTATTAAATATCCTCCTTTTCTTATACTTTTTAATTACTAAATCTGAATATCCTTGGCATAAATACACGCCTACTCTATAAAATATGTGTTTGTTTTTCATTATAAATTTACCATAATGATTACATAAATTTAAAACAAGTGCGCTTAAACTTGGAGTCTTAAGATCAGCGTGAAACAGAATATGTTAACAATAAGTTCTCTCTATTAACCTTTAACAACAAGAGAACATTTAAATAACAAACACAGCTTTTCATCACATATTAAAATATTTTTTTCATAAAACTTTATTATTATAGTAAACGCTGATAGTGAAGCCACAGCCCGAACTCATTTCAGGCATGAGAGAGCACCGCCCGCCGCCGCCCCTACAGCGGTTTGTCGATCAAACTTTAAGCATTCTGCTACTGATTGTCAGCTCAACTTTTGTATTGACACAAGTATGTAAACGTAGCTGAAATATTATTCAACGATGGTAGACTTTTTTATATGTGTATTATTTTAATATATACTTTATTATATATGTTAAATTTGATTTTATTATGTAATTCTTGAGAAATCACCCTTAATTGGTTTAAACTTAAAATATAATGCCTACAGAATTCGGCGGAAAGTGGAAAAAGGAATGTCTTAACACTAGGTTCCATTTGTCTACCCTGCTGTGCGCGGGATACATTGTGAAGTTACAAAAAGAATATACTATGTATAATTTTACAAAATCTTGCAAGCAAGAAAATTGCTTGGTTAAATATAAGGATAGGTAGAGAGAGGAAGGCCAAGTCCCTTGAGTCCTAAGCATTGGAATGCTAAGAAGTTCCCGTCATATTACTAATTTGTAGTCATATTTTTAATTTCAAAACTGCAAAAAAATGTACAAGTATTTTTTGCGTATTTGGAAGTAGTAAGAGTAAATAACTTAGTGCGCTATCCACTCCTTAACTACGACTCAGGGTAAAACGCAACGAGTGATTCGTTGCATTTTATAACAAACTCATTAATAAAAATAATGTGGCCAGTCGTGGCCCAGTGGCACAAGAGTGTGACTGTAAACGATTGGTTGTGGGTTCGATTCCCACTCGAGGAGTGGAAATTATATTTCCATTTTCTTCGCTCTGGTATCGAGGTAAAGCGCGGCGTTAAGTTCCGCCACTTAACACGCAAGCCTCCGAATTCGGCGGAAAGTGGGGAACGGAGTGTCTTAACACTAGGTTCCCTCTGCCTACCCTGCTGTGTGCGGGATATAGCGTGAAGCTATTTAATTTTAATTTTTTATAATTTAAAATAACATATGAAAACAATGGTTATTTCATAACATTTTTCTTTATACAAATTCACAAGTTACTCGTAGCTTATTCAGAATATGTTATAGACTACAGCCGGTGTACAAACGTTGCGGTGGGTGTGGTTTGGTACATTTTTTCTTATTATTTTCGATCAGGTGTCGATGTGAAACATGCATTGAAAAGTTAAAACCACAAACTCAATTTATACTTGTTGATCGAACGGTACGTAAGACTTGAATTATATTGTGTTTTTTTCTGTGCACGTAATATTAGAAAGTTCTTATAATGCAATATTTTTAATTTTCTATTACAAATAATAGGCTGAGTTCGGTCTAGACGTTGTAAAATATTGTAATAATTGTAAGTAATGGTTATTAAATTCTATAGTAATCTTGGAATGCATTTCAATATGCGGAAAAACCTTCAGTAATCAATAAGCACCTTGAAAATATTAATTTTGAATTAATAATTTAAATAAAAATAGTTAAAATTTAGATAGAGTTGGATGGATGATTAAGCTGATAAAAAGGGCCTTAAAAATATATTGACTTATAGCTTTTATAACGTTTTTCAAATAATACGGACAAGTTAGATTTCGTTCCATATCTTGTTGTATAATAAGCCTAGATTTTTTTCGCTGGGAAGTGCAGTTTACGCAGAGCATCACGTACATAAGGAAGAAAAAATTGCCTTGCATACGAATGATACTGTGGGGCTCAACGACGAGTCTGATACTACCCACTAAAACCCAGCGGAAACCCTCTCCAAATTCTCGAGACGTCCACTACGACGCCTAGGCGGACGGCCTGCCTATTGCATACCACTGTCGCCTTCAGGGAGCTCCGGGCTTAAGTCCATATCTTATTGTATAATAAGCCCAGCTACAAGTATTTAAATGAATATTTTGCTAAGCAATATAGATACAAACAATTATTTAACTTTACTATATACTACATGTATTAATGTAATGATAAATTATGTACTTTTTCTCAGTTCCTGTTTTTATTTCGCATAGCGCGGTAGATAACGAAAACTTAGTGACGAGACACTCCGTTCTCCACTTTTTTAAGCGAATTTGAGACAATGAGTGAGTTTGAGTTGATTTGAGTGGCAGATTCAAAGCTGCACTCTGTCTTGTCAAACAGAAATGAAGATAACTATCAATATAACCCCTTCCTCAAGTAGGATTTGAAGCCAATACCAATGGCGTTTACAATCTAACGTTGCCCACTTCGCCATTATGACCATTTTACTGTATTATTTTTCTAAAGTGGCCAGTCGTGGCCCAGTGACACAAGCGTGTGACTGTAAACGACTGGTTGTGGGTTCGATTCCTATTCGAGGAGTGGAAATATTTAATATTTCCATTTCTTCGCTCTGGTGTCGAGGTAAAGCGCGGCGTTAAGTTCCACCACTTAACACGCAATTCCTCCGAATTCGGCGGAAAGTGGGAAACGGAGTGTCTTAACACTAGGTTCTGCCTACCCTGCTGTGTGCGGGATACAGCGTTAAGCTAAAAAAAAGAAAAAAATCTAAAGAATCATTAGTTTCATATTTCGTTTCAGTCTAAATTTAAATTATAATTTTTGATTAGAGCAAAATCCATTTAATACACTTACTCTACGGTAACTAAAATAAACTCTTCCATAAAAGAAATATATTTTCTTCAAAATAAGTTAACATTGTTAAACTTAGTGACGGATGATTGAATCTATTCAAACATAAATTTAACATCAATTTTTGCAACTCTTAACCACGGGATACTTTTAGTCTGTTATTTTAATCACTCTTAAATTATTTTCGCAATAACCCTTATACATTCATGTTTAAGAATCAAAATGACTTCCGCCATGTTTTGGTAATAAAACCGAAAATATTTTTACTAAACTAGTCCTTATTTTACGTTACATATAAACTAAGTTTGAGTGTAATAATTATTTTTTTCGCAAATTACTAAGGTACGGCGTCCCACTGAGACACTCTATAGCGCATATGGCGAATCTACTTGCTAGAAAATGAAATTTTAACGAATTTTCAACGCATTTTGGGGTTGTTGAAATAACTTTCTCTCTATTGTATATACTTTATAAAAGTATTTCTATTTCATTTCTTTCATAAAAAGCTTATTAAATATCCAATGAATATTTTTCATTACTCTGAGAAAAGACGCAATTTGTAATTGTTTTTTTATAGTCAAAGACTGATTTTTAATTTGCCCTGTTTGGAAGAATGTCCATAGTGACAACTTTGGTCAGTACTGTTAGTTTTAAATATTAGAACAATATATTGAAGGCAAGGCGCGGCGTTGAGTTTTTTTTAAAGTGTTATTCATTTTTAAACATTTTTAAAGTGTTATTCTTTTGTTTTTTTTAGCTTCACGCTGTATCCCGCACACAGCAGGGTAGGTAGAGGGAACCTAGTGTTAAGACACTCCGTTCCCCACTTTCCGCCGAATTCGGAGGCTTGCGTATTAAGTAGCGGAACTTAACGCCGCGCTTTACCTCGACACCGGAGCGAAGAAAATTTAAATATAACTTCCACTCCTCGAATGGGAATCGAACCCATAACCAGTCGTTTACAAGCTTGTGCCACTGGGCCACGACTGGCCACACTGTGTTATTCCACACTTAGGAAAATAAAATATTTAAATATGTTTTGCTTAATTAAGCAAAACTTATTTTAAATTCGTATAACAATCGATATCAAATCATTCGATCGATAAAAATTAAACAAAATCGTTTCAATTTATCTTTAATTTGAGGGTGCGCTAATTTTTTTATTTGTGCCGTCGTTTTTTTCATCAAAATATTAGTAAACGGATAATCGAGCAAAAACTCGATAAAGCCCGTGGTCGGGCAGTAATAACATAATACGAGCAATTTCGACGATTATCTACCGGAAGTCATTCCAGGCCTCCGAACAGACGGTTGAATGGAAAACGCATGTGCATCTATAGGATGCAGTATGAATTATATGTAAAACATAGTGTATATTTTATATATGTTTTGTCTATTAGTTATAAATATCCGGTGACCGAGCTCCGGTCAGTATTTCTTTCGGGATATCGTTATTTTCAAATAATGACTATAATAATAAAATGATAAATATCATTAATAAATGATAATAAAAAATCTAATAAATTAAAACAAAAAAAGAAAGAAGAATGTGCAGGACGTGTGAATGTGTCTTTAGACACTCTCTCTCTAACTAGTCTGCTCTATTTCACTTTGCTTAAAAACTTAAATGTAGTGGGACTCGAACCCATGCCTCCCAAAACCATCCTAACACTTTGACTGCTAAGCCATATGTTCTACATCCGGCTACATCATAATTACTCTTGATCATAATTGTTGCTCATTGCAACTTATTTGTGTCGTTTTTATTTTTGCGTCTCGTTCTCGTTTCTTTAGTTCTAAAAATGTGTTAATACTTGTACGAATAACACTTTAAAACTATTATTTATGAGAGATAAGTTCCAAAAACCGGTTTTTCCTTAATATTAAAGTTTATTAATTAATTAAAATTATTTTCAATATAAAATAATTCATAGATTTTAAAATTTAGAACCAAAACTATATGAAATATTCATCAAAATATTGCTCATAATTTATTTAAATTAAATTAAATAGCTTCACGCTATATCCCGCAGACAGCAGGGTAGGCAGAGGGAACCTAGTGTTAAGACACTCCGTTCCCCACTTTCCGCCGAATTCGGAGGCTTGCGTGTTAAGTGGCGGAACTTAACGCCGCACTTTACCTCGAGACCACCAGAGCGAAGAAAGTGGAAATATAATTTCCACTCCTCGAGTGGGAATCGAATCCACAACCAGTCGTTTACAGTCACACTCTTGTTCCACTGGGCCACGACTGGCCACAGTCACACATTAATTTATTTTATTTTAATATTATATATTGTTAATTTAATACTTTAATTTAATGTTTGATAACTCTTCTAAATCATACCGTTATTCTGAATTATAACGCAGGAAACATGGTGGGCGGCGCAGGCGCAGGCGCATCCGATATATTTTTTAATAGTTTAGCACAATTTCAACCATATCTACAATCTTTAAATGGCCAATTTGAACTATAAATTTTGTTTTGTGGTTCCATATCTTAAAGTCATAAAAAATATTTTAATAAAGCGGCTTTACGTTTTTTTCCCGCATGAGAGAACTTAATGTCAAGATACTCCGTTCTCATTGTGTTGAGTGGCGGAACTCAACGCTGCGATTTGTCGTAGATACCAGAGCGGAGAAATAAAACTCCCTCTTAGGTATATATTCCTATATACTTATACAAATAAATATTTTTAAAGATAGATAATGTATAGTACCCGACAACTAATAATGCACATCGATGCTTAGAATGAAGCAGTCGGATAGCTTCGACTTAGTAGAGCGTTGTCTCTCTCGCTTAAAACAATAATAGTGAGGTATCTATTAAAAGCTGTTAAAACGACAATATAGTTGTCAACTTCAACGATGTCGATTCCTTTTTATTTAATAATTAAATTTGACGCCTGAAAATATAAAAAAATGAAAAAAAAAACGTATGATATAAAAAAATGAAAAAGATGTGCGAGCCTTCTGGTCTTTTTATTCCTTTTTTATTATCATCACTCCAATATCTGCCTTTTGTATGGGATGTATGTATATAGGACTCGTCCATATAGATTATATTTTTACCATCATTTCGAAATTAGCTTCAGCACTGATTTCGTTTAATATATTGTTTAAAGTTCGTCTGCAAATTCCAGTGGCATCTACAACTCGTTCTTGAACTTTATTAAAATAAATATTTACATCATTATTATTTTAAATATGTTAGCCTCTGTTAGAAAATATTTATAAATATTATATATAATTTCACGTGACTGACCGTGCAAGGGTTTTCCTCTTTTTATTAAAGATGCCATTGTAAAAATAATAGTTTGGGGATAGTAACAACTCTATATATATATTTGAAACTGAAAGCGACCGTACTCTACCGTATCTGTACAAAGACTGACGAACCAGTGACAAACGTCACATACCATCTGAGTAACAGAAACAGCGCTCTACGAAACAGAAACTGGCTGGCTGTTTCGTTTTAAGCATCGAATTGCATTATTAGTTGCCGGGTACTATACAAGTGTGTATTTGTAATATTAATATAACTGTTTTTTTACTAAATGTATGACATACATAATTTTTACTCAATTCATGTAGCAAAATCTATAGAACGGCTGGACCGATTTCGACTGAACCTTAAGGCTGACAGATAGCTGATGTAATAAGGAATAACTTATGCAACTTATACATGGGGACGAAGCTATGGATAACAGCTAGTTTAAATTATAAATACTTACCGCTTCCTCGATCCATTGGTATATGTTACAAAAATGGAATTCGCTACTTATATGAAAAAAAAAAAAACACTTTTTATACTTAACATTTTGATTACATGCTGATATTATATCACTATTTAATATTTGACGCTTATCCAAAATGCAGGATATATTGACATTAGGGTAAAAATATCAAAAATATATATAGAGAGGTAAACAAAATACATGCAGAACACGAATTTTATCAATCAATCAGGACGCTCAATGTAGTGGATGTTATAATTATTCCACACTTGTAGTGCAATGTAGCTTAAAGAGTCCATGTAATTTTCATTACTGCGCCCCGCCCGGCCATTAACTACGCAAGTGTGCGAGTGACGTTTAGTTACGGCATTGTAATAAGCGTTTATGAAAGCCATCGTTTTGTACCGAAAATGTGCTATAAATTCATTTATTTTCTTAATTTTCCTTTTTTTTTGCTTGTTTTATTTGCAGTTTTACGCTTTGTCCTGCGTGTAACAGTGTAGTTATGGAGAGCCTAGTGTCAAAATACTCTGTTCTCCAGTTAGTGCCCGAAATCGAGACATTACGTGTTAAGTTACAACTTAACATTGCGATTCGTCTAATTTATGAGCGGGGAAGCGAGAGAGAGAGAGAGAGCGGAGAAATGAAAATAATAAATTATCTTTTCTCCAATGGGAATCGAACCTACAATTATCGCAATTATCGTCAGACTGCCAAACTTGGCAACAAAGGCCTCTTTTTCTTTGTATTATAGTTTTGTGCCATAAGTGCAGCTTTTGCATTTATGAGTTTAACTACATTTAAATGTTTTCCGGCTTAATTGAGAAGAGTCACTTGAGAACTAAATCTACCTACATTTTGGGGGATAAATTTTAAAACACCTATATCGTCGCATAGATGTTTTAAAATTTATCCCGCAAAATATTTTTGCGTTTTACATAACGAGCATATAATATTTAGAATATGAAGGAAAATGCTCTGTTTTTTAAAGTTTTGTGTATTAACTTTAATAAGCTTGAAGAAATTAAATGTATTTAATGCTGTATACCTAAATATAGTCTCTGACATGAACCAATCCCAACACTACATAATTTTAAATTATTTTAGCTTACACATTTTTTTTTAGCTTCACGCTGTATCCCGCACACAGCAGGGTAGGCAGAGGGAACCTAGTGTTAAGACACTCTGTTCCCCACTTTCCGCCAAATTCGGAGGCTTGGCGTGTTAAGTGGCGGAACTTAACACGCAACGCGAATTACACAAATATTATAACAAATAAAACTCTCTAGATACATTGATATGAAAAATATTTTAACATACCACGTATGTTAATAACATCTTGCAATAGCATTAACATGAGAAATTTTCCTAAAACTCGCAATCGAAAATGATTTCCAAACGATCAATCCTATCAGACATGTATTACAACATAAAATAATATAAGCAAGATGTTCCCACAGTAAGAGTTATATAGAGTTATATACATATATAGGTAATTTTATCCAATTCTTAATCAAGCTACCGAGCTTCGGGCAATATCTCAAATTACAGTGCAGAAGATTACCGCGGCCGGCTAGTAGCTACGTGACGTTATCTTGTACATAGGCTGTATGCCACTTTCTTACGTACTTTCTATGTGTATTTTTTTTAAATTAATGAATAATAAGTTTTTGCTATCTATATTTGACACAAGGCTATTGTGGTATGGTCAAACAACGTCTGACTGTATGCGTAATGGTTATTGGATACGATCGACACTCAGGGGATATACAGAAATTTCATTCAGTGTTTTCGTTTACCGGCTTATGGTCTTCTACAATACAAAATTCAGTGTTTTTAATTCGGCCAGAATGTGGAGAACGACATGTTGATTTAGTCTGCCTTTTTACTTGAAAAAAATGAAGCTGATAATATTGTGGCCCACGAAAAGACAAATCAAATCTGATTTAATTAAATAGATTTTTAATCGCGTCATGAATTCGGTAACTAAGCATTCAACGGTTAATATGTTGATTTTACAGCTTCACGCTTTTTCCTGCATAGCATAGGTACTCAGAGAGAACCTAGTGTCAAGACACTCCGTTCTCAGCTTGAGACGTATTGAGTGGCGGAACTCAACGTCGCGTTTAAAATAATTTATAATATTAATCTTAAGAACTTTTTTAATGCATCAATATACATTTTTAAATAAATTTTCTATTTCACATATTTAATACATTTTATAAATTAGATATGAACAATTTAATTTATTATTTTATTTCAACAAATTCTCAAGTTTTATGAACAAATAATGTCAGCAAAAGGTGAGCTTGACATTATAATACACATGCTCGTCGCCCACGCTGTATTGAGTTTGCTACCTTAAATGTATGTAAGTGATAAAATCGATGATCGAATATCGATGTCTGTAAATCAGGTGCTAATTTTTTTACTGTCTACACGTCTATTTGTAAAGGTGGAAAAATTTAGAGATACCATTTTTGCCTTTTTTGCCTTGCTGTGCTCGCGACTTTGTCCCCGTGGAATTTAACAAAAAAATAAATTCTAAAATAACAGTAGCCTATGTTATACCCTATTATATCAGTTTATCTGCCAGCGAAAGTCTAGTCAAAATCTGTCCAGCATTTCCTGATTTTAGCCGGAACAAACAAGCAGAAAGCCAGAAATAATAAAAAATATTACGTAGGCATATGTACCGTGTATACATACAATATGCATTAAGTAAAAAACCGAACAGACGACACTCCAATTTTATTTATTCGTATGCATAAAGATATATACATAATAACATTTAGACAAGTGACATTAGATAGCCCTGGCCACCTAGTGCCCTGGTCGTCGCAATAGCATGTCTTCTAAAGACTTTGTACGCACTGAGCTCACATAGCATAGTAGGAGAAATCTACCGCCAAGTCACTCCATTTTTCATTTTCAACTAAGCATTGGAATATATTTTGGCCCGAATATATTTTTATTAATTAATATTCGGCTATCGTGACGATGTTCAAACCCTACTCGGGCAGTGAACTATATGTCATCCATTACATGAAATTAACAGGCCACCGTAGTCTATAACGTTTGCTGACTGTAAACCATAATTACCACTGGGGGAAAGACTATATTTAAATATTTCCATATCTCTACCGTGCTGTCAAAGAACAGCTTTAAGTTCCGTCAATAAACATACAAATTCACAAAATCGGGCAATAAACGCAATAAAACCCCGTGGGGGAAGGGTTAACAGTACAATTCCCCTCCGTAGCTGGGATAGCGTCCCGTAAAAGGTGGGTAACCCAGTAGGTGGTAGGAGACTTGTTCTCCGACTGGCTCGCGACCACTAGCATGTCAAAGACGAACCGCCAAATATCTGATGATGTGTTCCGGTTCGATGGCATGTAAGCCAGCTCTCTCCCTATTCCCACCATTCCCATTCTATCTCCCTCCTTCCCTCCTTCATCCCCAAGGTCGGCAACGCATCCTCAACCCCTATAGTGTTGTGGATGTCAATGGGCGAAGGCAACCACTTACCATCAGGTGGTCCTTCTGCTCGTTTGCCTCCTTTATTCAATAAAAAAAAAAGCTGAGCGTCAAGACAGACGCTAAGATCCCTCTGCCAACTGACAAAAAAATATATATATATATATATATATATATATATATATATATATATATTTATATATATAAACTTTGTACAATTTATCTTCGAGATATCTGATCCATAACCTTGTTCAGTAGCAATACTGCAACCCTCTTTTGAGCGTGACATTAGTTGATAAGTATATTATAAACGGTCTATCAATTCAGCGAGCTGTGATATAAATTATATGAGGCACGTGTACTGTTTTTTTAAAGTCATCGGGGACTTTTCTTCTTCAGTTTTTTCCTTATATCTTTTACCAAGCATAGTGGGTAGGTAAAAATAGGTTATTTTTTTATTTGTGATTTTTTGAAATAACATTATTTGATGTTATTTTTTCTTTTAAACTTAAGTATTTTTTGTTATTAAGATTATTTCGAACTAAACATAAAAATATAGTGAGGTACCTAGGTATATTGTAGTATTATTCTTTGTCAGAATGGAGTGTCTTGACACTAGGTCTTCTGTCTATGCTATGAGAAAAAGGTCTGGACTAAAAATATATCATACTTTGTTAGATATTTTTTCAGGTCCAGAAAATATATTATAAATGATATAAATCTTGAAATTAAACTATTTTAACAGGACGCATATATTTTTAGTATTCGAAAATATACTTTTAGAAGACCTCATGTTTCGAACACTTTACAGTAGTCCATGTACTAAGATCACAAATAAACAATAGACAGTAGTCTGAGACTAGCTATGACAAGTAGCTTATCTATATTGAATCTAAAACAATTTTAATTTTATTTCAAAATGTGTAAAAAGTGCCAAAAGATCTTACTAATTTCAATCTTTCCCAAAGTACCTATACGTCGAATCTACAACGTATCGTACAAAGTAATTCTTAAAACCATAAATAATTTATTTACCTTTTTTCACTAGAAATAAAACAGTTTAAGCATACGAGTATATCAACAGCTAAGCACAAGAAAATTAATGATGTCACACCAGCTGGCCAATTTATCATCCACATAATTATTGATTACGCGAATTTATAATGTTTATATTGGTTTTAACTTCAGCAATAATTCATTGCCAAAAACAAATAAGTCCCGGATGTAGGTCTAATTTTTACATATAATAAATATGTTTTGTATAATTTCTTTCGATTTTCTTTAAGATAATATTAAATTAATAGTTAAATTCTATAGAATGTATGTAATATTTATAAGCTTATTGTTTATGTCATTGTAAAGTAATTGGAAAGGCGTGCATATGTAAACGTTGTAGATTGATTTCTCCTTCCTTCTAAAATTTGGCGATTTCTGAACATATTTCTGTATCATCTTATTACTAGATTATGGCTACCAACATTATGTAATGATGAATGAAATAGAAAAAATATAGAACGGAAAAAACATCTAGGTTAAATATTAAGCAAAAGTTAATTTTTTTTTGTAACTACACACTCTTTCAAGAGAACTTACTGTTAAGATATTTTCCACTTAAAACAGTATAAAACATATTGAGTGACGAAACTCAACGCCGCCTCCGCGTTTTGTCTTACTAAATTGTAAAAATGAACTATTTAATTTTACAGGGTTGGTATACGTTTCTCTGTTAGTTTATATGCGTCAAATCTTGTAACATAATTTTTAATGATTAAAATGTATATGTTTTACAGTAGATACTCAACGTAATAATAATAAAAGATATGCATCCAACATTTCAACAAGCTCTATCAAAACAAAAAATATCTCAAAAAGTTTAATAACAATGTTTGAATCTAAACATTTGCTATATAATTTACAATGGTACAAAAAGAATGACATTCGCAGGTCATGACCTGATCCCAACCCGCAAAAAAGGTCTCAGCCTTGCAGTATAATAAAACAAAGTGAGTTACAAGTTATTTTATAGGAATTGCATTAAAAAAATCTCAGACAGAAATGATATGGGATGACATGACCGCAATTTGTGGATTCGCGAGACAAACCATTCTTTTCTTGGACACGTAATATTTATATTCTTTTCTTGAATACTCGACTCGATCGCGGCTTCGTCCGCGTGATCAAAAACTATAGATGCTTTGTATTTTCGCCGGTCCGGGTTTTCGCTTAAGTTAAGCGACATTTTTTGAAGGTATAAAAATTTGAACGCAGCGGGATTCGAACCCGCACCTCTTAGAAACCATCCAAGAACTCTGACCACCAATCTATACCTACGTTAAGGACGTGTTTATAAAAATGTCTTTTTTAATTTGCTAAGTGTGTAAATTATATAAAATGTTAAGGATATATATAAGTCAATCAGTTTATACTTTTCATCCCAAGTTTTAGTCCTTAATGAGATGTTATTTAAAATATAGGTAGCCTATGTTCGACCTTGTGTTATCAACTATCTTCCTGAAGAAATTCAAAATATTGAAATTGATCAAGCCGTGTAGAAGTTCCATTTCCTATTTGAACTCTTTAGGACTTGTTTTTTGAATGAAAGTAGCCTATGTTTGAGTCTACAACAATTTTAATTCAGAATTTCATCCAAATCGGGCCAGTAGAGTAGCCATAAAAGCGGAACAGACGTACTTTCACATTCATAATATTAGTTCGGATTTATTACCTTTTACGTTTTTATTCGTTATTTTAAACGAAATTAATAAATAAAAAAATTGTGCTCTATTAACGAAAACTAAACTATAACACACAAAACATAACAAAACTCATGGGAAACGCACTAAACAAATAACATCCATTAAATCAATAATCAGAAAAATAAATATTAAAAAATGTTATGTAGGCAGGCGATTGGTGTTGATTTTCTCACATTAAATGCAACTTATCAGTGCTTATATCAGAATTATTGTTCCCCCTATTCGGTGAACAACGCTGAATATTACGGTGATATTACCTACAATCTTTTATGTTCACAGATTATAAAAATGAATTTAACGAGCTCTATGACAGTGGCAAATGTTAAAAAGTGTACGCACATACAAAATTATGCAAAGTTGTTCTAGAAACGGATTATAAATTTTTCTTTTATGAAATAAGATAAAGCACGAATGCCTCCGAATTCGACGGAAAGTGGGGAACGGAGTGTATTAACACTAGGTTCCCTCTGCCTACCCTGTTGTGTGCGGGATACAGCGTGAAGCTAAAAAAAATATAGAGCGCGGTGTTGAGTGCTGGCAGCACAAAATGTCTTCATTTCGGACGGAAAATGGAGAATTTCTGCGTGATTACCCGCTGTGCAGGATAAAGCGTGAGACTTTTTTTCGAAAATCACATATGTATATTAAATTATCTAATAAATAGAATGTATAACCTTAAAGTTAACATTTTTTAATCTTGGTCAAAAACACACGTTCTAGCATCACCTTAGTAATAATAGATTTTGGCATATTCACTACGCGAGCAATATCTACAATATATGTAAATTATAATTAAAGGAAAAAAAAATCGAAGAAAAAATATTAAGGAAGTGGACAACGGAGTGTCTTCGCATTAGGTTTTCTCTGATTACCCAGAGATGCGGGAAAAAACGTGAAGCTACTTTTAACAAGGGTTAATAAATAAAAGAATGTATTAGGTTATAATGTATAAAAAGGATTTTTTATAAATTATATAATCTATGTCCATAACCGATCAGTCTACTGATTGCGCGGGCGCAGGTCACGTGACCAGCGCGCGTCCTTGCGCAACGACACAATGAGATTAATCTCAATTTGAGTACTAAATAATGTCATCAATAAGGATTATACTTGGTTCAAAGTATATATCAGTTGATACAAAAATTGTTAAATTAGTAGGTTATATCTAATAAATAGATATTTTTCTTTCACTTAAATATAGGAATACTTTAATTTGAAATTTCTTTTACAAATTCTTGAATTCCTTAAAATACATTAAAAATTATAGAGAAGAAGAAGAAACGTTTTGTATTTTCTTCGACGGCCGAACAAACGAAGGCTAAATTTGGTCTCTTATACATTCTGTTAACGTATTCTATACATTCACTATACACGAATTATCAGACTGCAAACGATAGTTACGAATTAACATCTTATTCGATGTGTCTATGAAAACATATTTTTTTTGATTTCCCTGGTCACAAGAGACAAAAGCATAGTATTTTGCTTCGCCAATGAACATGCCTCTAATAGAGATTAGAGGAAAAGGTTAAGAAAGGAGTGATTTTTCACTTCGTAAATTTTACCTATTTTGCGTATTGAAGGATTCATAAAGAAAAATATTCTTATAGCAACTCAACTTAGCAAAATTTGCATGAAAGCATAAGCCAACTTAGGGTTAACCAGAACAAGGGCTTAGGCGTTGTACCAAACCAATGCATAAAGTTATTTTTTATTTAACATATTTAATACTCAAGCAGTAGGCGATTATTTGTTTTCAAAGGTATAAAAAATATCTATATTGAAATGAATTATTAATATTATATTTTAAGCTGATGTCTTAAAGATTAATTTAGTCAAAATAGTTTCAAAATGATAAAAAATCACGAAGCCCAAAAATCTCAAACTACACATATAGTTAGATAAAATATCTACCAATTTTCTCATTCTCCTTCTTCTTCTATAACTAATTATAACTAATAATAACCGATCACACAAAACTTAATTAAAGTCTGAAAATTTATGTTGCACGAAAGTATCCTACTTAATTTCTATCTCTTGTTGACAATATTATCACAAACGAAGCTCACCTATAACATTAACTTAAGCTTTTACATGTAATTGATCTTACTTTATTAACTTCTTCTATACTTTTAAACATTTTTAAAGTGTTATTCCACACTTAGGAAAATTGAAAGACATTTAAAGAACACGTATTGCTCAGTGGTGAGAGCGCCTGAACGGTATTCAGGAGGCGCGGGTTCGAATCCCGCTGCGTTCAAATTTTTATACGTTTTCTTTAAATGTCTTTCAACTTCTTCTATGATTACTGATTTATACCTACATCCAAAATAGACCTTAGAAGAAGATAATTTAGAATATGAATAAAATAAAGAATAAAATTAATCTTTATCGTATAACGCTTATGACTTAGACCACTCCCACCCTATCTCAAGCATCTCCCGCGACGTATAGTTGCGTGAAATTTAAATTTTTGCTATTCATTGCGGCTGCGAGCTGTTTTTCTGACACTCGCGCCTTTTACGTAGGGTCCTGCCCTTGTGTTAGGGTTGAATACAGGCACAAACACAAGTGTTATCATATTATTATTTTTTTTGTTATTTATAAGAATTATAAAGAAATTCTAATCATATATTAAATTGACTTTTAATCAGCTATATATTAAGATAAGTAATAAATTTATTTTATATTTAACATATTAAATAAACATACATATATGCTATAATATGTGTGCTTAATATTTTTTGTATTAAAATTGCAAACGAATTTAAAAAGATCATATCGCAAATTTAATTTGAATATAACAGTTATTTCCATAATATTGAACAAAAAAAAATTACCATAATAAATAATAAAAAACACTTTTCTAAACAAATGTACTTCTCAATTATCTTGCAAGCAATGCACATCTCTTGCATTCCTGGCGAGTTTTGGCAAATTGAGTTCAGTATGCCCGAGGCCACGCTGTCCCTTTGTTATGATGGTCATAATTAGAAAATTCATTGTGCGTAACGAATGTATGATGTATTTTAAAATATTATTCTAACAGCGACGTAGCGCAGTAGGAAAGAATACGATTCTTAGCGAAGTTAACAGGTTTAAATGCGGATTGAATTGAAATTCAAAAATATAAGCTCCCCTTTTTACTTTATATACCTTGCTAAGTTACAGGTACCAAGTACCTCAATCAAACTCATCATATTTCGTATATTTTATAGCATCAGAAGCTAATTATTAAGTTCTCTTTCTTTGTTATCATTATTACGTTTTGAGATCTTCATGCTTTTTCGTGCATAACAAGATAGGAAGAGAAAACTTAGAGTCAGGACACTATTTCTCTACTTTCTACCTGAATCCTTGATGTAACATTTTGAGTATATTTTTAAGTGACGAGTCTATGTAAAAATTGAGCCTACACCCTTCGTGTTTATAGTCAAAGGCAAGTCAAAGGCACAGCAACAGAATGTCCTCATATGCAATTAATTACCTAATCTCAAAACACTACTTCTCCTTTTTCCACATAAAGCTGTGCTGTTTCATGATTAAGGACATTTTAAATTATGTGTCCGAGAAAGAATTGAACCCACATCCATCAAGTTTACAGTCACTACGCTGTCCCACTGCAACATAATGTCCTCAAATAAGGAAAATATTAACAATTTTATTTTTTTAGCTTCACACTGTATCCCACACACAGCAGAGTAGGCAGGGGAACCTAGTGTTAAGACACTGCTTTACCCAGTTTCCGCCGAATTTGATGACATTGCATTTTACGTGGCGTAACTTAACGCCGCGCTTTACCTCGACACCAGAGTGAAGAAAATGGAAATATATATCTCCACTCCTCGAGTGGGAATCGAACCGACAACCAGTCGTTTACAGTCACACGTTCATGCCACTGCGCCACGACTGGCTCCAAACATTAACAAAATGATTGTAATAAAATAATATTAATAAAATTGAATAAACAATTACTTAATAAATATATCAAAATTTATAATTTATAATCTATCAAAGAATACAAAGATATACAAAAAAATCTAGATACAAATACTACTTATATGAATACAAAAACATTATTAAAATTACATTAGCCATCCGAATAAGGATTTCATCCCGCAATACCTTCCCACAGAACCGCCACGCGCCATCTTTTGCTACGCCTATGCTGGTTATCAAAAATTAAAACTGTATCAATTTACACATTAGTTAAACGAAAATATTCTTTATTTTCATATAAATAAGGTTATTTTTTGATTATTAAATTTGTTAGGGAATAAGTTAAAGATTTACAAGCATGAAATAGATAAATAGGATTGTCTACGGTTGAGAATTGCGATGTATTTGTAGGGCGGGAGCGGCGCGTGGCAGTAGTTAGGAAAGTTTTCCCGTGACTATAGAAATTATGTACTTATTAATTTATCATTCTTCTTTTTTTTAGCTTCACGCTGCATCCCGCACACAGCAGGGTAGACAGAGGGAACCTAGTGTTAAGATACTCCGTTCCCCACTTTCCGCCGAATTCGGAGGCATTGCGTGTTAAGTGGCGGAACTTAACGCCGCGCTTTACCTCGACACCAGAGAAATATTAAATATTTCCACTCCTAGAGTGGGAATCGAACCCACAACCAGTCGTTTACAGTCACACGCTTGTGTGAGTCATTTATCATTTATTTTTAAATATGACACTTCTTTTATAAATATACTTGTTACGAACAAATATAATGTGAAAAATTATATTGAGAACTGTGCAATTATTTAACCTATAGTTTTTGCAGTCTTATATTTTCCTCGCATACAGGGCGGACTGAAGTTACTTTTTTTTTAACGTAAGGAAATCCGTTACGGATGGGTATCCGCCCGAAGTGGGGACCCGGGACGCAGTTATGTGGGACTCCGGTTTGGCAAGATGGTACGCCTCCGTTTACCCACTAAAATCTGACGCTGCTCCTCTCCCGCCACTAGCCCAGGTCTCTGCCCTCTCTGGGTCTCGCCCAGGGAACTGCCCGTGGCCCGTGGGCCTCGGGAATCGTCCGTGGACCTGGGCGGCGGAATGAAGTTACCTAGTGCTTGACACTCATGTTTCCACTTTCCACTTATAATGGGCCTGCTGTAGTATGACGGATTTATAAGAGATATTCCCAGAGCAGGGAAATAACACTAATTTAAATACCATAGATTTCGCCATGTAGGTATCGAACCCACACCCAGTCGAGTTTACAATCAGACGCTATGTCATTACGCCACAATAGTCTCTTTACATATTAGATAATTTTATCTATTTGTCTCTTGGTCTTATTTTATTAGTCTACTAGTGCTCCGCTCGCGGCTTCGCCTGCGTTAACTACACAACTATTTCACTATCGGCACGCGCCTCCCCGCCTACATCACATTAGAAACCTCTATAATTATCAATGCTACGCTACTATTTTATGCATGTATTATACATATAAATCTACGTTCTGAATCATTCTATCTATTAAAAGAAACCGCATCAAAATCCATTGCGTAGTTTTGAAGATCTAAGCATACATACAAACAGATAGACGTGGGAAGCGACTTTGCTTTATACTATGCAAAGACAAACTAAAATTGAAAATCGTAAAATTGACATTAAATTCATGACAATTCATTGCTGTTTACATCTATCTCTAAGTTTGATTATTTTTTTATGTCTTGCTGATAACATGCCATAAGAAATGTAAGCTAAAGCCGCGTAACACCTACTATAAAAGTGAAAATCCGTGTTAACGGTTGGAAGGATGTTTGATCCTTTTTCACGCTAAAATTACTGACTTTAGATGAAAAAAAGCGGTTTCAATGTTTTCCCCCAAAAATCTTTATTTTTCTTTTTTTTTTTAGCTTCACGCTGTTTCCCTACGTAACAAGGTAGGCAGAGGGAACCTATTATTAAGACACTCCGTTCCTTACTCTCTTAACTTAACGCCGCGCTTTACCTCGACACCAGAGCGAAGAAATTGGAAATATATATTTCCACTCCTCGAGTCGGAATCGAACCCACAAACTCTGCGCCACGACTGGCCCCAACACTATATTCAAATACGAATGCGAGACGTGTTATTGGCGGAACTCAACACCGCGCTTTGTTATATTAGAAAGGTGGAATAAAATTAAATCAAACTAAATTCACCCGGGAGGGAATCAAACTTGCAACTATCGTAATATGATCTTGGTTTGATAAACCACATATCCTCGCTAGGGAAAATAGATATATCCCTAGAATGATCCGCGAGGCTATTGAAATACAAAAACATCCAAATTTCAATAGAGAAGACGGTTGGAAACTTTCTACCACCTGGGACCCAATTCTAAAAACTTTGAAGTCTCAAAATCACCACCAGAGTGCATACAGTCAGCGCAAGAATCCAGGGCAGTACGCGAGGCAACTAAGAAATCGTTGGCGGTAGTTTGATATAATAATGTATCAACTGACAGACGAATGCCACCTCAGTCTACCTGTGACCACGGACTACTGTAAAGTGTTCAAAACGTCGGGTTTCTAAAAATGTATTTTCGAATACCAATAATATACGCGATTAATCCGGTTAAAAATAGTTTCATTTCATAATATTGCAACTATCGTGTTTATTTAAAACAAATTCAGTTAAAATTTTTATTATACATAGTCCTTTTATTAAATACTTACAACATATCACTACTTACCTACTTTTTATAATGAGATCTTTAATACATTTAATACTGACTTCTATTTTACGTACCATTGTGTCCAAAACATGCTCTAGTAAAAAATTGTATACAAAAAACATAGAAACGTTCTAAAATTAGTTCCCGATGACAGTTCAAAAAGGCCTTAAGGTTCTTTCTACATCAATTCTTTACATTAAGTTCTTTAACTAGAAGCATTCATCTTAATATTAAGAGTTTTGAGTGTTCAGCAGTAAAACCGTGAATACTCTTACGTTTTGCATTTGCAATACATATTTATGTATTTATAAAAAAATTGTATTTTGTATCGATTAAAAAACGTTTTTTTAGCTTCACACATAGCAGGGTAGGCAGAGAGATCTAGTGTTAAGACACTTCGTTCCCCACTTTCTGCCGAATTCGGAGACGGATACCAGAGCGAAGGAAATGGAAATATTAAATATTTCCACTTATGGAGTGGGAACCGAACCCACAACTAGTCGCTTTACAGTCACACGTTCGTGCCACTACGCCACGACTGGCTCCGAAAAGATATATGTATAGATATAATAAAGTTTTTTGGAGAATTTCTTATATAATTAGTATGCATTTGTTAAATTTTAAATACATAATGTTAAATGAATTTCACGTAGAACATATTATATAATAATGGATAGTGGTCATCCGTTTAGCACAAAACGTAAAGAAAATGTAGTAACGTCTCATTTAAGGTTAAGATTAATTTCACACTCGAAGAAATGATTAACTTTAAACTATCTTTATTTTCGGGACCTTGAAGTCTACCACTCAACACGCAATAGCCCCAAAGGAAAGAGAGGAACGAAGTGTCTTATGAATACTAGGTTCTTTCCGGTTACTCTAGTATGCGGGAAAAACGCGTGAAGCTTGAGCAGTCACTAGTAAAACCTTAACTGTTTTTATAGCTTCTATATATAGCGTATCCCGGCACACAGCAGGGTAGACAGAGGGTACCTAGTATTAAGACATTTCGTTCCCGAATTTTCGCCGAATTTGGTGTCATTGCGTATTAAGTGGAGGAACTTAACGCCGCACTTTACCGCACCAGAAAATGGAAATATTAAGCATTTCCACTCTTCGAGTGGGAATCGAACCCACGACCTGTCGTTTACAGTCACACGTTTGTGCCACTGCGACGACTGGCTCCAGCTTTAACTCTCAAATGTCCTACACTGACTGACATTTTCTGCACCACAAAAGCGCATTTGTACTTTGATTTATAGATAAAATCATTTCGTTATTAAATAATAGCAGACTTTGTCCGGCTAAAACTATAAAAAGTACAGTCTTAGAAAGTTGAAACTTGGCATGTAGTTTCCTAGAGGTCTGTAGGAGAGTACAAACAAAATCATAGGCAATAACTCATAAAGTCGTATCTGAATATTAAAGTTAGGAGATTCATGTTGGGTGGCGCTGTTTGTTTTCTTAGTAAAGTAAGAAAATTATTAACTATCTCGTAAAAATAGCTACATGAATATGAAATATATTAGAGAATGAAACCTGTATTTTCATCTTTTTTCTTTAACTAATAAGGATTTTAAACATATTTTTTCTTGTTGCATATTTAAATATAATATGAAATCTATTTACTAAGTTAACAAATAGGAAAAACGCGGCATTAAATTCCCCCTATTCATACACAATGTGTTTATTTCGGGCGGAAAGTGGAGGACGGAGTGTCTTAACACTAGATTCTCCCCGACTCTGCATAATTCCGCCACCCAATACGCAACCTACGAAACGAAAGAAGGATTTCCCTTCCCTACCTATAAAACAAGAGATACATAAAAAACAACCCTCAAGAGAAACTCGCATATCATTACCATTGTAAAACACCGAAAACATGAAAAAAAAACCATAAAAAAAACATAAAATGATAAGTCATATTTTTTCACTAAATAGGATACGAAAAGCATTAGTACGTACGGACAGCGGCCGCTTTAGTTTATTAGACGATATTTGTAAACCAGAAAAAAATAAAAAATAAAAAAAAATAACCCATAGCGCCACGCAATGCCCGCGGGCCCTTTGGTCTCAGCAGGGATTCCCAACTTTGGGCATACTGGCATATTTATTTATAGCGGCCCCTAAGATTATTTTCTACTAGAGTTTTATGATAATCGTGGTTGTATAACGGCTAATGAATAACCTGTATCGTTGTTAATGTGACAATTGTGGAAGGAATATATAACAGGTTTTTGGTGAACGGTGACAGCGTTTTTTATTCAATATAACGCGTCGTTTAGATTAACATCTGTGTAACACCTGTATTTTGTAGGTGATAGATTTTTGGATTGATATGGTTTTTCTTAGATCTTTTTTTTAGCTTCACGCTGTATCAGGCAGGCAGAGGGAACCGAGTGTTTAAGGCACTCCGTTTCCCATTTTCCGCTGAATTTGGAGGCATTTCTTAGATTATTGGTTTTATTGGTTATTTTTTAGTAGAATACAGAGTGTCTTGACACTATTTTCTCTCTAATTACTCTGCTAAAGCTGCTTTTTTTAAACATATATTTCCCATTTTTTTTAAATAATAAATGTAAATGGCCTAATTTCATAATTTCAACTAGCAGTTATTTAATAAGACTGTTTGTGTTACGTCAAAGCATTGTTAGTTACATCTATTTTATAACGGTACTAAAACATGCATACAACAAACAATAAACGTTTGTTTGTATTTTCCAACGATATATAATAGGTAATATACGAGTATGTGACTATTAAAAGTTATTTTAGATGTAAGTTACTGAGACATTTATTCCCTTTAAATTTCGAAACTCTACAAATAAAACAATGGATGCGGAAATTATGCGTTGCCTTGGTAACATATATTTGACTTTATTTATTATTTCCATTTTCTTCGCTCTGGTGTCGAGGCAAAGCGCGGCGTTAGGTTCCGTCTCTTAAGACGCAATGCCTCCGAATTCGGCGGTGCGTGGGGGACGGAGTGTCTTAAAACTAGGTTCCCTCTGCCTACACTGCTGTGTGCGGGATACAGCGTGAAGCTAAAAAAAAAATTCACTTTACATAATACTGTTCAACCTGTTTCAGTGTGTGTAATATTTACTATATTAATTTAATTTGTTTTTAATGCATTATTGTAAAAAATATAGGTCACAGTCGTGGCGAAGATGTACAAAGTGTGAATGCAAAACGACTGGTTGTGGGTTCGATTCCCATTCTCTGTGTCAAAGTGGGGAATGGAGTGTCTTAGCACTAGGTACCCTTCTGCGTTCGGGATACACATACATACATTAACTCCCGTACCATATGTTATACAAAGCGAATATTTTCTCGGAAAAAAGCGCGAGGATTTTGTTGAACATATTTTCTAAACGTAAAAAAATATGATAACTTAGTTTGATATGAAAACTTAAACTGAAGAGAACATCGAAAGCTGCACTTTTATCAATGACTGTCATACACTGAAGTGAGTGGAGTGTATAATAAATATTTTTCCAAAAAACTGATAAGCGCGGTTAAAAAATATACTGCAGTTTCTATTGAATTTAAGTAAAATAACACATTCAGTGAATTTTCGGATATTTAAGATAAATATAAATTACGGTGGTAACTGAAGTAAAAAGTACGTTGGGGTCAGTCGTGGTGCAGTGGCACCAACTTGTGACTGTAAACGACTGGTTGTGGGTTCGATTCCTACTCGAGGAGTGGAAATATTTAATATTTCCATTTCCTTCGCTCTGGTATCAGAGGTAATGCGCGGCGTTAAGTTCCACCACTTAACACGCAATGCTTCCGAATTCGGCGGAAAGTGGGGAACGGAGTGTTTTAACACTAGGTTCCCTCTACCTACCCTGCTGTGTGCGAGATACAGCATGAAGCTAAAAACGTCAAGTGAGCGAAGCCGCGAGCGGGTCGCTAGTCGTACATACATATATCACCATAATTAGTCAAATTATACATAATAAACTACACGGGCCCAAGTAAATAAAAGTCCATTTCATTGTACAACAGTCGTTAAATTTTAAACACGAACACCAATAACAATTCAACTACAACAAGTACCTACTTCTATACATTTTATGGTCAATTGTAATAAAACAATGTTTACTATGAAGTTGCTAGTTAATTAATAGTTAACGAGATATCAAGGCTTTTCTATAGTTATTAAATATTTCATGGGTTTGCAGAATAGTAAATAAGGCAGATATTATATATTCTTACTAGCGGCCCGCTTGCTGCTTCGCTACGCATGAACTATTTCGTTATATGGCGAACCTCGGGAGCGCATTTTTAAAAAATAAAGTAGCCTATGTTTAAGCTTTGATTATCAGCTATATTTATGCCAAAATTAATTACAATTGGTAAAGCGGTTTAGATTTTTCATATAAACTTTCATCCCCTATTTCAACCCATTAGTGGTTGATTTTTGAAAATATAAATAGCCTATGTTAGACCCAGTCACTTTTACAGGAACTAAAACAGTGACAGCATAGCAAAGGAGATCTTTAAGCCTACGTTAACAATAGCCCATGTTTCTCTTTAATCCGATTCACAGGAATCACCATAGCCATCCTATGGAATGCTAAGGAGTTTCTTCTAAAACATATTTGCTTACATTTAAAAAGCCACTGTAGTTAGTATTATAAAATACATATTTTAAATTTAATTTGTGTTAAATTTTACTCAAATCAAATCATTGCTTCGAAAATTAAAACTTATGTATCAAATGCGGAAATTATTGTACTATTATTAGTCCAAAAATAATAAAAAAACGACTATATACTTAGCAAGAGGATTACTGAAATATTACGGTCTACCAGAAAAAACGGCAGGTCGAACTAGTGGTTTTTTTTAGCTTCACGCTGAATCCCGCACACAGCAGGGTAGGCAGAGGGAACCTAGTGTTAAGACACTCCGTTCCCCACTTTCCGCCGAATTCGGAGGCATTGCGTGTTAAGTGGCGGAACTTAACGCCGCGCTTTGCCTCGACACAAGAGCGAAGAAAATGGAAATATTAAATATTTCCAACCCTCGAGTGGGAATCGAATCCACAACCAGTCGTTTACAGTCACACGCTTGTGCCACGACTGGCCCCAACTAACTAACTGGAACTAGTGGTCAAAGTCAAAAGCAACTTTTTTGTGAATACCGTGCCGAATGTCGATACAAAAATGCTTTATTGTTTGACTGGATTGAATGTCTATAAATAATCTTTTGCGTAAGATAAAAAAAATACGTTATAATTTAATTTCATGGTTATTTTTCCATTGTGGTACAGTGGTTGGAGTCATCGCTTTAATGACATTCTTTGTCATGTTTTAGGCCGCGTATTCCAAGCTTGTCGGAGATGTTAATACAACAATTGATAGTTTAAAAATAGTATATAACTTCACGCTGTATCCCGCACACAGCAGGGTAGGCAGAGGGAACCTAGTGTAAAGACACTCCGTTCCCCATTTTCCGCCAAATTCGGAGGCATTGCGTTTTTTGTGGTGGAACTTAACGCCGCGCTTTACCTCGACACCAGAGCGAAGAAAGTGGAAATATTAAATATATAAACTCTCGAGTGGAAATCGAACCCACAACCAGTCGTTTACAGTCACACGCTTGTGCCACTGGGCCACAACATAAAAACAGTAATTTAAAATTCTATCACAAAATATTGTTTTAATATTTTTCTTCCTCTCTCTCCCTTTATAGTAAAAACAATCTGAACTAATTATGAAATAATTCGTATTCTTTATCATATCTCTGATTTTTGAATATAAAATTCAGGTACAAGTAGGCACTTATTGACTCATTAATATTATGTTACCTAAACAACGTATATATTACTTTATATATACGTATGTCAAACCGTCACAACAAAACCGTACCGTCCAGGAGGCGCGGGTTCGAATACCGCTGCGTTCAAATGTTTATACGTTTTCTAAATGTCTTTTTCAATTTTCCTAAGTGTGGAATAACACTTTAAATATGTTTAAAAAACATATAGTTTTTATCTATAATAGCTTCATCCATTTAGCGCTGTGCGTAATATTTTTTTAATTAATTTATTATATTTCTATCATATTATTTTAAAAAATATTGGCTTTCTGTTTTCTGTCATATTCTTCTCTATATACATTTTTACAATACCAAATTTCATACTCCTCTGTCGGCTCATATATTATTATAATGATGATCAAAATCAGTTTGCATGATTGAAAGGAGTAAACAATACGAGACATATTTCTATTAAATTTAATTGCAATTAGATTGAAAATTGGTATAATATTATCCTATGCTATATTAGGATATAGCAAAACGAAAGGCCGGAAAAAATAATTTAGAGATACATATATAAACATTAAAAACTACCGATCTGTTCGTGGCTTTTGCTTTTGTGGCCCCGTTTATTACAGGACAGCCCGCGTTCTCGTTTAAATGAAAAAACTACTTAAATTTATAATTTTGTCGTATACTATATATACTTTTTTTTTTTATTAATTGGGAAACTCTGTTCATGGGCTCACAGGTGCCCATGGCATTTGTTAGTATTAATTAGTATTAATTAGTATTATCTTATATTTAATGTAATTTAATGGTGATGTCCATCACTGACCAATTGTAAGCGATTTTTTTTTTTTTTTTTTTTTTTTTTTTTTTGTGGTAAGTAAATATATGTACATATATATGATTGTAATAAGAATAGCCACCCAGCTCACGCTTTGTTCCCTCTTTGGTGTTGTAATTTTGCGAGTACAGCCTCGGTGACAGAGACGTCACGCTCGTGAATAGCTGCTTTGAGGTTGTGCTCCATGATTTGTTTTGGTGAGGCCGTCATCCGTACCGTCATTCCGTCAAGTAATACACGCCTATAGCAACCTGCAAAATTTAAGTCTTTAATAGTGAGAGTCACTGTTAAAGACTTGAATCAATTCAAATCACCAATTTTAAACAAACAAACTTACAAACGTTTTTCTTTATAATATTTGTAAAGAATGTATATAATATTATTGGATAAGCTATTGCTTGTCCAATAACTTATACCGAAGTTATTGTGAACAAAATATATGCACTTCTGGCGTAGGTACTGATTTATTTCTGTTTGTTTTACATAATTTATATAATAAAGGAACAAAATTTATTTTAATACGTAACCATATTTATTTCATACACTTTTTATATGTACGTACATATTTACGTATTAAAAATATATATCACATTTGTTTTCAATGTTATATCAGGTTGTTCGAGGCCATTATAGCATAGTATGTCCAGCATCTGACTATAAAAGAGAGCGTTGTGGGTTCGATTTCAAAAGATTAATTCTATTTAAATTTCTTTTTATTTCCCCCTCCGATAAGACAAAGCGCGGCGTTGAGTTGCGCCATTGATTACAGAAAGAAAGTAATTACGGAGTGTCTTGACTCTAAATTCTCCCTAAGTAATCAGTTATGAAAGAAAAATATGAATCTATGAATAAGTCTATAAAACCTCTAATAAAACCTTTGCAAATTATTGATATTAAACTATACGTTTTGACTTATCTAACTTAATGTAGATTAAGTTAACGTAGACAATATTAAACTAAATATAACCACTTCATTACTAAGCCTAATAATTTATCACAAAAAACGAAATGCTTTTGGCAAAATACATTCACCAGGTACGAATAAGTTAACATGAGCAAACCCTGAACCTATTCGAAAATACAAGTCTCATTCATTAATCATCCACGCACGTCAATGCACCACAAGATGGATGAAAGGACGGACGGACGGACGGAGTGCTCCCTACCTTCAAAATGATAATTACCACACTCGATAAGGGCTTTGTTAGATACAGGTGATAATTCGTTCTTTATTAATAGAAGTTGTCATTGGTAAAGATGTGTAACCTCTTATTTTTAACTATTGTATTATAGTTATTTTATTATGTGATTGACAAGTAAATGTGGAAATACGTAGTTCTTCTAAACTTTACATTTTCCAATGTAATAATAATAAATTTAAGCGTTTTATTTTTATTTAACAGTGTATATTTGCATTATGTGCATTATGTAAATTTCGCGGCTTCCGATTGTAAACCCGATAGATCTGTGCGTTCGATTCCCACTCGAAGAAAAGGTTATATTTTCTATTATTCTCATTTCTCCACTGTGGTGAACCAGAAAAAACACAGCGTTCAGGTCCACAGCGACTTTACTTTTTTTTTAGCTTCACTCTATATCCCGCACACAGCATCCTGCTGTGGGAAGAGGCAGGCAGAGGGAACATAGTGTTAAGACACTCCGTTCCCCACTTTCCGCCGAATTCGAATTCGGAGGCATTGCGTGCTAAGTGGCGGAACTTAACGCCGCGCTTTACCTCGGCACCAGAGCGAAGAAAATGGAAATATTAAATATTTCCTCTCCTCGAGTGGGGATCGAACCCACAACCAGTCGTTTAGTCACACGCTTGTGCCACTGGGTCACGACTGGCCACTCTATGTAAGATTGTTATGAGTAAATAGATAGTAACAAAATACAGGCAAAGCCAGAGTTGACAAGTATTTTTTTTGAATCCATTAGACAAGTTGCTAAAGTGACCTAAGATACTGCTTGAAAAGCAAACGTAAAAATTTTGAGTTAGCCCTCTTTTATAAGTCCCGTCCTAAATTTGAAATACAAGGTGCTTTCTTCGAGTTTTTGTTGAAAGGATTACAAATTATTTGATAATTTCAATATAATTTAATAGATTTTTTTTAATTTAATTAACGTTTATATACAACGTGTATATTTGTCTTCTAGTTAACTAGGTTTCTTGTAGATTTTGAATGATTGTCTAGTATAAACTTAACTCTCTTTGTTTGATACGTCTTATGTAGCAGTAAAGGAACGAAGTATAAGGAACTGGAATAAAGGCTGTTAATGTAAATACTTAAGTTTCATCGTTACTTATGACCAAATTTCACAGAAAGAGAAGATGATTGAACATAGCTAGAATTTAATTTTATTTAGACTTTTTTTATTTTTTTCGTAGGTATTCAAACTACTGTTTGATATATGCTATATCACATCCCGATAAATTGAAGATTATGTATACTTTATTATATTACCCAAAATAATACACTATTAAAATTTCGCTTTGAGAGATATAAAGCTATTTTTTTTTACTCATGACATAATTGGCAAGAACGTCACTTGCAAGTAATTTTAATATAATAGTTATTTGATTTAGTTTCTGTGGTTTATTTTAGAATTTACAAAATATTTTCACAATTTTACTTGTCAGTCAAATAACAGACGAATCATGAATAAGTTGATAATATTAATATTGGTTATCAATTCTACAGCACAATTTTTTAAAAATTTAAATATCGGCATACTACAGCGACCCCTACCATAGGAAATAATTAAACTATATTTTTCTCACTTATAACAATATAACATAAACTTAATATATATTTATTTTAACAAATATCTAAAATTTATTAAAAAATACTATTTCTTTTATCTTTTTTTTCAACCAAAAGCGTTTAAAATATAAATAATACTTCAAAAACATAATCGAGAAACCACAGTACCAATCGGTCCAACCAAAGGTTGCCATAACAAAAAAAAATCTCCCATAAATTATATAATTTATTCGTTGAGAAGACGTTCTAACGTTAACATAATATGTAATCGTATAATCGCCTGCTTTACGTACGCCGCTTCCTAGCCATTAACCAGTCTAGATACTAAAAGTCGTAGTAAACTAAACTGAATAACCCATTTTGAATGCTTAATCGTTTTTCGAAGGTCCAAGCGGTCTTATTTTATATGTTTTACCTTATGGTAAAGTAAGATTCGATTTGCATTTAAGCCATCATTTGGTAAGTTTCCTGTGAGTTAGTTGAAAACAGTGATCGTTTGTATATTTCGTTCATACTAGCGGTCTGCTTGCGGCTTCGTCGCGTTTATTACGCAATTATAACTGTTTCGTTATATTGCAACCTTTTAAGGTGGGTTTTTGAAAAATTAAGCATTTTATATAGTGGGGAACGGAGTGTCTTCACGCTAGATTCCCTCTGCCTATTCTGTTGTGGGCTGAATACAGCGTGAAGCGAAGTATCCTATATTTAAATTCATTACAATTTATCAAGTGGTTTAGATTTTTCATATAAACTTTAAATCCCTATTTCAACCCTTTAGGTGTAAATTTTTGAAACAAATTGCCTATCTGTGACTCTGGATGTTCAACATTTATTTTAATTCTGAATTTCATCTAAATTAAGACAGCCAAACAGACAGACTTTCGCATTGATAATTTTAGTATGGATAATCTCAATGTTTGTTATACATATCTTACTTTGTTCTTTCACGGGTTATACACAGAGTATAAACAGGTAGTAGTTCCACCATCGGTGGAATAGATGGGTGGTCTTAACGTTGTTGAAAAAAAACAAGCAATTTTTTTAGTGCAATTAATATACATATAACACATAATTTGTTGTATATACACAGTATACTTTACATTTAAGATGAGGCGATCATGGCCCAATGGAAAAGCATCTGATTCTAAATGCGATCGGCGGCGGCTTCGCTTCCCACTTAGGGGTCATAATTTCGGTCGGAAAGTAAGGGAGCGACGTATTTTGACATTACATTTTCTCTATTACCCTATCATATGTTAAAAAAGTGGTTTATTTTTACATATAGCGATTTCATGCTTTCAATTTTGCAAATATATTTATTCCAATATATTTACTTTTCTATATTATACTTCAAACGTTTCAAACGTCGAATCGACTCGGATACTTTTATAAAACATTACTGCTTTCATAATATTTCTGTATATTAGATGTAGAATATCGTGTCTTCTCCATTTTACGTGACATTGACATTGGCAAAGTAAATTGTGTTTAACTGACACGCCTAAAATCCATAAAATAAAGGAGGACAACGTATTTGGAAACAGAATTCTTAAAATTTAGAAGTAATGTGCAAAATATATATTATTAATTAAAACTAGACTTATTACTTTCGATACTTCAAAAATATTTTTATTAACTTGAAGTAAAAATTCTCTTATTTTATTTTTAATCAAAGAGAACGTATAAATTTAAAGTTGTATGATTATATCGTGGTAATTGTTAAAGGCGGCGAGGCCTGTTACAATAGCGTTAAATATTTACACTCCTAATAGGAACCTATTTGAACAAATTAGTTGAATAAACTTCGTCTTAACAGGAAAATTGTTACATAAATCTCCCCTGTGGATCCTTAGGAAGGAAGCATGACAAAGGCCTAATTAAAAAAAATTGATAATTAAATAATTATATTTCAGATTACTACAATTTTCAGACGCAATTGCAAACTACTCAGTAGTTTTAGAGTCAAAATACAATTGGTATACTTATAAGTTTATGTTCTAGGCTTTCCCGTATTCGATTAATCAAAATATGCCACTGAATAGTTAGCAATGTCGAGCTTCACGCTTTTTCCCGTTTTGTAGTAATCAGTAGCGGGGTAGTCAGAGATGACTTAGTGTCAAGATACTCCACTTTCTACCCGAAATCAAGACATTGCATGTTGTTTGGTGGAACTCAACGTTGCGCTTTGTCTTTGATATCAGAGCAAAAAATTGACGATTTAAATATAATCTTCCCCCCGAGTGGGAATCGAACGTACAGCCATCGCGGTACATTCAGACGTTGTCCCACTGTGCCATAATAGTCTCGAATAGATAGTGTTTAAAACTAGCACTAGTTCATTTTATACGTATTTCCAAGAGAGCAATTAGTAGGATCGTTTTAAATTTAGTTTAGAGAAGCTGTTGAGGTGTGAAGTACTGTCTCACCTTTGAGAGGATGCCAAGTTTCTTAGCAGCTAATTGAGCTCTGGATTCTATAAAAGATCCAAAACTAAGCGTCGATGAGAGAGTCACGCCAAGAACACGTCACGTCAAAGTGATCCTTTATCGGGACCGATACATTTCAGAAGGAGGGAGATAATTCAAAAGACCTTTTCTTCGTGCTAAATAAGCATCATCTCGTCAAATTTAACACCACTAAAACTCAGGCAGAGTTTTAGTGGTGTTAAATTTGACGAGATTGGCATCACCCCAATCTGAGACTGCCTTAAGAGTCAAACTCATGCGCTCAATCATATTCTCTCTCTGCGACTGGATTTCTGGTCCACTGGATGTTGCTTTGGTCACGTATCTCTCAACAACTGTGCTATCATCTGCGTACCCAATAATTCCGGGCTTGAGCAAATCATTAATGTGCAATAAGAAAAGCGTTGCTGAAAGCACTGATCCTTGAGGGACGCCGGCATTTATAGCCAATGTGTCGGACGAGCAGCCATCCACGACCACTCGGATGGAACGATCCCTCAAGAAGTCGGATAGCCAAGCACATAAACCATCGGGCAAGCCATACGCTGGGAGCTTGCTAATGAGGCCGTTGTGCCAGACCCTGTCGAATGCCTTTGAGATGTCAAGAGAAACGGCGATAGCCTCACCGTATCTTTCAATGGCTTCACTCCAGATATGAGTAACATACGCTAAAAGATCACCAGTAGACCGGTTATGTCGAAACCCATACTGGCCCTCACTTAAGAGGTCATTCGCTTCTAGGTATGCCAAAAGCTTGTTGTTCAGAACACGTTCCATAACCTTGCACATCATAGAAGTGACTGAAATCGGCCTGTAGTTAGTAGGGTCAGTACGATTTCTCTTTTTGGGCCCGGGTTGTATGTTAGCAAGCTTCCAGGACTTAGGCACTTGACCAGTCGCAAAAGAAAGTTGAAAAAGGCGCGTTAATATAGGAGCCAACTCAGCTGCACAGTTCTTCAGCACAATGGCTGAGATACCGTCGGGGCCACTGGCTTTGTTCACATCAAGACAGCGCAGCACTTTGCGCACCTCCTTTTGGTGAATGTGTATATCACTCATGACGGTGTCACATTTCAGAAGAGTTGGAGGTACCGCACCACCAGCGTCTAGACGTGAAGCCTCTGCGAATTGAGATGCAAACAAATTAGCTTTCTCTTCAGTAGTGTGAGCAAGTGATCCATTAGGTCTCATCAAAGGAGGAAGTGAAGGACAGGAGAAGTTCGCCTCGACTGATTTCGACAGCGACCAAAACGCTTTGCTACCCGCTGGGTACGAAGCCAGTCTATTACCTGTTCGTCTGACGTGATCGAGGCGAGCCTTCTGCATCACCTTCTTGCAGGATTTGGCAGCCTTATTGTAAGCTTTCTTCTTTTCGAGGACATCATCCAATTTGCGGTTGCGAGCTTCAGCCCATGTCTTATAAGCATGTTGATTTAGAGCTTCGGCACGTCCACACTCAGGACCGAACCATGGGCGAGCTTTCGTAGTAATAACGATTAGTATTAGAAATCGTCTTCTAAATTAAGTTTATTTTTAAAATGGATGATCTAGTTTACAAATTAGGTTATTTTTTAAAAAAATCATTCTGCCTTGGGGCCAGTCGTGGCGCGAACGTGTGACTGTAAACGACTGGTTGTGGGTTAGATTCCCACTCGAGGAGTGAAGATATTAAATATTTCCATTTCCATCGCTCTGGTATCAGAGGTAAAGCGCGGCGTTAAATTCCGCCACTTAACACGCAATGCCTCCGGCGGAAAGTAGGGAACGGTGTGTCTTAACACTAGGTTCCCTCTGCCTACCCTGCTGTGTGCGGGATACAGCGTGAAGCTAAAAAAAAAAAGAAATTATGCATTAACTAACAACGACATTTAAAGGTATTGAGGGTTAACATATAATAAAAATATAAAATAAAATTTCAATATATTTATATTAATATATTTCCTTAATCTTTCTTCCTACTCACATATAAACGTTTGTGTCTATTATTAATAACGTGGTCAAAATGTTCGTCGTCCGCCTCAGGTATGGGCATCCACTGGTGACCCTGGTACAGATACGACTTACCACCACGACCTTTATATCCTAGTCTAGCTGCTTCAGTCTGAATATTTTTCTGCTTCGGCACATCTTTCACTCTTGCAAAAATAAACACGACATGATTCTGAATAAATAAAGATAGAAAAGATTACTTTAATTTAATTCTCCTACCTTTTTTTTTAAACAAATCGCAACTAAAAGATAAAATATCTAAAGAAATATCTCATGATGAAGCTTTTTCCCGCATACGAGGTAATCAAAGAGGACCTAGTGTCAAGACAATCTGTCTTCCACTTGCCCGCCCAAAATCGAGGCATTTTGAGTTAGGTACCAGAGCGAAAAATGTAAATTTAGATACAATCTTTACCCAAGTAGAAATTAAACTTAATACCAACGCCTTACAGACGCTGTCCCACTGCGCCACGACAGCCTCGATTAAGGATTTTTTTGGCACCACTTATATGATTTATAAAAATTTCGTGAAATAATTATAACGTAAAAGTACCTTACGCGGCGTTAAGTTCCGCCACTTAACACGCAATGCCTCCGAATTCGGCGGAAAGTGGGAGTGTCCTAACACTGGGCTCCCTCTGCCTGTCTGCTCTGCTAAAAAAAAGTATTTACCTCACAACCCATGAGGCCAAAATAACGATTATCACCGGTCTGTTTTAAGCGCACATCTATTGCCTCTACAATATCCCCTTCTTGTAAACCTGGAAGAAATAAGCAAGCAAAAGAAATAACTAACAGTTTCCTATTAGATTTACGAATTGTAATGACATACAATCGTGTGACTGTAAAGCGACTGGTTGTGGGTTCGATTCCCGATCTAGGAATAAAAGTATTTAATATTTCCACTTTCTTCGCTTTGGTGTCGAGATAAAGCGCAGCGTTAAATTCCGCCAATTAACACACACTGCCTCCAGAATTCGGTGGCAAATGGGAAACGGAATGTTTTAACACTAGATTCCCTTCACCTACCCTGCTGTGTGTGCGAGATACAACGGGAAGCAAAAAACTTACCTTTTACTGGCGCGTAAAGTGTGTAATGTCCTCTATCATTCTTCTCGACGAGGAACGAAGTATTATTTTTTCTGTCAATCATTAACACGCTTTTGGCTGTCCAGTTGACTGGTTCCAAAACGTGTCCTTCCAAAATGTACTTGAGATAAGCTAAATCCTATAATATTTTAAAAACATATTTTTTGGTATAAAAATTTCTTCAGATTTCTTCAAAAATAATAATACGATATAATTAGAAATATTAATATGCAGGGGAGAAAAAAATCGTGAAATCAGTGTAAATATAGACAAATAAGATTTTGGTTCAATATTTTTTTTCATTTTTTAGAGACTATCGTCTTTCATCTTGATACTATATTTGTCGACGTGATGGCTAAAGCTTTCATCCCAACTTGAGAACAATTAATCGCACCAATAAACTGGCCTTAAACTTTTAAACATTTCAAAAGTGTTATTCCACACTTAAGGAAATTGAAAAAGACATTTAAAAAACGTATAAAAATTTGAACGCAGCGGAATTCGAACCCGCGCCTCCTGAATACCGCTCCAGGCGCTCTCGCCGCTGAACCATGCGTTCTACTACCAGTTGCGTCGAATTTTTTATACGCTAACAACAAAAATAAGTTACAATAAAGCGTATAAGAATTTCGACGCAGCCCAGCAGTCAGAGCGCCTGGAAGGTATTCAAGAGCGCGAGTTCGATTCCCGCTGCGTTGAAGGTTTTCTAAATCTCTTTTTCAAACTGGCCTTATCCCTAAGTCCCATAAAATAAAAATATCAAAAAGTGGAAAACAAAATATCTTAAAAAGTTACTTTTGCCTATACTTACAACTGCCCTTGGTACTTTAAATTTCACGAACATAGGTATTTGTGGAGGTCCCCAGTAATAAAAAGCCATCCATTCATCAGATAATACTGAATACGGATTGAATCGAGCATATCTACTGAACTCCTCGCAGGTAGTTGTTTCATTGTCATGTAGCCCATCAGGATATTTACCACATAACGTTAAACTTAAGTTTAAAATTAAAATCGACGTCACTATAGTAATCGTTAGTATTTTTTCCATAATAAATGGAAAAATTAATTCAAAATTTTAATGATTAGTGATTGTTAGTCTTTAAGACGACGAAAAGTGAGTGTTTCAGTGTGTTATATGTTGACTTTCTTTTATTAGAGATAGGATGTTTGGCATTTTTTAACTTTGGTGTAAACAGCGATGTTTACGTAATTATTATCGTTTGTATAGAGTGGCCTAAGTCAATTTTTATTGTTTTTTTTGTTATTTTTACCTATTTTTATGTTCAAAAACTATTCTTCACACTTTTTCTGTACCATATTTTTTTTGTATTTATATTAACTACCACAAAATTTGTTTTCGTAATAAATTATTAAATTGTAGCTCGGAAAAAAATTATAATTTACTCCACAGTCCACTTACATAATGTGTATTTTAATACAAAATGCAGTGTTGAGTTCCGCTACTCCACACAGAATGTATCTATTTAATGTGGAAAGACACTAGTGTCAAGACACTTTCCCTTCTTTTGTCACTCATTTTCCATTTTCTCTGACTCGGCTTTTATATCTTAATACATTATTATAAAAAAGGAAGTTATGCTTTTTGTAAAAAATATAATATTTTTAGCTTCACGCTGTATATTCCGCATACAGCAGAATAAGCAGAGGGAACCTAGTGTTAATACACTTTGTTCCTCACTTTCCGCCGAATTCGAAGGCATTGCGTGTTAAGTGGCGGAACTTAACGCCGCGCTTTTCCTCGACACCAGAACTAAGAAAATGAAAATAATAAATATTTCCACTCCTCGAGTGGGAATCGAACCCACAACCAGTCGCTTTGCAGGCACACTTTGTGCCTCTGCGCCACGACTAGCCCCTTTATTTCTATCTATACAACTATCTATAATAATTTTAAAAATATTTTTTCACATCACATTGTAAACAAGCTTTACGACAATAAAATTTACATAAGAAAATAAAAATGTGTTGAATAAATAATTTCATAATGATTCTTACACGTATCGTTATATTTTTATGTGTAACAATTAACATTATAACAATTTGTATGGCGTTGGTTACTTATTATATATTCATTTTTTCTGATTTAAATTATTCAAGCAATTCTTTCATCTATAAATAAATGAAAGTGACAATATTTTTTTGCTTTGCTCTTTTTCGCGTATAATAAATAGGGTAGGCAGATGGAACCTAGTGTAAGTAAGTAGTAACACACTCTATTCTCCACTTTCCGTCTGAATTCAATTTATTGTGTTTTAAGAAGCAGAATTCCATGGAGCGCATTGTTGCTCGGAAAATTAATAACGACAGCAATTCATTCCTTCAAGGGATAATCGAACCTATATCCTTGGCGTATACAGTCAGACGCTGTCACACTGTACTACGATGGTCCCTATGATATGATAATAATAAAATAGAGATAAAAAATCTAGTACAATACAAAAAGCGTTAACTACTCTGCACCAAAGACAATAGTTATGTAAACACTGAATTTGATTACATTACTAACATCCTATCACAAAATAAAGAAACCAAGCATGTTCAAGTATTTTTGATACCAATATACAGCATTATACAATGGAAAGAAAATTGTATTTTTATTAAAGTTCCTTAAACACTCTGTTCTGCACCGTGTTATACCGAAAAAATATTAGTAATTAGGCCATCGAGACACATTTGGATAACGTCTGAAATATTCTATTAATTGTGGGTTCAATTCCCATTAGGACAATTATTTTCATTACTCTGCTCTGGCTCCCAATATAAAACGCGGCATTGACTTTCGCCACTCAATAAGCGATGTTAAAGTAGAAAACGAAGTGCCTTGACACTAGATTCTCTGTTGGACTTCATTTCTTTCCCAAATAGCAAGAAACAAGGAAAGAGTTGAAGTTGTAAAAAAATATAACCATCATAAATATAATATACCCATTAGTGGGAATTACACCTAATGCCTTTATATACAAATATAATAAAAGAGTAGAAAAGTCAATTCTGTACATGAAAAATTTCAGAAAAATTTTAATTGGGTGCGTTAATATATCGATAAAAGTACTGGATGGAAATGGATGAATTTTAGTATGATGGTAGCTTATAGTCCAAAGGTACATATAGGATAGTTTTTATCCCGGAATTCCATGTAGTTTTTTTGTAAAAAATTAAAAACCGATATAAGTAAATCATTTGTATAATGATATCTACCGGGTAGAAATTGATGAATTTTTGTATGGAGTTAGCTTAAAGGGTAGAGCAACATATGGGATAGTTTTCATCCTAATATTCAACAAAACTCTAGCCGAAAAATAAAATAAAAAAAAAAACATTCAAATGATGTCGATAGTTCACAAGTGAAGCTAAATTTGTTTCAATATCACTAAATTAAATAATTATAAAATAAAATAAGCATAACATTAATTAAAGATACATTTGACTGGTCTATAAAACTTTATATAATCTATATGACAGCAGATATCACTACGTTTTCTAAAACGGGTAGCGCCATTAGTTGACATTGTACTAGATATATCCGTACTCATTAATATTATTATTATAAAAATACAAAAATCTGTATATCTTCTATCTGTTATGTTTTCACGGGTAATCTACTGGCCCGATTAAGATGGAATTCGTAAAGAAGATTGTTGAAGACGTAGGGTCAAATATAGGCTACTTTTTAAAAAATCAAACCCTATGAGGTTGAAACAGTGGATGAAACTTATGTATGTTTAGTATATAGTGAGAATGAAAGATCTGAACTCCTTGACTGAAATGAATGAATTTTCTCAGGAAAATAGTTAATGAGGCAAGGTCAAACATAGACTACCACCTTTCATAAAAAAAAACCAGTCCCAAAGAGGCAATAGAGGATGAAAGTGGTAGTTCACGTGGCGAAGCCGCGAGCGGGTCGCTAGTATACAAATATAGGAGCAAACGCAATGTATACTATACATAATTTTTAATAAGAACATTAATAAAACGTCGTGTACACGGTCCCGATTGCTTGTAACTGACAGCGCCTGCGATTAATGAAATGAAACATAATTTGCTATACAATTTATATCTATGACATTTAGTTTCACCTTAAAATTAAGTACTATCGTAATTCTGCTGTGCCCAGCTTAAATAACTATAACTATTATATATAACTATAAAATTCCGTATAATATAGTTGTACCATACAACTATTGAACGACTGAAAGTAAATCTCAATGTGAGTCCTCGGTTCATGTGTGCATATTTTTTTTATCAACGGCCTATCTAATTCTTGTCGAAGTCGAAGTGGGGAACGGAGTGTCTTAATACTAGGTTCCCTCTGCCTACCCTGCTGTGTGCGGGATATAGCGTGAAGCTAAAAAAAAAAGATCTAATTCTTGCAAGGTTTGCGGATAAAATCACATTCTTTATATCGTATATAAACCGTAACAGAAGATTATATATGCAGTATACATGTAAAAAAAATTGACCTATTGCTGCCTGTACAAAGAATATATATATGAAAAAAAAAATGTTATTTGGGGCATTAAATACAGTGTTGACTGTTGTATTTTGATAAACTTATCTTATCATAAAAAACGGAACTATTATAGTCAGAAATATAAATAACCGCTTGGCTTGCCACATAAAACTCTTAGGCAGACCATGGGTTGCGTACCCCTGTTCTAGTAAATCATTCTTCGTAAAGCTTTCTTTTTGCAAAATTATTCAATTCATCAACGTTTATAAATTTCTTTGGCTCTTGTCCCCTTCTCTTCTTCGAAAGTTCTTCTAATTCTTTTTCTATTTCTTCATTATAAAAAGCCGGTTTTCCTTTTCCTTTAAATTTAATCATTTCTGCTTCTAATTTTTTGTCATGTTCAGATTGAGGACCAGTGTTCTGTTCCGCCATTATAATAGCATAATGATCATCACAATACATCATTACTAAGTATGGATCGTAGATCTTCATCCTTAACGTTATTATGGGTAATGATATATTTAGGCCTAAAATGAACATAAATGATAATATAAAAAGTATGTATATATAGCATAGGCAATAGTAGTGCAGTTTAGCAGCACCTAAACGTAACTGTGATGATTGTGGGTTACACTTAGGGGAATAATAAGATTTAAAGTTATTTGTAATTCCCTGTTCAGAAAGGAAAATATCTTTAAACGCACGACAGCGTTAAGTCCCGTCATATACCCATGCAACCCGTCTAGATTTTGGATGGAGACGCCGTCCTCCATCCGAATTCTAGCGTGACTCTGATGTTTTAACACTAAGTTGTTCCTATCTACGTTGCTGTGCGAAAAAAAGTTGTACATACGACATTATGTATGTATGTATATTAAAAACGTTAGTACCATTTTGAATTTAAAATATACTAGTATTTAATAAATTTATAGTAATCAGAGTCAGATCTTTTTGAAAAAAAGTCATAAAATCTTATTATTTTGAATAGACTGAATCGGCCAACATGGCGCAGTGTAATGGTACATGACTGAAAAGTGATTGATTGTAAGTTCAATTCTCATTTTAAGAATTTTGTATATATTTAGATATTTTACTGGTTTTTCCCCAGCCATGGTAAGACAAAATGCGGCGTTGAACTCCGCCAATAAATATCGGGAAGGCAGCGAAGAACGGAATGTCTTGACATGGGTAAAAAAGCGTATAGCTGGCTATTATATTTTAATACATGCTATATAAAAAATGACCTTTTAAAGATGGCCCATAATAGAATTCTGGTATTGCGTAAAACAATCCTCTCCTATCTCCAGCTATCAATAACATTTCGCGCATCTCCTTAAGCAGTAGTTTTGGTTCGCGCCAGTTTACTTCTTTATCAAGGTAGGGACCATAGTTTGTTTTATAATGCTGTACACTCTGAAATATATAATTTATGAAAATTATTTTCGATGGAGTGGAAATATTTAATATTTCCATTTTCTCCGCTCTGATGTCGAGGCAAAGCGCGGCGTTAAGTTCCGCCACTTAACACCCAATTCGGCAGAAAGTGGGGAACGGAGTATCTTAACACGCGAGTAGCTGCGTGCGGGATACAGCGTGAAGCTAAAAAAAATGTATATTATTTTTCAAACAAAAAAAAATATAAGTATAAAGTAAATAGAGAATAAGTATAAAGTAAATATTAGTATATAGAGGCTATGGTGGTTCAGTTCATAAACGTCTCACTGGAAACGAGACTGGTTTTAGATTCAATTTCTACTGGAAAATTGGTTTCATTTAAATTACTTTCATTTCTCCATTCTAGTCTAGATAAGAAAAAGTGTGAACATCGAGTCTTAAGTTCTACTTATCAAAATGATATGCGGTTTCCAGTGGAAAGTGCAGAACAGAGTGTCTTAGGACTAGTTTCTCTCTGTCTATCTGACTGTCAAACTAAAAAAGTAATTTTTATATATTAAATATTTTTGATTTCTTCATAGTTGGCATGTAGATGATGCATATAAAATGATTACTGATTGAAATGCTATGTTTGAAAATATTTCTACTTAAAAAAATGTGTGAAAACAAAGTCTAACGTATATAAATTATAAGTTTGCTTTATGACATTTCTTTGCCTCAATGATCACAAAGAAAGAAAGTCACAAATTAACCTTGTATTACCTTTTTCGTTGGATACGATAATGTATGTATAACAGCGGCGTCGAATCCTCTATCAGACCAGATATAAAATGGCAGCCATTTCGTATTTACCACATCATCTGGATGAAATACTGCTTTTTTCTTAAATTCATCGCAAGTTGTCCACTTTCTGGAACTATTGCTTATTTTCTTTAAAAACGTGTTGCTTTGAAAATAATTTCTTATATCCGTTACAGTTCGATTTTTAGCGGTTGTAGGACGCTGTTTATGGGGTGCATTATTCAGTAATCCTGCCGAGGCACGCACTATATTCCTGTCTAATAATTGGGAATAGTCAAAAGGTATTGGATCACGGATTGCTTGAAGTTTATTTGTACCACTTCTATCCTTCGTTTTATTCATCATTCTCTCATGTACTATTTGATCACGAGGACTTAAAAACGTTAAATTGTCTTTTGGAGCTTCTTTAGGGTATTCTTTTTTTGGTTTCGCTGATTCTAATTCTGGAAAATATTCTTGTTCGTTATTTCTGACACTGTTTCTATATACGTGACCAAAATCAACTGATTGTTGTTCAAGGCGCGGTTCCGACATTGGAAGATTGAATTGGCGTTGCCGCTTTGACTCTACAATAGCAATCAAAAGCAAAACAAGTGTAGCTCGCATTTCCCTGTACCTCGGCTTTGTTATGAGAATATTTCTTTGAATCGACGTCTTTATATTGAAAAAGTGTACTCGGCTGTCATAAACATTTTTTTACAATATTACTAAAAAATATATAAATCATGACTATTGTATTCGCCACTTGACACGTAATATGTCAATTTTCGGGCTGAAAATAATAAACGGGATACCTTGGGACTAAGTTTCTCTCGACTACTGAAGCCGATGTGAGCTGAAGTGACTGTAACATGCTACAAAATATAAAAAATTAAAAAAAGAATAATGTTCCATTAAGAAAGAATATTTAATAAAAATTATTATTGATTTAATGGTATAAATTTGAAAATAAAAACTCTGAGTGTGTTAATGTGACACGAAATATTTATTTTATTTTATTTTTATATCATAAATATGCACAAAAGGCAGCCTTAACACTAAAACACATTCTCTACGAGCCATTTTCAAGATCATTTTTTTTTCTTCTTTCCATTTTATTTATTTATTCATTTATTTAATTTAAACACAACTTTTCCTGTATATTCTCCCGCATAGCAGGGTAAGTAAAGAGAATCTAATATTTTCCACCGAAATCGAGGCATTAAGAGTAGCGAATCACATTTTTCGTCATCAATCATCAATCATAATTATCATCATCAAATTTTATTTAATTTTATTTCAAATAAAATTAAAAAAAATTATACCGGGCTTTGTCGTACAGGTACCAGAGCGTAAATATTACTCCGAGCAGGAATCGAACTCAATATCGAACTAATCACGAGTTATCAAACTACTACTGGAACTAAACTACTTCTTTTGTTTTTTTAATTAATATTAAAACTATATTAAACAGTTTGTGACACCTGAAATTATGTATACGGACAAGAAATGTATCAATTTAACGCTTCCTCGTTTTTATTATGATATCAATTGCAAAAACCTGTCGCATATTGCATATTTTTTAAAAGAGACGTGGAGTTATTTCGTATATACTTATATTTCGTATAAACACTATACATAAGAGTACAGGTCGTAAATGAGATTGGTTGGGGGCTCGATTCCCACTCGGGGGTTACATTTAAAATATTTTCGTTTCTCCGCTCCTAAGGCAAAGGGCGACATTGAGTTCCGCCACTCAGTGTCTCGATTTGAGGCGGAATGTGGAGAACGAAATATCAACACTGTTGAATACTAAGTTCCCTCCGACTTCCCTGCAAGGCAGGAATAGGGGTGAGCTGCTAAAAAAAAGATACTATAGATATTTTATAACCAAGTAAAGGGAATAAATTATCATTTTCATTTTATATTTATTTTTTTAAAAAACATACACATATTTAGATTTTTTTTGGGTTATTTAATAAAGATTGAACCTTCAATCTGTCTCTGACTTAAATTAATATTAAATATATATGAAACTACTTTTAATTTAGATGAATATTATTTGTGAACTTCAAATTATAATTTATTTATTTAATATGTAATTTCATTAATCATCTAAATCAATTTCATTCTCGATGTCTATAGTTTCATCTTCCACTGAGTCGTCTATGTCCGGTATGGAATACGGTGGTGGGTCATTTCTGAACAAATATGAGCGGTTATAATCGCCTCGGAAGCCCATTTTTTCAGCTGCTAATTTTATCTGTAAATAATAAATAATCTTAAGATAAACTAAATTTGATATCTTTTTTAAGATTGCCAGTCGTGGCGCAGTGGCACGAACGTGTGACTGTAAACGACTGGTTCAGGGTTCGATTACCACTCGAGGAGTCGAAATATTTAATATTTACATTTCCTTCGCTCTGGTATCACAGGTAAAGCGCGGCGTTAAGTTCCGCCACTGAACACCGAATGAGTCCGACTTCGGCCGAAAGGAGTGTCTTAAAATATCATTGTAGTAGATTTTTTAGTAGTAACTTCACGCTTTCGCCCTGTATAGCAGGGTAGGCAGAGATATTCAAGATACTCCATACTCTACTTTCCACTGTAATCTAAGACGTGTTGAGTGGCCTACCTTATCGCCGCTCTTAGGTACAAAAGCAGAGAACTGCAAATAATATTAGCATATTTTACCTCCCGTGTGGGAATCGAACCCACAGATATATCGCATTTATAGTCAAACGCATTGCGCCAAGAAGGCTTCTTATATATATTCTTTTATATTTGACTAGCGACCCGCTCGCGGCTTCGCCACGTGAACTACCACTTTCATCCTCTATTGCCTATTTGGGATTGCTTTTTTTTTTATAAAAGGAGGGTAGTCTATATTTGACTATCGTCACTAATTATGTTCATGAGAAAATCATCGATACATTTAGTGCAATGTCTATATTATTTGATAAAATATAGCGATAACTGTTCTAGTAAGAAAACGTACGAAATCTGCTATCATATGATAGTAGATTTCGTACACATGTACCATCTGGTATATAGTATTATAAACCGGTCATAATATCTTAAGTAAACTTTAAGCTTTTTATTTTACAATTGTGTTACTTATTGATATTAAAAATAGCTTTACTTGCAAATAATCAATGCAATTTGACTTTGCCAGTTTTTTACTTTTCTGCGGGAACTGTTTTGAATACCAGGGTAATTTAAAAAAAAAGAGAGATGGCCTATGTTTGACGTTGCCTCATTAACTATTTTCCTGAGAAAATTCATTCATTTCAGTCAAGGAGTTTATATCTTTCATTCTCACTATATACTAAACATACATAAGTTTCATCCACTGTTTCAACCTCCTAGGGTTTGATTTTTTATAAAGTAGCCTATATGACCCTGCATTTTCAACAATCTTCTTTACGAATTCCCGTCAAAACATAACAAATAGAAGAGATACAGATTTTTGCATTTTTATAATAATAATTTTAATGAGTGCGGATATGTCTAATACAATGTCAACTATATAATAACAAATGGCGCTACCCGTTGCAGAAAACGTAGTGACATCTGTTGTCATATAGATTATATAAATATATAGATTATATAAAGTTTTAATGTATATTTAATAAATGTTATGCATATTTTATTTTATAATTATTTTAATTAGTGATATTGAAACAAATTTAGCTTCACTCGTGAACTATCGACATAATTTGAATGTTTTTTTTTTCAATTTTATTTTTCTGCGGGAGTTATGTTGAATACCGGGATGAAAACTATCCCATATGTTGCTCTAACGTCTAAGCTAACTCCATACAAAAATTCATTAATTTCTACCCGGTAGATACCGATATACAAATGATTTACTTATATCGGTTTTTTTATTTTTTCCAAAAAAACTACATAGGATACCGGAATAAAAACTATCCTATATGTGCCTTTGGACTATAAGCTATCACTATACTAAAATTCATTCATTTCTATCCAGTAGTTTTTGCGTGATTGGCGAACAAATTAACAGACAGACAGACAGACAGACAAAAATTCTCCTGACTGGATTTTTGGCCTCTGTTATCGATATATTAACGCATCCAATTAAAATTTTTCTGAAATTTTTCATGTACAGAATTGACTTTTCTACTCTTTTATTATATACTAGCGACCCGCTCGCGGCTTCGCCACGTGAACTACCACTTTCATCCACTATTGCCTCTTTGGAATTGCTTTTTTTTTATAAAAGGGGGATGGTCTAAATTTAACCTTGCGTCACTATTCTTGCGAAAATCATCGATGCATCTAGTACAATGTCTATACTTTTTGATAACGTATAGTGATAACTGATCTAGTAAGAAAACGTACGAAATCTGCTATCATATTTCTATATGATAGCAGATTTCGTACATATATACCATCAGGTATATAGTATTATAAACATAATATCTTAAATAAATTTTAGACTTTTTATTTTATTTTACAATTTTGTTACTTACTGGTATTAAAAAAAATACCTTTACTTGCAAATAATTAATATAACTTGACTTTGGTACTTTTTATTTTTCTGCGGGAACTATATTGAATACCAGGGGTAAACTAACGACCCGCTCGCGGCGTCGCTGGGTGAACTACTACTTTCATACCCTATTTTAGTACCTCTGGAATTATTTTTAAAAAAGAGAGGTAGCCTATATTTGATTTTGCCTTATCAACTATTTCCTGAGAAAATTAATCGAAATCAGTCAAGGACTTTAGATCTTTCATTCTCACTATATTCTTAACATACATAAGTTTCATCCACTGTTTCAACCTCCGAGGGTTTGATTTTTTTAAAAAAGTAGCCTATATTTGACCCTACGACTTCTTCTTTTCGAAATTCATCTACAGCGGGCTAGTAGATTACTCGTGAAAACATAACCTATAGAAGAGGTACAGATTTTTGCATTTTTATAATAATATTAATGAGTACGAATATATCTAGTAGAATGTCAACTATATAATAACAGATGGTGACAGAAAACGTAGTGACATTTGTTGTCATATAGATAATATAAAGTTTTGTAGACCGGTCAAATGTATTTTTAATAGCAAATTATCTTCAATAAATGCTGTGCCCAATTTATTTTATAATTATTTTAAGTTATATTAGTGATATTAAAACAAATTTAGTTTCACTCGTGAACTATCAACACAATTTAAATGTTTTTTTTTTTATTTTATTTTTCTGTCGCAGTTGTATAGAATACCAGGATGAAAACTATCCCATATGTTGCTCTAACCTTTAAGCTAACTCCATACGAAAAATCATTAATTTCTACCCGGTAGATATATGTATATAAATGATTTACTTATATCGGTTTTTTATTTTTTCCAAAAAAACTACATGGAAAACCGGGATAAAAACTATCCTATATGTACCTTTGGACTATAAGCTATCACCATACCAAAATTCATTCATTTCTGTCCAGTAGTTTTTGCGTGATTGGCGAACAAATTAACAGACAGACAGACAGACAGACAGACAAAAATTCTACTGAGTGGATTTTTGGCCTCTGTTATCGATATATTAACGCACCCAATTAAATTTTTTCTAAAATTTTTCATGTACAGAATTGACTTTTCTACTCTTTTATTATATATAGAGATAGAGAAGAGATTATATTCATGTCCATTTTCCATTTAAACATTTTAAAGAAAAACTAAGCCAAGATTCACTTGTTTTTATATAGTTTACACTTTTGACGTTTATTTATTTATTTATTATTATGTAAAAATACTTAAGCTCTACAGACCTGGTCTCGTATCCTTTTTTCGTTAATAACATATGATTCTACTCTAAAATTACATTGTTAAATCACACTGTATGTGTATAAATTACACGTATTTGTATTTAAATATAGCTTTTTTAAGATAATGATATCTGTCAAGTATTATTTGAGCACTTACCTCCTCACCCTCCGGCATTTTATCAACGGGAGCCAAAGCGTAGCAGAAACGATACTGGCAATTCATAATACCCAAATAACCTGGCTCCACTACTTTCAAACCGAATAATAATAGAGGTATAGTGTCCACTGTAAAAAAAATTAAACTTTTTCAACTTATAAAATTGATTTTGGAGGTTAGTTTAGTTTTACTTTTAAACTTATACTAGAAACAGTAGAAATTACTACTATACTATTAATTATTAGAATAGTAGAAATAAATAATTGTCTTTTTTACACGAAAACTCCATGTTTTACCCCTTAGCGAGATACCAGAGATAACTGTCAAGATAATCAGTTTCACACATTCCTCCTGAATTCAATCCTGGTGGTGTATTAAGCGGCACTTAACATCGCGCTTTGTCTTAACACAGCACGGTAAATTAGAGTAATTTGAATATATTCATTCCCGTAGTAAGAAAAGAACCCATAACCGTAGACGAGACCAGTATATCAAACACTGTCCCACTGCGCCACAATGACCTCTAACTTAGTTGTTAATCTTACTTTTGATATCCATACTTATATTATAAATGCGAAAGTCTTGTCTAGCCTTTGTCTGTCACGCTTTCACGGCTAAGCTATCGGTCCGATTTGGATGAAATTTAGAATGAAAGTAGTTAAAGTAAGTGGATCTAACAAAAGCTACTTATTTTTTAAAAAATTAGCCTCTAAAGGTTGAAATAGGGGATGAAAATTATATGAAAAATCTAGATAGATTGATATATGAAAAATCTACCGTTTGACCGATTGTAATGAATTTTGGCATAAATGTAGTTGATAATCCAAGCTTAAACATAGGCTACTTTATTTTTTATAAATCTACCCCCGGGGGTTGTAATACAACGAAACAGCGATGAAGTTCACGCGGCGAAGCCGCGAGCGGGCTGCTAGTCTTTCAATATAATATAATTATTCCCTTAATTAACATCGAATTCACAATCAAGCACTCTTTCCTGCCATACCATATACCATAAGAATATTTCAATGCAAATTTTCTTAAATCTGTTTAATCTAGGTTTGGTTTTTAATGAATATCTGTTTTAATACTTATTATTTATTTAGTGAACTACATACTGTTTATCAATTATATTGCAACCCTCAGGGGTGGATTTTTGGAAAATAAAGTAGCCTATTTTTTACCTTGGATTATCAACTATATTTATGCCAAAACTCATTACAATGGATATGCACAAATTTTATACTTGACAATTAGTCTTTTTTCTTTTTACTCAGATTCATACTAGTACAAGTTACTTATATTATGTGTAATTACTAATTAAACTTATTGTTTTTCTAATTTATAATTGAAAACATACTAGGATTTACACAGCTTTTATAGATTCAGCTTCAAAAGGAAGAGCTAAAGAAAGTAAAGCTTAGGATCGTCTGAAAACTTTTTCATTTCTCTTTGTCGATCTAAATTGTTCATTTATTCAAGGACCAAGCGAAGTTTGTGCAACCATTAACTTTAATTTATGATACATGTGGCTCTAGCACGCGTCTTTGCTTTCTCCGTTTTTATAATCACGTTAAAAAGCTGTAAGTGTGGAATTTAAACTAAAATTGTCTTGGGAGATACTCAAATTTTTTGATATTATGTATTCATGAATACGAATATTATTATTAATATTTTCCCACTACCTTATTAGTTACTTTCTATTTTGAAAGTGACACTGATGGGATCTTTTCCGGCTTTCGTCAAGTAGTGTGATTAGGTAATCGTGATTGGTTGTGGGTTAGATTCCCACTCGATTGAATGATCATATTTTGAAAAATGTTTATTTATACACTTTCAATAAAGCAAAGCACAGAGTTAAGCTCCCCCAATGAACAGACAATATCTGGAACTTAGAAGAAATGTGGAGAACGGAGTATTTTGACTCTAAATACTCTCTGACTACTCTGCTATACGAAAAAAAGCTTAGACCTGAAATAAGAAGAGTTTTGTATAATATACATTACAATAATCCAGTCAGGGGGCCAGTCGTGGCCCAGTGGCACAGACGTGTGACTGTAAACGACTGGTTGTGGGTTCGATTTCCACTCGAAAAGTGGAAATATTTCATATTTCCATTTTCATCACTCTGGTATCGAGGTGAAGCGCGGCGTTAAGTTCCACCAATTAACACGCAATGTCTACCAAAATCGGCGGAAAATGGGGAACGGAGTGTTATAACACTAGGTTCCCTCTGCCTACCCTGCTTGTGCGGGAAACAGCGTGAAGCTAAAAAAAAAAGTATAATAATATAATAAAATAATTATCTTACTATGAAAAGCGAATGACGGTATAAGCCTGAACACTCCAGGCGTCTCAGTAGTGATGTAGAGAGCGCTGAGGTCTATAGAAGTTTCCATGAATAGAACCGCCTTAGACCAATCTACTGTAGAGTTCATTCTATCCAATTCCACTTTGAACCTGTCTACTAACTACGAATTGAAATGTTTTAAATTATATTTTAAATAACTTTGTGTAGAAATAAAGTTGTTTTCAAATAAATAAAGATTTGGGGCTAGCCGTTGTGCAGTGGCACAAATGTGTGACTGCAAACAACTGGTTGTGGGTTCGATTCCCACTCGAGGAGTGGAAATATTTAATATTTCCGTTTTCTTCACTCCGACACTTAACATGCAATACCTCCGAATTCGGCGGAAAGTAGGGGACGGAGTGTCTTAACACTAGGTTCCCTCTGCCTACCCTGCTGTGCAGGATACAGCGTGAAGCCAAAAACAAATAAAGGAATAAAGTTTAGAATTATAAATTTAAAGAATACCATTTTTTAAATATTTCAAAAAAATGATTATATTTCTCATTTAAAGTCACAATTTGATTATCTTCTCACGTCAGATCAAATTTGACTTTTTGACTACCTAGTCGTACGAGTATGTCTTACCAACGTACTTTTGATATATTTTGTTAAGTTATCAATAAAAATATAAATTGTATCATTTGAAAAAGACATTTAGAAAAAGTGTAGTTTTCCTAAGTGTGGAAAAATGTTAAAAACTTAAATCTCTTGATTTATTTTCATAAATAATAGTGGTTAAAGTAACTTTGATAAAAATATTTCTTTTTATAGAAGATTTGTCTGTGGTTGCGTTCAATATTACGTTAAATTACCTTACTCTATGCTTAAATGTCATTGAAAGTGAAGAACAGAGTGTCTTGACACTAAGTTCTCTCTGGCTACCCTGAGATGCGGGAAAAAGAGTGAAGTTGAAAAAGTAAGCTTCTTAAATTACTTACAATGGGTGTAGCCAATGAGAATCTTATATTATAAGAATTTTCTTCAGCATGATTCCAGAAAAAAAATATCTTCCAGTCGACATCCACAACATTTTCAACACGAAAAGTGGTATTTGCAAGAAAATCTTCACAAGTGGTCCAGTTTTCGGTCCCGAATTGTTTTAATACATCGATCTCATATGATGAGCATAAAATTGTAATTAAATTTATTAAGAAACTAATATATCCTATTTTTAAGCCTGATTTAGTCATTTTTAGTAACAACTCTTACGCGAAATTTCCGTTAGTGTTATTATACTTGTGCGTTATGAAATAATGTTGTAGAATGCTAAATAGTAAATATGTCATGTCAACAAATATTTAAAACTTTTGTTTGCTTATTTTTTTCAAACAATAATATTTTCAGTATTATAAAATACACATCCGTTAATAACCAATTATAGTGACAAGTAAAATGTATACAAATAAACGAAATAAATTGGAGTGTCTGTTTGTAAGTCTGTCTGTTTGTTTTGGCTCTCTCCGGAATGGCAAAACCGATTTTGACGGGGCTTTCACTGGCAGAGAGCTAATGTAACAAAAAGTAACTTCGGCTACTTTTGTTTTCAAGTTATATTTTTTCCTTAAATTCCACGTGGACGCAGCTTGCTACCATATAACACTTGAAAAATATGCAATTGAACGTTAGATAAATCAATTTGAAATTAAAAATCCCTTTTAAGCAAAGAAAAACATTTATTACAGGTTCAAAATAAACAATTCATTTCATTTTTATTTAACAAAGAACTGTTCCCCTTTATTCTTCTCGACAGTGCAAGCTGGATGACCGTCACCAATATCTAAGTATGCAGCTTCGGCCGCTATTTCGGAACGATATATCTGCTGGTCAGGTCTAGCCGCCAATGATGCTCCTCCAATGTGACAGTCCATTACTAATAAATATTTTCCTTCTCTCAGTAACTTCATTTGAAATCTGAGAAGTGGAACTCCTTTCCGCATAGGTCTGATGTCTAAATTAAAAAAGATGTCTAAATTAAAAAAATAATATTAATTACTAAACAATGAAACAAGTTTTCTACAACTGCATTTTGAACTGTAATCATGTAAGAAAAAATATTGCTAAGTCATAATTGTGTTATAGAATAAAAAATATTCACAATGCCTAACTTTAGCCGTTAATGCTCATGACCTCAGCGACATTCTTATGTCGCTGGGTTCAAGGGCTTTAACAGAGAAGAAATAGAGTATTTCCTCCATGAAAAAGTTGCAACTCGTGTGCAATTATACAACATGAGTAATTTAGAAAATATTGTTGGCTAAAAGGGCGACACGTGACGCTTGAACCTTAGTCTCTGACCGTTGAAAAGGCAAATTCTTATAGATGATTTGACAGCACAATGTCATGTCATATCATCTATAAAAATTTCAAACTAACAGAGGGAAATAGCTACTTATTCTATTCTATCCTTTACTTACTAACAGAGGGAAATAGCTACTTATTCTATTCTATCCTCTACTTACTATTCGCATCTCTCACTACATTTGGTACCGCCAAGAAGGTCCCTGCGACACCTTGGTCAGCAAACAAGAGCAACTCGTGTGTCTCTGAGCCCATCGTCACGTGTAGAGTTGCAGCTTCCCACACAGGCTGATGCTCGACGTATTCGTACATATCTGACCAGATCCTCTTAATAACCTGTTTACGTATTAAAGATATTTATTTATAAGCATTAATGAGGTAACCTGTGTTACGAATAAACTAAGTAGTATTTAGAATGAGATCATCATAGTTCATAGCTGTTAGTAGTCTGCAGTAAACTATGATATGACGTTTACGTGATTTGTTAGTTCGGGGGAAGCTTGTATTAAAATTATTTTCATTTTCCTTTCTCAATTGAGTTCCACTAATCAATAATAGACAATGCTCAGGTCGATAGAAAACGAATTTTCGTGACACTGGGCATCTCTCTCTCTCTCTCTGCCTACCCAGTTAGGAATAAAGCGTGGAACTGAAAAAAGTAATATTATCGATTAATATATCAATAAAGGTCAATATCAATATTATTAAAGGAAAGTTATATTTTAATATTAACCAACTCCTGAATGAGTTCAAATCGGTGAACGATCTCTAAAACTTTAAAGTTAAACGTCAAATGATATTAATAATATAAAGGTTATACTTATTAATGATACTAACACCACGAGTAGCATTTTGGAAAATCATATCCAGGCACTTAGTGTCCAATTTCAGATTCCAAGTGTAATATATCCTCCAGGGCTTCCCCACAATAATATCTATATCAAAATAGGGATTCTTGGCTATTTTCATACAAGTCTGTTGGCTCTTCTGGAATACATCTTGCTGATTTTGTCCGTAAATCAAGGAAGTTAGATATAAAACTATCAAAATAGAACCATATTGGTTAGAAGCCATTTTGAATGTGTTACAACAATCACTCCGCAGTTCAAGATAAAGACAATAGGTGAGAAAGTGTACGCTTCTTTCAATGTTTTGACCCATTGTATTGTTTGATATCTTCTAAGACAGTCCAAACATTTGTGAACTAGATTGTGTTAATGACTAGCTGTATCATGTGACTTTGCTTAATTCTTTTGAATATTTCTTTATATTTTCTAACTTTTTCTTTAGTAATATAAATTATTTAGGAAAGAGAATATTTTTACACACGTATAATAATTTAAAGTGTTAGTTTTTTTTTTCTCTTTGTTTTTTAGTTACCACAGACTCGAGGTCCGTGTTGTTTGGTTACAGCTTTTATTCCTTTTTCTGTTTGTGATTTTATCTTGAATTTATTTTAGCGAGTGAGTACACTCTGTCACACGTTTCTTAATTTATTTGTTTATGTAATAGAGAGACTGTAGCAGTCCCTCTAAGAGTCAGGTCCGGTGGTTGGTGGGTCGCTATCTTCCCCTCAGCCTGTGCAGATAGCGCCAGAGTATAGATCCTTGTTAAAGCGTTATTTAGAAACTTAGGACAATATAACCGTTGCATATTGACGTTATAAACTGGGTCTTTGTGTAGATTCGTTTCAATAATTATTTGTAAAGCTATTTTAAGATCGATACCAAGATAAGGAGTACTGTACTTGTGGTCGGTATTTTAAGAACATGCAATTATATGTTTCTTTGTCAGCTAACAAAAATAGTCATATTATACGATTTTTACAAAAAAAAACAAGTCTCCCGCCTTTTACCGCATAGCAGAGTACTCGGAGAAAACTTAGTGACAAAACACTCCGTTCTCCACTTTCTATATGAAATGGAGACATTGCGTATTGATTTTGATATGTTGAGTGTCTTGTTACCAAAACGAAGAAATGAAAATGATTTAAATATGTAAGTAATTTAAATATGTGTTTAATTCCCCAGTGTTCTTGCATTGCATGTTAAGGTGCCAGAGCGGAGAATTTAAAATATTTTTTTACAAATACACAGATTTAATTGCATTACTAAAATCATACAGAATTGAGGGCCAGTCATGGCGCAGTGGCACAAGCGTGTGACGGAAAACGACTGGTTGTGGGCTCGATTCCCACTCGAGGAGTGGAAATATTTATTATTTCCATTTTCCTTCGCTCTGGTGACGAGGCAAAGATCGGCGTTAAGTTCCGCCACATAACACGCAATGCAATTAGGCGGAAAGTCTTAACATTAGGTTCCCTCTGCCTGCCCTGCTGTGTGCGGGATACAGCGTGAAGCTAAAAAAAAATACAGAATTAAGTATAACATTTAACATCCCTCAAAATCATAACAAAATTTCAACAGTACCTACAATTTACAAAACTCCTTTCGTATAACGAAACAATGTCAACGGAATTGTCTAATTTAAATTACGATGATTGATAGCAGATTTGTTTTAGCTTTTTTTTCATAAGCATTCGCGTGATCAAAACACAGTATTCGTTTGTTGTGTAGGCGTGTTCGGCCACCGATGCGTATCTCTGGAATAGGTGGAATCGGTGGGCGGAATAATATTACAAGTCGTTATACAGTGACAGCCAGGTTGAGCGTAATGACCGCGCCGCCCAGTTCAAATTAAAAAAATAAACAACGGTGGAGGTTAGATGTAATTTTTTTATTAAAAACTCTTTAGACAAATGGTGAGATTCTTTTGGTATGTGTTTTTTCGGTATGTTTTTTTTTAATTTTTCAATTTTTTTCTGGATTTATAAGTTAGTTAGAGAAGTATATCATTATAGCAGAAGCTGATGCTATGTTTATGGTAGAAGCTGTTTTTCTTTTTGTTTTTTTTCTCCTAATTTTAAAAAGGAAGAAAATATAGATTCATATTCATACTAATGCAGACGCGATTATGTTAAAGCAAAACTGTATATTTACAGAAATAATTTATCAATTAATCAATATTTCTTCAGAAATAAACATATAATTCATTGTAACATACTTATCATCTTTATAATTATGACATATTTAAAACAGAGGTATATCGGGCTTCGTGAAAAAATGTTGAAGTTAACTTTTCCTACCCAATATTGAATGTAAACTGCTTACATTCTATATTGAGCAAGACCGACGTTCGTAAAGATCTTAGAGGGGGGGCTACTATATACCAGCAGGGCGCGTATTACGGTTCAAGTCTCATGACACATTATCTGTCTATACTATAGATTTCTATTTATCCAGTAAATGATGAAAAAGATTTTATACGTATTGTATTTGTATAGTTTTGCTTTTATTCTCAACATATTACTTACACATACACTTACGCTTATATCAATTTCTGTCTTTAAACTTAAAAGTAATCGTAATGATTTTCAAATTTTCAATCCTTTCAGTCCATAGAACTGTTGTATGAAACATGGAACATATAAAAAATAAATTTCTTAATTTAAAGTTGTAAATAGTAAAAGTAAATGCTACTTTAACTTACTTTAAAATATAATAATAATAAATAAATCAAGAGTATTTTCAAAAACATTAAAGATTTGAATAACTTGAAAATAAAACATAATTAGTATTATGTGGCCAGTCGTGGCCCAGAGGCACAAGCGTGTGACTGTAAACGACTGGTTGTGGGTTCGATTCCCACTCGAGGAGTGGAAATATTTAATATTTCCATTTTCTTCGCTCTGGTGTCGAGGTAAAGCGCGGCGATAAGTTCCGCCACTTAACAGGCGCCACTTAACGGGCAAGCCTCCTAATTCGGCGGAAAGTGGGGAACGGAGTGTCTTAACAGAGGGAACCTATTCCCTCTGCCTGTGTGCGGGATACAGAGTGAAGCTAAAAAAAAAAAGAAAGTAGTATTACAAATACAAAAAGAGGAATTTCATATACAAAAGATTACATTAGTATTTCAAAACTTACATAACCTACCCATCTTAAACTATTTTCAACTAACTGTGCTTACAAATTTTATTTACAACATTCAAAAGAATTTCAACTTATTTTCGTTATATCTGAGAATCTAAGAACATGAATATAATATTTATTAACGGACGCGAGGCGGAACTCGCAAGCTGGGGGCGGCTTCGTATTATTTATAACCGTTTGCCCGCTACTAAACAACGCCTATACTTTCTTTCCATTAATGTTTTCATGTCGGTTCCGAAATAAAAAAATGCTCTGTAATTTTTTAAAGAAATACGTCTATATGTAAGTAAACCGTAAAATTTTGATCGAAATGTCAAAAAATAGCAATTTTTTTAACTTCAATATTTTTGAGATTTATGTAAAATTTTATATTATATAATTTCATATATATATATATCTATGTGTATGAAGAATATTAATGTTTTTTATACATAATTTCACGCTTTATGCCTATGTGTACACACAGCGTGCAAGCAAGCGTGTACGCAGAGTTGGCAAAAATCACCTAGTGTCATAACACTCCTTTCTACGATTTCCGCTTAAATTCGAGTATTGCGTGTTGAGTATACGAGTGTGGCGAACTAAAGTAGGAACATAAAAAAAATAATTAAATATAATCCCCTGAGTTAGAAGATCGAACCTAAGCAATCGTGTTTACAATCACTGTATCTCACTGCGCCAATATGTCTTCTTTTTATTATTACCCGCGACGGAACGGCGACTGTATATGTGTTTGGGGTGAGAGGTTGTTTGTTTGTTTGTTTGTTTGTTTGTTTGTTTGTGTGTTTGTGCAAATTACTATGTCAATTATTTTCAAAACTATAAGTCCGATTTTGATACGGTTTTCTATGATAGGTTAAGGTTCAATTGGCGTATGTTCTTAGATATGTCTTATTGCCGTAACTCACCAGGGGGCGCTGCAGTAAGCATTTTACGTGAAAACGAATGTTTTCAATTATCTCAAAAAATAATAGTCTGATTTCAATAGATTTTCAGTGATAGATTCAGGTTTAATTGGTGGATGTTCTTGGATATGTTTTATCGTGTCAAACCACCTGGGGGCGCTGCAGTAAGCATTTGTTTGTACTTTTTTTGTATTTATTTGTCTAAAACCGAAACTACTGCTCCGATTGAAAAGAGTTTTCATAAAAAGATTCATCTTTGCTTGATACATATTTTAAGATTTTTCTTTTTTTGTTACGGGGAAAACTCACCAGGGGGCGCAGCAGTAAACATTTGTTTATGCAAATCAAAAACTACTGGTCCGATTTACATGTAACTTTCAAGGATAGGTTCAGGCTTAATTGGTGCATCTTTTTATGTATGTGCTACAGTGACCACTCATCAGGGGGCGCTGCAGTAAGCATTTGTTTGTACTTTTTTGTGTAAAACCAAATTTTTTCTTGTATTTGTTTGTCTAAAACCGAAATTACTTATTCGATTAGATAGAGTTTTCAGAACTAGATTTAGCTTTGCTTTGTGCATATTTTAAGATTTTTGTTTTTTGGTTACGGTGAAAATTCACCAGGGGGCGCTGCAGTAAACATTTGTTTATGCAGACCAAAAACTACTAGTCCGATTAGATGAAACTTCCAACGATAGGTTCAGGTTTAATTGGTGCATGTTTTCATATATGCGTTACGGTGACCACTCACCAGGGGGCGATGCAGTAAGAACACTTGTTTGTGCGAAACTAAAACTACGAGTCCGATTTGAATGCAGTTTTCAATGATAGATTCAAGTTTACTTAGTGCATATTTTCATATATGTGTCATGTATGTTTACTTAGTGCATATTTTCATGTATGCGTTAACTCTCTAGGGGGCGCTGCAGTAAGTAGCTGCTTCTATTTTTTTGTGTAAAACCAAAACGACTAGTACGATTGGAAAGAGTTTTCAGTATTAGATTCCGCTTTGCTTATAGCATGTTTTTAAATTTATATTACAGTGACAAGTCACCAGAGGGCGCTGCAGTAATATATTGTTTGTGCAAAGATAAAATGACGAATTTGATTTGGATGCAGTGTCAATGATAAGTTCAAGTTTAATTAGTGCATGTTCTTGGATATGTTTTATCGTGTTAACTCATCAGGGGGCGCTGCAGTAAACATTTGTTTGTAATATTTAATGCAAAGCTACAACTACTAGTCCGATTGCGCAGAGTTTTTAGTATTAGAGTTACCTTTACTTGGTGTAAGTTTTTAGGTTTTTTTTACGTTATGACACGCCAGGGGGTGCTGCATTAAACATTTAATTATGCAAAGCTAAAACTACAAGTCCAATTTGGATGCAGTTATCAAAGATAGGATCAGGCTTAATTAGTGCGTGTTCTCGTATATGTGTCATGGTGACACCTCACCAGGGGGCGCTGCAGTAAGCATTTGCTTTTATTTTTTGTGTGAAACCTATTTAGATGCAGTTTTCTGTGATAGGTTCTGGTTCAATTGCTGCGTGTTTTTATATGCCATATCACGAACTACCACGGGGCGCTCTAGTATAAATTAGTTTGTTCAAAATCAAAACTACTACTGGGTTTTGTGATTTTCACTGATTTGGTTAGACTTAAGTTTCGTGGAAATGTTACGGTGACAATCTGCCAGGCGCTGCAATAAGCTTTTGATAACCAGAAAGCATTGGGTTTATAATTTCTTTTGGATTTGCATGAAGATATAAAGTATTTCGATATTATGTAATAATATATAATGTGTATCTATTCACTTTAAAAAGTTTAAAATAAAAAGCAAAATTAAAAATTTTGAAAAAACCCACGACGGTTTAATTGTAATTGAAAAAGAATAAAATAACTGTAAATCCCCCGCCTAAAAGAATATATGTAACGAGATGATGGGGACGACTTCGTCGGGGGCTGCCAGTTGCAATCCCTATTTTAAATATAGTAGCTAACAGTATAGATTTCGTTTTAAAGTTTTAAAATACCAGTTATCAAAACTGTAAATTCATATTAATATTTTAATTTTTTGGGAACCTGTTTTAACAGCAAGAAAACCTATGAGAAGGTTTGTGCGAACTTAAAGTAATGACAGCCCCCGACGAAGCCGTCCCCATCATCTCGTTACATATATTCTTTTAGGCGGGGGATTTACAGTTATTTTATCCTTTTTCAATTACAATTAAACCGTCGTGGGTTTTTTCAAAATTTTTAATTTTGCTTTTTATCTTATTTAAAATCTTAAATAGGAATATTATGTAAAATCGTATAACATTTTTTATATTTATATTTTATTATCAGCAGTATTGTCGGCATGACGAGTTATGACACCACCCGAGGCACATGTCGGCGCTTGTAATAAGTAGAATAAGGAACGTCGACTGAATGTGAGACAACGCTGCCTCTAGCTTTGCCTGTGTTTTATGGGAGGCTAGATTTTTATTGATAATTCTTATATTTATTTGCAGTAAGACATATATTAATTGTGTCTATTAAAATTAATCTTGATATCATGTCAATTATTTGCAAATGATAGATTGTTTTTTTTTAATTCGTTTTGAAATTTTTGGGGTATATATTATTTATTAAGTGCATATTTTTTAAGAAAATAATATGGGTAAATGAATATAAAATTTAACGTAGTTAAAGTCTCACGCCGTTTTTCCGCATAGTGTTTTGACACTCCGTTTTCCCCTTTACACCTGAAATTGAGACATTACATATTGGAGTATTTAATGAAAACTCAATGTTAAACTTAGTCTTAGGTACCAGAGCTGGGAAGTAAAAATATTTGAATATTCGTCATTCAGCCAAATAGGAATCGAACCCACAACCATTACATTTATAGTCAATCGCTATCCCATTACGCTACGATAGCCTCATTTTTAAATTTGAACAAACAAAGTGAAATTCAAATTAATCCAATACACCACAAATGAGCAAAGCCACAAAAAAATCTTATACTATATTTTTATAACAATATACACATATATAGAAAAGCGCTAAACCGCAAAATAATATATTTATAAAAATACATTCTATTTTAAATGAAAAATTCGATTAATCGCTCAGAAACAGAGCGTGGCTCCCTCGATCAGGTGAAATGTGGCTGTCAGACGCACTGCCGCTGAGGGTTGGCAGCAATGATAATATATCGATCGGGATGAAATATTGGTATATATAAAAATAAAATATAAAAGCAATCCTATTATAAGAAAAAATACAACAATATAAAGTTTTAATTAATCTTATCAATTATTTATTTAAAATTAAAAAAGAACTTTAAATTAAAATTGTATAAAAACAGTGTTAAGTTATGAAAGGAAATTATGTGACTTTTTTTCTATTTATATCAACAGGCTGTTGTAGCAATGTACTAAACAGTTTTTTTTATTACATTATATATTTATATGGTCTACAAACTATATTTCTAAAATACTTAATTTTGTTATTATTTTGTTATATATATTTAGCTTCACGCTATATCCCGCACACAGGGTAGGCAGAGGGAACCTAGTGTTAAGACACTCCGTTCCCCACTTTCCGCCGAATTCGGAGGCTTTTGCGTGTTAAGTGGCGGAACTTAACGCCGCACTTTACCTCGACACCAGAGCGAAGAAAATGGAAATATAATTTCCACTCCTCGAGTGGGAATCGAACCCACAACCAGTCGTTTACAGTCACACTCTTGTGCCACTGGGCCACGACTGGCCACATTATTTTACACATTATTTTTTTCTGCCTTATGTATAAACCAGTGACTAGTTTACAATTTTCTAAAATGCAATACAAAAAAAAAATAATATAGTCATTCATTAATATTTAGTTTATTCACATTTATTATATAAGTCTTTCCTTAACTAAAGTCACCATTTTTATTTTACCAGACCATGGTAAAAAAAAATAAAAATTATAATTCCTAGCGTACGAATCGAACCCATGATCAACTTTCCATCGAATGTACTATCAGACTACTTACAACTCCACAACAATGAAATTTTTCTAATTTTTTTACAAAAATATAAGAATTATTCACAAGCTTACAAATATATTTTCAACCCTACTGTACATGTCGAGTAACGTCGATCAAGTGCCCTCGTGATAACCTATAGATATATCACCAACCCCTTTCCGTCGTCAAGCCCTTAACATCTTGCTCGCAAAACATCATAAGTCTAATATTGTTATTACAGTTAACGATGCCTTTTGGATCGTCAAAAGACATTTTGTAAGTAAATAAATATACATAAGTATATATTTTATATGTATGCGTTTCCTGAATATTTTCTTTAGGGTAAGTAAGAAGAACCTAATGGCTAGAAGTCAGTTTTGTTTTGATTTAAAGTTTATTTTGTTGGTATTAAATTTTTACTAATAACTACTTTATGTTCGCACGATTAATAAATATTATATTATATTTACTATTATACTAAATTTACTTCAAAATGTGCGTGATTCTAGACTATTTCCAATTAAGTTTACTTAGGTGTGCTAAGTTACGGAACCTAAATGAAAATAGTCTATAATAATGAAAGTAAATCATTCTCCCAGGTGGGGAAACGAATCCACAATCATCGTGTTCACAATCAGATGCCGTACCACTGCGACACGACTACCTTAGAGGTTATAAATAAATAAATAAGTATAAATCATTAATAAACATAAATCATTCTTAAGTTATAAATCGCAGCCTAATCATTAGATAAATCATCCTAAATACTATTCTATACTAAATTACGTGTCCACAGTCTGAGCAAACTTGCAGGCACGTTGAATTGACGCCACTTTCCCCACTTTTCCTTTCACTATACGGAATAAGTTAGGAAAACATTTTCGCCGACGTCGCTTTACCCTCGTGTAATCCTCTACCTGCAGAGATATACCGAGCTTACCCCGAGCACCCACTATCATCCATACCTACTATATACTAAATAATACAAAATAACTATATCTCATACAGTTAGCTATCAAAATTATACTCTATTTACTTAAAAATAAGGTAAAAATTACGATGGAAGGGAATGGAAGATATGACCTTTTATGGTTCTAGCTCATCCCCCCTCCAAGCGGCTGTCGCGCCCTGCTTCATGCATTTAAATTGCTTCATTACAGAACTAGACGCTGGAGCGTAGGGTTGTCTATTGGGAAAATGGAGTTTACGACTCGGTTTCGAGCAAAGTTTTTTTCGTAAGAAATAACAGTGGCTTAACATCTTGGAAAATACGAAACACGCTTTGTGTTTCTTGAATAATATTTTTTTCATGAAAACCCTCGTTTTGAGATATCTAAATTTAACCTGAGTTTTTGTAAGAACTTTGGACGTATTGCTCTACTTATTTATTCACTGGAATTATCTAATATTTTTTGAGTAGTCTTTGTATGGTAAAGATGATGATTAGACATAGCTATAAAAAAATAGGTTATCTGTGACGTTGAACATTTAATTTTGAACATCTGACCAGTAGAGACAATAACGAGTACATATAATAAACATTTACGTTACTTTTAAATATATAAAACATATTCATTTCACTTTTAACATTAAAATACTTTCCAAAAACATATCTTAAAACAAACAAAACAACATCTCCAATAAAGTTAAAATGGCTATTAAAAAGAAAAAATAATATAATTAATTAAAAATAACGACCGATTGCCACCCCTACGCGGATGAGGGCGGCCGGTATCTGCGATCATTAGTCTCCTAGTGGCCGGAGCTGCAGACGAAATTTTGCATGCTACTGTCTCCGCTAAGTAACCCGGCTAATGACTTTGATAACTCAGCGGATTTGAACCCATTTACTAGCTTAATGTTCAAGGTTAATTTTGTATGTACGAGAATGTCAAACTTTGTATGTAGGTTAGGTGAGATTCTATATAATCGTGGTTCTAATACTAATACAGTCTACTCTTGATAATTTGAAACTAAAGAGTTCAGATATAAATTTCAAGTTGCTAAAACTTTAAAATAACAAGCGTTTATATAACCACACGGGAAAGGGGAATGTAGCAAATAAGAGTTTGATAAAATTCATTATTTATTTATTTTGGTATTATTATAATTATATGTACATATTTATTAAAGATGTAAACTACAGTATAAGATATTAAGTTATTTTATTTAGGCATTTATTATTTATAAGTAATTTGCTTAGTAAATAATCCTTATAGATTATTAGTATACAATGTTATAAATATAAAAAATATATAAGTAAATTATAAAATTAAATCATATATAGAAAAATGCTTTTTGGTTTAGAACTTTATGTTTTTTATTACTTCAACTATGTTTCGTAAAAATATTTTAATAATTTAATGTTAGGAGGTCTAGTTACTTCTAGATAATATTAATATATGTTATTATAACATACAGTAAAATTAAAACGAGCCTAAATAATGGCTATAAATAATAAAGAAACTCATATCTTAATTAATATAAATACTTCAATAATAATATTTGATTTAACAAGTTATTTTTCAAAAAGGTTTTAATAAATTGTTTATAAAGTAAATTATAAAAATACTTTCACATAGGAGACATTTACTTATATACTAGGTAAACCGACGATCTGGTCAAGATCATCAAAAGCTGCTGGATGTGGGAAACATTTTTTTTTTTATGGAATAAAGGAGGCAAACGAGCTAAAGGCCCACCTGGTGTTAAGTGGTTACCTTCGCTCATAGACATCCACAACATTAGAGTTATGGATGCGTTGCCAGCCTTGGAAATGTAGGACAGAAGGAGGGAGGAAGGATGGGAATGGTGGGAATAGGGAGAGCTGGCTTACATGCCATCGAACCGGAACACATCATAAGATATTTGGCGGTTCGTCTTTGACATGATAGTGGTCGCGAGCCAGTCGGAGAACGAATCTCCTACCACCAAACTACTGGGTTACCCGCCTTTTACGGGACGCTACCCAGCGGCGGGGGGGGAATTGTATTCTTAACCCGTCCCCCCACGGGAAAAAACATGGAGTTGATCGTCGTGTAAAATATTGAAACTACAACCTTAGACTAATCTAGCTAGATATTGTGAATAACAACGAAGGACTGCATATTATTACTCAAAAAAATGATTTATTCTAAAAAATGATTGACAGATCTATCTAAAGTTGCAGTTATTGAATTAGAATCGATTATTGATATTGGGAATAAGACGACGAGGTCCCCGTCTGGTTGAACAAAGCATGCTATTATGTTTCGTTGGAGACCAGAGTGAACTTTAGACATATGAACAAATGGAGAACGGAGTGTCACTATGGTGGAAAAAGCATAAAACTGTTTTTTTTTCAACAATGAACAATCATTTTATATAAGTAATATAAAGACAAAAATAACATTTGAAAATTATGGATTATTTTCTAATATTTGTTTAAATATACTGTACTTTGTTGAGAGCCCCCGTACCCCCGTGGTACGACGTAGTTGGTAACTTAACTACATTGCTTTTTATACTCTCCTGTTAAGCTTATAAATAATTTTAAGCAAATAATTGATTAACCAATTATTAACGAACCAATACGGGTCCCATGTTAGGCAATTATTTAATTATCAAATTAACTAACAGTTAAAAGAAACCTAGGCTAGGTTTCATATATTCATTAAATATGCTTTGATTTGGTATAGGGGCCAGTCGTGGCGCAGTGACACGAACGTGTGACTGTAAACGACTGGTTGTGGGTTCAATTCCCACTCGAAGAGTGGAAATATTTAATATTTCCATTTCTTTCGCTTCGGAATCAGAGGTAAAGCGCGGTGTTAAGTTCCGCCACTTAACACGCAATGCCTCCGAATTCGGCTGTGTGCGGGATACAGCGTGAAGCTAAAAAAAAATTGGTATATAATTTAATGAATCTATAGAACTGGTTGTGGGTTCAATATCCACTAGGGGGAATGGTTATATTTAAATTACTGAATTATTATTATAAGTCACATACTCGTAAGCAGATTTCTTTTTTTTTTTTATAATTAACAGAACAAATATTTTATTTTCACGATCATGAATTTAAAATTTTCAATTTAACGTCATGCATACAAAACGGAAATTTGCTGAAAGAATCTGTGTCACGTAAAACGTTCTTCTTGCATTTTAACAATTTATTAAAATGTTTAATGAAAAGAATTATTTTATTTTAATTAATCACTATTAGTTTATATTAAAGCAACGCAAGATACTATATTTTTTTTTTAGTTTCACGCTGTATCCCGCACACAGGCAGAGGGAACCTAGTGTTACGACACTCCGTTCCCCACTTTCCGCTGAATTCGGAGGCATCGCGTGCTAAGGTAGCGGAAACTTAACACCGCACTTTGCTCTATACCAGAGCGAAGATAAAGGAAATAATGAATATTTCCACTCATCGAGTGGGAATCGAACCCATAACCAGGTGCCAGTCGTGGTGCAGAGACATAAAGTGTGAATGTAAAGCGCCTGATACAATTAAAATATTATAATATATAGAAAGAAAGTAGGTCCACGTTCTTTTCAGTATTGAAGGGTAGTCAGAGAGAACCTAGAGTCATGACACTCAGTTTTAAAATTTCCGCCCCAAATCGCGACTTTGTTGAATGGCATTGTAATAAAAAGTTTTAATAATAAAATATTAGGTTTTATAATTACGTGGTAAATATAGAAAATAAGATTGTAATACAAATATACCTCACCTATTTCGTAATATAGGCATGTTTTTATAAACCTTTTATAACAACAAAAAGTATTACCTCTCTATTCATCCAAACATCCGAATCCGAGTAAATCCTATTTTTTCACAAAAGCCAATTAAATTATACAACAGCACGCCCATTTTAGCACGCAGATGCGGCCATTTAATACCTCGAAATGTCAACAATTTGACTATTTTGCCGCCAATCCGCGCCAATGTTGCCACAATGAAAAATTCACGTATCAGTGACTAACATATACATCCAATCAGCAAAGGTGTCACATTACGAACCTCCTTTGTGAATATCATAGATATGTTTACAAACAAAATAGGGGCTTGTCATAATCTGTTTTTGGATGCGCCTTTTCTACTTTTCGGTCTGCCAACTTTTGGGCGAACAGTTTTTTTAGCGGCTTAGCAAAGGTATAGATTTCGACGCCTCTTTGTTGGTTTATCCACGTTGAATGAAAGGTGTTTCACAAGAAGGGAAGGTAAATCCGCAGTGCGAATAATTCCCTTTTACGTGTGGTCCTTTCAATCTGACAGTTGACATTTTTAAGGACTTCTATAGGCTTCTAGATAAATATGCTTTCAATTGCGGCTTTCTTTAGTGTAATTGTATCTAAATGCGATCTCTTTTCTTTTCCTGGTTCTCGGAAACCGCAAATGTTTAAGAAAGTGAATTTAATATTGTGGTTATTTTTACGATCAGTTGCACACGATATTTTTGTAAACGTCTCAATAAATATTAATATTTATTGCTTTAAATGTTATTGTTTTAATATTGAATTTATAAAGGTATGGTAAAATTTGGTAACATGGTAAACCTTTAGGTTTACTATGTAATGTAGAGGAAGTAGACTTTTATGCCTATTACTTATAGGTAGGTAATCTTATATTTTTTATCTTATAATTATTATATATTACATATTAATAAGGTTCAAAACATTTTTATATTTAGGTAACTACATCCACGCACAATACGTGTCGCATAATGCAAAACTATATATGAAATCTATGATAATGTTTGTAATATGTTACTCGCTCTGTCATATATATTTTCGTGATTAACATAGTAAAATTATAATATACACTTAGAAAAGATAATTTTATTTTAGTCATATCTATAATGATATATTTATCATAAATAGTATTACCAAAACAAACAAGAAATACAAAAAAAAGCCTTGCACCTACGAAACGGATACCATACAAAACAAAACTTTATCCAACAATTACAATGCGAAAGCTCGAACATCAAATGTCTAACTTGCAGATTTTCTTTGCAATACTAATAACTGTTTCTTACCACCTTATGTTTGCTACTATAAGATTGATAATAACTTAGCAGTTAACACAACAGTTGTAAATATTCTTGGGTAGATCAGCCGAGCGTGAACGCTTGCTCGGGACATCAGGGGTCCGTGGGCTTTTTTTTCCTTAATCCAACCGGGATTACTTGAAGCTCTTTTGAGTGGCAGCCGACGTCAGAGCCACGTCTGGCGAGATTTTGTGCATCATACATGCCCTTGGGCATGCAATTTTTTTGAAGGTAAAGCTTAGTTTTGTACGCCCCGAGCTTTGTTTAATGCTGTTGTCGTTTTGAAATAAGTAAAAGTGCATTTTGTTGAATAATTTTAAGATGAATTAATACAAGTATGTATATGTACTCGTGGCCAGTCGTGGCGCAGTGGCACAAGCGTGTGACTGTAAACGACTGGTTGTGGGTTCGATTCCCACTCGAGGAGTGGAAATTATATTTCCATTTTCTTCGCTCTGGTGTCGAGGTAAAGCGCGGCGTTAAGTTCCGCCACTTAACACGCAAAGTGTGGGACGGAGTGTTCCCTCACTAGGTTCCCTCTGCCTACCCTGCTGTGTGCGGGATACAGCGTGAAGTTAAAAAAAAATGTACTCGTATGAGTGGAACATCAACGTTATCAATTTTTTTTCTATAATTATGATAAATTCCTCGAGAATAGATTGTAATAACAAAAAGCTGAGTTATATAAAATGTTTTATCAATGGTTAATAGTGACAATTTTAGTGATATATATATAATTACGGTAATTTTATTTAACGCTTATAGTTTTACCTCCTGCCTCTATGATAATATTTTTCCTGCTTCTTTTTTGTGCTTATCTATTTAGGGATAAGATTCTATTTTATATTCTCGTGAGATGTAATACTTAAAATAAAAAGATAATAATGTATTTTAATCAGATCAATTGTGTATATTTTGGTATTTTAAAATACCTTTCAGAAAACGACGTTACAAACATTTTGCAGCAGTCCGTGGTTACAGACAGAGTAAAAAATTATCACAAACACAAAACACACGTGATAAATCAGGTAAAAAGAGTTTCATTTAAAATGTGTACAAGTCACGAAAATCAAAGAGTTCTTGTAAAACAAAGTAAAGTTTTGGGTTCTTTTGTGTAAACACAACTTCTTTAGAACAATGAGCAAAAATTAGTGAATTTAGCGTCTTAACACTAGATTTTTCTGTTTCATTCTGATATATGGGAGAAATGCATTATGCTTTAAAATAAAAAAAGATATTCTCGTTTACAATTACTAGCTACTGAAGAACGTTTTTGAACAGTTTATCAGTTTTTTTTTTTATTTTAAAAATACGTTCATCATCCCATATATATTCAAGAGGCCATCGCGGCGCAGTTGGACAGTGCCTTCTGTAAAAGCGATAGTTGTAGATTCGATAACGAAATGATTACATTTAAATTTTTATTTCTTCGCTCTGGTACCTTTTTTTATGGAATAAAGGCAAACAAGCCAGCCCACCTGGTGTTAAGTGGTTACCTTCGCCCATAGACATCCACAACATTAGAGTTATGGATGCGTTGCCAGCCTCGGGGATATAGGACAGAAGGAGGAAGGAAGGATGGGTGTAGTGGGAATAGGGAGAGCTGGTTTACATGCCATCAAACCGGAGCACATAATCCGATGTTTGTCGGTTCGTCTTTAACATGATAGTGGTCGCGAACCAGTCGGGGAACGAATCTCCTACCTCCAAGCTGCTGGGTTACCCGCCATTTACGGGACGCTACCCAGTGGCGGGGGGAATTGTAACCCGTCCCCCCACGTGTAAAAACATCTAATTCCGTCAATCAACACGCCATACGTTTCGATTTCAGGCGGAAAGTGGAGGACGGAGTGTGTTGACACTAAGCTCTCTCTCTGACCGGCTATGCGGGAAAAAAATAAAACTAGTATAAATCCAAGATATATTTCCTTCACACTTTTGTACATAAAGTTTAAAATATTATGAACTGGTTACCATATCCAAAGCTCTAGTATTAACCACTAAGCTGTATTAAATCATGTGTAACAATGTCGAGGTGACCTTGTACATTGAGGAGGACTCGTCAAGGCGCTCGTTCTCACGCGCTACCCGTGTTGCCTAACGCTGATGAGGATTACTCGTGACAAGCCTGAGGGCTGCCAGTTACAAAAAATATACGTTTTTTTATGGCACATGTGGTTATTTTTTTATATAATTTAAACTTAAAGTATGTAGGGAATAGTGATTAAAAATAATTTAGGTAAATATTCACTGTACGATTAGGTATTATGTTTTTGCACTGCAACTTTTGGTTTTTACTTTTTAGACAGTTTACAAAGAAGAATTACGCATATAATTATTTTTAGATATACAAATTAACATTCTTTTTTTATTTTTTATGAGACTTGAGACTAAAATAGTATAACCTAATGACAAAACATTTTAATTATGATATAATTTTGTAAAACTGAATTTAATTTCAAAAACGATTTTTTTTTCTTAAATTTACGATCCCACAATCGTCTTTTGTTTACACCTTTTTAATTTTAATAGCATTGATAGCCCTGAACGAGCTGTCACTCGCAATAGACAGTGACAATTTATTCAGACTACCTGCGCGCGCGCCTTAATCCGAGTGACATACGAGACGGTTCATAGATCAAATTTATATAGACGATTAAGCTATCAAATATAATTATTTTGTTAAACGTTCTCGTGATATCGATTATTTCATGGTGTATAATATTTTTTTGAGTTTATCTTTGGAATCATTGTCTAATATATATTTTTAATGTCGTCATAACTAAATATAGTTAGTAGACTAATTTGAGTCACTATAAAAAGATATAAATAATAATTAATTTAAAAAGTAATATTTTTAAATATCTGATCATAGAAGACCTTCGAAGGATCTTGGAAGAAAGGATTGGAAGATCTTGGAAGACTTGGTTACCACCAGCGGCTAGGTGGACAGCCACGTGGTCTTTCCGCTGTTAACCCTACCCGTCAGAACTATTTATGTTTTCTATTACTGTCATTAATATTGTATAATAACTTCGTACGAATATTCTAAAAAAAACCAATTAAAAATACCTTTTTTTAACCACGTCATCGTGCCACAGGATGAGTAACATTAAGAAAAATTATACATTTTCTAACTATATATTTATTATTAAAAAATATAAGTACAGCATGTCTCGTTTAGGTCACTTATCGTATCCAACATTTTGACAGGCATAATGTTCGTGCTGGTGCAAGCCGGGACAAAATAATCGTCTGTCAGAAGTTATATTTTGTCAACTACTGTTCGCTCGCTAAGTGGTCTCGACATGAAATTCCTTCACAGATACCAAAAAAAGCTATTTCATTGTTTATACAAAATAATCACTAAACTTTAATATTTATCTTCAGTTTTCGTTTCAAATATAAATGACGTTTGCATTTTTAGTGTCAATTTATAAGCTAAGAAAGAACGGCATTGAATTCAACCACTCAATACGCAATGTCTTGATTTTAGGCGGAAAGTGGACAATGGTATTGACACTAGGTTCTCTCTGACTACCCAGCCATGGGGAAAAAATGAGAATAAAAACAAAATAAACGTTTTAAAAGGCATTTTCGTATGATATATGCAAAGAACAACGACGATATAATAGAAAATAAAAAATATTTTTAAAAAAAGACTGATATATATGTAGATAGATTTTGGACCAAGCTATAGAAGCGTGTTGTATTGCATTGCCTTAAATTGCAATGCATTTTTTTTACCTTTACGCTGTATCCTGCACACAGCAGGGTAGGCAGAGGGAACCTAGTGTTAAGACACTTCATTACGCCAAATTTTGGAGGCATTGCGTGTTAAGTGATGGAAATAAACGCCACGCTATGCTTCGGTACCAGAGCGAAGAAAATGGAAATATTAAATATGTCCACTCCTCGAGTGGGAATCGAACCCACAACCAGTCGTTTGAAGTCACACGTCTGCGCTACTGCGCCACGACTGGTCCCATTGCATTGGCAATGCATTGAGAATTGTCTAAAAATAATTGCTTTTAAAAGCGAAAGTAAAGTAAAGATCGAAGTGTCATAACACTCTGCCTACTCATACTTTAAAATTAAAATAATTGAACAATAATTACCTAAAAAAATAAATTTATATAATCTTTATTCTTTGATCCCTTCAACGTGACAGCGCTTGCGCCGATAAAAGCATTTATTGGTACGTATTGATCTCATAGTGGATTTACTTCACATACCGAGGTATTAAACACGCCCGATATAATACGTCTACAATAAGTTAATCTTTGTACATTTTTCTCACGCTTATATGTTCATTAGATTGACATGTTATAATAAAAATATTGCAATGTTAATCCAATCGCTGTTTATAATGTTTTATTTGTTATTTTAAAATGCATATCCTGGTTTTGTTTCTTGCAATTGAGACAGCTATTTATTTTTGTGTCACGATTCAACTTTAGTTAATACAGCTGTTCTATGCATGTAATTATTAATATATGACTTCCATATTTCAATAAAAAACTTTTTGCTTATGGATCTTATTTTAAATTTGTTTTTTTTTTAAAAAGCAAATTTAAAATAATATATTTAAGTCTTAAATAAAATAAAATCTTAAATAAATATCTAATTTCAAGATAATTAATACTTAATCACGCTTATAATATAAATAGAATAGGTGAAAAAAATAAAAAGTTGGGGCCAGTTGTGGCGCAGTGGCACGAACGTGTGACTGTAAAGGACTGGTTGTGTGTTCGATTCCCATTCGAGGAGTGGAAATATTTAATATTTCCATTTCCTTCGCTCTGGTATCTGAGGTAAAGCACGACGTTTAGTTCCGCCACTTAACTCGCAATGCCTCCGAATTCAGAAAGTGGGGAACGGAGTGTCTTAACACTAGGTTCCCTCTGTCTACCCTGCTGTGTGCGGGATAGTGTGAAGCTAATAATAAATAATATAAAGTAGCAGTACTTGGACCAGCGCCTCTTAGAAACTGTCCAGACACTCTGAATGCTTTTTAGTGCATAGAAATGTACTAAAAAATAATATATCCTTTATACGTAGATATCTTAACAACGTAATTTACATACAGTACGTTGTTAAATTAAATAACACTTTAATTGTGCTATAATGTAATATACAAGAAATACCTAAATGTAAACCGGAAGGTGTAACAATGACAGATAGTTATAGTGCGTTCAACAACAAGATGGATTATAATTTTCTATCTAGAACGAACGTTATATGTAACAACACACGCGCAAATAAACGCTGCGTTTTTTGACAGGTTGCTCTACTTATAGTATGTATTAGGATAGGATTTATTATTATTTTTGATATTTTTTACTCAAGTACCTAATGTACATATACCGTACTAAGATTTTTTAATTTTAATTTAAAATAATAATCAGTTTTTTTTATTAATTTTTTTGCTTATTAATTTAGGTCTAGTTTCTCTCTCTCTACATCGTACTTAGTCTAACCAATCTACAAAGATACTTTAAATAGAAGGTTTATAATATATAAATAACAGTATCATAGGAAATATATAGGTCAAATAAAGTTTTTATGCGTGGTATTTGAACCACAACCATAACATGTAATCAAGTCACACCTTCAATAAAATATTTTAGAAATGCTGCCTCTATTATTATGAATTTTACATTTTGCTTTTCAAGAATGATATTTTTTATTTGAATTTATAAATACTACAAGCAACTCACAGTCTTGTATACGCTTTTCTTTAATATCACTTGTTTTTAACCCTTACCTTACTTTGACATATATCAGAACACAGAACTAAAGCTAAGTGGTGTTTAAGTGAAGTTAAGCGAGTTATTATATATGTAGTTAATTGTACAATTACATTAAAACAATATTGAAAAAGTATTAAAAACACGACGTTAAACATGAAGTGAGAAGGCGTCTTAATTTCAAACAACTAAGAAGATGACAATCGCGAGCGGACGCAAGGCTTATAACGTGATGCTTCGCGACATAATCGCGTTTTTGTATTTAAATTCTTACCATTTGAATACAATGTGGCTACCGAGATCGATCCTTAGACAATAATGGGATGGGCGAGACAAATATGACTGGACAAGGATATGAGATTTTTTTTTTACTTTATGCTTCATATTTCCTTGTTTTCTATTTTCTATGTTCTTATTGCCAAATTGGACAAATAATGTGTTATAGTAAAATAATACTAAGGACTTACAACTCGAAATCGTTATATAATGTTTTATTCTTATGAGTCACAAATTTTAAACACATTCTATGCCCATAAAAAAACTCATTATCCCAATTAAACACTATTAACTATAATAACTATACATATACAACCTTTTATAACATGTAAATTTTATCAAAATACTTGAAATACAGAGAAGATTATGCATATCAAATGCAATCTCATTACAGCGATAGGACAGACCGATGTTATCTTAATAACTACCCATTTGTGACCACAAACAACAATGTCGTTCTCTCCCTTTACAAAAACTTAACAAAAACTACGAAATGAGCTTAAAATACGACCGCACACACTTTAAGGGTGGTTTCCCGAAAACCGCGGGGTTTCCTAAAAAAAATACATTTGAATACAGTAGCCCAGGTGGGTTTTGACGTTTAATTTTTATTTTTACTTTTTTAAAAGCGAAGGTGTCACAGATCTTTATCAAACGGACGGGATTTAACGATGTCGTAAGGCGCAGTGCTGTCAACTTATGTTTTTTTCCTTTTTTCTCGTCAAGCCCGTGTCACATTGAATTAGGTAAATCCTTTAAGCTTAGAACTGAGCTGTAGGTGCCTGACTGAGCAAGGACGTGTCGTACGGTACACTCGTACCGAGGCGTTGGCGTCTTATTTAAGACAAAAAATAGTCGCTAAAATGTTGTTTTTAATATTTGTATTGATATTTTAGTTCTATGCAACACATAGCAAAACTATGATATGAAAACTATGACTTTGATGATTCGTACAATTGAGAAATTAAAGAATATTAATTGCTATAAATATGCTTTACCCTAATTGACAACAATAACTATACTTTTATTATAAAAAAGAAATCGTGGAATAACTAATTACATATTTGCTGAAAAGAAAAAAAAGATTATTTAAAATATAACTGATTTTTTAACGCTTTAGCTTAGAATATCAGAATAGTCAGAGAGAACCTAGTGTCATGACACTCCGTTGTTCACTTTTCACCTGAAATCTAATATATAAAAATAAAATATAATTTACCCTCCGAATGGGAATCGAAACCACAACCATGGTATATAGTCTTTATCTATAATTACCAACCTTAACTATCTCATAACTAACTTCAAGTAACAACAGTAATTCAGACAAAATTACATCCCCAAATTGTACTGAAGATAAATTTTAGTATTAAAAATATATCAGCATGATGGATTGGTACAACCAAAAGCGCCCGCACTGTTTGGCCAAGCATTTGTCAGTGTAAACAAGCAATTAAACATTCAGCTGTGGAGACGAGCCCGGCTCCCCAACGAATGACAAAGGGACATTTAATTCAACTGGTTCTATGACAAATTACTATATAAAAAATGTAACTACAGTAGATACTATGGTGTAGTGTAAATGTGTTGTATGTTTGTATTTAATGTTTTGGTATTTATAAGGTTTTTGTTAAATTAAAGGTCTTAGGAGGTCATCATAATGAAGTGGAGTATGAACGAGATTGTCCATAAAAGAATGATTTTATTAAAATTATAATATTTAGTTTATTTTTTCGCGTCATGTTTCATCATTTAACAGGTGATATACTGAATTCATCCGGAAAGAGGCGAATGGAGTTTCTTGACATTAAGTTCTTCTAGTCTACTCTTTTATGCAGGAAAAAATGTAAAACTAAAAAAAGGCGTGTAACCCATCTCTAGTAACAAAAAAACCTAAATTTATAAATGGCTATTTATTAATAGTTAATTTATTTATATCTAAATATTTAAGAGGTATGCTTTTAAAAGCTACATTATATGCAAACTACAAAAACTACTACAAAAATCCATATATAAATAAAATAGTATTAATAAAGAAAGCTATTGAAAGCTTTCTTTATTAACTGAACTGAAAGACTGACTATTTCAGTATGTATGTATATATACAGCTAGATGCAGGGGCGGATCCAGCCCTTAAAAAACGTTGTGGTCACAGCCACCTTTTTTCATTATATTACGATGATACGGTGATATTGAAATCAGAGTAAAGTGACCGATGGTGGATAAGCTTTTGACAACTGGAAATTGCAAAGGAGGCGCAAAATTATATATTTGTCTCTCTTTTTTATATCGAAGAAGATAGCTTGTTTTTCCCATCACTGATCTAGACCTAAAAATATGATATACGTCATACGTCATAAGCAATTAAGGTCGTGGACATGCCCATTGTACCTATCTACTAAGGTGAATCCACACTTGGCTAGACGAAATATGAGCTAGTGCGTTAACGAGGTACTATAACTTTCTTATCATATTCAAGTCTTCTATATATTTTATCATCTATATATAGAAGACTTAGAAGTCTTCTATATATAGATGATAAGAAAGTTATAGTAGCAAGCAAGAGAAATAGAATTTCTCTTTCATTCTTAAGTTTTTACAAAAAATAATGTAAACAACATACTATATTCAAAAGTACATACAACATTCACCTTATCCTGCAGCCCTCTCCCAGCCCTCCCTACTGTCTAGTTTGCAAACGATATTTATTTTATCACCGAACTGTTACACGTTAAAATTGTCATTTAATTCGCGAAATCCCTCCGCGTCGTGTGCGTAAAAACATACAGATGTTAATCTCAAGCTTTCACGTTGCGATTTGTATAAGAGTTTATTCCTAAGTCTCTATTTTACTGGCACGTTTCCTATATTACGAAATATTAATTCCTCGTATTAAATTCAGCTCAGATATATTTTTATAATGTTTACTATTTAAAATGTTAATAAATTATTTATATAACAGTCGGTCGGGTCGGTTCCTAATTTATTAATTATTTAATTAGGAACCAACATGGCGCAGTGTCTGACGCTGATATAATTATAATTTAATTATTTTCATTTCTTTACAATGGAGAACAAACAAAGTGCGGCGTTGAGTTCCGCCACTTAACATATAATCTTGATTTCCCTTGAAATCCTGCCCTCAGAAGTTGAGAACAGAGTGCATTGAAATTACGTTCTTTCTGACAACCCTGCTATAGGAGAAAAACTCTTCAGCTCATTACACCTAGATTTTAATGACTGATAATTAAAAAAAAACGAAACAAACAGTTATAGCAAGGAAATAGCTCTGTATATTTCACAAATGGGGAGATCGGACACCAACTGTTGGTCCACACAAGCGACTTTATAAACGCTCGCGCGATAGAACCACAGATGTGTATGATGAATGATTAGATTTGCCGAGATTAGCTAGGGCTAAGGGCAAGTGTTGAATGATTACTGGGACCTTTGGGATTGGGTTCGATTTTTTTTGTATCATATGACGACTGTAAATACAGAGATATTATGGTTACATAACGTTTTGCAAAAAGATAGAAGATAAATTGTTGGTTATTTTTTGTAATTATTTCAAATTTGAAGCATGAAGCTTCACGAGTTTCCTGATAGTAAAGTAGAGAGAGAGAGAGAATTTAGAGCCAAGAGATTTCGTTCTTTCCTAAGAAGAAATATATATTTTTAATATAGGTTGTTGTATCTACTTTTAGCTTGATATTTCTTCATTTATTAAAAATATGTAACTTTCCCGTAAAATATATTTAACAGAAATATGAAAACATATTTCGCAAACTTACGTTTGTTCTAATAAACTTAATAAGAAAATTCTCAATCCTGAATAACTTTTTGTGATAGCACTAATTTGTTTTGTTACTACCAAGTTAATGCATTTTAACAGAAATACTAATACTATTTATTTTATCTAAATTTTAAGATAACTAAACAGAATTAAAATCTTTTTTTTTTTTTTTTTTTTTTTTTTTAGCTTCGCGCTGTATCCGCGCACAGCAGGGTAGGCAGAGGGAACCTACTGTTAAGACACCCCGTTCCCCACTTTCCGCCGAATTCGGAGGCATTGCGTGTTTAGTGGCGGAACTTAACGCCGCATTAAAACCTTTAAAGAAATTAATAAAAATTCTATACAACACTCGAAGAACTAACACAACGATTTCTTTCATAAAGGCTTTTATTCTGCTATAATCAGAGTACAAACAAAACACGTAAGCAGAATTCACAATTCATCAACCAAACGAACATTAAACATTTTTTTTACAAATCTATCTGTCACAACCAATTCAAGTTACATTGTCATAACAATAAAAGTTTCCGATTTACACGTACAAAGTAAAAAATTCAAATTATAGGGGCACTAACCCCTTAGTAAAAGGACCCGGCCCATCAAAATAGTCGGCGTTAAAAAGACACCCCATTGTGAATGTATGGCTTCTTAACCCTTGACTAAATGAGTACTATTTGGAAGCCAAAATTATGTTTGTAATAGATTGTAGTTTTTGTATTTTGACGAGTTGAAAGGGAGTGAAAATGAAAGTGGGTTTGTTTTTCGTTTTAAGTTTAGTTTTAGTATTAAATTTTGCAGCTTCAAGCTTTTTCGCAAATGGCATGGTTGTCAGAGAGAACTTATTGTTAAGACACTCCGCTCTCCACTTTCTGCTCAAAATCGAGACGTTAAGTCAGTCAAGTCAAAATTTTATCTTAAATTGTTTAAATATCTTGTGTGATTTTGTAGCAAAAGTAATAAATACTTTAAGTGTGTAGGTAAGATATTACACCGTATTTGAAAATATGATTAGTTAGTAGCCATGTTGACGTCTAAAATACATATTTTTTACTGTGCCGAATGTCATACGCGAAATTTTCTTAAAGAAGAGGTCTAGCTAATTTCTTCCCTATGTTAATATAATGAATATCTAGAAAATAGTCAACGTCATTCACTAAACAGCAATACACTACCTAAGTCGATAACAAGATTATTCAAAACCATCCAGGTGCTGTGACCTCTAACCCATGCGCTCTAGCGCTCAGAGCGCATGGACGATTTTCAGGTTTTGGGTTCGAATACCGCTGCGTTCAAATTTTTATACGTTTTCTAAATGTCTTTTTCATGGAACACTGGACTGGACATGGAAACTCCGAATGGGAGTCGAGCTCACAATCAATCGCATTTACAGTCAGATGCTATTCCACTGTGCCATGATGGTCTCAATTAAATTTGATAAATTTATTTAATAAACCAATATAATAATTCAAAATTATACAGTAAATCAAACTATCTTCACTGGAAGATAAAAAGAGAGCCATCTACTGTCGTTTAATAACCTGTTAATCAAGATGTAAGCGACGTTGACATTACTAAAAAAGAAATATCCATACACGTCAGATAGACTGAGAAAAGTATTTTTTATTATGTAATCTACTGATAAGCCTCCAGTTTTCTTTCTCCATTGCAGGTTCCATCTATAAAATGATTACATATCTTTTTTTATTTCTAAAGAGTGTTATTTTGAATTATGTTATTATGTTATTTTGTGTATACTTTTGTGAGATTTCGTCTGCATTTAAAAGCGATGATTATGGCTTCTATTACCCAATTGACAAGATTATTATTAAATTACCTTTTTGTTTCTGCTTTAGAACGCCAAACGCGGCGTTGAGTTCTGACTTTCAACACTTTTATTTCTTGCATTCAGAATGAATGGGTATAATACAGTGTAATGACTCTCTCTTCCGACCTCTCTTTGCTTACTTTACTATACGGGAGTAAAGCATGTAGCTGCAAAACAGTTAGTTTACCTATTCTACCGAGCACTAGAGTTTTATTATAATAATTACAGCAATAACCATGAAATATAACATAGATTTCGACATAATTTACTGTAGATAGACCCGATCCTAATTACGATTCACTTCAGCAAGAATACGCTCCGGATATTGAAAAATTATCTATCTACTACGCAATATTTATGAACCTTTTTTCTTATTTCACTCGTGCTTCAATTGCGTTCGTTATTAAGACAATATATTACTTTATGTGGAGGTTTTGTTTAAGGCGAGTTATGTATTAAGATATCCAATACTTACAAGTTGTTTTAGTTTAGTTCTTTGTTAAGGGTATGAATGTTATTATGTGCCTTTCGCGAAATCATAAATTCTTTTTTTTTAGCTTCACGATGTATTCCGCACATAGCAGGGTAGGCAGAGGGAACCTAGTGTTAAGACACTCCGTTCCCCTTTTTCCGCCAAATTCGGAGGTATTGCGTGTTAAGTGGCGGAACTTAAAGCCACTCTTTGCCTCGACACCAGAGCGAAGAAAATGGAAATATTAAACATTTCCACTCCTGGAGTGGGAATCGAACCAGTCGTTTACGGTCACACGCTTGTGCCACAGTGCCACGACTGGCCTCTCATCATAAATTCATGTGAATATTACATATAACATACTAAGAAATATAGACTTTTTAAGAACAAAGAGTACAATGTAATGGAGTTTCTTGTAACCAAGCTCTTTTTTCAATTTTAATAGTAATTATTACTTAATTCGATTTGTTGAGTAAATATATAATAGCAGTATTTTCTTCAGTTTCCCGCTTTATTTCGCTTCGTATAAGATGACAGAGTTTAGTGTCAAGACACTCTGTTCTATGCTCTCCATCTGAATCAAAGTAATTAATAAGATCAGATAACTTTTAGATAAAAAAGAACGTTTGCAATGAAAAATATCAAATGTATTACTTGCACATAAAATAATTAATAAATTTTATTCTCATTTATTTAAATACACAAAAAAACACAAATCACACAAAAGCTCAAACAAATTAAAAGCTCATACCCTATACATTACACAAGTTTAACTGACCGTACGAAACAAAGTAATGTTAACTATATATATCAGAGCAGTTGTGAAACAGTAACAGTAACAGTTGGCGGCAATGTACCAGCCCTCCAGGGTGTGCTCAGATGGAAGACGGCCGTATGGCGATGCTATACGATTATGGTTATAAAGTATTAATTTTTGGGGAATTACAACCCTTGTTTTGTGTCTTTGTTGTATGTAGGTTCGGATGGTATGAGGTGATATGTCATCGGTTTAGTTTAGTTTGTTAGGAATGACGTTTCGAATGTAAATATAACTACATGTTAACTAGTAAACCGCTCGCGGTTTTGCTTGCGTAAATTCTACGACTATTTCGTATGTCGTTTTTTTTTTTAAAGATTACCGTGCATAAGTGCACAGACTTATAGACATTTAAAAATCATTGCTCTTGGTTCTATTACATTGATAAATGTCCCCTATAATATTTTTTGCCATATACCTGTCATGTACTGACTGATATCGTAATAATAATCGATTATTTTTAGCTGACAGGATTGAAACACTCCAAAATCGAGACATTGCGTTTAGAGTGATTAAGTGGAGGAACTTAACACACGAGTTTTGTTTTAAAATACAATTTATGTGTTTTAAAATAATGTAATGTAAATTTAGTGTAATACTTAGAATAGTAGATAATAATGTAACAAGAAAATGAAAATGTAAAATGCATATGTTAACAAAAGGTACAGACTCATGTCCGTAGAACATAAATAAAAACAGTTAAAAAAAACCTTGTGGAAGAAGAAACCAATTGGCATAAAATATGTCTCAGCTCAATATTACAGATACTTTTTTATATTTGTTATTCTTCCTAGTTAACATTATAATAAAAGAAATGAATTCATAAAGAAATACGTATAATAATAAATAACTTACGTAAGTGCGTATGTTACAAAAAAATATTTAAACGAAAATGCAATCAAATTAACATAAAAAAATATATATAAAATCATATCTAAGCATTATTTTAATTAAAAAAAATGCCACCACCCTGAATGCTAAATACACAGGAATGCCAAAATTACCTTCAACCATCGACTCAGCTAAAATAATATTTACACTAACTGAGTTCCAAATTCGAACCCAGCTCAGTCCCCTCGTGATTGGTGGAAAGATAAGACGGGGGTAGGGAGGTTATTGTTATGAAATCTGGCAGTATCGCGATAACAGCCGAAGGGTCCGGACGCCTGCAACATCGATAGATAAGCTCTGATGCGACTCTCGAGGGAGATTTTATAAAGAATTGACTTTATGACGCGTATAAATCGAGCGAGCGACTTAAATTTGAATAAACTATTTATTTTTGAGCTTGTTTTGTTTTATACTGGAATAGTTGTAGTGGATGGGTTATTTTCTTAATATAGACGTTTTCTGTACAGTAGGGGGGGTGTTCCTTTTTCTTATACTTCGTGCTTTTATATTGATAATGAAAAAAATATGTAATTCTTATGAAAAAAGTAACTTACTAGGCTTTTACTCGCATAACAAACCTGATATGTCAAAGAGAGCCTATCAAGACAGTTTGTTTTCCATTTTCCGCCTGACACCTTGACATTACGGGTCTCAAGTGGCGTAACTTAACGCCGCGTTTTGTCTTAGGTAGAGTCAGAGAAATGAAAACTTGCCATCAACTATCGCATTTACAACTAGACGTTGTCCCTACTGGGGCATCACGATAGCTACTCTAAATGTATAATAAACAAATTTCATAATTCTTATAAAAATGAATATACAAGAACAACAAGAAAAAAATTAAAGTCACTCAGGTCAAGTATTATTATGTATTTATGACACTTATATTCCCAATTTTTTCAGATTTATACATACATGCGTATGTATGTCCATATATTATATAAATTTCATTATTTGTCTGCTTATATGTTGGATTTTACAAAATTTGACTTATATATTTGTTACTAAGGCATAGAACGAAATATAAGCTTTTACACTAAATAACTTGCAGCAGCTCTATATTACTTAAAAACTTTGTACATTGAATAACCGTTACACGAGAGCCGGCTCAAATCTTACTTAGATTTATTTGAATTATTTTATTTTAAATAAATCTATAACTATCATTAAATAATAAAATAAATAAATATCCTTCATATTTTTTTTTATTTTTACATTTTTTTTACTTTAAATACATTCCCTGCTTGTTACCAGCTTCAACATCGCATTTTTTTTCTTTTTATGTTTTCAAACACCACTGACTTGAATTCCAATTACTTTTCTGCATTTTTTGTATTTCGGCTTGTGATTTATTTTTATTTTAACGAATGAATAAAAACATCGTATTTATGAACACAAAGTACGTTGATTTCCGCCATTTACGCAATATCTGCACGCAATTGCACGCAATATCTCAAATTAGACGAAACGCGAAATTAGAATGTGCGGGATAATGTGGGATAAAGCGTGAAACTGGAAAAAATAACCAACCTAGTATATCCTTGACCCGAACACAAGCGATGCTAATGACAACCAGGTCTGTAGTTTACACCGAGCTTCATTACAGCCTCTGTCTAAGCGTCAATCATACAATACGTACATACAAAAAATAATCAATGGTAGATTGATTAATGGTGTCCGATGACGCTTCATTGACAAAACTAGTTTCTCTAACGACGAAAGGTGATGAGCATAGAATAATTTTGTTGAGAACGATTTATCATAAATCTGTGTTGAGGCTTCAAACGATGTGGGCCAATATGGTAATATCCTGTATGTGTATTTGGAACATAAACATCTAGTAACAATAATTTTTTAGGTCTGTTTTTAGTCTGTAATTCATTCAAGGTAGGACTTACATAGCCTGAAAATAGAACAAATTTGGTGACTGATAGAAATTCGTTTCTTATTAAAATCTCTGAGTACAGCTTTAAAAGTGAGTATGTCCCAACAAAAAAACATTAATTAAATATTAGGCCATCGTAACGCAGTAGGATAACATCTGACTGTATATGCGATAGTTATAGGTTCGATTTCTACTCGAATAATTATATTTATATAAATTTAATTCCTGTGATGATAAGAAAGCGTTACGTTGTGTTCAGCCCCTCAGCGCCAAGTAGATTCTGAGACTCAGAAAGTGAAGAACGGACTGTATGACACTATGTTTTCTTTATCTATATAGATAGAGCTCGTAAGGCTTGCACATGTCAAATAATACAAAAAGAATGAAAGATCAATCAATTCCAATACTTAATCCTATTAAATCAAAAACAACTGTTATACTTACCACAATATCATCATACAACATATTAAAAAGCCTAAAAACGTATACAAACGCGTAGGTAATTTACTTAACAATATTAAAACTAAACCGAGGGAGACCTCCATACTATAAATCTCCAGGACATTAAAACGCCGCCCACAAAGCGTAGGAATTGCCCCAAAATGCCTGAAACATGTGTCCAACGGCGACCTGTCATCAGGGTTGCCAGGACAATGGCATAATGGTAGATTATAATTTTTTTTCTCTGTTGTTGGCAACACGGCGACAGACGTGCACTGCGGGATGCCACCACGCCTCCCCTTGTTGCCGATTTGTTTCGTACATTTCTCATTTTTGTAAGGTTATTATGAATTTGTGAATTTGCAACTTTATTGCACGTTTTAGTGCGTCTCTGAGAGACATACGCATAGACATTATTACAGTTACATTAATGGAAATTATTTATATATAAATAATTGTGGTGTTATTTTAAAGCAGTTTCACGTTTTTTTCTGTGCAGTAGTCGTAAAAAACCTAGTGTCAAAATACTCCGTTCTATATTTGATATTAAATATGACTAAACATTTTGTTAAAGATCTAAATTCTTTAGAAAAAATAAATATATGTTACATTCATATTTTGGTAAGCCTATCACAAAATGTTAAAATATATAAAAAAGCCCAATATGACGTATATTGGGCGTATTTTTCAACACAGAAAACAGAAATAGTTTTTTTTAGCTAAAATAACCTTTACTTTAAATATATCAATCTTAATTTAAATATGATCGATTCTTTACTTGAATATAAATACACAGGTAAATACGTTCGGTTCGAATTCCACTTCATTCAAATAATTATGCGTTTTCTAAAGAAAATCTTTTAATTTCGAGGAATAATATAGAAAATAGAATAACTGTTTAAAATGTAAGAATATGAAATATTTTTTTCATATAATAATCATTGACCCATTTGACGCAGCTAGGCGTAGAATGCGCACCGCACGGAGCTGTGTTCGAGGGCCATGTTTTGTGCAATAATTAGGCTATTTATTGTAATAGCCCGTAATCCCTAATAATCGTAATTATAGTGAACAGGACACGCGGTAAAAATGATTAATACAGAGGCTTTTATAGTTTTTAAAAGAAATATTACAAAATGTTTCGTGTAGTACATGCGAGTAATTTTTATTATCAATGTTTATCTATTCAATTAGAGTGGTTAATTAAATCAATGATATTAAGTGTTAAGACATCCCGCTTTTCACTTTTCGCATAAATTGATTCTTTAAATTAAAAATTCTTCCAATTTTTTAGCTTTAAGCGTTTTACCGCATTGAGGGTAGACATACAATCGAAATTTTTCGCAAGTTGAGTGGTGGAACTCAGTTTAGTCAAGAGAGTAGAGAAACAAAAGGTTTCGAAGAGACGCAGGTTCGAATACTGCGGCATTCAAATTTTAATACATTTTTTAAAAATATATTACGAAAAATAATTACGTTACGTATTCTCAGTTCCATTAAATTTAATTTATTATTCATTATGTTGAGTGAACCTTAAAACCTAGCAAATCACATTCACCTATAAATAAATCACACACAAGTATATCTTACAAAAAAAAACCGAAAAATAACCTTATAAATAAAATGACCAAATATGGGGTATTTCGTAATATTATTCCTAAACGTAACTTGTGTACTAAATACTCGTTACAAATTGAAGAGCCCTCGACAAAATAAAATTATTCGCCAACACTCGAGTTCAGATATTTATAATAGTGTAACAGTATAACAGCTGGGCGCATCTCCACACCATGCTGACAGCAATATGTTGCGCCCGCTGGGCATTGTACTATCATAGTGCAGGACAAATTTGTTATTTACTAAGTTAAGAGATCGACTGAAGAGTTGTTTGGAGTATTATTTAAACTTAAAATGTAAGAAAAAAACAATGAAGCTTTGATTATTTCAAACTTTTTATATAGAACAGTAAATTAAGAGAACTTAATGCCAAGAGACTCCACTTTCCGCCCAAATTCGATACACTATAGATTATATGAAACTATTAATGCTACGTTTAATACATTTACATACATATTTATTCGTGGCCAGTCGTGGCCCAGTGGCACAAGCGTGTGACTGTAAACCACTAGTTCGATTCCCACTTGAGGAGTGGAAATATTTAATATTTCCATTTTCTTCGCTCTAGTGTTGAGGTAAAGCGCGGCGTTAAGTTCCACCACGCAATTAACACGCAATGCCTCCGAATTCGGCGGAAAGTGGGGAACGGAGTGTCTTAACACTAGGTTCCCTCTGCCTACACTGCTGTGTGCGGGACACAGCGTGGAGATAAAAAAAAAAATAAAAAATTTATATACCTACTTTTATTTTATGTAAACGAATGAACGAAACTATAATACTATAAAGATAAGATTTATTTATAGATATAAAGAAATAAAAAAAACAAAGCTTTACGTTAAAGTTTGGCCAACATTATATCACTCAAAACAACAAAATGTTTTTTTTTTTTTACAATCAAAGTACAGTCGGAGAAATAAAATAATACAAATATAATCATTACACGAGTGAGAAATAAATTCACAACCATAACGCTTCAACTTGACCCATTTCACCACTATGTCCTTTTTTTCGCTTCTGATACATTACATTTTACATACATTACATTTTCAGAACTTTCAATATATTAAGTAACATTTTAATATAACAAGTCATTAATAAGTAAAAGAGGCCAAAATTCTTTCTGAAACAACAAACTCCAGTCCACAGAATCTGTTTAAGAACGATCAATTATTCATTTTTTACTCAAGTTTTATAAAGTAGAGCAACATGCACGTACTCGTAGCTTTGGGCCAAAATATAGTAAGGGGCTCTCGAGAGCACTCTAACGTGTGTCGATAATTTTCATAGCACTTCACCAAATTGTTATAAAAGGATTATGATTTGGACGTTTTATTTAACAATAGCAGACAAATGGATAGTAAATGCGCAAATGTATTTTAAAATATATTATATAACATCCCAATATAAAAAATAATTAATATTACTAATATTAAGCACGAAGTCATACACGAAGTATTGGCTCAGTGGGTGCAGTGTCTGATTGCAGACGCGATGGTTATGCGTTCAATTTCTACTCGGGGTATATTATTTTCATCTCTTAGTTCCGCCACTCAACATGTAATATTTCAATATGTACAATGAGAGGAGACTACATTGCTATTTAAATGACGATACATAAGGCTATAGAGAACGTCTGACATTTGACATTGACAGAAATTGTTGTAGTTTGATCGTCATTCATAATCGTGATGATTGTAATTAAATTATTTCCATTGCCACTTTTATTAAGACTGATAATGAAGTTAACGGAAGCTGTTGAATTCTTTATATACAATATGCACATCTTTGATTTCAAACAGAAAGTGAAGATTCCATTAGATTTTCTTACTATCTAATATGAAAAAAAAACATGAAACTTAAAGATAAAAATAGTTAAAAATTAGAAACAGAGTTGAGTTGTTATTAGTTATTACGTTATTAGTTATAAAGCCTATAAATTAAAATTAAAAATGACCGTAGAAGAGGTACCCCTACGACCACTTCATCAAGTCTAACCGCAAATGTCAATTATCGATATTTTTATTCGGGCACACAGGTCATACAGACAAACTAAAGCAGAGTCTTAACACGAAACTCTTTGGTATGCAGATAAAAAAAAAAAAATGCTTCATAACCCTACCCTACACATATAGTAGACAGTAGAAGTATTAGACACGCTCCAACTGTGCTATGACGACATCATGTAATCCTGGGATCAAAGTATTTACTCCCAATACAGTGTATTTGTTTAGAACTTTGTGAAAACGGATTGGCAAATATTTAAGCTATCATATCTCAATTTGCGATTCAAATCCCGAATAAATAAACCGCCCCCAGCTACTTTATTGAAATTTTTATAACGTCTATAGATCAGTGTATATATTAAAAATTGCTATACAATCACTTTGAGTAATTAATATATTATGGATGTATATATTAATAAGAACACAAATCGGTATCAGTTTTCGTTTCAAGTTTAATCTCAAATATAACCGTTATATTTAATAAAAATATTAAATTAAACCATCGACGCGTCGTGGCGTGGGACAGAGTCCGACTATAAACGCCATGGTTGTGGGTTTGATTCGCATTCGAGGGAATAATTATATATTGCTAGGCAGAGCTTTGAATTCGGGGAGAATGTGGAGAAAGAAGCACTTTGACTAATGTCAGTTTGTCTGACTACTGTGCTTTGCGAGAAAAAAAATTTATCAATTGCTGTAAAAAATTAAATTATTTTCTTATATTTTTAGATAATTACTTACGATAAATAAGAATTTAGAGCACGCGAAGCAATAAATTGATAATCACTATTATTTAATACAAAAATTACGTAATCGAAAATTATTTGTGACAATTTGACAGGTATACAAACTAAACAGCCGTGGGTGACATAAGCAAGAAGCCTAAATAAAGGCTACAATTTAAAGAAAAATACTATCTACATATATACCCTATCCACAGGTTAAAATATTTAATATGGTCGTCTTCTTTAACAGATAATGCTAAAATGTCAAGAAAACATACATTAAATATATACATAACATATACAAGGGTTAAACAAAACATTATCTTCCTGTTCCATGCGTGCGTCAATCCCCAATGAATACGTAATCAGGTGCACATAGCCAGCTCCGCAAATGCTCCATCTATATGCGTGGCTGGGAGGGTCAACTGCTTAATATTTGCCTACATAGGTCACCCACTGGTACTGAACATTAAAATATAGATACAAAATCTGAATTACAATTGAATTTCTTGTAGACTACCTCCTTGATATCTGTATACATAGGTTTGGAGTCTTATATGTTATATATTGGTTTTGGTCGAGTATCTAGGTGGCTAGGAAGCAATTGTTGTTTAATGAATACGGTTCTTCCGTAGGTCGATTGGAGTGTCTTATAGTTGAAATCTAGTTTGATAAGACAATTAAACGCAAATGTAAATTGGAGTACGTTTATATACAGCTCTCTTTTCGCTTTTGCCGAATGACAGGGTAGTCATTGAGAGCATAATCTGCAATTTTTCTTCGAATTTGAGATATTGCGTGTTGAGTGGTAGAACTCAACGTCGCGCTTAATCTTTTAAAGTGATGGCAAGGCATAAATGGCATCATGATGGTATCGAAATGAACCACATGATAACATCATGTCATAAATATACATACATAAAATTATAGATAATCCACAAAAATATAAGAAAATTTACTTTTCTCCTTTAATTGAAGTATTGTCCCGCCCGCAAAGAACAAAGCCAATAATTACTATACCGACATTTTGATCAGACTCACCAAAAACTGTGACAACAAAAGAAATTCAATACTTGCATCAAATAACTATAATTTCCTACAACCAAACACGATCGCTCCATAACAGAAAACTTAATCAGGACGTCGGGGCTTACATTTCTGTTTCCGATACGATATACTATAGCGTTTGAGCGCAGATTATCCAATCAGTTAAGATAAAGGACACGCTTTTTTAGAAATGTCAACGTGACATGGACTTACGCGCCAAAATTTGACAGATGCAAAATAGATCTTAGTTCAGTGACATAAGGATGAATACAGATAATTAAAATGTAGATTAAAAATCTTTTCTAAAGTTGGCTGTGCACTGGTTGTCGTGTGCAGAAGCGCCGCGTGGCGGGCACGTGAACGAGATTAGGCGGTGCATTCACGTCGCGCGCACAAAACGCGGGGTGCGCGGGCGAAACGTCAATTGTGTGCGGCTTGGGGGAGAGGATTCGCTAAGCTAGGTTAGATTTAAATTATAAATGCGAAATACTAGCGGTTCTATTTGCATATCCCACGGGTGTATCTTGTTTTTTTAAGTTGTGGCATACCTTTATTTTTTTTATATTAAGTAGTTTATAAGTAATCCTTTATTTGTATTGAATGAAATTATATTAAAATATAAAATAATATTTTAAACAAAAATAACATATTTGTTGTAAATTATATTTTAAAGAATTAACACGACTCTTTCCCGCGATATTTTTGGAAATATTGTAAAAACAGTTGAAAATCTACAGTGAACTTTAAATTTCGTGTAACCAGTCGCCCTCAATTTCCAACGCGGCGTAAAAAATAAATGATCAGTAAACAAAGTGAGGAGAGTAAACACACTTGCGCCCATCAGCTCGTGTTCGCGTTCGGGGGACAAATAAATCAGGACTTGATCGCCACGTCCAGGGATTCAATCTCTTGGGACTTGAACCAGGAAGGTCTTTTAAAGTATAACGTAGAAAAAATAAAACAACTATATTTTTATTATAAAAAAATAGCTGTTTTGAAACGTGGATAAATTAAGTGGCTTACGTGGCTAAGTTCGGTAAATGTGAAGTGGATAAACCGAACCGAACTCGAAGCATATTTTTATCAGTTAAACTGAAAAAAGTGCGGGAAAAAGTGCAGTAAAAAGCATTTTGCATTAATGTAGTGCTTCGTCTTCTGACAATGAGAAAAATTTATTATAATCATGCAATAAAAAAAAATCAATATGTATTCCTTCGAGTGAAAATCGAAATCTCAACCATCGCCTTTATAGTCAAACGCTACCCCACTGCGTCCTAACGGCCTTGATGCATAATATTACTGTACAATACATAAATAAGAGTAATATAATTTAAAATTCTTAAATATACCGCATCCAACATCAAATAGAGCAGCGCGTGTCAAAGCACGAAGTCTCTGGAGACGGGGACGCATATTGCACTCATTTCATTATGTACATACGATTACGATCGGGGACACCGTATATATACAGATGGCTCTAGATTTTAGTTTGATTGTGTGGTGATAGCACCTACTGGGAAGAACGATTTTAGAATATGGGGGATGAAATTTTATAGTTTCAAGTTTCCCTTTTTTACTAATGTGATAAAATATAGCTAGATACAGTCAGGCCTGTATGCAATGGTTATGAATTCATATCATACTAAAAAATTAAAAAATTAAATAGCTTCACGCTGTATCCCGCACACAGCAGGGTAGGCAGAGGGAACCTAGTGTTAAGTGAATTCATATCATACTACTGAACTCATATCTGTTGTATAATATATTTGAATGTTTTTATTTAATTAAAAATATCGCAGTGATACACTTTTCAGAAAGGTTTAGGGTTTTAGTATTAAGAAAAGAAAGACACTCCAGTGTGCTAAGAAATGTTTTTTGCAGTATACATTTAAATTAGAAGAAAATAAATTATAGCTAATCACAGCACTTTGTTATACTATATAACCCCTTAATTGAACTCTTTTACTTTCAAAAAGAGTAAATCGGAGTAAAGAAAAAGATTAGCAAGACAGCCTGTAATAATATAAACGATAATATAAACGATAAACCTTTGGAGTTCTAGTTAGACTATCAAAAAACAACTTATATAGACATTCAGTATTATATTTGTATATACATATAAGTATACAAAAAAATTACAGCAAAAAAATTGCCATTCTATGCAGCTGCACGCTTTTTCCCACATTGTAAGGTAGTCAGAGAGAACCTAGTATCAAGACATTCCATCCTCCACCTTCTGCCCGAACTTACAGAACTCAACACCGCGCGTTATCTTAGGTACCACAGTGAAGAAATGGAAATTAAAATATACCCTTCCCCCGAGTGCGAATCGAACCCACAACCACGCCACTGCGCCACAACGACCTCGAATATATCTTATATGTCATCTTTACAATACGATCTCTAACCCTAACAACGCCTTAAATTAATGTTACAATACAAATTAAAATAGTGCACTCGTGCTTCACAGGTCTAATAAATAAATATGCCCTATTTTATCTTCTAAAATATTCGAAATCTTTAATCTTATATCTATAATAGTAAGGATTATAATCCTATAGCATTTAATACGTCCTGTGGGAATTTAATAAATCATAAGCAGTTTGGGACAGCGTTGACAACCGATCGTGTCAAGGGTTGCTTTGTTAATTTATAACACGTACTTAGGGTAGCACCAATATTTAAGGAAATATTCCATGTGTACTATTAAATATTATAAAAGAAATGACAACGTCTATTATAAAAAAAGACGTGGAACAGAGATGGTAACAACAAAAATAAGTTGTAATAAAGCGTATAAGAATTTCGACGCAGCTGATAGTAGAACGCATGGCTTAGTGGTGAGAGCGCCTGGACGGTATTCAGAAGCTGCAGGTTAGAATCCCGCTGCGCTCAAATTTTTATACGTTTTCTAAATGTCTTTTTCAATTTATCTTAAGTGTGGAAGAACACTTTAAAAATGTTGAAGAATAACGTCTATTTGTTAATTTTTTTTTCTAATTATGAGCAAGGAGCTATACGTTTATTTCCCGCATAGCAGAATAGTTAGTAAGAGTCTAGTTAAATCAAAACATTTCTCAGTGACTAGCTTTCATAATATTACCTTCCGAAGTACAAAACATTACAGTATATATTAATTTGAAAATAAATGAAGTTCAGCGTCTGACTTTCATTGCGATTGCAGAGTTGTGGATTCAAATCCCACTTAGAGGAACTATATTTAAATTATTTTCATTGTTCTGCTCTGATAAAAAAACAAAAAACGGTGTTGAGTTCCGCCACTCAAGATACAAGATAAAATGAAGAACGGAGTGTCTTGTCGTCTTGTAGGCTCTATCTGGCTACCCGGCTTTGCTGGAAAATGTGAAAAATAAAAAAATAAACAACTAAATATAGAACATGATTTTTTAAGTCTTTTGGTTAAATTTAAAACTTAACTTGTGGCCAGTCGTGGCCCAGTGACACAAGCGTGTGACTGTAAACGACTGGTTGTGGGTTCGATTCCCACTCGAGGAGTGGAAATATTTAATATTTCCATTTTCTTCGCTCTGGTGGCGAGGTAAAGCGCGGCGTTAAGTTCCGCCACTTAACACGCAATGCCTCCGAATTCGGCGGAAAGTGGGGAACGGACTGTCTTAACACTAGGTTCCCTCTCTGCCTACCATGCTATGTGCGGGATACAGCGTGAAGCTAAAAAAAAACTTATAACAAGAGGACTATAATCGACTGAACGCAACAATAATACCAAAAAAATATAATCCTTTCATAGGATATGCCAAACAACCTCGGCATTAATTTTTTCCCTTATCTATAACTTCACACAAAATCACTATGAGATTTTGCACAACCAAATTATGATTGCTAGTCGTGGCACAAACGTAAACGACTTGTTGTGGGTTCGACTCCTATTTGAGGAGTGGTAATTATTTAATATTTCCATTTTCTTCGCTCTGATATCGAGGCAAAAGTCCCGCCACTTAATACGCAATGCCTCCAAAAACCGACGTAAAATGAGGAACGGAGTGTTATAACACTAGGTTCCCTCTGCCTACCCTACTGTGTGCAGGATACAGCGTGAAGCTCAAAAAACACTTATAATTTTCTACCAAAAAAGGCAATTAAAACTACTATCCATATATTTTTGATTAATTAAGTGTAAAAGTAAGATCAGAGTGGTTCAGATTTTCATAGCTTGTATAATAAGCGGGTGCCTCTCGCTTGATAGCGATGTATTATTTACAGTGCGGTTCGTTATTTGCCTCACTGCCCGTAATAACTTGAGGGAATACGCGCCGCAATGCTACTAAAACATGTTAAACTCTGTTCGATATGTTATAGAGCGTTCTGTTTATTTAATTTTAATACTAATTTTTTAGTTTTTAAAAACAGATACTATCCACCAAAACACGTTAAAATCCATACGTTATGTTATGGAGCCTTCTGTTTATTTAATTGTATTATTAGATTTATTTGATTTGAGTCGTGGCGCAGAGGCACAGAGTGTGCCTGTAAAGCGGCTGGTTGTGGGTTCGATTTCCACTCGGGGAGTGGAAATATTTGTTATTTCCATTTCCTTCCCTCTGGCGTCGAAGCAAAGCGCGGTGTTAAGTTCCGCCACTTAACACGCAATGCCTCCGAATTCGGGGAAAAGTGGGGAACGGAGTGTCTTAATACTAGGTTCCCTCTGCCTACCCTGCTGTGTGCGGGATACAGCGTAAAGCTATAAATAATGCTATATTTGAGTGTGTGTGTGAGTGAGATGTTTGTGAAATCGATTCTCACTTGGAGGAATTATTTTAATTTCTCCTCTCTAGTGACAAAAAAAGAACACGGAATTGAATTGGGCTACTCAACACACAATGTCTCGGTTTCATACGAAAGGTGGACAAGGGAGTGTTTTATCACTAGGTTGCCTCTGTCTTCTTACCACCCTCTATTTTGTTTTCAGCTTTACGCTTTATCTCGCATCGTAAAGTACATAGAGATAAGTGTCATGACACTAGTGTCTTCGTGTGCTTTGGTGTCCTAATTCAGCTGAGAATTAAATGGTGTAATTAACAGAGCTTTCCCTTACTTTGATTAGGAAGCGAACCTATAATAACATTCCCATCCTTCCTTCTTCCTTCTGTCCTACATCCCCGAGGCTGGCAACGCATCCATAACTCTAATGTTGTGGATGTCTATGGGCGAAGGTAACCACTTAACACCAGGTGGGCCTTCTGCTCGTGTGCCTCCTTTATTCCATAAAAAAAAAAAACCGGTGGTTATAGTACTGCAGCACGATGGTCTCCAATTACAAGTACCTACTGATTCACTGTCTCGACAGAATACTTAATATTATAAAAAAATATTTATAAAATATATTATTCCAATAATATTAAAATATATGAAATAAAAAGTTGCATTTCATCGTAACGTACGTATATTAGTGTAGGAGTACATCGCGCTAGAGTTGCCGCTACATCTATCATCCCGCGACACATGTGCCGATTACAGACCCACAGGGCAACAGTTCACCTCCATACTCTGTGTGACTGATATTTGATACATTATTATTATACTTTAGATTACATTAAAAAGCGGAAAATGTAGTGGCTTAACACTATGTTCTCTTTGCCTGTGAAGAGAAAAAATAATATAAGGTTAAAAAACATATTTTTATGTTTTATTTTACGAAAGAAAATGTAAATGAAAATATTGTCTACACTTCAAGAGTGTACATAGAATATTATTTATTCTATGTAGACTCGTAGAGTGACGAGTTAAGAACGCGATTCCTCTCCGCTACTGTAACCTAGTATCTTGGTGGTAGGAGATTCGTTATCCAACTGAATATAAATTAAAAATAAAATTACTCAGCAGCTACTTTTAACTTACTTCTTGTAGTTAAAATTCCTTCCTTCATTGCAAGACCGACCCGATAACAAAAAATAAGTAACATGCTCCTTTCATTTGAAAGAAATTAAGTTTTAAAGCTCTCACAAACAATTTACCAACAAGGACAATGGAAAGCGGTACATAAAGCGGTAGAAAAAATAGTAATGAAGACAGTAACTGTATAGTACACAAGTAAAACAGAAATATATCTTCAATTAAGTTATATACAAGAAAAGAATTTACAAAAAAAAATAATTTTAACGTAATGTTAAAAAAAAACATAAATAAGAAAGAACTATAATTTCGCTACAAATAAAAAAACCTTATCACAAGTTCCTATCGAAATTCACAAGATGTTTTCTCAAGTGTATATTTTAGCTTTGTATTACCACTAATTTAAGTAGTAATTTTCGTGTAAGCCTAAGTCTAACAAGGCAGTGTTTTAGAACGGGGATGCGTGCAGCGCGAGGACGGCCGCGACCGCGTCGCGTGCACGCCAATCACGCCGACCTCAGGTTTTAATGTAATATTGAGTGCATAAATGTTATATATTATTAATATTTTTCTTAGTAATATAATAATTTAGATATTTTATTTAAGTACAGGAATGTACGGCACGAGGAAGAATTGAAGGGTACTTTTAAACATTCCTAAAGTGTTATTCCACACTCAGGAAAACTGAAAAAGGCATTTAGAAAACGTATAAAAATTTGAACGCAACGGGATTCGAACACATAACTTGAACGCATGGATCAGTGTTGAGGGCACCGGAATCACAGTTTTTGGATTTACTTACATTTGTAATATGGTTATTTTGAGTTTGGTTAAAAAAAGCGTGATGATGGACAGCGGCTCATATATAGTGTCACTATTAAATAAAACTTAGTAACTGCGGTTGATAATCACTAAGTTCTTTCTTATATATCTCGTAAGTTGTCTTTGCTTGATATGAATAGGCTAATGTCTCTTATATATATAATATAGGCTAATATCTCTTGATACGAATAGGATAATATCTCTAAATCGGGCCAGTCGTGGCGCAGTGGCACAAAGTGTGACTGTAAAGCGAGTGGTTGTAGGTTCGATTCCCACTCGAAGAGTGGAAATATTTAATATTTCCATTTTCTTCGCTATGGTTTCGAGGCACGTTCCGTTAAGTTCCGCCACTTAACACGCAATGCCTCCGAATTCGGTGGAAAGTGGGGAACGGAGTGTCTTAATACTAGGTTCCCTCTGCCGACCCTGCTGTATGCGGGATACAGCGTGAAGCTAAAAAAAACATTAAACATGCCATTAACCTACGTGAATGGGTCCTCTAGGCAGACGAATGTTAATTTTTTGCCTTCTATTAAAAACACCTTGCATTAGATTCTTCTGCTCAGAAAAGCATCATGATTTTTATTTAAATTTTAGTTTGATGAGTAAATTAGCTTCGCGCTGTATCCCGCACACAGCAGGGTAGGCAGAGGGAACCTAGTGTTAAGACACTCCGTTCCCCACTTTCCTTCGAATTCAGAGGTTTGCGTGTTAAGTGGCGAAACTTAACGCCGCGATTTACTTCGACACCAGAGCGAAGAAAATGGAAATATAATTTCCACTCCTCGAGTGGGAATCAAACCCACACCCAGTGGTTTACAGTCACACGCTTGTGCCACTGGGCTACGACTGGCCACTAAATGAGTAAATTAGGTAGACATTTATCATTTTAAATCAAAAGCAACACAAACCGAAATATGTCGAATGTTCTGCTCCTCTATTCTACATTTTTATACGAATACCAACTTAATTATATGTGTGTGTTTATTTATTGAAAAAAAATACTATAACGATTTTGACTCAGAAAGTACCCAAGTCAGCTGCTAGACATACGTCACTTGTCAACGGGACGCGAGAATCAGTGGTTAGGAGCAACATCGCGTGCGCGTGTACAAGTTCGAATCCGATCGATATCTACACTGCTTACCACACTGGAATTACGAAATTGTATAAATTAAAAAAATGCTATAGCTAAACTAAAACATAAACATATTTAGAATTTACGAAAAAGCGAAATTTTCTATTAATAACGTAAAAGTGGTAATTTAATTTCATAAAAATATATGTACAGATATTATAATAAAATTAAAATACTCTTATGACTAAAAAAAATATAACCAAGAACTACTAAACTAAAAATGTCAGAGTAACAATGATTTTAGCTAAATGTTATTATTAACTAGTAGCTGCCCGCCTGCTAATCACCCTTCTATATTCACGTTAAATAATATCTGTTAAGACAAAATTTCTGATTCTTCGTCAGGTGACCAGTTGGCTTCAAAATCATTAAAGCAGCAGGGCTTGAAAATTGTATAACAAAAAGGTTTCATTAAAGATTTGTGAGGACAAACATTCCGTTTTTACTGTTTTATTTTAATATAGATATAGGTGCATATGTACCTCTTCCAAAAATATCTTTTTTTTTAACCTTCAAACGTTTTCCCGCGGGCTCGCCACCAAAATATTCCGATCTACAATTTCAGCTTGAATTCGAGACGATGCGTGTTAAGTAGCAGAACTTAACGCTATACTTTGTTTTAAGGACGAAGACATAAAAATAATTAAATATCATAAACTCTAATGGGAACCGAACCGAAGACCAATCGTTTACAGTCAGACGCTGTGCCACTGCGCCTAGCCAAAGTAAACTTGATGAATAATATGATGATAATCTCAATATACTGACACATATACCTACTCTTATATAATTGCTTATACAAAAACTATTTGCAATATGAATATTATTGAAATAATCAAAAAGCAATATATGTTTTTTCTTGTAACTAATATAAAAGAGTATTTACATTTATATGAAAATAATAACGCACAATAATGATACTTAGCTCGCGTATAGTTTTTACTCGAACGCTTCATGGAATCCAGTACAACAATGATGTTATAAGTACATCTATTTATAATTGTGTGATAAAATATAAAATGACTTTGTAGATAAGCTCTAGATGAAATTAAAATATAGTTATTTTAAAATATCATTTTTATGTTTCTAAATGTATTGAAATCACAAGATTGTTCTAAATCGAAGGAAATTTAACTGCGAATATCAAGATCTGTAGTCCACAAAAATATTAAGCTTCTCCTACTTCACTATTTTAACTCCATCTTCTTTCTTGGACTTTATTAACAATCAATAAAAAAACTTTTAATATTTTTTCGAACAAAAGCACACCAGTCTGTTAGGTACGTAGCCTAATGTTCATCTACATATGCGTAGGTAATATCATAAGTATTGCGCCTTACTTATTGAACTTCAAGGCTTTACTGTTTAGCAGCTTCATGCAAAAGCTTGACCGCATGATTAAATAGTCAGAGAGAACCTCAGAGAGTTAAATGTCTCAAGACACTCCGTTCTCCACTATCCGCGCGAAATTGAGACATTGCGTGTAGTGTTCGAACTCACTTTGCATTAAGTATCAGAGCGGAGAAATTAATATAATTTAATATAAAAATTCCCCCGAGTAGGAATCGACTCTTAACCAACCCATAATTAATTCACTCACAGTCACACACTGTCTCACAAACTCATATTAATGTTTTCCAACAAAGAATTCATTCACAACCTTTTAACGAAGCGATGGTTTTGCAAAAACTGATTTTAGATATTTTTAAAATCCATCTTCATTCTATAACTATCCTTTACTAAATTTACTAAATATACAGTTATAGATTAGAATATTATTTCTTAAATACAATCCAAGTAACTTATATATCGATATATGACATATAGCAAACACATTATATACAAAACAATTGTCAAAAAAATGACTACTTCATCCAAACCTGCATCAATTATTATCGTATGCGAACAAATAACGAATAATCAGAATTCGATTTCGTAAATAGCTTTTATTATTGTGTTATTACCCACTATTTTTCCACTTTTGTGGCAATTCCATTCCATTCATATGATTGAACAGATTAGTCAGTATTGACTCGCCACCTGCTAGCGGCTCGGGCTCGGTCGCGAGGGGACGCAATGACGTTTGCTATAACATGCTAATTTGTATAATTAAGTTTGGGGAACTCGTCGATTTGATTTGAAAAGGTTTTATGGTAGACGAATATGGTAGATAATATTTCTGTGTGTTATGTGGCTTTGCATATATCGCACAACCAATTACTTAATTTCGTAATCCATATTTTTTAAATGATAAATTTAGAAGCTGTCGTGGCGCATCGTCACTGCGTCTAATCGAAATTGTTGAAGATTCGATTACCACTCGGGGATGGAGCATATATTATTTTCATCTCATCACTCTAATACCAAAGGTAAATTCCGCCACTTAATACGCAATGTCTAGATTTCAGGTAAAAATCCAGACATTGATTTGGAAAGTAGGGGACGTAGTATCTTGACACTAGGTCATCTTTGGCTACCTTGCTATGTCTATCGTAGTATAATATTTCTGTGTAATTACACACATAGATGATCATCTATGTGTGGCTTAATACATATTGTATATCAAATGATGATTGTGTGAGCGTGTAAGCTGCTTACTAGTAAAGTCTTGAATTTCAATAAATAATAGGCAACTCATAAATTTAGTAATAGGTACTATAAAGTATTACTTAAATTGAAATGTAATACGTATTGGCTGTTATACTATGATTTTTGTTTTAATTCTAAATACACAAGAAAAGTAAGAAGTAATTAAAGTATTAAGCCATCATATTTTTTGCAACATTTCTATAAATGAACCATACCTTACCATATTATATAATCAACACTAACTTAAAATTGATAGAAAATATTAAAAATCATCATAACGACACGCTTCATTTGAAAATTCAAATGAATTCAGCAAAAATCTACTAGTGAACGAGTAGGTCGACTCATTTGACAAATCCCCAGTCGGAGTGCGAACTACGGACCGTTTTATTATCTTTTTCGTTCTCGAGCAATTTCCCAGCTTCTTATCTCTTTTGGTCGAAGCGCCTTCATTTTTCTCGGGGACGCGTTTATTTTTCATCTCTAGAGGGCGAAAAATAATTTTCTCTGAGCTTTGAACCCGCAGCGGGGAAAAATGGGTATTTGGAAAATGTAATTGGATTCCCTACTAATCTCGACGCCTCTCGTTTCTTAGGGGAGTGCGTGTTGAAATAGAAATACCTATTCGCAAATGCCCGATGGAAGTCCATTAAATTTTTTGTTTTCTTTCGCTGCAGTTGTATAAAATGCGAAATTAATATTAAATATATAAATTATATTGAGTTTTATATTTAACACAATAAATAAATCTAAATATATGTTTTGATCAATCAATGCACAAGAGTTATGCAACACTGTCATTACTAAGTTATATCTTGATGTCGGTTTTGCTTACAAATTTGGAAACGATCCAGACAGGATAAGCACTTGATCATACGTTTATTTCATAGCATTAACCTAACGACTCTAGGTTCTAGGATAGCCAACGTGACAAAAATATAATTAGATCGTTGACAATTAAAATTATTTTAAAAGATATTTCTTTTTAGGTTCTTTTTTGCACTATTTTTTTAATCAGGTATAAAAAGGTATATTTCTATATTCCTAATATCTTTTATTATAATAATTTTAATACTATTTACCTATTAGAAAAAGTTTTTTCTCAGTGCTTTAGTGCAGTCTGACAAATAACAAAAAATAGTATCCGTGTTCTGGTATTTCTGGCAATACCTAATAGCTATTTTTAGTATATCATTTAAACAGTCCCGCAGTCATTACTTGTTAGCTAAGCAATTCTTTTTGTGAACACTATTGGGAATATTCGGATTGTTTGTATGTGACATAGATTTTCGAATAAAAAATATTGAGAAAAAATCTGTTAAATAATAATTTAACTATGGATTGACGATTATTATTCGCTTTAACCAGCTAACTGTTATTACTAAAAATTAAATTGTGCCATAGTGGGTGATTGATTGCATATTTCACATTATGTAGTATACTATATGCTATTGCACACATTAATATATATTCTAAGCAAACGTAGGTCCACCGTTGTGGGCACTATGGCATGCCCACAACCCAAACTGCCTTGTGGTGTCATATTTTTTGGACTTGACAGAATTTGACTTATGTGACATTTTATTATCACCGCAACACCATAATCAAACGAAAAGTAGTAGTGTGAAGTTTTCAATTGTAATTTTCTCCGCATTCATATTGCGACTCGCACTTGGCTGATTGAATTTGCCTCTGATGCTGAGTGTACGTGCACTATATTCTGTACAAGAAAGCTTGATCTTTTTGACAGATAGGCTAGTGATGGGGAACAAAAAATATCGAGTTGTCCAAAAAACAACAATTTAAAATACTTTTAACTGTGACGAGATTTACACTTTTCGACTCACGTTCCTATGGAATAGTTGTGTGATCCATGGTCTGAACCACCATTGGAGGTCCAAAAATAATCCTGTATGTAAAATTTAAGATTGAAAAACAAAATACGCATCGTAAACGTAGCGCATCATTAACCATCATTCGATGTAACAATTACATTATACAAACGTCTATTACTTTCAGTGTTCCTATTTAAATTGTACTTTGAAGCAACAAAAAGTTCCTAAAATTTTCGGATAATGCTTGAATCTTTAGGGTCTTTTTTGTTATATGTATTTTTTATATATTTTTAAAATTAGAAAATAATATGTCCGTCATTGCAAAGTTATGTCGATCAGAAAAATTTACAACTGTCAAAACGACCAAGCTATCTTGAACAAGATATACTACTGTCACTACCCTGAGAGAACGTGAAGTCGTGGTGAGTGTGTATGTATTTACTACACAATGGAGCCTGCTCAGCTATAATAATATAACTAGTGTAGATACAATAATATATAGAAACAAAGTAAATATTTAAACATATTAAAATAGAAAAAAGTTTTTTTTTATATATTACAACTTTTATGCCCACAGTAATTATAGCTGCGTTTAAAATAATCTTATATTTTTATTAAATAAGTGGATTAATATCAAACTATACGTGAATTTCCACCGATTAATTTTAAAAGTAAAACACCTGAAATATTGCTTAGAAATGTAACATTCCAAAATATTTTTGCTTTTTTTAAGAAAAGCTTAAAACGCTTTTTCCCATATAGCGGGGTAGTCAGGATGGACCTAGTGTGAAAATACTCAGTCCTCCACTTTCCGACAGTAATAGAGACATTGCGAGTTGATTGACGGAGTTCTACGCAGCGTTTAATCTTTACTTTGTCCGCCTTTAAAAATTTAAATATAATCATTCCGCCGAGTCGAAATCGAACACACAACCATTTACAGTCAGACACTGTCCCCCGACGGCCTAAAAAGAATTAAAATAAAGGATGTTCAATAACATTAGATAGAACTGGGGCCAGTCGTGGCGCAGAGGCACAAAGTGTGACTAAACGACTGATTGATTACCACACGAGGAGTGGAAATATTTAATATTTCCATTTTCGTCGCTCTGGTGTCGAGGCAAAGCGCGGCGTTATTTTCCGCCACCTAACACGCAACGTCTTCGAATTCGGTGGAAAGTGGGGAACGGACTGTCTTCACACTAGATTCCTTCTACCTACCCTGCTGTGCGGGATAAAGGGTGAAGCTATAAAAAAAATTCGAAAAAAGATTTTTTCTCCACATATTACAACTTTTATACCTACAGTAATAATACCTTCGCCTAAAATAAACTGTTTATTAATTAAATGAGTGGATTTTTGAAATACCTAAGTTACTAGTACACGAATTTGCACAGAGCCATTTTTATTGTAAAACATCTGAGTAAATATATTTTTGCTCTAGAATAAACATATCTTTGCATAAAAATGTAACATTTCAAAATATTTTTATTATTTTATTTTAAAATTTTTAAAACTATTCTTTCACCCGTCACCAGTAATCGTTACTTACGAACATTTTTTTTGAACATATAATTATGTAACATTCTCTCTATAAATGTAACCCGTACTATAATTCGCTGCCTAGTTAGAAGATTGTTAAGGTAGTGTCATTAACTTACCAATCCTGAGGATGTTTACAGTAGATAGGCAAAAAGAGGATTATTCTGTAGGTACGGCGATATATTAGTAGTCATGCTCAGAGCGGAAATGGTGGAAACCCATAACCAATCGCGTTAATAATCAGACATTGTCACATTGCGCCATGGTGGCTCCCAAATCATTTTAAAATTTAGAGGAAAGTTTTTAACTGCAACATATGACTCACTCATGCGTGTCCTCAATTTATCATAAAACAATATTAAGAACTATTAACTAAATAGTCAAAAACAAAAATAAAACAAGTTTCCAATGTAAATATTTATTTGAAATACTATAAGTGCTTATGGTAACCAATGATACAATGTCAGAGTCGACGTCGACGTCATCGTAATGCTACTCCTAGCGCAGTATCACCACCTCGCGTCGCCGGAGCGAGCCCGCACTAAACTATATAATATCGTCTATGTTACATACATTATAATAAGTGAATTTATTTACTATCTTATTGTTACGGTTAATAGCTCTTTTTAAAATAATTATTACATTATACAAATATTTGCTACAATTTCGTATAATAAGTGCGTTTTAAGTTGAATGGACTGAAGCTAGCTGCAAATACCAGTGTTGAGCTAGATCTGATTGCAATTAAAAATTAAATATTGTTGTTTTTAGTTTTTAGATAATGGTGATTTTTATGTGATTTCACCACAAAAAATTATGAAATGTTAATATTTAATTATTAACTACAATTAAAATTTCAAGAGTGACATGCCCGAGATAGCAACACTAGTGATTTTATTACACATGGTAATAATATCTGCATGAAATTATCAGAATGTCTAGATAGTCCAGTCAACATAAAATACACTTGCTATAAACAAAACTTAGAAACATCTAATTATTATAAAAAAATAATAATAAAAAAGCTATTAACCGAACAATTCATTTAGCTCTTCAATCATTCACTAAAGCAACTGTGTAGTGTGTACAATATTTACGTTACTAATTCTCTATTCAGAGGCACACAATGCTTATATCTAGTCTCTTGTAATATCCATTTTCACTCGTAACAATATTTTTTTGTAGACAAAATTTAATAACATCTAGTAAATATTTTAAATTGAATTTAAAATGATTTAAGGAACAGAAAAGTAAACCATAAGGATATAGGGATTTTCATAACAATCAATACATTGATGGTCTCCAAGTAAAAGAATATAACTGTATTTTACCAACAAGTAAGGATAGGATATAATTAAATCAATCGTTCAAAAAGACAGACATACAATTTGTGCATTCTTTATTGTAATATCTCTCTATATAAACAATTAATTTAATATAAAATCTGCATACAAAGTCTTTTTCTTGTAAAATATAGTTACTATACTTTACTTAAGGACCATCAACATTAAACACTAAAAAACAAGTCAAATTATTGCTCAATATAAAGATATCAATTTAAACTATTTACCAGAAGTCAGTTACATAGATGTTACCAACTAAAATATACTAAATTATAATTATTATTAAATTTTGTCAAATATACAGTTTATAATAATCGTATAATAAAGAAAAATCCGTAAGGTCATATCTACTCTATAACTATAGGCGGCCCTCCGACCTCGCAAACTGTGACCAGAGTCGGTTTACTTACAGACTACTACAAATAAAATAATAATAATACAATTTCCAATAAAAACTATTTATTATCTATGGGACAAGTTTGGTGTTTTGGGGAACATTTATTTATTTACACATTTCATGAAATTAATCTTCAATTACATATGTATTTGCTACAAAAGTAATTTTAATTTTTCAAGCTATCGAGATATTTTGATAATGTTAGCCTCAAATCGATGAAAACCAGTTAAAATTGTTATTAATAATGCCTAAATCTAATAAGCGACTAGAACTAAATAGAATACAAGCAATCTGAAATTGTCATGAAACTAAAAACTTTGTTGGTGCTATATATAATAAATATGTATATTTACAAAAATGTTGCCATAATCAAATATTAGATTACCTTAATTTTTTCACACAGGCATACTTTGTTTAGACCCAATTCTTAATTTTTTATTAAATAATTTGATTTTAGGGTTAAAACAAAAATGTAAAATTGATAGTATATTTTTATTAATTATTCACACATACTAAGCTTTTAAACAAAGTATATATCTCTATACCAAAGGTAAATAAGTTGGTAAGTCAAATTGCATATAAGGCATACATATTTTTGAAATATTAATATAAGCATTACAATTAATTTTATTAATATGGTGAATAAACGATACATAAAAAAAAAGCAATTAAAATACTTCTAGATAAAAGGGTTTAATAACATAAAACAGAATTTAACAATTAAATCTTTAAAATGGTCATCCTAAAAGATGCATTTTCGACTTATCAACTTATTCATTTCTGGTATGGATATAAAGTATAAGGGAGCTACCTAATGAGTAGACAGATTTAATCTCAAAAAGAATATTCTAAGCAGCACAAACCAAACATCTATTTAGAAATTCAATATAACATGATATATGTATAGAAATTGGGCCCAAAAGGAAGAAGACATGAGTTAATTAATAAATTTATTAATCTGTTGCTTGTAATAAAGTAAAAATCCTTTAGATAAAGGTAAATAATAACAATAAAATATATATATGTGTTACTGTAAAAGTTCCAACTATGGTAAATCTTAAAATTTACCAATTTTAAAGATAAAATAATGAACACAACTTAATCAAACATTTACAATATGTCTTAGAAATAAAACCTAAGTTTTACCAAGTAACAAAATGTTCAAAGAGGAAGCAAGACTTTTACCATTAAAGTTGGTAAATTAAGATTTACAGTAATTCAAACTTTTACAGTAACATATCAATGCAACAGCATGCAATAAAATTATAATTTTCAACTTCAAATAGGTAATTTGATTGTGCATTTAGAACCACACTATTGGCACGATAAATAAATCCGAGATAGTATTGTTATATAAGCCATTCAAAGCACAAATTGATTAAGTCCACTAGTTACTTAAAAATTGCAACTTTTGATTGTTCTTATTCATTTTTTATTTATTTATTAAGGGGAAATCGATATATTTAAAACATTAGGGAAGCATTGAGGGAAATCGATATATTTAAAACATTGAGCTCTTTAGCAAAACTTGTGCTTGATCTAAATCGAGAAAGTTCTTTGTGTCACATGATGTTTTAAAGTATTAAAAATCATTTCAAAATTGAAAATTTGGTGATTAAATGACAATATTGTCAAGTTAAGGTCACGAGTATGATAATTCTGCAATATATACTTTAATATATATTAAAAATAGTAATTTCAAAGAGCCATCTAAAAAATAATGTAAATTACATTAATTCATCCAGTCACAGTTATGTTTCTTTGGAGTTAAGCAATATGTGCAAAGGAAAGGCTCATACAATATATACATATATAAAGCAATGATTACTTAAACATGTGAAAAATTGTGATAAAACTTCGAAATTGATGATTATGAACGATTCATTTATTTTTCCATATCAAAATTGCACTTTTATGAAACAGCACTCTTACAGTTACTTTACTTTGTACAATAACTTTAATTTAATACAAATTACTTGATTGATCATTCATAATCAACAGTGTCTTGTATATCCTATACTACTATTTGGTGTTGTGAGATTAGAAACCAAATTATTGCTGTAATATTATTGGAATTTATTTAGTCGAAAACAATAAATTTTATAATGTTTGACTATTTACAAAAACCAACAGACAGAAAATGTCCAACTGTTTCCGTCCATAAATTTATATATAATAAATTTATCACATTCAACACTTAATTAGTCTTTTCACTTTGCGTTTCACATGTTGATAGCATAGATAAGGATATGTTGTGCCAAACACACATGTTTTAATAATAATATATTTTCACAGCATTCATTTATTTTTTGGCAATTAGTCAATATGATAAAATTTAAAGGAATTATCAACTAAAATACTAAATCACTGCTTCAATTTCAAATAAAGTCAGCAAAAAGTGTTGAGGAATTACAATATTTATATTTTATGATATACATAATTAATAAAGAATAGCTAAACTATTTATAAAGTTACAAACATAAAACAAACATGACATTTAGTAACTAAGTTTCACTAATAAACTTAAAACTATCATTGATAGTCTCATTCACTTCACTATGCCACCAACACATCACTATTCTATATCACTTTTCATTCACTCATTAGTCCTTCTTCTCACTGACTGATACATTGGCTGAGTCATCCACAGATTCATTCACTGATTCATCTACAGATTCATTCACTGACTCGTTCACTTCACTTGTGTCTTGTTGCCCGTCCTCGGGCGGGGCCTCACATCAGGTGTTCCGTAGCTCAACTAGTTTGACATCCTTAACATGCAAGTTATGCTTGGACTTGGCTGCAAATTTGATGACTGCTTGAGTTGACACGAGTGGTACATGCCTGAGATCCAATCTATTAGGAGACAATACAAAATAATTATTGGTGAACATAAAGTTTTAAGGTAATCTGAGCAAATTATGTTAGTGCTTAGTCAAAGTAAGGAAAATAAATTACTCCAACATAAGTTAACCTTATATAATATTAATATAATAGATTGACTTAAACTCAACAGACAAACTTGCAATTCAGTTTTAGTTCTTCTTATTTAAAACAATTACACTACTCTGGATAAAGAAACATAGACTTTAAAATGGCCAGAATAATTCTTGTTTATACCTTTTGTAGTTTTCATTGTCACTGCGTTTACCCCAATTATCTTACAAAAGTACTATCTGAAGAAGTATCTACTTTATTCTCCAATTTCTTGAGTATTAGAAGGTCAAATAATACATTTTGTCTTGTCGAACAAAAAAGAAAATAACTTAAATATAATTATAACCAATCTAAATTAAAATTCCCTTACAGATACCAAGCACAACATACCTAACAAGATTAGGGCATCTGGCGAGATGGTCCAGTGTGGCTTCAGTCAGCAACCTACAACCAGCTAATGAAAGCCGCTGCAGTCCATGATGTGCTAGCTGAGCAGCCCCTGCATCTGTTAACCTGGCGCAGGAAGAAGCATCTAGCTCACACAGCTTGGGTAATGCCTGAAGAGGAAAAATTGATGTTAATTAGTATCCACTAGACATGCGCAAAACAGTGCGCCATGAAGTGATGTGATATGGCATTACATTTCGTGCCGCGTGATATTACATTTTAGCATTACTTTAAACATCACGCGTAATGTCGCGCAATGACATTACACTACTATCACACATGGCAGCGCGTGATGTGATATTACTGCGATACTGATGACATGTAATATGAAATGTAATAAGTAATACGGCATGCCCATCGCACCGCTATTTGTACAATGAACTAAAGTTGATTGAATAGTAGCTAACTCTTGATTTTTCGAAATGTCGTATGGTTTTACCATTATTTCAAACATAACACGCAATTGCACGTAATGCCATACATTACTATCACTCCTGCGGTATTGATATTTATATTAAAATTAGCTATCTAAACAGTAAAACAGTGTTTTACTTTTATATTGTAGGGGATTATTACTTCCCTAACTATTTCGGAGGTTTCTTGGAGGTATAGTAATACACTTGTTGATGCTTCAGGTGGAATGATTTAATTTGATTTTTTTTTTGTTTGTGGAAATGCTGTTGACCCTGTGGTCTTTACAGCGACACCGGGGTGAGGGAAGAGGGTACTCAGTCCCTGCGAAATGCAAGCACTAAATGGCTGCTCGAGAGGGAACCGACAGGCGCAAGGGCACCCCCTAGCGGGGCTAGGACCTCGGCTTGCGTCATCGGTGGGCGGGGGGGTCTTTAATTTGAAAATTACACTGGTATATATACAAAAATGACAATTATAAATAACCAATAAACAATATTTACAGAAATTCGTCTCCAATAAAAACTTTCACATTATAACCAATGAAATTGGATTATAATGTGAGTTATAATTTAATTACTGATTTACCAATCGGAAGGGCTATATTAAAAATAAAAATCTTTAGTAAAATTATGTACAAATCAAAACATTGGCTTTTCTACCAATAGCAAGTGAGTATGTAAGAACAATGATTATTTCTTACGAATTGTACAAGAGGTGAGGGGCGCACCGTCACCGCGGGGGGTGCCATATAAATATGCGCCTGGCTGCGTCCATACAAAACTCGGCGTATGTGCTCCTACGCTTTAGTAACCGCGCGCCTTCGGCTCGCGACGGTCATATGCTTCATGTTATGTATGAACGCTGCGTGTGGTAGGTAATGTAGGTCCCACAATATTATAAAAAAATAATAATTACTTTTGATACCAATTCTGAATTTTATATAGGTACCGTAATACAGGTTTCGTAATACGGTAATAGTCGCAACAACATAAATTATACCGCGAGTATTTGTAGCTATCTCATGATTTTGCAAAAAATTATATATGAATTTATTAATTGTAGCATTCCGCAAATAAATAAACTAATTGTTATCATTTAACTGAGCGCTTTCTTGCTTCGCACTCTAAGAAATGTGCAGGCACAAATATAAACCTTATGTTTATAATAATACAGTTCTAAATAAACATTAAGCCACCCTCGATCGCGAAGTGTCGCGTCACGACACGAGACGCACGTCATGTCGTCCTCTTCACACAGCGCACGATGCACGACGCTCGGCCGACAGCGGTCCGAGCAGTGTAATGTGATGTTTAGAAGTAATATGTGATGTTTAGTTCGGCCGCGTGATGTGTGCTGTTACAGTACGCGGTCGAGTGATATTACATGTAATACATCACTCGCATTACTTACACATGTCTAGTATCCACACTTATATTATAAATGCGAATTTCTGTGTGTTTGTCTGTCACGCTTTCACGGCTAAACTACTGGTCCAATTTGGATGAAATTTAGAATGAAAGTAGTAAAATTGACTGGGTCTAACATAGGCTAAGCCGCGAGCGGGCCGCTAGTGTAAATATAAATTTGTCTAGTATTATTAATATGGTTGTGCACCCCTTTAAGTTCATAAAGCCTTTTCGCGTTTAGGAGGGTAGTTAGAGAAGATCTATTGTTAAATACTATGTTAGGGGGCGTTCAAGCATTACGTAACGCAGTTGGGGGAGGGGGTTGTCTCGTAAAACGTTCGTTCGTTAAAACGGGAGGTGGTCCTTGCTACAACACGATACGTAATATTGTTTTTTTTTTAATAAATAAAAGAGAATTGAAACGCCCAAAGTGGTAAATTCTTTTTATTTGTCATTTTTAGGGAGCGTTGACATCTAACGGAAGATGCGTCGCGTGTGATCAGGTCAAAAATATTCAGAAAGTGCGTTACGTAATACTTGAACGCTCCCTTATTCCTCTTTCCGCCTAAATTTGAGACCAGGTGTGCTGAGTAGCGGAACTCGATGACGTCTCTTGCCTTATTTGTACCAGAGCGAAGGAATGAAAATAGTTTAAATAGGTATAATCATTTCTTTGAGTAGTGATAGAACCCACAACTAACGCTATGATAGCATCTAATATAATTTAACGTGATAACTATTTAATATTTATTTTATTTAATTTATTACTATTTAATATTTATTTTGTTTTATTTATTCTGATGCACGGTTGGTGCAGCAACCGTGACGCTTAGATACAAAGTGAGACTGAAATGCAACTAACTGATTGGCGGTTCGATTCGCACTCGAGGAATGGAAATATTTAATATGTCCAAGGAGGTTGTCGGGGCAAAATTTAAGTCCCGCCATTTAACACGCAATGCCTCAAAAATTCGGCGAAAAGTAAGGAAGAGTGTTTTAACTCTAGCTACCCTGCTGTATGTGGGATATAGCGTGAAGCTAAAAAACAGGGAAAATCTAACAACACTCACCTGAACAATATACAACATAGCAACATCAGTAACATCAGTGCCAGGTAACCTCAGTACAGCCAACGCGGCCAACCTGGACGGTTCAGTACCAGACCGGGCGCCACCCCCCGGCCTGGAATTCTCTGGGGGTGCCAGTATGCCTCGCAGCTTGGCGTCATCTAGACACCTTGCGAAGGAGAGATCCAGGGCTGTCAGCGGTGGGCAGGATGTGGAACGGAGAGCCAAGGCTGCTTCCGCTGGGGAACCGGCTAGGGAGAGGGAGCGGAGGGCTGGTAGACGTGCTAGGAGCCTGTGGAAGATATTTATGTTAAATAAACAAAAAACTATAAGCTTCTTTTCCGTCTACTAGGTTGTCAAATAGGACTAAGTTCTATCTAGTCAAGACACGCTGGTGTATTCAACGCCGTGTCTTGCATGTGTCTTGTTCATAAATATTGGCAGAGATTATAAAAAAGAAATAATATAATCATCCTCCGAAGGGAATCGAACCCACAATCAATCATGATTACTGCGCCATAATGGATGCGATTTTATAATTATTATTTCTTATAAATAGTTTACAAAAATGTAAAAGTAATAACAGTCATATTGCAGTTCATATTGCAGTTCATATCTCCTTTCTGTTTTCACTACATACTTGCGTATCCAATATATTGTGCTTCTACGTAATTCCATTAGTCACATTTCGTCCTAATATATATCTAACTGAAATATTTACTTCATTTTATTCCTTTTAGATTAAAGCTAAACCCCGCAAAGCAGAGTTATCAGAGAATACCCCGCATCAAACATTCCATTCTTTACTTTCAAAACGTATTCGAGGCAGCATATTGAATGGTATAGTTGAATGCCGGAATTCGATTCCTTAACATTTATAATTTTAATAATTTATAATGTAAAAACACAACGAAACTCGGTTATTCTCAGGTATTCCTTACCAAGCAAGTTGTCGTCTAGCCAGATGACACCACTCTAGTCCAAGGCTAAGGGGCTGTCGACGCGCGATACCAGCGAGCTGAGCTGCGGAGACACGCACTTGCACGAATGACATACTGCGCCATAGTGATGGATCCATCTGGTAAAAATATATTAATTAATATTAGTTTTTAGGCACACAGGAACCTAGTATTAAGACACTCCGTCCGATTTGGAGGCATTGAGTGTTAAGTGATGGAACTTAACGCCGCATTTTGCCTCGACACCAGAGCGAAAAAAATGGAAATATTAAATATTTCTACTCCTCGAGTGGGGCTCGAAACTGCAACCAGTCGCTTACGGTCACACTTTGTGCCTCTATGCCACCACTGGCCCCAAATTAATATTAGTAAATAATTTATTTGAAAAATCAACAGAAAATATGGTATTTTTTTCATTTTTAAAGTCTCATTCACATTAATATAACTTAAAAAAGGTTTAAAAAAAAACATATAAACTTGAACGAAGCAGGATTGGAACCCGCGGGACTTCAAATTTGAGTAGCAGAACATTTTAGAACAATCTCTTTTCCTCAGAGATGCTAACAACAAGAAATAAATAACTGTAAATAAAACATGGCTTGACCATGTGGTCAGAGCATTTGGGCGGTTACCAAGAGGCGTGAATTCCAGTCCTGCTACGCGCAACCATCAATTAAATATTTTATATAATTTGAGACTTATAGGTAATATGCAGATTTTTAACTTTAAAGCAACTTGAGAAAATAGCAATAATAAATATCTTAAATACAAAATTTTCTTGCTGTTAAGAACTTTAAAATTATTTAAAGTACTAATCCAGCATCACATAGCAGATATTTATAAAAGCTTTTTTGCCAACATACTAACAAATAACAATACGAATAAAAATCCAACCTACCGAGTATTCAGCCCAAGCCTTGCACACTAACGCGCAAGTAGCCAACTCGTGGGGTGTTAGCTTCGCGAATACGCACAACATCGCCTCACGATCTAACCAGGGACAGCCAGCTGTCGCCACTAGTGTGAAAGGCGCCGGTCGTACTGGGTATAGGGGTTTCTTTAGTACCTAAAAAATAATTGTTAACTGTTATATGTCTTTAAATTATTTTTGTGTTTAACGATTTTTGAATTTCAATGTATTTGTATCAGAGACACTGCGTGTTTAAAGGCTTTTTATTAAACGCAGCACCTTCAGGTCACCATCTCAGGTATCTCATCTCGGAGAAATGTAAATATGTAGTTTAATTCTTATCATCACAACCAATCGTGTTTGCAATCAAAGACTGTACAACTGCGCCATGACGGCCTCCATTTTTTTTCTATCTTCACGCTGTGTCTCGCACACTGCAGGATAGGCAGAGGAAACCTAGTGTTAAGACACTCCGTTCTCCACTTTCCGCCGAATTCAGGAGGCATTGCGTGTTAAGTGGCCGTACTTAACGCCGTGCTTTATCTCTAGACACCAGAGTGAAGAAAATGGAAATGTTAAATATTTCCACTCCTCGAGTGAAAATATTCGTCGCTTTAAAGTCACACTTTGTGCCACTGCGTCACGACTTGCCCAAATTATAGAATATAATTTTATTTATATTTATTGCATTCTTTTAGATTTAAGTCGTGGCCAGTCGTGGCCCAGTGGCACAAGAGTGTGACTAAACGACTGGTTGTGGGTTCGATTCCCACTCGAGGAGTGGAAATTATATTTCCATTTTCTTCGCTCTGGTGTCGAGGTAAAGCGCGGCGTTAAGTTCCGCCACTTAACACGCAAGCCTCCGAATTCGGCGGAAAGTGGGGAACGGAGTGTCTTAACACTAGGTTCCCTCTGCCTACCCTGCTGTGTGCGGGATATAGCGTGAAGCTATTTAATTTTTTTTTGTTTTCTTTTAGATTTAAGCTATATCCTGCACACAAAGTAGGCGAAGGGAACCTAATGTTAACACACACACCATTCCTCATTATCCGGCGAATCTCGACGCATCGTGTGATGTGTGGGTGTGATTAAGTGGCGTAATCAAGCCTATAGACGCATTTAGCCACAATTTGTACCCCTGGCCACGACTGTCCTCTTAGTATTTATTTTCATATTTAATTTCGCATTACTATAACCACCTTAGCAGAATGATGTGTAAGTTGCAAAGCGAGATGAGCTCTTAAAGCTTGTTTCTTAGGCGCTTCATCTTCATCGCTGGAGCGACGCTTCTTGACCGCCGGTTCCCAGTCGCCCTCGCGTTCGCCTTCGGCGGCGCCGTCTACGTTGTCTTCAACTTCGTTTTTTATTTCTGAAAAATATTGTTTTTATATTTAATGTGTATTATTTATGTCGTCCCTTAGTTAACCACACTATATGACACAACCGCACGCACACCACGCGCACTCACCACGCTCATACACCACGCGCCCTCACCACGCGCACCCACCACGCGCACTCACCACGCGCACTCACCACGCGCACTCACCACGCGCACTCACCACTCGCACACACCACGCGCCCTCACCACGCGCACCCACCACGCGCACTCACCACGCGCACTCACCACGCGCACTCACCACTCGCACACACCACGCGCCCTCACCACGCGCACCCACCACGCGCACTCACCACGCGCACTCACCACGCGCACTCACCACGCGCACTCACCACGCGCACTCACCACTCGCACACACCACGCGCCCTCACCACGCGCACTCACCACGCGCCCTCACCACGCGTACGCATACACCACACAAACGCGCACGGACACAACACATACCACACGCACGCGCACACCACACGCGCACTTACACCCACACACCACACGCACCCACACACCACACGCACATGCATACACCACGCACACGCACGCACACACCACACGCACGCACGCGCACTTACACCCACACACCACACGCACATGCATACACCACGCACACCACACACGCGCGCACACGCGCACACGCACACGCACACACATCTCTCTCCTTGAATTGACTACCCCTGCGCACATATTTCGCGCAGGAGAAGTCAATCAATATTTGGAAAACGTAAATATATGACTGGTCAAGATTGACTAGTCATAATCTACGCTTTTCAAATATTTATAAAATACGCGTAGTAATATGATTAAGATATCATATTTTCTTACCATCTTCATTTTTGAGCTGACCATCAGTTTTGTTCTCTGTGTCAGAACCAGCTTCAGATTTTACAGTCGTAGGAGGTGGTAGTACTGGTAGTTTATTCTGCAATTTTTTTTAATAAAATGCAACTATTTATGAAAACTAAATTTGTTTATTATTATATACTATGTACACGCTACATATGTATATGTAGTTATTGGTTCGATTCCTCACTAATCGGAATAATTATACTTTAAAATATTTCAAAGAGGTGTGTTGGATAATGTAAACAAACAAGTAATATCACCAGTAATATTGCTGGTGACATTTGGTTTGGTATTTTTATTTTTTTCATCTTCACGCTCTTTTCTGATAAAATCGAGATACTGCCTTTCAACAGAATTAAACTCCGCCACCCAATATGCATTCGGAAGGAAAATTATTGAGTATTTATATTAAAGTTGATGGCAATGTAATACTTTTGTTTGTTATGTTGGCAATAGTGAAGTAGGGTGTGTTCATTCGGCCATTTTATTTTTCTGTGTAAAATACTATTCTGTTTTGTTACGCTAATAACAAAGCCAATACTTTACAACGGATTGTTTTACTGAAATCACAACAAAAATGAAGTGTCTTGACACTAGGTTTTCCTGTTAAAAAAAATAATTTATATTTATAAATGTTTCAGGTAAACAACTAACCTGATGCTGACTCAGTTGCGAGGCGTCTGACCCGACACTCATGCGACGCAGATCTGATGACTTCTGACGAGCGCGGAAGTGGCGTGGCTGCGGGAAAAAATGTTATGTTTATTTTATTATCACAAAATATGTAAACAGTATTTTTCAATAATAAATATTGAAACTATGAAGGTATAGTTATTATTGTAATAACTTTGTTTCAATCATATACAGCATACAGTCTATAAATTTAAATATAATATTACACATCCTGAGATCCAATGCAACATGTGAAATAACCGTAGTGCAGTGGGACAGTATCCCACTGTAAACGCGAGGATCGTGGGTTCAACTCCAACTTAGAGCAATAATTTATATTCATATTATTATCATTCCTTTACCCTGTTATCTAAGACAAAGCGTGATTAAGATTTACTGTCGAGCGAAAAGAGGAGAATAAAGTGGCATAACACTATGTTCCCTCTAACTACTGTTATATGAAAAAAACAAATTTAAAAAAATAATCAAACAAACCTTGTAATCATGATTAAGCCCCATCGTAGTACAAGTGGGGCACTCCCACGAATTAGGGAGGTCCTCATTAATCTGCCCTCCGGGAGCCACGCACGCTGGATGCACAATACTGTAGCAAACTGAACACTCTCGTAAGGAGGAGGGGCCGTTACGACCTGGAAATTAAATTAGAAGATTATGTTAATCAAATGCTGTATAATATTTTGGGTAAAAAAAATATAATGCAATAAAAAATAATATAAAGTTGTGGATTATTGTAAAATTTTGTTTAAAAAGACCAACTGTTGATTTTTATACTTATTTTCAGCAGTAGAATTGTCAGTACTAACACTTTATATTAATAGATAATTAGAAAGTGCTTCTAGTAAACAGCCTATTGGAATATAGAGTATATTGATTTTAATTCGAACTAGTGCTAGAGAGCACTTGGACGGATCTCGAAAAGCAAAACACTCCCAAAGAGTTGACCCAAATGTTTCTAGGTGCATATATTTTAACAGCAGTGTATCTTTTTTTTTTGGAACGTTCCCGCTTATTACAAAACTAGTTGGCAAAGAATAGTATAATACTCATATAACCAAAACTATATAACACTTATAATATAAATTTCCGTCAACGTATGACTGGGACCAGCACCATCACAATGAATCGAAACTATTATATAACAATATACATGCCACATTCAATTTATATTTACTTTGACCTTAGTTAAATTTATTACAAAAATAAAAAAAGAAGCAATAAATAAAAAGTAAACAACCAAACTACTTCGTAGTATATAAATAAATTACCCGAGTTACCCTTAGCCTGAGGCGCGACCGGTGTTTGCATCCATCCATCTAGGTGGCACACCGCACATGATGCAGTTATTGGCAACATTGGCTGGAAAAAAAAATACAAATTTACTAAACATTTTCAATAAGTATTAATTATAGGTCTAAATGACATTGTGGTTTATTTTTGCATCTAGAACGTGAGACTTAAAATATGTAGGGCAAGACACTCTGTTCTACACTATATTCGTTTGTGTCTAAAATATTATGGAGGAACTCAACGTCGTACTTTGTGTTACTAAAGCGGAGAAATGAAAATATTTACAATTTTCTAAACATAATCAATTCCTGAGTGGGAATCTAACCCACAGCCAACCGTGTTTACAGATGCGGATAAGCATCTGTAAACTGTGCCACGATAGTCAATAAAATAATTTTAAAAAATAATAAGGACAATATTTTTGTTTATATATCAAAAACATAACAACAATTTAATTTAAAGTAAAGTGGGGAACCTCCCTCCCTCTGCCAACCATGCTGTGTGCAGGGATACAGCATGAAGCTAAAAAAAATTAAATACATACCTGTAAACACTGTCGCATAACACAAGTTTGCTTGGCGCGTCCCAGTCCTCCAAATTTCACCATATCGTGACAGAACACGCAATCACCGCAGTCTGTACGTTGACAAGCTTCGCATTTCTTGCATCTGTAAATATTAAAAATTAAAATAATATAAATTTTCCATATAAATTTGACTTGAGGCAACCAATTAACAATAAGAATTCAAGTCATAGTTTCTTTTTATCTTCACGTTTAAACTCTAGTATATCGTATTAAGCTTAGTGTATATGAGGCGAAAGAAGTATGTATAAGCATATTTCTTTCGCCTCGTCCACTGTCATCAACCTCTTCATACACGCCCTCCGGAGGGTTCTCATGATTTTTACTTGACCATCCTAAAGTATCATTGATCTCCCCCTACCTCTCTTACCGCTCGCACATAGTTAAATATAAAATTTAGTACTTATTAATAAGAAAACCATCATGGCGCAATGGGGCACTGACTGACTGTAAAACCGATGGTTGCGAGTTCGATTCCCACTCAAGGAGTACTACTTAAAAAATTTCGTTTCTCCGCTAGTATCTAAAACGCGGCATGCATTACGTGTTGAGTGGCGGAACTCATAGCGCGGCGTTAAGTTCTGTCACTTAACACACCATATTTCTATTTCAAGGGGAAAGTGTCTTAACATTAGGTCTTCCCTGAAAACTCTATATAAAAAAAATATCTTTTTTTGCACTGGAAAAAAAGAATAAAATAAATACCTAGTACGTCGTCGCCTCGGAGCACTGTTAGCGTGGTCTGGTCTAGGGCGGGCGGGACCGCCGCGGTGACCGCCTCTCCCTCCACGACCGCTCGATTGACGCCTTTCGCCTGATGCTGATTCGTCTGGACCTGGAGATTGTATAGAATAGGTTAGAAATTAATTAGGTTAATAAGAAAATTAGATTTTAGTAATTAGTAGAGTAGAAAGAGATTAAGAGTCAAATAATACATATTAATGAGTCCTATGTACAAGGGCCTAACTAATGATTTGATAATTTTATCTTTTTGATGGTAAATGCATCTTCTTAGCATTATAACTAATTACATATTACATATGCGAGTTATTACGAAAGTTATTTACTTGCGGTTCTTTTATTGAGTACTATTTTTAAAAACATTAAGTCTAATATAAAACGAGGCGGTGAATTCCGCCACTCAATATGTAACGTATCGATTTCGTGCGGAAAGTGGATTACTGTGTGTCTAGACACTAAATTCTCTGTGACTACTCGACTTATTCGAAAAAAAGCTTGAAGTTACAATAATCCTTACCTTGAGTTGAAAACCTCTGGAATATATGTATATCCTATTTGTATGCAAAAATCCTCAACAAATATAATATAATATCTTCTGACATAACTTTTTTAATAAAAATACATATAAAGAATTTAAATGTATTAGAATCTTACCTTTCAACACGGGAATGCCAGTTATAGCCTGACTTTGCTTATCATGTCGATGTTGTTCCACCAAGGTGCGGACATCTCTGACCAGCGCTATGGGATCTGTTAGCAACTCTGGTACAGATTTACGAGCAGCTGGTAGTTGATGGAGGTATACCACTATGGCCTGGAATGATAGAGAATTATTGTTTTTAGTGAAGTATTAATTTTTGTAATGTTAATTTCTATATAAAATAAAATATCACTGACTATAACTAAGACAATTTATTTCATTGAATGTAAATTTGAATAAATGATTTTATTTAATTATTTAATTTATTCTTTATTATATTTGTAAAATAGGTTGAAGATTTTTTTATTACTATATTTACTATTTTTTTATATATCACATAAGTAGAGTTATAATATTAAAAATAATTGGAAATGTTAAAGATTTATAGTAGAATGTTTCTTTTAGTGTGCCAAATAATTTCGATAGTATGTCAGTTTGTACACATTTTCAACGCAGTAGGAATGAAACCCTCTTGCTAATCGTCTAAGCGCTCTGACAGCTTAACCATGCATACAAACGCATTTGTTTAAATTCCTAACTTCGCACATTTTTATACGTTATCTAAAAAATATAATTATTTACAATTTTCTTCGCTCTGGTGTCGAGGTAAAGCGCGGCGTTAAGTTCCGCCACTTAACACGCAAGCCTCCGAATTCGGCGGAAAGTGGGGAACGGAGTGTCTTAACACTAGGTTCCCTCTGCCTACCCTGCTGTGTGCGGGATATAGCGTGAAGCTATTTAATTATTTATTTATATAATTATTTATAATCTATTCACCTTAAGCCCATGCAATTCATTCAGAGTCAAATGAACATGCTCCTTAGGGGGAGGCGGGACCGACGGCGGCGTTTGCCCTTCAGGGGCGAGGTGGGACCGCCCTAGTAGGGAGCTGACGTATCTGTCCAGAACATACCAGAGCATTTCCGTGAAGAATGGATAGCGAAACTTTTGTGGCACCTGGAATTATAAAAACTTTGGTTAGTATTTGATGTGTAGTTTTGTTTTGAGAGGTTATTGTAGAGCTGTGGGATTACAAATATGATTGGTTTGGTATTGAATACAAGTTCGATTCTCACTTAGGGAGTGACTATATAAGTTATTTTTATTTTTCTGCTCTGGTAAGGTTAAGCGTGACTTTAGGACACTTGGGGCTATTTATTACATATCCTGTTATTAAAAAAAAAGTATTAATATTGTGTTGGTTTTGTAAAGTTAATGTAATTCAAACGTAAACCAGAGCTGAATAAGCGAAACATTGATGAAATTAAGGCCATCGTCAGCGCAGATGCGTCAGCAGAAACAGCGGGGACTGTAAATGCGATTAGTTGTGGGTACGATTCCTACTTGGGGGTAATTAAATTTTCATTAAGTTCTCTGCTCTGCCAGGACTACATTCCGTTCAGATTACTGTGTGAGAAAACACGCAATATAAGAATATTAGCCTACCTTTGTCACATCTTCAACTTGTGCTATTTTCAATTGTTTCTCAATACCAAACTGATGCAGGAAATTGCCACCGAAAACTAGAGAGTCGCTCGGCGTATACACTGCGTGAATCCAGCCAGTCGGAATAAAAAACGTGTAGCCTGATTGCAGCTGAAAAGACAAATATATTAATTTATAATTACAAATCATTAGAATTTTTCTTTTTTTTATATAGCTTTACACTTTTTCCCGCATAGAGAGGTAGTCAGAGAGAATTTAGTGTCAAGACACTCCGTCCTCCAGTTTTCATATGAAGTCGAAACATTGCGTGTTAAGTGGCGGATGGAAGAACACCGCGCGTCGTCTTAGGTACCAGAGAGCGAAGAAATGAAAACTTAAATTACTTGAAAGAAATCAAACATACAACCACCGTTTTACAGTCATACGGTGTCCCACTGTTCCACTGCGCCACAATGGTCTTGGATTATAATTACTTATTAAATTGTTGCTAATATACTACAATGGAATTGTTATTATATGGCAATATTTATATATCCTATGTTAACTTTAAGCAGACTTATATATGTAACACATTCGCTGAGCTTAACAAGCAATGTCCGTAATTCGAGCGAAAAACAGATGACGGAGTATTCTTGATACTAGATTCTCTCTTACTAGGCTGCTATGCATGAAAAACGTGAAGCTATTGCTACTTATTTATGTACCTTACAAAATATTAAGAGACTAAATTCATAGTTCTTCATTCTTTTAATACATCGTGTATCGAAACTACTTTTAGTTTTAAGTTTACTAAATAAATATATAATAATAATATATCAATAAATATAAAATATAATATACATACATATAAAATAGATTTAACTTAAAAAAATTAGGAGTATTCGGAGTGTAGAAGTGCTCTAGCACTGTACAATAGAATTGAAGTTGCAAGATCTAGAAACACAAATGATTTTCCAAAAACACCTAAACTGACTAACAAAATAAAATACTCAGTTCGACTAATATACTTACATGAACTCTAATACATTTCTCAACTGTATCTCCAAAGAAAACATCCGACTGTTTCCCAGAGAGCACCCACTTTTCATATAACTGTAGATTTTCTTCTGTCGGTGGTATGAGCCAGAATACTTTTGCACCTGATGTATAAAAAAACGTCGTTAATATTGAAACATGTCTAAACTATAATAATAAACGAATATTATGTTTATTTCTTCGGTATTCAATGTCTCAAATTTCGGCGAAAAGTGGACAAGAAAATTTCGTGACACTAGATTCTCTCTGCCTACATCCTGGTTATTATAAAAGAAAAAGCTATAAAGCTACTCTTCTCTTGGCATTAATAAACAAAAATGAATTTTCATGTTTATCATGTCATATTACTAAATATTGGTTTGTCCATATAGAAAAAACATCCTGTGTCCACAGAGCACTGAAAAGTGATCGAATGTGTGGGTTGTCTAATTTCCAATTTCGATAAACAACAAAACATAATTTTTAAAAACTTGAATCAAAGTCTTTCTTTAAAAGAAATACGAAGATCTAAAAAAAACACTGCAATAATTTAACTTTTTTCAAATACTAATTAACAATATATTTACCTCTCAAAATGTGATACCACACAGATGTACCACCAAAATCAATATGAAAATCTGTATAGCAGCCCTTCACTGACATAAGGCAGTACTTTTGTACTTTCGGATACATCATGTCATCTAGAGCGTTAGTCGATTCCGTCTGAAAAAAAATACAATAAATTGAAAAAAAAAAACAACATTTGCTTATTATTTAATTTAACAAAAGTTTAGGTGTCGCAACGGTTTATAAGCGCTCGGTAAAAGTAGCGGAATACTCGCGAACAACTATGGTTATACATATATTACGAACATTAATAAAAATCTTATTACTTTATCTCGTTTTGTGGTCTATTTTTCGATTTGACTGTAATTTTGATGATTGTTCGTAGAAAAATCTTTGGGTAGCAGAAATTTGTAAAAATCTCTCTACAGAGATGCTAACAATATAAATAAGTTGTAATAAAGCGTATAAGAATTTCGACGCAGCGGCTAGTAGAACGCATGGCTCAGTGGTGAGAGCGCCTGAACGGTATTGAGGAGGCGCGGGTTCGAATCCCGCTGCGTTCAAATTTTTATACGTTTTCTTTAAATGTCTTTGTAATTTTGATTTTATTTGTAATATTATATTATAAACCAGGATTTATTAAATTGTTCTTCAACTCTAAATTGTAGAGTAGTATAGAGTCAAGGCAAATAAAAAATATTTTTTAACCATATTCTTATATATAAATGTTTGCGTCATAAACTATTTTTCTAGTTTGCCAAGTTAATAATTTACTATTTAGCATTTTTACCAACACTGCACCACTATTAATTAGTAATGTACATAAATAAATATATAACAGATAACAAATCAAACACAAATGACAAAGTACAATATAGTATAAAGATTTTAAATTAATAACCTTAAAGAATTCAAATTATTATTTGCCTAAAAAATCATAGCGCGACGGTAAAGTCATGGAGACATGACTCATTACGTCAATGACTGCCAAAGTTCAGTTTGAAGATTTAGTATTTATAAAATATATTTCAGGTGATTGTTTTTACAAGCTTATCTATTTTAAAACTTTCCTATTTTAAGATCGTTATTTTAGTGTCTTATGTTATACTTTCTCGATATTTAACTAATCAATCTACAGTGTCTTCTATTCTATGTGTCATGGGCAAAGATAATTGGGAGGCGAAAAAAATCCCTACTGGCATAAAAGCCATAAAAAAACATAACAGAACTAAACAAATAATATATAAAGACATATTCAAATTGATAAATAAAAACTTTAAAATAAGAAGTGCTCGAAGACACAAAAACGCACAAGTTTTTTAAAGTTAAAAATCTTGAACTCTACTCGATATATCGCACATAATAATAGTTATAAATTTAGAAAATATCACATTCCTCATACATATTGAAGTTAAAAGTTATTTATAAGTGACATTACCTGTTGATCTTTCAAATGTCTTGGCCAAACAGTATCGACCCAGTCAATGAGACGCACAATGCGTGGCGCCTGCACGTAGTTCTCTAAGCGAGTGTGGGAGAACTCTAGCGATATCACGTTCAAGAGTCTTTCCTTGTTGGGATCATCGTAGTAACGTTGCCAATCCTGATGATATAATGAAAAGAAATATTTATAATTAACATTTTATAGATGCCACCTTGTCATATTAACATTTGGTAGAATGAATATATATCATTTTTATATCTCCACTGTGTACCAGAGAGGTACCAGAACGAAAACAAAGCGCGGCATTGAGTTGACTCAACGATATAAAAAGTATATAACTTACAATAAAATTTCGATTTTTAATAGTGGGAATTATATTATTAATTATTTTCATGTCCCCGCTCCGGTACAAGAAAGTACGGCTTTTAGTTCCGCCTCTAGATATCTTGAACACAGTCCCGACACTGGGTTCTCTCTCTACTTTGTTCAGGTTTTCTACTACAATGAAAGTAAAGAAAGAAGACAAAAAGTATGCTTTTTCCTACACGTAACAAACTTGTCAGAGAACATACTATTTAGCATTTTTGATTACAACAATTAAATCAAAGTGCGAGATGATTTCGAGTACGTAGCTTATCGTAACACCGTTAACGTTAATTTATTTTACTTTAAATATTGGCATATCTTAAACAAAATTACAAGATTTTTGTTGGACCCCTAAAAAATCCTGTTCAAGAGATTTTACTGTATATTCTGAATATCTCTATAGCCTAAATGAAATTAAAGTCTCTAAATTGATTTTTCCCTCAAGAGTGTTATTTAAAGGTTTATTTCTTATTATTTTAAAGTAAATAGTAGGAATTGTATGAAGTCTTCTCTTTCGTAGTAAATAACTTTACTAATACTTGAATACACAATAACAAAAACATTAAGTAATATACTTGAATATAAAATAACAAATACAAGTTAAACTGTGTTTGAGTAATTCAGTTCAATTTTATATTTTTTAATCATCTTTCATGTTGATTGCATTGTTATCGCAGACTTAAACATTAATTAACACTTAAGCATTACATAGTGTTTGCTGCACTGATTTGTTTACCTTCATGGTCATCTCAATATTTTTCTGCGTGTTTACATCCATGACGTCAAGTAGGCGCCTAGAGCCGACGCACATGCGCACGTCGTTCACTGTAAAGTTACTGGTTGGCACCCTGCAAACAAAGGAAATACCTTATTTATGTATTAAATATATGTGAAATAACATATTTATGGCAATAAATAGTTTTTAATATAATAAATAATATTATATATTGTTAATCTGTGATTTATCGGTCATAGCATTGACTTTTACATCTCATAATTCATTCATTGTATCCACCCGTTGCCGTTTCAGTCGCCCGCTTTCAGCGTTTCGGAGCGGACGTGTTGCCGCGTTTTATGCAAACTTTCCATTTCAGGCTTCGGTTTATAATACGCCATTTGCCAGAGACAAGACCTTTGCGTATAATTTATTTTCCTTTGATCTTTTTTGACTTATGAACCTAATGTAATAGAATAAAAACCGTGGTCTAAACAATGAATGATCATATTTTAATTATGTCGCAACGTTAAGCTAAAGCGGCTTCCATTTTGTTTTAGAAATATATAGAGATTAAAATATGAGACCTTTTAGTATAAGAATACTGCATTTTTATATTATCGAACATAACTAGTACTTTTGTTCAACAACAAATAATCTCTACATGAAAGTAGTTACACATTACGAATCTCTGCATCGGATATTGATGACGCAGCACTACTATTTAACTGTATTTTGAACGGAAGACATTTTAGCTATATCTTATATAAGTATTTTGAGCTAAAGCCGTATTAGGTATTCTTTAAATAGTAATTAAACACTTGGGCAAATACAATATCTGTTCAATAATAAATAGAATTTTAATTTTGCTAATTAATTAATTATCTAAAAAGGGTTGTATATATGCATATTTAATAGCTACCAACCATAATTTTTTACTAAAGGATGGATCACATGAAACATGGATAGGCGCAGGGTGCTCTACCAACAGCGAAATATTTAATGAAGTTATTCAACCCTTGGAACATTATGGACTGTTGGTTAGTTCCGAGAAAGCCGTACTTATATTGTAACGTTATTTGGTATGGTATATTTTTATTCTTTTCATATAACGCACCTTTGCCTGGGATGTGTAAAATTGTTATAACAAATTTTGTAAGTATGTAAAATATTGACTTTATTTATTGATCAATGTTATTTAAGTAAAGTTAGCTGTTGAAGTTACCATTAATAATAAAAAGCTTTTTCTCATATTTATTTATTTATAAGATAAAAGCAAAGGGTAACATATTTATTTAACATGTGTTTGCTGAATAATAAATAAATAAAAAAAAAAAATAAAAAAGCCTTTATTTGACCATTTTGATTTAAACATAAGACAAATCAATTACTTACATATACTTACTACATACTTATTACTTATTATTATTTTGATTTTACTAATGTTTTTTTTAACTATAAATTTACTACAGAAAACTTACAACTATTCTTAATTATATATGGTCCCCAGACTGGGTAAAGGCCTCCTCCAATGAGTTCCACTTTTCACTATCCTGCGCAGTTAGCCACCAATTGTCGCTGGCGATTTTTTTAATATCTTCGTCCCACCGGGTAAGCGGTCTTCCTCTTCTTTTTTTCCCCGGTGGACCTCTCCATATCGTAGTATTGTAGGTCCATCTCCTGTCTTTAAGCCTTGCTATGTGCCCTGCCCATTTCCATTTTAACGTCTGTGCATAGCTTAAGGCATCCGTAGCTTTGGTTAGTTCTCTTATTTTAGTGTGTCTTATCTTGTCTAATTTCTTTACCTTCAACATACTTCTCTCCAGTCCACGTTGGCACGTTGTGATTTTATGTTTGGCTTTTGTTGTAAATTTCCAAGTTTGGCATCCGTACGTCAAGCATGGTAAGAGATTAGAATTCATAACTTTTGTTTTTATATTAGTTGGCATGCTACTTTTAAAAATTTCTTTTAAGGTCCAGAACTTATTCCATGTGCGATTTACTCTTCGTTCAATTTCCATTTCATTGTTTTCTTTTTGAAAGCTAATTGTTTTTCCTAAATAGATAAAGTTATCGACATATTTAAGTGGGTCTTCGTTAACTATTATTTGCTTCCTATCGCTATTTGTCATTACCATAGTCTTAGTGGGATTGATCTCAAGTCCTACCTTAGCGCTTGTTGTCTGTAACGATTCAACCATGATCTGTAGTTGGGAGCTTGTCTCGGATAGTATTACTATGTCGTCGGCAAATCGCAAATGACTTAGAAAGGCTCCCTGAATATTGATTCCCATATTATTCCAATTAAGCTTTGAAAAGATATCTTCTAGTATAGCTATAAATATTGTAGGCGATAAAGGGTCTCCCTGCCTTACACCTCGCCTTATGGGGAAACACGGGCCCTGTGTCTCTAACTTTATTCTTCCCATGTTTTTCCGGTATATATTTTTGAGTACATTTATATAGATTTCGCTGACTCCCTGATGTTTGAGGCTTCGCCAAACGCTATCGTGAGTTACCGAATCGAAAGCTTTTTGGTAATCAATAAATGCAAGATATAATGGTTTTTGTTGTTCTCGATATTTCTCTATTATTAACTCTAAGGTGTGTATATGGTCCACTGTAGAAAACCCTTTTCTAAAGCCAGCCTGCTCTACAGGTTGTCTTGCTTCGATTACTGGACTTATTCTGGAATTTACGATGCTAGAGAATAGTTTGTACAAACTAGGAAGTAAGCTTATGGGCCTGTAATTACCTATATCTTTGGGGTCGCCTTTCTTATATATTAAAATAATATTTGATTCGGACCACTGTGTAGGTGTTTCAGTTGTTTTTAATATTAGGTTAAAAAGTACAGCGAGTGGTGCGGCCAGTAAATGGCATGCGGACTTTAAAGCTTCATTCACAATTCTGTCTGAACCCGGCGATTTATCTAATTTTAACTTTTTTATAGCTTCTATGATTTCATTTTCATCTATTAATTTAACGTAAATTTCACTTTTATTTTCAATGGAATCGATCTTTGTATTCTCACATGTTCTGGTATAAATGTTTTGACTTGAAGATGCTCGGCTGTTGTATAAGTTTTTATAAAAGTTAGTTGCCGTGGTGAGGATGTCTTTGCGCTTATTTAGAGTGTAGTCAGATTTCCTTAAGCCTTCTATCCAAGTTTTACTTGTCGTCAGTTCTTTGTAGCCTTTTTTGGTGCTTCCAGTTAAGTAAAGATGTTTTTCTAAGGTACGTTGTCTATATTTTCCATAGTCACTTCTTATGTATTTATTGGCTAACTTAAAGAGTGCGGCTAGCTTATTTTTCATTGTTCGTGATTTATTTTTGGTTTTTTGTAATTCTTTTCTTCTTTGCAAGAGGGTTGCTGTCCGAGTCGAAAGAATCTTATGGCATTTGTGAGTAATTCCTTTTTGCTTTGCCGAATTTAAACTTTTGGTGATGAGATTTGTGATTTTGTTATAACAAGTTTGTACTGTTATGTTTTTATAGAAAATTCCTTGACTAGGTAGCATAAGAGATAGGGCTTCCCTATATCTTGTAATTTCATCTTCACACTTTAGTTGGTAAATATGATTATTATTATATTTTGTTCTACTTTTGTTATTGCTGGTTAACTTTATTGTTGCTCTGATTATTCTATGATCTGACGGGTAGTTTAGGTTCATTGTACCAATATCTTGAAATAATTTAGGTTGGCTTGATAATATGTAGTCTAATTCATTTTTATGATTACCGTTTGGGGATTTCCAAGTCCATTTTTTGTTTGCCTTTTTTTTGAAACACGTATTTATTATTGTTAGCCTATGTTCTAAAGCGAAGTTAATCAATCTCTGCCCTCTTTCGTTCCTTATTCCGTATCCGAATTGTTTAGTTATTAAGTAATCTTCTTTTTTAGGCACTCCTACCTTTGCGTTAAAATCTCCCATTAATATAACATTCTTATGTGCCATGTCTAACGCTTTGTCGACTATTTTGTAAAAATCGTCTATATCGGTGTCACATGCCGCATTTGTAGGTGCATATACTTGTATGATTGAAATTAAGTATTCCTGAATTTTCATGTTTAATACTGCGACTCGTTCAGTCAAGCCGGTAAAGCTCTGTATGTTATTTTTGTGCAATTTGTTTATTATGAAGCCCACTCCGTATTGCCCTGGCGTGTGGCCTACGTAACAGAGTATAAAATTTTCGTGTTCTTCTATATTGGTACCCATTCGCCTTGTTTCTGATAATCCTATAACATCGTATTTTATTTCTTGTATTGCTACTTCTAGTTCTAATAATCGTTCGTAGGACGACAATGATCTAACATTGTATGTTGCAATGTATAATTTTTGTGTTTTTTCTTTAATATTATTCTTTATTGTTATGGTTTTTTCTTTTGGAGGGTTTTGGTCATAATCTTCCACGGTGACCAGCCGGGTTGGAAGATCTTGTGAGTTTTTTAGCTTTGTTTTCAATATTCTTTCTTTTGTGTCGGGGGAGGCGCTTGATTGCTATGCTTGTTTGTTTTGTATATTATTATTCTTGTTTATTGGGTTTTTAACTACGTAATTTAAAATTCCCTGTTTTATAACTCCTTCTGAAAAACTATTAGATCTTTTGACCGATGTATCAAGTTGTTGTAATTTGTTTCTTTTATTTACTTGTGTATTTTCTTCTATAAGGGTTATAGTGTCATTTTTGGGTGAAGTTGGTAGTTTGCGCTTAGTGTTGCTTTTCGATATTATCAGTTTATCGTATCTAATTACCGCTGTATTTCCCTTCTCTCTTTCCAATTGTAATTCTTCTTGTAGTTCTCTTCTTTCTCCAGTACGTGTTTCGGGTAGTCTTCTTTAATGTAATAATTTGTATCTTTTAACACTCTCCTTTGTTTCATAATTTTTATTTTTGTCCCTAGAGTTGAAAAAGTAGCTACTATGGGGCGCACGCCTTTATCTTTTTTTCCTATTCTTTTAACTTCTTGAATGTCCCTATAACATAGTTTGACAGAGAAATACTGCTCTACCCAGTTTATTAGGATTTTTTCTAGATTTTCATACGATTCTTCTTTCTCTTCTATTCCGAAAATAACTAGATTATTTTTTCTTGCTTGCCTTTCCAAAGCTTGTAACCTTTTCTCCTGATTCTCCACTCTTTCCTTCAGATATTCATGATTTTTTTCTATGGTCAAAAATTTTTCTTCGAACATCCTGCTAATATTTAGTGTGACCTGTTCCGTAACATTTTTTCCTGTTTCTCGAATTTCTAGCCTATGTTCATTCAGTTCAGCTGTTATTGTTTTAAGCGCACTTAAGATTTCTTCCATGGTTTTTAATTTAATTATTTGTTTTAGTACAAGTGATGACCTCTGCTATGAATTAATAATACTCTTCTATAATTTTTATATAATTTTTAGACCACTGCCATCTAGTGGTCAGTACTACAAGTTCTCAGTCCGTTATCAATTAAACCTAATAATACTTGTGATCTTTAAGCCTATCTATATCCGTATTCTAATACAAATTAATAATTTAAAATGTGTTTTTAATAAATAAAAAATCTCAAGTCCTCGACGTGGGATCGAACTCAGATCGACTCGATTAACTCCACCTTCATACGCCGCTAGTCCAACATTCACTACAGAAAATAGGTTGAAATATTGCTACATATTTTGAAAGAGTAACAGAATAAGAGAAATTATAACAAAAGATAGTTAAAAATAGTAATTAAAAGTTAATATAGTCACTATTTATTACAGCACAACACTTTTCTTGTAAATTGTTTATCACTTTGTATAGTATTCACTTGAAATAGTCTAGTAACGTTTTTTTCTGCGGTCACCTCGAAGTTCACACAAGATGTCTCTTTTGTTAAAAACTATTAGTTTAAACACGGAGATAACATTTGCACGTACACTTTTGAGTATGTTGATACTAATGATAACTAATGATAACATTTGCTGAATACTCATTTTAATTTTTTCAATATTATTATTTAAATTGAAATATTCATATATAATTGCTTAAATGAAATTTTTCAAATTCCCGTAGCGTAAATTTATAACACAAGCAAAATAAATCATATACAAGCAGTAATATTAATTTCATTCAAAAAATAAACTACTACTACTACTAATATTCCTCTATTGACATATATCGAGATCACATGTGCAGAAATTATGATACATAAATCAATTTCTCAATATGAAGATGTAGTTATCTAGTTACAGTTAGGACGTTTATAGACAACTCGGCGTCAGTAATTTCATAATGGCAACCTATTGAATCTTACAGCGCGATTAAGACAAAATCTTGGATTTTTTAAATGCTGATATTAAGTTAACCTGTATTCTATCTATCTATATATCTATCTATCTGTATATATATGTACCTATATAGATATTAAAATTCTATATTTATTTCGGTACAAATCGATCTCTAAAAAAACATTTAGAAAACGTATAAAAATTTGCAGCGGGGTTCGAATGCGCGCCTCCTGAATACAGTAAAGCGCGGCGTTAAGTTCCGCCACTTAACACGCAATGCCTCCGAATTCGGCGGAAAGTGGGGAACGGAGTGTCTTAACACTAGGTTCCCTCTGCCTACCCTGCTGTGTGCGGGATATAGCGTGAAGCTATTTAATTTAATTTTTTTTTCTGAATACAGTCCAGGCGCTCTCACCGCTGAGCCATACGTTGTACTACCAGCTGTGTCGAAATTCTTATACGCTTACGCCTCTAAATCTCGTTTTATATTTTCCCAAGTGTGGAATAACACTTTAAAAATGTTTAAATGTAAATCTATCTGTATATCTATCTATATATCTATATCTATCTATTAATGACAAGACTGTTATGACAAACTTTTTACACTCGATGTACTAAAAAATTTGCACACGTGTCCGGATCCGATAACAACAATATTTTCGTACCATTGATCGTTGTCCATGAAATAGAAGCCAGGACGAAGTATAAGTAGTACAACTTGTTGGAAGCGAGGTCCTTCTAAAATATTTTTTTTGATAATTTCTTATTTACAGCAAATAGCTTATAGTTTTTTATAGTTGTCCATAAACTAATGTATTTGTAAATTATTTTATTAATTCTCTCTTGGCTTACTTACCATATTCATAGGCTATTTACAATATTAAAGGCAGGAAAGTTAGATATTAAATAAAAACTGCAAAGCAATCAAAATATTGATGTAACTTGACAACAACTAAACATAAATTTGTAGCATATTTTACTTTTTTAGTTTTTACACTTTACCCCTCATAGCACTTAGAATCAAGACATTGTTCTCCGGTTCCGCCTGAATCCTATACAATGCAGTTATGCCTTAATTCTTAACCTAATTTAACCAAACGACACTGACCACGTCTCTCCACTGGTACTATTAGTAGCTAATAATTTATGATTTGGACTGTATAATTTTGTATAAGCTAATGGGACTAATTTACATAGTTTTAAACTAGAGTTGAGTTTGCCAAAAAAATGTATAATATAACAGACCTGAATAACCAAATAAGTCAATGTTATATTTAATATCCTTGACAAACATACATATTAATAGTTCATATTTATTTTTAATAATGCATACACAAGTGCTTGAAAGGTTAAACGATGTAATGAAATCGCCATATACAAAAACCAGTAAGGGTGTAAATGCCAAATAATAGCATGACTATTGGTCATCTATTAGCAACCGGTCTATGAGCACATTGCCTTGCACCTGCTACGTCGATATGCAGTTGCTAGGATGTATTTCCTATCGTTATAAAACTAGAATTGTTAATTGTAAACATATTCAACAGTGGATTTTTCAAAGTATATAGATATCCATAACTAGCTGTTGCTGATGACTTCGCTCGTGTAGTAATAAAAATAATACTCTTTAAATTTTCAGATACAAAAAGCTTACGGCTACATATAAACTTGAATCCTTTAGTTACGCCCTGACACAAAATTCTTTCTTAACTAATGTCTCCTACTTATAGACTCTAAACTTTGGATAGCTCTTAATCCGGCCCTGTCGCAAAATCTGTATTTAACGGAAAACGGGAGTATACTAACTACCTTTCAGCCAAGTTTTATACTTTTACATCAAGCTCTTTTCGATATTTAGTAACCTTTTGCTTATATATCTGTTTTCGAAAAGGTCTCGTTAAAATCGTTCCATCGTCCAGCCGTTCCAGAGATGAACAAAGTGACAGACAAAAATATAAATTGTATAACCTTTGGTATATACATACGAGTACGTATGCATTTAGTAAAAAGCGGTTGTTTTAATATTACATACAGATACCCCATTATTTTATTTCTTTAGATATATGGATACTGTGTGTGGCGCAGAGGCACAAAGTGTTACTGTAAAGCGACTGGTTGTGGGTTCGATTTCCACTTTTTCTACGCTCTGGTATCTAGGCAAAGCGCGGCGTTAAGATCCGCCACTTAACACGCAACGCCTCCGAATTCGGCAGAAAGTGGGGGACGGAGTGTCTTAACACTAGGTTCCCACTGCCTACCCTGCTGCGTGCGGGATTCAACGTGAAGCTTAAAAAAAATGGATACTTAAATATTAAAAAAATGTTACAATTTCCCACATAAATAGGTTTAAAGAACGATTATCCTCGTATTGCTGTAAATAGCACTTATGTATATAACACTCTAATTGGAAAGCAATTGCATTACTTTAATTGAACAAGATATGTTTATATTAAAAGCCCAGCGGTGACGCAACGATAGGACTTATTGAAATGGAAAGTGAACATCAGACTTTATTTACAGTAAAAAACCTTTTTATGAATAAGCAAGCTAATAAACAATAAGATCTTTGATTTCCGATATTTTGAAACATTTTAAATGATTTTTTTTTGACAGAGTTAATCCTGTATATTTTAGCGTTCGATAATACATAGTTGACTCATTCCACCTGCGACCACGGGCTTTATTGTGAAGAATTCGCAACGTTTTATGAAATGTATCCGGTAAAAATAGTTTAAATTTCTAAGGCTAATAAACATTGACACTACGTTCTCTCTGCATGAAACGTGTAACTGAGGAAAAAAGTGCAAACAAAGTTGTGCGATATAACCAATAATTTAAATCAAGTAAATAAACTGAAAGCATATATACGACTTAGATTATATATTCAGCCGAAAAAATAACCTTTTACATAGTGACCTATATTTTAACTAAAGAATTAAATAATTGAGCATAGTATCAACATCATTTGGACATTATTTATCGGGGCCAGTCGTGGCGCAGAGGCACAAAGTGTGACTGTAAAGCGACTGGTTGTGAGTTCGATTCCAACTCGAGGAGTGGAAATATTTACATTTTCTTCGCTCTGGTGTCGAGGCAAAGCGCGGCGTTAAGTTCCGCCACTTAACATGCAATGCCTCCGAATTTAGTGGAAAATGGGGAACGGAGTGTCTTAACACTAGGTTCCCTCTACCACAGCAAGGTGGGGGATACAGCGTGAAGCTATTAAAAAAAATAAAAAAGATAAACATTAATTTGATTTAATATACATTTTAATATATAATTGAACCAAAAACGATGTTATCATTCGATATAGGTTAAATAAGACCAACCGTGTGACATCAGACATGAAGAGTCTAGTATCTTTTTTGTGATAACAGTAGACGAGCCGTGAAACGAATAGGAAATCGACAGTCCGGAATTCAATTGAGGCTCTCATCATGCAATTCGGTTCGAAAACAAATATCTACCTACTGTAGCTACCTACGTTGTATCGATCAGGCCGCCAACGCAAGCGATGTTAAATTTTAACGATAAAGTAAAATGAAAACAATGTATTAAAATATTTTCGGTGAAAAACATGTTGGTATTGATCAATGTAATTTTGTCAAAGGCAACCTACTCGTTTCTAAAATTAAAACAATATTTATATCATGTACTCCATAATTTTATTTTTGTTCTCAAACAGACTAAATGTGTATATTTTATCAAAGAAGCTTTTTATTATATAAGAACACCTTAAACGACTTATCAAATATGATGGTAAATAAGGTTAAATTCACGATCTACAGATCAACAATCCGTCGTAACTTCTACATCAAACACGCCAAAATCTTTAATATGAAATAACTCACGAACTGTTCTAATGACTAACAATATTCTGGGTCAAATAGATATAAACTATTTGATCATTAGATATATATCCTACATTTTGAGGACAAATCCTCAACCAACTATTGTAGAGTAGGTACTTATGAGACAGAAAGCGGAGAAAGGAGTGCTATTACACTGAGTTCTCTCTGTCTACCTTGCTCTATGGGAAATAAGGAGTGAATCTGAACCCTTACCAAAAAAACATTTATTTACATTATTTACATATTTTCTAATAAAGAAAATGTAAACTCACTAACGGCCACTCAGTTCATTGCCATACATACACAAAATCTTTATCTCTCCTTCATATAAAATGGTAAAGACCTTCATTTTAGTATTATAAAATGCTATTTATAGCCTAACCACGGCCGATGTTAACACATTTACAGGACATAGCTATAGAGGATAGTATCTGCCGAGTTCTAATTGCATCGGACCCGGCAATTCCGGGAAAGGCTAGGAAGGGGGAACTGCGTAGGTGTTTAAAAGGCTCGCCATGCACTCCGAAACTTGATTTTCATGGAACAAGCTTTTACGTTGCGTTTTAATCTAACTACGTTTTCAATATAGACAGAATAAATAAGGGTGGACGTTTTTCAAAGTATAAATAATATTACCTATAAGTAATTTTGGCAGATAATCGTGCATATCCCGATTAAGTAATCAGGTCAAAGCGAAGTTTTAGGGACTTTATTTTCAGAACATTTAGACATATTTTTAGAAATCGCGCCTTTTGGTAAGGTCCAAGAGGCACGGGTTTGAATCCAGCTGCGTTAAAATTTTACTACGTTTTAAAAAATGTTTTCAATTTCTTAATGTGCGAATAACTCTTTTTAAATAGTAAAAATATATTAATGTCATTTATGATATTGTAGCAAGTATAATTTTAGGATATTAGTTTATATTGCATTGTGTTCAAATATAATACTACACTACTCTATGTAAATATCTAAACTAAAGAGTTCTCTAGTAAACTTAGATATTTTATATTAAAATGTATATTGTAAGCCGTAATTTTGAAGGAACTGCATTAAACTCCGTCTTACTGTCGAATCATTTTCTTTCCTAATATAAATGCAGTGTCAGTCTGCCAATGACGCTTTCACGGCTAAACTACTACAGATTTTGATGAAATTCGGAACAAAAATAGTTGAAGTTCCAAGGTCCAAAATTGACATCGTTTTTTTTCAAAAATTCAACCACTGAAGGGCTGAAATACGGAATGAAAGTGTTTATGAAAAATACAAGCTTTACTGATTGCGATTAATTTTCTTCGGTACACAGTTTGTGACGCAAGGTCAATTATAAGCCACCTATTTATACTTATCAGACTAAAATGGGGAGTGAATATTGTTGGGGAGGAAATTAACGTGAGCGAAGCCTCGAGCAGCTAGTTTTTTAAAACTTAACGATTATCTAATCTAATAATATAACTAAACAAAACGATAACCTTCAAGGCAATTTGAACCAGCACCCTCGCAAAGTATGAAATTGGTTAAGAATCTAACCACTACGCCACGATGTCTATTTATAGTCTCTATAAATCTAGTACTCGAGGGAATTGCGAGCGTTAACTACAATCAAATCAATTGATAAGCCCGCGGTTATCGGCCTATTTTAGAGTTTAAATTATTTTTATTTTTACTCGGTCATATTTACATGTTTTGTCAATTTGTTTTATAATGTTGGTTTATCATATTGCCCAAGAAGTTGTTAGTAATGCTAAAATATACATTTTTAACCATAATTATACATAAGTAATTATGTACTGTTCATAATGTAATTATCCATACATCCATACTATAATTAATTTTTGTTCTTATTTTCTAATAATCAGTAAGTGAACATTTCTTTAAAAAAGCACCTTCACGCTCTTTTCCACATAGTAGAGAGAACCTAGAATCAAGACACTCCGTTCCGTGCAGAAAGAAAGACTTTAAGACGAAATTAAGACTTTTCGCGTTAAGTGGCTGAGCTCAACGCTGTTCTTCGTCCTAGAGGCCAGATTGGTAAAAGAAAAATAATATATATTCGTTCTTTAGAGTGATCATCATCAGATCATCAGTGAAAAATCGAAATCACAATCATTGTTTCCAATCAGATGCTCTTCCACTGCGCCGCAACGACCTTGACATTTCTTTTAATATTATAAATATATACCTTTATGTTACGTAATACGTATACAATAATTATTTTAATTACAAATTTTCATTACAAGTGACTTATGCAATACAAATTACAATATGTATTCCGGAGGGACGTATTCAAACGGATAGAAATTACTGCATATAAATAAACTATTTAATTACCTACATAAACGGCACCACAAATTGGACGAAGTTGTTAAAAGCCCAAGTTGACTATTTGCTAATTAAATAGCTGGTTTAATAGACTTTGTTTTTTTAGCTTCACGCTTTATCCCTAAGTTAAGTTCCAACATTTAACACGCAACGCATCCAGAATTTGGGGGTGCATGGGGAATGGAGTGTCTTAACATTAGGTTCCCTCTGCCTACTCTGCTGTGGGCGGGATATAGCGTAAAGATTTATCCCTCGTGGGGTAGTCAAAGAGAACGAAGCGCCAAACGCTACGGTCCCTGCATACCCCTTTCGCCTCATTTACTGTCATCGACCTCTTCATACATGTTAGTACTCCGGGGGTCCTAAAATTTTTTACGTGACCTTCCTCCAGTATCATCGATACTGTATTCTCGAAAGTCAATCGAGGTCTCCTCCTACTTCTCTTATCGCTTAGATTATAAGTTTATAGATTATAGGCTTTGTTCATCATTACAAAGTATTTCCTTACTCTACATTTCAAAAGATTACTGTACTGACTAAAATTTGTTTATCATTATCCTGATCATCTTAACAATAAAAAATCTATAGTGTTTAATGTTATGAAAAACTTGTACATATTCTTATCAGCAACAAATGATAAAATTAAAAAATATTTAATTTTATAATTAACTTAATTTTTAAGAATAACACAATAGTAGTAAAAAATCACTACAATAACTACTATTGACATTAACGGAGAACGGAGTGTCTTATTTAATAATTTATATCCTTTATTGCACACAATTTAACAATAAATACGTACAAAAAGCAAAATTAAAAATTTTGAAAAAACCCACGACGGTTTAATTGTAATTGTAAAAGGATAAAATAACTATAAATCCCCCGCCTAAAAGAATATATGTAACGAGATGATAGGGACGGCTTCGTCGGGGCTGCCATTACTTTAAGTTTGCAAAAACCTTCTCATAGGTTTTCTTGCTTTTAAAACAGGTTTGGCAAAAAAATTAAACATTAATATGGATTTACAGTTTTGATAACTGGTATTTTAAAGACTTTAAAACTTTAAAACGAAATCTATACTGTTAGCTACTATATTTAAAATAGAGGTTGCAACTGGCAGCCCCCGACGAAGTCGTCCCTATCATCTCGTTACATATATTCTTTTAGGCGGGGGATTTATAGTTATTTTATCCTTTTACAATTACAATTAAACCGTCGTGGGTTTTTTCAAAATTTTTAATTTTGCTTTTTATTTTAAACTTTTTAAAGTGAATAGATACACATTATATATTATTACATAATATCGAAATACTTTATATTAATGTTCATGCAAACCCAAAAGAAATTATAAATCCAATGCTTTCTGGTTATCAAATGCTTATTGCAGCGCCTGGGAGATTGTCACCGTAACATTTTCACGAAACTTAAGTCTAACCAAATCAGTGAAAATCACAAAACCCACTAGTAGTTTTGAATTTGAACAAACTAATATATACTGGAGCGCCCCGTGGTAGTTCGTGATATGGCATATAAAAACACGCAGCAATTAAACCAGAACCTATCACAGAAAACCGCATCTAAATAGGTTTCAAACAAAAAATACGAGCAAATGCTTACTGCAGCGCCCCCTGGTGAGGTGTCATCTAGACACATACGAGAACACGCGCTAATTAAGCCTGATCCTATCTTTGATAACTGCATCCAAATCGGACTTGTAGTTTTAGCTTTGCATAATTAAATGTATAATGCAGCGCCCCCTGGTGAGTTCTTGACGTGAAAAAAAACCTAAAAACTTACACCAAGTAAAGGCAACTCTAATATTAAAAACTCTGCCCAATCGGACTAGTAGTTGTGGTTTTGCATTAAATATTACAAACAAATGTTTACTGCAGCGCCCTCTGGTGAGTTAACACGAAAAAACATATCCAAGAACATGCACTAATTAAACTTGAATTTATCATTGAAACTGCATCCAAATCAAATTCGTCATTTTATCTTTGCACAAACAATATTTTACTGCAGCGCCCCCTGGTGACTTGTCACCGTAATATAAATTTAAAAACATGCTCTAAGTAAAGCGGAATCTAATACTGAAAACTCTTGACAATCGTACTAGTCGTTTTGGTTTTACACAAAAAAATAGAAGCAGCTACGTACTGCAGCGCCCCCTAGAGAGTTGACACATACATGAAAATATGCACTAAGTAAACATACATGACACATATATGAATATATGCACTAAGTAAACTTGAATCTATCATTGAAAACTGAATTAAAATCGGACTCGTAGTTTTAGTTTTACACAAACAAATGTACTTACTGCAGCGCCCCCTGGTGAGTGGTCACCGTAACGTATAATTAAACCTGAATCTATCGTTGAAAGTTTCATCTAAATCGGACCAGTAGTTTTTGCTCTGCATAAACAAATGTTTACTGCAGCGCCCCCTGGTGAATTTACATCGTAACAAAAAAACAAAAATCTTAAAATATGCATGAAGCAACGTTGAATCTAATTCTGAAAACTCTAGCCAATCGGATAAGTAATTTCGGTTTTAGACAAATAAATACAATAAAAATTTTGGTTTAACACAAAAAAATACAAGCATATGCTTACTACAGCGCCCCCTGATGAGTGGTCACCATAACATATATATGAAAAGACGCACCAATTAAGCCTGAACCTACCTTTGAAGGTTACATCTAAATAGGACTAGTAGTTTTTGATTTGCATAAACAAATGTTTACTGCAGCGCCCCCTAGTGAGTTTTCCCCGTAACAAAAAAAGGAAAATCTTAAAATATGCATCAAGCAAAGCTGAATCTTTTTCCGAAAACTCTTTTCAATCGGATCAGTAGTTTCGGTTTTAGATAAATAAATACAAAAAAAGTACAAACAAATGCTTACTGCAGCGCCCCCTGGTGGTTTGACACGATAAAACATATCCAAGAACATCCACCAATTAAATCTGAATCTATCACTGAAAATCGTATCGAAATCAGACTACTATTTTTTGAGATAGTTGAAAACATTCGTTTTCACGTTAAATGCTTACTGCAGCGCCCCCTGGTGAGTTAAGGCAATAAGACATATCTAAGAACATACGCCAATTGAGCCTTAACATATCATAGAAAACCGTATCAAAATCGGACTTATAGTTTTGGAAATAATTGACATAGTAATTTGCACAAACACACAAACAAACAAACAAACAAACAAACAAACAAACAAACAAACAACCTCTCACCCCAAACACATATACAGTCGCCGTTCCGTCGCGGGTAAAAAGCGGGTTTAACGTTAAAAAGCATTATCTACCAGCCAACCTTGCCATGTAGGAAATCATATAGGTATGTAAAAGTTTATATTATACCTCAAATCAATGATAAATACAAGTAGTACTATGACTTCTTGACACCAAAAGCGTTTTTTTAGCTTCATACTGTATCCCGCACACAGCAGGTAGGCAAAGGGAACCTAGTACTAACACTCCGTTCCGTAAGTAATAATTAAATTGTTTTAATTTGTATACACACAAAGATTATATAATTATCGATAACACTGCCGTAACTAAACAAACTAAAAAAACTCTATAACAATTTAGTATTCCGTTTTGTTAATTGTTAAGCGTCCGTTAATAATATGATTATGGAGATTTAATATCGTACAAAAATCAATGAAATGCGAAAACACGCGTGACCTTTATGGGCGACGGAACGTAAACGATTCGATCGGTCAAATATTTGCAGACGTAAGTGCAGGTTGATCGTAGTTCCATGTGATTGCACGCAAAGGTTCTCTAGTAATTAATTAAGTTTTGAATATAAATTTATACAAAATATAAATTATACACATAAATGTAAATACTTTCATTAAATATTCATAATTAGACAATTACTGAATCAATAATAATACTTTAAAAAAACAGCTTCAAGTTTCTCCCGCATAGCAGTGTCAAGACACTCCGTTCTCCACTTCATAATATTTTTATTATAAATAAAATATAGATTAACTTAGTAAAACCGAGATAGAAACGTCTTCTATCTCATTTTTTTTAAGTTAAACTTAGATGTCAATTAAGTTATATTTTTTGGTGATTTTAGTGATTTTCATTATAAGTTAGATGTACGATGTGCTTATTAAAATAACGATGAAATTTTTGGAAATTTGAAAATGAAATTTGAGAAAGGAATAATTCGAAATGATATCGTAATAAACTGTAATAGACAAGACACGCATAAGTTATACCTATTATATAAATTTTGCATGCGAATTTATACAAAAAAATGTATATGATTTAATTTACTTTTACTAAATATCAACGATGTTATTATTTGAAAACGTGAATAAAAAGCTTCACGCTGTATCCCGCACACAGCAGGGTAGGCAGAGGGAACCTAGTGTTAAGACACTCCGTTCCCCACTAAATAATAAAATAGTACTATTAGTTCCACCATGGCCAAGTAATTTAATTTAAATAAAAAAATGGTCCTACATTACACAAGTACTCCGTATAAATAATTATATGGCAATATTTATGACCTTTATAACGTAGATAACAATATAAAGGTAAATAACTTGTGAAGCCACTAAGTGACAAGTTGGAATATTGTACAAAATAAACTTTATTTTCAACCTTCCTAACATACCTATAATCTATTACCAAATGGATGTAAAATACGAACTAAAGGAACACACAAATTAAATACTTTCGTAAAAATGTTATCGTTAGCCTGTTCATTTGATCCATTCCAAATGTAAACCTGATCAGGACATCAGGTTTACGTATGGAAATATTGTATGTACTAGTCATCGGATCCGGACACATGGACAAATTTACAAAAAAAACTGAAGGCAAAGTGTTGGTAGATTTTTGTACATAGACACGAGTGATAATAAAAGAGCGTAAAAAAATGTTAAAAAAGAAAAGATAAGGTGATATTTGAGTTTCAATCTAAAAGTATTAGCCTAAATATAGTTAAAAATATATAATTTAAATATTTCTTAATACGTATTCCACAAAGAAATCTTTTTCGATCTTAACTGTTTAAGTAATATTATTAGAGAATATTATATCAATACTAGAGAATTAAAAACCTTAACTCTAATATGACAAATTTGAACTGATAGAGTTTTTTATGCCATAGGAACGGACTTTACTATGAAATCATAATACTTCTGTATTACCTACATACAGTAGTAACAATAACAAATCGTTTATAGCATTTTTTTTAAAAGTACAGCAAATTTAATAAAAAATAATTATCTAAATGGACAATACATACCAAAACATCCATGGCGAAATGACTTTTACATAACGTTATAATTTTTCCGAGTTCTTTCTTACGGGGTTTCATTAAAAGTTAGACAAAGTTTTATCCTTGGAAACGACGAAATTTTAGGCTTCCTGCCTAATCCAAATTAAATTATAATACATTTTTCTTAATACACAAAAAAACATTTTTATATTAATCTCAATAACATGTATTGATGAGACCAGCGTGACAGCGTGTGACTGTGAATATGATTATTGTGGGTTCGATTCCTACTAGGACGAAGGGTATATAACCAATATTTAATTATATTCATGTGCCCGCTCTGGTACCCAAGACAAAGCGAATAAATTTTCGCCACTCAACAAGCATTTTTTTTTATTTAGGGGAGAAAATAAAAAACGGAGTGTCCCGACACTAGGTTCTCTATGCTTACCCTGTTATATGGGAAAAGCGTGAAACTAAACAAGAACTATAAACATACACTATTTTTGCAAACAGATAACTTTCTTACGTCCATCCAACAATGTTACCAGTTAAATATTTACAAACAAATTTCGGTAATGATAATAGCTACATACAATGACATACATTTGACAAACATAACGCATTTTCAAAACGCAGTATGCTAACATAAAATAAAAAAAAATGATATAACTAATTTTGTAAATTGTATATTGTCTTAAGAGTTAATTTAAATGTAGAAATAAGTATAGTAAATGTAATACTCGCTTAGGTAATTTAAAACTTCATTTTAGTTTTGAGTAGCATGTCAATGTGTCAATGTGGCCAGTCGTGGCCCAGTGGCACAAGAGTGTGACTGTAAACGACTGGTTGTGGGTTCGATTCCCACTCGAGGAGAGGAAATTATATTTCCATTTTCTTCGCTCTGGTGTCGAGGTGAAGCGCGGCGTTAAGTTCCGCCACTTAACACGCAAGCCTCCGAATTCGGCGGAAAGTGGGGAACGGAATGTCTTAACACTAGGTTCCCTCTGCCTACCCTGCTGTGTGCGGGATATAGCGTGAAGCTATTTAATTTAATTTAATTGAGTAGCATGTCAATGTAATTTAAGAATTGTAATCAACGAATTAAGGGAAAAAAGGATACGAGACCGGGTGTCTGTAGAGTTTGAGTATTTAATAAAAAAAATAATAAAAAAACAAACTAAAACATAAAGCAAAAATTTTGTAAGAAATAAACTATAGAAAATTTCAAGAGGAAAGTACACGTATATTTTGTGGGTTGTTACAGTTCACTAGACTATACGCTTTCACTATTTATTTAAAAATAAAGCTTGCAGTCATTGGAAATTTAATGCTTACTAATCTTTTTTGTCCTTCAAGTGAATGGATTTGAATTTTGTTTAATACACAAATTCGTTATTTCAAATATAATAAATACATAACCTAGAACATTTTAATATTTATTAAATAATATAATATTTTTTTATTGAAACGTAAAACTAGCAAATTAAAAAATATTAAAATATCAATATTATCTACATTTACCATAATCTAGTATCATATGTTAATATTATATAATAACAGGTTAATGCAAAAATATATCGATGAGTACTCAAACACTGTTCTCAAGTCTCTATGACTAAATACAAAAACCCCCCATTTTCCTACCATAACGAAATGACAGATATGTAACTGTTTAAAACCTTTCAGCAAGTAAGAACATATTTTATCATGACAATACACGATTATGATTCATCAATTGATTTTATTTGTTGCGCTGTCATCGCTAATGTCAAACTGTATCTAAAATATTTATTTTATCTGTGCTTATAATAAAAGAAAAGTTAAAACTACTCTACAGTTAATAAATAATAATTGTCAAGTATGAAATATTAGTATTTTTTTTCAAAAATTTAAAACAAAAATCGTTAGCTAGTAAAAATGTCACTTTTAAGTGATGAATACAGTCATTGTGAAGTCAGTTACTCTCGAGTCTGTGGCTTATATGGCTAGTCGACTGGGAAAAGCGAGTTAATAACCGAGTAACCACTTATGTCACGAAACGTCACATTTGCATTATACATTGGGTCGTTCCTACATACCGAAGAGTTAAACATTTATTGCCTATTTGAAATACCTATGTTTTTTATGTACTTTAAGTTAGTCAATTTACGATAACTATAATAAACTTTCTAAATTATTATGGTAAACTGATGTAAATTATTAATTAAATATTTAATATCCATATTTTGCTAATATTTATGAATATGCATATTTATGAAAAACTATTATTCTATTAACTTAAACATTATATGGTTCCAAATTGTAGGTCTTTCATATAACAATTCCACTAGAGTACATACCTACGGCAGTATTAATAAAAAAAGTCCAAAACATACAAACGTACCATATCAGCCAATGAAAAGTACACTAGTATAATTCACATCATACATGATCAGAAATGGACGACACAGAATAGTAAGCACCAATATTGACATATTTCCTGCTTCGCCTTAAGTCGATACAATTTAGAAATACAGCTTTTAAGTTCAGTTTGCTTAACAGTGACAGCTGGAGGATATGTATACGAATTATTTATTATATAATGAATAATATAATATGAACACGAATAACAAAGCAAGATTACTTGTTACACATGTTAACATATTATAATAAAGTAGCTTCACATGAACGCAGTGTTAAAACACTCCACTTTCCGACAGAAATAGAGATATTGCGTGTTACTTAGCAGAACTCAGTACATTTTGACTGATGATAGTAAGAACGTAATGCAATTATTGCGCTGAGTAAGAATCGAACCCATAAACAATCTCTTGTACACTTAGTGGAATACCACTGCATCACTACGGCCTCTAATTATAACATTGCAAAAAAAAAATGTATGTACACCTTAATAAGGAAGAACAGCAAGAAAAACATTTTAATTATGCATGTTTTATGAACTCTCTATATACAGTCCTTATATTTTCCTAATTTTGTAGAATTTACTATTTTAAGCTCTTAGTACTTTTTGTTGAGTAAAGATAATAATATTAATTTTAAATTAGAATATTACGATCGTCGTTTTGATTTCTTTTACAAAAGTCGTAACAATGTAGAGTAATTTTATTCTTTTATCAATTTGTATGAATGAAGCTGCAACTTAAAAAATAGATTTTTTTTTTGAAACTATAGAATATTTTTTTCTAAAATCTATATTTTAAAAATAAAGTAAGTCAGTTTTATAGGTGTTTTCTGAATAAAAGTAAAATATAAATACTTAATAAGAATTAGTATGATAAATCTCATCCAAGCCAATAAATAAAAATATATATTTTCACAAGAAAAGGCATTATTATAAGTCGCAGCTTTAGATTTATACAGAAAAAAACACACGCGAATGCTTAAATCAGTACTCGAATGTTAAACAAACCGTATGAAAAAGTTCCTTAGATACAAATACAGGTTAATTTCTCAAGAGACATTATTTACATTTTTATAACCTCCAAGATAAGTTCTAAGTACGCAAGCAAACCAACCAAGTTTTTTTAAGTTTAAGCTTTGTCATGTTACTTTTAGAATCATCTATACGAATAAATAAAAGAGTTTGTTTTTTAACATTAAAATAGTCACGTTTTACTAAATGCATATTTATATACGGTACACATACCAAAATATCATTTTTTATTTTTTATATTGCTGTTTCGACTTATCTCTGATTTTAGCAGGATTTTTACTAGGGTACTTTTAGAATCATAAGTTTTTGTTAAATTCTACGCGGACTAAGTCGCGAGCATAGCTAGTTCTGAATAAAGATACTGATGGCTGATAGAGAAGGGGTGTTCTTCTGCTTGCTGGCAAATTAAACGACATTCAAGGCTTTAAATGGAGATGCTAAATAAATATATACTAACATACGTAAAACGTAACTCTATTTTAGCTTTACCACGATAAAAAAATAAAATTTAGTAAGTAAATAAAAAAAAGCTATTACATGTGTAGAAAAGAAATTTCTAAATGTCTCGCTGGCTACTACACTGGCTTTCCAGCCGGTGACAGACGTTATTTTCATTTGACGATTCAAAAGTGTTTGCTAAAGTCTAATTTCATTAATTTATTGAACTAAATTAAACAAAATATTCATCCAGCTTCATAACCAACATTAAGATTAGCAGTGACCTGACTCTACATTCTTTGTTGTTACATATAAAAAAATAACATCATAAATAAATTAGGAAAATTATATTTATTCAAGGGCATTTAAATGGTAAAAAGAAGAAAGAACCAGATTGCAAGATACAGAACGATGCAATTTGCCATATGGTATCCATTATGAAAATATACCACAAACTTTTGTTATTTACAACAAATGTTGCAAGTCAATATCATGTGATAGTTGTAGCGTAGAACAACAATGATATGGTTTAAAGTAATTACCATAGTATGGCTGTAAACAAATTCAAACTAATTTATTTAAAGGATTTATTGTTTATCTATTTTAAAAATAATTTAGAATATTCGTATAAGATAAGGAAATGACCAGTCTCTGTATTGTACACAATGCCATAGTATTAAATTATATTATTTTACATTAAAATAAACATTTTTAAAAAAATAAACTTTGTAACTTAAATACTTATTGAAATCATCCTTTAATAAATTGCAACATATTTCATAATATTACAATCACATGTTTAACTTTAAAATATTAATTGAACTTACCTTAAGCCCAATCCCACTTTCTCTTTAAATAGTAATGGAGTAGTGAATCCATTTTTCTGTAAGTATGCTACGGTGAGATCTGTTCCAACCATCTCCAGCACTGCACCTGCATGTTCAAAGCGAGGACTCTCCAGCTTATCAGCAAGGGAGAATCCTCGACCACCTTCGGCTTCATCATCTCCAAGAGCCCACTCGTCTGAGTAAAGCTTGCGGTGTTTACGTTCCCGCTGTTAAATAATAAATGTATTTGTAAAAATTTCACATGTTTACATGATTTCTTGACAATTTATAACAATTAATATTTTATTACTTTAAGCAGAGTTGTATTATTATTGTAGTTACAGAGAACAAAACAGCCGTCCATAGGATTATATAATACAGACCTTTTATTATTGTCTATTCAACTGGTGAAATATAGAAGCAAATTGTATGATAAGTGCTACTAGTTAGTTTGGCTCTAGTAAAATGAAAATAAGTAGTCTCTATATCAACAATGGCAACATAGGAAATTATATTTTTATAAAGAGTTAATAAAATTTCTACTGCATATAATTCCAATTGTATTTTTTTAAATTGGTATGAACTATTTTTTATTTCATATTTATCAATAAAAAATAATGATAAAACAATGTATGTGTCTAAGTGTTACATTATCAAGTAGGTTACTTTTTTAAGTAATTTCAAGGCCAACGAATAACTATTGGCGATATAGTAGCTGCATAAAGCTACTTCGTACTTGGTATCGCATAACAATAAAACTTTCGAGTTAATACTGATCGAGTTCGCTCCTCAACAAAGGGTTCAATCGTATGAGGAACGTGTAGATTAGCATTCATAGTAATCAATATTAAACAATGTTTTGGACATTCGTTTCGCCGTCAGCGAATAATTGTTCGAGAGGAGATTATTTAAGTAATAAACTAGATTACGAGCGAACTCGACGTGTGGTCGCACCGCGCACGCCCCTGGCCGCCTGCCCTCCGCCAGCCCGCGGGAGTGTACGTCTTCGTCCCTACCAGATGCCCACTAGGTATGCTCGGAACACGACGTCGCTGCCGTGCGCAATTTACGTATTGCTCATTGTCAACGTCGCTACATCGCAATGCTGAGATCTTCGAAACTATTATAGATTTTGACACCTTCTCGCATGCGCGAATGCATACGGCCGCCGCGTTTTAAACTTGCTGGCGGCGTGATCGCAAAAAATAAGTCCGATGACCCTCATTAATTGTCGTTGTTTTCGATACCTTTGTTAAAAATACATTTTCTAACACGCTCTTGTAACTTACTAAAATCGATACACGGTGCAGCGATGCACCATTTCATGTTTACGTGATCCCAGATAAAGCCACCATGGCGTCACCCGGGTCTAAATACGTAAAATTCTAACAATAAACACTCACCAGTTGCCTCTGAAGTTGTTTTCTGTTATTCAGCAGTGTTTCCGACATGTTTCTGTAAGTCAGAAACACTGCACCACAAGATTTGCACTATTTTACGTAAATATTTTACACGGAGCACGAGAAAAAGTAACGCAATCCACCATTTGCAACAGTCGACACTGCTGCCAACAACGCGGCGAGCAATCACTCTGGCAACATACTGAAGGTTGGCACTATGTGCGGCGCTCTATTGGTTTATTTGTTGAGCAAAAGGGCGGGGGATCTGAAAAATTTTATATAAAAATTACTGCCCTGTCTACGATAAAGTAATATTCTGATTTATTTCATTAAATTTTAAATGTTTTAGTTTCGATTTATTAAGTATAAGTACAAAATGTTGTGTTTATGAGGCTATATAATAAAATTAAATGCAAGAAATATATTTTTGTAGGTAACATATTTACTATTTATCATTGTCATAGTCAATATTTGTAAATGTGTATTGTAAAAATAATTGAAAAATATTTTTATTTTTTGGTTAGAGAGCTTAAAATCATTACACAGTATAAATATAGAAATTACAAAATAGTGTGGAGTATATAGGCACTACTAAAAATTTAATTATTTATCTATGCTGACATTACAATAATCCTTATGTAATAAATGAAGATTTTTTTACGGACTATGTACGAAATTAATTTTCTTTACCATTATATACATATATTATACTTACGTTATTTCTGTCGCGTCGAAATTTTACTTTTATTATTATGAAATTACAAATTAATTATGAGCCTGGATTATTGATATTGGTTTATAACTATGTAATATAGTATCTACTTGTTATTTGTATAGTAAGTACATAGGTCAAAAACATATGATTTTAGTATTTGCTTTCTACGTTGTTAAATAGTATACGAATTACAATATTTTACATGATTTTAAAGATTTTTTTTAAAATAAATTATAGAGTACATTACTACTTTAACTTAAATGATTTAATGAAATAATTTATATTTAAATTATTAATGGAACTGAATAATTCTGATATATTTTTAAGTAAATATTTCAGACATGGAGAACGTAGTGTCTAAAAACGCTATGCTCTCCCTGAAAACCACGCTGTATAAGATATATCTTTTTATAAAATTGCATATATAATAGCAAACTATTCATTCGAACTCTTGCTATATTTTTAAGGAAGGAAAACATTAGAAAACACATTTTGTAGAGGTTATTATTGCCTATTTTATTTTCATATATATTAAAAACTTTTTTCTTACAAATAATTTCAGTTACGATATATGATATAACTATAGAGTTTTTTTTTATATTTTGGACTTAAAATAATAATCTACATCTATTAGAAGTATTCCCTAATTTTGTTGGTATTGACTGTGTATTTAAATATTGTTATTATCATTTTATTTATTTAATTTAGAATTTGTCGTTGCAGTCTGCAAGTTGTGTTTCTGAAAAATTAAAATTAATATGAACCTAACGTATTAAGTATTGATAAGCAGATAAGCAATTTACTTCGTTGAAACAATAAGTTAGAATAACTTTGATTTAATAAAATACAAAAATAAATTAAAGTGTTACTGAATCAGTCTTTCTCATAGTTCTCAATTTGAATATCTATTAAGCACGCTCGCTTAACAACTTAATGTAAAACAATATACTGTAATAAGAAACTCTTTTCTTTGTTTATATGTTCTGACTTTTGATCGTGCCCTTTTTGTACCATATTTTTTAATTATTATGTATTGTTTATATCAATTGTTGATACGAACTAAATAATATTTCGGTTGGCTTTGAAATTAAATAATATATTAGTTAGGTACATTTAAATCAATTTCAAATTTAAATAGTTGATTTTTTTTATAATTTATTTTACAACAGGAAATATGCTCGATAGTTGATTTTTTTTATAATTTATTTTACAACTCAAGTTCAAGTATCTGATTCTTTTCAAAACCTTTATTTTTTCAAACATTGAGATTAAGTTTCACTACTTAATGTTTATTATAATTTTACATAATAAGAAAAAATTACATAAAAACTACGTACAACTTGAAATAACATTTTATTTAAAATTTTCTTACATAAAAATGATTTACAACAATAACAATTTACAATTAGACAACAATTTATGACAAGCAGGTGTAATTAAGAACAATTAAAATATTCAATATTCATTACACATAATCAATATTAGAAATTAAACTATGCAAATATGACGAAAAATAAACAAAAATATAATAAAACCTGCTGTCATAGAGATTTAATCTATATTTGTAATGTATGTATAAGTATTTAGTATTACATTGGCCGTCCGGTCACCATTTTACTCGTCAATAGTTACCGAGCGTATGACAGTGACCTGTGCTATGAGTTGTGACACTGATCGATGCTTATTTTAGTTCGGGCTTAGATTATGTTATTTCTAGCGGTAAATTATTATAAAAATATTTGTAAATATTGTAATATACAGGTAAATGTAATAATTTATTCATTTATAGATAAAAATATAGATTAAGTCTTTAGGTTTTCTTTTTAAAATTCAAGTGTTTTATATTATTTACTATGATTAATTATTATGATTTTATATAATAAAAAATTATATCAAGCCTAATCGGCTAAATGGTGGAGATTGTTACATACAATTAATGCATAGATGATGCTATCATAAAACAGTATTTACAAGTAAAATAAAAAAAAAATAGTTTAAAATAATAAAATGGAAAATATTATATAATTTCAAAAAAAAAGAATATATATTATTAAAATGTTTATTTTAAACTATTTTTGTAATATATAATAATAATTTATTTATATGAGGGTAATTAACTAAAAAATAAAATAATAATACCCACATAATTGTTTTAAAAGAGTGACAGATTTACTATATAAAGGGTACTTTTTGCTCTCAAAAGTTAGTACGCCGTCTTGCTGCCTGACGAAGGCATCGTGTTAAACGTGTAAAGTGTAATAGTTGATAATCGTGTTATTAAACTAAAAAGTGTTTAAGTGTATAAATTTACGTGTTTTAATAGAGAAGTTGTGTGTGTGTATTAATAAATAAGTGTAAATTTGTTAAGAGTGCAAAAGTTGCGTAAGTACAAAACTGTACAAGTGAGTATAGAGGTAAGGGTGTATAAACTGAAACAATAAATTGTGTTAACTAAAAGTCACCTTTTACTTTAATCCTGATATCTGTCTAACATATATAATAATAATTTATTTATATTTTACAATGCTTGGTCTTAAAATAACACTTTACAAAAACGTGTAAATAATTAACGGAAATATGAATCTACATGGAATTTCGTTGGACCTTATTATCTATAAACGATTAACGTAAGGCAGTCAAAGATTACAAAATGCATTTTTAAAATACTGCAATTACAAGATAGTAGCAAATGTAAAAATTAATACTGAACAACTTTTCCAATTATATAATAACTATTAAGAAGATGTGGCCAGTCGTGGCCCAGTGGCACAAGAGTGTGACTGTAAACGACTGGTTGTGGGTTCGATTCCCACTCGAGGAGTGGAAATTATATTTCCATTTTCTTCGCTCTGGTGTCGAGGTAAAGCGCGGCGTTAAGTTCCGCCACTTAACACGCAAGCCTCCGAATTCGGCGGAAAGTGGGGAACGGAGTGTCTTAACACTAGGTTCCCTCTGTCTACCCTGCTGTGTGCGGGATATAGCGTGAAGCTATTTAATTTATTTAATTTTTTTTTAATAAAAAGATAATGAATTATCGAAAAGGATATATCTTCTTTTATTGTACCCAGGCCGCCTCTAAAATCAAACTCATTTATGAGACACAGCTTCAGAAATGTACAAACGTACGAATTATTTGAGGAAGATTAAGAATATGAAAAATCTGAATTAGTGCAAGTATATCTAAAATAAATATAAAAAAAATGTAATAAACCTAGTAATAAATATGAAGTTAGATCAAACCGCTCCTTAATTAGGTCGTTAGACACCACAAAATCTAGACAAGGAAGGAGAACTCAACATAATTTTTATAAACATATATCACACATATTTTTAGACCAGAATCAAGTTAAAAGGAAACCTTTGCAGGTGTTGTTTCCGGGATGTTATAGTTTTACAGTTCTCTTATATGGAACAATTGGATCTGGAAAGACTTTTATACACATATGGCACTTTTATATATATATATGTCTCATTTCCGGATTGTACTAAGATTATTAGAATGTGTTTTCAAAATAGTTGAAGCTGCTTAAACTGCGGAATTTAAACTTGCACAGATAAATGTTGATAGATTGAACTGTGCAAAACGGGATAGTGAGGGCTTAGATAATTTGACTTAGGCATTTTCATTTCTTCTTGTTATTTCTCTTTAAGTGGGTCACCACTTTCTTTTTAAGTCTTTAAGGAGATATATAGCAAAATGAGTGCTCAGTTATTTGGTGACTTGACTTCCAGTAATAAGGGCCTTTCCAATAGAACAAAATGTTTGTGTTTCTAGACTAACATCTACAGTCAGTAAGTCCAAAGTACGTTCAGTACTTTGGACTTATTGGCATCTGGTGTCCGGAAAAAAATCTACAAATCTGGCTACTAAAAAATAATGCAGTAGCAATGCTTATTGATGTAAGCATAAACATGGCAAGGTTTTCTCCCATTTAGAGATCAACACAAACGTTTATCAACTCAGGCGGAAGAACATATGTTCCGGTGGGCGGCAAACATAACTTACAAGTGCTTGCCACTGGTATATAGGCACAGTACTCGAGATTTTATTGTATATTTACTATTTCAATGCTAACTGAGACCAAGGTAGACGTGCGGTTGGATCAAAACTTGCCCGGCTGATAAGCACTGGCTTCTCAGGGTCTTGTGGTGGGGCAGTCAGCATGGTGGAAGCGGTGGGATTCCAACCCACGTTTCCGAAGAGACTGTAGTAGTACAACGACAACTTCACGATTGATTTCTCTTTTACATCTTGTTTACATCTGTCTTACAAATATTATACATAACACAGGTAAAACATATATCACACAAAATGTTTGTAACATTCTGCAAATCCTTATTACGAGTAGAACACTAAACGCCATTTCGTAGAGTAATTCTATAATAGTTTAAAACCGGATCCTCGATTACGTATTCGCAATCCGTCACACTATTGTCTTCCATAAACATTGTAGACCGGAGCCAATCCAAATAGAGTTTTAGGTATCTATCGTCAGGGTCCAAATCCGTGTGGCCGAGACAGAATATCCTGTATGCATCTTCACCGTATTTCCCGATACCACAAAGATCACTCGCTCGCCGCCACTTGGCTGAAACGAACTGATAGCTCAATTTCCAAATTACTTGTCCACGTTTCTTTAAGCCTAACTTTTCAAAAAACTTTTCTAAACATTCAGGAGGATGGTCTAACACGTGGTACGGTGTTGGGTATTCTTGAAAAAAGTTTTTCATGTAAGGCCTTGCATTTTTGCCCGATGTTTTCGTAAGAAATATTGTTGCTATTAACATTGCCCAGGGGTTTGAAGAAAACTCTTCTTCGATAACGTAGTGAGGGGATTGTGGTATTTCTCGAGGAGTTAAGTTGAAGAAAGGTAATATATTCAACGGTTCAGGTTCCTCTATAGTTAGTTGAGATAAACTTAGATCTGTATCTGTTTCTAGTGACGTTACACTTATATCTTGAGGTGTTTCTAATGTTCTTGAAGATGACAGCGAAATGCTGTCTTCACTATTAAAAAATTGGCTAATACAGTCTTCATTTGACATACTTCTTAGATATATCTGAAACAAAAAGAACAAGTGTTAAATATAAATAACTATAGAACAAATTTATTAAGTGATAAATCGGCCCCTTAGAATTAAACTGACCTAATTCAAAATTTTCTCAATTTTTGGTTTTGCCAAAAAAGTGTCCATAAAAGCATAAAAGCATAAAAAAGACTATTTCAGGATTCTATTACAATTTAGAGTAAAATGCTATATTTTGAGTTAGGCCAGTATAATTCCGAGGGTGTGAAATGTAGGCCATCGTGGCGCAGTGCGGCAGTGCCTGATTGTAGACACTATGATTATGGGTTCGATTATTTTCGTTACCCACTAGTGACATTCGATTCAGCGTTGAATGTCACTCAACACGCAATGTCTCGAATTCGGGCTTAAGGCGGAGAACTAAGTGTCATGACACTGGGTTCTCTGTCAGAGAGGGGGTCTTTGTGACTCCTTTGCTATGTGGGATAAATCATAAACTGAAAAAAAGGTGATAAATATATAGAAACACAGAGAGCAAAACGTTTACTTGAGACGCTTGAAACACGTCATGTTCTACGAGGCACAGCTACTATGTAATAGTCAAAATATAATGACTATGACTACTTCTTTGTTCTTTTGAGTACACTATAATGTCGTACCTATTCTATGTTTCCTTTGAAAATAACTTTACTACAAGGTTTACACGAATATGAACACTATTGCAAAGTTATTAATAACGACATTAACTAACAGGCCGAGAGATTCTATTATTTAGACATTAGCTTCTCTACTTTCCGCCCAAATTGCAAAAATTACATGTCATTTAAAGCAAAAGTCAGCCTACCCAATACTAACTAGTTACTAGAGAGAAGAAATAAAAATAATTAAAATATAATAATTATGACTGAGAATCGAACTCACACCTAACCACGTTTACGGTTAGAGGCTTTACCACTGTACCAGAATAGCCTTAATTGTATGGAAAAATACGTACAAATATTTTGATACTCTACTTATTTCTGGTTAAAAATAAGGAAATGTATAGAATTAGTTTGTCAATTACCTAAACACAGTGAAGGAAGTCGTCAATGAAAACTAGTCATATATTTTGTAGCCTTGTTATGATAAAATTTATGGAATAATCAAGCACATTAATAACAAAACCATGTGAGATGTGCAGATTATATATTTTTTTAAATAATAACATAGACAATCTAAGTGAAGATATAGATACTTCCTAAAGTGTTTTTATTTAAATATTTTTTTATTTATTTTAAAAATAATATTACATAATAAACGTAATGTTTGTTCGCCATAAATAAATTTTAAGTTAATAAAACTATTGTATTTCTGAAATAAAAAATATATTTACGTAGATATACTTATTTCTAATTTTCAAAAATAGGTATATAACAATTTTTCATAAGTAAAAATGAAATTTTTTTTTATACGTTTTCTTTAAATGTCTTTTTCAAAAATGAAATTTTTCAAAAGAACTAAATACAATTAAACAGAGTTCAAAATAAGAAATCACAAAATAAAGTCTATGTGAATTCCATGTTGAGAAAAATGTCAAATATTTAATTCAAAAAAATGTTTTAATCATTTGGGCCAGTCATGGCGCAAAGGTGCAAAGTGTGACTGTAAAGCGACTGGTCGTGGGTTCGATTTCCACTCGAGGAGTGCAATTATTTATTATTTCCATTTTCTTCGCTCTGGTGTAGAGGCAAAGAGCGGGGTTAAGTTCCGCCACTTAACACGATTTCGGTGGAAAGTGGGGAACGGAGTGTCTCAACACTAGGTTCACTTTGCCTATCCTGCTGCGTGCGGGATACAGCGTGAAGCAAAAATGTTTAAGCATATATATATTGTTAAAAGAAAATTGAATCAGAAAAGTAACAAAAAGATTTCAAAGTTAGTATCGAGCAAACAAATAGCTTTGCAAGGCGTAAATCCTCTCATCGTTGTTCAAAGTAACTTGGAGGGAAAATAAAATGTTAGTTAACAGGTAATCTCTTTTATTTCTCAACATTATAGAGATATTTTAAATAAAACAGCAAGTATATTTTACCCATGCTTGAGTATATATTTTTTACTTAGGTTTATTTCATTTAAAACTGACATCACAAGTATCACTACTTAGACCATACTTTTTGTCAATTATTAAGTACATTTTTTTAAATTATTTACAACTACACTTATACGACTCTATAAATACATTTTCTACAATTTCTTTACATTATAATATTTTGTAGCATATAAGTTGCCAACATAACCATAACTTTTTTTGTATCTTCACGCTTTCTCATGCAGACCAGGGTAGTCAGGGCTATCGTGGCGCAGTGCGACAGCGACTGTAAATGGTTGTGGGTTCGATTCCCACTCGGGAGAATGAATACGTATATATTATTAACATTTCTCTTCTCTAGTAACTATGGGAAAGCGCGACGTTGACTTCCACTACGCAACACGCAATGTCTCAATTTCGGAAGTGGAGAGCGGAGTGTCTGGACTCTAGGTTCTATCTGACTACCCAGCTAGGTGGGGAAAAAAAGCATGGAGCTATATATCTAAATGATGGTAGGTAGGTATATAAAAAATTGCACATATTATATGCACCACTTAATATTACAAAATATATTACAAAACGTGAGTTCTCTAAGTGAACGTGACCAGGACAAATTTAATCATGACGTGCACTAAATATTAGTTATTTATTCACAAATAAGACCATTGTTTGCGGATATACGGACAGTCGTTTCAGTATCTTTGTAGTTGTGTTTCATTTTGATTAAAAAGTTTTCAAAAAATACTTATTAAAAATATTCCCCGTATTGGCTTATTAACTAGGGAAATCCCCGTGGTATTACAGTCAATAGGTACACACCCGGAGATATTATGAAAGTCAACTGTTTTTTCTTTTATAATATAAAAAATATATATTTGGAAAATTTGTTACACCAAAATATGTTATATCAGATGGCCAAGCATTTCTTTTTAATAAATCATGATTTTGAAATTATGTGTTAAAAAATATAATAGCCTTAAGAATTATAATAAACTAAAACGAAAAAAAAAATCTCGATGTCAGAACTGAACCATGGACTTCTAGTTTGTAAATTGCTAAAAGCTGAGCTAAAAAAAAACAGAGAACTATTTGAACGTTGTCAAATATTACGAAAATGACAGCCGTATACTAATAATACTTTAGCGTTTTTTTATCCCGAAAAAAATACGGAGAAAAAGACATTTTTTGAAAATCAAACCTAGCTAAATCGATTTTTCTCTTCTGAAGCCCCCTACATACCAAATTTCATGAAAATCGTTGGAACCGCTTCCGAGATCCGGATTTACCAAACCAGGAAGTTTAACACTAGCTTTACCAAACCAGTCAAAATGACTGATCTTACAATTTCTCCAATTAATCAATTTTAATTTAAAATGTTTACTGTGTGTCTATCTTTTACTGTATATCTTTTCTTTGCAAGTCATAAAATCATTATGACTTTTGTAACTATAAATAAAGAATTAATTTTATGAACATTATATTGTTTTAAATATAATAATAATAAATGTGTTTTTTTGTAATTATAAATAGGTATATTCAAACACCTGGTATATCTAGTTTTAAATATACCTATAAGATAGATTTTATCCACTTTATTTCTTACACTTTGGTGCATACAAGATTCCAATTATAACATAGAACAAACTTTCAGCTCACCGAGGTATATTTAACGCTTTAGCACTAAAAAACCGTTTATAGTGCTAAAGTCTGTATTTGCAATGGTAGACATTTATGTCAACCATTGAAAAAGCGCAGTTAGGTAAATATCAATACCAGGAAACAAAATATTTCACGTTATGAGAGAAAGAAAGCTATTTCCCCGTAACAAATAGGTATTTTGCCCTGTGTATACACTAAAGACGAAGAAATCTCCAGAACATTCACGAGTGAAATAAAAATAAGCCGGAACTATTTCAAAGCCGGATTCATTTTTTGTTGTTTTATTAGCATTAGATTAAATCAAATAGGTATACGTATATTTTTACGTGTAATGTATACTTATATATTATTGTAAGACACTGACTGTGTGTGTTTTGTTTTGTCACCAGAGTGGGCAAATGAAATCGAACCCACAACCGTCTATCATCATATCACCACATCTATATGTTTTACAATAACTTATATATATAAGTCTATGTTTTAATTTAAAACATTAACTGGTGTTTTAATGGAAATAAAAAATATCTTCAATCTTAACTGCACCAAATTAAAAATTTAATAAAAAATTGATTGTTAGAACTATATTTTATGTAACACAACTTATAATTTGTGCATAGATTTAATAATTTACGTGTAAAATATATATATTAATTAAGTATGATAATTATTATAAGGTAAAAAACTCAATTTATAAATTAATTTTTGAAACATCTTAGATATACGAGTATTCAAGCCAATTGCGAAGCGCAGCGTTGAGCTCTACCACGAAAATCCTGCGTGTTTCGAATTGGGGCAGAAAGAGTAGAACGATCTTGATACTTAGATTGTCTATGGCTTGTGCCTTATACGGAAAAGCGTAATCCTTACTATAAATATATAAATGCGAAAGTAACTCTGTCTGTCTGTATTTTAGTCAATCACGCCTAATCTACTGAACCGATTTAAATGAAACTTAGAACAGATATAGTCTAGGGACTGAGAAAAGGAGAAAAAGACTTTAAAAACCGAAAAACGAACTGCAAGAGATTGAAAAATCTATATCACACAACCGATTTTAATGAATTTTTACCCGCGACGGAACGGCGACTGTATATATGTTTGGGGTGAGAGGTTGTTTGTTTGTTTGTTTGTTTGTTTGTTTGTTTGTTTGTTTGTTTGTTTGTTTGTTTGTTTGTTTGTTTGTTTGTTTGTTTGTTTGTTTGTGTGTTTGTGCAAATTACTATGTCAATTATTTCCAAAACTATAAGTCCGATTTTGATACGGTTTTCTATGATAGGTTAAGGTTCAATTGGCGTATGTTCTTAGATATGTCTTATTGCCTTAACTCACCAGGGGGCGCTGCAGTAAGCATTTAACGTGAAATCGAATGTTTTCAATTATCTCAAAAAATAGTAGTCTGATTTCGATAGATTTTCAGTGATAGATTCAGATTTAATTGGTGAATGTTCTTGGATATGTTTTATCGTGTCAAACCAACAGGGGGCGCTGCAGTAAGCATTTGTTTGTACTTTTTTTGTATTTATTTATCTAAAACCGAAACTACTGATCCGATTAAAAAGAGTTTTCGGGAAAAGATTCAACTTTGCTTGATGCATATTTTAAGATTTTTCTTTTTTTGTTACGGGGAAAACTCACTAGGGGGCGCTGCAGTAAACATTTGTTTATGCAAATCAAAAACTACTAGTCCAATTTAGATGTAACCTTCAAGGGTAGGTTCAGGCTTAAATGGTGCGTCTTTTCATATATATGTTATGGTGACCACTCATCAGGGGGCGCTGTAGTAAGCATTTGCTTGTATTTTTTTGTGTAAAACCAAAATTTTTCTTGTATTTATTTGTCTAAAACCGAAATTACTCATCTGATTGGTTAGAGTTTTCAGAATTAGATTCAACTTTGCTTGCTGCATATTTTAAGATTTTTGTTTTTTTGTTACGATGAAAATTCACCAGGGGGCGCTGCAGTAAACATTTGTTTATGCAGAGCAAAAACTACTAGTCCGAATTAGATGAAACTTTCAATGATAGGTTCAGGTTTAATTGGTGCTTCTTTTCATATATACGTTAAGGTGACCACTCACCAGGGGGCGCTGCAGTAAGTACATTTGTTTGTGTAAAACTAAAACTACGAGTCCGATTTCAATTCAGTTTTCAATGATAGATTCAAGTTTACTTAGTGCATATATTCATATATGTGTCATGTATGTTTACTTAGTGCATATTTTCATGTATGTGTCAACTCTCTAGGGGGCGCTGCAGTAAGTAGCTGCTTCTATTTTTTTGTGTAAAACCAAAACGACTAGTACGATTGTCAAGAGTTTTCAGTATTAGATTCCGCTTTACTTAGAGCATGTTTTTAATTATATTACGGTGACAAGTCACCAGGGGGCGCTGCAGTAAAATATTGTTTGTGCAAAGATAAAATGACGAATTTGATTTGGATGCAGTTTCAATGATAAGCTCAAGTTTAATTAGTGCATGTTCTTGGATATGTTTTATCGTGTTAACTCACCAGAGGGCGCTGCAGTAAACATTTGTTTGTAATATTTAATGCAAAACCACAACTACTAGTCCGATTGGGCAGAGTTTTTAGTATTAGAGTTGCTTTTACTTGGTGTAAGTTTTTAGGTTTTTTTTCACGTCAAGAACTCACCAGGGGGCGCTGCATTAAACATTTAATTATGCAAAGCTAAAACTATAAGTCCGATTTGGATGCAGTTATCAAAGATAGGATCAGGCTTAATTAGCGCGTGTTCTCGTATATGTGTCATGGTGACACCTCACCAAGGGGCGCTGCAGTAAGCATTTGCTCGTATTTTTTGTGTGAAACCTATTTAGATGCGGTTTTCTGTGATAGGTTCTGGTTTAATTGCTGCGTGTTTTTATATGCCATATCACGAACTACCACGGGGCGCTCCAGTATATATTAGTTTGTTCAAAATCAAAACTACTAGTGGGTTTTGTGATTTTCACTGATTTGGTAGACTTAAGTTTCGTGAAAATGTTACGGTGACAATCTCCCAGGCGCTGCAATAAGCATTTGATAACCAGAAAGCATTGGATTTATAATTTCTTTTGGGTTTGCATGAACATTAATATAAAGTATTTCGATATTATGTAATAATATATAATGTGTATCTATTCACTTTAAAAAGTTTAAAATAAAAAGCAAAATTAAAAATTTTGAAAAAACCCACGACGGTATAATTGTAATTGTAAAAGGATAAAATAACTATAAATCCCCCGCCTAAAAGAATATATGTAACGAGATGATAGGGACGACTTCGTCGGGGGCTGCCAGTTGCAACCTCTATTTTAAATATATTAGCTAACAGTATAGATTTCGTTTTAAAGTCTTTAAAATACCAGTTATCAAAACTGTAAATTCATATTAATATTTAATTTTTTTGCCAAACCTGTTTTAACAGCAAGAAAACCTATGAGAAGGTTTTTGCAAACTTAAAGTAATGGCAGCCCCGACGAAGCCGTCCCTATCATCTCGTTACATATATTCTTTTAGGCGGGGGATTTATAGTTATTTTATCCTTTTACAATTACAATTATACCGTCGTGGGTTTTTTCAAAATTTTTAATTTTGCTTTTTGTGATTAAGGTAACGCAGAACAAATCGTAAACTACTTTATTTTTTACAATCCCACCACAAAGTTAAAAGCAAAAGAACGAAACAGCTTTAATTGTGTAGTTATCGTCAGCGAAGTCGCAAGCGGGTCGCTAGTTCATAAGTAAAAAATAAACATTTAGCTTCACCTACTGTCACTCGACCTAATATCAAGGCAATCTGTTCTCCACTTTGCGCCCAAAATCGATATATTGCAGTGCTTTATCTTAGTAATAAATTGAATAATCTAAAAAAATAAACGTTAAAGAACGTGAAATTCCTGTTATTTAAATTGGATATATTAATAAACTAAGAGGTGGTAAAGCAATTTTACAATTTATCACAGTCCGTTCTCAACTTTATACTAATAATTTGTAATTTCTAAAGCATTAAATATTTATATATTATTATTTAATTGTTTTTAATATCGCTTTCATCTTGCGCGAAGATATTTCTTTGCGAATTAAAAAGTTCATTATTTTAGTTCTTATGTAATTTTTGAAGTGTAATAAAGAATATAATAATTTTTATTGTAAATATATATTTTTGTAGTAGCGTCACGCTTTTAAACATTTTTAGTGTTAATCCACACTTATAAAAATTGAATACAGCGGGCTTCGTAACCGCGCCTTCTGAAAAACGTCCAGACGCCCTGACCGCTAAGCCATGCGTTCTAGTCCACCAGCTGCTTCGAAATTCTTACACGCTTTATTACAACATATTTTTTTTTAATACTTAAATACTACAGAAACTCGGTCTCGTACCTTTTTTTCCTTAAAATGATTTGTTTACAATTCTTAAAAGACAGTGACATGCTACTCAAAACTAAAGTGACGTTTTAAATTACCTAAGAGAGTTATCCTATTATATTTACTATACTCGTTTTTACAATTAAATTAACTCTTAATTAGTACAATATTATATATATCTTTAAACATATTTTTTAAAAAAATTTTTACAGCTTCATACGTATTTGTATTACGTAAATATATAGTCAAAAAGAAATTTCTAATTATTGAAAGGCAAATAACAATACCATTTGCACATACGGACACAGTAATATAAAAAGTTTTATACATAATTTTACGCTTAAAATCAAAACCTATTAATATAATCTGACAGCTGCTATAAAACATTAAACGATATAGATTCAAGATTTGACATCTTCGTGACGCAGGGGGCTGCCCCTTTAAACCGGGTCCGACGGTGCAAGTTGCTTGTGCCTTCAATTTCCATATTTAAAGTATTCATAATTTCCCCATGTCATAAAATTAAGCGCGGCGTTGAGTTCCATTACTCAACGTTATGCGTTTTGAAAATATATCGAGACTAAGATCTCTTTGCCTATTATGCTATAGTAGAGAAAATAATTTTAGAAAACGCACTTTAGAAAACGTATAAGAATTTTATACGTTTGGGGCCAGTCTTGGCGCAGTGGCACGATCGTGTGACTGTAAACGACTAGTTGTCGGTTCGATTCCCACTCGTGGAGTGGATATATTTAATATTTCCATTTCCTTCGCTCTGGTATCAGAGGCAAAGCGCGGCGTTAAGTTCCGCCACTTTACACGCAATGCCTCCGAATTCGACGGAAAGTTGGGAACGGAGCGTCTCAACTCTAGGTGCCCTCTGCCTAACCTGCTGTGAGCGGGATACAGCGTGAAGCGAAAAAAGGAAGAAAAAAAAGAACATTTTCAAAAATGCTAAAAGAAATTGAACACAGTGGGATTCGATCTCCCTCTTTGTAACTGTCGAAGCGCCGAAATTTTTAGACGTTTTCTAAAAATGTCGTTTTCAATTCTCTAAGCATATGAATAAGACTTTAAAATTGTTAAAAGTAAATAAGATCCTGTTTACAAGAGAACACTGAATAGAGAGAACGTTTTCCTTATTATAAATTCATAATTAAACAATGTCAGTAGTACACCATCTTATTTATAAATTTAATCTGTTATTACGGATTCATTCATTATTTTCTTCGTCGATGATTCACGATTAAATAATAAAAGTTTTAATGTTTAGGAAAATACTTCATGTTATTTATAAATATCAAAAGACCTGATTTTGTCAAGGACATTCGTATTTTATATTTATATATATTTTATACGTTATATGTATATATGTGTTATATGTATGTATAATTTTTTTGCAAAGGCTGTTCCTAATTACAGTTCACCTAATTATGACAATAATATTATTATGGTACATATTTTATAGTGAGGGAAACAAAATTATAAGCATAAAAAAGTCACCCTTTTACTCGCAGGGCAAGGTAGTCAGAGTGAACCCACTGCCAAGATGCTTCGTTCTCTACTAAATAAGAGTAATATAAATATTAGTTAATTTTATATTAACTTTCGCGTATTAAGTCCGTAATTTAAAGAGAAATTATTAATAAAAAATATTACACGATTAATTTTACAATAAAAAAAAAGGTTTCCTTTAATTTTTTTTTCAGCTTCACGCTGTATTCCGCACACAGCAGGGAAAGCAGAGGGGGTCCTAGTGTTAAGACACTCTGTTCTCCACTTTCCGCCGAATTCGCAGGCATTGCGTGTTCCGCCACTTAACGAAGTGGCGGAACTTAACGCCATGTTTTGTCTCGACACCAGAACAAAGGAAATGGAAATATTATATATTTTCACTCCTCGAGTGGGAATTGAACCGAACCCACAACTAGTTGCTTTACAGCCACACTTTGTACCTTTGCGCCATGACTGGCACAAATGCTTAAACATTTTTTGAATTAAACATTTGACATTTTTCTCAACATGGAATTCATTGTATATATATTGCATAGACTTTATTTTATGATTTTTTTATTTTGAACTCTGTTTAATTGTATTTAGTTCTTTTGAAAAGTTTTATTTTTACTTATCAAAAATTGTGATATATATTTTTGAAAATTAGAAACAATTATATCAACATAAATATATTTTTTATTTTAGAAATACAATAGTTTTATTAACTTAAAATTTATTTATGGCTAACAAACATTACATTTATTATGTACTGCGACTGCTCCAGACTTCTTTTATTACATATATTAAATATTTCGAGGTATGTTTGTACGTAAATAAATAGATATATTGGTTTATTTAGGGACTTTTATTGTATATCTTTTGTAATTTTATAAGGGAGTAAAACTGTTGCTTGGATAGGTTGGATACTCAATCTGTTATAGGGCGGAAATAGAACTCACGGCCTCTGTATGAGATCAGTCATGTCATTTTTAACATTTTAAAATGTTATTGTCACACTAAGAAAATTAACATATTTAGAAAACGTTCAATAATTTGAACCCAGTGGGATTCGAACCCGCCCCTCTTGGAAACCGCCCACACACTGACCACTAAGCCGTGCGTTCAACTGCTTTTTTATATACGTTTTCTAAAAATGTTATTTTCAGTCATGCCACCTAATGTTAGCGTAGCATGTTTCCTCGTAATAGAACAACATAGAAACGTTTAATTATAATAACAGATACTTTATTTAAATATCAAATATGATAATACGGTCATATAATCCAATTCTAAGAAAAAATATCTTAAGAATATCAAAACAAAAACACTTATTATTGTTATTTATTATATTATTATTTTTGTACTTCCTCTTCATTTTGTATTTTCTTACAAATAAATACTTTGTTTATTAAATACATTTAATTTTTTTTTTCGTCAGGAAATCCGTTACGGATACCACCCCGAGTGGGGACTCGGGACGTGGTTATGTGGGACTCCGGTGAGGCAAGATTGTAACGCCGCCGTTACCCACTAAAACCTGACGGTGCTCCTTCTCAACCGCCACTAGCCGGGCCACGGGGACCGAATCAATCGTCCGAGGAAAATGCATTGAAATACGTTAACGTTGACGTCACTAGAAATAAGTGTTTATTGAGATACCAAAGGAAACTCTAGAGAGAGAGGTCGTCGTGGAGCAGTGGGGTTACGTCTGTTGGGTGGATTCCTACTCGGAAAATCATTATATTGAAATTTTCATTTCTTTGGCACGGTATTTAAGGCAAAGAGCGGTGTTGAGTTCTGCCACTTAACACGCAATGTTTTGATTTCAGGCAGAAATTGAAGGACGGAGTGTCTTGACACTAGGTCCTATCTAACTATCACGGTATGCGGGCAAAAGCCTGCAGCTGCAATAGAAACTACCGACAGTGAAAGTCACAAGCTGCAAGTCGCAAAGTGCAATCATGATCTACATCAATTCTGTAATAGCGTAAGTATTCTACATAATAAATTAAATACAAAAAACATTTGGAGTATCTCACGAATCGCGTGTATAAATTTATAGGTCGAAGCGAAATAAATTATCATAATTTTTAAATTCTCTTGAAAACTGTCACCACCTCTATTTTAATTCTCAACTGTAAATTTAAAGTGATATAACTTTTAAATTATAATTTAACTAGCGACCTGTTCGCGACTTCGCCCGCGTGACCTACACAACTATAGCTTTTTCGTATTATCGGCAGCCCGTTGTCTCTTAAGTTAAGCGGTTTATAACATTTATATATTTTTTATTTCCCTATTCAGGGACCGTAGCGTTTGGCGCTCCGTTCTCTTTGACTACCCCGCAAGGGAAGCAGAGTGAAGCTAAAAAAAATAAAAAATATCCATATTCTCATCAATGCCTAAGGGTATACCTTAGATTTATTTTAGCCTGTTTGCTCTTGTGCCAAAACTATCTTTCTAACAAAATTCATCGAAATCAGTAAATAACAAATTTGATTTTTCCTATGTTTGACACTGGGTATTCAGTTTCATTCTGAATTCATCCAATTATCAATTGTCATTCCAAATTTTTTTCTTCAAATTTGAGCATTACAAAAAACAGACAGATTTTCTTATTTATAATATTAGTATGGCTTACTTGTTACAGTAAGTTATAATGTTACTATACACATTAACACTACATTTTTTGCATAATAAATATTGTAATGAAATCGTTAAAAATCAATTGGACAAATCAACCGGGCGCTTATTTAGGCCATTAGGCATTTTTAATTTTTATAATTATACGTTATTTATGGTAGCAAGTTCTCTAATCTATTTCAAATGTTATATTGTATATATATTTATATTAGTTTTATATATCATTCAGTAAATTAGAAACTTTTTTATAGTTTCACGGCTTGGTACCAGCACAGCAAGGTAATCAGACAGAACCTAGTGTTAAGACACTCCGTTCTCTACTTTCTGTACGAAATCGAGACATTGCTTGTTAAGTAACGGAACTTGAGCGTTTAGTCTTAGCTATATTCGTTATTGCACTTAAAAATACATTTGAGAAATATTAACAAACATTTAGTACACAAAGGTGGATTTATCTCTTGAAGAGATCTCTGCCAGTCAACCCGTGGAAGTGAATGAGTTGCAAGCAGCGAGATGGACGATCGAGCAATTAAAAAATAATACAGAATAATTTTGAAAAAATAAGATACAAGTAAACAAAACGGTATCAGAACGGAGAAATGAAAATATGTAATCATACTCCCGAGTAGGAAAATATAACAAAATTTAATATTTTTTTTACTAACCACTTCACTACATAACTTGCTAACTTTACATACATTATAAGCCTATTCAATCAAAAACTCTATACAGAAAGTAATACTCACATCCGGAACACAAAAATTAACTTCCAACACTATACTAACACCCAAAATCGAAAAACAACGAACAGGAAAAACAATCACAAAACTTATATCAAAATATATTAACATTATAAAAATTCACGGTTTCATATTAATAATAGCTGTTAAACTATAACTGGAGTTAAAGAAATGAGCGTCTCCAATGCCTCCATAGCACGGTCTTGACTTTTGCCTCAAGTTAATACGTACAGTTGCTTCGAGGCGGCAGCACGCGTATTTCGCACGCACGATAAAATTCCAAAACACGATATATTGTTTATAAAAAGCCGAGTGTCGTTTGCGCTTAAATAAAATTTTCACAGTGCATTGTAGTGATTCTGTGTATTCAAACAGTTTTGACTACTGTTTTTAACTGGACGCGAAACTGAACTAGAGACGTCCACTTATAACAGGTGAGTTAGCGTTTTCTATAACATTTTTTTCATTACATACAATAATTTTGAAATATTATTAACAATAAAATATTATAACATAAAGATAAGGTTTAATAATCGTCGAATACCCATAAATTATTGTTAAAGAATGTAAAATTGTATACAGGTATGCGGAATTTTCATTTTACTTCTATTCTATACAATTATTTTCATTTTTGCATTTATAATGAAGACTAGTTATTACGTAAATATTATTATAACAACAAACAAGTGACATTAGATTGTTACGTTAATTAATACACCCATTAGAAACGTCTGCCTCGCTGATGTCAGCAAATGTAAGAAAAAAATTACTGCGAATATTGACCAAGCGGAACAGTTAATGAGAACCTCGTCTTAGAAACTTCTTCAGTTTTTTTTATTATATATTCTATACGTGTTCAATTTTTTTTGCTTTATTTGTATATATAATAAAAATGTAACTGATTGCTGTCTGTCTGCTGACATTGAAGATATATGAAAAATAATATTATTGCGGATATTAATAAATGTAATAGAACCTAAAACAAGGATTTTTGAATTTCTTTTCTTTTTACCTGTTTGTTTGTGCATGCTAATTTCGAAACGGCTTAATCAATTTAAATCTAGTTTTGTATTGTTTTTTCCTTATTTTCCCCTAATATTTAGTGTAAATATTTAGTGTTTCTGTAATTTTCTAAAAAATAAAAAATATGAATTTTATTTAACAAAATCGTTCTAAAATAACTACAATACTTAATTAATTAAAACTTTAATTTACGCAGGCAAAGACGCAAACAGTCGCTAGTTAAAAATATATAAATGCTTCGTTCAAATAATTGATTATCTACTGTAGAACGAAACAACAAAAGCTATATAAATAGAGCCTCAGTTAGATGAGATTGAATAGACGTAGAACCGGATTGCATATTTCTAGCCAGTTGTGGTGAGACCAAAGGGTTATTTAAAATAGCCCTTTAATTACTTGGGAAGATGAACTACAGTTCTTTTGTATAACGCAAGGAATAATGGCGTTATTTTTGCTTTTATTTCTGTTTAGCATAAAGTAGTCAGGGAGAACCTAATGTCATGACACTTCGTTCTCCACTTTTTGCCAACAAACGGCATATTGCGTGTTGAGTGACGGAACACAACACAGCACGTTGTCTCAGGTGCCAGAGCAAAGAATGAAATATATAATCATTTCCTAGAGTCGGAATCGAATTCATAAGCTTTGCGTTTACAATAAAACGCTGTGCCACTGCGCCATGACGGCTTCTGTTATAGATTATTTATATGATTATACCAAAAAAAATATTTAAAAATTTGGCTAACTTAATTTAATGGAGAAAATAAGCATTTGAAACTATGATACAAAAAATAAATATTTAAAAACATTTATAAATAACGAAAACATTGACATTGAATTAAAAGAGGTAGATTTTTTGCTGACATAATATAACTGCATTGTTAGACGTTCGACTACTTAGCTCATTGCTCTTACTTAGAAATATAAAAAATCAATGAGAAGTTAAAGCTACCTGCAATATTACTTTTAATTTCAAAATAAAGTAGATTTTTTTAATTTATTTTTTTTAGCTTCACTCTTTATCCCGCACACAGCAGGGTATGCAGAGGGTACCTAGTGTTAAGGCATTGCGTGTTAAGTGCCTCTGATACAAGAGCGAAGGAAATGGAAATATTAAATATTTTCACTCCTCGAGTAGGAATCGAACCCACAACCAGTCGTTTACACTCACACGTTCGTGCCACTGCGCCACGACGGACCCTAGAATTTTAATTAAGATTTATATGTGAAGTAGCTGACTACTCCGTGGCGTAGGGACAGCGAGTGACTGTAAGCACGATAGTTTTGGGTTCGATTACCACTCGGGGGAATGATTGTTTTATTTTCATTTCTCCACTCTGCTGGGGAATGGAGTGTCTTGACACTAGGTTCTCTTTGACTCTAGTATACGCAGAAAAGCGTGAAGCTGTATTTATATTATAAACAATAAATAGTAAAAAACTCAGTTAGCAATGAAGTCAGTAACATCAATAGATTTGATAGAGTCTATCTCAAGGTGACAAGCGTAACGCATTTGTATGAGCAAAGTGTGACACTTAGTAGGTGAATGTTGCCTTTATACCTTACAATTATCGTCTTTTCTACAAACAGTTACAGTTAGTTCTAAGAGTTACTTTCTTTTGCCTGTTTTTACGCTTTTTCGGGCATAGCACAATATAAAGAGAGAACCTAGAGTTAAGACACTTTGTTTTCTATTTTCCCGCCTAAATTAGAAACATAGTCCTCACTAGTTCCTCAACTTCATAATATATAATACCACATTAAAATCTTCAATCAGTTGAAATCGCATAAGCCAGTTCGTAATGCCTGCGACTAATAGTTCAAAGGCATTGCAGTATTGATTAACACACGTATTTCGATGTCAGAACTGAACACAATTATGATTGTTAGATAATATTCAACCATACATAATATAATTTATGAACAAATTAAAAGTGTTAAATAAAGAAAATTGTGGTTTAAAATTTATAAGACAATTTAATACAAAAATTCGTGACTGTGAATAACTGGTTGTGGGTTCGATCCCCACTCGAGGAGTGGTAATGCCTCCGAATTCGGCGGAAAGTGGGGAACGGAGTCTTAACACTAGTTTCCCTCTGCCTCTGCCCTACTGTGTGCGGGATACAGTGTGAAACTAAAAAAAATACAAAAATACTGAACTGCATATAAGTAATGAACTGTAATAAAAAACAGCTTTACGCTTTTCCCCGCAGAGAGAACCTAGTCACTCTCATCTTCATCATACATTATAGGATTTGAGACATTGCGTTGAGTGGCGATCTTCAACAGTGTGCTTTGTCTTGTCACCAAAATGGAATGGAAATGAAAATATTTTATAATATAAATATAATCATTCCCCGTACTGGAATCGAACCCATAACCATCTTGTTTACTGTCAGTCGCTCTCCTACTGCGCCACGACGGTCTCTACGTCTTTTATGATACGAGACATCTTTCGTGTTTATGCAAATATGTAATTAACACATTTATTTTTTGGATTTTTTAAAATCAATTTACATTTATTAGTAATGGATCGACTACAATCAGAGATAATAAATTATTCGGCTGACAGTTTATCACAAAAAGAAAAAAAAGCTATTAATTCATTTAATAAAGAATTTTAGCTTGTATTTACTTGTATTTGCATTTGTAAAATACTCTACATATCGATGGTATATATATATAAGGGCCAAAGTGTGAAATAACAACTTTACAGGAGACGCTCCGAAAGTTTAAATTTAATATAATTTTATATTGGGTATGCACCCAATATGTAACTCTCCTCTCCTCCTCTCCTTGGGTACTCCTTGGGTTTCGCACCTTGGCCCTTATACATAGGAGCCATCGATATACTACAATCATATTGTAGTTTTTTGGGAAAAGAGTATTATAGAATAACTTATGAATTGACTAGATTTTATTTCATTTTCGACATGCGTTTGTTAACTTGACCTATATCTATCTATCTATCGATAAATGTAAGAAAACTTAGCAATGCTATTCTGACCCACTTATAGCATGGATTGTATTGAACATTTCGACAATATTATATTTAACAACCCCGGATAGAACAACTAGAATAACGTGAATTTTATTTTAAACATATTGGTTCAATTACTTTTATAAATTATTTTTTAATATTAAGTACAGTCCTTGAGGCGCAGAGGCACAACGTGTGACTGTAAACGCGACTGGTTATGGGTTCGATTCCCACTCGAGGACGGGAAATATTTAAAATTCTCAATTGTAGAGGCAAGTTAAGTTATTTTCCGCCACTTAACGCAATGCATCCTGATTTCGGCGAAAACGGGGAACGGAGTGTCTTAACACTAGGTTCCCTCTGCCTACCCTGATGTGTGCCTGATGTGTGTAGAGTTAAGTTGAAAAAAGGACAGTCCTAGATAAGGGATACATACAAACTAATATATACATAATATGTTTTAGTATGTTTATGTATGTAGTATATACCTACATTTGAAGTACAATTAAGACGACCTCAAATAAAATTGCTAAACATTCGTGTCATTGTCGCCTTTTTCATTAATATTTATATATAATATCGATACGTATATTATAATGTTTGCGATATAAAGATATAGAGAATTTAGTTTAAAAGTCACTTTCAGGAATTATATTTCAATTTTAAGATTACTTAAAAAAATAAGCAAATACAGTTTCACGTGCGACTTTTACTACTTAACAAAAAGCAATATAACTCACGTTTTCATAGAAGCCTAAAATAATTTGAATAATAGAAATATAGGAATAAATACCTACTAATAAATAAACACTAGTAACTAAACTATAGAAATTATATATATTTATATACCACAAGTACCTAAAATATTTGTAACATTATAAAATAGGATAATCTAACTTTTATTACTAAGACTAAGTTAAGTACCTAAAATTTGATCTCAAAAAAGGATTTTTGCAACTTCACATTAAAAATATGACATACGGAGTGAAAGCTTCTATAAGTGTTTTGCAATGTGGATATGCATAGAGGATTGTACTGTTCGTGTTACCTTGAAATAAAATTTAAAACTTATTTACAAAAAACTTTTAACACAGCTTGAGCATACACAATTACGGTTTTACTATATTAATACCTGTTTCAGTAATATTTAATAGCCTTTACAGATAACCTTACAGAAATGCTAATTAAATGAAATATGTATATGCGTCCTTCATTCATTTCATTAAAAACAATATGACGTTTAAACATTTTAACACAGTTAAATTTACGCGTTCAATCTAGTATCTAGATTTTGTTAGATCATACTGGAGCATTTTTTTTAAAGCTTCAAGTCCTATAGTGTTAGCGGTTATTCCTCGTAAATTAAACATAAAAATACTTCTCATACTTAGATTTATTACTTTTAAATATAACTTTTATAAACTATTCGTCCACACATTGTCAAAATTTCTGTAATACTTGTACATATGCTAACAATGGTGTGTAATTACTTAATATTCTAACTCCACAGGCAGGGGAACCTAGTGTTATGACACTCCATTCTCCACTTTTCGCCCAAAATCGAGACATTGCATTATAAGTGGTGAAACTCAATGCTGCGCTTTGCTTTACCAGAGCACGGAAATGAAAATAATTTAAATACAATCATTACCCCAAGTGAGAATCAAACCCACAATTGTCACCTTTACAGAGTGCCCCACTTCCCTTCGATGGTCGACAACATGACACTATCATTCAACTCAACGAATCGAAATAAATAATCAACCATTAAAAAACAATATAAAACTGTTTTAAATATTTTTAAATTGTTATTCCACACCTAAGAAAATTGAACAAAAATAAGTTGTAATAAAGCGTATAAGAATTTCGACGCAGCGTGTAATAGAACGCATGGCTCAGTGGTGAGAGCGTCTGGACGGTTCAGATATTCAGGAGGCGCGCGCTCGAACACCGCTGCGTTCAAATTTTTATACGTTTTCTTAATACCTTTTTCAAGTTACAACTCAATCAAATTTCAAAAATAATTATTGAGGAACACAATATAATATTTAACCCACAAAAAAATACAACATAGTAATTTAGGGCCATTATAAACCAGAATGAACGTCATCTAATATTGCAATTCGCAATTAACCACAGTTGTCGTTCCTACGGTCGACAAGTTCGACATAGCAACCGGTCGGAGTACAAAGGCATTAGTCATATATCGTATTTGCATATCGATGCGTTAATGACTTGTTGTGCAATTGTTTAATCAACTACAAATATATGCGAGTGCGTTACCCGATATGCTATGTTTTGTGAGTATTTGTTTTATGGTTAGGATATTGGGTCAAATTTTGACTATTTTTTTTTAAATAGCCAACATATGTTAAGTCGCTAATAATAAAGTTGTAAAAAATGTGGCCAGTTGTGGCGCAGTGACACAAACGTGTGACTGTAAACGACTGGTTGTGGGTTCGATTCCTACTCGAGGAGTATATTTAATATAGTATATTTAATATTTCCATTTTCTTCGCTCTAGTGTCGAGGTAAAGCGCAGCGTTAAGCTCCGCCACTTAACACGCAATGCCTCTGAATTCGGCGGAAAGTAGGGAACGGGGTATTTTAACACTAGGTTCCGTCAAAAAAAACAATTGAATTCATACTAACATTATAAATGTGAAAGTTTGTCTATCTATTACGCTTTCGTGTCTAATCTACCGGCCCGATTTGGATGGAATTCGGAAAGAAAATAGTTAAAGATCCAGGAACATAGGCAATTTTTTACATCATGAAGGTAGCATATGTTTATAACAGTATATTTTAAATTAATTCTATTTATTTTGTTATTTTAATATACAAAAAAACTATTTCCAGAAACAAATAAATTTCCATTTGTTTGGGTACAAGATTATATAATATTTAACTAGTTAATCGAAATATTCAACAAATAATCTTAAAAAAATGTTTTAATAGAATTTCGTATGCAGAAAGCCTTATTTATCATTGACTTGCAACTTCAAATAGTAACAAGCATGCCAAACCTCGCGGTCAACTTAATATTTGTGGTTTATACGTAATTAACGATCTCTTCCGTAGTTAAGGTCGACGTAATGATATAACTGTTTTTATTTACTACATGTATTTTTTTTGTTGATTTATACTTGTTGTTTGTTAAAGTATAGTAGATATTGTACTTATAGAGTTAGAACTATACGTATGACGTAAAACGCGGCGTTAAGTTCCGCCACTCAACACGCAATGCCTCCGAATTTGGCGGAAAGTAGGGAACGGAGTGTCTTAACACTAAGCTCTCTCTGCCTACTTTGCTGTGTGCGGGATACAGCGTGAAGCTAAAAAAAGTTACTTATAGATTTAGATAGAAGGTTAAAAGAACAATGAAGTAGGTGTGTCTGTTAGCATTTAGTTGTTATATATATATTTTTATATAAAAAATGTATAACTTGAGTTTTCAAGTGTTATTTAAAATAAACTTAATATATACATGTTATTGTCATAAAGTCCAGACAAACATGTTTGAATTGCGCCACTGTAAATATAAATATTATAAATGTTCCATATATCATTAAAAATAGCGTAAAAATATGTAAATTAAATGTTAATACTACTAACTAAGATGGCAGTAGAGATTTTTCTTAACACTAGTTAAGTAGTTAGGTACCGTGAAAATTAGAATTAGAATATCAAGTCTCTATATCTATTTTATCTCAGTCTTAATTTTAAATAAAGTAAAGAAATATTTTTATTTAGCAAATATTTAACTAACAACAAAAATAAATTATAAATATAGGCGAGATGATATGACATCGTTCGCTAACAATATATGTATGGTTTGTGTTTTTGTTTTTTAGCTTTACGCTGTATCCCGCACACAGCAGGGCAAGCATAGGGAACCTAGTGTTAAGAGACTCCGTTCCCCACTTTCCGCCGAATTCGGAGGTATTGTGTGTTGTGTAAGTGACGGAACTTAACTTATGTATGGGTAACCTTTAAAATCATTTTTTACGTAAACTAGTAGAGTTCTTGATGCGTAAATTACGCGTAACCTTAGCAACGTGAATTAAAATTTTACAAACGTAAAAGTCATTTAGAAACATATCGTCGAGGATTAATCGATTCAGAAAAAAATATTAGAAGCAACTAAGTAAACAGTCTAAACTGAACAGCTTACTTGGCTAGAGAGTTTGCACTGTTTCCGAGGATACGGGTTCGAATACTGCTCTATGTTCAAATATTTATGACTGATTAAAAATATATTTCTAAATAAAATATATTTTTAAAATATATTAAGAGTGTAAATTTAACAAAACACTTTAAGCATTATTTAAATAGGGAAATAATAAGTTTACTTAAAACACAAACCACGTGTATATGTACAAGCAAATAATAACAAACATCAAAGTTATCTAGGCAAATAGCTGTGCATACTGTTCCGCTGCAAGGTTATGAACGGCACTAATTTTGTTATGAGCTGCCTTGACGTTTATTATAAAACTTATGTAACTTCACGCAATTACTTTGCGACAACGTATAAAGAGAACCTTCCTTCTTTCTTACAGTAGCTTCATGCTTTTTCCTAACCTAGAGTCTAGACACTCCGTTCTCCACTTTCCGCTCAAAATCGAAGTGGCGGAAGTCAGCACCGGGCCCTGTCCTAGGTACATAAGTGAAGGAATGAAAATGATATAAAATCATTCCCCCGAATGGGTATCGAACCCAAACTGGGCCACAATGGACTATCTTCCTTCAAATGCGTACGTTTTCTCTAAATGATTTGTTGTCGATTGAAATCATGATCAAACCATATTATAAAATAGCTGTGCCCGCGACTTAGTCTGCGTGGAATTTAACAAAAAGTTATAATTGTAAAATAAAAGTAGTTAGTTTAGTTAGAAAAATATGAAATTAAAAATAATACATTTTTGTATAGATGAATTGATTTGAATCCTCAAATTTTTATTCATATAAAAATGATACTGATTGCTGTTTGTACATGGAAGATATGGGAAACATAATTACTGTGAATAATTATCTACGTATTAAGCCCATAACAAAGGTTTTTAATTATTTTTTTCGACATTAAATAAAACGGCTCAAATTAGTAGTATTTTTATAAGCCTTTCTCTTCAGTCCTAGACTAAAGGAATTTCAATAAATTATTTTTAATTTCTTTTTTTAGCTTCACGCTGTATCCCGCACACTGCAGGGTAGGCAGAGGAAACCTAGTGTTAAGATACTCCGTTCCCCACTTTCACGAATTCAGAGACTTGCGTGTTAAGTGGCGGAACTTAACGCCGCGCTTTACCTCGACACCAGAGCGAAGAAAATGGAAATAATTTCCACTCCTCGAGTGGGAATCGAACCCACAACCAGTCGTTTACAGTCACACGCTTGTGCCACTGGGCCACGACTGGCCACTGGTTTCAATAAATTATGTAATAAATAAATGCCATTTGATAAGATTTAACACGCTAAGTAATTAATATGCAAGATTTTACAATTAGTAGTTTATTATGTATAGAGTTTATAACTCGAGCAACACCAATTGCTTAAAATATTTTATAGTTTTCTATATAATAATATGAAACGTTTAAGTACTTATATACATTAAATGAAGCATTGTTCATAACTTGCCGTGACAATCTCAAACTATTTTAATTTTTAATCCGTCAAAGAGTACCTAATTTAAAGGCGGTTATTATTCTTTATAATAACAAAATACAATATTATAATATTAGCGACCCGCTCGCGGCTTCGCCACGTGAACTACCACTTTCATCCTCTATTGCCTCTTTGGGATTGGTTTTTTTTTGTAAAAGGAGGGTAGTTTATATTTGACTTCCGTCACTACTACTTTTCTGCGGGAACTGTTTTGAATACCAGGGTAATTTTTAAAAAAAGAGAGATAGCCTATGTTTGACCTTGCCTCATTTACTATTTTCCTGAGAAAATTCATTCATTTCAGTCAAGGAGTTTAGATCTTTCATTCTCACTATATACATAAGTTTCATCCACTGTTTCAACCTCCTAGGGTTTGATTTTTTATAAAGTAGCCTATATGATCCTGCATCTTCAACAATATTCTTTACGAATTCCCGTCAAAACATAACAAATAGAAGAGATACAGATTTTTGCATTTTTATAATAATAATTTTAATGAGTGCGGATATGTCTAATACAATGTCAACTATATAATAACAAATGGCGCTACCCGTTGCTGAAAACGTAGTGACATCTGTTGTCATATAGATTATATAAATATATAGATTATATAAAGTTTTATAGACCGGTCAAATGTATATTTAATAAATGTTATGCTTATTTTATTTTATAATTATTTTAATTAGTGATATTGAAACAAATTTAGCTTCACTCGTGAACTATCGACATAATTTGAATGTTTTTTTTTTAAATTTTATTTTTCTACGGGAGTTGTATTGAATACCGGGATGAAAACTATCCCATATGTTGCTCTAACCTCTTAGCTAACTCCATACAAAAAATCATTAAATTCTACCTGGTAGATATCAGTATACAAATAATTTACTTATATCGGTTTTTTATTTTTTCCAAAAAAACTACATGGAAATCCGGGATAAAAACTATCCTATATGTACCTTTGGACTATAAGCTATCACCATACTAAAATTAATTCATTTCTATCCAGTAGTTTTTGCGTGATTGACGAACAAATTAACAGACAGACAGACAGACAGACAGACAGACAGACAGACAGACAAAAATTCTACTGAGTGGATTTTTGGCCTCTGTTATCGATATATTAACGCACCCAATTAAAATTTTTCTGAAATTTTTCATGTACAGAATTGACTTTTCTACTCTTTTATTATATATAGAGATTAAACAGAAAAGAAAAGTGATCAGTTTTTTCTAAGGCAGCATTTACTTATTTCTTAAAGTTCAGCAGGTCTATTATAGCCATTATCCAGATCTTTAATTGTTATATTGCCAGGAGGCATTTACATGGCATGGCATGTTTCTTATAGCTTAGCTAAGCGGAAATGATTCTTAGTCAGTAGTACAAAATTAAATTTTTATGTCAACCTAAAATGTGCATTACGCTGAATTATTATTGATAAGGCGGCCTTTCATTATTTATTGTTATATATTTTAATTGGATAGTGGGACCAGTCGTGGCGCAGTGGCACGTACGTGTGACTGTAAATAACTGGTTGTGGGTTCGATTCCCACTCGGGGAGTGGAAATATAATCATTTGCTTCGCTCTGGTATCCGAGACAAAGCGCGGGGTTAAGTTCTGCCACTTAACACGCAATGCCTCCGAATTCGGCGGAAAGTGTGGAACGGAGTATCTTAACACCAAGATTCCATCTGCCAACTCTGCTGTGCTAGATTCAGCGTGAAGCTAAAAAAAAAGAAAAAACAAATAAATAAACCTCAGCAGGCTAAAAGTCTGTTCTATACTATAATTGGAATCTTGTATGCACCAAAGTGTAAGAAGTATAGCGGAAAAAATGTATGTTATATATTTAAACGAGCAAAAAATAAATTGTAAGAAACAGAGACATGTATATAGCTTCTACATCAGATATTCTACTTTTCGAAATCAATGATATCCTAAGTCCTGACTTTGTTTAAAATCTAAAAAAGATTTAATTTATATATAAGAAGTGAAGAATATTGAAAATGGATTGGGGATGGATTTTTGAAAAACAAAGTAGCCTATGTGTAACCTTGGATTATCAACTATATGTATGCCAATTTTTTTATAATTGGTCAAGCGCGAGCGGTTTAGATTTTTCATATAAACTTTCGTCCCCTATTTCGATCCTTTCGAAGTGGATGTTTGAAAAAATAAATAGCCTATGTTTGACCCTGATTTTTTTACTACTTTTATTCTAAATTTCATGCAATTCGGACCGGTAGATTAGCTGTAAAGGCGTGGCAGACGAACAGATAGAGGATATAGAGAACTCTACATCGATATGAATCTTTAACGTGGTAATAAACACCGTTATAAAAGTGTATACAAAATTTAGCCCATAGGGAAATTTTCCGCTTATTACGTTTTAATATATTGAAATGGACTGGAAAGTCCTAATTAATGTATGAACATTAGTTGTAAATTTAATAAGCGTTTTAGAAGCAATATCACGTTTTTTCCCGCATAGAAGAGTAGTCAAAGAGAACCTAGTGTTAAGACACTCCGTTCATTTCTGCATCGAGACATTCTTCGTAAAGTAACGGAACTCGATACCGAGCTTTGTCTTTCGTACCCAAGACTCCACCAATATTTCTAAGTGTTCATGTACGAGTATTCATGCAATAATATGATAATTAAAGCGAATTAACACCAAAAATATAAATATATTTTTATAATTTTTTATTTTTTACTTATTTATTTAACATATACAAAGAATTAAAGTCACAAGACATTTTCCTTTTTACATTATTATATATTATAATTTCGACTTTAAATGCGGACATTCGTAACGCATCTCAACGTAACGTTTGAAACAAATCTGTATTGTTTAGTTTTATACTAATAATACTTACGATGTCCACTACAACGCTTATTTACAAAAACTATTAGTGGAAATATTTCTAGAATTACCTTTGAAAGAGCAACTAAAAGTGTTTGACAGGCGAAAAAAATGGCCGATTTCGGTTCGTAACGATGTTTTCTTTATAAATGACGAATATAATTATTTTACTGGACGTTATGCGTTACTAAATTGATGTTGATTTTGAAATAAGTGTTGATTTAGTTGTTCTTTTAAAATTTTAAATGTTTACGGATTTTTCAGACTAACATTATATTATATACATTATATAATTGACAGATTAAAATTCAAATTCTATAGTAGATAGAATTGATAGACTGAAGCGACTGGTTGTAGGTTCGATTTCCACTTGAGGAGTAGGATATTTAAAATTTCCATCCTTTTCGTTCTGGTGTCGAAGCAAAGCGCGGCGTTAAGTTCCGCCACTTAATACGCAATGCCTCCGAATTCAATGGCGGAAAGTGGGGAATAGTATGTCTTAACACAAGGTTCCTGCTGCCTATCCTGCTGTGTGCGGGATTCAGCGTGAAGTTAAGAAAAAAAAACATTACTTGTTTCTTATTTTTTTTTTAATTTTTATTGCAATAGACAGTCTTATCTTTTTTTATTTTTTCATCAAAGCCGCCAGTATATGTCAAATTTATCAATACATTTAATAACTCAATTAAGTTTTTTGGAAAATTAATCTCAATTATATTTTGAAGATTTTGATTAGACAATATTATAACGGTAACATAATATCGTCAGTCTATAAATATACATATATGTAAATAATAACCAGTTTCCAACAGTATAGAATACTAGATCAACGGATATTGTTATACGAAACCCGGTAATGTCTAGACTTTATATAATGATTCCTCTGGCTAAGTTATAACCGTCGAGGCCGTATAGCCGTTGAAGCCATCGTGGTGCCGTAGAATAGCGTCTGACTGTAGAGGGGATGGTTCTGGGTTCGAATCCCATTGGGGGAAATGATAATATGTTATATTCTTTTCTTCCCTCTGGTCCTAAGATTTTAATATTTCGCCATTTAGCATGCAATGTCTCGTATTCGGGCCCACATGGAAAACGGAGTGCCTTTACACTAGATTCTCTCTGAAAAAGCGTGAAGCCACAACTATAGCCAACTTTAAACATACAATATAACTACACCGTAACAAACTAGACTACTACTTTGATATTTTCATCATAATTTGATTCTTTGGGTCCACTGCTAGACATATGCAATGTATGAAATTTAATAACATGTAACGAAGCTCGATTTAGAGCTATTTACTTTGTGAGACATCATGGAGCGTGTCCCATATTATACAGGCTAAGGAGCGGTTTCCACTATAGAACCGTAAGCTCAACGGTTATCGGTTCTAAGACCAATGTGTCTCACCCACTGTTACTTCAGATTGCTAATTCTATAAGCTTTATCGATAATTTTAGTTTTCTGCCGAGAATCCCTATTTTATTATACTTGTATACCTATTAGATCTTATTGAGGTGCGAATTTCGAAGTTTCTATTTCGAAGTTGTCACTACTCGATTGCAAAATTAGTCAAAAATAGGCTGGTGAAAACCCAAGGTCTTCATAATATATGGTAACCTTAAGAAAACTTTTAGATGTTACGATTTTTACACATTTTAAATGATACTATTTTAAATAGATTAATCGTGTATGTCGTTCATTGCGATGTAGCTGTGGTGTCTTCAGCTTAAATAACCTTTAGAGTTCAAGAGACCTTAGAGAAGCATCCCCTGGCCTCCGACAGTGGAGTGGACGTTTGCATATATTTTTTGTTGTGGTATACTAATATATCTACTGTATTTAAAGTACATAATTCCAATGATTTTATCTTAACTGTATGAATAACACTTCAGATTTATATAATGGATAACTAAAAACGATAAAATAACAAACGTTTTTCGTTCGGCCCTGTTAGTATTCGGCGGACTTAATTGACATTAAATAAGTTTAGAAATAATATGCAAGTTATTAAGTTATATTACTCTTATCAGTGTATACTACAGACATTATACAACTTTACGCCTGTCACATAGTGCCATATTACATTAATATGATAAAACGTTTAGATAAGATAAGAAATTCTTACAAAATTTATTCAGTTAGGCAAGTGGAATAATTTTCTATTCCTTTAAACACATCAAACGTACTATGCTTCAACATTAAATGATTTATTGCTTTGGAAAGTCTTTCAGAGTGAATATTTTTTTTTAATTTCGCCCCTTAGCTCTCTAAAGTACAGTTAAATCCCGTATAACGCGCCTTCACATAACGCGACCAGAAAATTGGGACTGGTACTCACACAGCGCGATAAAAATGTCATTTTTACGCGTATGATAACATTTTCACATAGTTTCCATTCATTTGTTTGAAAATACAATTACCTGTTGTTTTTATATGAATAGGGAAGATGGCAGTTTGAAATATCTAAACAATCATCTCATCTAACAGGGATTCGTATAAAGTGAAATTTATATAACAGAATATGTAAGTTGGGGCCAGTCGTGGCGCAGTGGCTAAAGCGCGTGACTGTAAACGACTGGTTGTGGGTTGGATTCCCACTCGAGAAGTGGAAATATTTAATATTTCCATTATCTTCGCTCTGGTGTCGAGGGAAAGCGCGGCGTTAAGTTCCGCCACTTAACACGCAATACCTCCGAATTCGGAGGAAAGTGGGGAACGGAGTGTCTTAACACTAGGTTCCCTCTGCCTAAAAATATGTAATGTGCCTATAAGGAATGTAAGGGAGTTTACTGTATAAATAATAAATATGTATGTATATACTATGGCTATAAAAATGCAATCCATATTTAAATTTGATTTAATAGTGTTACGAAGAATTAATGTCTCTACTTCACAATTTTAAATTAAACGATAACCTTTCAAATGATTTGTGGCTACAAAAAGTGATCAAAAAACGATGAAGCGCTTAAGGCAAAGTGTCAGCAAAAAAGTCTGCGCTCACGTACGAGAATAGAATGAACTCATATGTAAACATTTTTTTTTATTTTGAAGTAATACTATCAGGGAGGATTTATAAAAAATATATTACTTAAATCTTTTGTATATACAGGTAATAAAAAAATGTTTATTAATTTTCATGGACCTTACATAAACCCGCCAACCCATCTACGATCTCAACGCAACATGGCTGCTTATTACAATGAAACCATACGGAAATTAATAAATATTATCAAAAAACTACCTAGCTAAGGAGGATATTATTAGTAAAATTTAAAAACAGTTTAAAAATCAAAGATGACTTCTATTACTTTCCGCTCATATTCTAGGTATATATAGGTACGGTGCTGGCGGAAATCAATGCCGCGCTTTACCAGCCAGCCAGCGACGAATATGAAAAAAGTTAAAATACAATAATTTCCTAGATTGTCAGTGGAATCCACACTACATATAACTAATAGTTCCCTACATCCTCTTATTAGGGTTTTCGTTTTCGTTTTCTATATCTATTTACCTATATAAATAAATAAAATTTAGCTAGCTTAGCTTCTTACTAAATCCATATGGACGTATTCACGGTACTTATAACAGAACGACATTTAATATAATTTTTGTCTGTCTGTTTGCTCCGGCTAATCTTCGGAACAGCTAGACCGATTTTGCTGTGACTTTCACTGATAGTTAGCTGCTGCATTAAGAAGTAACTTAGGCTACGTTTATTTTTAAATTATAATATTACCAGCGGGCCGCTCGCGTCTTCGCCGCGTGAACTATATAGATGTTTCGTTACAATGCAACTAACTGAGATGAGTTTTTGAAAAATAAAGTATAAGTCTATGTTTAACCTTGGATTATCAACTATATGTATGCCAATTCATTACAATCGGTCAAGCGGTGTAGATTTTTCATATAAACTTTCATCCCATATAAAAAATAAGTAGTTATATTTCACCTAGTAATTTTAACTACTTTCATTCTAAATTTCATGCAAATCGGACTGATAGATTAGCCGTGAAAGCGTGACAATCAAACAGACAGACTTCCGCATTTATAATATAAGTAAGGCTTGCTAAATTTCACTCGTACGAAATCGTGGGCATAACTAGTAGTATTCTTAAAAACCAGTTTAACACTAATATTAATTATAGAAAACGTATGGTACATACACTAGGTATATATTTGATAATATCCTCACCACCTGTGACGAGAAAAGAAGTTGACATATAGCTAAATTATTTAAATCGTCCTATTGATCGTTAATTAATTTATTAATAGAATTCTTTGAACAACAAAACGCGATTTAACAAGTTTGGAGTAGACGTGGCGTATAAAACAGTTGAGGCATAAGACACGAAGGTATAATGAAGGAGTACTTTTAAATATTTTTTTTTTAGCTTCACGCTGTATCCCGCACACAGCAGACAGGCACAGGGAACCTAGTGTTAAGACACTCCGTTCCCCACTTTCCGCCGAATTCGGAGTCTTGCGTGTTAAGTGGCGGAACTTAACGCCGCGCTTTACCTCGACACCAGAGCGAAGAAAATGAAAATATAATTTCCACTCCTCGAGTGGGAATCGAACCCACAACCAGTCGTTTACAGTCACACGCTTGTGCCACTGGGCCACGACTGGCCACTAGCCTGGCCAGGAGTACTTTTAAATATATTTTTTGCCATATATTTAAAGAAACCTGAGGTGTACATGGCGCATAAGGACGTCTGACTGTAAACACGACTAGTACTGGGTTTCATTTTCACTAGAGGGAATGATCATATTTAAGTTATTTTCATTGTTTTGCTGCGGCAATGGGGAAGATGGGGAACGAGTTGTTTTGACAGTGGATGCTGTTTGCTATGCGGAAATCTATTTGTGGATTCTTAACAATTAATTTTATATCATAAAGTAAATTGTCCTAACTTAATTGTTAAATAAAGAAAAGTCTATCCATAATAACGTGATATTGGCGAAGTGATTTGTGCTCTACTGGCACGTTCGAAGAGTCGTAATTAAAGTAAAAGTAACTTAGCCAATTCAAGCCCATTGTTATAAAACAATATTTTGAATTAAAGATCAATAGATCAACTATTATAGTTAACTGCAATTTCATGTCAAAGCTGCCACGTATAAAAAAATATTGAAAATATTTTTAACAAAACAAAAGGATTCGTTAACGGTATATCTATGAAACCATAAAAAACATTTCATAGTCATGCCTATAGCGGATATTTGTTTGCAAAAAATATAAGTATTACAATATCATATAATTGACGTCATCGAGGCGCAGTTGGTCTCGTCTGATTTATACGAAATAAAATTCTAGAAATAGTTATAAGAGTGAATAAAGTACTAATATTACAATACTCTATGTCTATTTTTTTAGCTTCACGCTGTATCCCGCACTCAGCAGGGAGACGGAACCTAGTGTTAAGACGCTCCATTCTCCACTTTCCGCCGAATTCGGAGGAATTGCGTGTTAAGTGACGGAACTTAACGCCGCGCTTTGCCGCGACACCAGGCGGAGAAAATGAAAACATTAAATATTTCAACTCCTCGAGTGGGAATAGAACCCACAACCAGTCGCTTTACAGTCACACTTTGTGCCTCTGCGTCACGACGGGCCATGTCTATTTTAATGCGGGAAATAGATAAAATATTAAAAAAATATCCTATAATAACCGAGTTATTAATTTAGGTAACACGTATGTATGTGGCAGACCCGTTGGGACATATAATACATACAAATGTTTATTACACTTCGTAAGTATTTATAACATAAATGTTTTAATGATGTAATGAATTTATAATGCATATATGCATTATTAATGCGTAAAATTCGTGGGACAAATAAAACGTCGATGTTTAGTGTAGAATATCCATATTTTTAATACCTAACAATACTCAAATATTTGAAATAAAGATTTTTTTACAGACCTATCTATTACCTAGAGTCAAATCCCTCTTTTCTCTACTTCCGCCCGAATTCGTGACATTGCGCATTAAGGGGTGGAACTCAAAGCTGAACGCTGCATGTGTTCTCTTACCAAAGGAAATAATTACAATATAATTGAGGCCGTCGTGGCGAGTTGGACAGCGTTTGACTGTAACGCGATGGTTGTAGATTCGATTCCCACTTTCTTTTGCCTTGACACTAGGCCCTCATTGACTGCCCCGCTAAAGTGGGAACAAGAGCAAAGCTGCTAATAAAACAGTATAAAAAACAAAATTAAAAATTTTGAAAAAACCCACGACGGTTTAATTGTTATTGAAAAAGGATAAAATAACTAGAAATCCCCCGCCTAAAAGAATATATGTAACGAGATGATGGGGACGACTTCGTCGGAGCTGCCATTACTTTAAGTTTGCTAGCTTCTCCTAGGTTTTCATGCTGTTAAAACAGGTTTGGGAAAAAATTAAAATATTATTATGAATTTACAGTTTTGATAACAGGTATTCCTTTTAAAAACTTTAAGAACGAAATCTATACTGTTAGCTACTATATTCAAAATAGAGGTTACAACTGGCAGCCCCCGACGAAGTTGTCCCCATCATCTCGTTACATATATTCTTTTAGGCGGGGGATTTCTAGTTATTTTATCCTTTTTCAATAACAATTAAACCGTCGTGGGTTTTTTCAAAATTTTTAATTTTGTTTTTTATTTTAAACTTTTTAAAGTGAATAGATACACATTATATATTATTACATAATTTCGTAATACTTTATATTAATCTTCATGCAAATCCAAAAGAAATTATAAACCCAATGCTTTCTGGTTATCAAATACTTATTGCAGCGCCTGGCAGATTGGCACCGTAACATTTTCAGGAAATTTAAGTCTAACCAAATCAGTAAAAATCACAAAACCCACTAGTACTTTTGATTTTGAACAAACTTATTTGTACTGGAGCGCCCCGTGGTAGTTCGTGAAATGGCATATAAAAACACGCAACAATTAAACCAGAACCTATCACAGAAAACCGCATCTAAATAGGTTTCACACAAAAAATACAAGCAATTGCTTATTGCAGCGCCCCCTGGTGAGGTGTCACACCACGACACATATAAGAGAACACGTGCTAATTAATCCTATCCTATTTTTGATAACTGCATACAAATTGGACTTATAGTTTGAACTTTGCATAATTAAATGTTTAACGCAGCGTCGCCTGGTGAGTTCTTAACATAAAAAAGAACCTAAAAACTTACACCAAGTAAAGGTAAATCTAATACTAAAAACTCTGCCCAATCGGACTAGTAGTTGTGGTTTTGTTTTAAATATTACAAACAAATGATAACTGCAGCGCCCCCTGGTGAGTTAACACGATAAAACGTATCCAAGAACATGCACTAATTAAACTTGAGCTCCTCATTGAAACTGCATCCAAATCGAATTCGTCATTTTAGCTTTGTACAAACAATATTTTACTGCAGCGCCCCCTGGTGACTTGTGACCGTAATATAAATTTAAAAACATGTACTAAACAAAGCGGAATCTAATACTGAAAACTCTTTCCAATCGTACTAGTCGTTTTGGTTTTACACAAAAAATGGAAGCAGCTACTTACTGCAGCGCCCCCTAGAGAATTGACACATACATGAAAATATGCACTAAGTAAACATACATGACACATAAATGAAAATATGCACTAAGTAAACTTGAATCTATCATTGAAAACTGCATTCAAATCGGACTCGTAGTTTTAGTTTTGCACAAACAAATGTACTTACTGCAGCGCCCCCTGGTGAGTGGCCACCGTAACACATATATGAAAAGATGCACCAATTAAACCTGAACCTATCATTGAAAGTTTCATCTAAATCGGACAAGTAGTTTTTACTCTGCATAAACAAATGTTTACTGCAGCGCCCCCTGGTGAATTTTCACCGTAACAAAAAAATAAAAGTCTTTAAATATGCATCAAGCAAAGCTGAATCTAGTTCTGAAAATTCTATCCAATCGGATTAGTAATTTCGGTTTTAGACAGACAAATACAAGAAAAATTTTAGTTTTACACAAAAAAACTCAAACAAATGCTTACTACAGCGCCCCCTGATGAGTGGTCACCATAACACATATATGGAAAGACGCACCAATTAAGCCTGAACCTATCCTTGAAAATTTCATCTAAATTGGACTAGTAGTTTTTGATTTGCATAAACAAATGTTTACTGCAGCGCCCCCTGGTGAGTTTTCCCCGTAACAAAAAAATAAAAATCTTAAAATATGCACCAAGCAAAGCTGAATCTTTTTCTGAAAATTCTTTTCAATCGGATCAGTAGTTTCGGTTTTAGACAAATAAATACAAAAAAAGTACAAACAAATGCTTACTGCAGCGCCACCTGGTGGTTTGATACGATAAAACATATCTAAGAACATCCACCAATTAAACTTGAATCTATCACTGAAAACCGTATCGAAATCAGACTATTATTTTTTGAGATAATTGAAAACATTCGTTTGCACGTAAAATGCTTACTGCAGCGCCCCCTGGTGAGTTAGGGCAATAAGACATATCTAAGAACATACGCCAATTGAACCTAAACCTATCATAGAAAACCGTATCAAAATCGGACTTATAGTTTTGGAAATAATTGACATAGTAATTTGCACAAACACACAAACAAACAAACAAACAAACAAACAAACAAACAACCTCTCACCCCAAACACATATACTGTCGCCGTTCCGTCGCGGGTAAAAATACCCCCAAGTGGGAATTTAACCCTCAACTAATCACGTTTACCAAACTCTGTCCTTCTGCGCCAATTAGTAAAAGAGCTTTTGTATAAAGTTAAAGATAAACATTAAACACGTTTTTGAGGCAACACGTGTACTTTGCTCGTCAACCGGGCCTCTAGTAAGCTTTTAATTATTTCAAATATCGGTCTTCATAATTTTCATAAAAAAGATAGCAAAGACATTATTTCCCTCCGCTCTGGTATCAACAAAGCGCGGCGTTAACTTCCGCCACTTATCACGCAATGTTCAGGCGGAAATGGTGTATCTTGACAATAGGTTGTCTCTGACTACCCTGCTATGCGGTACACACAACACACAAGCGTGAAGCTACAAAATATAGTAGCAAAGTTAACCTTATAAAATTGCGAGAAATAATATAAAAAACTGAATCTATTTTAATAATAATTTTCTCTCTAAATTCACACGAATGGCAATTTCAACTTTATTAAATCATCTGAGCAATTCCAATCACGTTGATTAAAACGCCACGCTGCAAATTAAACATAAACCTAAAAGCCATACAATCGAACGCTTTATATAAAGAATAATAAAGAGTAACTCATTATGTGTGACTAAAATAGATATTTTAAGAGAGCCATATTTCATGTTTGACGGTTTAAGGTAGGTAAATAGTACTTCCTAATGCTTCACACTGTACCCCGCACATATCAGGGTAGGCAGCAGGAACCTAGGGTTAAGACACTCCTTTCTCCACTTTCCGTCGAATTCCCTCCGAATTCATTGCGTGTTAAGTGGCGGAATTTAACGTCACGCTTCGCCTCGGCGCCAGAGCGAAGAAAATGGAAATATTAAATATTTCCACACCTCGAGTGGGAATCGAACCCACAACCAGTCGCTTTACAGTCACACTTTGTGCCACTGCACCACGACTGGCCTCATTCTAAATGACAAGACACTATTTCCTCTGCTTTTCAGCTCAATTTGAGATTTTGTATTGACTCTTATAACTGAATGACGAGCTTTCTTTTACAAGAGCATAAGATACAAATAATAAAAATATAGTCGAACCCCCGAGTGAGATACGAACTCACAATCAACTCGTTTATAGTCACATCAGTTAGTTAGCCACAAATTTTATAATTCATTTTGTCGTGTTACTGAAAATCATGATAAAGCGATGTATGACGTAATTCAATTTTGCATGTTAAAACTGAAATGTTTTGCGATAATTTCAATCTGCCGAAATGACAGGTATATTTACAGAGTAAGAGAGGATTTTATATATTCTATTAGATACTCTCTCTATACGCAAAACAATTATACATAAATAGAGGCCATCCAGGCGCAGTGGGACAGTAACGACGACTTTAAACGTGATTAGTTCTGGGTCGATTCACACTCGGGAGGATGATTATATTTAAAATATTTTCCTTCTTCCGCCCCAGATAAGTCTTCTTTGAGTTCCGCCACTCAATAATAAATGTCCCGATTTTTGACGGAAAGCGGCAGCGGTAATAGACTACTTTGACACTCATTTCTCTCCGGCTACCTTGAAAACCTTGATTCCGTGAAAAAAAAAACGCGGAGTGAACCAGACTGCACATTGCAATGGAGTGTTTAAAAAAAAACCTTAGCCGATGCTACTTTAAGACGCACTGACTGAATATCATAAGCAATTATAGCAATGAAATATGATACAAATTACGTTGTCAATTAGCATATTCCTTGTTCTAATTGCTATTAGCACAAGTTACCGAGAATTGCAACTGTTTTACAGTTTCCACTTAAAGTCTTCTAAGAGTCTTTTCACATACGTATGTATGTGGGCGAAGGTATTATGGCGCAGCTAGAATAGGTATATCTTACAACGCTAGATGACCCTTGGCTTCAAATTCTGACATGAGCAGGAATTAAAGGACAAAGTTCTATATTACGAAGTTACTTCTATCCATAAAACTAAACTGTTCTGTTAATATAAAGAAATAACTAAATAAAATGAATTTTCATTTTTTCCGTCCTGTTTAGGAGTATAGGAAACTTAATGCCACGTTTTATCTAAAGCTCAACATACAATGTTACGAATTTGGGCGTAAAATGGAGAACGGAGTGTCTTGACGCTAGGTTTCTATATTGCTATGCTACAGGAAAAGAATAAAATTTCGACCAAAACGGTTACCTCTAAGTAATTAAAAATGTTAAAGTCCATATTTGCGGAGACTAATTAATTAAGTTTTTTACGTTACGTTGCTAAGTTAATTAATAATTCACATCAAAGTATATATTATATTAAATTTTTATTCATTGAAACGACGGTAATAATACGATGACTGCGGAAGAAAGATTTTATTCATTCTGTTTGAAAACGACTATTTTAAAAAAAATAACTAGCTAAATGCTGGCGGCTTCGCCTGCGTAAACTATAGGACTACTAACTTTACTTAATTTAACGGAAATTGCAAGAAAGCGAGTACTAACACTCAAAAGGAGAAAGAATAAACGAAAAAAAACAAACAACAACTAATTCTTATAATAAACAAGAAAAAACCATAGAGAACAAAAAAGACACGGAAGCCATTAGCTGCAATTTTTGTAATAAAAAAAACTATGGGACATTGCTATCTATGTCGTATTTTCGCCCGCCCACGTCCTACTTCAATGGCAAATGGTTACATTTATAATTTTACAGAATTATATATTTTATAGAATTATATGAATATCAGAGTACCCACGACGAGATTTCAATAGCACTTTTTTCCCGGATTACTTTATAGGTAAGTGTTAATAGATCTGTCTAAAAAAGAATTATTTCAAAGAAGTTAGATGTATGTTTTAACAGTGAAAGGATTTTTAAAACCCGCTTGGTAGTTTTTGAAGATTACCTACCTCAAACATCGATACTCACAATCGGTAAATTTCACCAATTTCACTTTATACCTTTATACTAATATTAGTATAGATAATAAAATCAATTCTCGGCAGCTTAAAAACAGTCGTAGGACTTTTAAGTCCACATAAATATATACACTCAAAAATCAGAAAAAAAGACCTTGATGTATCTTAACAATAATACGCTAAAATCTAAATTAGTTATATTTTCAAGAAAACGCAGGTACGTGTTGTTTATGAATGGCTACCTTACAAATAAAGTAGTGGAAAATTAACTTGAACTTGTAAAAAACGTTAAATTTGGCAATGTTTGTTTTTAGTCTATATTTGTATTTTTTTGATTGACATGTTGAGCATAGTTAATTGTGACTACTAAACTAAGACTTGTTAACTCGACTAGTGAAATTAGTATGCAAGGACATCATATATATCGTAAACGCGACGGTTGTAGGTTCGTATTCCACTCGGGGGAATGATTATATATTCGTTTCTGTCATTTTGCCCCTCTGGTACCAAAGATAAAGCGCGGCGTTGAGTTCCGCCACTTGCAATGTTAAGTGGAGAGCTTGTGACTTAATACCAGGTTCTCTCTGACTACCCTGTTATGCGGGAAAAAATTTGAAGCTGCGACCTGTGTTATATATATAGACACTTACTTCATAAATAAGCGAGGACGGCGTTTACTAAAAAGATTATAATCAATTCTTTTAAAAAAATGAACAACGAATAATAATACGTATATGGTAAATGATACAATTATATTATAAACCGAAGCCGTCGCAGTAAATAATTGTGTTAGCAACTCTCTCGTATTGTATATAAGTTACAACATTTTATTGGAATTCGAAATTATAAATATTGTAAGAAGCGAGGATTACTTTACTCACGCGATAAAGAATACTTTTATTTATTTTTTGTATCCCGCACACAGCAGGGTAGGCAGAGGGAACCTAGTGTTAAGACACTCCGCTCCCCAATTTCCGCCGAATTCGTAGGCATTGCGTGTTAAGTGCCGGAACTTACCGTCGCGCTTTACCTTGACACCGTAGAAAATGGAAATATAATTTCCACTCCTCGAGTGGGAATCGAACCCACAACCAGTCGTTTACAGTCACACTCTTGTGCCACTGGGCCACGACATATAAATATAAATTTAAATCATTAAAAGTTTTAAACTATATACTTACTTTAAAGTGTTCTAGCTATCCTTTGGAGATGTCTTTATTGTCATATAGAAAAGTAGTTTCAGGCTTTTTTCTTATATAGTAGGGTAGTCAGATGGAAATAAGCTCTACTCTCCATTTTCTGCTCGAAATGAAGACATTGTGTGTTAAGTGGAGGAACTCAACGCCGGATTTTATAATAATAATAAGGTGTAACAAGCATTTAAGAGTTTTTACGTAAAAAAGGTTTCTATAAAGACGTATCGCTTATTTCACTAGGACACTTGAACGAACTCTAAGAATCGTGGATTCGAAATTTGCTACGTTTAAAGTTCTTGTCCATTTCCCAATATATGTTAATGACATTTTAAAAATGTAGTAAAATTTCGCTTCATTATCAATTATTGAGCGCAAATTTAAAATACTCATTACGCAGCATTTCATATTACAAAAGGGGACAAAAGAATGTCGATCAGTTTCGAAATAATAAATATACCTATATCGTTACAGTTGAAATTTTCAATAAGTACCTAGTGTATTTTTAATGAGATTAGTGCTTCATCAAATTGTTATGATTTTTAAATTTACCTAACTTACTGACTTTAATAAAAATGAATGAACTTTGAATAATTCAACAAAGAAGTAAACCTTATTTTGATTTATAATTCTAAAACGAAATTTATTATTTTAAACATATCCAATAGATCTTTTCGTAGGACGTGCGGAGTCAACTTAGCTGATCGACTCCGCAAGAAAGAGATATACAGAATGGCAGGTGTCGGCGAGGATGTTATAATAGGAATGAAGAAGAGCGTGCTTCGATGGTTTGGGCACGTCGAGAGGATGAGTGATGAAAGAATGGCAGACCTCGGTTGATGTGCAAGAACACAATTTCAAGAATTCCGAGAATCCGAAGGAATGTCCCGTAAAAAGCATGAGGGTGTATATGAACAGGTCAGTGACAGTGGACGAGGTCATAGATGTATGCAAGGACTGTAGTATTTTGTGCTCCGCTCTCTCTGACTACCCCTTCTTCTGCTAGGGATAAAGAGTGAAGCTAAAAATAATAAAATTAAAAATATAACTAAAATTATACGAAGATAAATAGTTCTAATTGTTTTGTTTATATTTTGTTATATTGAAAATTGTTTCTAGAACTTCTATTATAGTATAGACTTACAATTAGACTAATACATATTATTAGGATTCTACTATAGCTTGTAACAAGCTATACTTAACAAGAAAGTGTTCAAGAGATAGTGATTAAAATGTATGACATCTTAAATACTTTCTTTTAACTATAAAATGCGTTTTGTTACACTGAACACGAACACTGCGGGTTCAAAACTTTTGTGAAATATTTGTTTGTATGTACTGTATAAGAAACGTTTAAATTAGTAAGTTACACCACGCTCTCTACTCTCTTTCTGTCTCTGGTAGATTGTCGCAAAGTTTTTAAACGTAATATTATATTTTATATAGTATATAATATGTTTATAATATTAAAATTTTATGACCAAAATATGACACAAACGCTTAACGGCGAACGCTGAGAAAACCTAGTGATACGACATTACGTTCTGCGGAAAAGCAATTTTATATTTTTCTAGTACTGCAATACGTTTACGTAATTTTACATTATTTTAGATTATTTTTTTTCATTTCGAACAGAAAACCTTACATAATAATGTAGTAGAAGATATCGAAACAATAAAAAAGCAAATTTGCATTTTTTTACTATATGCATTTCAAAATAAATCACAATTCATTTTCTGTTCTAAATATTTAATTAATTACCATACAATAATCATATATGAATTATTTACATTTTCTTCATATTAAATACCGAGCAATATGGCTAAGAATCACTCATCAATTTCTCCTAAAAATTGATAATAATTAATTTCTTACATTTCATATGTTTCAAATACATATGTGTTGAATACTTCAGGTTTTAATGTATTAATTAACATAACATCTGTCTCATAATAGAATGACATCATAATATAAATATAATAAATAGTCAAGTATCGTATGAATCAGATTATTTGGAAAATGCAGAAAAAAAAAAAGAATTCTTTTATCGTGATATAGCTAGGGCCTTGTTATGTAGAATATGGCAAAAATAAGTCATAATGGATTGGAGTTGCACGATGGGGAATGATTATATTAAATTTATTTTGATTTCTCTGCTCTGGTGCTTAGGAAACCGTTCGTCTTCAATCTCGACGAACTACCTGCTATGTGAAAAAAGAGGCAAGCTCTTTTTTTAACTTAAAAAAAAAAAAAGAAAACTTTTTTAACTTAGTGTTTGATAATGATAATGTTTTCATCCCCAACAAGTTTCACCAGTGGAGGACGGGTTAGAACACAATTCCGCTCCGCCGCTGGCGTCCCGTAAAAGGCGGGTAACCCAGTAGCTTGGTGGTAGGAGATTCGTTCTTCGACTGGCTCGCGACCACTATTATGTCAAAGTCGAACCGCCAAACATCCGATGATGTGTTCCGGTTCGGTGGCATGTAAGCCAGCTCTCTCCTTATTCCCACCATCTCAATCCTTCTTCCTTCCTTTCCTACTCCGCCTTAAGGTCGGCAACGCATTCACAACCTTCCTAATGTTGTGGATGTCCATAGGCGAAGGTAACTCATCATCAGGTAGTCCTTCTGCTCGTCTGCCCCCCTCTCTTCAATAAAAAAAAAGTCAACCACGTTTTTATACGTTTTCCACAGGCTTATTAGTTTCACCTATTTATCAACGAATTGATGTAAGAAAATTTTGCAATGCCATTTTGATGTGATACTTCCCATCCAACTTTGTTTGAAAATTGGCACGCGTGTCTGGATCAGATGGTAAGCCAATATTTTCATAGTTTAAACCTGATATCCTAGCCAGGACGAAATAAATAACTAAAAGTAACAAACTTTACAATATACGTGTCCCATTTTAAAGTAATTTGATATTGAAAAAGACATTTAAAGAAAACGTATAAAAATTTGAACGCAGCGTGATTCGAACCAGCGCCTCCTGAATACCGTTCAGGCATTCTCACCACTGAGCCATGCAGAGTGCCTGAACGGTATTCAGGAGGCGCGGGTTCGAATCCCGCTGCGTTCAAATTTCTATACAATTTTTTATACGTTTTCTTTAAATGTCTTTTTCAATTTTCCTAAGTGTAGAATAACACTTTAAAAATGTTTAAAAGTAATTTGATATTTTTAATATACATACATTAATATATATATCTATATCTATATACAAAATTTGAAACCAACCAGCATAAAATTTATAATTTGTTTAAAAGACTTTATAATTTATTACTAATTTTTGATTAAATCGTTCAAAGCAAAGCACCTCACGTATAGTACCCGGCAATAAATAATGCACATCGTTGCTTAGAATGAAACAGTCGGTCAGTTTTGGTTTCGTAGAGCGCTGTCTTTGTCACTCAGTTGACATGTGACGTTTCTCATTGTTAATATTTTAAGCGACCGAGACAACGGTATACGAAGTCGAAACTAACCGACTGTTTCATTCGAAGCATCGATGTGCATTATTTGTTGCCGGGTACTATACACAATATTAAAGTACTGATTGATCGTAATCTTAGAATAACATATTGTTAAGTTAATAATTTCTTACTAAGAAGTTACAACGCGTTCAGTATAACTGTTGTTGAGTGTAGTTGCGAACTGATCATTAATTATATTTCTTGAGACTTAATAATACTTACTTTATTACAGTTGATATATTTATATTTTCTATATAAAAAAACAAAATGGCAGTGTCTGTTTGTGATATTATAATAGCTTTTTGCTAAATGCATAGGTATGTGTACAAGGTACAAATACTAAAACATTTTGTATATCTGTCTGTTTGTCTGCTTGTTTAACAGATATTGATGTGACTTTTACAGATAGATGATATAAAAAGAGTAACGTACGCTATATTCATTTTAGATATATAACTTTATTTTTAAATTCTACGCGGAATCGCGGGCTCTGCTCGTCATACATACCACGGTAAATATAATTTTTTGAACCAAAAAACTACAACGACAAGGATCCGAAAATATTACCTTAAGCGTGTTTTGCGCGTAGTGTCCTTTTTAAATATTTTTTTTAATATATTTTTTACTTTTAGATAGTATATAGGCTTGCGATAGTTTAACATTGCTTATGAAGTATAATTTAAAAAGTCAAATTGAAAGGTGATGCAGCCTTCAGTTAAAAACAAATGGAGCAAGGATTAAAATTAAAAAAGAATTAATATTATGGGTGTTGTAACCTACTTTGTAATAAAATTCAATGTTAAACTTTTAAAATAATCCAAATTTAATGATTTCGTTTCAATATATGAAATATGACAATTACGAAACTTAAGTAAATAAGCCAAAGTGTAAAGAAAGGAAGGACAATCAAAAGTTATATTTAAATAGTTTACAAGTTACACCATATTAGGTAATTTACACATTTTTTTCTTTTTAACTTCACGTTTTTCTCGCATAACAGGAAGAGAGAACCTGGTGTCAAAATACTCTATTCTCCACTTTCTGTAGAGTCGAGTGGGGATCACACCCACAATAAGTTTAATGACTACAATTTATTATTTGTAACACATATTTTTGTAAATAATATATATTCTTGTAAAAACAAGTAAATATTGCAATTTGTAAAAATAACTAGAACTTTCCTTTTCTATTTAACTAGAGCTGGATTGTTTTTAAAATTCATTGAATATGTACTATATTTTAATTGTAAAATCGACATCAACAAACGTTGAGCTTTATTTGATGCGTAAATGAAAAAAAAAGGTACATATATAAATATGAATACAGTCCATTATTTGAGCGACCCGCGGCCGACTAAATAACTTAATGTGCACGCCATGAATTTATATATTTTACAGATATTCTCCTGTTAACATTTTAGTTCTTTTAGTTTTACCAAATTAATGTAAGTTGTTCCAATATAAAATTATAAGATTGCGAAGAATTTTATTACTTTCTTGATTTTTGCAATATTGCAATATTATTAAGAAGTGTAAATTTGAAATGACAAAAATATTACATATTTCAGACACAGTGACCATGCACAAGAAAGTAAAATAATAATAAATACAATATAAAATTAATTATAACATTAAAAAAAAACAAGTTATAAAAATGCGTAAACGCAAACCGGTTAAACGAAATTCCCTTTTATCTATAAAAAAGGCAACAATTAAAAAATAATGAGCGAAACGAGATCAAGGTCGATATGTTGCAGGACCAGCGGTCACTACCAATGCAATATATCTGACCTAAGGATCTGACCAGTAGTAGCGAGTTCAAATTTCACAATATAGGCAGCCAAAAAGTATAAATTGACATTAAACAGGTTATCACAATCAACGAATATGTATAATTATTTATATAAGTCAAAGTTCAAATTCTGTAAAACATTGGTGCGTTTGCCGTATTTATCACAATTTTTAAAAAAACACGGCGTTGAGTCCCGCTACTTTACTGCGACGTGTCTCGAATTCGGACGGAAAGTAGAAAATGGAAAGTAGAGAATAGAGTAAATTAGGATTTATACTTTTGACTGCTGAATTAAAACGAACAATATTGATTTGGTAGTCAATAAACTGATTGTTAAATGCAGCTCAAAAAAAAACATGTTTTTTTTAGCTTCACGCCGTATCCACACACAACAGAGTAGTCAGAGGGAACCTAGTGTCAAGACACTCCGTTCCCCACTTTCCGCCGAATATACGTCAGTGGGATTTATAATACATATGCCTATATACATACCAGCATCATTTTGCTTCACACTTTTTTCGCATAGCAGGGTAGTCAGAGAGAACCTAGACCGAAGACACTCCGTCCCGTCCACTGTCCACGAGGAATCGAAATATTGCATGGAGTCTTAGGTACCAGAGCAATGACATGGATATAGTTTAAATATAATCCCCGACTAGGAATCGAACCCATAACCATCTTTATATAAGAAGATAAACTATAATGCTGCTAATTAACTTCAAAAAAAATGTTCTAAACTTACTAGCCTTCAGTTTTTTTATTGTCATTAAAATTACTTGTGCAATTATAAGAATAGGTAAAAAACAATACAACTAATAATGGAGTAAAGGATTGTATTATTTCTTACATAAGTTTTTCTTAAGCACGTTTTAACGTCAGCGTAGCATCTATGAGAAGTTTATTTTATTGTGTAGACATAATTGAGTTGGGACTTCCCAGATTACACAGATTCATCTGATAACAACTCTATATATCTTAACATTGTACCTTGTACCTATGACTATTAAAAATAAGAACCCAGTTTGATTGTTACATATACAAGAAAATATTCTTAGAAAACAAGTAATAGTTAAAAATATCTAGTTCTTTTCTTTAAAGTCTCTCTTAAGGTTACTTAAATATAATAGTCACAGGCTTGTGGCGTTAGTTGGCGGTATTTGTGGGTTCGATTTCTACTCAGGAGAATGTTTATATATTTAGTTTTTATTTCTAATTGGTACCTTAGATAAAGCGCGGCGTTAAGTTACGCCACTTAACGCGCAATGTGCGATTTTAAGCGAAAAATGGAGAAAGAGGTCTCTATATACGATGCAGGTTTTACAATACAGTTTTAGAAAACAAGTGATAGTTAAGAATATCTATTTCTTTTTTTTAATGTCTCTTTAAGGTTACTTAATTAAACATTATAATCACAGGCTTTGAGACGCAGTTGGACAGCGCTTGACTGTAAACGCAATGGTTATGGGTTCGATTACTACTCGGGAGAATGTTTATATATTTAATTTTCATTTCTCCGCTCTGGTATCTTAGACAAAGCGCGGCGTTAACCTCCGCTACTTAAGACGCAATGTTCGATTTTGGGCGGAAAGTGGGGAAATGGGGTCTCTATATACGATGCAGGTAGCCTAAATTGTAGAATGCGGGAATAAGCGTAAAGTTCCTTTATATATTAGATTTACTTCATTGAATAATAGAAATGATGACCTTTGATATTATCATAGTGCAGTGACGTCAGATCTACCCGATTGGGTGGATGTAAATTTAAATAGACAGGTACACGTAGAGTATTTACTTTTACTAGCAGTCCTGTTGATATGTAGAATATATTATATTGCCTTAGCAACTTTTATCTACATATAAAATGACAAATATGTATATACCTACATATATATAAAAAATATAGTACTTAATGTTGTAATACTTATTTTATTGTTTTAATGTAATTCTAATGCATTATTATAAAAAATATAAATTTTTTGCTTTTCTATTTCTTATAAACTTTAGTGCCAAATTTCAAATACCTCCGTCCGTACATTTTTGGTAAAAATAGTTTTTGTTATATGTATATATTTATAACGTTTAATTCATAAAATAAATAAATGAAATTAAAAAGAATATATAGTTTAATTGACTAAAAAAGATTTTAGGTAGCTCAAAAAACTAATATATAACAGTTATTTCTTTATAACGATAAAAAATATTATTGCTAGTAACATCCAATGATTACTGTCCAATCATTTCATAATTATCTTGTGACCATGTCTAATGTATTGTAAGCATTTATATCGTGTGCTTTCCTCATTGTTATTTTATGTAAAACGAGGAATCAGTATCGAGTGTTTCAAGTTGTAAGCAAAGCATATAAAACGTGAACGTGCGAGTAATATAACATTGATTTCTTTGATTAAAATAACTGTGAGGCCGACGTGGCGCAGCGGGACAACGTTTGACTATAACGGGATGGTTGTTGGTTCGATTCCCACTCGGGAAATGATTATATTTAAATTTCGAATTCTCCGTTTTGACAAGATTAAGCGCGGCGTTGAGTTCCGCCATTCAACAGGCAATATCCCGATTTCGAGCGGAAAGTGGAGGACGGAGTATTATGACATAGGCTCTCTCTGATTACCTTGCTATGCGAGAAAAAGTGTAAAGATAAAAAAAGGCAAAGTTGCTTACCTATTTTGATTATTGCTTACCTATTGGACAAACAGGACAAAATCATTCGATCATTTATTCGTACATGGCAGCACATATATTAAAATACACATATATATAACAACGCCTAGTCATGTCATGTTAAACAATTAAATATATAAATCCTCGTCCTATTTCATCTAGAATACCTTAAATATTTATTATAATGTGATAAGAACAAAGATAACAAATTAGACCACGATAAAATCTAGTCTCGCGTACTGGTACTAATGAAGAACATAAGGAAGACGATGTTAATGAGCATCAATTGTACCGAGTGTAGGACGCTGGGGACATACGTTGCTTATAAATATCCCATTTCAACATTAAATAACCATCTATCCGCATTATGCACTAAAATAACGAATAGACTAGTTCTTATTGAATAATTATAGTTTAAACCACTTTAAAAAATTGAAAAATGTTGTATTTTTTTTGTTGAAAAGTAAAAACTTTGTTTGTAAGGGGTAATCTTCGGAAATACTGAACCGGTCATGAAAATTCTTTCACACTTAGAAATCTACGTTATCCAGGATTGCTTTAGTCTATATTTCATTATCATTGAAAAGAAAGTTCGGAGAACCCTACAAGGAGATCGAAAAAGGAATAAAATTTGCAGATCACGCGAGCGAAGCTGCGAGCGGATCGCTTGTTCTTTATAAAACTGTCCATCTACACCTAAAATTAATTGAAAATCGTATATAAAATATATTTAATAAAGTAAATATAAGTGTAAATGTTATAATATAAGCGTACAACATGAATCTTTTTAAGATTTATAAAATATGCTTAAAACAGTTTCCGCCATTTCGGAATTTAACGAAATTTTTGTCATATTAAAAAAACATACACAGTACATAAAATACCACAATATATTTCAAGTCGAATACACTGTAATATAATCATTAGGCATAAGTGAGAACCGCCTGTATAGCCTATATCTATACTAATGCACGATGCAGCGATTAATTTTATAACGACTGCGTTGACCATTAAAATTACTGTCGCCTATCTAATATTAAAACAAAATCCAAAATCGTTCTATGGTTTTTTTAGCTTCACGCTGTATCCCGCACGCAGCGGGGTAGACAGAGGGAACCTAGTGTTAAGACACTTCGTTCTCCACTTTCCGCTGAATTATGGAGGCATTGCGTGTTAAGTGGCGGAACTAAACGCCGCGCTTTGCCTCGACACCAGACACATTTTGTGCTCCTGCGCGACGACTAGCCCCTAAATATTTTTTAATGTCTGATTTATATGTATAGGCGAATTATATTTAATCTATCTGTATGTATAAACAAGCCTTGCGATACTCATTAAGACACTGATAGGAAACGCACGTCTGATGGCCGTAGAAAGCTGGAATTTGGCATATAAGAGACAACTGACGAGTGCCTTTTCTCGACGAAGACGTGCAGTAAATAGAAAAAATACTTTTATATAAATAGCTCAGTGAGCTTGCCGATTTAATAAATATCGTGATTTTTTTTTTTATTTTTTTTTTATTAGGTTCACGCTGTATACCACGTACGACAGGGTAGTCAGGGGGAACCTAGTGTTAAGACACTCCGTTCCCCACTTTCCGCCGAATTCGAAGGCATTGCGTGTTAAGTGGCGGAACTTAAAGCCGCGCTTTGCCTCGATAAATAATATCGTGATATTTAATTAAATGTAGTTTTTTAGGTTTTTATTTAACAACGCAAAATTAAGCTTAAAATCTACAATTCTTTGTGCAGTTATAATAAAATTTATAATAACAATATAAGCAGAACATAAAATAACATTATTCTATTGTCATTAAAATTGTAAAACCTGTTTTAACTTTTAAAACAATTTAACCTGCGAAAATATATACGATTTAGTTTGTATTTTACTATAGTATCGACCACGTTTTATCTCTGTAAAGCTGCAAATTAACCATTTTTATTTAAAAGTATAAATATAAAAATTAATGATTATTAGAAAATTATAGTCATTCAATAAAACCTTATAAATATATGCTTGTGTACAAACTTTCCTTTGTTAGAAAAAAAATACTTATAAACAAAGTTATTTATTGCTTGTTTTTTGTCAACCGATGATTTCAATGAAGCATTATAATGCACGAGTTATGTGTAATCAATTTGGGTTGTAGAACATTTATGAGATGCATATTTAAGAATATAAATAAGTAATATCTACTAATTCATAATATAATTAAATTCATAATTTATATAATCAAAGATATCATTATGTTATGTAAAGGAAAAACCTGGAACCGGTTCTTACGAAACTTATATAGACAGGGTAGCATAAAATTTGGCATAGTCAAAATTTATATATGCTTCACAGTCAATGATTTTTTTTTATTGAATAAAGGGGGGCAAACGAGCAGAAGGACTACCTGATGGTAAGTAGTTACCTTCGCCCTCCACGCGACATCCACAACATTAGAAATGTTGCGGATGCGTTGCCGACCTTAAGGTGGGTGGAGAAAAGGAGGGAATAAGGATGGGGATGGTAGGAATAGGGAGAGAGAGCTGGCTTACATGCCATCGAACCGGAACACATCGTCAGATATTTGGCGGTTCGTCTTTGACATGATAGTGGTCGCGAGCCAGTCGGAGAATGAATCTCCTACTACCAAACTACGCCCGCCTTTTACGGGACGCTGCCCAGCGACGGAGGGGGATTGTATTCTAACCCGTCCCCCAACGGAGGGAGAGAAAGTGTATATAGCTTCACATTTTCTTCACTTAGCGATGTACTCCGTTATCTACTTTCCGCCCGAAGTCCAGACATTGAATGTTGAATTGCAGAACCCAAAGCCTCGTTTTAAATTTCAATATTTCAATACAATTTATTGTAAATACATTACAACTTATTGTAAATATACGTCGCAATTGCAGCGCGTACATTGTACATCAATAGAACTACTAATAATAAAATACTAATTTTAAAAATGAAGTTGATTTCGAAGAAAATTTTGTAATGCTAATTATTATATCATTATAATATTTTATGTATAATATATTTTTTGATCATTTAGTGAGTGATCAATATTATATAATACTTGTGTATCTAAACACCTAATATGCATGTGCTTGTAAGACAGCGGCGGAATGTTCAGTTTAAGAGTAGACTAATCTATACGTACATATTTACTGAGTCTTGACATCTCTGTGAAGACAGATGGCATCATTTACGGAAGATTCGACATAGTGTTGCGACATTAAAGAGGCTAGTGGAACAATTCTGTTAGAAAGTAGTGCAGGGCCACTTTCGAACGCCCTTTAATTAGCACCGTTATTTCTATGGTTTAAAGACCATTTTTGTTAAGTTTTTTTTTCAGACCTTATATAATACGTCTCGTGGAATATATTAAAAAATATTAGAAATAATGTTTGTGAATTGTATAACCCAAAACGGATTGTTGGTTAAATAATCAAAATATTTAGTTAAAGCAGGTTTTCCCGCATAGCGGAGTAATCAGAATAAGCCTAGTTTCAAGAAACTCCTTTCTCATCTTTCTGTCAGAAATTGTGAAATTGTGTGTTAATAGCAGAACTCGACAATACGCATTATCTCATAAGAGCCAAGGAAATTATTGTTTTGTAAATAATAATTCCGATAAGTCCGTAAACCGATCCCACAACCAATCGCATTTACAGACACACATTGTTCCACTGTCCCACAATGGCCTCTGTTATATTTAGTTCTTATATATCACAAACAACTAGAAACATTTCCTATATGCTATTTGTAGGTAACATTAGTAAATTATATTATGCTTAATTCACACACCTTTAGGCTATTATTAAAGAGAAATTCTCCACTAATAACTTTTTTGAGAATTATTTGAAAGAAGTATAAAATTTCATGAAAAACAATATAAAATATTTCTTCAATCTAAATTGAAAACACTTATAATTCCGTTAATATATAGCATACAAAATTCTGCCACTTTTGTTTTAACTTAATAATAAAGTAAAGACAAGATGTTAACATTTTAACTCATTTTTTACTTCTTCTTGCTTAACGCTATATCCCACACATAGCAGCATAGACAGAAGGTCCCTAGAGTTAAGAAAATCCATTCCCCAATATCTGCCGAATTTTGAAGCTTTGCATGTTAATTGGCAGAATCTTGAGGTCCAAAGAAAATGGATATATTATTTAATTCCACTTCTCCAGTGGGAATCAAACCGACAACCAGACGCGATTACAGTGACACTTTGTTCTCCCGCACCGCGATTTACACTTTTTTTTTCTTTATTATATATATTTTATTATTAATCTTATAATTTTTCAAATAACATTCATTTTGTCATTTTTATGAATTAATGATTTAATTATTAAAATGAATGATTAACTTTTAAATGTAAATGTATCCTTTTGTCATTGTTTTTCATAAAAAATTCAAATAAAAACACCTTTATTGAAATGGACTTCTCTTAGTAAGACCTCAGAGGATAGTTTTGCTGAGAACATCTGGCTAGAAACAGTAGCTCTTTTCAAATAAAAAATATATATTATAGTTTTATAATCATCAAGGATGACAGAGTGTCTCGACACCATTTTCTCTACTAACTACTCTGGTATGTGGGAAAAAGCGTGAAGCCGAATAAGAATATAATTTATTACAACTGCATATTTAACTTGGCTACGAAATATTTACATTATTAGACATGTAAGTGAAGAAACAGTCCGATACAGTGCACTATAAAGTCAACTAAATTACTAAATATCTAACCATATAATATGTACAAAGATAATGAGAAATATTTAATTAAAGGAATAGGGTTACTTATCCATTTCAATTCATTTAAAATAATAATATTAGTATATTACTTACAATTGATAGATCTTTGTAATCTATGCTATGAAGAAATAATTCTTAAATAATCGCTTTAAGAGTAGTAACTGAATTCATGTAAAGAACATAAAACTTATTTGAAACACAACATAAACAAAACAATAACAGACAATGTTTTGACATTTGATAATTCTCTTTTGACATCAATATATGATATTGTCATTATTTGACAATCTATAAGTAGTGCCAACATAAGACATCTATATTTTTTTTATTTTTTGCATACAACGTGACATTGGCGAAGACGCTGGCGATTTGGTCAACTACTCAACTGGCACGTTTGAAAGCCATAAACGTAGAACTGAACTGAACATTGAACATATTGCACAAAGCAACATTGCCAAGAATGCTATTTAAAGAATACACAATGTACTTTCAGCTTTATTGCTCTCATTATGTTTATCTAATAGTCAGAAGTAAATAATGTTGATATAAAATATAAGTTATTTATTGAAATTAGTACCTTTATGATACGGTGATTTAATACAAAACTGTACTGAAATTTGTCTTGAAGTTCCCAAAAATATCATTGTAGGATTAATGTGTTTGGCTTAGATTGGTTGAAGTGTTCAATAAATATATCTAAATCGATTTTAATTCATTTGCATTTGGTACTCATTAGAATTTAAAATAAATCTTTTTGAGTTTGCAAAAACTTTTGTATTATTTTTGACGTGTTATTTCGGATTTTATATATGAAATAAAATTGATGTATTTTAATATAATATCTCGAGAACTGGTGATTGTAACAACTGCAATGTTCAGTGTGTAAGGTACCTAACACTTATGAACACTTATTAAATCAAAATATGATACATAGAACATAAGTACATGTTCTAAATTTCTTATTTTGTTTTTATATGTACATCTTATAAATCTTTTATATCATAAAAAATAGTTAAAGAAATAATAAAAATATTTAGTCTTATGTATATGTTTAATAAACAATTTTACTAACCTTACTTCTTTTCTTACAGATATATACAGCATGTTACGGGGATGAAGATTATTTTCAACTTGGCAAAAATGTTGGAAGTTCCAGACAATGTAAGTAATAAAGTAACTCTGGTATTCTAATTATTTTTAACTTATTCTTACACTTAATAAATAAACGTATATTTTGCGGAGCCTTATTTTGGCGGAGCGGAGGCTTTAGTTATAAAGATATATTAAAATTTATAACTTGGATATGGATTATTTTATAGATTTTGTTAATTGTGCAGTTGAATTTGAAACATTAAGACCGTAAGACTTAACGCTAAATATAATTCAACGATATTGAGATTGGACTGATTCAAATTTGTATCTGGCTACATTCTCTTCAAAGTAAAATTGATTGATAAAGTACGAAGTTATGTATTGAAAAAGACATTTAGAAAGGATTCGAACCCGCGCCGCTTGGAAACCGTCAAAGGGCTTTGATCGCTAAGCTATGCGTTCTACTACCAGCTGCGTCGAAATTCTTATACTTATTACAACTTATTTATGTTGTTAGCATATGTTAGAGATATTTTTACAAATTTCTGCTACCCAAAGATTATTCATACGATCAATCGTTTGGCGAGAGAGAATGCAATTTATTACTTTTAGCATTCTTGAGGGTTACTGCTAATTTAGGAAAATTGAAAAAGACATTTAGAAAACGTATATCTTTTAACGCAACGGGATTCGAACCTGCGCCTTTTGGAAATCGTCTAGGCGCTGTGACCGCTAAGCCGTTAAAAAAAATACGTTTTGTAAATATCTTTTTGGAATTGATAATAATAATTATTATTATACTACTATTGTATACTTTGTAAAATATGAAGACAGTACAAACCATGTGACATATCTTACTGTTGTACATGTAGTTGGAAAATATCCAAAGTATGAAAAATGAATTAAATTCCATACATCCATAATGAGCTTTATTCCTATCTAATGAAGAATTACATTACTATTATAATATTGTTTGAATAATGTTGGATTAATCGACGAGTAGACTTTTGCAATTTGTTATTTGAGCTTTTACCGTCACACTCTGCTTCACTTACATTTACAATAGAGGTGCACAAATAAAATATTAATTATATAAAAAATGGTGTACTTTTAATAATGAATTTCAATATGTTTGCCAACATCACAATTCATTTCAATAGTTATTATCTGTTAATACAATTAGATATGTATATCATACTAGGACTATCAACTATATATATGCCGAAATTCATTAAAATTAGTCAAGCGGTGTATATTTTTCATATACACTTTCATCCCCTATTTCAACTCTTTAGAGGTTGATTTTTGAGAAACTAAGTAGCCTATGTTAGACTGAGTCATTGTTACTACTTTTATTCTAAATTTCATCCAAATCGGACCAGTAGATTAGCCGTGAAAGCGTGACAGACAAACACACAGACATTCGCATTTATAATATAAGTACGGATTATAAAATAAAACAATAAGGTCTGGCATACCTATACTTCACAAGTTTTATGTTCATATAAAGAAACTATAATATGTCGCCTACGTAATTATGGCAATTTTGTAAAGAATCCGAGTTATACCTACTTTAAACGTAACAACAAAATATTCCGGGAATTCGTACTCAGTTTACCGTGAAAACGACGGAATGTAACATTTTCCGGAATGTTCGTCATTTTCTAGTGTTCTAATTTTCTAATTAGACACCTACTATTTTTTATGAACTCCTAATTAATTAATTAAAAAAGTATTTTATGTAAAATATAGATAAAAAGCATGCAGAAGTTATTATTCTATTTCAATCTATATCATACATATCAACTATTTTATGTTACAAGTGTCACTTTCATCATTTTCCTAACCGTGTGACACTGAGTAAGTATCTAAATGAAACAAGAGAACTGACTTTAACTTTCTCCGCGACACTTGATGAGGTCATTAACCTTATAGGTTCTACTAGATCTATAATTCTTCGATCGCTATAAAGTATACGTATACTTTAAAAAAAGTTGTTTAAATGATAATTATTATTCTCAGTATTAAAAGAAAATAAGACTAATCCTCTATTATTTCTAAATAAAGATAACTTAATAGAAAACTTAAAAATGTAAATATGTAATATTGTATATTTAACTGCATTTTAATGCTATTTTTTTCAAAAGGAATAATAATTTACTGGTGTTTTAATTTTTCTAAAAGTACACACTTAACATAAGATACACATTTTAGAAAATATATGATTTCTTTTAAATATCCGACTGCGCTCACATTTTTATAGGTAACTTTCAATTTTCTATTTTTTTTGCCTAGTGTACCACTGTAGTATTGTAGGCGTAATCTAGATTCAGTACATTGGGTATTGAGCCTATGATATTAATGATTCTAATTCTTTATTAAAATGTACAAAGGGGAGAGGATTATGTAGTCTCTACCTATTTTGCACTGTGATATTACTTCTCTTCTAATACTCTGTTTTTAATGGCCCATCCCCTATGGCCCAATATGGTAGAAAACGGACAGGTTATAACGCAAAATGTTTATAATTTGTTTTAATTTCCTTTAAAAAATAAAAATACGTGTTCTAAGACGGCATTGGTGACTAAGCCACCCAGCGTATAATCTCTAAATAACCGAATTATGTAAATTATTATACATTTTTTTACTATAAAATGGCAATCTAATACGGATATACATGATACATACTAATATAGCAAATAACATAAGTGGTTGACCTACCCGTAGCTGGCAGCAGCACCTACCGTTACTCCGGAAGCGCCTTACCTTCAACAATTATAGGTCAGCCATGAAACATTACTAGATAGTGACTAGCGACAATGAGACAAAGCTATCTCTCGTTTATTCGCAAACATTAACTTAAGTATTTTATCGTTTAATTTTTCTATAAACACCTTTGTGAACAAGGGTTGGCATTTTTAAACGCCTTTTCTTTTAATTATTATTTTAGAAATATTATTTTAGTGCAAACCAAGTATATATAGAATTTGTACAATAATTGCGTGAAAATCTTTTCATTTTATTCTATTTTTAGTCTTAATATGAAACTTAAAATCCATACTGAATTCGCTTTTCTTTATTATATAGTCCTAAAATTATTTAAATACATTTAAAATAAATTAATCAACCTGGAATATGGCGTGTGTTAAAAGGCTCCAATTAATTTTTCTTTCATATAAAATTTTAATACGCAATTACGATATTATAATTTAGAATTTGAAATGCCTAATTTCATTCAGTGTGACAAGTGTATTATACAAAACTGAACTATTATACATTTGTACGTAATTAAATACTCTTTAATAATATTTTAAAGATTTTTAATCGTTGTCGAGGGGCCAGTCGTGGCGCAGTGGCACGAACGTGTGACTGTAAACGACCGGTTGTGGGTTCGATTCCCACTCGAGGAATGGAAATATTGATTATTTCCATTTCCTTCGCTCTAGTATCAGAGACAAAGCGCGGCGTTAAGTTAACACGCAATGACTCCGAATTCGGCGGAAAGCGGGGAACGGAGTGTCCTAACACTAGGTTCCCTCTGCCTACCCTGCTGTGTGCGGGATACAGTGTAAAGCTAAAAAAAAGTTATCGTTGTAATTAATTAATAATTATGGCTAATAATTCCTTATATCCCAGCCCTGTGTTTGAGGTCAAACTATGCGATATTAGTTACGCAAATGTTAGTCGTGCGCGGCAATTCTTAATCGACAGTACGCGAGCATTGAAACTGTATTAAGAGATTTTTTTGTAACCTACTGTACTGAAACAGTGATTAATTATATATTGACAGTATTTAATTAAATAGTGATTCATTTCTATGTTTTGTTTTTATTTAGTTCTTTGTTTAATTTGTAAGTACGATTCTTGTTATTGAAATTTGTCTATTCCAGGTGTGTAATATGTATAATTATATTAATTATTTTTGTTTATTTCAAAAAATATTTTTTTTATTTACAATATAAGAATAACGATTTCCATATTTATATTGTTAAAATAAAATTATACTATAAAATTAGATAAACGCGTAAATCTAAAGCGCGTCGTTGAGTTCGAAATAACAAGCAATGTCTTGATTAGGTGGAGAAAGGAGAAGGCGGAGTGTTTATGTGTATATATATCTAACTAACTACTGATAATATTAAGCAATTCAATTTTTACATTTATTTATTACTAAACTGCTCTTTAAAATTTTTACGTTGACTACTTTTTTGTGTTACCGGAAGGTCGGTCAGTCCTCATTAAGATTTTCGTTTGCATATGTACGTACATTGAATGTTGAACAGTACCGTTCGGTTGCCCTGTTCTAGATTATCTTAATAGTTTGGTCGGTACAAGAATACTATGTCACATTTATTGGCTCATTATGTTAATTTGTACCCAGAGACATAAATTAACGTTAAATTTATATAAATAAAATATTAATTGATATACTTTAACATTAGGTACCCAAAAAAGCTGTTGTGTATTTGCATGATATTTTTGCAAAAATGTATGTCACACATAAGGTAGTGCACGTAGGTAGGTAACGTATTATAAAACAATAAAATAAGTATTAAAAATACCTGTCAATTTTGTATAAAGTGATATCCACGTTGCCAAGACAACCAGTATTTTAAACGTCAGTAAATCGGTTACTTTTGCTAATTACGTATTCGATTCATTATAGAGTTCTTAAAATGTCTGATTAATGTCCATTCTATAAATTATTATATTTTAAATTAAAGAAAACAAAAATGAATACGGCATATAACATAATTTTAACTTCAAGGATTCCCAAACTTTTGACATATGTAGGTATGTGATAAAAAACCATACCACCTACCCACAACAGTTTTAATTTTCACACTATACTGTCAACGAAATTGTAAAACAAAATAATTTTTATACTTAAATTAATTTATTTAGTATGTGTTTTTATAGAAATATATAGTGCAAATAATTTTATTTAATATATAAATAAATAAGTAGACAGCAAGATAAATCTCTTATCCAAATAAAAGATAATTAGACATCTCTTAGTATATCGTGTTCTATTGTCAGTGTTCCAGTTTACTTTTAGATTGTGAAATGGTACATCTATTCAGCATCTGCTATAATATCTTATTAATAGTTCTTTAGGTGAGTTTATTTTAATTATTTTATTGACCATTTATTAAGTCAAATAACATTACGTGGCCAGTCGTGGCCCAGTGGCACAGGCGTGTGACTGTAAACGGCTGGTTGTCGGTTCGATTCCCACTCGAGGAGTGTAAATTGTATTTCTATTTTCTTTGCTCTGTTGTTGTGGTAAAGCGCGGCGTTAAGTTCCGCCACTTAACACGCAAGCCTCTGAATTCGGCGGAAAGTGGGGAACGGAGTGTCTTAACACTAGGTTCCCTCTGCCTACCCTGCTATGTGCGGGATACAGCGTGAAGCTAAAAAAAACCATTACGTAAATGTATTTATTAACATGTCATATACTTATATATATATATATAATAAAAATGCAATTGATCGCTGTCTGTACGTAGAAATTATAATTATTAGGAAAAATATAATTGGGAGCGTTTATCAGTGCAATATTAATAAACCTAAAAAATGATGATTAGGGCCAGTCGTGGCGTAGAGAAACAAAATGCCACTGTAAAGCGACAGGTTGTGGGTTCGATTCCCACTCGAGGAGTGGAAATATTTAATGTTTCCATTTTCTTCGCCTGGTGTCGTTAAGTTGCACCACTTAACACGCAATGCCTTCAAAATTCGGTGGAAAGTGGGGAATGGAGTGTGCTAAAAAAAGGTTCCCTCTGCCTGCTCTGGTGTGGGAAACAGCGTGAAGCTAAAAAAAAAATGGTTCTTTGTTCACACTAATAACAAGAAACAGTGTTCACCTATTTATAAGAAGGTTTTGACTTTTATAGTTTGGTTATATTCCCTTTTGTTCTGTTGTTCGACAAAAGTGCTATAAAATAACTGTTTTATTAAATTGATTGAAACATAAATTTAGGCAGGTGTAGCTAGGCTGCTAAATATGATATTGGCGTCTTCATGTTATCACTTGTATTTGTTTTACGGCACAACACATATTAAGTGTGGGTTCAAATCTCAAACAGTCAAACAAAGATACTTGGTGCCACGCTTACGCAATATTGTTTATATAACATGTATTTAAGAGTAATTATTTTATTTTAAATAATTAATTATTATTTATAAAGGTATTTTTTATCGATACAAGGATAGAAACTCGGCTTTATGAACTGCACTTATTTAGAGATTTTTATATTTATTACACTTATTTACGCACATCCATACTTATATTATAAATGCGAAAGTATGTCTGTTTGTCTTTCACGGCTAATCTACCGATCCGGTTTGGATTAAATTTAGAATCAAAGTAGTAAAAATTACTGGGTCTAACATAGGCTACTTATTTTTTCAAAAATCAACCTCCATAAGGTTGAAATAAGGCATGAAAGTTTATATAAAAAATCTACACCGCTTGACCAATTGTAATTATAATAAAATATAGTTGATAATCTAAGCTTAAACATGGACTACTTTATTTTTCAAAAATCCACCCCGAGGGTTGCATTATAACGAAACAATTAAATAGTTTACGCAGCAAAGCCGCGAACGGGCCGCTAGTAACTATATATATTAATCAATTATATATACAATTATTATAGGAAAAAATAATATTTTCAATTTATCGATTTTATCTCTAATAATCTGCACTATATTAACAATAGATCAAGTTTATGTGTACATGTTGGAAAATGAATACAACAAGGAAAAAGTTTTTAATCTAATATATATTGCATGCATTTGATTTTCCTCATATTTTATGGAATCTGATTTTACAAGTGAAATACCACGTGCATGAATTGATCGGTGTAAAGTCCCTTTATAAATTAAGTTTGTTCACGTCCCAATGGCGACTGAGTCGATGGTTTTTGGACAATATGTACAGCGAATTATGCTAGTTAATTTGTATGCACGTTGAAAATGTAAAAACTTTTATATTTGAAGTAAGTATTGGTTTACTGAAGTTCCTTTTTATTACAAAATGTATTGCTACTTTATTGTCTTCTTTTTTTTATTTTGAAATATAAAAAGAACAAAAATCATTAAAATTGTACCGTTCAACAATTCAAATATATCTACCTCAAGTCCGTAGTGAGTGAAATAAAAAAAAAACATTAAAAAAAAACAGATAACATCAGATATGAATCTATGACGTTATTGCCTATATTAAAAAGCAACTTCACCCGAAATCATTGCGTGTTGAGCAGTGAAACTCAATGCTGCACTTTGTAAGTACTAGATATATATCTAGACTAGCGGCCCGCTCGCGGCTTCGCCGCGTGATCTAGGTTGCTGTTTCGGTATATTGCAACCCTCGGGGGTAGATTTGTGAAAAATAAAGTAGCCTATATTTACCTACCTTGGATAACCAACTATATTTATGCCAAAATTTGTTACAATCGGTCAGGCGGTGTAGAATTTCATATAAACTTTCATCCCGTATTTCAACCCTTTGACACGAGGTTGATTTTTAAAAAAACTAAGTAGCCTATGTTAGACCCTTACATTTTTTTTTATTCTAAATTTCATCCAAATCGGACCAGTAGATTAGCTGTGAAAGCAAGACAGACAAACACACAGACATTCGCATTTATAATATATATCTAGATTCATTACACATTGCACTAGTAAAACAATTACATGATGAAAAATATTATTAAAATTTCCCTTAAAATTTGGTACACAATCCTTTGCCCTTACAATTTACTTAAAGAAGAAATGACAGGTTCAAAACTTTCCTTTCCTTTACTTCTCTTATCAATAGACATAATATAAGTAATATTTGTATAATGAAAATGAATTTCCCGACAACAAAACGGAACGAGATAACACTGTCTCACGGTTAAGAACAAATATTACGAAGTACAAAGAATCTCTAACAATAAGAACGCAATTATTTTGTATAAATATTGATATTAACTCAAGATTAACTTCGCATTGAGGTCAAAACATTTTTTTTTAAATAAAGCTTTAGTGCGAATAAATAACTTATAAACAAATGTTACATATATCTAATATATTTTTTTTAATGGATATAATTTTAAAAAAGAGAAACGTAAAAAAATATGGTAGACTATCTTAGGTTAATATCTAAGTTAATTATTAATACAAAAATATATACATTGATCTTTAAATTAGGTTCCAATCGTGGCGCAGTGGCACGAACGTGTGACTATAAGTTGGTTGTGGGTTCGATTCCCACTCGAGGATATTAAATATTTAATATTTCCATTTTCTTCGCTCTGGTGTCGAGGCAAAGCGCGGCGTTAAGTTCCGCTACTTAACACGCAATGCCTCCGAAGAAATGGAGTGTCTTAATATTAGGTTCACTCTGCTACTCTGCTGTGTGCGGGATACAGCGTGAAGCTAAAAAAAGCTAGGTTGCTTCTCTATAAATAATTCCACTCAATATGAATAAAATGTTATTTGTTAAAATGAGAATGTGACTGTTCAGTCTTACATAAAATATAAATAATTTAAGCAGCTTTAAACAAAATGAAAGTAACAATAAATTTAAGCCAATAAAAATGAATATTATTGAGAATTCTAGACAACAACAAAGGTATAATATAAGTTGTTCCATAAATCACATTACAACTATGACAAGTATCTGATAATTGAAAATTAGTTAATTAGTTTTTTATGTAGTTATTAGTTAAATTATTATAAATGCAAGACTAATAACAAATATTTTTCTTAATTTATATTACATTAATTTGGACTTTAATTAAGATAATAATATTTAAAAGTAAAAAAAAAACCGTTCTTACACCCCAGTTACCAGGACAAGGATGTTTTTAATTTTTTTTTTAATTATTTCAATAATAAATTAAAAAATGCCACGTTCGATGTCTTCTTGTTTTGTAAATAATTTAAGAAATTATCGTCATAATGCAAGAAAATTACATAAGTAACAGCATATAATTTAAATATTACTTTAATTCTATAGTATAATTTATTCTTTTACTATAACATTTTAAAATAAATAAATGTTTATAATGTCAAAATGAAAGCTAATTAGTAATTATATACCTCCATACTAACGTGTAATTTTTAACCGCAGAAACGATTACTTGTGTTAACTTTATGACTTGTTTTGAACAATATTTATAAGTTTTACATGTCATCTTCAGTCAGTATCATAAAACAGTAAACGATTAAATCAAAGCGCGAGTTTCCATCGTTTAATTCTCAGTGCGCTCTTTCCTTTAACGGCGGAAACTCGTACGTCGAAATGTCAAACTTCCCGCCATTTTTCGCGTGATTGTGTTTTATTTTTTTTTAAATTCAACATAGAGTTTTTACTATAAAGGTTTTATTTTTATAATTAAAAATAATTATTTTATTTAAACTATATGACGACAGTGATACACTGATAATCATGAAAAAGGTTAGTATTTATTTTGGAACTTATTCGGGTTATGAGAATATTGGATATTAACTATTAGGTGAGTAGGGTAACTATAACTACTACACGGTTTAGTATTTTTATCTCTTGACACATTTACTTTTGCCATTAATCTTGTTGCCTTAATTAAATATAATTATACCTTCAAACTTTTAACTGATTTATGTATATCCTTTACTACTTTACTTTATTGTATAGTTAACAAATATACTATTCTTTTAAATAAGATGACTTTTTTAAGGACATTAAAGGCTACCAAAAAGAGAGTATGACTGAAGCTTTTTACCAAGTGCCTGCTATATGCCTGTTTATGGTTCAGAAATGTTGTGTTCATTTATGATTAAGTAACTATACTGTATCACGTATGTATTACATATACGTATAGAAATAAGTAAGCAATAATATTTTTTATTTTATTCTACAAAGGTCATAGAAGAATAATTAAATACAGTCGTAAGTTGTATGATTTTAATAAAGCATTTACTTTTTACTAGTTAGATAAGAAATGTTTGTTGCTAGCATGATGAACAAATATTAAAGACAGTTGAAGATAAAAACGGTTGGTATATGGCAAAATATACAAAGACCAAAAACTTTTTCAAGTTTAACTTGATTAAACTATTACTTAATAACTACAACTACACTATACCTTATAGGAAATATTAAAACATGAAAGTATTCTTGTTCATATAATCTGCTACAATTTTAATAAACGGTACTTATAACTACAGAAGAATCAGGTTAATATGATTTCCGCTTAATTCTATTTTCCGCATAATATACCAATATACCTAAACGATGTCGGTCCTTTTTATACAATTCTTTCAAGCTTTACTTATACTATACGAAAGTCAATACCATACAATATGCTGTCTTGTAAACTTAGCGAAGACACATTGTAAATTTTTAAGTATATTGGCAATGACTGATTCATTTTTTTTTTGCAAAATGTGCAATTTTAAAATATCTAGATATTTTTCTTTTCTAACAATTTTATCAACAAATATCTACGTAGCATTATTGTGTGTGACACATGGGACATACATACAAAACAACATACAAAATGGGAAAAAAATCCCATTTTGTATGCATTTTCCAACATTAGACTCGTTCTTTGTCTGGTAGGTCACAACAAAATCGTCTTAAACAGGTTATACTAAAACTCAGTATCATAAAAATATACAACCCTATTAAAAGTGAAGAACGGAGCGTACGAACTTAAGACTAAGTTATTTTTACCTACTTATGTGGAACTAGCTTAAAACCAGAAAGGTTATCATTTAAAAGTACATAAAAAACAAACGCAATCTGCGTTAGATTCAGAATCTCTTCTGGAAAATTGAAAATTTAAATCACTGTATCGGTGACCAATCATGTAATTAGTAGTGGCTTAATTATATTTAATACTTATTAATATAAACACTGAAACAAAAATTTACTTCAGGTATTTTATAACGATATCTATATATAATAATTACTTTTAAAAAAACCATTACATGATTTTACATGACAAATGACGAAAATTTGTCAAAAAATGGTTAAATAATTGAGCATAAACACATAATATTATTCCCATTGTCACCAAATATTTAGACTAAATGATAGACGTAAAGATCAACTGAGTGTATCGAGGCGTGACAAGCGTTGCCCACGAGTACAGTGAAGTAGTGGAAGACACTCATTTCGCTGATTGCTTTAACCATTACCTTGCCACTGACATTACATCGATCCTATATTTAAGTTCAAAGCCGAAGAAACAAAGCCAAACAGATTGTTAATTTTAACATAATCTTTTTTTATGTATTTTGTAATAGTTTGTTACTATTTCCTGATCATTTGGGATAAATGATTTAAATTTGGTATAGATTTTAAATATAAAGTATTTAAATATTATATTAAAAATAAAAAAAGGATATTATAGTTTTTCTTCGACGTATATATTTATTAATATTTTATATTATCTATGGATAAGGCTTAATCACGTACAATAATAAAAAATGTTGTTGCATAACTAAAAAAATATTGTAAAATAAAATAAAAAATAATAAGAAAAACACTTTCAGTTCACCATACCATATAAGAACTTATTGATATTACACTTATTTGATCAAGTACATTTTATTTAAAACATTTCTGTTGATTTAAAATAAAATAAAATTAAATATAAAAATACAATTTGGCCATCGTGGCGCTGTTGGACCGCTGTCTGTAAAGGTGATGGTTGTGGGTTCAATAATACTATTATACTAATTCTAACTATTATACTGATTATAGGGGCCAGTCGTGGTGCAGTGGCACAAGCGTGTGACTGTAAACGACTGGTTGTGAGTTCGATTCCCACTGGAGGAGTGGAAATATTTAATATTTCCATTTTCTTGGCTCTGGTGTCGAGGCAAAGCGCGGCGTTGAATTCCGCCGCTTAACACGCACTTTCTCCGAATTTGGCGGAAAGTGGGGAACGGAGTGTCGTAACACTAGGTTCCCTCTGCCTACCCTGCTGTGTGTGGGATACAGCATGAAACTAAAAAAAAAACTAATTATAAACATTTTTCCGCTCTGGTAACTAAGATAGAGTGCAGAGTTAAGTTACCATGCAAGGTCTAAAATTTCGGGCGGGAAGTGGATAACGGAATAGTTAGCCACTAGGTTCTCTCTACCTACCCTGCCATGATTCACCATTTAAATAAAAAATAATAACTATTATTAAAAGCAAAATTTACTTAGAACAAATTTTGATTGTCCATAACAAGCTTGCTTACTGTCAGTAGAACTAAAGACTTGCATACACGTGCATTCATTTTAATCTTCCATCTGTACCAAAATAAACTGACTTGAACACCTTACGTGCAAAATGCATCTGCTAACGTTCGTCTATGTACGTCCTATGACAATGTCGATGCAGCGCGTCATATACAACTCAATACTCAGAACAATATGCAGTGAAATGTGTATGTATGAATTACGATGCATTCATTATAAGCGGAAATTTAAATTACAGTTTATGCATCCTTTATGTAGAGAATAAAGAAATCTTATTTAACATGTGTAATAAAAATAAATTCTTAAATTTAATAATGTTCTTAATTCTGATATTTATTTAATTTTTATATAATTCACTTAGATTTAAGCAATTTTTTTTATTGTATGCTTTAATTAACGTGAAAAGAATATCTTAACTTATCAAGTCGCTTAGTAATATAACTATCACGGACTTGTAGCAATAGTCATAACAATCATATTTTCAAGTCTTCTCTGCATTTTGACAACTTAGAGTAACTATAAAAGTTAGACATCACTCCGTTTTGTTTAAAAAAAACGTGATAAAAATAGGTATCGTGTGCCTTCGCCTACGACAGTTTTAAACTTAATATCATAGATGTGTAAAGAAAAAATAAATATAACATAATTCTGTAAGATAGACCGGTCATGGCGCAGTGGAACAGCGTGTAAGTGTAAATGCGATGGTTATGAGTTGGATTCCCACTCGATGGATTGATATATGTTAATTTCATTTCTCCACTTTAATACCTAAGTTAAAGAGCGGCGTTAAGTTCCACCACTTAACTCGTACCGTGATTTTGGGCGGTAAATGGAGAAAGAACATTAGGTCAGGATATTAGGTTTTCTCGGACAACCCTCTGTAATGTGGAAAAATACGTGAAGTTACATAAAAAATGTATGATACAAAATATAAAAAGGTCATTTTTGTCTAAAAACATAGAACTTGACATTGGCGAAGTGATAAATAATCAATTTACAAGTTAGAAGCGCCATGACTAAAGTACTGAACTAAATGCAACACTTTAGATAAGTCTTAGTTAAGCTTTAAGCTTAACTATCGCTTATTGCTATACATTACAATATTTAATATGAAACAATATTTTTTTTAAATAATTAAGATCACTTTACTCTTTGAATGACTTATTTTATAGAAGTTATCCTCAATTGATTTCAATGGCACTAGCAAAGATAATATCTAAGTTGCTGCAATTATTTTAAGATAAATATTGTATATAGTTAAACTATAAATTGTTAGTAATAATAATATTTTACATAATATTCATGTGTAAAATATGAACAGATATAGAATTTTAAGTAGCTTTTATTACATTTTAGACATAATAATTTCCAGTATGTTGTTAAGGTAACGCGTCAACTGGACTGCTCGTATTTTAAATTTTATGTGAGATTTGAAAATATAAACAGCGAGACTCGAATAACAAAATAAATATACGATAATGGAGTAGAATTAAAGTTTATAATACATTTTATTTTTAAATATAACTAACTATTGCGCCATCTTGGATGCCCCGCCATATATAACTTGAAATCTCTATATTGTTTTATATTTCTCTCAATAGAAGCTTGCTTACAATGCCCATAAAGTATCCAGACAGTACAAAAAATAATTATTTCAACCATTTTAGGCCGATCGTCATATTTGTTTTAAAATGAAGTAATGAAATTAATCATGTATTTTCACCCAAATTAAGCGTGTATGCAGAATTTAATCTTAATCGGCTGAGAATTGCTTCAAAATTTAGTTGCTCCGAAGACACATTGCAAGTTAATAAAAACTTGTAAAAAATCAAGCAGACGAGACAGCAGTCGAAACGCAATTATGATATGTGGTAGTTTGCCAAAATATTTATATATATATATATATTTATATATAGAGGTTCTCACAGTCTTATAAAATATAGTGTAAACTTTAAAAGTGCCATTCAGATCACACCTTCATTTTGGATGAAAAATATAGTAATTGTTGAGTTGAGACCTCCTTTCCGATGGTAGCATGTTCATTTGATATGTTTGCAAAAGTGAAGTGCATATTAAATTTCCTTTGAATTAGAATACAGTGTTGCGAGTACTACTTTTTGGTGGTCAAAATTAAATACGTATTTGAAAGACATGTAATAAAGATGTTATTTATTTTTAAATTTGATATATAATAAGACAAAAATTAAAAAGAAGAAACTTTTGGTAAAGAAGATCGAAGATAATAAATAAGAGTACGTGTGGATAAAAAAAATGATCAATAAAATTTGCTACCAAGATTTGTTTAGATTTGACAGACCATAGACTTGTTCAGATTTTTTTATTATATCAAACGGCATTTTTTTATACTTCGACCATTTGGCACCCATTTTTTATAAGTATAAGAGCTTACAAATTATAGCCTGTATCAAAGTTTTTATTCATAGTTTTTATAAGCCATCTCGAGGGATTACCCACGAGCTTATTTTTTGCAAAAAAATATTTTACAATGGATACAAATATCTTCTTAGAATGTTATTTTTTGTTATGGTTACTTATTTATGATGTCATCTGATAGAATAACAAATTGAGCAATATAAGTTGATGAACTTAAAAAAAATCGTTGTAAAATTTTTCAACTCATATGCATTTCTGGATATATTTTTAATGGTTTCATTAATGTTTAAGGTAGGTGTATGTTAGGTGGGTAAGATGAGGTTTTAATCAGTACTAAAGCTTCAGCAGTTACTCCCAAAGAAGGTTTTGCTACTCATTGTTTTAATAAACCATAAAATATCCTAAACTAGCTGACTAAAGTGTGAGGCTAAAATTTTGTGAACTTCTGGGCTTTTAATGTTTTTTATTCAAATACTTCATACAAAGTATTAGAATACATATAGACGAAAAAACACAGCTTGCAAGAATCGTTCAGAAGTTCAGACGTGATCATTACAGATGTGTTAGATAAATTCAAACACAAACGCAAACGCACACGACACACACCATCCCCGTCGGTGGAGACGAGGTCCCAGTTTTTCAACGGTCCGATGCCGCCCCGGGCACCAGCGCCCGTAGTTAGGCCGAGCTCGAACTGAGCGAAACAAAGTCCCCCACTAAAACGATGTCGCAAGCCAAGGTCAGAGCTTATATAGCCCGGTTACGCTGTAGACTCCACTCTAGACAACAGCATACTATATATTCGAAAAAATAATGATATAGTGACCCAATAATACAGAGAACATAGCCAAGACCCACTCTCCATTTTCTATCTAAAATTGAGACGTTGTGAGTTGTATGGCGCATTTCAACGCGGTGCTTAAAGTTAGTTGTCAGAACGAAGAAATGAATTTCCCGTGTGGAAATAGAACACACAAATGATTAATAATACCTAATTCTATCTAATGATTAATATTACCTAATTCTATCTTACAGATATCCGAAGCCAGCTTCGTAACAAGTGTAGAAGAAGCAAGCCGGACAGATCAATGCACGCAAACCCCACCGAGCGGGAAGTCCAGGCCGCGGTCTCTACAACGATTTAATACAAGCGATCATTTGTATGAAAGACACAGGCCATACAAACTGAAAGAATACAGACCCAAGAGCTTGGGAGTATGTGAATCCTATCAGTGTTTGGGAAAACCGCCTAGCTATGACTGTGGGAGCCAAACTAAGTAAGTATTAGCTTTATGTTTTTTCCCAACTAGCAGGGTAGTAAGATTGAACCTATTTTGAAGTCACTACGTCCGTCATTTTGCGCCTAAAGTCGAGACGATGCGTGTTGAGCGGCGGAACTCAACGCCGCACTTTGTCGTTAGTATAGCAATGGCGAAAATACTTTAAACGTACCACCAAATGATTATTGAACCAAGCGTCAAGGTACTTTAACAGCAAGGCTCTGCTGACCCACTCCGCAACGATGGACCATGTAATTTTGGGAAAATTTTAAAACGTAAAGCATTTTTTTATGTGGTAAAAACCTAGTAAGTAATAAGTTATTATTGCCAAGAAATGTTTTAGGACGTACTGTTATGTAGCTCTGAAGTTAAGACTAAAATTTCAAAAGAATGAAAATACTATTTCGTTATATAACGAAATCCCTCTAATTGCAATGTTGCATTATCCTTTGTAATGCTCAATTTATAGTAGTAAAGTAGTACGTGTATTTAATAATTATACCTACTTATAAAAAGGACATTTATTGAAATTATATTTGATAAGTCATGAAACCTTATTCATCGTTATAAAGCCAAAATTAAATGTTGACCCAAGATCCACCAATTCCCAGCTTCTGTCATCAGTCACATACAGATAAACAGTTAAATTGTAAACACAACATTTTATTGTTGCTCGAGCGCTTGAAACGTACAATACGTGTTGATATAATTACAAATGTATTTATCTTAAAGTATGATAAGTCATTTTCCGCAAAACATAAGTAAATATACACAAGATGGGACGCAAATAATTCTCAATACCACTATTGTTTAAATTTTACTACACTTGAAAAATATGTTTAGGAAATGTATAAAAAATTGTACACAACGGTATTCGAACCTGTAAACCTCTTGAAAACTTTTTAACATTTTTAAAGTGTTATTCGACGCATGGCAGCGTCCGAAAGCATAGCTCAGTGGTGAGAGCGCCTGGGCGGTATTCAGAAGGCGCGGATTCGAACCCCGCTGCATTCAAATTTTTACACGTTTTCTAAATGTCTTTTTCAATTTTCCTAAGCGTGGAATAACACTTTAAATGTCTTTTTCTCTTGAAAACTGTTTAAGCACTTCGACCGTTAAGCCATGCGTTCAAAAAAGTTTAGCGGTCAGAGCGGGACGGGACCAAGATGCGCGGGTTCAAATTCCACTGCGATCAAACTTTTATACAATTTCTAAATATATTTTTCTATTTCCTAAATGTGTAAATATCACTTTAAAAATGTTCCATATATTTACTATGCTTGTTGGTAAGCAGCTGTTATTGGCGTGGATTATGTCATAAAAAAAGTAATTTTCTTGAAGGCAATTTGTTAAATTACAACGCTTGCGTTATGCCGCTATAGTATTTATCTTTTCATTTATATATCCTTTGTTTTGCATTTAACGAACATATTACATTTGTATAACTTAATATTTCAAGATTTAAATAAAAAGATGAAATATCTTTTCCTATATAAGCACGATATTGTTCACGCAAAGCAGCTTGACGATTTTTCCGGTCAGAGGAAGCCAACCTAGTGTTAAGACACTCCGTTCTACACTTTCGACCCGAAATCGAGACATTGCAAGTTAAATGGCGGAACTTAACACCACGCTTCGTCAAGGTCACAGCCATCAGTTCACGTGAAAAATTTATACGAGTATATTATTTCTGTGATTGTGACACAGTACAACTATTTAAAATGCAATTGGCTGTGAGTTCAAAATAATGGAAAAAATAACTAGTTATATCTAGTTATGAAAAAGATAAAAGCATTCAATTTGTCCTAACATAAAATTTCATGCAAGAGGATGTAAATACTTCCACTACCTATGTAACTAATGTTACGCTAGCGAACTGTGATGTATCTTTGTAATTAGTAGATAGTATTAAGACGCGTACGACCTTGTTGTTGTTTAAGTAATTTTCTTTATTCCTAACGTCATGCCGATTTGCCGTATAGTAGGGTAGGCAGAGAGAACCTAATGTTAAAATAATTTATTTTACACTTTTACCCGGGATTTTAGACATTACAAAGAAAAATGAAAATAATTCAAATATAATTCCTCCGAGCGGGAAACGAACCCACATTATCATGCTCATATCATGTCTAGCTGTACCACGACGACCTTTGATAAAGTTAATAAATCGAATTTTGAAATATAATAAATTAGTTAAAAATGTTAAATATACAATTCATATAACATCCTAGTGGATATTTTACCCAAAACCGCATTTACAGTCATTGTACCGCCTTAAATTGCTTCACAAATTTGTATTAATCTCACACTCTCAGTTATTAGAATTTTAATTGAAACTACCTTCCAGGGTTAAGGTGACCACAGATAGTCCGACTATCTCAGTGACGCCACCACACAGCCTGGAGTACGACTGCTTGAAGGGAGGTTGCACCCCTAACGGCAGCGTAACCCCTACAGGAATGGTTTCTAACAGATCCGGAGCCGCTACGGTGCTGCTAAGCCCAGGGTACTTGCAGAGCCCGTGCCAATGCAACCAGTCTATAAGGGTGAGTATTAAATTTAATCTTCATCTTATCTTGAATATTGCTCTATTTCTTTGTTAAATAAATATTATATTTTACTTTTACATAATGAGTTAGTTCAAATAAGGCCTTGAAGTTTTATTTAATAAGTATTTGTATGTTGTTAGGTTTAGGCTCCCTGTAAGTATAGTGGTCATTGTAAATAGTTTTAATTTTACTAACTATAAGTGACATCCAAGTGGACTCACTCGGTATCTACTGAATATAAAAACATAACTTCTGAGGACGTTGAACTCATAACTATCCATTAAGTTTCAAGACGTACAAATGGTCTCACAGCGTGTGCTAATGTAATAAATCATGTAAACTTTATCTTTGTAACCTAAATGATACTGGAGGAAGGTCAGATAAAAACCATAAGGACTAAAAACTGTTAAACGCGATTTTTATGGAGTCTTCCTTCGAGATTAACTTACAAAAGTTCTACAATAAAAAAAAAAACTTCATTTGTTGTAGAGCGTAAGTGAAGTAGCGCTCGCAATGCCTGCGAATACGTGGCACGAAGAACTCGCGTCACCGTCCTCACCTGATGGACTCTCGTGGAGAAGACTGCACATGTCTCGAGCTAAGCTAAAAGCTACCGCTACCACCTCCGAACTGTTATCGGGTAAGTTCAAGTATAATTCTGAAAGCATAGAGTGAATGAGTAAAAGTTTTGCTTACAGTGTGTTAGCGTATCGTTGTCCAAAGGAAAAGTAAAAATTTACAAACTTTCTTTCAAAAACTTGCAAGAAGACGATAAAAATAATACTAAGTAAAAATAATATTTATATTGTCGAGAACAAGTTTTCGTCTAATCGAATAATATAAGTGCGTTCTGATAAAGTTATACGTGACATCAAAAGTAAAAAATTAAAAGTTTGTTAAGTACGATTAAAATTAGTATATTAAGATTATATTCTAATTATTTTCGTTGTCCTGGTGAAGAGAACAGATTCATGTCATGACATTTTTGTTTTTTTATTATATTCGGACACAAGTGCAAATTTTCACGTTAAGAAGCGGCTCAATTGCAAGATTTTCTTACAAGGATTGACAGATAGATAGATATCTTAATTATAGATAGAATATTTTATACTGAACGTATTCTTGAAGGCATATTATAAACGCTTTTGAAAGGTTGCCTGTAAGAGATCACTTCCAGCGATAAGGCCGCCTTTGCACTCATTTATTATTATTATAATTGTCAAACCTTTCTGTAATTTTTGTGCAATAAAGAGTATATTATTATTATTTATAATTCTTTTTCTACGTAGATTTTAAATAATTTTTCAATTTTAACTATGCGTAACACGCCATTGTCTTAGAAACCTACTAATTCCTACTGATTGATAACTAAAGACCTTGTTACATCACTATTAAGCTTACTCCTTATTGTTACACTCAATTGTTTATTGTTATGTTGAAATAGTTATAAAATATATTACCTCAATTGTTGTTCACATATTATAATTGATTATCAATTCTTTATTATATTAAGTATTCACTTCAATTGATAACTACTGGACACAATAAGAAATATGAAACAATTAGGTACCTATTATTTTTATGTTCATCGCCTAAAGGACATTAAGATCCTATCATATAATAAGTTGAGTAAATATGAATAATAAGTTAATATTTCAAAAACATGAAAATCTAAATTGCGAAATACAAAGGGGCCAGTCGTGGCGCAGTGGCACGAACGTGTGACTATAAACGACTGGTTGTGGGTTCGATTCCCACTCGATGAGTGGAAATATTTAATATTTTCACTTCCTTCGCTCTGGTATCAGAGGCAAAGCGCGGCGTTAAGTTCCGCCACTTAATACGCAATGCCTCCCCGAATTCGGCGGAAAGTGGGACACGGAGTGTCTTAACACTAGGTTCCCTCTGGCTACCCTGCTGTGTGCGGGATATAGCGTGAAGCTAAAAAAGAAGAAAAAGAAAAACAAAAATGTTAATTAAATTTCTAAGCAAATTGAATATTTAGTAATTAATCAAAAAAAAATGCACAATCATAATGTCCTGAACAAAAACAATCTAGATAATTAATAGGCTAGAAGAACAAAACGCTTAAAGATTTTTTTTAGGTAAATTGCTTTGCCTAAGTCATTCGTTTGATTTAATTATTATTTTGTTACTAGTAGAGACTATTAAAGACATTATGGGGCAGTTTGTAAATTTAAACTTGATGGTAACAGATTCGATTCTCATTCGAAGGATAGTTAATATTTAATCACTAACTCGTATAGTTTAAATAATTAGAGCTTAGAGGAAACATAGAAAATGCTCTAATTTTCAAATTTTGTACAAATTTTGTTTTTGTTCATAATTTTATGCGATATATTAAATATACGAATAATATTATAACATTTATTAATGCGACAATAACATCTATTAAAGTAAAGAAGCTATTTATCTAATGATATTTATACTTAATCCACAGGTTTCGCGATGGTAGCAATGGTGGAACTACAAATCAACGAACCAACAAACGTGCCAGAATGGCTTTTCGTTATGTTCGCAGTATGCACTACAGTATTAGTCGCCGTCCATATATTCGCCCTTATGATATCCACATACTTGCTGCCCAATATAGACGCTGTAAGCAAAATGGATATCCCTGGAAACCCAGCATATGCGTTGAGAGACTCACCTCATGAAAGAATGAGAGGGTTTATTGAGTTGGCGTGGGCATTTAGTACTGTGTTAGGTGAGTACCATAATCGTCTATATTATTGTTTATTATCATTTTTTTTTTAGCTTCACGCTGTATTTCGCACACAGCAAGGTAGGCAGAGGGAACCTAGTGTTAAGACACTCCGTTCCCCACTTTCCGCCGAATTCGGAGGCTTTGCGTGTTAAGTGGCGGAACTTAACGCCGCGCTTTACCTCGACACCAGAGCGAAGAAAATGGAAATATTAAATATTTCCACTCCTCGAGTGGGAATCGAATCCACAACCAGTCGTTTACAGTGACACACTTGTGCCACTGGGCCACGACTGGCCACAATTTTATTATCATTAGCTGAGGAATTAGTTTCTAAACCTTTTTACGAAAATAATGCGGACGGAGAAGTATAAAGTTTAGCACTAGTTACAGTAAATATGTAGTGAAGAAGTGTAGCCATATTTTTATAATATTACATTAAGCTTATAAAATAAATATTAAACTTTTATAGAAAATCTTATATCAGCTCTTAAGGAAACGTATATTATACAAGTCAATTGACCTGTACGATTATTCTAAACAGTCGCAAGTTAGAATCCAAATTTGGAAATATATATCTGTTATATCATATTATCTACGACTTGTTAGACAGATGGTGACCTTAAATTCCCTAATTTAACATGAAAAATCTTGGATGAACGAAAAAACTGTATTTAATTGTTTAAACAGCTAACCTTTCCCGCATAGCAGAGTAGTCAGAGAGTCGAGACACTCCGTTCTCCAGTTTTAGAATTAATAATTATTTTATATTAAAGCTTTATCGAATATATTTGTTTTGTAAACAAAGTCGATCTTACGTCATTTAGGAAACAAATGAGATGTGACCTGCTAATTAACGTAGGTGGAATTTCTGCGTCACTTGTAGGTTTTAGTTATTAATGTTTGTACTTGTACATATAATTATTTATTCATCGAAATACATGTAGAATATATCATAGGGGCCAGTCGTGGCGCAGGGGCACATAGGTGCGACTGTAAAGGCAACGGGTTGAGGGCTCGATGCCCACTCGAAGAGTAGAAATATTTAATATTTCCATTTTTTTCGCTTTGGTGTAGAGGCAAAGCGCGGCGATAAGTTTCGCCACTTAACACGCAATGCCTCCAAATTCGGCGGAAAATGGGAAACGGAGTGTCTTAACACTAGGCTCCCTCTACCTACCCCGCTGTGTGCTGGGTAAAGCGTCAAGCTAAAAAGAAGAAATATATGTGTTTATGTACAAATAAAAAATAGATATTTTATAGATGTTTAATAGATCTACCTAGATTTTTGTGTTATGAATACTTAAAATCATAAAATATTACATTATTAAATCATTATATTAGTGTTATATTATCTGTATTAGCATTAATTGAATACTTTGCCTTCTCGTGTTCATATTTAACTTACCTAAAGTAGTTGACTTTATACATTTAAAAGTATTAAATTAACTACTTTATAGATGTGTTAAATTGTATGCGATATAAGTTTTTCCAAAGCGGTTTTCTGGGTACGATTTCCTTATAATAAATAATAAGAGGTGTAATAAATGTTCTAAATAGGAGATGAGCAACCATTTTTAGCAAAGATGCTATCCAAACGTTGTAATTATTTTAGTTGGCCCAAATTCATTTACTAATATTATATAGAAAGCAAGAAAAAAATATATAAATAATATAAATAAATGCTTGGCAGACCCCATGAAAGTATTACGCGGGCCGCGTATTGCTTACCCCTATTCTGGATATTTATTATTTCATGAAGTTACCTTTTAAAATTTTACCTACACAAAATTATTATAACGTATTATCTTAAAAGATTATGTTAATATTAAAAAAAACTATAATTTTTAAAAAAATCTTAAAACAAACTTAACCTAGTTGCCTAATTACCCAGTACTATCATATATCCCGGTCATATATCATACTCAAAAGATGTATGATCTTTGTTTGTATTAACGCGCTAATCTCAGCTGAGTTACACATTTATTGTCTATTTTTAGATTTTTTAAACCAATTACCTATTGCCCGTGACTTTGAAAACGTAATAATGACCGCCTTTCAAACTATGACAAAAATTTCAAAATTTTTAGACTAACTTGTGTGAGCCCTAAGACATACTTAAGTATTGGTCTAATTAATTCGACCTTGTCGCAAAAATTGTTCTTAGTGGATGCTTAGTATCTATAAACTATCTCTCTCCCTGCGAAAATTTACCTTTGTGTGCGGTTTCGATATATCATGTTTCGATATGACCTATAAATTAAACATTAGTTGACCCGACATACTAACAAAACACTTTCTGCCTTACAAAAATGCCATAAAAGTAGTGGTATATTTTATTTAACACACAATGGCGTAGCTATCGTATGCCTAGCCGGTGCAATGCACCAGGGCTCAGGTGATTAGTGGCCCCTGGAGCGAACTTAGGGGGACCTCTTACCAAGCGCGAATCCATTGTAGTTAGTTGCAAAAAAACCAGAGCCAAAATATTAAAATATTTGAGCGATTTCAATATCACGGTATCACCTTAATATAATGAAAAAAAATGTGATTGTTTTCTTATGTACAAGGCCCTTGTACACCTAGCTACGCCACTGTTTAAACACAAGCAAATTTCCATCATTTTCCTAATTTCAACATTACTAGAAGATATAGTTAACCAGCGGCCCGCTTCCGGCTTCGCCGCGTGAACTACGTTTCTATTGCTATTTCGTTATATTGCAACCCTCGGGGGTTGATTTTTGAAAAAAAGTAGTTTATGCTTAACCTTGAATTATCAACTATATTTATGCCAAAATTCATTACAATCGGTCAAGCGGTTTAGATTTTTCATATAAACTTCCATCCCGTATTTCAACTCATTAGAGGTGGATTTTTCTGATTCAACTCTTTAGAGGTGGTGGATCTTTTGAGAAAATAAGTAGCCTATATTTGACCCTGGATTTTTTACTACGTACATTCTAAATTTCATTCAAATCGTACCAGTAGATTAGCCGTGAAAGCGTGACAGACAAACAGACAGACTTTCGCATTTATAATATAAGTATGGAAAAATAGATCCTTCAGCAGTTCTAAATCATTATAAATTCTATTTTAAGTATGTACTAACTAATATGTAAAAATAGAAAAACAATATCGGTACAAAAATAAATCTTCCGAATAGACTAATGATCATAAAATACATAAATGACTGAGACAATAAAAAAAAACTAATTTCTTTTGTTTCGAAGGCATGTAATTATGATTAAGCATGTTTTAACGAGCCAATTGTGTTTTTTATAGACAATAATTTATTTTGAAAATCGTTGTTGTTGCTATGAAGTATGACGTGTATTAGATAATTTAGATGACAAAAATTATAAGTACATTATATAAACGTTTAAAAAGAAATAAATATTAGATGTATATGATGTTTTTTTGTATAAATGTTAGGTTAGTTAGTTAGTCAGTCTTAACTTGCTGGATGAGCGCCATGGGAAAGTTTATTTTAAGTATATTTTACACAACGTTAAACTATTCTACTACTATACTATAGACTATTAGATGCAAGACTGCAAATAATATAGAGAATGAAGAAAAAATATGATTTTTGATCCAACAGTTAGGCGGTAGTCTCTTCGTCGACGCTTTTCTATTTTTTCGTTATTAAATTATATTAACGGATGACATTAAAATACAATATATTTATACTTGTGCTGTATAAAAAATATGGTAACTTAACAAAGGATACTAATATAAAGTACCTATTACATATATAACGTGAGGAAAATTAAAAAAAATATATACCTAAGTGTTTTCCACACACTTAGGAAATTGAAACAGACATTTTTAGAAAACTTATAAAAATGCGTTTAACTCATGGCTTAGCAGTCAGAACGCTTGGACAGTTTCCGAGAAGCATGGGTTGGAATTCCTATAAGATTTTATACATGTTCTATAAATGTCTTTTTCAATGAAGCAAATTTGTTTATTTAAGCTAAATTACAAAAGGTAAAGTGAAATCTATAAAATTTAGGAGAAAGTTACGATGTAAGCGTCATGTAATGTTTTAATATGCAAATGCTAGATACTTAAGCAACTACTTTGGTTGTATATCAATCTCTTGCTTAACATTTGTTGACGTTAAGTTCTCTACCGCAATACGTAATGGTTCGAAATTGGTAAGGAGAACGGAGTGTCTTGGATAAAACCGTTAAGGTGAAGAAAATGAAAATATTTTGAAACTCTCTGTGGTCCCAGTCTATCAGTGACTACGGACTACTGAATAGTGTTCGAAGCGTCGGATGTTCTAAAATATATTTTCCAATACCAAAAATAGTCAAAGTCAAAGTCAAAGTCAAATTTTATTCAAAATAAGAAGTTACAAGCTTCATTTTTTGAACGTCAAATAGCTTACCACCGGTTCACTAAATTTAATGCCTCAGACCTGAGAAGAACCGGCGCAAGAAACTCAGCGGGACTTCTTTTTTTTTTAAAGTGATTATTATATACAGATTTATTGCAAACAATATATCTATCTAAACGATTATTCCGGTTTAAATAGTTTAATTTCAAAATGGTAATCGCGAATCGAAAAGATCTAGAAAATTAAAAAAACTACTGCTTCCTACAATTTCTTTAACTTCAAAAGTATAATTTATGAATTTTATTTCTAATATTATATATATTGTTTTCAGGTTTATTTCTGTTCCTCGTGGAAATAGCAATTCTTTGCTGGGTCAAATTCTGGGACTACTCGTTCGCTGCCGCCACCGCAGCCACCGTTATTGTTATACCAGGTAAGAACTTATTCGAATAAAAAATATACGAATATATAATAAAAGAACCTAGTGCCAAGACACTCCGTCCTTCACTTTTTTTTCTTTTAATATTGCGTGTGTAGTGGCGGAACTCTACGCCACGCTTTGCATTAGATACCGAGCGAAGAAATGAAAATTTAAATATAATTATGCCCCCGAGTGGGAATCGAATTCACAGCCATCGCGTTGGAGTCAGACGCTGTTCCATTCCGCCACGACGGCCTTACACTTCTTAAAGATTAAATACCACAATTTTTAGAAAATACTTTCTTTATTTTAATACATGTGAACATAATAAGTATTATTATGCAAAGTTTATAGACATCCTTTCCTTTTTGGTTGATAAACTGAGAATACCTACTGTTGAAACACTCTGTTTTCCACTTTCTACTAACTTATTTTCTATTTACTGCTTAAAAAGGCCAAAGTAAAGATAATAATATACTGAAATGATACTGTTTTAAACGGATACGAGTTGTATATTTTGGTATTCGAGGATAAATTTTAGAACCCTACGTTGCAATTTACCTGTCTCTGACTAAAATATACCTATGGTATTGTACGGATGCACAAATTTTTGTGTGTTGTAGTTTTAAAATGTGTATTATATTTTATATGGTGAAAATCTAAATTGTCATTGCGAAAATTTTTATCAACCGGTTATTAATCCCTTAACCGCCGCTTGTGCGGGCAACCAAATGAGCCGCAATGGCACTATATACTCGTATTTTTCCGCATAGCATGCTAGTCATAGAGAACTTAGTGTCAAGACACTCCGTTTTCCAATTTCCACGTGAAATAGAATTTCATTGCATGTTCAGTGGTGGAATTCCGCGCCACACTTTGTCTTAAGTATCAGAGAGAAAATATGCTAATTACATAAGCACTCCACCAAGTGGGAATCGGACCCATTACCATTGGTTACACTCAGACCTTTCCAATCAACAACCTCATTAAAATCTTGTAAATGTATTATTAATAATTAAATTTCTTTTATTTCCAGTATTAATAGTATTCGTGGCGTTCGCAATACACTTCTACCACTCGCTCGTTGTACAGAAATGCGAGACTTCCGGACAAGATATTAAGCAACTAGAAAATATGAAAAGAGATCTCGACACTGCGACTGTCAAAGTTAATATGTATTGAATAATACCTAAGGATCTTTGCACACAACGTTTGTTTTACGCGCGTAGGACGCGTGTAGAACGCGAGCAGATATATTACTAAAACGTGTTGCAAACGCGCGTTTGTAACAATGAATCTGAAAACGATATTTCAAAAAGACATTCAAGGTTAAATAAAAAAAACAACATAAATACCACCATTGGGTTGTTGTTAGCTTCAAATAAGCGAAGTTTATGTAGTCATAATAAAAAATATCTGCTAAAGCGTGTTTATAACGCGCGAGGATGCAAAAATCGAAAATAGCCTTTATCAGCGCGTAAAATAGACGTCGTGTGCAAAAGTCCTAATACAATGTAAAAATGTGCGATAAATTATTATTAGATTGGTTATAATAATTTGATTTGATATAATTATAGAATTGTTATATTTTTGTATTTCTATAATTTTGAATTGATTATTAAACTATAATTTAATTCACTAAGCGAATACGCACATAGTTAAGCTGAATAATCTCAGTATTCTAAATATTATAAATCGATTTCTCATCAATTCATCGATTTTATGTGATGATATTATATTAGAAGCGATATAATTAAGAATTATAAAAAAATAAATCTTTTCTTTTATTCTCGTTATGAAACCAGTGATTGATAAAATATAATAAGCAATTATTGCATAAGTGTCTACTGAAGCAATTTATCTATTATGCCACCTGATAAAAAAATAATTTCAAAGTCTAACTACAATTTAAACTTTTGAAATCGCGAATGGCTTATTGAAGACATACATACATATATGGATGCAGGTATGTGGCAAAAATCGATTTTTCAGAAAATTTTGAATTACTTAAGCTGTTGTTATAATAATAGAAATTACGAAAATTAATAACATTAATTTCCATTTAGGTTCGATGCTACTCGAAGTATATATTAAAATAATTTTCATTCCCTTTCTCTAATAAGCGCCATGAGTTTTGCCACTCAGCGCGCAAATTTCGGACGAAAAATGAAGAATGGAGTGTCTCGACACTAGGTTCTCTCTGACTATTCTGCTACGCGGAAAACGAATACAACTGTGACATCACTTTCATCCATTCATGTCTTTGAACATAACTAAATAAGCCAATCACAAGTCTTTGTAGTTTTTAATGAAAAAAATATTAAAATTATTGTGTAAATAACGTAATTATAGTAAAAATATATATTTTTCTTTCTTACCTTTTTATATTTACAAATGTTTATATAGACATATCTCGAATAAGCATTACAAATTGAAAAAATGTCTTAATATCGAATAGATAAATTGTATTAAGAATTATGATGTTATAAACGAATAATGAAACGAATTATTACAAACTCGATCGATTATATTTTTAAATAAATTTGAAATAAATTAATAGTATTTTTTTAATTTTTAATTATAATTTAATTTTACAAGTCTCAAAAGACATTGTGTTGTGTTGTAAATGGACTGATTGTAAATATGGAGTACCTAATTATTAAAATAATATAATATGAGGTCGAAAATGTGCTATAGTATTTTAACATTTTTAAAGTGTTTGTGGGGCACTTAGGATACGAAAGACATTTTAAGAAACTTTATAAGTAGCGGGAGTCGAACCCGCCCGTCCCACTATGTTGAAATTGTTATGTTTTCTAAGTACCTATAGCATATAGGTACTTAGTAGCTTAGTACTACAAATCAGTTTTAATATTTATTAAAAGAATTATATTTTAAACTGGCAATTTGTAACAATAATTATATGTGTAACGTAGGTATATATAATTCATTTAATTGGAACACGTCGGCCACATTGTGGCCAGTCGTGGGTTGACAACGGTTGAGGGTTCGATTCCCACTCGAGGAGAGGAAATATTTAATATTTCCATTTTCTTCGCTCTGGTATCGAGGCAAAGTGCGGCGTTAAGTTCCGCCACTTAACACGCAATGCCTTCAAAAAATCGGCGGAAAGTGGGGAACGGAGTGTCATAACACTAGGTTCCCTCTGCCTACCCTGCTGTCCGTGGGATACAGCGTGTAGCTAAAAAAAAATAGATTACATTTGCATTGTGTACTGTTAATATTGTACATCATTCTTCAATTTCACGGGCAGATGTGCTAAATAAAAGCCGCGGAGCTCAATATCGCGATGTATATCGATTAAACTAAAAATATGTACTTTATATAAACACACGCTTCTTTATTGCGTTGATACATGAATTTATCTTCCAACTGTGTTACTATTTCTACTAAAATTGGTGAAGCATAATTTATAAAATTATATAGGTAATCTAGTATTTTTTACTCTATAATTTTGAATACATAGCTAATTAATTAGACAAAACCGTATACAAATTTCTTAAAAAAAAATAATAGTCCCTTTAAAGGGGCCCCTTAAGCCTAGACTTACAACAAAAGTCCTAGAAATAGTTTGAAAGCATGAAATGCTAAAAGAGTTTCTTCTCTAGTGTTAAAAAACTTTATTTTCGAATTGCCATTTTAAAATATTAAACTTATTAAGACTGTAATGTAATTTTGAATGTAGATAGATAAGTAGATATATAGCGTACTCAAGAAATATATGGACCAATAATGTACAATACGATTGAGAATCAGTATTTATTGATTTTAATATAATATTATTTATGTTTTAGGAATGTTACAATTTTTAAAAGTTGTTTATATTGATTGATATTAATAAATTTTGTAATAAAATAAATAAAAATCTCATACATCTACTGTTCATTGTTTTTATTTTAACCTGCATATAGGTATAACTTACCTACTTTAAACTTTTGCTCTCGTTGGGATTCGAACCAACTCTACATTGAAGCTCTAACCAAATGCGTTGATTAGTCAACTCACTGATTTTTTTCTTAAAAAACGTTTATAAATAATAATGTAACACGTATTTTACTAAAATAATATTCTTGTTGCACATATGCAGGTTTTTATTTAGGCTTTCATTATTTGAAACCAAAATCTTAAGGCGTAAACGCGATTGTTTGAGTCGGGTTCAATTGTCACTTGAGAAGTAGAATATTTAATATTTACATTTTCTTCCCTCAAGTGGCGATTTGAAGCGCATGGTTAAATTCCATCACTTTTTTTTTTTTTTTTTAAGCTTCACGCTGTATCCCGCACACAGCAGGGTAGGCAGAGGGAACCTAGTGTTATGGTGACACTTCGTTCCCCACTTTCCGCCGATTTTTTGAAGGCATTGCGTGTTAAGTGGCGGAACTTAACGCCGCGCTTTACCTCGACACCAGAGCGAAGAAAATGGAAATATTAAATATTTCCACTCCTCGAGTGGGAATCGAACCCACAACCAGTCGTTTACAGTCACACGCTTGTGCCACTGGGCCACGACTGGCCATCACTTAACACGCAATACTTCCAGAATTGGGCGAGAAATGGGGAATTGAATAGATCTCTCTGCCTACCCTGCAGTACACGAGATATAGTGTGAAGCTAAAAAAAGAATGATACGTAAAACGCCAGTTCCTTCTAGATCAAGGGTGAGCAATCTAAATAGCTAATGGGAAAGCTCGAAAGTTTCTAGTTTTCGTCACAAATTACGTTTGACCATTAAAACAAAACATATATTATTTATTTTTTTATTTATTCTTACATCAATCTTCCACTCAGTTTCACAATCAAGACAATTCAATAAAAAAAACCTGAGTAACAAAACATATCAAAAGAGTGCTAACAAAACTTAAATATCATTCAACTTATTTCTATTTATTGACAAAAAATTGAAAATTATCAGTATTACCAATATAGTATGACGATAAAAACAAATCTTTAAAAATCTTTGCTTGCTTCAAGGTTTGCACATGTGTCCGGATTCAAAGACGGATGACATCGTCAGGACGACCATGTTAACGAGTAGATATATGTTTAATTTTAGTTTCAATTTCACGCTACTTTTCGCAAAGTATCGCATTACTTAAAAAAAAGAAGTCCCGCTGAGTTTCTTGCGCCGGCTCTTCTCAGGTCTGAGGCATTAACTTTAATGAACCGGTGGTTAACTACTTGACGTTCAAAAAATGAAGCATGTAACTTTTTATTACCAATAAAATTATTTGACTTTTGACTTTGACTTATGGTAGTCTGAGAAAACCTAGTGTCAAGACACTCCGTTCTCCACTTTCCGCCCTAAATCGAGACATGTTGAGTAGCGAAATTCAACTTGTTTTTTTAAGCTAATTGGCTTTTAGACAAGTCTACCTGCGATCATTATAAAGTGATCGAAACGTCGGGCTTTTTAACAATAATTAAAGCTACTCTACCTAAATATATGAAAAAGCTTAAGGCATACTCCAAAAGATACTGTTATATACAAATAATAAGTTTTATAAGCCAATGTATAGTACCCGGCAATAAATAATGCACATCGTGCTTAGAATGAAATAGTCGGTCAGTTTCGGTTTCGTAGAGCGCTGTCTTTGTCACTCAGTTGATATGTGACGTTTCTCATTGTTATTATTTTAAGACCGAGACAACGCTCTACGAAGTCGAAGCTAACCAACTGTTTCATTCTAAGCATCGATGTGCATTACTTATTGCCGGGTACTATGCATATCTTCTGTTGTGACAGTTCTAGATTAGAATATATCTTAAATACTGTGTGTTAATTATTTCTCACCTATACTTTATAATTATGTTGTAAGGAAGTAAAAATTTATATTATTTTTATATATTCTCAAGGAATCAGTACCCTTGATACTCGACCCGTGGCCCGCTTAATAATTTTAGTTTATTTTTATTCCAGATAATCTCCCAGTACTTATTATACACTATTAAGAAGTATGAATTTGGTGCACCAAAAATCAAATATAAGATATGCCCGTTACTAAAAAAAGGTTGTTTCCCCTGATCTAAAGTATCATTTATTAATAATATAATGTCAAGCTATTTAAAATAATCCATACTAAATTTATTATACTACAATATCATATTTAAATATATATTTAAAACAGTAATATGGTGTTACAATGCAAACTATTTGTTTACTTCAAATATTGGCACAGAGCCAATAATTTATAATTGGACTTCCTGCAAATTCTTCAAAATAATATTTTTCACATATATATTTTTAGATATGTCTATAAATATTTTAGCACTATTCATTCACAAAACCCCATCACTGTTATTTTAAAGTCAGTAAGTTAAAAGTATTACAAACATGGATGCATTTCAATGACAAACAACTATTAAGCTTATTAAAAAATTATACATTATTTTTGTTAAAACATCAATTAAAATTGACAAACTCAGGTAATTGCTAAGTATAATATAATATCAATTTATATTGAAGACATACATGCATTAAGGTGATATGTTGTATTGGTAAATTTTAAGAGTTCTATGTATATTAAATGCATGTAAAACTTATTGAGGTTATTATACCATAATTACTATTAATGTATTCTTGTCTATAGAAGACCTAGTGCTAAGACACTACACCCTCCACTTTCCGCCCGAAAATCGAGACATTTCGTTTTGATTAGCAGAACTCAATATTGCATTTAGTCTATAGTACCAGTGAAGAAATGATAATTAAATAATCATTTCCTCGAATGGGGATTGGGAATAAAACCCACAATCATACACTGTCCCAATGTACCACAAGGAAAAAACAGTTCACACTTGGTCAGTGATGGACATCACAACTAGATAATAAGATTAAATAAGTCTCAGTGGTTTTGAATTGTCACACTGTTATATTCATACTAACTAATGACATGGGTACCTATGAGCCCATGGACAGAGTTCCTTTATTAAAAAAAAAGTACCATTAGAGCCTCTTAGGAATTAAATTTGATACAAACTTTTAAGCTTAGTTATCTCAAAATTCTAATTTTGCCACACCTTTATCAATGTATGTCTTCAATTATTATATAAAAATTGGCACCTAGGTGAATAAGAGCACTCTTTTGGAAGAAAATATAAAATTTACAAAATAAACACACACAAACCTACATAATGTTAATCTTACACTAATATAATATTATTAAATAATTTTCTTAAGTCTTAAGTAGGTGAGGTGAAGAATGTAAAGACACAATAATTAAGTTTATACAGCATTATTTATTCCCCACTTCTGGGTAGTCAGTGACAACCTAGTGTTGTGATATTATGCTCACTACTTTCTGCCCAAATTTAAGACAATGTGCAGTGAATGATGGAGCTAAACACTGCACTTTGTCTTGTCCACAAGAGAGATGACATAAAAATGATAAAATTTTATTAATTTTCCAAGTAAGAATTAAACCCAAAACTAATCAATTACAATTGTAATCATACTGACTGAGTACTGTAATATGTACAGTCAAAATTTTGAGTTTAAAAAAATAACAGCAAAGGAACAATCAACTCTATATTCATATCAGATGCTGACTAATAATAAGTTTACCAGGAGGGGAAGTCTGACTTCTTGATATTTCTAGTTAAATGTCTTTCATTTTGAGGGTGACTTTAATTAACTTGTCTTTACAGTATTCACTTACATAACAAACAATGCACAATAGTATCACATTTCCATATCCATTCTTGTGTGTTCAGGAACAAGCACACCAATTTTTCTTTTAGAAGACTCTTCAGATTCTTCATAACTGGATTTGTCCTTTTCCTCTTTTATCTTCTCCAAAACATTTTCTCTGGGTTTCCATACCACTAATGACATTTGGGGCTTTTGTAACCTATAAAAAATAAATATATGTTAACATATAAATACTGTTCTACAACTAGTCATAGAGGTATAATGGAAGAAACTCTGATTGTAAATGTGATTGGTTGTGGCGTTATATCTATTTAATTTCTGCCAGTAATTATTAGTATATAGTAGTGTCCGACCGAAACTGGGTTTTCAGCCGAAACCGAAACCGAAACCGAACCTTCGGCACTGGCTTCAGTTTCGGCCGAAACCGAAACCGAAACTGCTGATGACGTCATAAAATTAGTATAACATGTAAAAAAATAGTACATTTTTTACGTTTTATTGTGATTATATGGAATTTATTACAGTATTTTTTTACATTTTCAATTATATTTAATACTATATATTTTTATAGTTTCACGCTCCGCTTTTAAGGGCTCTGCTTTTACCCGCTTAGCAGGGTAGTCAGAGAGAAACTAGGGTAAAGACATTCCGTTGCCACCATTGGCCTTTACAATTTCCCCGGTTTGGTAGTGGTAGGTGAAGTTTAATTAAAAAAAAATTATTGTTTTCACAAGATTATCATTATGTAGATATACGATGTCCATGATTACAGCACAGCTCATTAAAAGGATTTTTAATACTAGGTATATCAGATCAATTGCCGCCTATGATAATAATCGAGCGATTCCACGACAGCAAAGCATAGCTTTGTCCTCTACCTTCATGTCCACAAACTGCCTTTTCCAAGAGCAACTTTTAGTATATACGTATAATTTTAGCTACTTGTTTGCGTCTATTCAAATAGCTCGCAACAATTACGTCAAAAATGAACCACCAAATATGTCATAATATGGTTCGATGATATGTTGTTAGCCAACTCTCTCTGCCCATCCTTGTTTATTCTTAACCGTCAAGGCCGGCAACACATCCACAATTCCTCTAATATTGTAGATGTCCATGAGCGAACATAACCTTCGCTCTTACGATCAGATAGATGGTCCTTCTGTTCGTTTGGTGCCTTTTTAGAAATAATAAAAAGATAGTAAGTACTACAGGTCTACGCCAGTTCTCTTTGCCCAGGCACCTGGGGTGGATTTACATAGAGGCTTTTTGAGCTGTAGTGCAGGGACCTGTTAGTTTTGAAGACCCTCAGTCCCCATTAAGGATTTAGTAAATTTATTAGGCATTTGGTAAATTGGTATTTTATTGCCACAATATGTTTATATTGTGGCAACTGTGTCTTTCTTGCAGGTAAATTTATGTGCTAGTTTGTGATAAGATTTATTGATATTTAATTAGACTATATTCTGTATATTTTATGGAAGTCCTGTGTAACAATTGTATAGTTATTTAAATAACAACTAATTAGGCTGGCCTCTAATGTAATAATTAGCCCAAGCTCCCCCAAAATTAATAGTCAGCCCCTGAAAGGAGCCACACTTAAGAGAGCAAACACAGTGTCATTCACACAATGTCACACATATTATTCTTAACATACATATATAATTCATTAAAATCGTTTACCATATCTTGAGATAAAGTACACAAGCTATAAAAACACTCAAATGTAGCTAAACGACGTGGGAAAATTTATGACTACAGAGTTTCGGCATTGCCGAAGGTTCGGCAGCTTTTTTGCCGAAACCGAAACTACGGCCGAAACTACATTTTTTTGCCGAAACTTGCCGAAACCGAAACCGAAACCGAACCTTCGGTCGGACACTAGTATATAGTAATTATCCAAGATGTAGAATAGTAGTGTATGTGACACCAGGGTAGGCTAGTATTAAGATTCAAGACAATTCATTCTTCATTTTATACTTAAATTGAGAAATTACATCACAAGTGTGGAGAACTAGACAACCCTCTTGTCTTACCAGAATAGTACCCATAAGCATTGAGTTTCCAGTCCAGAACTATATCACAACAATGGCTTCAGTATATAAGTTTTAATACCTAAGAGGAAGTACCTTTATGATGTATATGTAGATTTTTTTTAAACATGCTAAATTGTGACTATTTCCAGTATAAAACATGTAATTAACATTGACTAAAACATACATTCTAAGAATTTGTAATTTTTAATACCTTTCAATTAATGATGCAGGTAAGAGAGGTTCATCTTGGACTTTTTTTACATCATCTGACAGTACAATGGTGTGACCTTTTAATTTCTCACTCAATGAGCTTGTGTCAACACTCATTTCCATTACATCTTCACTTGCCAATGAATGCTTAGTGTAGTTGGAAGAGATGTGTAGCCCACTTAGGTGTGCTGCCATTTTTTCTTCTGTTATAAACTGTTTAGCCGGGCTATATAAACATCAATGATAAATATATAAAATTTCATGTTAGAAATGTCAACTATTCTATATTATAAGTTAAATGTTTTTGTTATCCCTGAATTTAATAATTTTATATAGTACATAGTCAATATTTTATTTTAAAAACAGTGCATTCTAATACTTACACTGGAGGTTCAATATCTAAGCTCTTCCTTTTGCAATGGACTACTGGTGTGATTTTAGCGTCTGGTGTTTGTGCAGTAAATTGGACTAAATTTGGTGGAGATTGCATGCTCCAAGGGATAGTCTGCACGTTCCATGGATTCCCTGTTGGTATGGGCATACTATGGGGTTCCTGAGTCCCACGATTGAAAGGGCCTGAGGAAGCAAGGGATTGTTGTGCGAACATTTGTTTTGCCAGTTCATCTGACTGGCTGTATTGGTAAGGTGGGTATCCGTATATGTTCATCTTTCATAAATAAACCTTAAATATTTCAAATTTCCAATTTTCTGCGAGCACTATTATATTATATGTAAATGCAAAATTAAGCGCAAATACACAGCAGAACAATACAAAACACAACTTGAATTTGCCTGACACTTCTAGAAACAGACAAAACATTAAATTTAAATACACATTGGTATGTGATCCACAGATTAAAAAAGTATTACAAAATAGAATATTCTAGAATTTGCATGCCACCACTATATATTCACGTATATTGTATTATACTTCACTGTAAATGTAACACATGTGTAATTTTGTTCAACTTAATTTTATATACAAAAATATTCTTTATAGACTTATTGAGTATAGACAAAAGGCAATTCAAAATAACAAATAAATATATGACATATGTCAGATGCTCTTCGTGATAGTCGTTGATACTTGCTCGGCAGAGAGTTGCTTGCATTCAATTGCGTTTTTCCCTTTTTAGTTCAATAATCAATTATGATATGCCTTTCACTTTTGTAGAAAACGTGTATTTACAGTAAAACTGATATACTTACCTTTCGAAATTCGTGGCTATCCTTGATCTCCATATACAAAACTTTGGAAATCATTGCAATGATACATATCTAGGTTGTTCATAAAAACAAAAATGGGATTGGATTTTGATGTTTTGGAGTTTTGTAAAAAATTAAGACAAAATAGACCTCCTCCTTATCAATGTCCGTTAGAAAAATGTGACAAAGTTTATAAAAGCTTGTGTGGTTTACAATACCACTTAGTAAATTTCGATCATGACAATCCGACACCGGCAACTCCCGCAATTACTAATAATCGGAAGAAGGGAAGAGCCAGGGCTGCTGTGACAACAGGAGATATTGCTTTACAGAGTCCTCCTAAGGAAGCATTAACTTTTGCAGAAGCACAAAAAGTAGTACAATTCGAGATTGATGGTAAAATCAGTAGAATACCAATTGATCAACCTTTACCTATTATTTCACTGGAAGAATGGGAAAAAAAGAATGCTGAGCTAGAAAAACCCTTGCCATTTGTAGAGCCGCCAGCAGAGCCTCATGTAAAATTACCTGAGGCTTCTTTTCGAGTAAGTTATGATTTTATTATGTGTATTTTATAGATTATTACATTTTAATAATTACCATTTTTTTTTGTTTAATTTATTAGTTAATACCTGATTATAATGAAAGAGTATGTGATGCACCACCTCGCCCAAATGCTTACATTAGATTCATAGAAAAATCAGCTGAGGAACTAGATGGTGAGGTAGAATATGATGTAGATGAAGAAGATACTGCATGGTTGGCTATCATCAACAAGAATAGAGTAAAACAAAGTTTACCTCCAGTGTCTGTTGATACTTTGGAACTGTTAATGGACAGACTTGAAAAGGAATCATATTTTCAGGTATGTTATATTTTTATGTAAATATTTTGATTATGTTTTATTAAGAAAGTGGCTAAGTGTTAATTTATACTTATTTTTCAAATATTATAAGACATGACATTGAGAATAAGCAACATAAAGGAAGAACTGACCTTAAGAACTGTATTCTTGTAACAATATCTAATTTAGCTTTTTGCAGCTCTGTTACATCTTTTTCTTTTAAGTTTGTTAAGTAAAGTAACAACAGATTTATCACTAAAATATTCTTTAGCTCAAACCACAAATGTTACATAGAGATAATAAAAATACATACATACCAAGATATTTATGATAATATTCTGTTATTTAAAAAGTATGGCTTAAAGTTAAAATTATATGTGTTTTACCTCCAATTGAAAGTCCCTGAGAAAACTTAAAGCGAAACTACCATCTTTTGGGCTTCCCGAGAACTTATGCAAGTGGGTCGCCAGTTTTCTCACTGGGCGTAGCATCAAGGTCGCTGTCGACGGTTTTTGCTCTGACTTTATGCCCGTGAACGCTGGCGTCCCGCAGGGCTGTGTGCTGTCCCCCACGCTATTTCTTCTGCATATCAATGACATGTTAGAAGACCCTAGCATTCATTGCTATGCGGTCGACAGCACGGTGGACGCCGTATACACCGGCCGTGCAGGTCTTTCTCGGGAAAACGTCGACGAGAGCCGAACAAAACTTGTGTCTTCTGTTGAGGCATCCCTCGTGAATGTCTCCTTATGGGCTGAAAGGAACCTGGTTCAATTCAACCCCCAGAAGACACAAGTTTGCGCGTTGACCACTAAGAAAACCCCATTTGTCCTATCACCACTTTTCCAGAACACTCCCCTCCATGCCGCGCCCAGTATCAGCATATTGGGCCTGAAAGTTTCGAGTGAGTGCCAGTATCGCGATCATTTGGAAAGTAAGGCCAAATTGGCCTCGAGGAAGCTGGGTGTCATCGGTAGAGCTAGACAGTACTTCACGCCCAAACACCGATTGTCCCTTTATAGGGCCCAGGTGCGGCCTCATATGGAGTACTGTTCTCATCTCTGGGCCGGTGCCCCCCAGTATCAGCTCGATCCATTTGATCGCATACAGCGCAGAGCCACTCGAATTATCAGGGACCCAAGAATCTGTGCTGGGCTTGACACTTTGGCGTTGCGTAGAGACGTGTCCTCGTTATGCGTTCTCTATCGCATGTATCACGGGGAGTGTTCTGGAGAACTGTTTGACCTGATACCTGCCGCTGAATTCTCCAACCGCACAGTACGTGCCAGGTTGAAATATCATCCTCACCACCTGGATACCTGGCACTCCAGTACTGTGCGGTTTCGTCGTCATTTCCTTCCACACGCAACACAACTGTGGAATGGCTTACCAGCGGCGGTGTTTCCAGGTCGATACGACATGGGTACCTTCAAAAGGCGCGCTTACCTCCACCTCAAAGGCCGGCAACGTCCCTGTAGCTCCTCTGGTGTTGCACGGGGCCGTGGGCGACGGTGTTCACCTATCATCAAGTGACCCGAACGCTCGTTTGCCTTGTCCTTTTTAATAAAAAAAAAAAAAAAAGAAAACATATTTATTGCCTTTTTACTTAAATATTAGAATATTTTTTTATATTGTGTTTTTTATATATAGGCAACTCAAAATGGACAACAAACCGCTGCCACTGTGGATGAAGATGCAGTATGCTGTATTTGTATGGATGGAGAATGTCAGAATACAAATGTCATTTTATTTTGCGACATGTGCAATCTGGCCGTTCATCAGGACTGTTATGGGGTAAAAAATTAAACTTTACATAGTATAAAGCATAGTCACTTTCCACGTCTGCCTGTATATATGTATGCTTAAATCTTCAAAACTACACAACAGATTTTAATGCAGTTTCTTTTAATAGATAGAAAGATTCAAAAATAAGTTATATATGTATAAAACAAGCATAATATAGTAGGGAAAGATTGATAATTTTAGAGGTTTCTATTGTGATGTTATTAAATATTTGAAATTGGATAATACGATGTGTGTACATAATGATTTAAAATAAAACAAATTAAAGTAGCCCTCAGAGTTCAAAAATTGATATATTGTTTGTTCATTGACTCTTTGCCATGCTTTGTTGTAGTTACCAGAGCAAAGAAGATAAAATAATTTTAGTATATTCTTGAGTAGGAATCGAACCCACAACTAATCACGCTGTTTCACCACCCAATAATGGCCTTGAAAGATAACAATTTAACATCTGTTTAAAAATATATATTTAAATATTTTTGGCTTGATCAATTTGATATTAGTGTTACTTATTTCCAGGTACCATACATTCCGGAAGGGCAATGGCTGTGTAGAAGATGTTTACAGTCACCCTCGCGTCTTGTGAACTGTGTCCTATGTCCTAATACTGGAGGTATAATGTTTTTCATTATTAAGTGAATGTTGTGTTTATTGACATTTAAAGAAAATGTATAAAAATTTCAACGCAGCGGGATTCGAACCCGCGCCTCCTGAATACCGTTCAGGCGCTCTCACCACTGAGCCATGCGTTCTACTATCAGCTGCGTCGAAATTCTTATACGCTTTATTACAACTTATATGCGTTGTTAGCAAGTTATTACAAAAAGAATAAAAACACATTATGAATAGAAGCATTCAAGACACTATGCTATAGTCTTTTGAAATTGATACGTTTAGTGTTGAGTGCTGGAACTCGATGCCATGCTTTGTACTACGAAAGGAGTAATGTAAATAATTAATTTCTGCGAGCGGTGATATACTTTGTATACATTTCAAACTAAATGATTGCAGGAGCTTTCAAGCAGACTGATCAAGGGACGTGGGCGCATGTTGTGTGCGCCTTGTGGATACCGGAAGTGCGTTTTGCTAACACTGTCTTCTTAGAACCTATAGGTAAGTATCCTTACATTATAAGGATTATGAAATTATAAGTTGTTATGCTTATTTCTAATTAATATTATAATATAGTATAATTATTAAAAAAATGTATAGTATAATTTTATTTTATACTATGAAGGTACATATTTATGGCCAGTCGTGGCCCAGTGGCACAAGCGTGTGACTGTAAACGACTGGTTGTGGGTTCGATTCCCACTCGAGGAGTGGAAATGATGTTTCCATTTTCTTCGCTCTGGTGTCGAGGTAAAGCGCGGCGTTAACTTCCGCCACTTAACACGCAAGCCTCCGAATTCGGAGGAAAGTGGGGAACGGAGTGTCTTAACACTAGGTTCCCTTTGCCTATCCTGTTGTGTGCGGGATACAGCGTGAAGCTAAAAAAGGTACATATTTATATTTGCTATTAGAACCTAGTGTCAAGACATTATTCTTTAATTTCTACCTCAATTCAAGACATTCAGTTGGCATACCTCAATGCAGTAGTTTTTCACCAGACCAGAGAAATTAAAATTATTCAAATATCATTAATAACTAAAATACATTATAATTTGTTTCAAATTATGATACTTTTATAAAAATATCTTTTTCTATTACTTAAATGTGAAAACATAATAAGTTAGAAGTATTTAATAAATAGCATCCTTTTCTGCCAAACTATTATTCGTAAAATAGTCAATGGGTAGCAGAAATTTGTAAAAAAACCTCTACAGAGAAGCTGACAAAATAAATAAGTTTTAATAAAGTGTATAACAATTTCGACGCAGCTGGTAGTAGAACACATGGTTTAGCAGTTAGAGCGCTTGTACGGTGTCTAAAAGGTGCGGCTAGGTTCTTTATGTTAAATGCAAGATAAAAAATTTAAATATATAAAAAAATACAAATGTGTGTCTCTTAACAGAGTAGTGAAAGAAAATAATTCAAATATTGGCTATAAATTCCTTCGAAAAGGAATCAAACCCCCAACCGTCCCATCAACATTAAATCTCAATATAATAACAATAAAAAATAAATCACCGGAGCCAGTTTTAGAAAACGGCCATGCCAAACTTTATTGGGACCGCTCTATTATCACGGACAGGACTATTGTCGCCAATAAGCCTGACATCGTGCTAGTAGACCGGTTAGAGCGCCGGGCATTTATTGTTGATATCACCATCCCTTATGACGTTAACCTCGTGAAAGCTGAGAAGGACAAACAGTCCAAATACATAGACTTAGCTCACGAGATTACCGACATGTGGGATGTGGATTCAACAATAGTTGTCCCGATAGTCGTCAGTGTGAACGGTCTTGTAGCGAAGAGCCTCAATCAACATCTTACGAGGCTTTCGCTACATACCTGGATCAAGGGCCGGATTCAAAAGGTAGCTATTTTGGGAACGGCACGTATCGTGCGGAGGTTCCTCAGTCTGTCGCCCTGACCACCGATGGCTGTAAAGCCTCCGTCGGGGGGGAACTATTTTATTATAATTATATTTGTATGTACTTTTTATATAAATATAAATGTATTGAAATAAGAATTATGTTAAAGGAATAAATCAATTAAATTATTTATTTGAACAGATTCAATAGAAATGATACCAGCTGCAAGATGGAAGTTACAATGTATGGTGTGCAAGCAAAGAGGCGCCGGCGCCTGTATTCAGTGTCACAGAAGCAATTGTTACTCCGCCTTCCACGTTACATGTGCTCAGCAGGCTGGGTGAGTTGATATCTTAGTGTTTATTTTTAGTTTTTTGTGTTTTTTTTAGTTTATTGTTTTTTTTTTGATAGTTTAGAGCAGTGATTCTCAACCACTGTGCCGCGCCACTTTTGTGTGCCGCAAAATTTAAAATATAATAATGTTAATATTAATAAATTATATCATTTAAAATCTTTTTCTTTGTGTGCCGCCAAATTTTGAAATCGTTAAATATGTGCCGCAACAAAAAAAATGTAGTAAACCTTTAATAATTCTACATAATTTCCAGATTGTACATGAAAATGGAAGCAGCGGGCACAGGGCGGGACCCCAGCCAGCCAGTGCAGGTCGCCAAGATGGCGTACTGCGATGCGCACACACCGGCGCATATATTACAAGTATTTTTATATATTGATAAACGTATATACATACTTGGGGCCAGTCGTGACGCAGTGGCACAAAGTGTGACTGTAAAGCGACTGGTTGTGGGTTCGATTCCCGCTCGAGGTGTGGAAACATTTCATATTTCCATTTCCTTCACTCTGGTGTAGAGGCAAAGCGCGGCGTTAAGTTCCGCCACTTAACACGCAATGCCTCCGAATTTGGCGGAAAGTGGGGAACAGAGTGTCTTAACACTAGGTTCCCTCTGCCTACTGCCAAAAAAAAAAAAATACATATTACCGTTCGCGGTTTCGTCCGCGTGATCTACAAAACTAAGGCTGCTTCATATTTTCAAAAGCCAGCGTTTAAGTTAAGCGGTTAATTGATGAACAATTGTATGAGAAACAATAACCGCTATCTTAGTCTCTTAGGGGTTGGTTTCTGAAAAAATAGGTAGCTTATATTGGACCTAGTGTCGTAAACAGTCTTGTCATACAGCGTTTATGTCATACATACTTTATCGTTTCATACACCTCTACTACCCTTTACGAAATTTAGCAAATAACAATCAACCATCTTATGAAAGTTGACGAGTGACTGAGACACACTGACTCCCTCACATCTTACCACCAATTGCTTCCTAAAAGTCGGTTTTGCGACGCTTATTGTAGCTAAGTTCTTACCTTCAACTTAAAATGCACGTGCTATAATTGATATTTAATTTCAAAGGAAAGAAAAGCACAGGAGAGTGAAGGTGACAACAAAACAACAGATCTGACAGCTATAAGACAGAAGGGTCGTGAGAAAATTAAACAGGTATAGTAATTAATTTATTAATATTAATAAATAAATGGGACCAGTCGTGGCGCAGTGGCACGAACGTGTGTCTGTAAACGACTGGTTGTGAGTTCGATTCCCACTCGAGGAGTGGAAATATTTAATGTTTCCATTTCCTTCGCTGTGGTATTAGAGGCACGCAAACGCAATGCCTTCGATTTCCGCGGAAAGTGGGGAACGGAGTGTCTTAACACTAGGTCCTCTCTGCCTGCCCAGCTGTGTGCGGGATACAGCAAGAAGCTCTAAGAAGTAATACCTGATACCTGATACCGGATACCTGGCACTCCAGTACTGTGCGGTTTCGTCGTCATTTCCTTCCACACGCTACACAGCTGTGGAATGGCTTACCAGCGGCGGTGTTTCCAGGTCGATACGACATGGGTACCTTCAAAAGGCGCGCTCGCGCCCGAACGCTCGTTTGCCTTGTCCTTTTTATAAAAAAAAAAAATATTATGAATTCGACCCACAGGCCCGACGAGTCCTAGCACTAAAACGCACATGGGCACCCGTGGTACTAGTCCCCACTCTGCCCGCGGAGCGTGTTGCGGAGGTCGCCCAACTCGCGCACGGGCCGCCGCCCGCCCGCGCGCACCTCATGAAGAGGCTGCTCGCGTACTGGACGCTGAAACGTCACAGCCGGAACGGTGTGCCGCTGTTGAGGCGGTTGCAGAGTTTGACTAGCCATCATGGTGAGCTTGTGTTTAGGATTTGTTTTTTGTGCTTTTTCAGAAGTTGAGAATGTGTGGCCAGACGTGGCCCAGTGGCACAAGCCTGTGACTGTAAGCGACTGGTTGTGGGTTCGATTCCCACTCTGGTATCGAGGTAAAGCGCGGCGTTAAGCTCCGCCACTTAACACGCAAAGCCTCCGAATTCGGTGGAAAGTGGGGAACGAAGTGTCTTAATACTAGGTTCCCTCTGCCTACCCTGCTGTGTGCGGGATACAGCGTGAAGCTAAAAAAAAAAGAATGTGTTTGAATGTTGTTGTATATGCGATGGTTATGAATTCGATTCCCACTAGAAACAAATATTATTTATAGCGGGGAGTGCATAGCGGAGAAGCAGGGAGTACCTAGTGTCAAAACACTCTTTCACTATCCGCCCGAAATTTGCGAAGAAATGAAAATTTGAATATAATCATTCCCTCAAGAAGATCGAATCCACAAATTCTTTTACAGTCAGATGCTGCCCAATATATTATCGTTATTTCTCCGGATTAGTAACATAAAGTGCGGCGTTGAGTTCTGCCATAACTCATAATGGGGTAGGTGAAAGTGGTGACACTAGGTATACGAGTATATATGCGAGTCAAAGCGTGTACCACTTATAAGCAACGTAGATCAAAAAACGTAACAGCAAATAAATAAAAGAGATGGGTTTATTAACAGTAGGTCTTTCTATTATCAGTCGTTAAATGTGGCGAATGCGCGAAAAAAAAAGTTATGTTGGAAAAAAATATATTTCAATTTATTTTATACTAGTGTGAATATGTTTTCAGGTACTAGAGGTATTCAAGATGGTACGGTCAATGTACGAGAATTATGCAATCAACTTAAATATTGGCAAAGAATACGTCAAGACTTGGAAAGAGCTAGGTAAAGTATACAATGTTTAATGGTTGTTTTATTGCTCTAGTTTAATAATTTTATGATTTCTGTATATTCTTTACAAATTATTATAGTATATATATGTATATTACTAGTGTTCATTTTTTACAAAACAGTGAGTCTTTAATAATCTGATCATTTGAAATGTATCTATATTTTAGTTTTAATATTAAATTATTTTACCCGTGGGGGGACGGGTCAAGAATACAATTCCCCTCCGCAGCTGGGATAGCGTCCCGTAAAAGGCGGGTAACCCAGTAGCTTGGTGGTAGGAGATTCGTTCTCCGACTGGCTCGCGACCACTAGCATGTCAAAGACGAACCGCCAAATATCTGTTGATGTGTTCCGGTTCGATGGCATGTAAGCCAGCTCTCTCCCTATTCCCACCATTCCCATTCTATCTCCCTCCTCCTTCACCCCCAAGGTCGGCAACGCACCTACAGTCCTACAGCTATAGCGTTGTGGATGTCTATGGGCGAAGGTAGCCACTTACCATCAGGTGGTCCTTCTGCTCGTTTGCCTCCTTTATTCAATAAAAAAAAAATATTCCTTAAGGTCGTTATTCTGATGCAAGGGAACTTTGGACCACTGTAAACACATGATGTTGGCTTCCATTCCCGCTTGAGAACAATTCTATTATTAAAATTATATTCATTTCCCCTCTCTGGCTAGACAAAAAGCGTACAAATTCTCAATTTCACAGGGTAAGTCAAAAACGAAATCTCTACACTGAGTTCTCGCGAAATACGGAATTTCACGGACTTCCGCGCGGAGTGTCACGAATTTCCGCACGGAATTTCACTTTTTTCACTTTTCATTCAAACTATCCACTCATCAACAGATTGCTCTGCGAGTTAGTCCGCAAACGCGAACGCCTCAAGGCGGAGTACACGCGCGTGTGGGAGCGCTGCGTGCTGCACTCCCTGCGCCCCGAGCGCGCCGCCGTGCACAAGCTGCTGCGGCTGCTGCGCCACGCCGACCTCAGCGACGTCTTCACCGAGCCCGTCGACCTGCTGGAGGTGAGTGCGCGTGTCTGCGTGTGTGCGTGCGTGCGTGTGTCTGCGTGTGTGTGTGTGTGTGTGTGTGTGTGCGTGTTCGTGTGTGTGTGCGTGTGTGTATGTGTGCGCGCACGTGTGCGTGTAACCGATAAAGTAACCGATGTTTAACCTTGGATTATCAACTATATATATGTTTCAAAATTCATTAAAATTGGTCAAGCAGTTTAGATTTTTCATATAAATATTCTTTCCCTATTCAACCTTTTAGGTTAATTTTTGAAAAAATAATTAGAATATGTTTGACCCTGGATTATTAACTACTTTCATTCTAAATTTCATCCAAATCGAGCCAATAGATTAGCCTTGAAAGTGTGACAGACAAACAGACAGACTTTCGCATTTATAATATAAGCTTGGATTATGCTAGGAAGATGTAATATATTTGAATCTCGTTTGCGTAAATGGAGAATGGAGTATCTTGAATACTAGGTTCTCCCTGACTACCCCGTTATGCGAGGAAAAGAGTGAAGCTGTGTTTATTATTTTTCTTTTTCGATTTTGTTGCTATGCTTATAAGCTTATGTAGTTGTGATCATGCGATATCGCGTGATTGACAATGAACTTAAGCTCATAGAATTCGAAGGAGTTGAAAAAGATATTTTTTAGAAAACATCTTATCTTTTGGAAACCGTCCATGCGCTCTGACCGCTAAGCCACACTTTCTGTCAAATTAAAAAAAATACTTTCAAATTATATAAAAGTGTAAATAAAATTTTAAAACGTTAAAAGTTTCTAAGTAGTTGTTTCTTTGCTTACAGGTACCAGATTATAGTACAATAGTAAAACACCCCATGGATTTAAGTACTATGGGAAAGAAGTTGGACCGAGGAGCGTATAAGACTATAGACGACGTTGAAGCGGACTTCCAGCTCATGATTGATAATTGTCTCACGTATAACAATAAGGATACTGTTTTTTATAAGTAAGTAATAATAGTTTTAGATATGTTTGCATTAAATTTTAATGTTATATTTTTTGCATTGTTATAATAAAAATATATTTATAAAATGTACACTTCTTTTAAAAATTTTCCAATAACTATTTATTTATATTAGCAGGAAATGATAAAAATATTTATCAATTTTTTAATGCAATGTGTTATATTGAAAACTTTTTTTTATAGATTCACACTTTTTTCTTATGAAAGAGCTTTTTCTCTGAAAATCTAGTGTCAAGACACTTCGTTCTCCGCTTTTTGTCTGAAATTAAGACATAGCGTGTTAAGTATCAGTTTTAAATGTCAATTAACATCAGAACCTGAAAATGATATGTAATAATTTCTTCAAGTGCCAATCGAATCTACAACCATCGTTTCTACAGACAGGCTTTGTCCCACTGCGGCCTTTATGTTATATCTTCTTTATCCTGGCATTATTCCCAGTTTTAGCCAGAGTCTGCTGTTTTATTATATACATAGATAAAGATATTATACTTTTTCCAAAACAGAGCCGGTATAAAAATGCGTGAACAATGCGCGCCAATATTCCGTCAAGCGCGGCGCGACGTGATCGAGGCGGGCATGGCGGAGCTGGCGGGACACGGCGAGGCGGACGCGCGGCGCTCCAGCTCCGATACAGATCATACTGCTGGTGATTAAATTATATATTTGAGAGTAAAATATTGTGATTAATTATTATGGTGGTATAATATATTTTTTAGCGTCACGTTATATCCCGCACACAGCAGGGTAGGCAGAGGGAACCTAGTGCTAAGACACTTTGTTCCCCATAGTGATAAATGATATGTGATATGTTTTATTGCATCATTTTTCATTTACATATTTTTTTTAACTTTCGATGCAAAAGAGTGTGCTGTGTATCTCTGACTGTGACATCAAAGCTCTTAAACTAATGGATCGATTTTGATGTATTTCACAATCGAAAGCCAGTCTCATTGCATTGGCTCTTAGCTATGGTTGATAAAAATCCAGCAATTTTGGCATTATTTACTGTACATAATTGCACTGCACAATAAGAAAGTGATAGTAAGGAAAGTGACGCCAAAAGTCTTAGATTAACCACAACCTTTACTACTAAAATAAAATAGTGACTTTATGTGTTTACTGTCTATCATAAATAGTATTTGTTGTTATTTATCTTTATATAATTAGCTTCACGCTGTATCCCGCACACAGCGAGTGGGAATCGACCCCACAACCAGTCGTTTACAGTCACACACTTGTGCCACTGGGCCACAACTGGCCACTATTATGGTTTGTATATTAAATTTATGTATTATTTACTGCTTCAGAAACGCGCAGTGAGCGTGGAGCGTCAGTAGCGCGCAGTGAGAGACGACAGCCGAGTGTACGTGGGGATTCAGACGATGAAAATAATACGGTATTGTTTTATTTATTTATGTTATTATATTGGCTAAATTGTTTATTAGAGGTGCTAGGATAAATATTTGTATCGGCCATATAGTTTTTCAGAGGTGAATGTTGCTAGCTTAAATATTTGTATTTATTATTTATATCGATATTGATCATTTTTATTACGAAAAAAAGGCACATTGTGTATAAATTCTAATTGATTGAAGACTAAAATGAAACAGTTGTTTTTTGTCACAACTTTTGCAGTGAATCGAATTTTGTTATTTGTTTTATTTATATTATAATAAATAAAATTGTGGCAAGTCGTGGCCCAGTGGCACAAGCGTGTGACTGTAAACGACTGGTTGTGGGTTCGATTCCCACTAGAGGAGTGGAAATATTTCATATTTCCATTTTCTTCGCTCTGGTGCCGAAGTAAAGCGCGGCGTTAAGTTCCGCCATTTAACACGCAATGCCTCCGAATTCGGCGGAAAGTGAGGAAAAATATATAAATAAATGCTTTATGGTTCTACAAAACAATGAATGAAAGAGTGATAGTTTTTTTTTTGTAAACATGGTTGATTTTTGGTTCATTTGCCACTCAGGGAAATGATTATATTATTTTCACTTCTTCGCTCTGGTAAGACAAAGCACTTGTCTTCATACCGCCAATCAACACGTATTGCCTCGATGGCAGACGAAAATGGAATGGAAAAATAGAATGTCTTAACGCTATGTTCCCTCTGACCCTGCTATGCGAAATGTTCCGAAGTTATTAAATCATAATAATTAAATAATTAACACATACTAATTAAATAAATACAGAGAGACGATTCACCATCAAAAGGCAAAGTGAACAGAAACTGGTGGCGTGGAAGGGGCAGGGGGCGTGGAAGACGAGGCAGACGTGGAAGAGGACGCGCTACCAACTCCACTCCGCGACAGCCGAGAGAGATAGGTAGTGTTTTGTTATAGGGTAGAGGGGGATGGAAGATACTAATATACATTTAAGACTGCAGTGTTATAAAATATCAACTGAAAGAGATAGATAGTATTTTTTATAGGTTGGAGTGAGATAATGAAATAACATGTACTACTAATTATTGTGCAATTTTTAGGCCATCGACCAACCGAGTGAAAAAAGATTTTAATAAATAACTAAACTATACTAACTATACTTTTTCACATGCAATTTTTTTCTTCTCATAATACTTTTGTAAAATAAATTCCATAAATATAGGCATAACTTTTACTTTTGACATAATAGTATATTTATTATGATTTAATATTATTATTAATGTATATTTTTCTTATTCCTTCTTTTTAACATTTCAGACACGCCAACAACAGATTCAGAGACGCCTGTAGTACCGAAGAAAACTGTAGAACGCACGCAGAAATTGGCAACCCCTGAAAAATCTCCATCAAAACAACCTGAGTCTAGCACTAGTACTAGCACTACGGGTAATAATTAGAATTAAAATTTCAATTTCCTTAGTGTGTATATAACAGTTGAAAACGTTAAAAGTAGGTTATTTATCCATAGTTATACTATAAATGCGATAGTCTGTGTGTTTGTCTATCACGCTTTCACGGCGAATCTACTGGTCCGATTTGTATGAAATTTTGAATGAAAGTAGTAAAAGTTACTGGTTCTAACATAGGTTACTTATTTAATCAAAAATCAACCTCTAAAAGGTTGAAATAGGGGATGAAAGTTTATATGAAAAATCTAAACCGCTTGACCGATTGTAATGAAATTTAGCATTAATATAGTTGATAATCTAAGCTTAAACATAGGCTACTTTATTTTTTTAAATCTACCCTCGAGGGTTGCAATATAACGAAACAGTTGCTTACTTCACGCGGCGAAGCTGCGAGCGGGCCGCTAGTTAACTATAAAAATAATAAACATATAACTAATAGCTGTCTATACCTGAGTGATATATGAGAAAAAATATTATTAGGGGCAAGTGTGTTTACAACACACGATTCGATTGTTTCGATATCTTAGAGTCTAATGTCAAGTCACTCCGTTTTCCGCTTATATATACTGTTAAATTATGCTATATAATATAAAATATTAATGTATTTCATAATTCACAGGTCTTGGTTTACTGGGCGGCCTAAGAAAACCTACTCTATTAGTGTCGCCCTCGACACTTGCGACGCCACCTAAAAGTTTTGGATCTGACGGTAATATATGCCTTTTATATTTTTTTATATATTAAGATATTTTTAAAAAGCTAGAGCTATCGTGGTTCTGTGGAACATCGTTTGACTGTAATTGCGATTGATTGTGGGTTCGATTCTTATTCTGTGGAGTGATCGTAATTTACTTTCAGTACGGAATTGCTCGATTTCGGGGGGAAAGTGGAGAAGTCGTCAAAAGGAGTGTCTTAACACTAGGCTCTCTTTGCGCAAAAAGCATAAAGCTATATATTAAGTGGACAATTTGATTATTTAACATTGAGATTTGTTTGGCGATATGATTTGATATTTTACCTCTGATTTTGTTCAAAATTTAGTATATAATATGTGTACGCTTTTAATTATTTGCAGTAATGATATTATTTGATACTTTGAACTGCAGATTTAATACATAAATAAATTTTAGAAAATAAAAAAAAATATTTAAAAATATATATTTTACTATTTACAGCAACACTACCAACGCTGTCAGCCAGTATGGGGAGGACGAATCTAGAAACTTCTCCAAGGAAGAAGGGAAGAGGACGACCGCGGAAACAGGATAAAGATAAGTCTGTATCGTGTTTTTTGTTTAGGTATGACTTGTTGCCAACAAATACCTTAGGAACTATATAGTAACCTATGTTACCTAAGTTACCGTTACCTAAGTTAACATAGTTACCTAAGTTACATAACACTCGCTGTCTATTAGACATGCGCAAAACAGTGCGCCATGAAGTGATGTGATATGGAATTACATTTCGTGCCGCGTGATATTACATTTTAGCATTACTTTAAACATCACGCGTAATGTCGCGTAATGACATTACACTACTATCACACATGGCACCGCGTGATGCGATATTACTGAGATACTGATGACATGTAATATGAAATGTAATAAGTAATACGGCATGCCCATCGCACCACTATTTGTACAATGAACTAAAGCTGATTGAATAGTAGCTAATTCTTGATTTTTCGAAATGTCGTATGGTTTTACTATTATTTCAAACATAACACGCAATCACACGTAATGCCATACATTACTATCACTCCTGCGTTATTGATATTTATGTTCAAATCTAAACAGTAAAACAGTGTTTTACTTTTATATTATTAAAAAATAACTACTTTTGATACCAATTCTGAATTTTGTATCGTAATATAGGTATCGTAATATAGGTTTCATAGTACGGTAACAGTCGCAACAACATAAATTATACCGTGAGTATTTGTAGCTATCTCATGATTTTGCAAAAAATTATAAAAATTGCATTCGGCAATCATTTATCTGAGCGCTTTCTTGCTTCGCACACTAAAAAATGTGCGTGCACAAATATAAACCTTATGTGTATGGTAATACAGTTCTAAATAAATATTAAACCACTCTCGTGAGCGAAGTGTCGGCGTCGCGACATAAACGCACGACATGTCGTCCTCTTCGCACAACGCACGGGCACGACGCCGGCCGAGAGCTGTCCGAGAGCGGTCCGAGCAGTGTAATGTGATGTTTAGGTGTAATGTGTGATGTTTAGTTCAGCCGAGTGATGTGTAATGTTACAGTACGCGGTCGAGTGATATTACATGTAATACATCACTCTCATTACTTACACATGTCTACTATTTAACTCTATTATAGGTCTACATTAAGTGTTTCGTTCTTCAAAATAAATAATACTCTAAATAAGCTTAGGCTGATATCTTTACAATAATTATTTTCTTTTAAATCCGTTCTTTTTATACATATATGTATATACTGAAGATATGCACATACAAAATTTCTGTTTTTTTTATAGGATAGATTAGTTAGTAATTTTATTTCTGTGGACTTTGTCATTTGATAAAATATGTAATAATTTAAAGCAAATTTATTTTATAATGAGCTATTTATGCGTATATGCGCAATTTGTTGACTATGTCGACGCATAAAATAATATCATTCAGTTTATGGACCTAGTCAAAGCGCAGCAAATAAGCAAAATATCGATTTCGAAGTGTTAAATTCTCAATGACCCTTCTATTCGAGAAAAGAGCCTAAATTATTGTTTTTTAATAAATTACAATTACCTTCATATAATCATATATTTTTTTTTTTGTATACAGAAGTGCGGGTGATGCGGGCGGTGAGAGCGCGGGGGTTCCCAGCAGTGCCTCATTTCTCCAGTACCGGGGTCCCCCCGGAGAAGTCGGCTCTGATAGTGACCTTGCTTTGTCCAGGTATGTGTAGATTTTTTTATAAATAAATTTTCATTGAAGAAAATTGAATTGCGATCGTGCGCAGTGTGATTATGTCTGATTATAAATGCGACTGGTGGTGTTTCTCCATTTGGAGAATGATTGAAAAAAAAAAAATTAAATAGCTTCACGCTATATCCCGCACACAGCAGGGTAGACAGAGGGAACCTAGTGTTAAGACACTCCGTTCCCCACTTTCCGCCGAATTCGGAGGCTTTGCGTGTTAAGTGGCGGAACTTAACGCCGCGCTTTACCTCGACACCAGAGCGAAGAAAATGGAAATATAATTTCCACTCCTCGAGTGGGAATTGAACCCACAACCAGTCGTTTACAGTCACACTCTTGTGCCACTGGGCCACGACTGGCCACTTGTATTTATATTATTTTTATTTCTCCACTCTGTTAAGACAAAGCGCGGCTTGACTTTTGATATAAAAAATAGATAAAATTCACGTTAAAATACATATTTAAGGGTATTCTGGTAGAGGTCTCTCAGCTATTTTTTTTTTTATGGAATAACGGGGGCAGACGAGCATAAGGCCCACCTAGTGTTAGGTGGTTGACTTCGCCCATAGACATCCACAACATTAGAGTTATGGATGCGTTGCCAGCCTTGGGGATGTAGGAGGGATGGAGAGGGGAAGGATGGGAATGGTGGGAACAGGGAGAGCTGGCTTACGTGCCATCGAACCGGAACACATCATCAGATGTTTGGCGGTTCGTCTTTGACACGATAGTGGTCGCGAGCCAGTCGGAGAACGAATCTCCTACCACCAAACTACTGGGTTACCCGCCTTTTATGGGACGCTACCCAGCGGCGGGGGGGAATTGTATTCTTAACCCGTCCCCCCACGGGTGAATTTGTACTTAGCTAAGAAATTGCAGGCTACAAGTTATAAATGGACTTTCAAAATGTCTTACCCGACGTAGTCATAGTCCCCTGGAATGGAAAACTCCGAATGTGTGTACGAAGTTAAAGCGATGACATTTGCCGTTGATTGTTTCATTTAAAGATAGAAAACAGCTTCTTATAACGCCAATACTAAAGAACTCTTATAAAATCGTCGAACCTTCTCGACATAGGCTCATCACTTATTCATCACAGAACACTTATTCGTTTAATTTGTTGCATTTATATTATCCTGAAGTCTAACTGAAACTTAAGTCTCAGTCAGAACGGGTTTCGATCGCCCTTAGAAGATGAAATTTTATATTTGAGCTTGTTTTTAGCATTTATAAAAAAATAGCGGCTCTAGCCTAGCCTAGCTCTAGCGGGTTTTTTTAACTCTAAATGCACATTTAGAATTAAAAAAACTCTTTTGACCATATAAGGGGCAGCCAAGAGTACTTAAATATGTATTCATAGATATATTTTATCTATACAGGTCGTCCAGCAGTAGTTCAGTGTGGTCGCAGTCGTGCTCGTCATGTACTCACTACGATGACGAAAATGCATCAGATCACTCCTGTTCGTTTAGTTCAAGCGATGGGTAAGTTATATATTTTTAACGTGTATAATATTAATTTACTTACTTTGAATTTTAATTTTTAATATATAATATGAAAACGTTATTTCTTACTATTACTGAAATTTGCTTACACAAATAACTTTTATTGTCAACAGTGTATTATAATTAGATAAGTATCTTTATTTGTGGCCAGTCGTGGCCCAGTGGCACAAGAGTGTGACTGTAAACGACTGGTTGTGGGTTCGATTCCCACTCGAGGAGTGGAAAATATATTTCCATTTTCTTCGCTCTGGTGTCAAGGTAAAGCGCGGCGTTAAGTTCCGCCACTTAACACGCAAGCCTCCGAATTCGGCGAAAAGTGGGGAACGGAGTGTCTTAACACTAGGTTCCCTCTGCCTACCCTGCTGTGTGCGGGATATAGCGTGAAGCTATTTAATTTAATTTAAGT